>JAKWBJ010000182.1:2400000-3842000 GCA_023159175.1 Wohlfahrtia magnifica | reverse complement strand
TGTGGCATTAAAAAGTTTTCAATCATATCACGTTATCGCTCCCATTGACAGTTACCATTACGCCGTTTTCAGCTTTCGAAGAAGTAAGGTCCAATGATTCCTCCTGACCAGACTGTCACTTCTAATGGATGCAGAGGTGACTGATGAATAATTTGAGGGTTTTCCATTGCCCAGGACATTCAAATGAAAATGTGCCTCGTCACTCATTATGATTTTTTCATGAAAATCGATGATTGATTTTGAATAAAATGTTTTAACGATTAAAAAACGTTGGTTTACTAAATATTTTTCAATAATAAAATTTGTCACGTCTCTACTTCACGACTGCCAAATATGAACTGTCAAGACTAATGTTTACCAAAATGGACGGCAAAACAAAGTAGTATACCTTCCCGGCGGACACCCTGTATATAGATAACTGTTTGTCCTTGTACTTTAACAAATGTTTGTTTTTCTGGAATGAAATACTTGAATTTTTTTTTTTTTGTTGTTCATCTGGTGATTCCCAGTGTAGAAGAAAATAAAATATGTTACGTTTCGAATTAAAAAGAAATAAATGGGGGAAATCATTTTCAGTAATAAAGCCTTAAATAGCTCATAAATTATTAAAAATTTATTCAAGCACCTACAATGTATTGTTAAGAGAAAAGAAGCATCAAGAAAACAATTTTTCTATAAAATACACTCGAAAAAATTAAATCAATAAGGAATTCATATTTAAAAAGCTTAACAGCCTTTAAATATTTATTTCTTTCTCATTGTTGTTTTTAATCATTTAATTATCTTTTTGATTACATATTGTATATAACATATATGTTTGTTAAATATATTGTAATTATTATTATTATTTTCATTTTTTAATGTTATTTTCTTATTTCTGAATTTTTTCTTAAACTGGTTTTATTAAAAAAAAAAAAATTTTTTTTTTTTTGTGCATAATCACTTCACTTTAAAATTTTACGTCTGCTGTACTTTGTACTCATAATTGTTTTCGGTAATAACCCATAATAAGACTACAAATGGCTCAACTTTAAAAATCAGTCTGTCTAAAAACTAAAACATTAAAAATAATCGAAATCGAGTTAAAATTCGTTATACTTTAAATAGCGATATTATTTTCACTTAATTATTTGGGGGGAATAATAATATTTTAAAGTGTTTCCAAAAAAAAATAAAAAATAAATTTAAAACAAACTAAACAATTTTATCTCAATATTTTACACTGTTTTCAATGAGAAAACTTTTTAAAATTGACACAAAATCTTGAAAGAATTTTCAAGATATTCTGGAATGAAATTTTAATTTAATTTATGGCCTCTAAGAAGAAAATAATCTTAGTTTTTGTCTATTGCGTTAACTTTTTAAGTTACCGTGTACCTACTCCGTTTTTGTCTCAAATGCCATAGACAATGTTCATATACATACTTAAAGGAAGATAAAGGGAAAACTTACGAGTACCAAACAGTATTTTGTCTATGGGCATTCTGGCTGGATGCTCCAACAATAATCAGCCATCATATGTACATTCCATTTATTTAGACACCGTACATCAGTCACCTTCAAATGTTGAATCGAATTGAAAATTGAGACGGAGAGGCCCAACTGATCATGTTACTGCGACCTAGAAAGATCTTTTGTGCCACACACTTCGGAGTCAGAGCCGCCGGCGCAATAGCCGACGGGTGTAAAAGTCCCTTCGAGTCAATACCACTAGACGGATGACTGTCCGATCAGTCTGGCAGTGTACCTTGTGTATGAAGACAGCATTATCTACCATGGCTAGCTACCGAACCTGTTTAGGCCCGCAAAAGTTCGTTTTCGAATGTTTGCCAAAGCAATACAGAGATTATGCTTCGCCGTCTTCTCTTCCTCCCACACACAGGCGACACTCGGAATCAGGTACCACATGGAGGCTGAAGAGGTGATATATAGATAGTAATGGCCCGTCAGGAAGCCAATAAGTATCCCAATAAATATCTTGCCATGTGGCGCAATTCCCTATATAGGTGAAGGGTCTCATTGTACCAAATATGATGGGCGTAGCTCATGCTTCCATTCCTCGATTTTCCCCTTGGCCGTGGACCAACTAATACCACACTACGGCTCTGGAGCCCCCACCTTGTAGTTCGTCAGCGTCCTCGTTCACCGTAGCACCAGTGTGTCCTCCTGGACACAGAGACCCAACAAAGCGTTACCCTCTTCCCCATTGCCAGTGTGCTGCCATTTGTGTAGCACTCGGGTACCAGTCTCGAGTCCTATATACTCCGAAGAAAGGGCCCTCAGTGCCGCATGATTATTGGAATACGTATTAATAGAAGCACCTCTTATTACACGCTCTATATTAAAGCCACGCACTGATGGAAATAGCCTGAATCTCTGTCTGGAAAACGCTGGGCCCATAGGTTTCGCAGTAGAGTAGGAAGAGTGCTCGAATTGAATTCGTTTGTAAAGAACAATTCCTTTTGAGAGCCGAAATTTAAGAGAATTTAAAATACGACTCGTCAGAAGAATCAAAAACAAACACATTTAAAAACAAAATTCGGAACGCAAACCGAGTCAAAAAGCATCAAAACGAGTTGAAAACGTGCAGTTCTTTTTAGTAGATATTGTTTGTGTAATATAAAACATGCATGTGTGTGATAACTATTATTCGCTACACACAAAATTTACACACATACGAATTAATCTTACACAAACATGCTTTGAAATTAATTGCATGTTTTTGATTCTTTCTTGCTCATTTTGCTCAGTTGTGATTGACATTAGGAACCCCATGATTCCAATCCCCACGATCATGTATAGTAATTGCGACCGAAGTTTAAACCACCAGTGCACACGTCACTCCTGCTCAACAGTAGATCAAAGTGGGGGTACGCCCAGGATGCTCATGTGGTCCACTGAGTTAAGACCGCCAAGTATCAGAGCTGCAGACTTCACAATGAAGATATACAGTGGCCTTAGACGGATAAAAGCTTCATGGCCACAGTGGGGCAAATTGCTATTGCTATCTTTTATCTTTTTATGCAAAGCCTTTGTTCAACATTGGGCCACCATGCAATCGATGCATAAGAAACTATCGGTCTAACGATCCAACAAATGATCCTAGATCCCAGGTGCTGCCCATAAGATCACGATAAGTTAACATTGCCCTTGTAGTCTTAACTAGAATGGCGTTTAAACGACCGGAATCAATAAGCCAAAAAAGCTTATGTTGCAACCATGCATTTGAAGCCCTATAAAGCTCTATACAGACGATTGTCAGATCTAACAATATTATCAGACCACCGCAATGTATATTGTCAGTTCATATGGTTGCATTATACATATGTTTTTTTTTACAATAATGACGTTATCAGAACTTGAATCCATATCGCAAATGGCCGCCGTACTATCCGAACATTGCTCACACCCATTTATACCGGCTTTCTTTATACGGCATTTCGCTATAACGGGCTATTTGAATTATGGAATACATTCGCTTTAAGCGCAAATTACTTCGTTCAACGGCTAAAAAAAGCTGTGGATGCTTCGTTTTTTAACTACAAGTCTCGCTTCATCTCGCTTAAAGACATTTATTTTCAAAAACTATTTAGGCCGTATAAAGAGGTATGAGTTTACCATGTCACCGAATCACTGCCTTTGAAGAAATACAAAATCGGCTTCAAAGTTGGGCGCGTTTAAAGACGAGAAGTTTTTCTGAGATTGGATTTGGAAATTGGCTCAGAGGTGGGGAAAAGATGTAAGCAGTGATTTGATAAATTTGTTATTTCATTATTTTTTTTGAGCTTAAAAACAGAATAAATAAATTTATAGTCCCAATATGTAAATTACAATTATTTTTGTTGTAAATAAACTACGAAAATCTCAAATAAAAAACCCAGTCGGGTTTTTTTCAAATATAATAGCCAATAAATCCCGGGTGGGCTTATTTGGGTTACGCAGTGGTTTGCTAACCCTGGTTGTAAAACATTTGTTAGATCTGACAATCATCTAAACAGAGCTTAAGGGTAGTTGGACAATTTCGGTATAATTCTATGCCCGTCACACTGCTTGCACGCTTTGTAATGAGCCCGTGATTATATTCAAAAATTTTGCAGAATTCCAAAGACTTTGATTTTTATAAAGCATTTACTTAGTGCTTCAAAGTTGCTCTAAACGGCTTTTGTCAAAATTTTTAGTAATTATTGTTCCTTATTTTCATGTTGAAATGATAAAAATAAGTTTTTTTTAAGTTTCTTTTTGTTGTAAAGTATCAAAGAGTACTTTCCTATTTAAAACGGTGTTATTTTACGAACAGCAAAAAATCGGCAAAAACAGTTTCGTTTTCATATCTATTAAAGATGAGAAGAGATCTTAGTTTTAAATCATATACTACTTGTTGTTGCTATTATTGTTGTTATTGTTAATGCTATTGCAACTAAAATATTCTCAAATGTTTTTGACATGAGTATTTATTGCTTGTTGTTGTTGTTATTGTTATTGGTATTTGCTTTTAACTTACAATATTAGAATTTGTCTATTTAATGCTGGTAAATGCCGACTTGAGTAAATTGAGTAATTTTTTTTATTTTTTTATTTTATAAATACAAAACACAATATATTGAATTTTTTATTTTAAAAGTATAAAAATAATATTAAAGTTTTTAAAAAAGTTTATTTGATCTTGAAATGTTCAACAGTCAATAATAAACGACGCGTTATATTAAAACAGCCATAGCGACGTTTTATTAACGAAATTAAAGTTAAAATAAATACAATTAAAGAACAAACAAACAAAAAAAAACACTATTTACGTGAGTTTTTTATTACAAAAAAATATTCAAAAAAAAGAAAAATAAATAAATAATACTATATAAATACAACAATAAAAACCGGCGTGCGTTTTTTAGTTTTTTTCGTTATTAAAAAAATATGAAATAATTCTTTGTGTTTTATGTTTTAATTGTATTATTTTGACCACAATTATTTCAATTGAAAGAAGATCTTGAGTGAATAATTGTTTGTGTTTCTTTTTTTTCATTTATTAATAAAATAATAAATAATTATATTAATTATTATTGATTAGTGTTTAATATTTATAAACGCATATACATACATACACATTTAAAAAGAAAATTACAATTTTTTAATTTTAATTTTTACAACTATTCACTTGTAAGAAGTGACAGAAAAAAAATATTTTTTAAATAAATAATTCATAATTAAAAAGGAATATGTTAAAAACTATTAAAATCAAAAATTATTATAAAGTGAGTGTTAAAACTGTTTGAAGCTGAAATTCTTGGGAATTATCTATCGATCTATAAGCATAACTATTTATTTATGTTTTCTCTTGCTACAACTAAGAGAACAATGGAATGGACATTATATTGGATACGAGGTAAAATAATAAGTTATTAAGAAATAAAAATTAAAGCGATTTTCAGTCAAGACCAGCTATATGATACCCTACATCGTAATAAACTTTTTGCAATTATAAGTTAAAATAGTGACTAAAGGCTCCTCTCTAAACCTTCTCACTTCTTTAAAATTAATTTATTTAAGTGTTTTCATTAAATTTCTAAGACAATAAATTTCTAGTGTCAATTATATTCGAACTTCTTACTGAATTCGGTATTGAAATAAAATGTTGCATATGACTAATCTGCATCAAAATTTCTTCTTAATCAAGATTGGAGCGGCTGTCTGTTATGTTTTTCGGTTTTTCAATAAAAAAAATTGTGTGAGAATCTTTCTTAATCCAAAATTTGTCTTAACAAGACTAAATTTAACATATGGGCTGAAAATCATAGTACGTAAAAACTCTACTCGTAAGCAGAATTTTCTTTAGGGTTCTTAACTAAATATTTTGGGCTCGACTAGTAACAACAAATTTCAAATTTGTGCTTACGAGTCTTGTTCTTTAACTCGTGAGCACGTATTTTATACTGCGAACGAATCAAAAATAGGCAAAAAAGAATCGAAAACAAGCAATTGACTGCATGTTGTTTGTGTAAGAATAAATGCTTAATACCATGCAATCGTATGAGTGTAACTGCATGTTATATATTAAACTGCGATCACACGATTGCCTCAAATACACAATCTGATAAAAAAAATTATTGTGACAAATTAGCGCACAATAATAAAATTGTCCCAATGAAAAATTCTGTATTAACACGGTTGTCTTATTTTATACAAAACTTATTGTCACACGATGGCGCGAAATGACAATAATTGTCCCAACGCTGTCACACGATTGTTCTAGTTTACGGCAACTCTGTGAATCGGTTGTTGTGGTAAATAGCGTCCTCTTTATTTATGTAATTGATGTATTATGTATTTATGTAAATATGCCATTGACGGTGCATATGAGAAAACATTTCAATAAATTTAAAAAAATCAATTTACTAAAAAAAATTATTTATTTAAATTGGGATATAATTCCGAATTGTATTTAATTCTCTAAAGTAAGGTGTGTTTATTCTCTAAAAAATATTTATCCGCTTGATAAAAGAAATTATAGAAGTTTGTGATGCAATTTACATATAAATAATTTAAAAATTCATGTTTTAAGGGATGACAATTATAAATACCGTATTCTTCAGAATGAACGCAATTAAAAAAATAAAATTTGGTGAGTATTGTCTTCTATAATCGCCGCACAAGAATACAATAAGTATTGGTGTATTATTGGTATTTACATTGGTGCGTGATTGCCTTTAAAGCTTTTAAACGATTGTCGCACAATAACATTGTGAGTTGCCGTAAATTGTATAATGACACGATTGGCATATAAAATAGACTAATTATTGGCGCATTACGACAATCGTGTGATCCTATCTTTACATAAACAACATTTACTGAAAAAAAATTAGTCGTTTTCAATTCATTTGATGCTTTTCAACTCGGTTTGCGTTTCAAATTTTATTTTTAAATACTTTTGTTGATTCTTCTCACGAGTTGTATTTTAAATTCTTTTCAAATTTGGCTTTCAGAAAGAATCGTTCATTTCTAACGAATTCAATTCGAGCACTCTTCCTACTCTGCTGAAAAGTCCCGAGCCTAACAAAGAGAACCCGTTTTTTGGTTCAAAATTGGCTTTATTTGTCAACGTAATTTTCATCAACAGCACTGCAATCATTCCAGTGCCGTTCTAACATTTCAATACCACGTTTGTACAATGATTTATCTTTTGTCTCAAAATAAGCTTTAGTTTCCACGATAACCTCTTCATTTGTGCGAAATTTCTTACCTTAGAGCATATATTTGAGGTCTGCGAATAGCCAGTAGTCAATCTGGCGAATTATTGCCTGTTTCCTACCGATTTTAACCTCTTCTGAGTCCAATTTTGGAAAATTTACACTTTATATGCAAGGTTAAAAACATTTTAATTAGGATCTAAAAAGTATACCACGCATCGAGTATGTACTGATCTAATTTTTGTTTTTTCCCTTACCTTTGCGTAGCAATTACGAACAAAATCATAGAAAAAAGTATCCAATTTGGTCCAGGATACTTTTGAAAAGTTAAATGATCCGAAGAAGCCATAATCCATACATATTGTATATCTACATATGTAAAAAACGTGATTGGCATATTCGAGTATATGACCCTGTTTTTTATAGCCTGATTACTTAAGTGAGACAGATTAAAATACAATTTAAGATTTAAGCAGATGTTTTTAATTAATTTTTGTTTGTTTTATAAAGTACATACATATGTATGTAAATATAACTAACCTATGCAATGAGATCTAGGGAATTTTTTTCAAAATTTAACCGCTTAAATATCTTTTATAATATAAAAGCATAATATATTTGCAAAATAATCGATTACATTTCTAAAGTAACGATTACTCGTTTCAAAATAATCGGTTTTTTCTGGTTTTTTCATAAAGTAATCGATTACTTTTTTATTTTTTAAATAATTTTAATATTTTTCCAGAAACGATAAATTAAATTTGTATCAAAATTATATTATTGTTACAAACCATTTCATGTCACCACCCTTTTTAAACCATTTTTATTTAAGAAATTAAAAAATTTATTACACTTCTGTAACGACTAAAATGTCATTGATTTTTATGTTTTTGAACTGATGTCATTAACACTAAATACGAGTACTCGTAATTGTTTACTTATTTTTTTATTGTTATTTTTTATGTATTTATTTTGTATTTTTATGTACAAAACGTCATTTTTTGCTGAACGTTTGCCAAATCCGAGACTATTTAAAATCATAACGGTTATTTATTTATAAGTACAGTATAAAAAATGTTTGTTTATACGATTATTTACACAGTGAGAAACAAGTGTTTTTTTAAATTAATGTTAATTAAAAAAAGAAGATAACAAGTGTAGAGTAATTTAAACACAAAAATTGTTCGCTTTGTGCTATAGAATTTCTAGAATTTTGAATCAACTACAGCTATCTTCCTACTATGCATCTAAAACTCAAAAACGGCTTGAGCGATTTGAATATTTTTTTTTTTTAATTTGTTTGCTTTAGGCAATGCAATTATATTAAAAAATTCAATTTATATCCATTGAAATCAATAACATTGGCAATATCTTACGCGGCTTAAATATTCTTTGGTATTGAATGTAATTGTCGTACAATTCAAATGAATTCAATGTCACCTACCCTACGTAATTAGGTAGATTCCTGTCTATATTCTAAAGCTTTAATCAACGTATAAAATATTGACATTTCTTTAATTTTAATTAGATTTTCGGATCATAACAGAATGCTGCTCATTCCAGATTCACAGAAATACTCAATCGCTTAGTAGTACTTTGGTGGCAAAAAAGCAATTTTTTTACATTACCTTTTAAAAATCTAATGACGGTGTTTTATAGATAAGTGTTTGACTAAGAAAAATCTCTAATTTGTTTTATCAAAAAGTAATACTTTGTCTTAGAAGAAATCTATAGAAGTCACATAAATATGTTATAGTAAAACATAAACTGATGAAAATTGTTATGCAACTCGGTAGCAAATGCTTGCCAGATGTTTTCACTGTTAACATTTTAGTGTTGTTTTCATTAAAATACAACAACTTCTTATTAATTAAAAAATAAATAAATGTTATACGTGGTTTAGTGGATATATGGTTTATAAGTATTTGTAGTTTTCTTTGTGGGAAAAAAAAAGTTAGCTCCGGCTACCTCCGTCTTCCTATTGGTATGAAATGAAGGATACCAGTCCATTGTTTAAATTAAACCTAAAAAATGCACCGACTTTCACCGATCGCTGAACAAACTTATACTTTTTCGGAAAATAATTTTGCGTGAATAAAATTTATACTAAAAAGGATCGGATTGTATAGATAGTGAGCGATAGGCGTGATCGATTTTAATTAAACTAAGCATGAATTTTTTGTTTATTCTAGAAAAAGTATGTTACAAGTTTAAAGCCTTTTGCTTTGATACAAGAATTTTATGCGAAAAAATCAATTTGGATTGTAAATTCTTCCGTAAATTCCGTAAATATTTTTTTTACTAAAATGTATGAAGCATCGGCGGATCTAATCATGTTAATTGTGTAATTTTCGCTGTTGTTGAGTTTGATGTGCACGAATTCGTTACATTCTAAGCCTATCCACTACACTATCAGTAAATCTTGAAAGCTATTTCCTGGGAAAATATGGAAAATAGAAAATAAAAATCGGGGTTAATTTTGGGTTTCAAAATTATTAAATATTCTTTATATAATTCAGGTGTTTTGCTTATAAAACATTACGTACCGTACTTGATGGGTTTTACAAAGTAAGTAAGTTAACAAAAAGGAGCAAAACAACATATAAACACGAGATATAATAACTTAACGAAACACATAGTTAATCCTCTCGGGAATAACAAGAGGACGTTCACACACACTATGTGCGCAAACAACGGCAATAAGACATATGTTTGACTTTAGCGACTTATGTCAGCTTGTCTTCTCCTCGCCATTAGTAAAAAATAACTGATTAGGAGTTAAGTGAGTACTTAATTTATGACAAATATATATAATTATAGAGGATGATGGATAAAAATAAATAATCAAGAAGCTAAGACTGAAAACTGTGAATAGTAATTCAAAGCGGCTACGGAAAAAAATTTAGTTTTATACAGTAGATTAATTAGAATTTTTTTTATACTAAATCACTTTTACGTTATTTTTTTTCTCCGTCACTCCTCTAGGGAGCATATTGGCTTTCCACAAAGCATCTATTGCTTTATTTCAGTTCCTTTAATCAATTTGACATTTCAAGCTAAGTAGATGATTAATCCGCTGTAGCTTCCTCCATATGATTTTTTTGTGTAGTGGTGAAGATCCTTGCTAATTGATGGTGATCTTTACTTTAGCATTGTAATTTTTTCCCAGTAGGTGGCGTGTTTTTCCTGATCATTCGTCTGATGTTTGTCATCATCGCCAGAGGTATGCTGCGAGAAGGGTCAAGAGGCTCTTTTTTATTTTAGATGGAGTTGCCTGGGGGAAGGAAGTTAAAGCCTTTTTTATTATTAAACATTCGAAACCACAATTAAATTTTTTCTTCGCGTCATGTCCTCTGCTGTGGCTCGAACCTGGGTCGTTTGTGTTGTTATGCATGCGATCTAACCACTAGACAACGCCACCCAAAATCACTTTTATTATTTTTTAATATTTTTAAGCTTTGCTTCAGAAATAAAGTATTTTAGTCTTACAAGCCGTTTTTCAAGTTTTAGTGAAAAACAGCAATGTGTTATTATTAATTATGTAGGTAGTTATGTTTAACATTAATAAACTTAATAACTATTTTCTTAGTAATAAAACTTAAACGAAATACCTACGTATTCGTATTGATTTACTCTCTTCTTAGAAGAAAAATTAATATAATTTTTAATTGATATACTTTCACATTCTTTAGTAATTATTTTCTTTTTTTTTTTTGTAATGTTATCTATCACCATTATATGAACAAAATACGTTATAAATAATTAACAATAATTATTTCAACAATTTTTGAACAATTTAATTAAACAAGTGCAATATGTTGGTTAGAATGGCCTATAAAAGGTGTTCTACGCCAAGTTAATACGAGGGGTACTATTTATATTTTGGGAACTGTCAATATCATAATTAAGTTTGACATTAGTTAGCATAAGTGGTTTCACAACGTTGCGATGTACAAGTGCTATTTGTTTTGTTTACAATGAGTTAAGAAAATCAGTTTGCCAAGAAAATGGAAATTTCAAGAAAAGACTTTCGTTGGATTATTTTTCACATCTTTCGACGTGAATTATCTCAACAAGAATGTGTCGATGAACTCAGTTCTTTGCATGGCGATAAAGCACCATCAAAAACTACAGTATATCGCTGGTATAGTTTAGTCGACGACAAATTCCGTGTAGGCCGCCCAAAATCAATTGTACTAAAAATAAAAAATATCAATGCAGTGCGTGAACTGATAATGAAAGATTGTCATGTGACATACTGTGAGATAGAGGCATCCTTGCTTATTAGTTCCACTTTAATACATACTGTTTTGCACGAACACTTAGTTGTAAAAAAAATTTGTTCTCGCGTCGATTGGTGTAAGGAAATGATTAAAAAGTTCGACCGTGGTGCTTCAAAAGACGTGTACAAACTCCTGACAGGTGTCGAATCATGGATATGTGCGTATGAGCCGGAAAAAAAAATTGCAATCGATCCAAGACGAGCTAAATCCAACAAACGTTGTTCGTGGAAAAAGCACAGCGAAGCAAATGGTCACCGGTTTCTTCTGCCGAATGGGTCTTGTGGCAACTATTCCACTTGAGCAACGTAGGAGGATCAAATCTGAGTGGTACATGACTATTTATTTGCCGGAAGTCTCTGAAAAGTTCGGAAAACCAACGGCCGAAGACTATCAATTCTCCATCATGACAATGCGAGCTCTCACACATCTCGCCAAACAGATGAATTTTTGAGGAGTCAAAACATCGAATTGATGTCTCATCCTCCATACAGACCAATGACCTCTTCTTGTTGCCGAAAATCAAAGATAAACAGCGTGATCAACGATTTACGAGCGCCGAAGAAGCAGTTGAAGCTTTCAAAAACCAGGAATGGAAAAACTGCTATGAGAAATGGTAATTGATCATCAAGGGAATATTTGAGAAACAATAAAGTTAATTTCAATTAAATATTTATTACTAGCTTTAAACCTCCGGCTTTGCCCGGGAATCTATGTACATATGTGCAGAAGTAGACAGATATTTAGGGACAACAATTGTTTGTATACTTTCTTAGAGTGACTATTTATTGACTTAAAGCCTTAATAAAATACAACGTCTTTTTGTTATGTATGAAAGATGCCACCCCCACTTATACAATTCCGCCCAATTTTAAACTGATGATTCGTATTTACTGCCGAGTAATTTAGACCAAATTCAGAAACTTTCTATCAAGATATAAAAAAATCAAAATTTATTTGTATGGGAGGTACGTACCATGCCAACATATCCAATTATTATGCGTCGACTTATTGTCTATTGAAGTCATTTTTACAAAATTCAGAAACGTCCACCTGTTTACATATTTATTTTGTATTAAAGGTACCCACTAATCCAATTCCGTTTATATTTGCTGCACTGAATCGACTTGCCAAATATTGTTCAAATACCTTTAACAGGAGCAGAGACAAAAGAATGATTAACCACGACACCATCTGTTGAAAATTTTTGACATTTCTTTTTCCTAAACTTCGCGTAGCAATTACGAATAAAACCGCAGAAGAAAGTATCCAATTTGGTTCAGTCGTTTTCAAGTTTTAAGCATCCGAACAAACCGAATTTCTTTTTTATATATACAAGGTGTCCGCCGGGAAAGTATACTACTTTGTTTTGCCGCCATTTGTGTAAACATTAGTCTTGACATTTCATATTTGGCGGTCATGAAGTAGAGACGTGGCAAATTTATTATGGAAAAATATTCAGTAAATATTCAGTTTTAATCATTAAAACAGCTCAGCCATGAAAAAATCATAATGAATGACGAGGCACATTTTCATTTGAATGGGCAATTGGAAAACCCTCTAATTATTCATTAGTGACTTTTGCATCTATTAAAAGTGACAGCCTGGTGTGCAATTTGGTCAGGAGGAATCATTGGACCTAACTTCTTTGAAACTGATAACGGCGTAATGGTAACTGTCAATGGAGAGCGATATCGTGATATGATTGAAAACTTTTTAACGCCACAACTGCATGCTTTGGGCTTGGCTAACATGTGGTTCCAACAAGACGGTGCCACTTCGCATACAGCCAGGTTTACAATAGAATTACTGCGAGACCTCTTTCCTTAACAAATTATTTCAAGAAATGGTGATGTTGATTGGCCTCCACGGTCGCATTATTTGACAGCTCCGGACTTCTTTTTGTGGGGATAACTGAAAAGCAAGGTTTATGCAAACAAACCAGAAACGCTGGAGCAAAGCAACTCAATCAAAATATTCGTCATGAAATTAAATTAAATAAAATTTTTATAATTCGGAGGGTTTTCTACTTTATATCAATAGCCAAGAGAAAAAATAAAATACTTTAGCAAAAAAACACATTTTTTTTTTAATATTAAGAAAACAGTTACAAAATATTTCACTAAAATTACAAGAATGTTATGTTTTCTAAAAATTAAAAAAAAAGAAATTCTTTTTTAAAGCATTCACTCTCATATGCTCAAAAGGGTTCGCATTTGTATTCAATACATAGTTGCCGACATTAAACAAAACATTTATCAATATAAGATCCATTCTCTTTCATATAATCAAAAATTATAAACAAAGTAGTATACTTTCCCGGCGGGCACCCTGTACATAGATTATTATTTGCTATTCCCGAAATATAAATAGTACCCCTCACTCATTTTTGTTAAAAAAAATTAATTAAATTGAACAAACAATCCGTCAAAGTTCATAAAAAATGGCATATCAATGTTTATTGTCCTATTAAGTAAATAAATTTAATTAATATTAACAAAAACGTACAAAAGAAGCTAAATTGCTAATTAAATACTTCATTTTACTTTCGCGGTTTGCTTTCTTATAAAAAATACAAAAGCCCCTTTAAATCTTATTGCATAGGTTAGTTTTATTTACCGCATAACAAGATAATGTCGAGCAATTTCGAAAATAAATGAATAAACAACACGTATTAAGAATCTCGCTTTTTTCAATTTGTTTATCTCTTCGGCTGTCTAACTTAAATTATTCGCATTAATTTTGAGAAAATAACATCATATATATGCCAATCAGGTCTTACATTTTCTGAAAATGTTTAAGGTTTTATAATACGGATTTCATTGTTTTTTATATAAAGTTATAAAGATAAGGTTTTCTTTTTAATAAAAGATATAATGGCTTATATCTCTTCAATTTATTTTAACCTTAAAGTTAGTCATACGGTCTAGTATTTTGAACATTTTTTTTTTTCAATTTTGTAAACATTTTATCAAAATACCAAGGAAAATGTTATAAAAAGATAAATTATTATATACCTTTACATTTTTAAAGAAATTTTCTTTAACAATAACTATTTTTATATTAATTATTTTGTATAGGAATTTATTATTTTAGCTGGAAGTACATTGGCGAAAAAACCATTCGACATGAACAATTTAACGTGTAATTAAAAAAAAAAAAAAAAAAAAAAAAAAAAAAAAAACTAAATTAGAAAGAACTTTATTAAGAAAGAAAGAACTATATTCAGTAAAAAAAATGATATCACAAACGAAACTAACGCAAAAAAATTCCTTGTTTAAAAAAAGTATTCGACATGGACAATACTATTAAAATATAAAACATTTGTTGTTGGTTTAAAAACGAGATGCTTTTCCTTTACGTCTTATAACGTCTCTTACACGTTCTGGCATAGATCTTAAGAATTTTTTGTGTATCCGGAATCAGTATTGTCCCACTCTTCTTACAGGATTTCTTTTAACTTATTTTTAATTGTTAAGTCACGTGATCTTAATTTTTTCTCCAAGTGACCACAAATATTCACTGGGGTTTTGATCTGGACATTTTAACAAAGGTTTTATTATTTTTGGGAAATTATGCATCTTGGTAGAACCGAAATCGGCCGGAAAGTTATAATTTTTCAGCGGCCTGTAGTAAATTTTGCTTGAGCAGGTCAACGTATTTGTATTATGATCCATAATGTCATCAGTAAATATTAAATTGGCCACACCTGATGCCGCCATACTCTACCTCAGTCGTGTTTTACAGCTGGTACAATATTTCTCTTTTCCAGCTTTGTCTTGGGTTTCCCATTTACTAAAGCCTATATATCACAGCGCTAGGTTATATTTGCTTTCAGTAGCAAAAATAACATCCATCCAAAACTCGGGAGGCTAAGACATGTACTCTTTAGCGATATCCAAGCTAATATTCCTATTTATCTTGGAAATATAGGGTATCTTCCTGGCAAATCTAGCATGGATATCATGTTTTTTAATAGAAAGTTACAAATCTAAGCTAAAGGACCATTTTTATCGACTTTGCTTATGAATTAACTTTACTGAACAAGTGCAAAAATAAAGTTTTCTCAGTAAATAAAGTTCAAATTATTTTTCGTTGTATATTCCATTTATATACTCAAATGAACGATTCATTTGGAATAATTAAACATTTTTGAATACAAAACTTGCAAAAAATTTAATTTGTTTTGAAAAATAATTTTTCTATTTTGTGTTCAAAAAAGTTTAATTTGTTCCGAATGAAATTCAATTTCTGTTATTAAAACTTGTGTTTGACTTGTAAGAAATTAAATTTGTATCGAATAATCTTAAAATTTACTCTAACAAGAGTCGACTTTAGTGTGTGACTATGAAAATGGACCGATGTTTTTTAAAACTGTATTCAAAGCTTTACCAAATTCTGAAGAAACAACAAAACAATTCTTACAACAACTAAAGTTATACAACAAAAGCAAAAGACATCCTATTTTTTATGCGTCAAAAAAAGTGTACAAGAAAAAAACCTATGCCACAAAGATGACATGGTATCATCGAGTACAACAAGAATCTGATTTAGAAATTTTCCGTAACACCTCCAAAATCTTGAATTACAGTAGAAAAAACCGGTTTCTCGTACCTTCATGCACTTATAAGTTGATAACTTAGCTAAACACTATTAACCGATTTTAAGATTCTTGGCGGATTTAAGTAGTATATGCAGTGTTTAAATAAACTTAAGGGATCTACATACATATCGTACTTGATCAACAAAATTTCACCTTTTGCAAGAAATCAATTAATAACATCAATATATATCTATTGTAAAAATGTAAACGTATTCCGATTACTACTCTTTTATCTAGAAAGCCACAAATGAGACAATTTTCGTGATATTGCAGTGGCTACTTTTATATCACCAAAAAGTTATTATTTTTAATTAAAACAGAAGTGTAAATAGAAATGTATTGTATATTTTCACAAGAAAGGTATTATTTTTTGCTTACTATCATGTATTCGGATTTTTAAATTCTCTTAAAATGTAATCACAAACAGTTTTCCCACCTCTACTGAACATTTTAAAAATTTGAGTTAATGCCCTCTTTTTAATAAAGTGCGATATGTATATATCATAAGCAGAAATCGAATGGAAATTGACGGTTTTATAGCCCCTATTAGGCAAAGATTTTGGAAATTTATATTTTTGCCAATTACCATGGCCCGTAAGAAATTCCGTTTGGAGTTTTAAATCAGGCCTGCTATACGGTTTCATATAAAAATAAGAGTTTTTTTAAGAACATTTTTTTAAATTTATTTTTTTGTAATTTATTTTTTATAATTTTGCCAAGGGTGTTTTTTATAGAGGTATAGAACTTTAAGTTGCAATAAAACAACGATGAATTATTCGATTGACATGAATTTTTATTTATCCGAAAGATAATCTTGTGGCATTATATTTTAAATATGATTTCTGGCATAGACCGCCACGGCTGGCGCGGATGTAGTCCAATCTGGACGTCTAATTTTCGATGACTTTTTCCAACATTTGTGGCCGTATATCGGCAATAACACGGCGAATGTGTTCTTCCAAATGGTCAAGCATATGTGGCTTTACCGCATAGACCAATGACTTTACATAGCCCCACAGAAAGTAGTCTAGCGGTATTAAATCACAAGATTTTGGAGGCCAATTCACAGGTCAAAAACGTGAAATTAGGCGGTCACCAAATGTGTCTTTCAATAAATCTATTGTGGCACGAGCTGTGTGACATGTTGCGCCGTCTTGTTGAAACCACAACTCCTGGACATCATGGTTATTCAATTCAGGACTGTAACGTTCTGGCCACCATTGTTTTTGAAAAATGACTCCACCAGCCCATAAAGCGCACCAAACACTCAGTTTTTCTGGATGTAACGGTGTTTTCACATACACTTGAGGATTACTTTCACTCCAAATGCGGCAGTTTTGTTTGTTGACGTAGCCATTCAACCAGAAGTGCGCTTCATCACTAAACAAAATTCGCTTATGAAAATCGGGAACAACGGTAATCTCGTTTTGGGCTCATTCGACGAATCTACGCCGGGTGTGAGTCTATTCACGATGAGTTGCCAAACCAAACTGAGAATAAATCACTTGACAGCTGTTAAATCGGTCGCCATCTTGAAAAGTAATGCCAACTTAAAGTTCTATACCTCTATAAAAAACACGCATATAAAAAGAATAGTTCTGCTAATTTACTCCCTTATATGTATGAGGCTTTTAAACTTCAACTCTACATAGTGTAAAAACAAAACAACTGGACTGGAAATGGTACACTTTAATTGTATTTTACTAGAATAATTGCTTTTATTGTAATACTTTAAGTAACCAAAATTTGACCTACATTTTTTAATTGAAGATTGTAAGGCAATTTGTTTTAAAGAACATACTCGTATTTTAAATTTTTTATTTTAGAATGAAACCAGTTTCTTATACAAATTAGTTTTTTTTAGAAAAAAAAAAGAACGTTAAAATTTTTTTTTTTATTTACTTTTTTAAATTAATAATTTCATAACTTTGCCTTTTATAAACTAAGTTTATTTTAATTTTATAATAAAGAGTAACTGGTTCTTATTATGTAACAAGAATAGTTCTTCTGCTAATTTACTTCCTTATTTGAGGCTTTTAAATATTAGCTCTGTATGTTGTAAGAATTTTGTAACTTGTAAAACAGAATTGGGATTTTAAAACATTACCCCTAAAAGTAACCAATGTTTATTAGCAATACACATTATAAATTATTGTAATTGATTTTGTTTTACAACTACATCGCAATACAAATTAATTAACTATGTAAGCGTTTTACACAAATTACTATACATATTTTCTAAGTAACCGGTTTTTTTACTGTCTATTGTATATGGAAAATCATAAGTTTTACAGCAAAAATTCAAATCAAACACTCAGCTGTTATCATTTGCACGTTTTTTTTTTCTGTTCGTTAAGCTTAACGATTAATTCCTTTTCAAATAACTCAACATTTTAAAGCTTAACCACTTTTGACCGTTATCTAAGACGAGAATGATTACCAAACCCAATTGAAAAGCAAACACGTATAGATTTGTTCAAAAGGTTTAGACATTGGTAATAAAACACTTCGCTTTACAATAAATTTCACACAATGCATACACTAACATCTACAGTGTTTTGCTTAAGTAGTCTGTATTCGCTATCAATTTTCAGTGATTGTGTCTGTATGTGCGTGCCAAAGCCAAATAAAGCCCATATAATAATGAGGGTGATTTTATGATGTTATTGTGTTTATTTAAGTTTATTAATTTATGACATTCCATTATTTACCTTTTTCCTTTCCGTTTTTTATTTTCTTGATTAAACAAATGCAGAAAATTTATTTGGTATCGTTTTTTTTTTTTTTTTTTTTGTTTTTGTCTCTATTTTTGGTATTTGAATTGTGTATGTCAATGTCACTTGTACAAACAGACATAAAAACAAATTAACAATTAACAAATCATTTCATCGCTGAGTTTATTTTATAAAACAGTTAATAATAAAATAGGGCCAATAGGAAATCTTTAACTAATTAATTTACGAAATTTCTAATAAAATAATCATATATACGGAAAACTGACCACTTTTGTAATTAACACGTTGACTGCCACCTTATAAAAAAGATAAGGAAACGAAAATCAATGTGAAACTAAACATTATTAAGTAATAAGAATGTACAGATGTATCTGCAGAAATATTTTATCTATCAAACGGACCGAAAAATATATACGATAATTAATGTAGTTAAAAAATGTAACACACATGGCAGCCAACGTGTTAACTAACTTTGCAAAACTATTACAAATTACCTCAAAAATTATTAAAACTCAGTCACACCCTTGTAGTGAAAATTGCTATCGTGAATCTCCCATGGAATTTTTCACATTTTCATGTTGAATGTTGACAAGAACAAATTGATGAAAATTTTTTAACTTTTGAAAACATTTTGAAAAATATTTACGAAAACCTAACACGCAAAAAATTGAAAAAATAAACACTGAATAAATGACTAACGTTATGCGCGCTAAGGTCATGTATTCGACACTGAACATAAAAAGGTTTAAAAATTGGCCATATATTTTCAATAAAATTTAAGACAGATGGCTGTGCCAGAAAATTTTCCAAAGGGAAAAAATATTTACGATAAGAGCAGCTTTTCTTTGGCTATCATTTACCACTGAAAATATTTCATGTGAAAAATTATTCATAATAGCAATTATGTGAAATGGGAAAATAAAATTTCGGGTGAAAAATTATCCATGATAGTGGTAGATATTTTCAAAATTACATTTTTCGTACAGGGATAGGTTTGGTAAACTAATCTGTATCTGCCGTCCGTGCATAGGGTAATGGGCCGATAATATCTTTAACTGGAAGTGGAGACAAACTCCGACTTATAGAGATGCCAAGGGTAGACTTGTAGACGGTAATGGCAACTGCTGGACTTGCCTAAAGGCAGGATATCTGCCTTGCGTAACTGTCACAACGGCCTCTACTGAGTCTAAAAATGTTGAACGTTGTCCGGCCGCCAATTTTAACCTAATCTAACCTAATATAACATTTTCTTAAAAATAACCATTTTAAAATTCAAACAAAGATATCAAAACTCAATATATTTTTTGCTAAGCAGCATATTTTTAATAAACATTCCCGAAAAAGTAATCGATTTTTTTAAATAAGTAACCATATTTAAAGCAAGTTATGTTTTATTATTAATTTTATTCAGTACCACCAACCTTCAAAATAATCTCAGAATAAAAACCAAAACTTTTTCAAAACTAAACAAATTTGGAAAAAGTAACCGCTTTATTTATTATTATCTTTATAAAAAACTTAAAAATTAGACAGAAGAACAATAATATTATTAAAATATATTAAAAACAAAGGTTTCTTTAATAGTAAGCAAATAATTAAACATAAATGATTACTTTTCTAAAAGTAACCACTTAAAAATCTCATATAGTATCATTAAATTATAAAAAAATACCCATTCTATAGAAAAAGTAACCATTAAAAGGACTTTTATAATTAACAAAAAATATATTTATTTAAATACACCAAAAACATGTTTAATTATAATAATATTATTATTTTTTAAACGAAGCAAAAGTAACCATTTTTATTATATGCAAAAAAAGTAATCATTACTAAGCAGATTTTGTAATAATTTCTTTTCTGCTGATTATTTTTTAATAAATAAATGGCGTATAGACTAAAATTTCAGTGCTCATATTTATTCAGCACACTTGCATATTTCTATATCTGATGTTCTTTATATAGAAGATAAGTAACGATTTAAAATACGAAATAACCCATCGATCAATTCATGCTCATACGTTTTATTCATTTTATTTATGTATACATATATAGAATAATTATAATTAATTACACATAAAGTTTAAATATGTTGGCTTATATTTAGATTAATTAATTTATTAATAAAATAACCGTCTTAATGGTGCTAGAAATATGAGCTTTATAAATAATCGTTTCAATTAATTAAATTCCGACAAAAATCTGTCTTTTGAAGTTACACACGTGCCATAAATAAATTATGTGATTAATTAATTATAATATTAAAATAGTTTTACCATTAGAATTATTATAATAATACTGTACAATCAGTGAACAGTTTTCAAATCTCTAAGTAACTGCTGTGATTAAATAAATAAATAGATTTTAATCACTTCATAAAGTTCTAAATAACTTTTTCTCTAAATGGTTTTTTTTAACATCAACAAAGAAGCATAGACTTGAACTCTTTTCTTTAAATAAAAATTGAAATTAAAGTAGTAACCACTTGACGAAATGTTCGTAGAATAGGTTAAGTTGATAAGATGATCCAGTCCTGTTGTCGCAAATTAAGAAGACTTATACTTCAGCCACAATAAACCTGCCACATTTCTATTCTATGGATTTATGTATGGAGGTTCTTTGTTCTATTCTCATGTATTTCCCTGTGGGATTTTTGTGGTCCTACACACAGTCCAGTTTGACCAAAGAAGCATATGAGTCTCTTCCGCTATTCTTATCTCAAACGGTTTCGCACCCTCTAAGTCTGACTTAACTAATAAGTTCTCGTTTACTATTAGCTTAAAGCAGCGTTAGGCAAACTAATATTAATACGTTTTACAATTATGGTAGTATTTGAGAGTCTCTCACACTATAGGCAAAAAGCCTATGCGCGTGACTACGTACGTGTGAGAATAAAAGGGGAAGAGCAGCTACTTGCCTAAATCTGTGGCTTAGAGTAATGCGTAGGCTAAGACTAGTCGATTAATGCTCATCACCGGGTTTATTGCCATCCGAATATAGCTAAATATGTTTGCTTCCATGGGCTCCATATTTTTCTTGATTCAATTGATATTTTCCAGGACAGCCCTGACTTCTTTTGTAAGAAGCTGGTATTATAATCCAAAAGGCAGAAAAAGATTATCAATCAGTGACCACGCTAAAAAGTTATGGTTTTACTATTTATAATTGTAACATTGTCATTTTTGAGGTTTTGGCCTTCTAAATATCAAAATCGAACACTGTGCGTCGGTTTTATCTTCTATGAAGTTTTCACCAAAAACCGTTTTTTTTTTTTTAATTTTGACGTGTACTTGGCAAAAACAGATAATTATCCACCATAGGAAGCCCTTTTAAAAAAAACTTGTTTAACTTGTGTAATGAGAATCTGACTTCTCGTAATGTCATGATGTTCTGGGCGTGATAATTCACTGTGACGTTCGTAGAACGATTACATTTTTTGAAAGAAGCATTTAATAGCCTAGGTTTTATAAAACGGTCTATGAAATATTTGACTTCAGTTAACCCTCTTAAAACTGTTTTACAAGACTTTTGTTCGATTTAAAATTGAAAGTAGCTCTCACGTATGGGCTGGTGTTTTCAAACCTCTTTCGGATCTTCTCGACCGTATACAAAAGCAAAGAAGTTCATAAAACACCTAAAATGGAAAACAACCCTTACGTTGTAGCATTGTTGCAGTGTATCGTGAGTTTCACTGTTCACCAATATTGTTAATGAATATGTTCTGACGATATAATGGATATTTTTGCGTACAGATGTGGTCAAAAAAATAGCACCACTACAGAAAAAATATAATTCGTCTTATATCTTGAATGAAGTTTAAATGATTTCATTAAAACTGTATCACAAGATGCTTATAAGACTGTGTATTATTATTTAAAAAATAAATTCATTTACTTAGTTTTTATTGTAAATTTTAAGTTTTTAATAAGACATAAAAAACGCTGTCAAAAAAATATTATATTCTTCTTGCACTAAGAAATAAGTAAGACGCCGTTTGCACGTTCAAAGTACTTTGAAAAGTACTTCACAAAGTCTTGAGTTTGTAAGGGAGAAGAGAAAAACGAGCGGAGGTGAGTACACACTTTGAAGTACTCGCAAAGTTGCTTTGTTCTTCGTTCGTATTTATACATATGTAGTTGTATTTGGTTACCATGTTTTATTTGACATTTTCTTTTATTCTTCATTTCGCACAGTACAGTTTGTTGTATTTTGTTTTGTTGTTGTTTGTTGTATTTGTCAAAGCAAAATTTGAACGTGCATAAGCGAAACAAAGTTTAAAAGAAAATGTAAAAGAGTTTGTCAAAGTACTTTGAACGTGCAAAAGGCGTCTAACTAAACTATAAAAAAACTAAACATTTTGAATTCATTATTAATATCATCGTTGCACATGTCAAAATTAATATTTTGTCCCATGGCCTTTGTTGGGAATGATAATGAATCGACTAAGTTTTAACATCTTTCAATTGAAATTGAATTCCAGACCTGCTGGACAGCCACCCAAAGGGCTTTGTTAGTGGTTGGTTGTATTTGAGATACACCCTGTTTTATATGAAGGTTCTAAAGGTTCTCTATGGCTGACCGGGCTGCTCCATCAGATCAGTTGATGGTATACTTCAAGTCATTGTCGTGCTGAAGGACCCATATCAGTGGCATTTCCCAAGAAGCATAAGAGAGCATAATATCCTTTAGAATATTAACATTAATTGCTTTATCCAAGGTTGTTTTGATCCAGCGTATAGGCCCAACATAATAAGAATCATCCCATCCCATAATGCTTGAATCACTATATTTAACGGTGTTAGAGGTGAATTATGGAAATATAGAAATGTGAACCTTTGCCTCCAAATACAACTACCTTGGATTCATCTGTCCATAGCACACGTTTTGAAATGTGCTTGTACGTGAACAGTAGCACTTTTGCGGATTTCACGCATTTAATTTATTCACGCATTTAATTTAATTTCGAGCAACTTGTTGAACACATTTTAAAGCCTTTACAATCATTTTGTTGGAACATCTAACCAAATTTCTAATTTCAAACTATGGCTTACCTTCAGAAACCATTTATTTAATAACAGTACGTTTTTCAGACATACAAAGCTTGTTACGACCCATTTCTAATAAAATAAATTATAAAATTTGTGTGAAGTTTATTTATTTACATTTAAATTTAGATTACCTTACGTTTTTTATGGAGGTTTTAAATAATAAAATTAAAATTTGTTATTTTAAACCCAAATTTTGTGAAGTGGTGCTATTTTAATGACTGCCCAAAATCAACGTTTTTTTTTATCGATCATGGAAAAATAACCGTTAAGTTTTTTCTGTAAAAACAAGTATTTTCAAAGAGAGTGCACTTAATATAACATTGCACATTGATGTGTGAATTAAAAGCTAGTGACTTTTCATTTCATTGCTCTAAAGAAAAAAAATTTCAATGGTGCTATTTTTTTGACCGGCTCTGTAGTACTCGTATTCGCACAAAGTTTGTTCTGTCACTTGCGATATAAATAAATTTAAATCAAACATCCATTACACCCATTACTTTTCCCCTTCACATAAACTATTTTCCTAGTACACACAATACTCAATAATACTCATAAATTCAAATAATTCTTTAACAATAGTATTGAGTTTGTCTCTTTTTACTCTCTAATGAAATATAAAAAAGGTGATTTTCACTTTATTTTGTCAAATAGTGTACTGTAGAGTAGTGGTCAATCATTAAGTGCTGGACTAAACTAAAAAAATATCTCTGAATTGATTTATACATTTGTCATAGGTATGAGGGCTAACTCCTTCAATTTTGTATATCCATTCAGGGCGTTTGAAATACTCGTTACTTTGAAATTGTTCTTCATATTTCTTTTTTGCTTTTAATTAGATTATATTGTAGCCACTTTTTTTCCGTTTAATTGTTAATTTTTAGAATAGTTGTTAAATTTTTACTATTATACAAGTAAATAATTAAATGATTACTTTATAAATATTTATTTTCAAGTTTATTTAATCTTTTCATCAAATCTTATTGTAGACATTTTTTTATTTTCATTATTTTTTTCATACAAATGTTTCTAATGAAACAAATGTGTCAATAATGAAATTTCTAAGGAAGGGATATTAAATAGATCTTTTGTTTGACAAACTATTTGAGGTTTTAATTATATGGATAATAAAAAATAAAATTAAATTAAACAATTGAAAATGCTCTTCAATGTTTAACTATTTGTGTAAATTAAATACCGCCAGAAATTGAATCACATATGTAATTGAATCGAATAAATAATATTAACGATACATTTTTTTTATCAACCAAGTATTTAAGAACTTAATAATTAATTACAAATACCCACTACTTTTATTGCATTCATCATTTTCGTAATATAATCACTAAATACTAATTAAATTGTTTATAGAAAAACTCTTTAGATGGTGATTTTTTAAGTGCAGGGATTACATTTGCCATTATTTCACGTAATAATGGCGCATGTCTAGATAATTCGTGATAAAATTAGACATTATTAATAAGCGTCCGTCTCTTTCTCTTTACAGAAGATAATGTTACGAATGACTTTGAAACATTTTTACAAAACTTTGATGATTTTTTGCTTTTAAGAGGTGTGCCACGCGAAACATGTCCAAATGAAACAGAAGAGTCGCCATTAGATGAATTTCGAGAGCTGTTTACAGGTAAGTGCAACAAAACCACATACTCTATAAATAGATTATTACAAATTAATAATTACTATTTTTTTTTTCGATTAGTACCAAATATTAATATTTACATGAGTAACTACTTAAAACTAAAGTGTGCTCACTTTATTTAAGACAAATTTTAATGAAATCGTTTAATAATGTTCAGTTTCTACATTTTTTCAAAAATTTGTTTCCAAAATTTGCTTGACAGAAAAAAGTAACCACAGTTAAAACGTAAACAGGTTTAAAAAATAATGTAAAGAAAATTGATTAATTCTCAAAAATATACATATTTAAAGTTCAATTCATTTTAAATTTTCAATTTCCCGATGAGTAACCGTTAAAAAGTAACCTATATAAGCAAATTTTTGTACAAAATTTTCATTAAAAAAATTAAATTTAAATTTTATATTAATAAATACTTTTTTAAATGATTTTTCTTTGTTAAATGCATAAAACAAAAAAGTAACCATATTTTTCTTAAAAAATTGAAGAAAAATTTTAAGCTGAAAATAAATTTTCTTTACCCAAGTAACCACTTAAATGTAACCATATAATACAAGTCTGTTGCATACGCTAAACATTTTGAATTCGCATCTTTTAAAATTTTCAATTTCTCAACGGATAACCACGAACCTTTTTAAACAAGTTTTTGTACATCATTTTTATAAAAACCACTCAAATTATTTGTAAAACCAAATTAAATATGAAAACTTTTTAAAAACAGAGTTTAATAAAAAAGTAACCATCCTGCTTTTATTTTGTTCAATATATTTTTTCTTCGTTACATGCATAACATTAAAAATAACCACATATTTCTTATATAAAAAAATTAAATTTCTTTTATTCAAGTAACCACTGAAAAGTAACCATATGGTACATATCTGCTACTGTGAAATAAAAGAATTTATTAATAAATAGCATTTTATTTACTTAGCGTGTAATTTTGTTTTAAACTTAAAACAGCAGTTATTTAATTACATACCGATTACTTTTTTAAACTTTAAAAAATTACAAAAATAATACTCAAATGTAAATGCTTGTAAATAAAAATTAAATATTTGCTTCAGGGCAAAATAAAAACTTTAAGTGGTTTTTTAAGTAACCAACCACATTTCAATGCAAGTAACCGTTATGTTAATAGCAGTTAATTATTGATTTTCAATCAATCTTACGTAAACTTTTTAGGTTTAATTCGTAATACATATATGAATTTGTTCATGGGTTTTATCTAACCATTAACCAAATAACTATTTAGGAATTTTATTACCATGCTTTTCCTGTTAATAAAATCGATGTTTTTATAGGACATGGTCTTCAAATTTAATTAAATGCAATTATTTATATGTTATTGTACTCGGATTTCAGTTTGTTTTTGTTAAAACAGCAATATTTTAACAAATTAATGTGCAATAATTTATTGTAAAAAAACTGTATAATTTTTTTTTAATAATTTTAATGAAACTTTAATGAAATAATGTATAATTAGGTAAAACATATTAATATTATTTTAAAAAATTAACTACTGTTGTAGCTTAACATTCATAAGTCATAAATTTCTTTGAAGAAATTTTAAAATTTTGCCCATTTGTTGAAACGTAACCACTTTCAAAACTATTCGTTACTTATACAATTCAGCAGATATTTTTATACTAAACTTATAAAATTTCTATTTTTGGCCAAGTAATCAATTAAGATTAACGATTATTTAAATGTTATTCTCACAAAATAAACAAAAATTTTAACAAAACATCAGTAAAATCGTAAGGTTTAACAAAATTTTTAAACTAGTAAAAAGTAACCATTTTGAAAATAGTGTTAATTATTTGTTAAAATCGTTTACACAAGTTCAAAGCACTGCTAAACCATCAAAATTTATTAAAAATTAAAAGAAAAATGTAAAAGTTACCGTTATGACTTTTTTATCATAAAAATTTATCTTTTCCATTTTAATAAAGAAGTAATCATCATGAACTTGAATTTATTTCCAAAAACACTTAAAAAAGTGAACGATTAGCGATCACTACAATTTTGAATTTCCCATACCTATAGTCGCCATATTGTTTTGCCTGAAAAAAATAACAACTAAAGTGGTTATTTTGAATTCATTTTTTAAATAAACATTCTTTTGATAACGTATCTCTGTCGTGATTAACATGAAGTCAAAAGAAGTAAAGTGTTTCCGTGCTTTTTTTGAAATAAATTTTAGAAAACTTTTTTTTTGTTCTTATTGAAAATAAAATGGTTACTTTTGTGATAAACCCATGTTAAAGATGAAAGATAAGATTTTGTATTTTTTTTTAATTTAAATTCCTGACCACAACAATGAATACGAATTAAATTAACTTTGTTATTACAGTGGAGCAATTACGTCATGGTTGGATTATTTTACATATTTTTGCTGCCGTTTACTTCTTTATCCTGCTGGCCATTATATGTAACGATTACTTCTTACCCACAGTCGAGTGTATTTGTGATGATTTGAATTTATCAAAAGATGTTGCTGCTGCCACATTTATGGCTACAGCCACCTCAATGCCGGAATTTTTTACCAACACAATTAGTACTCTAATTACACACTCTGATATGGGTCTGGGTACAATTATCGGTTCACTGATGTTTAATACGCTGGGTGTAGCGAGTTTGGGAGCGTTGGCTATAAACAAGGTTAGTATAATTGGAAAAAATAAACAAGTAACCACTTTATATTACCATTTTAAAAACATACCGTTTTTAAAACCTTTCGAAAGGCTACAAATGTTTAATTAATTCAGGATATTTTTTAAAATGTGCGCAAGAAATAAAAGTAACCGCCTTGAAAATTATTCGTTACTTCCTCAAAACATAAGAAATGGTGAACAAATTTGGCATTAATAAAAATAATGAAAATAAAGGAAATTGAATAATTTTAGACAAGTAATCGCTACGTTTCTAATCGAACATTCGGTTTTAGAAACCAAAAATATAAAATTTTCTTATTAAAACAAACATTTAAAAGCGCCTTATAAAAGTTATAAATCCTATTTGAACATTTTTTGCGAGTAACCGCTTTTCTTTACATTTCTAATGTCAAAATACGGCTATTTCTTTTAATAAAGGAGGATTATTCTTCAAATTTTCACATTTGTTAACCGAATAATTTTTTTAATTTTCCTTTTTTACAGCCCGTCCAACTTGATTGGTGGCCTATTGCCCGCGACTGCTTTATCTATGGCTTTAATACTATTATTTTGATAATTTTAGCCTGGGGTGGTGAGATTACTTTTACTGAATCGTGTGTCATGATGGGTTTCCTGCTTATTTATTATCTGGTTACTTTTAATAATAATAAATTTATGCCTGCCATAAGAGTGTTTGTGGAAGATAAATTGGGCTGTTGCTTCTCAACCAGATACGGTAGGTCAATTAAAATGTTCGAAAAATTTTAAAAGTCCAATAATATAGATTTTTGTAGATCTGACGGAGCCCCCAGAGAATAGTGCCAAAGCTAAATTGCCCATGAAAAAGGATCCTTTGACAGGCAATGGTCTGTTCGTTATTAATTTGCCAGAAAATACGAGTTCCATGTCTTCTCGCGTCAATTTAACCCATTCCAAAAGTTGTAAGTAAAGCTTGACGAAATCTTAAAAAAAGATTTTTTATTTCTTTTATTTATGTTTTTTTCTTTTTTTGTTGATTTTTTTAGGGGACGGCGATGATCAATCGGTGCAATTACCTCCAAATCTATACACTCTACCACGCGATGAATCAAAACTTATGAAATTTTGGTGGTTCTTTACCTTCCCTCTGAAATTCATTTTATCAATAATCATACCCAATCCTCTGAAGCATCGAAAATTGTATCCCTTATCCTTTATCATGTGCATTATTGCCATTGGCTGCAATGCTTATATGATTGTGTGGATGTTGACTTCATTTGGTAGGTAGAAGAAAAGCTTTAAAGCTTTATAGGGGATTTTTTTTTTTTAATCCCTATATATATTTCTCTTTTTCAGGTGTCGCCATCAATGTACCCACAATTATTATGGGTCTTACCTTTTTGGCAGCCGGTTCAACTATGCCTGAAGCTGTGTCCAGTGTTATTTCATTAAGAAATGGTGAGTAACAAATCTTCCAAATGTTTTAAAAGCTTAAAATAGCTTAATGAAAGCTTTTAGGTCTTGAAAGCTTTGTTTTTATAGTTCATATATTGTTTAGTTTTAAAATGTTAAAAAAAAGTTTAAGCTCTACAGTAAATACAAACTAAAACTTTATTAAAGTCTTATGAAGAGCTTTTTTAATTGAGTCAAATGCTTGAAAGCTTTTCATAATAAATTAATTGATGCCATACTTTTTCCTAAATATTAGAGCTTTATGCTTAAACCCCAACTAAATTCTAAATTAACAGTTTATTAAAGCATTAAAAAGAGCTTTAAAGCTTTCGTAAAAAATATATTAAAATCCTTGTTTTAAGTAAAAAAGAGCTTAAAAGCTTTTGCTAATGATATGCATACATACAAGAGTATATAGGTAGCATCACACGATTATCGCAATGCTCCATTCTTAAACAATTTTTATTGTGCAGAATTAAGGCACAATAAAGGAATTGTTCTAATCAAATTCTCTGCAGTCACATAATTGCCCTCGTTTAAATAAATTTGATTATCGAAAATTAGCACAAAATGATTAAATGGAAAAAATTGCCGCCTTTCTGATTGTTTCTAATTGTTCTAGTATAGGGTAAATATGAGAAATAGCGGTAATTTTGTTTACATTTCAAAAAATTTAAAAAAAAATATTAATTCAGTAAAAAAATTTATTTATCTAGCTGGGATCACACGATTGCCTCAAATACACTAATCTAATACACATTTTATTGTGACAAATTAGTGCACAATGATAAAATTGTCCCAATTAAAAAGTCTGTATTCACACGGTTGTCTTATTTTAAACAAAATTTATTGTCACAAGATATCTTGAAACAATGTATTGACAATAATTATCCTAACGCTGTCACACGTTTGTTTTAGTTTACCGCAACTCTGTGAATCAGCTATTGTGGTAAATTAAATTTATTTGTTATTTTTTTTTTTGTGTCTAAAATGATTCGTTCTAAAATAAAGAAAACAGTGTCCTCCTTATTTATATTGAGCTCATTTAGTGAACAAAAAATTAAAAATAATACAAAAAAGAAAAGAAGAAGTGTGTGTGTCAGAGATTGGCTCACAAGAAGGGCTATTGATGGTGCATATGAGAAAACATTTCAATAAATTAAAAAAGATTGATTCACTAAAATAGTTATTTATTTAAATTGGAATATATTTACAAATTATATTTAATCCTCTAAAGTAAAGATGATTTGTTCTCTAAAAAAAAATTGAATCGGCTTTGATTATCGTGTTTCCGCTTGATAAAAAAAGTAAACAAAAAAAAAAAATAAGTTTGTGATGCGATTTACATTTAAATAATCAAAAATGCATATTTTAAGGGATGACAATTATAAATACCGTACAAACACGTATTTTTTCAGAAAGAAATCAAGTAAAAAATAAAAATTGGTGAGTATTGTCTTTTCAATTGCCGCACAAGAATACAATAAATATTGGTGTATTATTGATATTTACATTGGTGCATGATTGCCTTTAAAGCTTTCACACGATTGTCGCACCAGGGTTGCATTTGATTTTGATAAACAAGCACAATAATATTGTATGATGCCGTATGAGCCAATAAATTTTATAATCACATGATTTGCATGTACATAAAATAGACTAATTATTGGTGCATTGCGACAATCTTGTGATCCTACCTTAAAGACAATATTAAGTTTTTTTTATTATTAAGACATTATTGTAAATTTCAATCCCATTATTTTCTTTTTGTACTTCTTTTCCAGGCGAAAGCGGTATTGGTGTCTCTAATTCTTTGGGAGCCAATTCCTTGGCCATACTACTATCTTTAGGTGTGCCATGGTTTATTAAAAATTGCATGACCTATGGCAGTACTGATGGAACTAATCGTATTAAAATTGCCGCCCAGGGTATTGAATACAGTATCCTTATACTTATGCTTTGTACGGTAACACTTTTTATAGGCCTCAGCTTAAGTGGTTATCGTCTAACGAAAAGAGTCGGTGGTCTACTCTTCTCCGTTTATGTGGTATTCATTGTACTACAAATTTTAATTGAAATGAATATATTCTTTCCCAAACAATGTAGTTAAGTTAGCGAAATGCTTAGGTTAAGTGATTATTAATTAAATTAATAGCATTAAAAAGAAATTAATTAAAATTAGTTAATTTAACGAAACAAATACTTATAAATTTAAGACTGTTTAGAGTATATATTTAACGAAAAAGAATTTAAATTCTTCTGAAAGAAAACAACTGAAAAAAAATTTAAGCGAACATGAAGCTTTTTTGTATTAAAAACCAAATATTATTTTGTATTAAAAAAACACAAATGATGTACAAGTTTAGTTTGTAAGTTTTTTAAAATATTTGTAAATAATTTAATTTTTTAAAAACCAAGCAAAACATAACAAAAGAAAAAATATATTCTAATTTCTAAAGTTAAATTAAAAAATAATTTTGTTAAACTATACTTAGGGCCGACTTTTTTGTACGCTTGTGATATAGATTCCATTTTTCTTATTTTCTCTGCAAATTAAAAGCTTAACAATATGAAAAATAAACGAGTAAAAATTATGAAAAAAAAGAAACGAAAGGCCAATATTTCTAAAGCTATGTAATCAATTGCACAGGCAATCGATATGCATATTTGCTGATAGTGATCCCGCTCAAACGTACCAACATCAGTTGATCACACCATAAATTGTTTCACGGAAATCTTTGTGCAAAAGAAATCTTTAAAAATTCAGCAAATCTCAAATGTAATTTATTAGTAAATTACGAGTAAGTAACGACCACTTGATTAAGTGCCTACAATGTTTGATTTACATTTATTAGATAAAAGTAACACAACTTGCATATTAAAAATATAACTGTTTCAATCGATAAATTGAAACAAAAAAATCGATTCAATTAACGACGCAAATCTTGGCTTCAGTATTTATCCTTTTCAATTAGCCGCTGTAATGTTTTTGATGTCCTTCAACCCGCTTAGTTTAGTTTGACATTACAACCACAAGAGCAAGAAAAAACAATAAAAGAGAAGAGAACAATATTTTGACAATTTTATTAAGGAAAAGGACATAGAAAGAAAGTGATTTACTTTTGGCAACGAAAACAAACATAAAAATTTTGCAAAATTAGAATAAATTAAAAATATGTAATTTAGAAAAAAAAAGTGTAAAAAGTGATATTGTGAAGTGTTTTGTTTAAAACAAAAATGAAAATATTAATAAAAGTTGCCACAGGAATTGCTTCTTAATTTATATTTTCTGCTTTTATTTTTTTACTACAATGACAATCACAACATTAAAACACCCTTTTCTTTTGTAGAGCCAGTAAGAAAAACGAAAAGAGTGTGACTGTCGTAAATAAAAGGACAATAAAAAAGATTTTTATTACTTCGACTGACATTTAATCAGTAGGAAAGACAAATAGCTGGCCCGAAAAAGATTTCAGTGTTAAAAGAATAGTAAAAAAGAGCGAGAGAGGAAGTGGTGTTATCTTATTTGACATTGCAATTACAAAAGATTTTTTATTAATAAGAATATATATTGTTGTTTTATTAAAAATAATATTAAAAATCCTTAATTTTAAACAAAATAACTCTTAAAAAAAAAACAAAACAAACAATAAAAGACACATAAACAAAATGACTCCCTTTGATGATTTCTCATATCTCATAAATCATGTGTTATTGGGCGAAGAGCCGGTAAGTTTTTTTTCATACTGCTTTAAAATTCTTCTTATGACGAAAAAATCTATAAATTTCTTATTTCGCAGACTATTGAAGATTTTATTCTACTGGTGGGTACTGTGGTGGCTTTCGTAGCCTTTGTTTTATGGTGTTGTTTTCCCATACAGCCCAAGGTTGGTTTTCAACAATCCCTTAGTATAAATACATGTCTTTATAATAACATATAATTTTTTGTTCTTGTCTAGGACTCGGCCAATCATCGACAGTTTTCTTGTAAAACTATGCATTCGATTCACAGTTCTTCCCATCAAATTCAAACTAGTTACAGTAAAACCTCTACAAATGCTTTAGTCCATAATGATTACGTTTTAAGAAATGGTTCCTCCTCCTCATCAAATAGTAATGGTGGCGGTGGTGGCCATTCATATCATTGTTGCACTTAAATGCGCCGCTGCACAGCTAATAAACAGGTTTTTCATTTTGTTTTTATTTATTTATTTTTTATTTTTAATAATAATAATTAGATTTGTAAACAGCAAAAACAACAGAAACAGCCACACATCAAAATGTAAGCAAATAAGCAAAATAAGTATTTAAAATTTACTAAATAATGAATTAAGTATTAACATAAAAATAAGCTTAAACCAAAGAAAGCAAGCAGTAGCGTACACTAAGGGGGTGCAGTCATTTATATTTCCTTAAAAAGTCGTCTAATTGAACATAAAAATCTATTTGAAGCGGCCATTTACAAGAAAACACATACATACAACAAACAAAATTGTCGCGGCATACCAACTGGAACAAGGATGGGAACTTCTCACAATTAATAAGAAGCTGCACCCGATTATATGTTTAGATTCATTGAAAGAGACCTGACTGAAAATTGTCAGAGGGTCTGGCTTGGGATTGAACCAAAGATCTCTTGGTCAGTAGGCGGGTGTCTTACCACACTTTTACAAAACTTTAAAAAAATGCTAATTTGAAATAAATTTATTCACTCACTGCCACACCGCTAATGAAAAAATGTGTGGTTCTTCATTCATTATTTCAAATGTATTGACAGATCTCAGATTTAAGCTGGTTGCTCGTTCTCAAGAGTCGAGCATCAACCATATCAATAATCTTCAAATAATTGTAAACCAGTCCCCTCTACGTGGTCTTTAACCACTTCGCAAAAAGCTTTTGACACCCTCAGCAACTACCAAGTGTTAGTGTTCCATCGAAAATTATTGTGCTTATTCGAGCTCTTTATAGAGTGCTAAATGTCAAGTTATAGACGTTAACGCGCTTAGCGGCAGTTTTGACGTTGCAACGAGGCTTAGTACAGATGCTTTATATCCCTTCTTCTCTTTAACATTGTTCTTCATAATATAATACGTAATGCTACTCGGACAAACAGAGCCTAGAAATGTCATAGAGTGGCAGTGAATGTAAAATTTTATAAACCTCTTGTAACTCTGCATTTGAGCAAGCTATTATAGAGAAAAATATGCCATTCATATAGTTTGCACAGTTAACGAGTTATAAGCAAAAGAAAAAGTTGTATTTCCAAAATCCACCTCCAACCTGATTTTGATGGACTGGTATTTGACGAAAAAATCAATTTCAATTCGAGGGAATTTTTTGCAAATGGCCGTTACAACTAAATCTGTTTTTTTTATATATATATTATGGGACATTAATTTAAAAATTTGTATTTAAGAACGTCGTCTACTTTATTTCTTTTTTTCCATTACAGGCCTATATATCTGGATAAATAAACACATCTTCCTTTGCAATGCCATGCATAATTTTGTTTGTATGTATAAACAGATAAATAGCCCTACAATTGAAATTTTTTGGATGCATTCCTTCTGTTCGATGAATTAGGTACAATGCAATTAGCATACATCAGTATGGTACACTTTTGGAAAATTATAATTTACCTTAGATCTTGTTTCAAATTATATATTCTCAACATTTTTAGATGTTTTCACCAATTTTTTTGTAGTTTGACAAAATTATTTCGGTCTCTTAAAGAGAGGAAACTGAATATGTATAAACACATTTTGTCCGGTTAAATTTTTATCTGAACAAAAAAGGTGAATCCAGTTTTAGTTTTTTCAGCAGTTTAACTGTTAACCCAATATAATTGTAGACGTTTTTGAGCTGTGTCCCCCTTTAAAGTCCCTTAAAGCAGAATTAAAATAACAACAAAAAAACTTATTTCATAGACTGACTTATTTCTTAAAAAGTAATTAAATAAAATATTTAAGAAATTATTAATAAAAACTCCTTAAGTAATACAAATTAACAACAATTATTATAGAGGATAATCAAGTGCAAGCAAAATACAAATTCCCTTTTAATTAAAAATCAAGTCAACATTTAATTGTAAATTTATAAGATAAATAAAGAACATTTATAATCATCATACATTTACTTTGTTAATTACATACATACATATATATGTATATCAATATAATCAAACCAAATCAATAAAAACATATTTGAAATCGAACAATATTTTCTTAAATAGACATGATAATCAATAATAGTAATACCAATACCAAAAGCATAAAAACTAAACAAAAATGGTAAATATGTATAATAAAAAGTCTTAAAAACATAATTTAAAAAAAGATTGTCTTTTATTAATAAATAAATAAATTATGTCTTTGAAATAAATAAATTGCGTCTTTGGTACGGTGACGATATTTTACTAATTTTTTTGGTAAAATTACGATGACGATATTTTACTAATTTTTTTGGTAAAATTACGATTTAGTTTAAATACAACTTGGTCATCCCATTCCGATATTCAGTGTAAAACAATATTCACCTTTTTGGTGAATTTCATATTGTTTGTACCTTTTTATTATAATCATGTATAATACGTATCAGCAAAATTGCGATAGTGATGTAAAAATTAATTAAATGTTGTTTTCTCTCTCTCTCAGTGTTCGCGTTTTGAAAAAATATATTTTTTTAACTTAAAATTTAGCAGGAAAAAACTGAACTGATGAAAAAACTGCAAATACAAAAAAAAAAAATAAATAAATAATAAATAATAAATAAATCAAAATCTTATCATAATTGAAAATTATAATTTATTTTATAGTGTATTTCTTACTCAAGAAAAAACACAACAAATTAAATATGATATACATAAATGATATAATTTTTCGACAAGTGGAGTCCTTACTGTGCTTACCGTTATTTCACTTTAGCACTTGTTTTTCAAATAAACCATTATTTCGAAATTGAACAAACTAAAAAAAAAACGAAATTCCGCATTAAATTATCCTTAAGTAAGGCTATAACTTTATTTAATTTTTTTGGCAAAAGAGCAGTGGGATAACATTATTACGTAAGTACGTATGTAAAAGTAAGATTTTATTAGTGAAGCATTACTCATATGTACTTACGTACTATGTAACGTTATCCCGCTGTTCTTTTGCCAAAAATAATTTATACTTTTAAAACGACTGCGCAACGGAACTTTCTTAGACCAAAATGTGAGAATCACGCACTATGTTTTTCTTTATGGTCAGTGTTCAAAAAAAGAGATAATTACATTGTGGCATTAAAAAAGTATAAGTAAGGGGATCTGTTCGTAAATGCATATAAATTTGCGACAGAACTACCTTCGATTCGCTTTAACAAATTTTTGGAGTAAAATAGTGAATTTAGGTTGTTTTAAGGCGCTAAATGTGATGATGCAGTGCTGTGATGCATTTACGAACAGGGCCTCATGACAGTTTTATTTATTAAACGGGATGAAATTCTTTCTTACGAAATTGTAATTAAAATAAAATTAAAAGTAATAAACTAAAATGTTAAAAACTGCAAAATCTAGAGACTACAATGCTAAAAAAAACTGCAAAATACAGATACCACATTTAGGAACGCTGAGCCCCAGACAAGACTTAAAGGCGAAAATATTTTTATTTATAAATTTATTATATAGTTAGAAATAAAATTGTAATTTGTAAAAATCCTCTCTCTCCCATTCTTCCTCCAACCCGCCACAGTATAATAGGAATAAAGAAATTAATTAATATAATAATGCATATACATATGTATATGCAACATGTAAATTAAATTGTGTTGACAAATAAGTAAAATTTAAAAAATGTCTTTGTGTGATTGCGGAAAAAGTGCGTGTTTGTTATTTATGAAGGCAGTTATTGTTATTGTTGTTGTTGAGAAGGGTAGAGAGGAGAGAGAAAAGAATGGTGATTTGAGAGAGAAAATTTACATTAATTTTTTCTTTTGATAAATATCGTCAATATAATTTATTTGTAATAAAAATTTGTATATAAAAAAAGTCTCAAATTTCTCCCAAAGTGTCTTTGATGTATACACGCCAAGAATCTGTTTAATAGATACTTATAGACTAACTATCGTCAAAATTGAATCATTAAAAACATAATTTTATAAAATTATTTGGTCATTAAAGAGCATAAAATAAGTAATTTACAAAAAGATATATATTATCTGTATATGTAAATCCGGACTAATAATGCGAATAGCACTTTTATAAACAATGAGAAATTCAGCAAAAGGTTGAATATTTATTTTACATGTAATATAAGGTATCAGAGTAGGGTTGCAGATTTTATTTAAATAAAAACGTAATTTTCCTAATAAATTTCTAAAATATCGTCATTACAGTTTTATAAATCGTAAAATATGAAGGAAACTAATTGCAATTATGTACATTTTTGACATTGTGTAAAGTATTAGGAAACACGACGGCTTATTTAAGATCTATGAAGTAGTTCATACATAGCTTATTGGTAATAAGACGGTAAGTGCACTATTGTTGGTACAACGGTTCGTATAAACATGGCGGTGTGCTTGTTGATATTGCCGTTCTTATAAGTTTAATAAACGATAACATCGTTTCAGTATTTCTATCAACATTGTTTTTGTTTTGCTTAGTACCTTTGCCTTGTTTTCTTTGATTTTGTGTTTTAAACTTAATTTGTTGATTTTTTAACAGGAATATGTTGTGTTGTTCTGTAAGCTGTAAGACAACTTGTTAAGAATTTTAATTAAAAAATTATTATTAGTTATTGATTTTTATTTACTTAATTTAATTAGTTTTAATTACTTAACTATTTTTATAAAAGGTTTTTTTATTGTATTATTGTCACCTTATATACACACTACCTTTTTGTATATTTTCCCCCGTTTTAAGGCAAAACAGATTAAGCCATTCATTTCCATCCATTACGGTTACAAATTGTCTAACGTCGTCTGTTCGTTCGGTTGCTATGCACGCTGGTTATAAGAAAAATCTACAACGAAAACAACAAACTAGAAAAAAAATTTTCATTTTATTCATGTACTTTTTGCTGTCTCCCTGTTTGTCTGTATGTCTGTCCCTGAGTCTGTCCATTCGCTAGTCTTCTTTTTGTTACATGTGTGTGCGTGTAATTGTTTTCATATGTATCCAGAAAAAAACAACAACACAAAGATTATATTACACCGTTGTGCAGACGTTTTGATAAACAAACGAAACTAAAAACGGCAACAAGAATAACAAAAACATAACAGGCAAAAAATATTAAGAACTTCCATGGAGTTGTATAAGTTAGAAAGAGACAAATAGTTACTTACAAGAAGTAAAGAACTTGCGATATAAAAGAAATGATAATAAGCAAAATTTAATGGTATATGGGATTTTTCCTTTTAAATAAAGGGAAATTGTATTTTCTTTATTGCATTTTTATAAAGATGCCATATGGTTAGGTTTTTAATGAAAATTAAATGAAGTCTGGTTTTAGTACTAAGTTTTTTAATGAAGTTCTTTGAAGTAGGCAGACAAGAGGTGCGGCTAGTATTTTATATATAAAAAATCCTATTTATCTGTGGACTGTTAATTACTTTACAAAGTAGATATTTAGTAAGTAAAAAGTAATTAAATCAAACAAGGGGTGAGTAAAATGTTATGTAAGCTATACAACAGTTGCGTATTTAATGTTTCAATAGAAGTTAGGTGACTTATTTCTTAATTATACATTTGTAGTTAAATTTTCCTTCACACTTAAATTATTAACAATTTAACGGTTCGTTACTTCAGTCAAATATGCCAGTAATAATATGGCAGCACGACTAACATTTGTACTAAATTCTGTTAAACGCAACTCTTTTGGTGGCATTGATAAATTTTTTTCCAGTTTATTTTTTCCTAAAATTAATTAATTTTTGAATAATTACTAATTTAATAAATTGTTTTATTTTTTAATAAATTATAGTTAAAATGTGATTAATACAAAAAATTTCCCTTTATTTATTTTGTATTGGAATAGCCACAGAGTTGCATTTATTTAAAAAAGGGAAATTCTTGTCGATTATTCTTTGTGTTGCTGTTCCTTACATTTGCCTCAAAGAATAATGTATCATTGTGTCGGTGTGAAATAAAGAAAAAAAGTGTGAATTTTTTTATATTTTGTGTGGCTTAAAAGAAAAATTAAAAATTTCGCATAAAAATAATTAAAAATTACAAAAATTTGTGAAATATCGAAAGACAAAATGACAAGTAACGCGGAAAATATGAAATTCTATAAAAAACTTTTGTAATTAAAGGATAAAAATGCATTACAAATTTCACCTGACACAAATTGCAGAAGACAACGCCGTGCGGCGGTAAATTTTTTTCATTTATACGTTGTGTTTTTGCTTGCTCGCTCGCTGTATGTCTCCTCCGCCTTCTCCCTAGTCTCATACATATTGTGTGTTTTAACACACGGCCCCTTTTAAAACAAACACTTTTTGAATAATTGCGTGTGTGTTAGTGATTCTTTTGTGTTTTTTTATTAAAATGTAAAATATTTTAGTAAATAGAAAAATAAAATAAATATATGTATTAAAAGAAAAAAAACAGCCACAAAAATATATGGATATTAAAATATACAAAAAATAAAAGCATAAAGGAAAAAAGAAGGCGAAGAAGAAAAGTATCAAACGACGACGACGTCGCCCATAAAAAATTGAATTTGTGTGCTTGTGCTTTAAAAAAGAAAATATATTAAGTTACATACAATGTAATGAAAAAATAAAAGCAAAGTAATAAAAAAGAAGGAAAACAACAAAAGCAACAATAATTTGTTATTATTATGCATAAATGATTATTGTGTTTTGACATAAAAGAAAGTTAAAAAAGAAATTAATAAGTTGAGGTGAAAAACAAATTTTTTAATAACCAACTTGAAATAAAATTCATTTAAGAAGAAAAAAGAAGCAGCAATAATAAAAATCGAGAATAAAAGTTGAGAGAATACAAAACAGAGGAAACAACAAAATTATAAAAAGAAATGTTATTGTTGCCTTTGGGCTGCTGCTGTTTCTACCACTGCTGCTGCTGCTGCTACGGTGACTTCTCTGCTTGTGGAACGCGCAGTTCATTGGCAAACATTTAGCATACACAGAGAGCGAGTGAACAAAAGAGTGTGTAGGCTAAACAGTTTTTTTCGTGTAACTCTTGGTGTTGTTATTGTTGTTATTTGTCTACATAATCAGCGCCGACAGTATTAAAAACGAAACAAGCCATCGTCATTATTATGTTCATAAACATCATCTTTGTATTCATTATTATTTTTAGATAACTGTAAATGAAGCTGTTAAAAGGCAATATTAGTAGAAAGTGTTAATTGTTGTTTAACGTACTCTCATACTCTTACAATGTATAATGAATACAGGATATACAAAAATGTAAACAAAAAGAGAAATTAAAAACAAAAATAAAGCGTTATAAATAACTATAAAAGGAAAAAATCATTAAAAAAAAAAAATAATAATAATATATAGAAAATAGAAAGAAGCAAACATAAAATATCGTAATTGTGTAAAAAAATTCAATTAATTTTTTATTTACTAAAGAAAAAAGTGTTTTCTTCACACAACTAAAACGATTCTGTGCAAATAATTTTTAAAAACGATAATTAAACACAATATTTGGATTAAATTATACAACAACATCAAAAAAGTGAGTTTAGAAAATTATTGCTAAGTGCACAGAATTTCTTTAAAACTTCTTTAAAACCTATTAAATAAAAGTTTTGTATCGCTATTGTACATATTTCGATTTGTTTATCTTATACATTACTCTCTCTTATTTTCATAAATCTCTTAGTGGTTTTATTATGGATTATTTAAGAGAAATAAACGGTTGTTTTATATTTTGTTTTGTGCTTAATCAGCTGATTGTGTTAAACTCGTGCAGACAATTTTGTGCAAGATTTTAAGTTTTGTTATAAAATATTTTTAGAAAATAGGTTAAATGTTAAAACTAAAAAAGGAAATACAGTATAAGTTAAAAAAGGGAGTTAATAAAACTTCACTTTACTTGTAACTTTACCAATAAAGAAGCTCTACAGTCAATTTTATCAGTGGCAATAGGTAAGCAGATACTTTTAAACTGAATTCAGTTGTTATCGCCAAATTCCAAAGCTTATTTCTACATTAACTCTAGATAATTGCTCATAATTTTAATGCTTTACTCTTAATGCTCTACGAAATGGTACCTAGAAGAAGGGAACGACAGATTTATAGTTTTTTTTTTCGAACATATGTATAACTTGTATTCGTCATAAATTAGAAACCTTTTGAGCGAATCACAATCATCATTAATGTTTTTCAGTTGTTCTTAAGCAATGCTAATTGTCCAATTTCATTGCATCCTTTTACGACAATCTGCTAAGCATAGGTTGAGGGATAATATGTCGTTGGCACCAGAATAATAGTGGAAGAAAATACAGCGTATCGTTTATATAGCGCCAATATTGTTTTACCCAAGTTGAAAATAGTACTTTTTCCAGTGTATGAAAGTTATATAATGATTAATTTTTTAATTCAAATTTTGAAATATATTTTTATCCGTTTTATCGTCCCCAAATTTATCGGATTGGGGATGAAATTGGCAGGCAGACAGTTGCGGCACTTTGGTTTAGCGCGGTGAGCACATCTTCAATCTCTTGAATTTTTCCATTTCACAATCAGCTCAAGGTGTCTATAATTAATTTTCCCTTTATTTTTACTTTTAACAGGTTCTTCATTTGCGTTTATGACTTGGTTTCAAATCGGCACTTTGTTACTAATTGCATTTGATCTCGTCTTAGTCAACTAAGCAACTTATCTACCCCTAAATCTTAATATAGAAACATAAAATAAATAATTTTTTTTTTCAAAATTTTTAGCATTTAAGGTACGGTTAGATTTGGCAAATATTTGACGAAAAATTTAATTAATATTTTATAAAAAATACTTGTTATTTTATTTATTTTTCAAATTAAACTGTGAAAATATCTAAAAAAAATTGTGCCTTTATTTGTTTTTAAACGATTTTTAAAATAGTGGTTACGTTTTTACAATATTTGACGTAACAAATGTAACCGTAGCTTCACCCTATACCTTTCCTGTTTCGTTTTTTCCCTTTCTCTGTTTTAAAAAGGAGAAATATGATTTTCATTAACCATATCTGTTCTCCCTTAATATTTATAAATTTATAAATTTTAACCGAAAAGAGTCCATCTAAACTATCTGTCTGTTTGTTTGCTTGTCTAATAATTGCGTTGTTTAATATGATTTTTGAGTTGTTGTTTTTGTTGTTGCTGCTAATGATGATTTCTGATTTTCCATATTCCTATTAACTGTCTGCGATTTGTTTTTTTCCATTAATTTCTTTGTGGCATTACTGTAAGTAAGAAAAGAGAGAGATTTTAATGATTTATTTACATTTTTTGTTGTTGTACAAAATTATTTTTACATACATTGTTGTTGTGTTGATGAAATGCAATTTTCTGTTGTTTGATTCCAAGTATGTATATGCAAGTGCAAGAGTGAGTGTGACTGCGTGTGTTTTTGTGAGCTATTGAGTTTATAATTTATTTTTCAAATAAAAAATTAAACGTTTTGTTTGTTTATCTTTTTGTTGTTGTATTTCACTTGGGTCTGTCAAAAGGAAATTCCACTTAAAATTTATTATTTTTCTTTTTCTCTTTTTTTTGCCATTTCTCAAATGTCTTTCGCTTTAATGGAAATAAATTATTTGTAATTTTAATTTAAAGGCAGAAATAAGAATTATAATCGTTGGATTTACTTTTTTTAATTTAAGCTTTCCACAGCTTAAAAATGACCTTCCAGAGACTATCGTTCTGATTTTATGTTTAAACTTCAATTTAGTTGACGAAAATTAAAAATGCAAATTCCTTTACCCAAATTTAATTTGAGAAAATTTCTTTTTCATGTTAACAGTATCACAAAAATGGGGAAAAATTCAAAGTATGATATGATATTATGAAACAGAGCACATGTTTAGGAAAAATCCTAAAAATCATAAAAAAACAAAAACCTATTTAATTCATTTCTAAACATTGCCTAAATACTTTAAAATCCTTTATAGGTATTTTTAATTTTAAACGCATAGGCAACTCTAAGTCTTTCTTTTTGTTATTTTATTTTCTTTGTTATTTTGATTTCTTTCTTTGTGCTCTTTATTTAAGTTTATTTGTTCTGCTTTTCCGTTTTATCAATGCCAACAACCTTTACTGTTTTTTTTTCCTTAATTTTTTGCTTTGTTTTGCAAATTCTTGCGTGATTTCCACGTGTTTTCTCTTTTATTCATTTATCCATTACGTATTTTAAAATTTGTAACTGCTTTTCTCTTATCCTTTTCTTCTACTCTCAGAATGATCTCTTTTTATGTTTTTGCTTTATAGGTTCATTCACTTTTGTTTTTGTTTTACATTGAGAATGAATAAGACACATGAGTCAACCTGGTGCTTATGTTTGTTGTTGTTTGTTGTTGATGATGTATGGCTTTTACTGTGTAAATGAACTTGGGTTTATTTTTGTTTTCATTGTTGTTTTTGTTTTATTTGAAGAAGAATCTCAAATGATTAATATTGTCAAAGATCAGTATCAAATATAAGTATATGTTCATCGTTTGCAGAGTAATTGTGTGCAAAAAAAGAGGTTGCTGTCTGAACTCTCTATTTGTGATTATGATATTCATTGTTTTTGTGGACAAGTACGTTTTGTTTGTTGTTGTCCAGCAGGCACAGGTTAAATGAACTTGAAATTGTTGTTTTTGTAATTACTTTGTTAAAGAGAAGGAAAATGAAAAGGTTATATGCAGATAAGACAAATATGTAAATGTAAAAAATGCCACGTGCATTGTTGTTTTTGTGTAATGTGTCGTAATTAACTTATTGGAAATTATACTAACAAAGATCAGTAACATCAGAAAGAATACAGGCAAGAAGTACCATCGTAAAGTTCAAAGAAAATAAAAAAGAAATAAATTATGTTCTCCTGCCATTTTAAAAGCTTAAAAAAATAGAATATAAAATCAACAAAAGTTAATTTTAAAAACTTATTCAAATTTAAATAAATAAAGTCTTTAAATTGTTACTCTTTAATTGCTTTTTTGCTCTGTTACCAAGCTAATCGGTTGTTTTTACATTTGTTGTGGCTTCGTTTAAGCAGGTGTAAAAATGTAACAAAAACGAAAAAAATTTGTTTTTGTTTTTCTAAAGGAAAGATGTTGCGGTTTAAAAGCAAAAACATGGGGATTGATAAGCTTTTTTTGGTTGTAGCTTAGCACCTGTTCAGTCCAATTGAAAGAAACAGTTTAAAAGGATATCGCCTTATCATTCTTTATATATAAAACTGGTTTTCCCATTAAACGATATTGTTATTTGTCACATATGCAACACATGGGCTGAAAAGTTCCAGGCATAACAAATTAAAAATTTGTTTCTTTGTTCAAAATTAGCTTTGTTCATCAACGTAATCTTCATCAAGGGCAATGCTATCATTCCAGTGCAGTTCTAACACTTAAATACCACTTTTGTTGAATGATTTATATATTTCGTCTCAAAATAGGCATCCGTTTCAGCGTTAACCTTTTCATTCGTGCGAAATTTCTTACCGGCGAGCTTTTTTGGGGTTTGCGAATATCCAGTATATATTGAATTCATCTAGTTTTTCCATTGTTTCAGAATCATCAACAGGTTCTTGTTTTTGGTCAACAGTGAGCGAACGCGATACCCACTTCGAACAGAGCTTACTCATAGTCAAATGCTCATGCAATATAAAGCCAACACGATGTCGATTATTCAAAACGATTTTATGGATTTTTCAATGTTTTCTAGTTTAACCTTCTAATTTGCGTCCACTGCGTTCTGTATCATTATCTACGTACACGTTTGAAGTCAGCAAGTCGACGTTTTATTCTTGCTTCTGATGGAGCGAAATATTCATAACACTTTTCAAGCGATTGCGGTATTTTTTTCCATCAAGAAGCAGTGCAGAATTAAAACACGAAATTGTTTTCGATTCATTGTTCTGCAAATACAAAAGTAGCGTCACTCTTAGCACAATAGCTCAGAAACTAATTAATAGAATAGGGTAATTGCTAAATGAAATTTGTAAATATTCTCAGCTTTCTATATGTTAAGAACAGTTTGAGCTTAGGTAAGTATTTTTGACATTGGAGTGCCGACTACTACAACACCACTGAAAACCACTTGTTCCTATGGTCAGCAATGGTTTTTACTTCTAGTTTTGCTAAGGTTGAGATTTCAGAATACATTAAACTTCTAGAAAAATTAATTTATTAAATCTTCATATCTTTTTCAACCACGTCTTATGTAGTACTGGCCAATCATCAATAATTATTCGCACATCAGCCATAATAAAATTTGGCATCATCACGAGCCAATGAAGTCTTAATAAAATTAATGTTAATGGTTTTGGAACAGGGAATGATTAATTGGCTTGATAACAGCTTACAAAACGGATTTCTGGTAAACTTTGGCTGATGTTTTAATCCCTTGTACACAGAAATGCTAGTCGGCAACCTCATAGTAAACTGCATTAACTTTACGACGCGTGGGGTGTATTTGAGCTCACCACTTCTCTAGACTACTGTACTTACATCTTGCCATTTTGTTTATTATACTTCTTTGATTCAGTAAACATTTCTAATCCGTAAACAAAGTTTATTTGATCAAATAATCATCGTACTTCTCCAAAAGACTTGGATTTTTCTACTCCTCTTTCTTTAAGTATTGATTTATGTTTCCGAGGAGGATATCGCAAAGTTCTCGGTTTGACGGCTTTAATGACATGCTACGTTCGAACTCTTAGCGGCTTGAGAGGATACCCGTTATACGACCGGTCCATGGTAAAAGCGGACACATTTTGAAATACCAGTTATAGACTTAATCTTTAGCGGTTAGCTTTCAAAAGCCAAATAAAATTCCATATAATATATTCCTTTGTGAACTACTGTTTTTGTTTTTACCTTTAACATGTAACCTATGCACAAAATCTGAATTAATACACAAATAATATTTATGATTTTTTCATATGAATTTATCTTGATCTTATTGAACATAAAGAAATGTAAAAAACATTTGTTTTTAATAAGTAACAGTTCAAAATCAATATCGATTTATTATTTTCCACACTGAAATATGATATGCCGACAATAGAAACATAGTATGCCGAAAACTGAAAAATTAGTGCCGATTACTGGCAAATTTGGTGTTTTTCACTTAAACCGTAAATTCCCCAATTTCAATAAAAAATATTTTAAATTTACTTAATAATCTGAAACAAAGCAAATTAATGAATTGTAATAACTAGTCATCAATTTTATGCCAATTTCACATGCGTAACGTCAGTAGCTTGAAATAAACAAAAGTTTAAACTGCCGACTATTGGTTCAAAAAACTACTGAATATTTTCTCAGCTGGCCATGCAGTAGCCTACACGATCGGTCCAATTTTTAAGCACATTATCGATTGTGTGCAGCTGTATTTCACCCATGGCGTCACGAATATTGTCCTTTAAAGCGTCAATTGTCTATGGCTTGTTGGCGTAACACTTATCTTTGACGGCACCCCACAAATAATAGTCCAACGGTGTCAAATTGCAGCTCCGAGGTGACCAAACGACATCAGCTCTGCGGCTGATAATGCGATCTTCAAAAACAGGGCGCAAAACATCGAGTGTAGCTTCGGCTGTGTGGCACGTAGCGCCGTCCTGTTGCAACCAAATGTTGCTAATATCCTCCTCTTCAATTTTTGTGAACAAAAATTCGTTCATCATGGCCCGATAACGATCGCCATTGACTGTAACGGCCACTCCTTGCCCAATTAAGCCTCTGGACCAAAATCCGTACCAAACAGTGACTCGTCTTGGGTGTATCGGCTTTTCAATGTATGCGTGCGGGTTTTCTGTGCCCCAAATGCGACAATTTTGCTTGTTTACATACCCGCCAAGATCATAATGAACTTCATCTGAAAAGATGATTTTTTTGGCAAAATTGGCATCTTCTGTAAGTCGATCGCAGGCCCACTTAGGGAAGCGTATACACAACCACATTTGTTCAGAGGAAGGATAAAACTAATTATCTGTCAAATCAGACATGAGCTAAGTGTTACCATTCACGAAATAAGCTCTAGTTGAAAAAAAACGTTAGATGGCGGACCCTTTAGGTAAAAGCAGATAAAATATTCTATAACGAGAATTAAGCAATAACTTGCAACAACTAGCAACAATATCTAACGTTTTCTTAAAACATATTTTATAATTGAAACAAATATCTATACATAGATATTTTAAAATATTTGCTTATTTTGTTTAATTTTATATTTTATAAGGTTATTTCTGTAGATCGCGTCCCGCTCATTTAACGCCATCTAATTCGCTGAAGAAATTGCGCATAATATTTAATCTAAAAATGTTTCGAAAAGACAGTGTCTGTGTTTACATTGAAATTTAAAAGAAAAAATGTTTTGGTTTCTTGATGGGGCATCTTACAATACGTACACATGTTTTTATTTTAAACCAATTGCATATGTGACGCCAGTGGCTTGTTTTACTGCTGTTCTGGATTGTTGAATGACGACGATAATAATGAAAATTATATTTTTGTGTGATTTTTCAAGGCCCCTGGAAATAAAATTGAAAAAAAGAAAAATTTAATAAAGCAAACAAAGAATTTACGGAAAAAAGTTATAAGTAAGAAAATTGTTACAATGTAGATAAATTATTAGGCGAGAAGCAGAATAAAAATATTATTTTTGAAATAGGTTACAACAGCTTTCAATAAGAATCAATTTTATTATTATTTATTAATTAACTTCTTTTATTTTATAAAAAAAATTTAAACATGCACTAAATTTGTCGAAATATTTCCCTATTTTTATGCAAACACTTCAGTTTAAATAGCAAAAATTTTATATCTTGTTCTCTGCATAAATCTAAAGTAATTTGTATTTTTCGTGTTAATAATGCTGCCTTCTTTTGTTTACTTACATGTGAGAGTACATTAAAAGCATCACTTGGTGCTTTTTAATCATCTGTTTATGTATTTTCCACACCCCCATTAAAAAAAAAACACGTAAAGTGTTTTAATGTGGCAAAAGTAAAGTTGTTGAACTAGTTTTTGTTGTTTTTGTTATTATTCTAAATCTTAATTCTCTTTGTTATTATATTTTGTTAATATTTCTTAGTAGAGTTGAACTTGACATCACACGCAATAAATTTGTATTTCCATTAGTGTTTTCCACATATATTGTTGTTGTCAAAATGGTAAACCGTCATTGTTACTCTATTGTTTGTTTAACTCTCTCTTTTATTGCACAAAAAATGTTAACAACAAAAAATTATTGTTTTTGTAGAAAAGCTTTTTTATCGTAAACAAAGAATAAGATCTTTGTTTTCTTTTTTATTTGTTTTTGTATTGCTTCACAAAATCTCACATGCCCAAATTAAAAATTTTTTTTTTCTTTTTGAATGAGAAAAATTTGAGAAAAAAGTAAAAATTGCGTTGTTTTATTGTTCTTATCCATATAACTTATAATAACTTGATACAGATATATTATAATAATAATAATAATAATCTCTGTTGCTAATCTTGTTATTGTTATAATTTTTTTGTGGTGTTGATAGGTACGAGTGTGTATGTGTATGTGTATGGATGGTCTGCTTTAGTGTTTTATGTGTTTAGTGTTGAGGGTCATTGTACTTTTTTAAACGTCATGCTCTCTTTAAGTTTAAACAAATTGTGTGTTCTTATTAAATTTTGTTGCTTTTTTCGTTTTTTCTTTTATATTTTTTGCTTTTTAGCAATTTATTGTTATTTCATTTTTTTTTTTTTTTGGTAGCTACCTACCTACATTAAAGTTATTTTTGGTTTATTTATTCTTTCTTTCATAGTATCCAGATTTAAATTTTTGTTACCAAGAGCTTTTATTGTGTTTTTAGTTTTACTGTTAAAAGCTTTAAATTGGGACATAATAATAGAAAAGTCAAATTTTTTTCTTTGAGATATTCTATTAGGTTTTTAAGGATACAAATTCAAGTCAAAAAGAAAATAAATTACATCACTAATGGGAAAATATGTGTGTAAAATATACACTCTAAATAATGAGAGCTAGATCGAACATTAAAAAGCTTTTTTATTATTAAAAATTAGATAAAGGCTGTTTAAAAACAGATGATGAGTATCATTTAAAAGAGAGAAATTTCCATTGCATTGTAAGAGATAGAGAGAGAAAACAATTTCTGTTTTTAACGAGATTGTACGAAAATTACAAGAATACAAGTTTGTCCAACATACATACATAGTAGTGTGTGTGGCAATTTTATGTCTTAACGAGTAGAAACAATATGTTGGTCAAGCATGTTTACCCGTCTATCAGGCCTTTAAGACGGTCATCTTTTTTTTATTGTATTTTCTATATAAATTTGTTACTAATGAGAAAACTTTTTTTTAGTGAAAAAAGTGGGAGTTAAATAAAGTAAAAGGGTTAAGATTAAAAAAAGATCAATATTTTAATATCATTGTCAATTCAGTCATTTTTAATTTTTTTACCACTTGCTTTGCTTAATTACTTACTTGAGAATTCGTATATAAACATTCTGCATTTTATGTGTGTGTAAGAAAGAATTTCCCCCTTAGCCAAGTATAATAACATTTTAATTGTTGTTGTTTTTTAATGTACTATTTTGTTTTCAGTTCGTTGTTTATTAATATATATTTTTTTATTTCTTTTTATAATAATGATGATGATAATAATACAAAACTTAATAAAACTAATAACAAGAACAACAAATTAATATTTTATTATTTTTATTTTTAAATATTTAGGTCAGTCTATGACGTTTGCTTTGTTTTTATTATTGTTGTTGGTTAAAACTACACACGCAAGCAATTATACAAGAACGCATTACAAAAATAATCCCATTCTCTTGTGTTTCTATTTGAAGTGCTTTCCATCTTTTACACACATACATACACATACAACTTTAAATCAAACATAAAAGTATTTATGAAACAAATATATATAAAAACAAAGCAAAAAGACAAAAAAAATCGAGAATAAAACCTGTACGGGTATCATTAAAAATGAACATATCCCATCTCTGTGTATAATACTATCGCCACCACACCTACACAAACAAATACGGATTTGAATTACCAATGCGACTAAACTAGACAGAGCTGTTAAGTTTTAATTTTTAAAAGTGCATTTAGAGTTTGCAAAGAGAACAAAAAATATTTTTTAGTCTATTATAGACTCTCTGAAAATTTTATTTCTATATCCATCTTTTTATTATACCGATTGAATTAGAACCAAGTTTTATATCTATAGTTGCTTGTTTGTCCACCCAAAAGTAAATTGCTTTACCTGCGCAATTGGTCTAAACAGAACGCATAATAGGTGACCGTGAGTATACCTTGGACTTGATATATATTTTTACATCTTTGTATAACAATTGTCCTTAGCTTTCATATTATGGCAAGGGTAGGGTATCTCATGGTTAGTTGTACTTATTTTTATTTCCCTTATTTATAACGTCACGCTCAATTTGCTTAATGACTGTTAAATTTAATTGAGCAATTCACGTGTCTTGTCATCATCATCGTCATATAAAAAATTCCTTGGAAATAATTTTTTTTTATTTATTTGCAATAATTGCTTGGCGCCAATTTAAAAATATTTATTTTATTTAATAAAGGAAAAAAACGCAACAACAATAACTATTTTGTTGTCATTGTAAACAGCAAATAGTTTTAAGTTTTTGTTATCGTTTTGAGAATTAAAAAAAATAACGTGAAAATACAGATTAAAATAGGAAAAAAAGAAGACCCAGTAACGAAACACCTTTGAGCAGTTCTATAAAAATTATATGTTTTCTGAAAAGATTAAACGAAATGCAATAAATAAATAAATACATAATTTCCTTAAAAATGTTTTTTTGTTTTGTTTTGATTACTTTTGAAAAACCATTTAAACAACATGACAACGTCAAAGTTAACATCATATTGTTTGTGTTTATTAAAATTTAAAATTTATAAACATTAATTAGTTTGATAAATGCAAAGTCAAAGTTTTTTTTCTGAATTTTAAAATTCTGATGTTTACTAATGAAGGGCTGGTTAACAGCAAAGAAATAGAGCGGTAAACGTCAATGTCAATCTTAATAATAGTTTGCGACAAGAAAACCACTTCAGAACTACTACTACATATGAAATGCTTTGTGTTTGTATTTAATTATTATTAATATTTTTTTTTTTTCATATTATTGGTTAGGGTTTAACTAAAAAAGTAGGCATATTTTTTAATGAAATTAAAATGATTTGCAGCTGATGGAAGAACAAATAATAAAACTTAACAATATTAACGAAAACCAGGTTGACTTTAGACCAAAAGATCTCTTTATGACCAAAAAAAAAAAAAAAAAAAAGCCTGTAGTTAGGATTTAATCAAAAAAGATTGTCTTAAAAGTAAGATGATCTAACACATTTGCTGAAAAGTCCCTGGCCTAACACATAGAGCTGTGTTCAAAATAATAGAAGTGCTACCATCAAATGTTTTCAAAGTCCTTTTGCAAAACATGTGATATTCTAACGGTAGTTACAACGATATGTAAGAAATAAAATACAAAAGAGATGCTCATAATAACTTTTATGGTTATTTATGATGAAATTGATTCATTTAGCTTTAGTCGATCAAAAAAATAGGAGTGTGTGATGTTTAAAAAACAGAAATATAACAGCGCATATAATTAAGATCAAAAAGTGAAAAGTAAGTATGGCAAAATGATATTAAGACTTTTTCTACAGTAATTAATTTATACCTATTTCACATATATTCTTATAATAGTGGGACGAGGAAAGCACCGTTCTGAAGAAAGGAGAGTACTGATTAAAAATCTTCGAAAAAAGAAAAACGTATAAAGAAATTAAGGACATCTTAGGATGCTCTGATCAAATACCTTAAAATAGGAATAAGAAAAAGACAAACACGCGTGGGCGCAAGCGCAAAACATCAACTGTTGATGATCGCCGAATTTTGCGTTGCAGCAAAATAAATCATTCGGCGTTTTCAAACAAAATTGAAAAGGACAAATCTTGCCGTAATTGGCCCTACTATTCGTAGAAGAACTATGGAACACATTGCGCGATGTGTAGCATCAAATACCTTTAAAGTAGATGTACTGAAGTCATAAAAAACAAAGGTTATTCAACCAAATATTAAAATACGTATACTATTTTAAGATAATATGAAACTTTTGTGCCTTTTTGGTGTGGAGGAGGGTAGTGGTGGTTTTCATACCGAAGGCCGGCAGATCTTGCACTTCATGCCAGGTGACTTTAGGGCAATTAGTCTGTAGTCATTTTTGCTGAAAACGATGTAGAAAGTGGTAGATTTGCACTTGAGGAGCTGGGAGGACCTTCAGTGTTGCTCAACATGCCTACCTTAAGGGTAGTTCTGTTGAGACTGCTCTACTTGAGGTCGTCGGCCACATTGAGAAGGGTCTGCACTATGGGATTTTTACGTGCCTTCAATAGTGTTGAGAGTGGCGCGATTAGGGCGGCACTGGTTGACTTTGTCGTCCATGATTTCCTTGTTGAGTGGATAATTAACGTACTTAGAGGTAGGATTGTCCGCTCGGAGCTTGGTGAGGTACGCCTCGAGAGACTAGTGTCTCGCTGTACTCCTCAAGGAGGTGTACTTTCGACGCTACTCTGGAATCTTGTTGTGAAGGGCATCCTTAGGAGGTTTGATGAGGAAGGTGGTTTGTTATGCGGATGATCTGGTGATTCTCGTGTCGTGGAGGTTTCTTCCGAATGTTGGCGAGATCATGCAGTCGACGCTTGGCGGGCTATTTCCTGGGCGTCCGCCAGATGTCTTGGCATCAATCCTTCAAAGACTGAGCTAGTTCTGTTCTTTAGGAAATATACATTGGAGAAGTTTGAACTACCTAGGTTAAATGGGATTGTGCTAAGACTGTCTGAGGGGGTCAAGTTCTTGGGAGTTTTCTTGGCTAGAAAACTTAATTGGTGGGGAAAAACTCTTGAGAATGAATAAGGGCTTCAAAGCCCACTATACGGTTAAAATGCCATTAGTAAGAGATAGGGTCTTCGTCCGGTGATGGTGAAGTGGATCTATGACTCTATAGTCATACCTGCCTCCACCTATTGCTGTATCGGCTTCTGAATAATGTGCACAGGTGTGTTGCTATGGCATATCTGGTGCCTTTAGAAGTACTCCTCAGGCAGTGCTGGATATTATCCTGGGCTTGGCCTCCCTTGTGGTTGCTGTGAAGAGAAGAGCTGCTAGGAGCTTCTTAAGGATTTTTGAAAGAGGGCTGGCCAAGACTCTGGGTTATGGAGACTACCATTTTAGGAGAGCTGGACTGGGTTGTGCTTTCGGTGACCCCGTGCTGGTTCTACGGACTTAGGGTCAGGGAATGCCACTTTAGTATCTACTTTGCGGACAGTGACATTAAACTGTCCTTTAGACTCCCGGAAAAGTGTAGCATTTTTCAGGCCGGGATCTTCGCTGGCCTCAGAACAGCTGAGTGTTTTCGCGCTGAGGGGGATGTTGTGGTCTTTTACATGAACGCCATGTCAGCACAACGCTGGTTGCAATATGTCGTGCGAATATGGTAATTCATTTAAGTAATTCAAACAGCAAACAAACTAATTTGAAGTTTTGTATGAACGTGGCATTAAACATGAATCTCTCTTCATAAGTTACAGTTTTTTACCTTCGAACTTATTTATATCGTCATTTATATATTAGCACAATTGTATTAGTTTACAGTACTGCCACAAAGATATTTGGCCAATTCTATGATTTTTTGATTCTAATCTTAATCTAATCTAATCTTAATTGTTCCATACTTAGATATGATGAAAATGCACAAAACCAGAGTGAATTTATACTGAATTTACATTTTCAATATGGGAACATAGTGGATAATCAATCAGCGGTTGCTAATTTAGACTATTGTGAATAAATGTTAAATTGAAAAATTAAAATATTTTCAAATAGAGTAAAGAGCAGTTTCTCCAAAATTTCAGCTTTTTCTCTAAATAAATTGTGATTTCTCACCAACGGCATAGCTGCTAATTGTACTTTCTGTCTTCTATCTATTTGATCTAGATATAAATGCAAAAAAAAAAAAAAAAAATGGTTGACAAACAAACAGCTGTTTTCTGAATTCAAAAGTGTCGTCTGTCAGGGTAAAATTTTAATTTGTATTGGTAAATTTTTAATGCAAATTAGCGATGTCGTTTGTCTGCGCTATTAGTTCCTCTTTTTAAAATGACAATTTCTTTGACAATCCAATTTTACAAGTTCAAAAAACTTTGCTCAAAAACAAACTTTTTAGAATTGTTTTCTTTACGACATCTTTTTAATTAACTTTAAAAATATTTTGTAAACAAAATATTTAAGAAGACCTCATCACTTATTCACCAACAATAACGACTCATCATAACGGCGTGGCTCAACATCACAATGGCGGCGGACACATGAATTGCAAAAAGAAAAATATGTGATTTGGTGTGTGTATGTGTGTGTACCGATTACTCATATCATTTATTATGGAGAGACCGTATCCATGGTCTCCTTATAAGTACGTACATAGTACGTACGAGCAAAACATAATGAAATTCAAAGAAAAAAAAAATCATATGCCGGTCAGTCTTTATGTCTGTCTCATTGTCTTTCGTACATTTTTCAGACAACTTTGTCGGCATCATAACAAAAAAAAAAAAAAAAAAAAAAAAAAAAAAAAAAAAAAAAAACTGAACGAAAAGGAGGGCGCAACGAAATATAAGACGTTAAAAAAAATATAAACAAAACAATAATTAACGAAGCGTTCATTTCATGCAAACTAACTGCTAAGAAATAGCTAATGTGCGAGGGTAAGCAGATAAGGACTTTAAAATCAATTACCGCTACTGTTTAGCCGGCGAATTTTTTTTTAATTTAAGAATGGGAAATGTATGGTGTTTTTTCTTAAGAGTTTGAGAGCGTAAACTGATAATACGAGACAGAATTATTGTTGCAGTGAATATTTTTCATGGCATTATTTTTTAAGTATGATTTCCGAGATATGTCCTCCGCGGCTTCATTCGATAAGTCAAATTTTAATTGAGGCAATTACTTAGTATAGCCCCATAAGAAGTAATCTCCACAGGCTTTAAATCGCACGAACAGGACCACTGCTCTAAAGAGAATTATTAGCAAATTGATTTAGCAATCAATCAATTGTTAAGTGCGCTGTACGGCAAGTTGTGCCGTCTTGTTGAAACTATTAGGGTTGACAAAAAACCGTTTTTTTTTAACCCGATCCACCGTTTTTAGTATTTATAATGCAATTTTGTACTCTTAGTGGGATCAAGACGCTATTGTGTACTATTAGCTGCTAAAATTCGGTGATCGGAGCAGACTGTAGTTACTTTGCTTGAACCGAAAGCCATTGTCCCTTCTGTCAATTCGCTGTTTCGAAGGATACAATATCTTTTGGCAGCTTCAAAGTGGAATGAAAGAAAAGATAGCAAAGGGTTTTTGAGACAGGATTCGGACATTAGCTCGGAGGTGGGAACAGAAGTAAGCAGTGATTTGATAAATTTTTATTTTAATAAATTTTATTAATTCACTATCTTTTTTGAGCGGACTACATTAATTTGTACTAGTAATACTTAAATTTGAATTATTTTTGTTTTTTATAAGCTACGAAAACTTTTAAATAAAAAACGCACTTGAGTGTTTTTTAAATATAAAACCCACTTAAATCCAGTTGAGTTTATTTGAGTTTCCCAGTGGGTTGCCAAACCTGGTTGGTACTAAATGCCTTTGATGTTAAGCTGTTAAATTTTTGAAATAAAATTTTAGTCAGCGTGGCTCGATAGCACTCGCCATTCACCGTAACGGCAACGCCCTGCTCATTTTGAAAGAAATACGGACCAATGATGCCGCCAGCTTGTAAACGGCATCAAGCCAAATAGCCATATAACCAGAAATTTTTTACTATGAACCTTGCGAACAGATTTATGTTGTTTCCATGTAAATTTTCATAATTTATGAAGCTTTGTTTTGGGTTTAAGCGATTCATGAGACTTGGAAAACCTTATGGAAAAGTTTACACTGGTATAAGCATTTATATTACGAAACCTGATAGGAGGCTTAATTCTGGTATAACGGTATTCGGGAGCCCCGGGGACTATTGTCCCTTGTGGGAGCAACGTGGTGGCTGTGGCTTATACCTAAATCGCGGGGAGAGCGCTAGCTCGATGTAGAGTTACATTCTTAACCGGGTGCCGTAACCAATACATCGGTAGGAGTTTAGAGTCTCCGACACTTTACCAAGGTATGAGCATCGTGTCCAAACAACCCGCTTTTGAATTTGGTACTTACAGTTGATTTTAATCATAGGTGGGGCGTTGGTCGACGCATTGTATTAACTTGTGTCTCGGGCACCGTGGGGTATGCCAGCGTGTCGAGATTCATTTGAACCTACTACTTGCTGAAAAGTAATGTCATGATTTGACATTCTCAGCTGTCGAATTAAAGTTCTCGTTATCGATAATTCTCATACAAGTTAAAAATACACGGTTTAGTTGCCAGATACTAAATCTGGAAAGTGTGCTGGATAGAGTAGCGGTTCGCAAAACTCAATGTATAGATTTTTTAATTTTGTATTTACACACATGTTCAACCTTGCATTGCATTGATGATGCGGCATTATTTTTACTCTAAATAAGGTCGTTTTTGCTCAAATAACATTTAAAAACCGCGCATAATTTTTCGGATTCTGTCCGAATATTGAGGAACACCACTTAGTTGTAAGTAGCACGTTTTAAGCTATTGGTCGAGTGTGAGATATTACGGCAACTATTTCATACCCTCTTAGTTGGCATGCCTATACCGATCGTTCAATATCATTTCGTTAACTTTATTAACAATTTCTAGCGTGACATCTTCTTTTGTATGATCTGAACGTTTGTCGTCGTATGTGGTGGTATGAATTCAGTTGAAATTGATTGCAGAAAGTCCTCTCGACATTTATCAAGCTTTTCTAGTAAAAGATAAACAGCAATGTTGTATTGAAACTGCAAAGAGTGACGGTATTATCGAACTGCCCTCGTAACAAATGACTTTTTCCAAAGAGAATTTGTCTGCTTAGTATATTCACGACCCTCGTATATGTAGCTACAATAGTACATTTATCTTTAATTTTTTTTGCATACATTTCTTTAATGTTTTTGTTGTCATTTTATATTTTTTTTGCTGCTGCTGCTCTTCAAAGCTTTATTTTGTTTCTGTGCGATCTTTTTTTTAATTTAAAAAAATTTTGTGATTTTTTATTTTTCTTTTTACGTTTTAACAATTCTTTTTATTTTCATTTCCACAATTTAAAGCAAATTTAACTTTTACTATTAACGCTGAATATTTGGTTTTTAACCATTTTTATTAAGAGAAAGTGTATTCGTTCGTACCATAAACTTTCCTCACGTTTCATTGTAATTAATAGGCCGACTGCCCTTATGCTCTAAAATTAAAATAATTAAGAGGTTTTTTCATTTAAACTGTGTTTCCAAGTGTGTTTCTGCGTCTTTTTTTATAGAAATTTTTATTTTAAACATAAAATACCTAATGAACGCCACTGATGACGTCACGAATTCATAACAAAACAAAATTAACCATTTTTCATATGCTAAAGAAAGAATGTTAGCATTGGCTATGAATACAAAACAGTTAGAGAAAGGGGGGTATGCAAAGGAATGAGAAAGAGTATGCGTTGTGGTTGTTGTTAGTCATTTAATTTAAGTAACACGGGAATCGAAATAAAAAACACAAAAAAATAATATTTAAAAGTTTCTTGCTCTTTTAAAAAATTAGTTTGGGGTAAAAGTCATTTCCAATCAAAATATTTCGTTACTATTTTAAAGGTTACTATTATCTTTACGAAAATAAATACATTTGTACAGTGTACCATGACAATAATCACGAGATCAATAATCCATAGAACAAACTTGGTTCTGCAATTTCAGTTACACTGAGACAAAAACTATCGGGTGGGCCATCTATCAGTTTAAATTTAAACCAGCGGTTATTTCGAATCTGACAATACTTATGTCATTCTATTTTGTCACAAAATTCATTATATTATCTCCACTGAACGAAATTATATTTTCAAAACAAAAACAACTGGTCGGAAATTGCATGAAAAGTCGTACAAAATTTGGTCGCAGAGAAGGACCAACAGTGCTCGGTTTACGCTTATTGCTATAGGTATAAATTTATTGCTAAAGTTCATGAAATCTATTGTATTGTTGATGTGCCAAGACGTAAGCGTGCTCGTGCAGTGCGTACACCCGTAAATATTGAAGCTGTGGCTGAGAGTGTGCGTGGGAATCCATCAACATCAACTCGTTATCTTTAGGCTTACGTCTTGGTATGACGCCTTACAAAGTTCAATTGGTTCAATAGGTGAAGCCACATAACCATCCGCTTCGTTTTCGCTTTGCTAGATAGGCCCACGAAAAACTGCACGATGGTGTCGATAAAAAAAAAACATCTTTTCGGATGAAGCTCATCTTGTTGGGTACGTTAATAAGCAAAATTGCCGTATTTCTGGATCAGAAAACCCAAACGTGGTCTTACAGAAGCCAATGCACCCATTACGAGTGATGTTAGGTGCGGCTTGTGGAGCGAAAATTCATTGGCCCATATTTTTTTGAAAAGGGCAACGGCGAAACCATTACGGGGGACAATGGAGACACCCATCGCACCATGATAACCGATTTCTTTGTGCCCGCTCTTCATGGTATTGATGTTAACAATGTTTGGTTTCAACAGGATTGTACAACTTTCCACACATCTTATGCCATAATCGATTTATTACGTCAAACGTTTCATGACCGTCTAATTAGCCGAAATGGTGATGTCAGTTGGCCGCCAAGATGCTGCGATATGACACCGTTGGACTACTTTCTGTGGGACGTTGTTAAAGACAAGTGTTATGCTGACAAACCAGGGACAATTGAGCATTTGAAGGCCAAATTCGTAATGCAATAGCCGATATACGACTCGATACACTCGAAAAAGTTCTCGGAAATTGGTCCGATCGAATGGGGTACTGTGAGACCAGCATTTCTAACCGGAACAATCAAACCGTTTTTGTTTTATTGCATTTTTAAATTTAAGCTTTTATATATCCCACCTTATATATACAAAAGAGCAAATAAAATTTTAAAGAAACTGTTAGCAGTATAAATAAATTTTAATTCTTTTTTAATTCTTGATTATATATATTATTTCTAATTAATTTTGTTTTCTTTTTCTCTATATCTTTTCAGATTCCTTAGCCAAAAATTCAAGTAAAACGAAACGAAGTTACGAGTATGACACTCACTCTCTCTTATTGTAAAAGAAAAAGTAAAACTTTTGTAAACTTAATTTTAAAGTAAAGTAATTAAAACAAAAAATACATATTGTTGCTATCGTTGCTCTCAATTAAAAGAAGTTTCATCAATAATTTATAGAAAAAAGGAGAAAAGTTAATAAAAAATGTTTCGTTGTCATATAAATTTTGTGGCATTGATTTTGAATGTGAAAAATTTACGAAAAACTTGTCTTAAAAGACACATAAATATAAATAAAAATAATATATTTATTATTTTAAATTAAATTAAAATAAAAACAACAACAGACATAAAAAACTATTAAAAAAAGAAACTAGACGTAATAATTCTCAGTGTGTTCATCTTTAAGATCAAATAAAAAAAATCAATCCCCAATCCCAATCTTTAGAACAAAATAAGCAAAGAATTTCTTACTTTGCTTAGAAAAAATAAAATTGCCGTTCTTTAAAAAATACAATTTAAAAAAGAATTAAATAATAAAAAATAAAATTTAAATTTAATTTAAAACCATAAAAAAAAACTTCTCAACAACATTTGCCACTTAATTTTCTACGACTTTTAGTTCTTCTCCTACAACAAACTATAATTCTTTAATAAAAACAAATAAAAATTGTATTTTAATTTAAAATACGAAGAAATTTTGTGGTTAAGCTTTAAAAGAATTTAAGAAGGAAAAAACCTCCCTTAGCGAAAACCTTATAAAACAAACTATTTATATATGTATAGATTAGAGGATACCAGCGGCGCCGCAATGGATAAGGCTAAACAAAAATGTAAGTATATATTTTTTATATATTTTATTAAATTTGTTTTCTTATATTTTATAACTTAAAAGAAATCCTAAAAAATTTAACTAACAGTTGTAGTTAACTAAATAGCACACCTACAAAAAATAAACCTAAAATGCCCATATTTAGATTTCAACAGTCAAAAAACTTTCTAAAAAAAAGTTGTTGAGACGAAAACAGAGCAATAAACAGTTGATAAAAAGTAAATAGCACTTCCAAAAAGGTTTTAAATATCTAAACTCAAAGACATTTTACACAATTTATATAAAACATTGAACAGTTGGTGTTAACTAAATAGAACACTTACAAAATATGCCTAGAATACAATTAAAAAAAGTTTTTTTCTGCGTCATTCCTCTAGGGAACAAAGCGTCCATTGCTTTAAGTTTCATTAATCAGGCTGATTTTCAAGCCAAGTAGATAATTATTCTACTCTAACACGCCTCCATATGATCGTACGTGAGTATTGCCACGGTGGCATATACCTCACGGTGCCCCAGCCGCGAATGAAGACATTGCGTTCACGAATGCCCCAACCTTTGAATAAAATCACCAGCGAGTACCAGAATCGCAGACATGTTATTTGAACATGATTTCCATCTTGGTAGTATCAGAGCCACGGCAACCGGTTAAGAATGTAATTGCAAATATCCCCGCGATTTGTGTATAAAACACAGCCACCACGTTCTTCCCACAAGGGGGCCTCTTAATAGTCATGCAAGGACGTAGGTCCCTGGGAATCCCGACTCCAGTGATAGCAGAATTCAGCTTTCGTAGCATAAATGCTACTACCAGTGTAAGATCCAAATGTCTCCGGACTGGTGGCCAATAAAGCAATCTAAATAAAACCTAACAGCTACAACTGCGCACTGAGCAGAATGGAACGTAGTTGGATCAAGACCATGGGACGCTCTGGTCATGGCTACTGAAAAAGCTGTCAGGATGAAGAGAAGGATGAATCGTTGCAACACATTTTCTGTGGCTGTCCCGCTCTATGGGATGTAGACTGTCTTACGGATGTGTCACTGTTAAATTTGATTGACTTCGTCAAGGGTACCGGTTGGTTCAAGTGAGGTAACTGAGGATCTGACCTACAATCAGCAATCCTACTAAGACCCCTCTTGTACAAAAATGCACTAAGAGAGTCATGTCCTCTCAGTAAAATGCACAGACTCAAGCCGAAGCCAAAGTCAGGAACTTAACGTAAGGCACCTACTCATATGTCAGCCATACCTTGTCGCTGTCCGTCCACCGTACCTGCCACCTCTCATTAAGAGTTTCATCAAAAATTGACGAAAGACTCCTATCCCACTTTTTGCTAGAACAGAAGTGGCAGTCCCTATTTGACCTTGAAAGTAATAGCACGTCGCTTTACCTTCAGTTCAGGCTGTGCTACACCTACCAATACCTGTAGGGCGTCAGTAGACACCGTCCTGCAAACTGTCAACCACGCCAGTAAAACGACCCTCTGACAGGTAAGAGCCTTACGCCGACCATTAAGAGATTTGATTGTCTCGTACCACACTGATGCTCCATATGTTGCACATGCAACAAATAGTCCACCGTATATATTATGTACAGCACGTTTGTTAAGGCCTAAGTTACTGCTAAGGATACGCCCGATTCCTCCTATCACTCCAGCCACCTTTTCATCCTCTCGGTCACATATTTTTTTCTCCGTCACTCCTCTAGGGAGCATATTGGCTTTCCACAAAGCTTCCATTGCTTTGTTTCAGTTTCTTTAATAAATTTGATTTTTTCAAGCTAAGTAGACGCTTAATCCGCCGTAGCTTCCTCCATATGATTTTTGTAGTGGTGAAGATCCTTGCTAACTGTAGTCATAGATATTCCAAGGTATTGACCGAAATGCACGAAACCCAATAAAAACTGCTGGACTCTGACTAAACCAAAAATTTACTAATAAATGTTAAATTATTTTTACAAAATTATATGCAAATTAATGTAATTTATATATGTATGTTAGTATAGTACAGTTGAAGAAAACTAATTAGCAATCTACATTTGCATTCTGTCTATATATATAACATTACTGATTCTGTCTATATATAACTTTTAAAGTCATCTCTTAGTTTCCCTTCGATTGGGTAATACGTCAATCATTCAATCATGCAGTCTTACATTCATTCTGATAAAACTCAACAAAATTTCATTTGCCACCACAACAACCATTACTACGACATACAACCATCACTATGACGTCAATTGTTAGTTTCGACAAAGAAAACCTTTCGACTATAAAAACTATAAGACACCAACAGAAATAAACTAAATAGCGGTATTAGCCCAAGCTCTGTCATACAAAAGTGCTAATTTGTTTCTTTTTAAAATTGAATTATTTTTGTTTCAATAACATCATTACATCGATTGTTTACGAGAATGTCATATCGATTTAGTCCGTTTCGTTTAGTTAGTTGGCATTTTTAATTATAATCAGTATGACTATTATTTTGTTATATTGTTCTTTATTAGATCAGACAGATATGTATGTCTCATATGAGTATTCATTCAACTATTGCTTTAAATAGTTTTGTTTCTTCTCCTTAGCGGTGGAGTAGAGCATAAGTTTTTTTTCTTTTTTGGTATTACTTAACCCAAAAAAAAAAAAAATATATTGAATTTTTATTTCTAATTTTGGCGTGGGATTACAGTCACTTGATAGCACATGTGTTTTATTTTCAAATGTTTTTGTAAAATTGAACAAAGAACTGTCGTCATCTATTCCCCTCTCTACATAGAAAATTAAAAGCTTTTTTTAATGTTTTTTCTTTAAAAACTCAATTGCTGTTTCACAAAATTACTCGCCAAATGTCATCATACAGGGCGAGGATATGTGGTAAAAATTTCCCAGCTTAAGGCAAGCGATTTATTAAGTAAACTAAAGTTTTACAAAAATGAAAGTTTTGATAGTTTGTTGTGATGTATTATATAATTCGGCTTAAACTTTTTTCTTCATTGATGGAACCATATAAAGCTCAAACGAACTCGGCTAGACTTTCTTTTGGCTTTCCGTATAATCTATAAACAACGACCGCCCGAACCGCTAGATACCGACTGTTTTATTCGAATATTTAGTGTCAAAGAATGACACGAAAATTCTTCCGGAATGTCAGGCGCCAAACGGTAGGTTTTAGAGATGGTGCTGGTTCCTGTAGGTATGAAGATGGCAATTTGGTGGATGCCAAGAGTACGTTTATGTTATGGAGGAATCACTTCTTGCAGTTACTGAATGGTGGAAACAGTAGTCTGGAGACAGCAGAAGGAGCATCCGAAGCCCCAATCGATCACGACGGAATTGTTATACCACCAAGCTGACAAACTGCCAGCTGAACTATTCAAGACTGGTGGAGAAGATTTGGAAGTTGCACTAACTGCTTTTCAAAATATGGTCAAATGAATGCGTATCAAGCGATTGGAACCTGCACAAACGATCACTGGATTCGTCTGATTAATATCGCTTATGTATTGTGCGAGAGGCTAAAGCTTATCGCCAACAAACTGATCGGTCACTATCAATGCGGCTTCAGGCCTGGTACATCCACAATCTACCAGATTTTTACAATACGTTAAATCCTGAAGATGACCCGTGAGAAGAACATCGACACACACTATCTATATTTCGACTTTAAAGCCGCCTTCTACAGCACAGATAGAAATTTGGTATACCAGCTAAGCTTATACGGCTATGCAGTATGACGTTCAGCGTCACTGAAAGCTCCGTCAGAATTGGGAAGAACATGTCCGAGTCGTTTGGTACTAAAAGAGATTTTTGTCAAGGCGATTCCCTTTCATGTGACTTCAAACTGGGTACCATTCGCCAGGGTACCATTTTCTACAAGAGCATGATACCGCTGGCATTCTATACGCCGACAACATCGACATTGTTGGCCTTAATACCCGCTCCATATCTCCTACCTACACCAGTCTAGAGAGAGAAGCGTCTAAAGTGCGTCTCGTGGTGAATAAGGATACGACTAAGTAACTTTTTACGACTGCTACTTTGAAATAGTGAAGGATTTTGTCCATCTTGGTACCAGCATTAACACCGTGAACGACGTCAGCCTGGAGATCAAACAGAGAATCACTTTTGTCAAGACATGCTACTTTGAGCTCAGTAGTCAACTGAGGAGCATAGCACTCTCTCGAAGAAACAAACTATCGCTTTACAAAACGCTTATCATACCTTCCTTGCTATGTGGCGCAGAAGCATGGGCACTGTCGAACAACGACGTAACTGTTTCAGAAGTGTTCGAGAGGAAAATACTTCGGAAGATCTTCGGACCTCTACGAGTAGGAGATGAGTACCGCATACGTTGGAACAGCGAGCTGTATGAGCTATACAGAGACGTGTATATAGTAAGATACGGACTCTACGGTAGTTCGGTCACGTCTCTCGTATGGATAAAGATACTCCAGCAAGGCAGGTCTTTGATACGGAAGAGGACGACCGAATCTTCGTTGGTGAGACCAAATGTTTCCAAACCTGGCGGCCTTAAAACTATCAAACTAGCGCTAGTTGGTGGAGGATAGATCCAAAACCGATAGACGGCTGTAGCGCCACATAAGTAAATAAGTGTCAAAGAATATAAAATATTTAGCTTAAGAGCACTTCATATTTGACAATTTCATTTATTACTGTATTATGTGCTGATCGCGGAAATCTCGAGTAAATGTGTTGTTGATGAAGTTTCTGAGGCTGGCTTACTTTTACTATTTGTGTAAGATAACCTGGCCAAAGGAGAATTTTGCTTCACTGCTAGAATCACCTTGCCTAGATTGGATAGGAATCGTACCAATAAAATATTTCAACTGGATCGTCGGAATATCTCCTCCACTGTATTATTCTCACACGTTGTATAATGGGTAGGTAAGCGGAAATGCTACGATTACCCGTGAATGATTTCTGTCGAAGTTATGGATCGACATACTACCGACATAAAATTTTCAGATTTGGTTCGTCATTTTTCGATGGGTTATCGTAGCTATCGGCCCTTAATATCAAGTTAATATTGAGGTTCACTAGATTATCGCGCGAGATTCCGACTTAATATAAGAAAATTTTTCTTTTCTGCTAACTGCCAAGATCGGTTATTCTGGACCTGGCTTGCCTTGATTCAACGAGGCTACCACTTCCTTCCACCTACCACTGTATTGTTCTCATAGGTTGTGCAATAGGTAGGTACGCGGATAGACTTCACTTATCTGGACAGGTTCAATAGATTGTCGGGCTAATTTCCGACTTAATTTTGAAAAATTGTGCTTCTAAGCGAAGAATTTATAGTGATTGTCCAATTCGGTTATTCTAGATATGGTGATCAGCTCTGGCACATAGTTTCATGTGGTATCACAACGAACCGCTATGTGTGCTCAAGTGTGCCTTGATTCAACGAGGCGACCACATCCTCCTACCTACCTATTGTCCCTTAGCTCAAATTGAGTTTCGTCTGAAATAAATTGTTCGAAATTGTTTTTAGCGGCATTCGTCGATTGTTCACACTAGACTTTGAATTTCTTCGTTCGCTGTTTGAATTACTTGAATGAATTACGCCGTTCACATGACTCATTTGTAATTCATTTTGATGGTTCTTATTCTTGTTATTTTAATATAATGCTGGTAAATTTGTAAGGAGAATTTGTTGATTGAATTTTGAATGAGAGATGATTAAACATCGTGTGTACATGGAATTTTGCAGTTGAACACATTAATTTTGTATAGAAACACTTTTATGCAGTAATTATTTCTTACACTCTTACCTATGGAAAATAATTTGTATGGCCTCAATTACTTTTTCCACCTGAGAACCGTGTTGCCAAAAATGTTTCGAAAATCAGTTTGTAAGAAAATTATTGAATTTTATTTTAAAGCATTATGACGGTTGCATACAGTTCAATACGTTTTTAATCAATTTCATTCATTAAAAAAAATAAATAAGAGCCTTAATGTTGTGTCGTAAACAGTAATGTCAACTTAAATTTTCAACATAACTAAATAAAAATTGTAACAGTGATTAAATCGCTAAATGTATTGTAAAAATAGGTAATAGGTACTACTTTAATATATAAACAAAGGATTATTATTGTTTTAAAAAAACAACACTGCTAGTTGTGTGCATCTATAACAGTGTTTTGCAGCCAACTTCACTATCTAACGCGCTGTCAAAATCGAATTTTTCAATTACAAAGCATTGCCGCCGCGCTATTTGGGTTTGCTCCTTACAATTTTTATATACATACATGGGAGTTTTTGATAAAAAAAAAACGTTCAACGCTTTAATTTAGATTTGGCGGTTAGAATAACATATCAGCGCTCTCTGTCTTCAATATTTTCTTTTTCTTGTTGCTTATACTCGACATGTTTGCTCTTTTCGTCTTCTTTTTTCCTTCCCAATTATTTTAGATCCAAAATGTCAAAGATTATTGAACCTTTTGTTTGTCAATACGAAAAGCAAAGCAATAACGAAAAATGAAAATAAAATTAAGAGAACGATTTTCCCTTTTTTTTATTTATTTTTTGTCTTGACGTCAATCTACAACTTAATTATAGAATATTTTTTATTTGCTGTTGTTGTTGTAGTTGTCGTTGTTAAACTTCTAATTGAATTGTTAATTACTTGTAAGACATTTGTTACGTTTCGCGTTTTTCTTTCTTCTATTTCTCGTCTTTGCCGGTCTATTAAAAACGCTTTCATTTTTTTCTTCTTTTCTATTTTTTTTATTATTAAATCAGTAACATGGCAGTGGCAGACAGATATAATTAAAAATTTTTTTTTTTTGTTATGACAACTATTTTGGGGGGCTGATATAGGATAGGGGTTAACGGACATTTTTTTTTTTTTTTCAAACAAATATAATTAGAGCGGGAAATATGTAAGAAAGAACAACTGCTCAGAACCTAGTTTCTTTAAAGATTTTTTTTTAATTTTAAAACAAATACAAAAAGAAAAGTCTAAAAACGTTGTAGCTTTTTTTTTTTTTTTTTTTTTGGTTAAAACTAAACGCATTAAATTTTTTTATAGTTTTATAAAGTTATTAAGACGTTTAAATTTTTTTTTTAGCATCGTTACAGAGTCAAATTACAAAAAATGAAAATATTTTATGTCATACCAATGTTATAGCTTTCTTTTTATGTTTTAGCTGAAAAAAATAAAGTTTTTTTGACTTAAGAAACTCATGATAAGAGTTGGGTTTATACTGTGAGCAGGGCTGCCAAATGAAATTTGCAGAATATCGTCATTTTTTCGATAAATTTGAAAAATATCGTCATTTAAGTATAACGGTTACAAAATGTGCATGTCTCTTCTTCTTATTTGTCTCGCTAGAACATAATAACTAACGGTTCAGTTAGACGAGACTCATTGTAACGACATAGTTGCAACGTAGCAAACCAACCTTTGGGCCACACTTTGATCGATTGGTGGTGACGTACCATACGTTCATAACTGATCAATTTAATTTTACAATGTTTCGAAAACAGTTTTCGCCTCTTCTGAACATTTGAAAATTTTGAGTTGTGTTTATGATTTGGTGGGTAATATAAATAACCGTTAGCTTTTTTTTTTGCTTACTTGAAATTTTTAGTATAAAATCACAGTAATTGTATAAAACATACCAGAAAAAAGTAGGTCTTCGCTTAAAAAACGCCTGCGCACATTTCTTTACGCTTTATTAAATTAATCGCTAGTAAAAATCATAACAAGTAAGCTAGTTATCTTAACTATAACGAATTATTCATACTTTTAGAGCTGCCAATTGTCCATGCAGCAAAAATCGTCATTTTGGGGGTAAAAAACGTCAATCGTTATTTTGCCAAAATTTTGTTTAAAAAAATCATCAAATCTGTCAACTATGATTGTGAGCGTCAAAAGAAAGGTACTATACTTTTTATGCGTCAAAAAAAAAAAAAAAAAAAAAAAAAAAAACACATGGGTAGTGATATCATTTTTTAAAGATGCTTTCGAGTACAATGAGAATCTGCTTTTAAAATTTTCAAAATACCCCCAAAATCTTGAGTTACTATTAAAAACCTGTTTTTCGTACCTTCAAACACTTATAAGCTAACAACTTAGATAAATATTAACGTTTTTAAGGCGTTAGAAAGATATGGAAAGAAGAAGAATGGACCTTTGAAATGGTATATACATTACTTAAGTAAACTTGTGGAATCTGTGTACATTGCCTTAAGCTACGCATTTTTCATCCAATTTGTTTCAAATTGTTCAAGTTTAGATATGCTTTTAAATGCTGTTTAGCTATCAAAAATCTGAAATTTTTAACAGCGAAACATAAAACCATTTTGTATGAAGTTAAAACAATTCTATTTGGATGTTATCGGCAGATGTCCAATCCGTCTAAAACAAAGGCAATCAACTCTTACTATATAAAAACTTAATATATTTAAAGCGATCTTTTAAAAACAGACCGAATTAATTTGTATTTCTAATACAGTACAGTACAGCTATAGACAGAGAAATAGCGCACTTATCAACAACAACATACATAGAATTGTTAATAATTTAATATTTAGATAAAATAACACATTTCTTTTGCATTGATCATTTATTTTATTTTAATCCTAGCTGAAACCAGAAGTTTCGCTACTCCTGTATTATCTTAACTACAATTTTGGTGATCGTTTAATATCATTTTTCTATTTTATTCCTGTCCGGTTCAAACCCAAACGTTTAATATAGCCTACAGTTCCTCCTAAAATAATATAGCCTACTGTAAAATCTGCTTTTTAGCTGCACACAGTCTTCAACTAAATACATATTAATTTTTATATAGTATATTTATGTGCGTCGCAGTGGTATGGTAGGTAAAACACGCGCCTTCCAACCAGAAGATCCTCGGTTCAGGCCATCATACTAAGCCAGATCATCTGAAAAAGGGAAATTTTTTTCAACGGAGGTATCACTTCATATCATTAGCTAGTAAACTGGTTATGAGTATTACTACTATTGAAAACTTCTCTAATGCACTTGCCGTTCGTAGTCGGCGTTAAACTGTAGGTCCCTTTCAATGAGTCTAAAAATGGAATCGGATGCAGCTGATTGACTGAGAGAAGTCTACATGTTCTTTCATGGAATGTTATGGGAATTAATATAATATGTATGTATATATATGTATGTATATTACTCGATGTGCTTTGTTCAATATCTGTTTATCCAAACTTTCTTTTTGGCTTTTTAAAAAATTCCATATTTTGTGTGACTAGGTGGGTAACACATCCACTGTTCACGACGACTCGACCGATTTTGACAACCAAACAGAAACAAAATTTCCTATAAATCACTTGAACATAATTGTTTTGTATTTTGTTTCTAAGCTTTTGGTTGTCAAAATCGGGCGAGTCGGTTTCAAGTTATTGACATAATTACCATATTTTGGGCGAAAAATTTTCCACGCCCATAAAAACAAAATTGAGTCCGATGGAAAAAAACTGAAAATGGATTTGAATTCAGCGCATCAAAATCATTATATTCCATATAGTTTTATTTAAAGGCGTTTTTTGCTGTAGACCAGTGTTATAGAAAAAGCTTACCGAAAAATGCTTATAATAAGCCCACATTCGTAATATTTTTGTAAGTTGAGGAATATAAATATATATAAAGAATAGCTGTCACAACAACAGATTCGGGCGAATGATTTTCCAGCATAAAGCTCTAATACTGGTCCAATTGAGCATTTTTGGACAATAGCAAAAATGCCTCGAAAAATGTCATTGGACTTCGGAGAACATGTTGGAACTCGTTGTACGAAAACTATGTAATATGAATTCTAAGCTTAAAAATTTCGAAAAAAAAAAATCAAATGTGTATGTACTACATACATAGTATATAATAAATATTTTTTGAACATTGTCAACAAAAATAAACGTATTTTCCAAAAACACTTACAAAACTATAGCGAGATTAAGTCAAATGCAATCATAATTATTAAATTGTTATCTAAACTAGATTTATTATTGTAAAAGGTATTGTCATTCAAAGCATTTTTAAAACGGTATTTGAAAACTGTTTACTTTTTGTATTTAAATAAGCTTATAATAAGTCTGCTTATAAAAAGTTGTAGGTTATCTCTTATAATAAACTTATTCTACAATTCATTTACATTTTGCTTGTGAAATGGTCTGCCGGGGTATAAACACACGTTCACTTTTATATATAAGATAATAAAAAATATACTATATAACAAAAACATAATTTAGTATTTAATAAGTCAATAAAACCTTAGCTTGTTGCAATTTGACTTGGCCATCTTAATAGCGCACTTCATTTGATCTCCTACAATAATATAAATTTTTAATAGGATGATTTTAATTGTGTTATGGAATTACTTTGATCAAACTTTGCTCTGCATCAAACTTTGCAGTAAACGCTTCCGTTACACCTTCCAAATGTTCATCATATTTTGATGATAACAAATATCGTAAGAAATTAGTTAAAACTCAACGGTATAAACTAATAAATGTACAATTATAACAGGCAATAATTTTTTGACATAATTCTTCTATTCACGTTTGTTTAGACGTCTTTTAAAAGGGTTTCATTTTATGTCATACCAGAATTTGTATACAAAAATACACATGATTTTCATTTGAAGCCATAAAAGAAAAATCTTGTGACAGGACAATAGTATAACAGAAAAAAAAAAACGAATTACATAGTTTTTCTTTTCTGTCATAAAAGAATACTAATCCTATGACATATTTTTTCTTTATTACTATTAATATTATTATTATTTTTATTATTATTATTATTATTATTATTATTATTATTATTATTATTATTATTATTATTATTATTATTATTATTATTATTATTATTATTATTATTATTATTATTATTATTATTATTATTATTATTATTATTATTATTATTATTATTATTATTATTATTATTATTATTATTATTATTATTATTATTATTATTATTATTATTATTATTATTATTATTATTATTATTATTATTATTATTATTATTATTATTATTATTATTATTATTATTATTATTATTATTATTATTATTATTATTATTATTATTATTATTATTATTATTATTATTATTATTATTATTATTATTATTATTATTATTATTATTATTATTATTATTATTATTATTATTATTATTATTATTATTATTATTATTATTATTATTATTATTATTATTATTATTATTATTATTATTATTATTATTATTATTATTATTATTATTATTATTATTATTATTATTATTATTATTATTATTATTATTATTATTATTATTATTATTATTATTATTATTATTATTATTATTATTATTATTATTATTATTATTATTATTATTATTATTATTATTATTATTATTATTATTATTATTATTATTATTATTATTATTATTATTATTATTATTATTATTATTATTATTATTATTATTATTATTATTATTATTATTATTATTATTATTATTATTATTATTATTATTATTATTATTATTATTATTATTATTATTATTATTATTATTATTATTATTATTATTATTATTATTATTATTATTATTATTATTATTATTATTATTATTATTATTATTATTATTATTATTATTATTATTATTATTATTATTATTATTATTATTATTATTATTATTATTATTATTATTATTATTATTATTATTATTATTATTATTATTATTATTATTATTATTATTATTATTATTATTATTATTATTATTATTATTATTATTATTATTATTATTATTATTATTATTATTATTATTATTATTATTATTATTATTATTATTATTATTATTATTATTATTATTATTATTATTATTATTATTATTATTATTATTATTATTATTATTATTATTATTATTATTATTATTATTATTATTATTATTATTATTATTATTATTATTATTATTATTATTATTATTATTATTATTATTATTATTATTATTATTATTATTATTATTATTATTATTATTATTATTATTATTATTATTATTATTATTATTATTATTATTATTATTATTATTATTATTATTATTATTATTATTATTATTATTATTATTATTATTATTATTATTATTATTATTATTATTATTATTATTATTATTATTATTATTATTATTATTATTATTATTATTATTATTATTATTATTATTATTATTATTATTATTATTATTATTATTATTATTATTATTATTATTATTATTATTATTATTATTATTATTATTATTATTATTATTATTATTATTATTATTATTATTATTATTATTATTATTATTATTATTATTATTATTATTATTATTATTATTATTATTATTATTATTATTATTATTATTATTATTATTATTATTATTATTATTATTATTATTATTATTATTATTATTATTATTATTATTATTATTATTATTATTATTATTATTATTATTATTATTATTATTATTATTATTATTATTATTATTATTATTATTATTATTATTATTATTATTATTATTATTATTATTATTATTATTATTATTATTATTATTATTATTATTATTATTATTATTATTATTATTATTATTATTATTATTATTATTATTATTATTATTATTATTATTATTATTATTATTATTATTATTATTATTATTATTATTATTATTATTATTATTATTATTATTATTATTATTATTATTATTATTATTATTATTATTATTATTATTATTATTATTATTATTATTATTATTATTATTATTATTATTATTATTATTATTATTATTATTATTATTATTATTATTATTATTATTATTATTATTATTATTATTATTATTATTATTATTATTATTATTATTATTATTATTATTATTATTATTATTATTATTATTATTATTATTATTATTATTATTATTATTATTATTATTATTATTATTATTATTATTATTATTATTATTATTATTATTATTATTATTATTATTATTATTATTATTATTATTATTATTATTATTATTATTATTATTATTATTATTATTATTATTATTATTATTATTATTATTATTATTATTATTATTATTATTATTATTTAATAATTTAAATTTTCCGCATTTTTTTTTACAAAATTTTCCTATCTTTTTAAATATTTTCCCCTAAAAATAAACACTCTGCAAAAAATATAAATGAAAAAAAGAAAGACGAAAAAATCCAATAAAATGTTACCAATACGTACTCGTGTCAGTTGACGTTATTATAGAAAAACAACAACTGTAACAACAACAACAAAAAATCGATTAGTTTAATTCATTTGATTTTTCGAAAGGAACATCTTTTTCTATATTATTTAAATAAACAATGAAAAAAAAATAGAAAACACGAAAATAAAAAATAAAATAAAATCAAAAACTTTAGGAAAACTACTGACTGCCTGCTATAAAGTCACAGCACAACATGTCAGTTGCAGCAGCATCCCGTAGTATCACATGTAACGAGTCGTGTGTGTATTTTTTTTCATAAAAAGAGAGAAAAACACGTGTTTAAACAGCTGATTTTTTCACTCGAATGTTTGACTAGCCAGCTAATTACCGTCTTTTTCACACTTCGATTGTTGTTTTTAAGGAAACTTAAGCCAGATAGAAGTGTGTATGAGACTGGGCTTGCAACCCACCGGGTAACCTAAATAAACCCACCCCGGTTTTATTGGGTATTATATTTAAAAAAACCCAGGGTGGGTTTTTTTAATTTAAAAATTATTTAATTTTACATATCGGGAGTGTAATTTATTTCGGACCGTTCTTTTAGCTCAAAAAGATAATGAATTTAAAAATTCAACAAAGTAAAATTTATCGAATCACTGGCTCACCTCTGAGCCAATGTCTGAAAAATTCTCGTCTTTTTAATCGATACACCTTGAAGATGATTTTATATTTTTTTAAAATATGTGCTTCGGTGATAAAAGGTATTGTATCCGTCGAAACACACAATATTCAGAAGGATCAATATTTGGAGATTACGGGGGGTGTGGCATTTGATCGTTTCTTACACTTGCTTGGCAACTTTGGCGACATGAGACCGAGCGTTGTCATGCAAAAGGAAAACTTTATCTCTAAACGAAGTAATTGCAGTTTGCTCTGATCACCGAGTTTTAGTAGCTCATAGTACACGATGCCTTGATCGCACTAGGAGTGCAAAATTGCATTATAAATACTAAAAAAGATGTAATTGTACTAAAAACAAAAAATATTGTGGGCTTGAACGAAATGCGGAAGCAGTTATAAAACCCCCCCCCCCCCCCAAAAAAAAAAAAAAAAAAAAAAACACGGTGAATTGGGTTTTATTTAAAAAAACCCGGTTTTTTCCAACCATGGTGTGAGAAGGTATACAAAACAATTTTTTTATGTATATCTCATTAGCTCGTTATTCGTAAAAACCATTTTTTAATAAGTAAGAACATCCTTGAGAGTTAAGTATGATGATCAATACTCTAATCAGTTCCCAATAAATTCAAGCTTTTCCCAATGAATCATCTAGGAACCTATTTAATATCTGTTGTTGGTGTACGTTTGCTAAAGATACTGCCATTATGTCCATTGGCAAAGACATTGAAAAATCAACTAGAAAGTTACAAACTGCAATTTTGGGCTTGACTAAATGGCTCATAATCTAAAGATGTAAATTTTTGAAATAAAAACTACAAAAACTGCACAGTTTACGTGGAAAAATAGAGTTTCATTTGCTAATACTGCCATCGAAATTCGGAAAGTCATGTCATCGAAATATGTGTGGGAAGATAATTAGAACTCATATATATATACTTTCTGATAGTAAACGGCTCTTAAAGCCCTTCAATCAACCATGATCACTTCGAAAATGGTATGCGAGTACTTACACCATGTTGGGGAATCTTAACACCATTACACTGGGCTGGGTTCTTGGGCGAGAGGGTTATGAGCAGGGTTGCTAACCCACTGGGTAACCAAATTAAAAAACCCAGGTTTTTTTATTTAAAGGCTTTCGTAGTTTATTTACAACAAAAATAACTTAAATTTACGTATTTGGAGTACAAATTAATTCGGTCCGGTTTTTCAGCTCAAAAATAATAATGATTTAACAAATTCAATAAAATATAAATGTATCAAATCACTGCTTACATCTCTCCCCACCCTCTGGGGCAATTTACGAATCCCGTATCAGAAAAATATCTCGTCCTTTTAGACGATCCACTTTGAAGCTGATTTTATATTTCTTCAAAAGATGCGGTTCGGCAGCATGTCAAAAGATATTGTATCCTTAGAAATAGCCAAAGGAAAGAAGAAGTAATGTGTGCAGAATATGGCGGGAGCGGCAATTGATCGTTTCTAATAATTGGCTACTTTTGTGACGTTAGATCGAGTGTTGTAATACAAAAGAATAACTTAATCATATCTGTCTTTATATTTCAGCCGTTTTTCACTTACGTAATGCACGGTTAAAACGAAGTAATTGCAGTCTGCTCTGATCATCGAGTTTTAGCAGCTCATAGTGCACAATGTCTTCTCTTAAGTTCAGAGCACATCCTATCGGTAGGTAGACACTTAGCCATCTTGGTCACACTGTTGTGCCTCTACGTAAATTGTGGAACACCACATCTCAAATAATACTTTAAGGTCTTAATATAGAAGGTTGGTGTCATAAGCTTTTCACAATAGATCTTGCCTGGTCGCCTGGGTTTCTGGTCTTGAATAATGCTAATTAGAGAGAATTCAAGTGGCTTGTTGCTAGAAAATCAACTCTTTCATAACAAAATAAAAATCTACAAACAATTCATGAAACCAGTCTGGGGTTATAAGATTCAAATCTGTGGATGAAAGTAGCACCTCGTACTTCAATTCGTACAAAGGTTCCAGAATAAAATGATACAAAACATCTTTAAAGCTTTATTGTATGTCAGCAAAGTAGATATTCATAGAGATCTTAAAACACGATTGCTTCGGACATAAAAATCCAAATTCGAAGAACATGTACATAAAATAAGCGTTAAAACATGGTACATGATTTTAAATTATATATAAAACACGGTACAGTTCAGTTTTGTGTGTGCCGCTGTGGTGTCGTATATAAGATACTCGTCTATAAAGCAAGAGGTTCTGAGTTCAATACCAGGTCAGACCATCTCTCAATTTTCAACAGCGGCATAACCTCATAATATTAGCTAGCGACTGCTTATGAGTATTTACGCATCTGCTATTCGGAACTGGTGTTAAACTGCGGTCTAAAAATAGGATCGGGTGCACATCAGTGTTTAAGAGAAGTCCTCCATGTTTAACTTGGGATGTTGCGGGACTTATTTATGCATAATTTCACTTTAAAATATTCGAATTATCAGTATTCGCTAATGCGATCAAAGTCCATTTTTTAAATTCGGCTCTATTCAACCTAAAAGCTATTTTTGGTAAAAAGTTTGGCACTTGTTGCGATCGGAATATAATTTAGTATTTATTTCACCGTGTGCTTGGCTGTAGTGTATTGAATAGACGGGCTTGACCAATTTTAGTTTCCCTACTTCCAAATTGTAGAATTTTAAAATATTTTTCACTTGCTATCGATTTTTTATTTTTAGTCATCATTTCATGTTACACGTTTTTCTACGATTTTTTTTTTCTCTATTGTTTCTGCTGAATTATGCAAAAATTTAATCTTAAAATTTTTTACATACACCCACTTGCGCCATCACACTCAGTGAGGCATATATATGTATGAAAGAGTGGGTACCCATTTGATATGTAATATCGAATTGTGTAATAGCTTTATTACTTGCTTTCTTGCATTCTACATATATCATCATCATCGCCATCACCACCACCACACCAATTTATTTTTTTTCTTTTATAAGATTTTTTCGTGCACTTGACGACAGGTTTTTCATTTGCTTTTACGATTCAGTTCGATATTTTTCTTCCTTTTGAACAGCATTAAAGAAAAGACGATTTCTAAGACAAAAAACATTCTTCTGCTGCATTGCTACTTTTCTTTGACAGGGTCGTCGTTTTTATTTTAAATGCGAAATTTTTTTAACAATTTTTTCTTTTTACCAGCAAATTTATCTTTAAGATTTAAATACAGCGCCAACTATATGAATGGTAGAAATGTAATGACCCGAAAATTGTTGGGATGGTAGTGCAGGTGGTGTATAAAATAAAACTTTTCTTGTTTGTTAAAGTACAACAGGATGGCAAAATTTTTTTAATAAAAATCAAATGGATTGGAGTTGAATTGATTGGCAAGCAAACTGTCAAACTGACCAACAATTTGAAAATTCAAAAAAAGTAATAATTTCAGAGTCAGTCTATAATGCGTTTAGTAGCTGGTGTTAAATATAATTATGGCAATAAAATGCCATTAAAACTTATTGTTTTCATGTCATAAAAGAAAAAGGAAAGTTTAAATGAGAAAGACTGGTTCTCTAAATTATTTACAATCTTATATACAGGGTGGGCAAATTTGAGGTTAGGAAGTAAATTAGCTGTCAAATGATGAAATGTCACGAATTGAACTATCAACCTTTGACACTTATTTAGTAAAAAATTGGAAAATTTTATCTATGGAACGCTACACTCTTGAACAACGAATTTTAATTGTAATTGTTTTAATCTTCGTAAAACTGAACGGAAACAACACATTTTTCAACAAAATCATTTTTAGTGATGAGGCTCATTTTCAAATAGGGGGTTATGTAAACAAACAAAATTGTCGCATATGGGGCTCACAAAATCCACAAACAGTCCTCGAGAAACCACTACATCCAGTGAAAGTGACCATATGGTGCGGTTTGTGGTTAGGCGGCATCATCGGCCCGTATTTTTCCAAAAATTAGCAAGGAAACGCGGTCAACGTGAATAACCAATTTTTTGTGACCACAGGTGGCTAGTGTTGGCATCAGTAATCTTTGGTTTCAGCAGAACGGCGCCACAAGCCACACAGCCAGCCAAACAATTAAGTTATTGCACGAGAAATTTCCCGGTGGCGTAAATTCTTGATTTGGTGATGTCAATTGGCTGCCTCGTTCTTGTGACAACGCCGCTGTATTATTTTTTCTGGGGCCATTTGAAAGACCGGATTTACGTGAACAAACCACAAACAACTAACACTCTGAAAGATAAGCGAAGCTTTCTTGCAAAATGTGGTTCAAAATTCTGTTAAAAAAACGAAGTCTGCCTACGTGCTGTAGGTGGACATTTGCCCGACATCTTATTCCATTATTAATTCCCATATTTCTATTTTATGTTGGTATGAATAAAACTGAATTTGAGCCAGTTTAAGCCAATTTACTTCCTAACCTCAAATTTGTTCATCCTTTATAGAAGTGAATGTGTGTTTGTATGTATGCTTATTTGAAGTCTATGGACAACTTAACGGCTGAACTGATTTACTTTAAATGTTTACTGATGTGTGTGAAGATAAATTCGAATTTGAAAACCCAAGACACCAACCTTACTTTTTTAACATACACAAATTTTGCGTTAACAGAGTACTGTTAAGAGATTAACAGTGATTCCATACAAAATGTAAAATATCGTCAGAGGATAAGTGAATATTTCGGGAAAATATGAAGGTGCTCCCATAAACCACTATATACATATGTTTGTGCCAAGGGTCCTGTCTAGAGCCCATATAGTGGTATGTCTGGAAAGATCACCGGATTTGAGAAAATGGAATTTTAAAAAATCGCCTTTTTGACAAATATGAAAATTCTTGGGAGGATGAGTGGGCATTTCTCCAAAATATGGAAGGGTACACATATACCACTATATACATATGCTGGCTTAAAGGGTCCTAAACAGAGTCCATATAGTGGGATGTCTGGAAAGATCACCGGATTTGAGAAAATGGAATTTTAAAAAATCGCCTTTTTGAAAAATATGAAAATTCTTGGGAGGATGAGTGGCCATTTCTGCAAAATATGGAAGGGTACACATATACCACTATATACATATGCTGGCTTAAAGGGTCCTTGACAGAGCCCATATAGTGGGATGTCTGGAAAGATCACCGGATTTGAGAAAATGGAATTTTAAAAAATCGCCTTTTTGAAATATATGAAAATTCTTGGGAGGATGAGTGGGCATTTCTCCAAAATATAGAAGGGTACACATATACCACTATATACATATGCTGGCTTAAAGAGTCCTAAAGAGAGCCCATATAGTGGGATGTCTGGAAAAATCACTGGATTCGAGAAAATAGCATTTTAAAAAATCGCCTTTTTAAAAATATGAAAATTCTTGGGAGGATGAGTGGGCATTTCTCCAAAATATGGAAGGGTACACATATACCACTATATACATATGCTGGCTTAAAGGGTCCTAAACAGAGCCCATATAGCGGGATGTCTGGAAAGATCACCGGATTTGAGAAAATGGAATTTTAAAAAATCGCCTTTTTGAAATATATGAAAATTCTTGGGAGGATGAGTAACCATTTCTCCAAAATATGGAAGGGTACACATATACCACTATATACATATGCTGGCTTAAAGGGTCCTAAACAGAGCCCATATAGTGGGATGTCTGGAAAGATCACCGGATTTGAGAAAATGGAATTTTAAAAAATCGCCTTTTTGAAAAATATGAAAATTCTGGGGAGGATGAGTGGCCATTTCTCGAAAATATGGGAGGGTACACATATACCACTATATACATATGCTGGCTTAAAGGGTCTACAATAGTGTCCATATAGTGGGATGTCTGGAAAGATCACCGGATTTGAGAAAATAGAATTTTAAAAAATTGCCTTTTTGAAAAATATGCAAATTCTTGGTAGGATGAGTGGGCATTTCTCCAAAATATGGAAGGGTACACATATACCACTATATACATAGTCTGGCTTAAAGGGTCCTAAACAGAGCCCATATAGTGGGATGTCTGGAAAGATCACCGGATTTGAGAAAATGGAATTTTAAAAAATCGCCTTTTTGAAATATATGAAAATTCTTGGGAGGATGAGTGGGCATTTCTCCAAAATATAGAAGGGTACACATATACCACTATATACATATGCTGGCTTAAAGGGTCCTAAAGAGAGCCCATATAGTGGGATGTCTGGAAAGATCACTGGATTCGAGAAAATAGCATTTTAAAAAATCGCCTTTTTAAAAATATGAAAATTCTTGGGAGGATGAGTAACCATTTCTCCAAAATATGGAAGGGTACACATATACCACTATATACATATGTTTGTGCCAAGGGTCCTGTCTAGAGCCCATATAGTGGTATGTCTGGAAAGATCACCGGATTTGAGAAAATGGAATTTTAAAAAATCGCCTTTTTGACAAATATGAAAATTCTTGGGAGGATGAGTGGGCATTTCTCCAAAATATGGAAGGGTACACATATACCACTATATACATATGCTGGCTTAAAGGGTCCTAAACAGAGTCCATATAGTGGGATGTCTGGAAAGATCACCGGATTTGAGAAAATGGAATTTTAAAAAATCGCCTTTTTGAAAAATATGAAAATTCTTGGGAGGATGAGTGGCCATTTCTGCAAAATATGGCAGGGTACACATATACCACTATATACATATGCTGGCTTAAAGGGTCCTTGACAGAGCCCATATAGTGGGATGTCTGGAAAGATCACCGGATTTGAGAAAATGGAATTTTAAAAAATCGCCTTTTTGAAATATATGAAAATTCTTGGGAGGATGAGTGGGCATTTCTCCAAAATATAGAAGGGTACACATATACCACTATATACATATGCTGGCTTAAAGGGTCCTAAAGAGAGCCCATATAGTGGGATGTCTGGAAAAATCACTGGATTCGAGAAAATAGCATTTTAAAAAATCGCCTTTTTAAAAATATGAAAATTCTTGGGAGGATGAGTGGGCATTTCTCCAAAATATGGAAGGGTACACATATACCACTATATACATATGCTGGCTTAAAGGGTCCTAAACAGAGCCCATATAGCGGGATGTCTGGAAAGATCACCGGATTTGAGAAAATGGAATTTTAAAAAATCGCCTTTTTGAAATATATGAAAATTCTTGGGAGGATGAGTAACCATTTCTCCAAAATATGGAAGGGTACACATATACCACTATATACATATGCTGGCTTAAAGGGTCCTAAACAGAGCCCATATAGTGGGATGTCTGGAAAGATCACCAGATTTGAGAAAATGGAATTTTAAAAAATCGCCTTTTTGAAAAATATGAAAATTCTGGGGAGGATGAGTGGCCATTTCTCCAAAATATGGAAGGGTACACATATACCACTATATACATATGCTGGCTTAAAGGGTCTACAATAGTGTCCATATAGTGGGATGTCTGGAAAGATCACCGGATTTGAGAAAATAGAATTTTAAAAAATTGCCTTTTTGAAAAATATGCAAATTCTTGGGAGGATGAGTGGGCATTTCTCCAAAATATGGAAGGGTACACATATACCACTATATACATAGTATGGCTTAAAGGGTCCTAAACAGAGCCCATATAGTGGGATGTCTGGAAAGATCACCGGATTTGAGAAAATGGAATTTTAAAAAATCGCCTTTTTGAAAAATATGAAAATTCTTCGGAGGATGAGTGGGCATTTCTCCAAAATATGGAAGGGTACACATATATCACTATATACATATGCTTGCTTAAAGGGTCCTAAACAGAGCCCATATAGTGGGATGTCTGGAAAGATCACCGGATTTGAGAAAATGGAATTTTAAAAAATCGCCTTTTTGAAAAATATGAAAATTCTTGGGAGGATGAGTGGGCATTTCTCCAGAATATGGAAGGGTACACATATACCACTATATACATATGCTGGCTTAAAGGGTCCTAAACAGAGCCCATATAGTGGGATGTCTGAAAAGATCACCGGATTTGAGAAAATGGAATTTTAAAAAATCGCCTTTTTGAAAAATATGAAAATTCTGGGGAGGATGAGTGGCCTTTTCTCCGAAATATGGAAGGGTACACATATACCACTATATACATATGCTGGCTTAAAGGGTCCTAAACAGAGCCCATATAGTGGGATGTCTGGAAAGATCACCGGATTTGAGTAAATGGAATTTTAAAAAATCGCCTTTTTGAAAAATATGAAAATTCTTGGGAGGATGAGTGGGCATTTCTCCAAAATATGGAAGGGTACACATATACCACTATATACATATGCTGGCTTAAAGGGTCCTAAACAGAGTCCATATAGTGGGATGTCTGGAAAGATCACCGGATTTGAGAAAATGGAATTTTAAAAAATCGCCTTCTTGAAAAATATGAAAATTCTTGGGAGGATGAGTGGGCATTTCTCCAGAATATGGAAGGGTACACATATACCACTATATACATATGCTGGCTTAAAGGGTCCTAAACAGAGCCCATATAGTGGTATGTCTGGAAAGATCACCGGATTTGAGAAAATGGAATTTTAAAAAATCGCCTTTTTGAAAAATATGAAAATTCTGGGGAGGATGAGTGGGCATTTCTCCAAAATATGGAAGGGTACACATATACCACTATATACATATGCTGGCTTAAAGGGTCCTTAACAGAGTCCATATAGTGGGATGTCTGGAAAGATCACCGGATTTGAGAAAATAGAATTTTAAAAATCGCGTTTTTGAAAAATATGAAAATTCTTGGGAGGATGAGTGGGCATTTCTCCAGAATATGGAAGGGTACACATATACCACTATATACATATGCTGGCTTAAAGGGTCCTAAACCGAGCCCATATAGTGGGATATCTGGAAAGATCACCGGATTTGAGAAAATGGAATTTTAAAAAATCGCCTTTTTGAAAAATATTAAAATTCTTGGGAGGATGAGTGGCCATTTCTCAAAAAAATATGGAAGGGTACACATATACCACAATATACATATGCTGGCTTAAAGGGTCCTAAACAGAGCCCATATAGTGGGATGTCTAAAAAGATCACCGGATTCGAGAAAATGGAATTTTAAAAAATCGCCTTTTTGAAAAATATGAAAATTCTTGGGAGGATGAGTAACCATTTCTCCAAAATATGGAAGGGTACACATATACCACTATATACATATGCTGGCTTAAAGGGTTCTAAACAGAGCTCATATAGTGGGATGTCTGGAAAGATCACCGGATTTGAGAAAATGGAATTTTAAAAAATCGCCTTTTTGAAAAATATGAAAATTCTTGGGAGGATGAGTGGGCATTTCTCCAGAATATGGAAGGGTACACATATACCACTATATACATATGCTGGCTTAAAGGGTCTGCAATAGTGTCCATATAGTGGGATGTCTGGAAAGATCACCGGATTTGAGAAAATAGAATTTTAAAAAATCGCCTTTTTGAAATATATGAAAATTCTTGGGAGGATGAGTAACCATTTCTCCAGAATATGGAAGGGTACACATATACCGCTATATATATATATGCTGGCTTAAAGGGTCCTAAACAGAGCCCATATAGTGGGATGTCTGGAAAGATCTCCGGATTCGAGAAAATGGAATTTTAAAAAATCACCTTTTTGAAAAATATGAAAATTCTTGGGAGGATGAGTAACCATTTCTCCAAAATATGGAAGGGTACACATATACCGCTATGTAAATATGCTGGCTTAAAGGGTCCTAAACAGAGCCCATATAGTGGGATGTCTAAAAAGATCACCGGATTCGAGAAAATGGAATTTTAAAAAATCGCCTTTTTGAAAAATATGAAAATTCTTGGGAGGATGAGTAACCATTTCTCCAAAATATGGAAGGGTACACATATACCACTATATACATATGCTGGCTTAAAGGGTTCTAAACAGAGCCCATATAGTGGGATGTCTGGAAAGATCACCGGATTCGAGAAAATGGAATTTTAAAAAAATCACCTTTTTGAAAAATATGAAAATTCTTGGGAGGATGAGTAAACATTTCTCCAAAATATGGAAGGGTACAGGTATACCACTATATGCATATGCTGGCTTAAAGGGTCCTAAACAGAGCCCATATAGTGGGATGTCTGGAAAGATCACCGGATTTGAGAAAATGGAATTTTAAAAAATCGTCTTTTTGAAAAATATGAAAATTCTTGGGAGGATGAGTGGCCATTTCTCCAAAATATGGAAGGGTACACATATACAACTATATACATTTGCTGGCTTAAAGGGTTCTTAACAAAGCCCATATAGTGGGATGTCTGGGAAGATCACCGGATTTGAGAAAATGGAATTTTAAAAAATCGCCTTTTTGAAAAATATGAAAATTCTTGGGAGGATGAGTGGCCATTTCTGCAAAATATGGAAGGGTACACATATACCACTATATACATATGCTGGCTTAAAGGGTCCTAAACAGAGCCCATATAGTGGGATGTCTGGAGAGATCACCGGATTTGAGAAAATCGAATTTTAAAAAATCGCCTTTATCGCCATTTCTCTAAAGTATGGAAGTGCTCACAAAATCAATAAATAAGAATTTAGTTTAATCTTATTGTGCTAGCCACCGTAAAAATTACCAAAAACTCCTGTTTTTTTTATACTTTAACAAAAGGTAGTACAAAGAAATAAAACCAGCATGCATATGTACATATATGTATGTATGTATATACATATATGTATTTACGTGGGATTTCCCTTTTTTGACTTTAATGCAATTGAAATTTCTATCACCGCTTAACAAAAGAGCTAAACATCTCAAGTTGAACAAGTACGTGGTAGCATCACACACAGCACTTGAAACTTACAATTCTTTAGCTACTTTACAAGGATTCGAGTTCAAATCCCAGTAAAGGGTTTCTTCATACACTTTATTATTATTTTATTTTTATTTTTTTTTTCGATTCAGATTTTAATATATGTACATTAATAAACTTAATACAATAATTACTTTTGCTCCAGACAGGGATTGAATGGCAATGAAAAATATGTTTTGAAATTAAATATGCACACACATACATACATACATACATCCGTGCTAAATTCGAAAAATCATTCATTTTTTAGATGTTTTACAAGAATTCGTGTTCAAATTCCTGGCAATGGGGAGTTAAATTAATTATTTTATTTTTTTTTTTTTATTCGAAAAGTTTTTAATATACATACATATTCATTTAGTGAGCACTTCCATATTTTAGAGAAATAGCCACTCATCCTCCCAAGAATTTCATATTTTTCAAAAAGGCGATTTTTTAAAATGCTATTTTCTCGAATCCAGTGATCTTTCCAGACATCCCACTATATGGGCTCTCTTTAGGACCCTTTAAGCCAGCATATGTATATAGTGGTATATGTGTACCCTTCCATATTTTGGAGAAATGCCCACTCATCCTCCGAAGAATTTTCATATTTTTCAAAAAGGCGATTTTTTAAAATTCCATTTTCTCAAATCCGGTGATCTTTCCAGACATCCCACTATATGGGCTCTGTTTAGGACCCTTTAAGCCAGCATATGTATATAGTGGTATATGTGTACCCTTCTATATTTTGGAGAAATGCCCACTCATTCTCCCAAGAATTTGCATACTTTTCAAAAAGGCAATTTTTTAAAATTCTATTTTCTCAAATCCGGTGATATTTCCAGACATACCACTATATGGGCTCTAGACAGGACCCTTGGCACAAATATATGTATATAGTGGTTTATGGGAGCACCTTCATATTTTCCCGAAATATTCACTTATCCTCTGACGATATTTTACATTTTGTATGTAATCACTGTTAATCTCTTAACAGTACTCTGTTAACGCAAAATTTGTGTATGTTAAAAAAGTAAGGTTGGTGTCTTGGGTTTTCAAATTCGAATTTATCTTCACACACATTGTTTACTGTATGCCTGGAAGGAAAATTTAACTGGTCGGTGCCACGCCCATACAAAGAAAATTGTATTTATTTATATATTTAAAAAGGTAGTAGTGAGAAACTCTATACTTGGTCCTGATTTTTTGTATGCTTTAAGAACGGTTAAAGGTAAAATATCTGAATTTGGTGTCTGAATGACTTCGTAGTCAATACAAATCATCAGTTAAAAAGTGTGCGGAATTGAATAAGTGAACATGGTACCTCCTATACAAACAAAATATTGATTTTTATATAGCTTGAAACGGTTAGAACTAAAATTTCTGTATTTTGTCTGAACTACAAAGTCGTTCAATACAAATCAACATTTAAAAATTGACCGGAGAATGTTTAGAGTAAAAGTTTCCGAATTTGATCTAAATGACCAATACAAGTTATCAGTGGAAAAATGGCCGAAATCATAGGCCATAGAAGGCGTGGTATCAACTATACATAGTAAACATGTACATCGGTCAATAACTGGGTGAGATTGGATAGGTGGGCGTGGCATCTTATATTTGTACTAAATATGGCATTTTTTATACGTGGGGAACAACAATTAAAGCCTACGTTATCTATCCGCATCAGCCAAAAAGCGGACAAATTTTAATAAGCGGATATTCTGACCTGGATTTGAACCAAGGACCACTTAGTTGGTTGGCGGGTATCTGTCCTATCTACTACAGCAGTAAAGGTACTACTAAAGGTACGTAAAGGTACTAATAAACACAAAATATTGTCGAATTGCACGAAGTTTGAAGGCAGTGATGGATTTGGTTTTTTGAATAAAAAAAAAACCTCCCAAGTGAGGTTAATGTTGTATTGTAGTAGAAAAATTTGATCCCAGTTTTAACCTATTTGCACAATCCGCAAAATTACTCAAAAATTCGACATGCCCAGCTAAACGTTGGCGATACCAGCATAAATTTTGTTTTATTTTATTATTTAAACACAGCCAGAAAAGTATTAAAAAAATAATATTTTACACAAAATTTTCTATTGTTTGTTTATCGTACACATGTCAGCGCTCGCCATTCACAGTAACATTCCTGCGCTCGTCGTCTGTGAAAAAGTACGGTCCAATGATGCCATCGGCCCATAATCCGCACCAAACAGCGCATTTTTCGGGATGCATTGGCAGTTCTTCCAACGCATTGATAATGAAATTCAGTAATCTGCAAGCGTTGTTTGTTTGTAAATCGATTCATGGTTAAATTATAGACCAAACTGAACATGTTTGTCAGTAACATGTTACACGAAAACAATGTTGCCAAAAAGAAAGTTGCTGAAAAATCACCTAAAACTTACGTAACATATATACGAGTATATATGTATATTGTGGGTGTGTCTGGTATAAAAAAATTCGAAAATTTACTTTAAATAGGTCGGTTAAATTGTTAAACATATACGGCCATATGCAAAAAAATATAAAAGTAGGTAAACATTTGTTAAAAAACCTATGCTGGCAATACCATGATTTTTTGTGTGTCAGCGATACAAAAAAGGTTTGAACAGAAAAGGTTTGGATCACCATGTCACTAAAAGATGACTTTTTCTTTTGGGTAAGGTTTTATGCCTTCAAAAAATTTTCCTTGACGCCAAAACATGCTATTTTTATTTTTATATTAAATATTCGTAACATGTCGTATATTCGTAAATGTCATTTTAAAGTACTCTTAAAGTAGGTAGCTTCCTACTTTAAAATTTTTAAAGTTAACGTAGGTTTAACAAAGGGATTTTAAGCTAATAATCGTTTTTGCATACAACATTAAGGAATTTTGCTTAACAAAGCTTTGTTAAATTTTTTTGCATATGGCCGATAGACAACAGCAAGCTGTATGACGTTACGGTTACGAATGTAGTTGACAGCAATTGCAACCGTTTGGTAAACTACATAATTATTTTGACAGCAGCAAAAAAACAGCTGATACAGCTGAAAAATTGAAATTGACTACAATCTATGTATTTAATATTTTATTTTATTATTTTTACTTTATTCATTACACGGTGCGAAAAAAAGGAACGAAGTTGAAATACCTGGAAAATGATACTGCTTTTCTGATAGGTGGCGCTGTCGAGTAGAATAAGGATTTGTTTTTGGAATTTTCAAAACGACTCCAAAATCCCGAGTTACAGGCAAAAAACCAGTTTTTCGGACCACCATCCACTTATAAGCTAATAACTTAGCGGAATATTACCCGATTTTAAGTTTCTTTTCGGATTAGGAAAGAAGAGAAACAGTGAGTTTCATGAGTTTCTTTACTAAAAAATGTAATAACTCCGTCGATTTCCAACGCTTTTCTAAACCGTAAATCTCATTTTATTCATAACATAACATTATTCCTTAATTAATTAATCAATAGTACGGTTCCTATATAACATAGTGCACAAAAACGCATCTAAACTTGAAAAATGTGGAAAAAATTGAATGAAAAATATGTTTGAGAAATACACTCAGATTCTTTAAGGCTACTTAAACGGCAAACATATTAAAAGGTCTGTTCCTCTTATTTCAAATCCGAAAAGAAACTTAAAATAGGGTAATATTCAGCTAAGTTATTAGCTTAAAAGTGCATGAAGGACCGAAAAACCGTTTTTTTTTTACCCGTAACTCGAGATTTTGGAAGTGTTTCGAAAATTTCAAAGACAGATCCTCGTTCTGCTCGTCAGCGCCTATTGGAAACATAATATCACTTACCACGTATTTTTTATTTTTTTTTTGTCACATCGTGTTATAATCTTAGCGAACATTGGTTAAATACGTATTTTATTACACTTATTTTTGGATTTTTATTTTTTAGTATTAAATAATGAGTCAATTTATATATATATGAGAAAACACCTCCTTTTCATGAATTGTATTTTTTTATATTTTTTTCCGTTTGAAATTTCCGTGTTTGACATTTTCGCTGCTAATGAGAGACATTTTTTTTTAATTTTTGTATGTCGACGTTAAATGTCGTCACAATGAGAGTTGAGAATTAATTTTGTCAAGTAAAATTATTTTTTAGCAAAAAAAAATAAAAAATAAAAATCGTTCTCTGTTTCTATGCTTTTATATCGAAATTTTTTCTCTCTAAAAATAATTTAAAAAATTTTTCGAAATTTTTTTATCGCAAAAAAATGATTTTCTTTTGTTGGACCATTTTTCTAAAAGCTATTTTAAAAACAGATTTTCTTCTCTTTATTTTTCGTCTTACAAAAATTTTATTTTCTTAAAAATAAATCTTTGTTTTGTTTTAAATTTTAGCATTTATTTTATTTTTCAATAGCATATTTGTTGTTGTTGCCATTTTCCGATTTATTTATTTTTATTGTTTTTGCTGAGAAAAAATGCCTTCAAAAATCTTGAAACTGCAGTTTTCGTTGAAATTTTGTTTCGTACGGTTTAAAAACAAATTGTTGAAATTCGCACTAAAGAAAATACAATTTTTTTTTGTGGAAATTTATTTTGTGTTTAAAAAATAATAAATTTTTGCTTAAAATTATAAACAAATTTCGAAAGTTAAAAATATTTTCAAAAATGAAAACAAATATTGTTTAGTTTGTGCTAAAAAGAATTTCAAAAATTTTGCAAAAAAAAAATTAAGAAAATCGAAGTGAAATAATGTTTTAAAAGAAAAGTAATAGAAAAAAATATAATAATAATAATAAAAAAATAATTAAATATAATTTGTATTAAATTCCAAATATTTTAATAAAAATATACTTTTAGAAAAAAATATAAGAAACAATAAAAAAAATTTAATCAATTAATTAAATAACAAATATATATATATATATATATATATATATATATATATATATATATATATATATATATATATATATAACTAAATTGCTTTTATCTTTTTCTTTTGTTAAAATATAAAAAATATATAATATTTTTTCTTTTTATAGAAAAAAAAATTTTGATTGAAATCAAAAATTAAAAAAAAAAAAATATATGGATACAAAGTCCATGTTCTAAAATGAAATTATCAATACTTTAAATACAGTTCGGGCAGTTTTATTATTTCAAATACTTTTGAGTTTTTTCTCCTTTTGATTAAGGCCCAAAAAAAATGACCAAAGAATATCAGCAAGTAACTAATGATCCTATTGCCGTTCTCAACTCAACTCAGTTTGTTCATCTGAAGCTGGATTCACCCATTCGGTTCGCATAAAAATTAGTTCGGGTAACATTTTTTGTATATACAGTAACTTTTTTTCTCTTGACACCAGTACTCAGGGGTTAACCCCATCACATGTAGTGCATTGTGCTGGTACTAGGAAAAGAGGTTGTGGAAGTAGTATAGAGAGTAGTGTTCGATTTAATTTTACTCATGTCGTAAGTGGCAGGGAAGACTTTCCCAGAAAGATTGTTCTGCAAACGAATAATGCGACGAAAAGAACGAATTCTTCCTATAATGCAATCAACTACAAAGGGATGCGATCTACGAGAAACTCGAGTACTACGTAAGAATATATGATTATTAGGAATTAATTGCTTAATTTCGTCAGAATACATTCCGTTATATGAAACGCCACATTGCGACGATGCTCCAATGAATCGATAGAGTTGGTTACCCTACCATCATTAATTAGTACATTCGCCCTCTCCTGTACTCGATTGAGAAACTCCAAAATACACTTTGAAGTACCGGCCCATACATAAGAGATGTATTCAAACTTGAGTCGGATATAGGTTTTTTTTAACTTTAAGGAGATCAGATGGAGTGAAGTACCACCTTGATCAAAAAGTTCCCGGCATTTATTCAGAAAATTAAAAATACAAGTTTATTTATCTAAATCTACTCGTATATTGTCCCTTTCAAAATAATCCCCATAGACTGCAACACACTTATGCCAGCGCTTGATCCAAACCTCGAAGCATTTTTTATATTCGGTTTTCGGTATGTCCATCAGTGCTTTCTGCATTCCATTTCCATTATTTACTCTCGGCTGCTGAAACGCGTTCCCGTAATGGTTTTTTAAATCGATTGAGCAGAAAAAAGTCACAAGAAGCCAAATCAGGTGAATTCGGTGGCTGTTGGATGGTATTTGTTGCATTTTTCATCAAAAAAATTTCGAATAATGATGGCACTGTGTGACGGTGCGTTATCATGGTGCAAAATTCACTGGCAAAAATTCATGATGAGCTACACCGTTGTAATCCATAAAAACCGTGAGCATAGCCTTCTTTTTTTGACTGAAAACGAGATTTTTTTTTTTTTTTTTTTTTTTTGACTCTTGCCTGATGTCTGGATTGCGTGTCGTACTCATAAACCCACGTCTCGTCTCCAGTAATGATCCTTTTGATGAATGTGGAACCAACTTTGCTGCTGCATGACGGAAACCCAAATCATTAATCAAACTGTTTTGGACGAATCCATAGTCAATGTTCAACTCCTCCGCTAACTCTCTGATGGTTAATTTGCGGTTGTTGACCAAATTTTTTTTACTTTATAAATGTTTTCGTCGGTTTTCGATGTCAATGGTCTCCCACTGCCTTCACCATCTTCGATTGACTCACAACCACTTTTGAACCGCTAGTTTCACTGGTAAACGACCGTTTTCTTTAGAGAATTGTTGCCGAAACAATTTTCCAACGTTCGCGAACCATTAAATACGTTTTTTACGCAAAATTTAATTTATTCAGGGAACTATTTGATCAAGATGATATTTCGTGCTCTGTCTTAAAAAACCGAAGCACTTGAATGCTTCTTTCGATACTCGAAATAATTAATCATTCTAACGAACGTGACAGTGAATTCTCATGCCCAGAACATCAAGAGCATCTGATTCCTCAACATCTACATTACCCATAGACACAGATGATACTACACGACTACATCCTTGTGTTAAAAAACAAAATTGGGTCGACTTGCGTACATTAAAATCGGCCCTGTTCGCACGACCGCACTCAGAGAGAGTATGTCATTCATACTCATCCTTTTCGTTCCAATCTTCACAAGGCTCGGTCTACGATCAAAAGAATATTAATGACAAATGTTACTGTCATCTGCAAAAGAGTAGATAGGGTTTGAAGTGAGAAGAAGAAAGTCGTAAATAAATATTAGGATAAGAGTTGAAGAAGGAACAGAACCTTGTGGTACCCCTGGGCTTAACCTGAACTCGTCAGATGAGACCCCATCTATAACCACTCTTATAAAGAGATCTCTGAGAAAGCTCTTTATATTGAGAAGAAGTAACTACCGACACCAAAAGCAATAAACTTCGAAATGAGGGCCTCATGCAAACTCTATCAAACACCTTGGAAATATCTAGAGCCATAACCTTACGCTCGCCAAAACTGTGAACCAAAACCATGACCTGTTCCAACTCTTTGAGAGCAACGCCAACAGGTCGCCAGTAGAACATCCCTTTCGGGGAACCATACTGACGTTCGCTTAGCAAATCGTTGGAGTCCAAATACCTGACAAGGAGGTGATAAAACATATTCTCCATAATTTTAGAGAGTGCGGAACAAACGGCTATGGAGCGGTAGTTCTCACGGTTACTAGACTCATCCTTGATTGATTGGATTGGCGTTCCATTAGCAACCTTCCAACTAAATGGAAAAATAACGGCGCGATTTAACGTACCCAAAAGGTAGTGCTAGTATGCCATCCGGCCCAGATGACTTATTAACGTTGGGATTTGCCAGAAACCTTTTTACAGTGCACGTTCACCTGAAAAAATCTATGTTTTCGAAGGAGTGGACCCTGTCAAAGATTCCGCTGTGTGGGGACTTCTCTAGAGATATCCAATATACAAGTATGGGCTTAACCACCGTTCCAAAAATCCACTTGAAATTGCTATGATTAAGACCACAGGACTTATTCAGTAAAAATCTAGTAGTAAATAATAGTTAAGAGGTGTAATGTTGCGTTGAAAGTTACTGCCTTTATAGACAACATTGGTGTGCTTTAATTGCCTTGTCAATTTGATTTGAAAGTTTCGTGGTGATAACAGTGTATACATATAAAAAAAAATTATAACCTCTGTTCTGCAGAAATCAATATTCTAGGACACAACCATCTGTGCTATACAGAAAAAAAATTTTAAATTGCTAAATAAAACTGTTTAATACTGGTTTATTTGCGCGTCACTTTGGCTACAAAACCTCGGTAAAGTAAAGGGTCAATTTAAGAAAATATTAAAATAATTTGTGAAAATTCTGAAAAAATTTATAAACTTTTGAAACTACAAAAGTAATTTTGTTTATAAAGAAAAACCGCTATTGTGTGTACAGAAACAACAACAAAAACAACACAAAAACAACAAAATTGAAATAAATTACCAAATGAAAATTTGAAATTAAAAATTTTAATTCAAAAGAAAATATAACAACAACATTGTGTGTTTCTAATTTAGAAAGAAGAAATATTAAAAAAGAAAAAAAATACAAATTAATAATAAAAAAAAATCATCATCATGTCTGCGGCTACTTTATGTTTTTGGCAAAATTCTACAACAGCTCCCACCTCAAATTCAGCATCTTCCACTACTGCAGCAGCTTTACCCGACAGTACCACAAGTCCTATAGCCACTTCCGTCTCCAGCACTGCCAAATTAATAAATAATTTTAATAATTTAAGTAAAACAAATCAGACAAACGATTTAAAAAATTGTAAAAGTTATTCGGATTGGCATATGCAGAGCAACGGTTATACGAACAGCAATAGTCGTGATTATCACCATAAATCTTATGCAGCTGCTGCTGTTGGTAATACTAATTTCGGACGTTTTATTAACAAAGAAATGCGAAATAAATTGTATGAAGGTGATGGTGGTGGTGGTGGTGGTGGTGGTGGTGATGGAGGAGTAGATCATTTTACTAGCGATATTACCGATGCTTCAGAGCCGCCATATTCAGCTGGCGATAATAATGATGATGTTGGCGGTCTTGGCGATGGCGATGGTGATGTAAATATTACTGAAATGATGTTGGTTGATCAAGAAGTGGCCCGCAGTCATCAGCTGCTTAGAACTTGTAGGTTTCGTATATTTTGTTTAATTTTTTTCTTTTGTTTTATTTATTTTTAAATATTTTATTTATTTCATTTTTTATCGTTTTTCTTATGTCATTTATTTTCTTTCTTTTTGTTGCTATTGTTTTTGTATATTTTTTGGCAGCGAATTCTTTAAGAAAAAAACATCTGTGCTTTATTTATATTTTTTTTCTAAACAAAGAACTTTGCCGTGGTTATACTTGCACTCACAAAAAACTGTTAGTATTTTTTGAATGTAATATATAAATATTTCTTTAATGACACGCCCCCATTTTTTAAAAATAAACTAAAAAATCGTTTTATTGATTAGGATTACCTGTTTGCATTGAACCCTCCATTAATTTTGACTACATAAGTAGCAATATTCGATATCCCTACAACCAGCAACACTATCTACTTAACCGCTCTTTAACCCGCACAACCAGCAACACTATTTACTTAACCGCTCTTTAACCCGCACTTTACTCGATACCAAAAAAACTTTGACTTTTAGCCATTCGAAATTACTATTTGCAACATTCTAATGTTCCCAGAATCAAATCAAAAAATATTATCACCAACTCTTCTTGGGCTAGAGAGTTGCATAAGTGATGACTAACAGGCTTATTTAGTACCCAATAAAAGCCAATTACATGCGACACTTTTACACAAAATTTATAAGCTTTTCAAAAGCACTAAGCACTTTTTCAAGCATAAAATATTCAGCACAGTCTTTTACTTTTTTTCAGTTCAAAAAGATCATAAGCTTAGCAATTCGCTTAATTAGTTTTGACAGTAATAAATATTGTACAAAACTGTGTTGTTAAGAAAGAATGGCTTAAGTTGACTTAAGCTACTGTTCCGTATCGACACATACAGTAGAGTTGGGTTGTTTAGCTCTTTAATGAGCTAGTCCGTTCACTTACAACAAGAACATGTGTGTAAAACACAAATTTTATATGTGTTTCTCTCTCTCTCTCTCTCTCTGTGTGTGTGTGTCTTTAACATACATGTTTTGCGTTGTAATTGAACAAACTAGTTCATTAAAAGAGCTGAAGAACCCAACTCTAATATATAGCTGTGGTATAAATAATAGCAGCATGATGCAGTATTTCAGGGCCAGTTGAAAAGTGGCGCAGCCTATTTCATATGGTGTAAAGGCATCGAGATGGTATCTAAGAATACGATCCAAAATATATTGTTAAAACACTTAAGCACGAAGAATCTAATGTAATAGTTTGGCCATGTTTTTCATATTATTGTGTTGGTATAACGATGTTGTTACGAAAATTAACAATGCCTAAAGAGAAGATCCACCAAATTTGTGTAGAAGTAGTCTGAACTATAACCTTTATTATGGCATTTATTGGTTTGTGTCAAGGCTCTTGTGTATCTGTTACTGCCCTAATTGTCTGTGCGAGTGCTACCACTTGCGTGTTTAACGGTGTTGCCAGTTCAACTCCATTTTGTGTATTATGATTTTATAAGAATATTCGATATTGATGATGATTAGCTATAAAAGGTGGCACATTGCATTTAGCAATTTAGTTATAGTTTGCAGTCATAAAGTAAAATCGTTCTAAGGCGTTTTGAACCAGCGGTTATTTCGAATCTGGCAATACTTATGTCATTCTATTCTGTCATAAAATTCATTATATTATCTCCACTGAACGAAATGATTCGATTTACGCTTGAGCAATATTGGCATTTAATGGAAATTAATTTTCAAAAAAAAAGACAATTGGTCGGAAAATAAAAAAAAAATCATCTTTCCGGATGAAGCTAATTTTCATCTTGGTAGGTACTTTAAAAAGCAAAATTGCCGTATTTGGGACTCAGAAAACCTAATGCACCCAGTACTAGTGACTGTTTGATGCGGTTTGTGGAGCGGAGGCATCATTGGCCCATATTTCTTTGAAAACGAGGACGGCCCATTAAAGTTAATGGAAAAACACGGAAAAGAAGAATGATTGCAGTTGTTTTTTTAATGAATGCATAGTTTTAATTTACTATGCACTGTCTTATGTTTATTGTTATCTTGTTTAGTGAACAGTGTGAGTGAACATTCATATTTAAGAGAATGAAATATTGTTGAATAAAGTTTTTCTTTCTCTCGTTGGGTTTGAGTATTTGGTGCATGTGCAGTAAATATTATCACAGTATTAAGCTGTATTCGCAGTGGTTGAAGGAAATTAGTGCAGTAATGCAGGCCTCTAATATGTACTTGTATGAACTTAACATATTTTGACAGCTTGTATGAGGAGGAGGAGGTGGATAAGCCACGTCTTTCCCTGATGCAATCTGCCTAAAATTTTCCACAACGTCTATTTTAGATACGAGGAACATTTCTATGGAAAGTTACGAGCCAAATAAAAAAATAAATAAATAAATAAAAATTGCTTATACATATAGGAGCACCCTACACTACATACAAGTATTTTGTGAATTTAAAGTATAATTATTTTTTGAATAAACCTCGAACACAGAAGATGATTATGCGATTTCAATAAAAACCCCTCGACAGTTTTTCCTGATAGAGAATCATGGCGCGGTGTTTATAGGTTGTTGAATGGCTACGCGATCTTCACGGATTGCTCTCAGAGTGAAGAAGGCACTGGTGCGAGAGACTATTTCGTGAATGAGGATATAAGACTGTCCTATAAACTTTTGGACGACTGTAGTGTCTTCCAGGCTAAAGTCTTTGCTCTCCTTAAGGCAGCTAAGCTAATTCGCGACTTTGTCGCTGGTAGGTAGAGTGTCTATGTTAACAGTCGGGCTGCTATGAAGGCGCTGACTGGGCGCTGCATCAGCCCGAGGTTGGTTTCACGTCACTCCTAGACGTGTGCGGCGTCAAGCTGTGTTAGGTTCCTGGACACTCCAGCGGGCGTGTTGAGGAGTAATATTGCTGATAGGTTGGCGAAAGCGGGCCAGCTAAATATATTGAACTGGCGGATGTATATATCAGACCTCTGCTGGGGTTCTTCGTTGGACAAATGGACCCGTTGCAGAGTGGAATGTCAAGGAGTGGCGGGAGAGACTGTAAGTTCTCCAGGTTGCTTTATCATAAACTAGACTGTACGAGGACGGAATGAGTACTCGGTTCCCTAAGAAGGGAACCTCTTAAAATTTTGATAGGTTTATTACTGAGTACTGCGCTCTGAAGACAAGGACCAGGCTATGGGAAGCAGTTACCCCTGATTTTATGCCAAGTATTTTGCAATGAGGAGGAGCCAGAGAACCTATTCTTTGTATTTGCCCGATTCTCCAGGGTTGCTAGGCCAGGGTTTCGTAAGTGACCTCAGCGAGGTTGCGACCGCCAGGATCTCTGGTAAGGTGCCACCCGGTGTTGGGGTATCATGCTTTTCTTCCGTGTCGATGTTTCATCTATGTTCGGTATCCACTTCTTCTTAGTGTCTTGTCTTTTCTTTCCTTTTTTCTTTTATCTATCTCTCTTACTTTTTCTATATAAAAACCTTGATCTCGGTTTAGTGCATAAGCACCGTTTTTTTGAACCTAACCTAACTTAGGAGATAATAAGTTTCATTTACTAGTAAAATGGTGACATTAGGCCTTGCATTCGCTGAAATAATGTAGAAGTCACATCGTGTTTTTTTTTTTTTAAATTATTTTTAAATATTAAAACTAATAAATAAAGGTCTTAAATATTCTTAATTATATGTATATGTATATATTTTTTTTTCTCGTTTTTCATTTAAAATTGTATAATAATTCTTCTTCTTCAGCATGATAGGTTTAAAAATAAAACGATAACATTGTAGATATTATTTTATATTGTCGGAAAACTAAATTTTGTTCTTTTAATAATAGCCAACGACATAATTTACAATTTTTTTCTTATATTAAACACATAAAGAGTGAAAAAAGCCCACAAAAATATCGTGTCATTTATCTGTCTACCTAAAACGGAAAACGAGACTTTTTGGCATCCATCGAATTTAGGTGAAACATATTTCTGCTTATTATTGTTGTAATTCTTTTCTATTTAGCAGCTATTTACTAATATTTCTTCTCTTTCCGCCGTTCTAAACTTTTGGTCTTTTTTTTCATAATTATCGGGCCTTCTTTTGAGTATTTGTAAGTGAAACAAAAACACTTGTTACCAATTGTAAATTTAGTAACGCAAATCAGCAGTTTTTTCTTTTTCATATGACAGTTGAAATGCATAAATTCTGTTTTTTTAAAAACAGAAAGGCCATAAAAATTAAAAAAGTATTTCTTTAAGATTATTTTTACTTAATTTCTAGTCTATTTACTTTGCGATTTGTTGATGTAATTAAAAATGATTTTTTTTTAATTTTAGTGTCTGCAGCTTATGTATCCAGTGCGGCAGCTGCCGTTGAGGCTGGCAGTGGTGGTGGTAGACAGCGTCATGCTCCACTATATGGCCGTTTTGTTGGTGAAGAAGAGCTTCCTGCTACACATCGCGATGTTATGCATCATGTAAGTAATTTTGGTTATTAAAAAAAAAATTGTACTTAAAAATATTTTATTTTAAACAATTCAGCCAAAAAAAATTTTAGCAAATTAATGCTTTAAAATACTTTTAAATAATTTTTTGGTGCAGCTGTTAGCAACTGCAATTTGCTAAATTTAGCTGGAAAAATTGTATAATTTTAATTGTATAATTTTACTAATTCAGCAAAAGAAAATTGCTTTTAAATCGATTTCTATGAAGTTTGTTTGTAATTCAGCTACAATTTCTTAAATTCAGCTGAAAAAGTTTACTTAAAAATATAGGTTATTTTAAATTCCCTTTAACTTTTAATATTTTACTTCAATAATTTTACCAGTTCAGCAAAAGAAGTTCGGGAGATTACTTTTAAATCAATTTCTATGAAGTTTCGTTAGTAATTCAGCTGAAAAATTTACGTAAAATATGTTTTATTTGAAATTTCTTATAAGTTTTAATATCCTAGTTAACTTTTTTTATAATTTTACCTATTCAGCAAAAAAACAAAAGAAATCGGCAAATGTATGTTTTAAATTATATTTTCTATAGTTTGTTAGGGATTAAGCTAGCGAATATTACATTAAGCTAGAGATTTTCTTAAATTTTCTATAAATATTTAGATTTTAGAGAAATTTGGTTTAATCGTTTTTTTGTACTACTTGTTTGCTATTCAGTCGTTAATTTTTGGATTCAGCTTAGAAATAAAAAAAGAATTTATTTTCTAATGTGTCATTGGTTAAGAGATTTAACAAACATTTATTTAAGTTATTTTCCTAATTCAGCAACTACATACAAACATATTTTTTTCTGACATTTATAAGCACTTCCGCTGGAAAGAATTGGTATTCAGCTTAACTTAATAGATATTATTTTTAGATTTTCTTTTCAGAATTTGTTGATCTGAGGTCAAATTATCCAAATTCATTTATTTTATTAAAACTGCAATCATTTACTTTTATCAGGTGTTAAGTTATAAATCAGCTGTTTACATTTGTATTCAGCTAAGGAGTTAGCGAAAATGCAACTTATGAATGCTTTTTAACAGATTTCAGATTTAAAATAAATTCTTGTAATTTGTAAGTAATAAGATTTTATACATTTTATTAACGGTTTTATGTCAGTCTTTTTAAATAAACATACTCAGATGTAATTTTTTTAATTCAGCTAATGAAAATGGTTATTTGTGTAAAGGAAAATTTGTAAGGATCTTGTTTTCGGATATTTCCTAGCAATTCAGCCACAAGTTAGTGTTTTCAGTCAAATAATTATTATATTTTTGTATGTTTTTTACCTCTTTATAAAGTTTTAAGCTTATTTAGTGTTTTTATTGAAACAAAATTTTTGATTCTCTGATTTTAATCTAAGATTTCAATTCAGCAGCAAATTTATTTAAATGAAACCGCTTGATAATTTGTTTTAGCTGTTTTACATGCAATTCAGCTAAGAAATTTTTTTAAAAAAAAAAAATACAGATTTTATTTAAAATTCAATTTTTTTTTTTTTTTTTTTTTTTTTTTGTACAATAATGAGATGTAAAGAGAGATTTTAAAGAAAAATTTAACAATTTATTTAAAGTGTTTGGAAATTGCTGTTAGTGAGGTGTAGTTTTCTTTTGGTTGTTGTTTTTGGTATTTCTAAAGTTCGTTCAATATTTCTTCATTTAAAATGTATTTTTCTCTTTTTCTTTCAACAGCGATCTAGTCCAACGTCTTCATCAGAGGTGCGCGCCATGCAGGCACGAATTCCAACACATTTTCGTGATCCCGCAACGGCGCCGTTAAGAAAATTAAGCGTGGATTTAATCAAGACCTACAAGCATATAAATGAGGTAAGTTTTCAAATGCCAACTAAAGAAGAAACCATACATTAGTGCACGGAATAGGGAGCAGCAAGGTGGTGGTAATAAAGACACTCTGTAGTGTATTCGGTCTTTAGTGGTTTCTTTGTTTCTTAAGTGTTCTAAAGACTTAAAATGGGAAATTATAAAAAAAACAACTGCGAATTACAAACAAAAACAAAATCTAAAATTCAAATTTGGAAGTTTTAACAAACTGTCTCCGTTCGTACGTTTAAGGTTTTTGTTTTGATATTCGATTTCATTGGTATTGTGATTTATTCGTGTGTTGCGTGGTTTTTAATTTATTTTTAGTTTTTTTTTTTCGCTTCGTTTTACTATTTTATGGGTCAAGGGCAGTTTGTCATTTTTTTCTATTTTTCTTCATGTTGTTATTGTTGTTTGTCATTCATTGTCAAGTGAACGACATGTGTTGATTTAATGATATACAGATCCGATGAATTGTTGTTTAAGTTTTCTATTGTTGTTGGCGATTCTATTTATGTTTCTATTACAAATTCAAAAAATCAATTGTTTTGAAAGAGAACCAATTCGTAAAGCAGAAAAATTCATGATGAGCAAAAAATATTGAGTAAATTTCACTAGGATTTTAAAACATCCTGTTTATTTTAGTCTTTAAGTCTTATCACTAATTTCCTAAAAGAACAAGAAATATCTTGGAGCTAAAAAACAACTTTCCTACATTGATAGCTTCTTGGACTACCAATGGTTTTCTTACAAAAAACTTACGACTTGACTTCTACTAGATTGCGAGTTCACACTTACCAAGTAGTCTGAAAACAAGAGTTGAACATGCTTTTAGGGTTAGTCAGCAGATGATACAGATTTAACATCTATGTTGGTAATGGATTAGCAACACTTTCCCACTGTCCATCTTTGGCCGATATCAGATGACTTGATATTGACTGAGACTAAATTCTCGTCATGAGTATCTCTTGCAAATGCTTCTGAGTAGAGAGATTAGATTTCATACAGTCTCTCAGAATAGGTTCAAACTTTATCTCTCGGGTCGTGTAGGAAGTCGGGGGAATGAACAGGCAGATGAACTGGCCATAAACGGAGCTTCTACGCCACTAACGGCTCAGTTTTTTCCTATGTAGTGCAAAGAGTTTTCCGACAGTTTGGAGTGGCCTTCTTAGTGAAGGAAAGGAGAATGAAAGACGTAAAGAGTGGTCCAACCAAAACGCACGATGTTAATTGTAATTAAAACAAAAGACTTTCAGAGAATTATCTTAATATTTTTATTATGGTAGAAGGAGCAATGTCAATTGACATCGCTACGACATGAGATAACAAGGCAATTGAATTTCTCGCCCAAAAGAGCCATTGTTTTGTTGGCTGTGTGGCAAGTGACACGATACTGTTGCAACCACAAATCGTCCAGGTCCATATCCTTAATTTCTGGCCACAAGAAGTCCGTTATCATCTCACGATAGTGAACACCATTCATGATAACAGCTTGACCGACATCATTTTCGAAGAAGTGCAGCCCGATGACGCCGCAAGCCCATAAACCGCATAAAACAGTTACTCATTGCAGATGCATCTTTTCAACAATCACTCGTTGATTCTCATTTGCCAAAATGCAGCAATTCTGCTTGTTAAAGAATCCATTGAGGTGAAAGAGGCACATCGCTGAAGATGATTTTCTTTGTAAAGTCACTATGCGCTTCTTTCTGTTTAACTAATCATTGACGACGCTTGAAATGGTCAGTAGGCTTCAGCTCTTGAGTCACCTTGTAAGCATGTAAATTCAAATTTTTAATCAAAATTCGCATCAGTGATGTTCGTAAGATGTTCAGTTGTTGGGCACGACGACGAGTAGTGGTTGACGGCTCTTCTGCCACATTAAGGCAAACAATAGCAATGTTTTCCGCAGAACGAACTGGGCGAGGTGTTTTCACACTTTCTACAGACCCGGTTTGCTGAAATTTGCGCACAATTCTCCCGATTGTGAACACATTTGCTTAAAATACAAATTGATTTGAACGCATATTTTCGTAAAAGGCTTCAATAATCTTAACGCGCTGCTCAATTGTGTTTCTCGCCATGGTTTACTTTGCCAAACACTAAAACAAAGAAAGGTAAAATGGACCACCCCCTATAATCTTCTCGAGCCAAATGGGTTTGAGACAATTTGAAATTTGTTTAAGCAACTACGATATTAAAAGAATTCAGTCTTGTATCGGACTATAAGAAAATAGTATGCGAATAATAACGCTGTAGATTGAATGAGCATTTCAATAGAATAGGAGTAGCTTCAAATTCCATATGTACGAGTATGTAAGGGGAGAACTCACATACTTGGCGATTGGCTGTGCGGCGCGGCGTCTTTTTAAATACGTCAGAATAACGAAGTTAGAAAGAATATTATAAGGACACCCTACAATAATCGTGAGTTTTACAATAGATTAAAGGATTGCAGTACAATAATAATAAAAACCTATTTTAGTAATTTCGTATGGTAAACAGTGTCGAAATAGGTGAGACTTGAAATATCCCTTTTATATACGATATGTGAAAAACCTCTCAAAGCTTCTTAATTTTCTTTTTATTATACTTGTGAATTAACGCTTTTTTACGTGCCACAACTGTATTGACTCACATATAGGGTGTTTTTTAACAGCTTCATAACTTAATATGATAATACAAGACATAAATATTGTTGAAATGAAAGGTAATCTAGAGCCGTTAAATTACACGAACGAGAGGGCTAGTATACAAGACCGCTTCGGGAAAAAAAGTTCTCACCAAAATGATTTTACAATAAATCGATTGTTAAAAGCGCGTCGACAACACGTTGATGTTTATTTTGGAATCAAATGCTTAGTCAGCATGCTCACCATTTACTATAACGGCAGAAAGAAAGTAATAAGGACCGCAGCTGCGTGTAAACCACACAAAACAGTCAACTTTAAAGAATGTAATGATGAGGATTGTCTTCTCTCCAAATACGGCAATTTTGTCATTTAAACAAAAATGTGGACGAACATGAACCTCGGGAACAGATTTTTTTTCCCAAAGTAAAATCCCACAATTTGGAAACATTAAACGATTTATGATAACTTGCCGAACCTTACTGAACAGAAATGCCAACACAGTTTGACATTCCCAGCTATCAAGCTATAGTTATCGATAGCGATAGTTCTCATGCAGCTAAAAAAACGCTCTATATTTGGATTTGATTATTAATGAGATACCATATTGATACCATAGCAATAACCGTAGTCATAAGTATCAATTAAAATTTGGTTTTCTGTCATAACCATAAACACAGCTGAATACCGAATAAACATGTTTTTGGATTATTTTTTAATTTTACAACAAATAAAAACATCACCAACAGCTGTTTATGGTTATGACGACACTAATAAAAAATGAAAATAAAAAATTTTTGTATTGGTACGTACTTGTGCACTTGGGCTGTCGCCCAAGAACACAACACATATGGCGCATTTTTACCTTTTTTGTTGTTTATGGGCTATTTTACTTTCAACATATCTGGCTTTCATTTACATAAATACTGAAAATGTAAAATTTATATTCTGGGAGTTTTTTTTATAAAAATAATTTCCACTAATTTTGCAAGAAATATTTCTCCGGTAATTTTGGTCAAAGTTAGGTAGCTGCTTATAATTTTGAATAAAATCAGCAATAGCCAACCGATTTTCATGATTTATAGCTTATTTTATTCTCAACATTTTAATTTAAGTGCTTATGACTTACAAAAAAAAAAAAAAAAAAAAAAAAAAAAAAAAAAAAAAATTGCTCTAATATTGCGCGAAAAAATTGTTTTCACAACTAAGTTAAGAGTAACTCCGAAATTGCCGAAAGCACAAAAAATGTTGTTTAGGTGATTTATAGGATATTTTATTCCTAAACATTTGCTGACACCTGCTTTAAAATCGGTCAAGTCGTTTTCAAGTTATGAAATGCCCATATTTCGGGCAAAAAACTTACCACGCCCATGAAAAAAAAAATTTAACCCGATGGAAAAAACTGTAAACCGATTTGAATTCAGCGCATCAAAATCATTATATTCCATTTAAGTTTTATTTAAAAGCTTTTTTGCTGTCGACTTGTTAATGGTTGCGATCCCAGTTGTAGCCTAAGTCTTTTACATCAAGTTAATTAATTCCTCTCTTTCTCATTTATTGTTTATTTTGTAAACAATTTGCATCAGAATGCAGTGTTAAGTGTTGATGGGCTTCATTTGATTATTATTAACAAACACAAAATAAAAGAAAAAGTAGCAGTGTCGTAAGCAACAATAACAACAACAAAAACAAATAAATATAAACCGGATGGATGTATATTTTAACAGACTGTTGAATATTTTTATATCCAATATTACACCGACACCGTTAATCATCATCTTTGTTTTTATGATAATAATGATATTAATAACATAAATGATGTTGTTCAAGTTAATAATGATGCCTAGAGTTGTGGGAAGAAAACAAAGTGCGTTTAAGTGTATGTATGTGTGTGTGAGTGCGTGTAACTGGCGCTAAGCATATGATAACGATTTTCTGTACGTTTATGGTTGTTGTGTATAATTTTATTCATTTTCTTTTTGTTTATTATTAACGGCAGACATGTTTAAAATGAATGCACTCTTTCTCTAGCACACCATTACACTTTTCTTTCATTAAAAAATGTATACATATACACACATATATATTTTAAATATATATATATATATATATATATATATATATATAACTGACATGCTCAACATCTAATGGCTTTCGCTAAAACATCTTTTAATGGCAGCTTAATCATTATGTCAGTTGTGTGTGTGTGTGTGTGTGTGTGTGAAAATATGATTTTAACGGTTTGAGTATGTGCAGAATGTGGATGATGTTATTTTGCTTACTCCTTTTCTTGAGTTATTTTAAAGGATATTGTGTTGCCAGATAGGGTTATAGAGAAAGTTGTGTTGCTTTTTATTAAAACAAAAAAATAACTACATATAGCCCATAAAGTCTGTGTTCACATTAGAAATATATATTACTGTTACCTACTTATACACATAATATATATATATATATATATATATATATATATATATATATATATAATAATAATAATATAATAATATATAATATATAATATATATGTCTATATATATATATATATATATATATATATATATATATAATATATAATATATAATATATATGTCTATATATATATATATATATATATATATATATATATATATATATATATATATATAATATATAATATATAATATATATGTCTATATATATATATATATATATATATATATATATATATATATAATATATAATATATAATATATATGTCTATATATATATATATATATATATATATATATATATATATATATAATATATAATATATAATATATATGTCTATATATATATATATATATATATATATATATATATATTTTTAACATTATTTCAAATACCACAAAAAAAAATCCATCAAATTAATATATAATATATAATATATATGTCTATATATATATATATATATATATATATATATATATATATATATATATATATATATATATATATATATATATTTAACATTATTTCAAATACCACAAAAAAAAATCCAGATTTTCTCTTTGTTTTTAGTGGTTCATTATAAGTCTGGTAACGCGTAAAGCCAGCAAAAACTCTGCCTTCACTTGTTTTGTTGTTAAAGTACCGTTACTTCTTAAGACTTTTTTCATCTTTTTGATCACTTTCCATTTTTAATTGTCACAAAAAATTGTTCAACAGGGTCAGGTCCACATTTTTATTATAGAGTATTAAAAATTTTGAAATATGGAAGACAAAGGTAAAGAAATCACTGTTGTGGAAAGAAAAATTATTATAAAATTGTGGAAAGGTGAAAAAACTTTTTTGAAAATTTGAAAATTTCACCAAACTGTTGAGAAAACGTATTTGTCTGTCCAGCGCGTTATCAACAACTTCAAAGAAACCGGAATTTCAACATCTAAGCCGCAGTCTGGGCGTCCAGAAAAGTTATTAGAAAGGAAAGAACGCAAAATACTTAATATAGCAAAGGTAAATCCTCGCATTACGTCTACTAAAATTGTTGAAAGTATTCATCAATCGTTTCAAAAAAGTATTTGTGCCGAAACCGCCATAAAAATGTTGCTTAAAGCTGGATATTATGGCAGAGTAGCGAAACGTAAACAGTTCATATCTGCTGTGAACAGTCAAAAGCGTATTGAATTCGAATTAAATAAATAAGCCCCCTGAAACAAGTTTTATTTTCAAAATAGAATAAGCTCTGCATATTTGGTATAAAAGGTTATCAAATTGTGTGGCGAAAGGCAAGAACTGTGCTTGAGAAACATAAAATCTTGTTGGTACAGTGAAGCATGGTGGTGGTGGAGTATGGTGTGGGGATGTGTGACGGCTTTCGTGGTGGGTCAGCTAGAATTTATCGAATCTACTTGTATATCTTAAATAGAAACAAAGTGCAGCAAATCTTAATTATTCAACGCCGTTTTGGTTACAACGAGAAAACGATGCAAAACATGTAGCGGAGATCGTTAAACTTTGGCTTTTGTATAATGTGCCAAAACGGCTTAAAACACCCTCCCCCCAATCACCTGACTTTAATCCGATTGAACATGTTTGGGATCCATTAGAGAAAATAATTCGCCAAGTGCGTAATTACTAGCAAAGAGATTTTGATAAGTGTTGTAGTGGAAGAATGGGATAAGATAACTGCAGATGAAACAGAGAAACTAGTAAATTCAATGCCAAATAGACTGAGAGAAGTTTTAAAACAGAGTTGCTATTCACAAAGTATTAAATTTGGCATTTTTTTATATTCCTAAGAACTTTTATAATTTATTTTAAGACTGAACGCAAACTTCTTGTGGTTATATTTAAAAATGGAGAATTTTGTTGGTTATTTTCTTATACTATTTTAAGTAACATACTTTAACTTTAAAAATTCTTTTATAAATTTAAGGTGAACGCACACTTTATGGGTTATGTGTGCGTATGCATGTATTCAAAATTTTTTTTTTTAGTTAAATAACTTCTGAGTTAAGCACAGTGTTCAAACTTTATTAAACTTATACTTAACCATATCCTAAAATTAAATTTTGTAAATTTTTTTTATTTATAAATCTTTAATTTAGCTTTAAACTAAGCCTACCTATAAATTTAATTGAAATATTTTTTATATAAAATATTTAAATACAGAAAATGAAAACAAAAATTAATGTTTCAGTAAATAAATGAATTATTTTCCCCTAATTTTTATTTGTTGTTTTTCTATGGGAACCAGTGGGCCGGCCTAATTAAAATTATTTGAATGCCTTTATACCTGTATTGGATATTATTCCTTCCTTTCCTATTAGAAACAATCTGGCATCTGTTTTATTTCTAACATAATACCTGCTACATTCTGTTATATAAATACATATTTACGATATCCAAAGCAAACAATTTAAAACTGTTATTTGTAAAATCATGCTCTGAAGTTCTCTTCGTCATTCTCCGTATCTGTGTTTAACGGTTCTTGTTTTATAAAAAAGTTAACGAAACCTTTAAATTTTGTTCCTTTTAAGCTATAATTTTGTTTGTTGTTGTTTTTGTTATAAGAATATTATTGACAAACACCCAATTTGCGTTAACAAGAGAATGAAACATAACAGGGTTTTATGTTAATGCTGGTGAAGGCAATATTACCAATAACGGGATTTCAAAGTTTTGCTCTCTGTTGATATTATTTTTTTCGTGGACTCTCTCTTTTGAAGTTTAAAATCCACTTTGTAATTGTGAGAGCTTAATGTTGGTATTTAAATGTGTGTATGTATAGATGTTTTGGATAACACTGTTAAAAGAAATGTGAGAATGTGTGAGAGAGTGTTAGTGTTGTGTGGTGTGCAGATAAAGAAAAGGACGTAAACGTAAGACGCTAACGCCAACTGCATTTGGCATACACCCATTTTTAAGCGTTCATTTATCGAGTTTGTTTTCTGGCCTTATAGTTGTTTACGTCTGTGTGTGTGTATGTGTTTCCTAATTTTTGTTTTCATTTTTCCTGTATTTTATAAAAGCTAAACAGACTTTTAGGCGCAACTTTAACAAACCAACAAATAAAATAATATCTCTTATATAGGAAAACTCGTTCTCTTTTTTATTCTCACCCTCTGTGTTAAAGTAATTTATGTTTTTTGTTTCATTTTCTACTACTATTTCTTCGTTTATTAATTAATTCTGTTTTTTTTTATTGTTTACAATAATCTAATTGGTTTTATCATCATTTTTTGTTTTTATTGTTAATAATACTTTGCTCTCTCTATAACGGTAACAATTTTTTATTATCGTCTTTTTATTATCGCTTTTTGTTATTCTCTTTTCTTTAATTTTAAACTGCAAAGTTTTGTTAGTATGAGTAAATGTTTTTGTTTGCATTTAACACACAGGCACACATACACACTCTCTCTCTTTCTTTACTCTGTTTTATGAACTCTTTTTTAAATGTTTTGTTGCTGCTATCATTTATTGCTATATTTTGTTGTTTCTCGTTTTTCTCTCTTCCTTAAAGTGTTGTTATTGTTGTTGTTTTCAACTTATACATCTTGCATATTTTTGCCTACCTATACACACTTGCAAGCAAACTTGTATACATATACACCAGAATTCTAAATGTTGTACGGGTTAGCAACAACTTTTTTTGTTGCAGTTTTTGATTTTTCATTGCATACTTTTATGGGTGAGAGTTATACTTGCAAACATACACATAAAAAAGTTTGTTTTTTCGTAAAAGCTTTAAAAAGTAAAGAGTATGAGAAGGAGGCCGGCTGGCTGGCTGGCTGGCTGGCTGGCTGGCTGGCTGGCTGACTGCTTTGCTAATGCCTGTCTAACCATGATATTCTTCACAGAAATTCATGTGATGGCTGGTTGGGATGGCTAAATGGTTTCCTAGTTGGTTTGCTTAGCTGACTAAAACAGTGTCTAGCTTTTCTGTTAGTGTGTGTAAGTGTTTTTGTGTTGACTGGCTGGCTGACTGGTTATCTTTACTCATTTTCTATTTGACTGCTACTTTTACAAAAAAGTTTTTTTGGTTTTGCTTCTCCAATATATAGGGAGTATACGGTAGGGGTTACATGATTGCATTGTATATTTATTTTCTTTTAATTTTTTATTTCTAACTATGTATTTGTGTGTGTGTGTGTGTTATGGTCCTCTCAAAATCATGCGCTTTTAGTTGTGTTTACATTTCAATATGTGTGCCTTTATTTAGCTATAAAACACTTACACATACATACTTACGCTGTTTAAAAAAAGAAAAATTAAAGGTTTTTCTACAATATTATCGGCATTATTGAAAATTTATATAAACAATTACTTTTTATTACTTTTTAAAATAATAAAATTTTTCACATTAAAAAAATACAAGAACATTTATTCAAATTTAGACTTATTTTATAATTATATATTTTTTATTAAATTTATTATTTTTTTAAATAATTTCTCTCTCCCTTTTTTAATAATAAATTAAAGAACTTTACCTACTTTTAAGCGCTGTTTTTAAATCTTGGACTTAGTCGCTAATTTTTTTGACACTGACCCGAAATTCCTGTAGCTGCCAGTGTTCTTGATATATATCTTATAAGATTTTAAGGATTTTTCCTTTCTACTCGGGATCCAGGCTAACCCAGAGGTAAACCTAGGCTTTCTAGGTGGCCTTGATTTCGCTTGAGTTACCAGAAGAATTAAGAAAAAATATAGGTTGTCAAGCACCTTTTTTTAAAGTTGTTCTTAAACAAAGTTTTGCTAAAAACTATTGAATATTTCAGTGAATCAGTAACGTATAGCGTTTTAAGCGTTTAGGTTTTCTAGTTTCGTTTATTTAAGCAGATCGAAACAAATTATAATCTTAAGGTGTGAGGTTCTGGCTACAAGATGGATGCATCAAAATTTCTCAGTCAAGCTCTTGCAGTTTCTGTCGGGTCATCAATGATGTGTGTGGTTTGGCGTTATCATGATGGATCACAACACTTTCTGTTTATCAAATATGACCATTTTAATTAAATTGTTTGCTTTAACCTTGGTAATTATTGACAATAGAAGTCAGTTTAACAGGGTGTGGAAACTCATTATAAGCAATTTCCTTCCAATCCAACCAGACACACAGTACTACCTTCCTTTGCCACCATCTGCGAAGCTTCACCTTGCTTCGTCCATGATATTTTTCGCATATTATTGTCGAATATGATTCGCCAGTAATCATTCCGTTTTAACAGTGAATCGCAAAGGGAAATTCGGCTCATTACATTTTTTACTTCTAATTCATGTGGCATCCAAACATTGAGTTTCTTTGTATATTTAGTTTTTTTCAAATGTTTGATAACTGTTTAGTGATAAACGCTTAGTTCCCTAACAAAGTGCCGGTCTTTCTAAATTTTATCAACTTTAACGATTGATCGACTTCTTTCACTTATTTTTGAATGTAGATAACTTTTCATAGAATAATGCAATTTAAACAATGTCTTGAATTTTGCAATTTTGAATCTGTCAACCCTAGGTAAACACCACTTTGCCTTGGTAACTCAAACCTAGAATGTAATAATTCACAATTCTACTTAAGCTACAGTTTTGAGAACAGAATTCTAGTGCTGGCGTTTAGAAATGAGAAAAAGTATTAAATCATATGACCACAGTGCAGTCGATTAGTAAAGACAAACAAGTCGCTTGTATTATCACAGCAAGTCGGTATATCAATTTTATCTTCGATATTTTAAATGAAATGAGGTTCTATGATGCTGCCTAGCTATAAGCTATTTAGGCGACAGTGTCAGAACTTTAACTTGCAATTTAGCTAAAATTCTCAGCTATGATATGTACTGCCCAAGGAGCACTGCTAGCTGGCCACTCATCACTGCTATGCCGTTTTAGGGTTAATTTTTCTAAATCGATTTTGATTTACGTTTTCTGACAGAATGAAAAAAAATTTATTTCGAGTTTTGAATTTCAAAAATTCTCAGTATTTTGTGTCTCTATTTGGTCTTTCGTTTTATTGTTTTCTGTCTCTGGTTGGTCTTTGGTCCTTATAACTTTATATATTTTGATATGGTGTTTACACAGACTCTAGTAGGTTTTTTCATATTTTGTTTAATTAATTAATATAAATTTTCTTTTTCTTTCTCATTCAGGTGTATTATGCTAAAAAGAAACGACGTGCCCAACAAACCCAAGGCGAAGATGATTCCTCAAATAAAAAGGAACGTAAATTATATAATGATGGCTATGACGATGATAATCATGATTATATAATTAAACATGGTGAACGATTTTTAGATCGTTATGAAATTGATTCATTAATAGGTAAGAAAGTGTTTTATTATAATCCTTTGAAAAATTTTAATTTGTTTTTTCGTTTTTCCTTTTAATAGGTAAAGGTAGTTTCGGACAAGTGGTCAAGGCTTATGATCATGAAGAGCAAGGTTATGTAGCAATAAAAATAATTAAAAATAAGAAACCGTTCCTAAATCAGGCACAAATTGAGGTTAAACTATTGGAAATGATGAATCGTGCAGATGCAGAAAATAAATATTATATTGGTAAGTACTACTAATATTACTGGTCATACAGTGGTGGATACAAAGTTAGCACTTGCACTTGCCAATTTTCTAAACAAAATGAACCGAGGAATCAACTTTCCGTATTTGCAGCCCTTCTAGGGGTAAAAAGTCCCCGCCTCAGAAAAGAAACACTGTGGCTTTGGTAGCCCCGAAAACTAATAAAGGAAAGAAGCTACTGATGTTATGTGATATTGCAGTGTATAGTTGCAATTCTAAACATATTAATTATACTGCAGTCGGAGCAAAGAACGAAAAGTGGCCTAGAAGGATGAAAACTTCGGCATGCTCGTTTAATTATGTTACATTTTGATTTCCAACTTCTTAATTCAAACTCAGGGGGTGTAGGCGTACTCAGAGGAGCTGTGTTTATTTTTAGAAATGTGCTAATCTTTTCTACACTGCTGTAGTGTGTATTACAGTTTAATATTAATTTTTAACATTTCTCTTTTTTCTCTCTTCCTCCTCTCTCTCTCTTCCTTCGTTTTAGTTAAACTTAAAAGGCATTTTATGTGGCGCAATCATTTATGTTTAGTATTTGAATTATTATCCTATAATTTATATGATTTATTACGTAATACAAATTTTCGTGGTGTCTCATTGAATTTAACACGAAAATTTGCTCAACAGCTATGCACTGCTTTGCTCTTTTTGAGTACTCCCGAACTGAATATAATCCACTGTGATCTAAAACCCGAAAATATATTACTTTGTAATCCCAAAAGATCAGCCATAAAAATTGTTGATTTTGGCAGTTCATGTCAATTGGGTCAAAGGGTAAGTCATTAACACTCTCTCTATCTTTCACATGCTTTTTGTTTAATGCATTTTAATTGAATCTTTCTTTTTCTTTTCCACAGATATATCAATATATACAATCACGTTTCTATCGTTCACCAGAAGTTTTATTAGGCATACCTTATGACTTGGCCATTGATATGTGGTCTTTGGGTTGTATTTTAGTTGAAATGCATACCGGTGAACCTTTATTCTCCGGCTGTAATGAAGTCGATCAAATGAATAAAATCGTTGAGGTATTGGGTATGCCTCCAAAATACCTATTGGATCAAGCGCACAAGACACGTAAATTTTTCGATAAAATTGTCTCAGATGGTTCTTATGTTTTGAAGAAAAGTCAAAATGGTCGTAAATATAAACCGCCTGGGTCACGTAAACTGCACGATATATTGGGTGTGGAAACGGGTGGTCCTGGTGGCAGACGTATGGATGAGCCAGGTCATTCGGTAGCAGATTATTTGAAATTTAAAGACTTAATATTACGAATGTTAGATTTTGATCCAAAAACTCGTGTTACACCGTATTATGCTCTGCAGCATAATTTCTTTAAGCGTACCACAGATGAGGGTACCAATACGGGTGCTGGTTCAGTACAACCTGGTAGTATAGCAATATCTTCGCCTTCCGTTAGTTCAACATCATCATCGACGGCCGCTTTAGTGCCGGGCGGTCAAATGGTACCGGTTAGTGCGGTGCAACATACAGAACAACAGAGTCATGGTAAGTTTTATTGACTTTTCTTTAACAAAAATTATTTTTTATTTTTGCATTTATTAATTTCATTCAAAGTGATTTTGTTTCTATTGATTTTTCTTAACAACTTCCCTTTTGTAGTTGATTTGATTTGAAATAATTTTTTAATTTTATGATTTTAATAAGAAATTTCAATTATTTTTTTTCAAAATATAACTTTATTTTTGCATGGGGTAACAAAAATCAAAAACAAACAAAAAATATCAAAATATAACAGGCTATAGTTGGATGGCTCTTTTTAATAATTTTAAAAACTTTTCGTCATTTCTACTAGTAAAGGCCAACTAATTGTGGTGTTTTGAAGACCAAATAAATAAAATGTAAGACGTAATAAATGTTAATAAAAGAATTAAAAAAAAAATACTTTCTGATTTTATTTTGAACCCAAAGTTAGTTAAAAACAAAAATTATCTCAGAAACAATGTAAGCAATGTTAGTCGTTTATATATGTGTCTTCCCAGAGGTTTCTTTTAGATCCTAGGAACAGTGAAAATGTAACATTACAATCGTTTTTAGTGTTGTTTTTAGGTCAAAAATAAAATCGGAATCACGTGTGATTCCGCGTGTTTTCTTTTTCTTTCTTATCTTATCGTCTGATGGTGGTGACCAGACTTCATATTAACTTTTTTCAAAATAGTTCTAATCCTTTTACACATACGGCTGAGCATAGTCTCATACTCGGACTGTATTTAGTAAAGGTTCACAGTGTTCGTTTTATTCGGTTTTAACAGTTCTTTATTATATTTGGCTTTGTATTGATTTCCGATAGTCAATGACAACTTTTATAGTTTCTCCTCTAAAACTACGTTTTAATATTGTCTTTTCAAATTTAAATGAGAAAAAAGCTTTTGACTCGATTTGGTATTGCCTTGCACCAATGCTGCCAACAACGTGGTGCATTTTATAGCCCTCAACCGCTACTCTAGCTGCTCCTATAATATAGGGCTCGTACTATAAGCACACATTTTATATTCAGTGTTATTGTAGTTGTCATAATCGTTGTTGTGTTTCGACAGTTTTGCTTTGACTAACGATAATAGGCAAACTTTTACTTTAATCTATTACAAAAATGCCAAAATAACTAACTACAATAAAATGTAATGCGTCGAATTTTAATTGCCTGTAACAGTACAATGTTGAAAGAACTTTGTTTTATGGCTTTTAAGCAATATTTCAGAACACTGTCATATAGCCTTTTGATGTCTTCTATAGTAAGGTAAAGTGTAGCTTAATCCAAAAAAGGCGTACATTAGCAAATTAAATTTAAAACAAAAACTTTTAACTCTCTTTGTGTAATTTCTGAAACTAACTAACTTTAAGGACAAAGACTTTATGATGAAATATTTTTAGTATAAAAAGGACTTATATGATATATTTGGTGTAGTCGTTAACATATTTTAGCTCTTTTGCCCTATATTTAGAATATTAAGCACAATTTCTCTTTAATCTATTAAAAATATTTCGAAAATCTTTAGATAACAGGTTACTCAATAAGTCCGTAGGATTAAAATTTTAACAAAACTCCAAAACGATACAACGAGTATAGCGATTTTCCAACTTTTCGATACCACTTTCATATAGCACGATTTCTGTTTCTCGTCAAATAGCGATTACTTCATCATTGGACTTAAATTTCTTTTCAGCAAAGCATTCTTTTGAGATCTGAAAACAGGAAAAAGTCGCTGGAGGCGAAATCTGGAGAATACGGTGGATGGATGGGCAATTCGAAACCCAATTCATACAATTTTGCCATCGTTTTCATTGATTTGTGAGCTCACGCGTCAACAACTTGAATAGAGCTTTCGCATACCCAAATGTTCGTGTAAAATGGTAAAAACACTACCATCTGACATCTTTACAGTGTCAGTTAGTTCGGGCACCTTCAATTTGCGATCGTTCATAACCAATTTGTGGATTTTTTTGATATTTTCTGGAATAACAGCCTCATTTAGCGTCCACTGCACTCTTCAGCACTTCTCTACCACTTGTCTCGATGGAGCAGAGTTCGGATAATGTTTATCAAGCCATTGTTTGATTACCACTATACTTTATTTATATATTTTTTTTTTTTTATCAAAAAGCAGTACTTTATCAAAACATAAAATTTACTTTTCCAATTCTTTTTTTCAATATTGAAAGTTGCTTTGCTTCACTCAAAATGCTATAACTCACTAATCAATAGTCAGATTGCTGTCAAATTTATACACATATCGTTTGAAGGTTAAATGCTACATTATATGGACAAAATTCTAGTAACGCCATCTATGTGTCATCCTACGGACTTATTGAGTGACCTGATATGGTTAATGAACAAAGATGTAACAGAATTTGTAATTGTCAAATTACAGGCATGTATTTTCATTTAAAGTTTTAGAGCCTTGTTTCTATTCAAATGAATATTTCTTAATTAAACGTTTATCTACTATTCTTTCCATCTATATGGTGTAGAAGAGCTGTTATGTAAAAAAAAAAAAAATAAATTAAGCCAAAAAGTATGAAAATATTTTGTAATATTTAACTTACCAAAATGTATGCCCTGTATTTCAAGATCGTATTTAAAAGTGTTATTAAAATTTAATAGAATTTGATTAAAAAAAAATTTTTCTTTTTAATTTTTTGAGTTAAATTGTGTTTCTTTTTTAAATCATAATTTATGTAAATTTATTTATTTTAATATTTAAGTCCATAATTTTATTACATCAATATTATTTTAACTATTATTGTAGAATTATAATTTAATTTGTACTCTTGTTTGTAGTTCTGTATTATCTGGTTTAAAATTAAATATTAATTAATTTTTGATACAGCAAAACATTTATAATACAAAAATAGTTTTTATAACAATATGTATTAATGCTGCCGGTATTTAGACTTTTTCTAATTTATACAAAACGTTTCACAAAAAATGTTTTCATTAATTTCTTAATTTTTCGATTTATTTACTTTCTTGTTTATTTTACGCAACAGTAAAATTTTCCAACCTTTCCATATCTATTTTAAGTTTTCAAATTTGGGGGTTTATTTAGTCTGTTTTTGTTTATGCCTTAAAAAACTAGAATAGCTTATTGGTTTGAATAGTTGCCAATTTAACTAATTAATCATTATTAACTCAGTATCAGGTTCAAAATAAGTACTTTATTGTTTTTGTGTTAAAAATCAGTTTACTATTTCGAAAAACTATAATCTTCAATTCAACTGTTAAGTCCACTATTTTGTAAGGTTGTATGTAAGTCATAGAACTAAATCCACACACACCAATCATATGTAGCATATGGCATTTTTTTTCTGATCAGCTATCATTGCCAACCAGTCACTGTGTAGTGGAGGTGAGGTATCAAATGTATTGATGATGAAAATTGAAAGCCAAGACAAGGCTAGGTTATGAAAGGTAGTTCGTCAAAACCACGCAAAATACAGATAAACAAGGAACAGAAAAAAAAGAAAAACACTAATAATCAAATATAGGGTGAGCCATTTAAAAGTTTAAATTAAAAAATGCAACAAAAGAAAAACAGCTTGAAATTGTGCCAAATTAATTTTGTTGTTGTACAATTGTTCCGGTTAGAAATGAAATATTATTTTATTCATATCGCTGCCGCGTCTGGCCTCACAGTACCCCATTCAATCGGGCTAATTTTTATAAATTTTGTTGGGTGTGTTGGGTCGTATTGCGGAGATGGCATCACGAATGTTGGCCTTCAAATGCTCGATTGTATTTAGTTTGTCGGCATAACACTTGTCTTTAATGGAGCCCCATAGAAAATAGTCCATCGGTGTCAAATCGCAGCTTCTTGGCGGCCAACTGACATCACCATTTCGGCTAATTAAATGGCCATCAAACGTGTAACGTAATAAATCGATTGTGGCATGAGATATGTGGCAAGTTGCACCATCCTGTTGAAACCAAACATCGTTCACATCAATACCATGAATAGCGGGCACAAAAAAATCGGTTATTATGGTGCGATAGGTGTCTGCATTGACTGGAACGGTTGCGCCGTCCTCATTTTCAAAGAAATATTGGCCAATAATGCCTCCGCTCCACATGCCGCACCAAACAGTCACTCGTAATTGGTGCATTGGCTTCTGTAAGAACACGTTTAGGTTTTCTGAGTCCCAAATACGGAAATTTTGCTTATTAACGTAACTACCAGGATGAAAATGAGCTTCATACGAAAAAATATTTTTGGAAATAATTAAAATTAAATAAAAATAAAAAAAAAATGAAAAAATTGAAAAACTTAAATTTTTTAAATTTTAAAAATTGAAAAAATTAAAAAATTAAATTTTTTTAATTATTTTTTTTTTTAAATTAAATTTTTTTAATTTGTAAATTTTTTTTTGGTAATAAATTTCCAATAAATCCCAACGTTGTTCAAGCGTAAATCGATTCATTTCGTTCAGTAGAGATAATATACTGAATTTTGTAACAGAATAGAATAATACAAGTATTGCCAGATTCAAAATAACCGCTGATTCAAACTTAAACTAATAGATGGCCCACCCGATAGAGTGTAGCAATCAAATCACATCATCCTTCTATTTTGAAGCCCTGCACAGTGGCACATTAAGTGCTCCATCATATCTATCTACTCCACATCATTGCACAAATTTCAAAAATCCGGATTGCGGATACTCAGCATTTCCCATTTATAATTCCCAGTAAGATCTTAGTGTTAGGAAGGAATTTTGGCTCTATAATTAGAGTGGCTTAATAATGGAAATAATTTCTGAAACTCCTCATAAATGTATGTCTCGTCTTTTTCTTAGTTAGGGATAGGATCCAACTCTGGTTTGGCTTAACTTGCTTCGGTTGCAAAATTATGTAAACGGTTAAAAATACAGTTGTTCTTGCTGTTTTTGACCTCCTTTTTTGACCCCTTTGTTTTCTCTCTACTACAAGAATCACAGTGTAAATAGGTATTTCAGATTAATCTTTATATAAGAAACGTACTTACACTTGATAGATTTTATTATATTTTTTTCTACGCTATTTAAAACTTCTCTGACGAATTATATGCCGTTCGTAGCCGACGTTAAATTGTGGGTCCCATTCAATGAGTCTAAAAATAGAATAGCTCATTGATTAAGAGAAGTCGCTCTTGTCACACTTGGGATGTCGCGGGAATTATTATGTATGTATGTAATATGAGACAACCTGTCTCCCACCCTCTCAAACGTTAATTCATTTACAAATTCGTCAATGCAGAGGAATACGTACATACTCTTGTGCAAGAGCCACACCCAGGGATATTCCCTTAGTTACGAACTCATCAACAAAATTTATTCCTCGAATGCCTCCTGACCCAGAACCCATATCATACATGGGGTGGCCCAATCTGGGCTAGTGAGCAAACAAAGCTGAGGAGACTTTCTAACCAAATTATGTTGGAACCGAGGTCAATGATATTAAAAACTGATTGCCTTTAATTTAGACTATATCTGTGTCGATATAGAAGAGTATCTTAATACGACTTAAGCTATTATTCTTACTTATCGACACAGATTTATCATATTTAGGGACAATCTCGGTAAAAATTTGACAGAATACACTCGATCTTCCCTTCTTCATAGCATGTCTTGTAGAATAAAAATGTGTATGCATATTTATAGTTTAAATTGATTTAAGCTACTCTTCCATATCTAAACAGCTTGTATTGTTCAAAATTTATTTCTTTTACCTTTTTTTAATACCGGCATTAATATATTTTGTTAAACTAAAAATATTGAAATTTTTATTTTTTTGTATATCTTTTTTTTTGTAACAAAATATTTTTTTAAATAAATGTGTGTGTATGTAAAATTAACAAAAAAATCAATTTGTAAAATTTATATATTTTAAAATGAAACGACAAAAACAGACGAAAGGCGATGACCTGGCATAATGGTAAAAGATCATTATTTACAACAACAACATTCAACATCATTAAAATCAGCATCATCAACATCTTCATCAACAACATCAATCGCTTCCTCAGGTTCGAATACAACAGCAGCTACCAGGAATATAATACATAAAACAGCAACTGCAACAACATCTTTAACAAGTAATACAACGGGACAGCAACAAACACAACATCCTCAACATCAACAACAACAACCGCAACAACAACAATCAACACATGGTACTATCCATCATTTAGTTTAAAATCTTTTTCTCTCTTTACTACTTCTTTTTTATATTTTTTAACCAAAAATTAATAATTTTTTGCTAAAAATTTAAAAAAAAATCCCAAATTCCATTTTTCTTTATAAAAAAGTTTCCATTTAATATGTCGCTTTAATTCTATTCTTAACTTTAAACTAGACAAAACCCTTTTCAATAAAAATGTACTTTTAAGAAATAATTTTCGTATAACGAATTAAAATAAAAACCTATTTGCTATTAGAAATAAATTACTTTATTAGAATGATGATGGGGTACCATATTAGCAACAAGCAACATACCAAAACAAATCGAACAACCAAAATACTAAACCAGCAATCATATAAACCCGGTTTTTGTGCATTTAATGTTTTATATTTCGAACGGTTAGAGATTAAAATTAGAAAAAGAAGAAGAAAAAAACAAAAATATTTAAAAGAGAGTAAAAGTGCAACAACAGTAACGTTATTTATATATACATACATAAATATAAATATATACATACATACATTTAATTTAAAAGCAAACCTAATTCGTTACGTTAATATAACGTAACGTTAAGTGTAGCATATTATTATTATTATTATAGTTTTTAAGTATTTCAATAAATATATACATATATTTATACACATTTAACAACTACAAAAACAAAGATGAAAAAAATTAAAAAAAAAACAAATTCATTTTATTTTTAAGTTAGACAATTTTAGTTATTTTATAAAGAATTTAGTTAAAAAAATAATTTTTTAAAAGACACACATAGAAAATATTTTACACAATTTATAAAAGAGAAAAAAGTGAAAACAGAAGAGAGAAAATATCATTTTCTCTTAATTTTTTTCGAAACAAAAGTGTGTTTATACACGAAACGGACAGATTTAAACACTATTTTAGATATAATAGTGCAATTGAAATCGAGTAAATTTTCAAAGACAAATAAAACATAGTTGCAACGATTACTTTATAGTTCTGATATTCAAACAAGTTTTCTTTAAAAGTAATCAAGCGAAATAATACAAAAATATCAAGATTTGAAATTTTATTCGATTTCAATTTATCTCGAATTCGATTTACAGGACATACTCGAATGTATTTTTTTTTTTAAATTTTTAATTTTTATTTAAAAATTTTGAAGCTATAACTAAAAATGTTTTCAAAAATGAATATATTCTCGTAAACATTTTATTTTTGTTTAAAAAAATTAATCCCAAATTATCTGCAAGTTTTGTTTTTCAAGACTGATCCCTTTAGTTTAGTTTCCATTATTGTTTGAAGAGGTATACCCTGGGAGCGAAGTACCTGTCTGTGGTGTAGATCTTTCGGTTGAGGATCTATTCTGCTATCTATTGAATCCGATTAGACGTAACTTATGAGGCTATTTCACTATGTTAAGTCGCACAACGAACCGTAAAATAAGAACTTTTCTAATGGGAGACTAACTACTCCAGGCGGTTATTTTTAACTTAAGAACAAGGGAGTGAGGAAAGTCAGTTAAATTCTGAGGTGTAGAAGACCACTCCCATAAGTACCAATTCCAACTTTCTCCCCTCCATGACTGTCAACTGAAAACGCTTCTAACATTCTAACTTCTAAATTCGGATTATCATTTAATTTATTAATTTATAACGATAATATCTTTCTTTTACTAAGAAAACAAAAAAACAAAGAAAAGCAAATTTGTAACAGTAAAACAGCATGGTATAGTTACAAAACCGCTATTTTGCATGCGTCAAAACAATAGCACAAAATAGATAGGTAAATTACTAACGAAAAAAATCGTTTAATAACAAAAACGATTATCTCAATATAATAGGAATAATTAGAGAAAATTTGCAATCGTACCGAATCTGTCAAACTTTGTCCCTAGCTAACAATATTTCGCAATATACTGCAAATATAGCTTACAGTAATTAGCAATTAGAAGAAAAAAAATAATTAATGATTATAACAGAAATGAATCAGTGACATCAATCGCAAACAAATTTCAAATTCAACACAGCTTTATTTACCGTATTATAAGCTGTTTCCGTCTGTCAAGCTCATTTACAACTATACTCAGAGGTTGTAGACCCCCTGAAAACCAACAAATGGAACGACCAGGCGATACTTCGTTTAATAAAAAGTTATGTCTTTATATCAGGAAGGTCTTAAATAAATCAATTGAAATAAATGTTTCGATTAATGCTTTAAATCACGATCTGTAGACGGTGGATTAGCATCATGTAAAAGTGCAAAAAGACCATTTATTACTGCCAAAAACAGATTAAGCAGAATTGAATTTACAAAGGAGCAAGTAAACATAGGTATACTTTTAATGGAAGACCGTACTTTTTCTGATGAATCTAAGTTTAATGTTGGACGTTCTTGTGGATTTAGCATGTTAAGCTGAATAAAAAGAACAACGTATTAAACCTCAGTACACCAAAGACTCGGTAAAACATAGAGAAGGAACTGTTTTAGTCTGGAAATGCATTGCTGGCCCTGAAGTTGGCCAGGGTGTAATGGATCGATTCGTCTACAAGGATATCCTGGAATATATACTGATACCACATGCATAGGAGAAAATGCCACTTGATTGGAGATGTCAACAGGACAACAATCCTAAATGCATAGATAAATGAGTGCAAGAGTGCTTTGTAAGCAATCAAATCAACGGTTTTAAATATCTAGCGCAGTCGAAAGATCTCAATCCCCCAGAAAATCTGTGGAATATTTTAGATTTTAAAATAAACCGCCTTAATTGCAGAAATAAGGACGATCTTTATTGACTAGAGAAAGTTGCATTGAATGAAATTTCTGGTGATTCATCGGATCTAATCGAGTGAATAACATGAATATGTAAAGAACTTTAAAAAAATAAGGGCTAGGCAATTAATATTAGTAAAATTAATGTTTTAAGTGAATTTATTGTTTTGTCGTATTCAAAAAATTGTGTTTAACGTACAAAATGATTTTTTCTAAGTCAAATAGGAATTTTATTTTATTTTTATAATTTTTGGTCAATTTAGATGATTAACTTTATAAATAAATAAAATAATTTAAAATCCAAAAGTGGTTGCTTTTGATATTGAGACATTTTGTATTAACGAGAAGTTTGTGCGTATATTTTGTTCAATACTGTATATTAACTGTATAATTTCTACTCCAGCCACTTTTTTCTGTCCCCTTTTCCAAACTGTCAGCATTACTGTATAAAGGAAAATTGATCTCATTCATTGAAAAACTTAAATTTAACAGTTTCTAGTATGTTTTTCATAGACGTTGAATTTCGATATTTTTGTTGTAGATTCAAGAAAAGCAGCAAGTCTACGCCAAACACAAGAAAATGGGTGACTGTTACTGCTTGTCGTTGTCGTGATTTTGTTAACTTCCTTACATATGGTAAAACCTTTTCAGCAATTTTACAAAAGCAAAATATAGCTTATTGGCTGTAGTTTTTACTTTTTGCCTAAGAATAGTTGTTGTATTTGAAAGACAAGTATAAGTACTTAACTTTGATTTTGGTTTTTGAAGCAATAACATACATATATAAAAATATTTTAAATATTATTTTTCGCTTTCCCTCGTCACTTTACCTCTTTGTATATTGTGTATTATATGAAAATAAAAAAGAATCAAGAAAAAATCTTGAACTTCAAACCTATAAATAAAATATTTTATTTTAATTAACAAATTTTCTTTATACTTTATAAAGATAAAAAACAACAACAAAGCAGAAATATAAAAATTTAAATCGACTTTGACTGCCATAATTTTTAACTTTAACATATTAAATAAATAAAAAATCTCATAAAAACAAAAAATAAACATTTCTATTTAATTATTATTAAAAATTATAAATAAAACAACAGCAACAGTAAAGAGCAACTATTTAATTTAAACAAACAAAAAATTCAATAAAATAAAAACCTAAAAATAGCAACTTATGAAGAAAAAAATAAATTTAAAAAAATAAAAAAAAAAATAAAAAAAGAAGATTAGTTGGTTCAACATTGTCGTAATCGAAATTAAATATAAAAGAAAAAAGGAAATTACATAAAAGCAAATTATTTATAAAAAAAAACATTATAAAAGAAAACTATTATATATACCACTAAAAAAATAAAATAAAAAAATAAAAGTAGTAATAAATAAAATATAACACACAGTAATACCATGGGAAAAACAAAACAAAAAAGAAAAAAATTAGAGTTTTAATATGTTAAGCAAAACAGCAACAAAATTACTATTTTTGGCTAAAGAAAAAAGAACATACACAGAAAAACTTAACTTCTAAAATTATATTTAAAAGGAAAAAGAAAAAATAAGTAATAATTACTACTTAGATTTTTTTAGACCCTTAAGTCTTAAAAATAAAATTAAAAAATTAAAAAAAACATTTTTCGGCATATGAAAATATTTAAAAAGAGAAAATATATAAAAAAAATACTTAAAAACAAACAAAAAATTATAACAAAAATATTTATAAATATTTAAACTGTTTTGGCTTAATTTATTTTTACCTTACATTTTTATTTTTATTAATTTTTATATACATTCCCTCTAAAAAATAAAAGAATAATATAAATATTAATATAACAATAAATAATATAAAACAAAAACAAACAATTAATTCTGGCAACAAAAACAAAATTATATACAAAATGTGTTGGTAAAAAAAAGAAAGCGAAACAAAAAAAAAAACATAATTTTGGCATCGAAATCATCTATAACTACTCTAATTACTTAACTTAAAATACTACTCTACTACAACTACTTAACTACTATTATTACTACTTTATAAAAAAAGAAGAAAAAAAAAATTAAATCGAGAAGAAAACATTCTATTACACTCGTAAAAGTAAAATAATAAAAAGTAATATGAAAAGAAAAAAATGTTTACCCTTTTACACTACCCTACCCTCTCCCCTCGACTACATACTTTTTGGACTCTATGGCAATGTTTATCCAATTAATCAATATTTATAAAAAATAATTATATTAAAAACAAATATACATATATTAAAGATTAAAAAAAATAATAATAAAATTATAATTTCTGTAGTTATGATAGTAATAGCCTCAGTTCTATTATTTTAACAAAAGTTTCAAAAATTATTATGTTCATTTTAGTTTTTAAATTGATTTTCATTAAATTACTAGCTTTACCCGGCGTTGCCTAGAAATTTATACACATAGATGTATGTATGCATGCATATTATAAATGGGAGATAAATTCCCTTTTTTGGCCGATCCTGTCTATCTTAAAAAAAAAAAATACTAAGTCGATTTTTGACGTCTCCCGCTGATAGATTTATTTAAATGTACAATAGTAAATATTATTTTTATGGGAGGTGCTACGCCCATTGTTCTTATGAAATTAATGTTTTATATTAACGTGCAACTTGATAATAGAATAGCATGTGCAACATTTGATAATTCTATCTTTTATAGTTCTCAAAATATGTACCGTAATAATTAGTTTTGTTAAAATGTACTATGAACTAAAAACTCTCCTTTTACCTCTTATTAGTCCCTTAAATTGCAACTTTTAAAAACGTACAAAACATTTTAGTAGATGATGAATATTAGCAAACAAAAAACTTTGCTTTAAGGAGAACAGTCTTTAATTTTTGCGGTTTTTTCCCCGATTTTAACGTCCCCGTTTCGTTACCTGGATCTATATATACCTCTGACGGCAGCCTTGTGGATTGCACCACAGAGCCGCCTTTACAATCTTGTTATTGGACATTAGTATATGTATGTCCTATCCATGCAAACGGACTTTTTAAGATGTAGAGCTAAATTAGTTGTTGGCTTGTAGTAAAAAGTAGGTCGATATTGTTAATGGTGTTTCAGAAGACGTCGGTTGGTGAAGATTTGTAGTCGATGTGTATTGTTTCTAGATAATCTCCAGGTTTTGCTATCATATAAGAATAAGGACTTAACGCACGTGTTGCTTGTTCACCCTTGTTCTAAATTGTTTGGATAAGTCCCTGAACGAACTCATGGAGTGATGGGCTCTTTTGAGGCGTGTATTATGTCCACATTTTCGTGATTGTAAAACCTGTTCTTCGTGATTGTAAAACCTAAGTAATAGAATGATTGTACATCTTCAAGCAGGTTATTCCCATTTTGTCCTGCTAAAGGTGATGCGCAAGCCAACTTTTAGGGCAGTTGTGTATGCAACGCACCTATTTTTACTGACATTTAATGCTGGCATATGACATCGTTCAGATGCTTGGTTTCCGTATATCATCTTGTTTTTACGATTTATGTAGAGAAGCTTGATAATGTCTATTGTTGTTTCCGGTACACCTCTGTGATGTAGGGTTTTCCAGATGCTGTTTGTTACAATACATATGGTGGAGATTTGTGCTCATTTGCCAGATCAGTTATTATATGCAATGTTGATACATGATCTAGGAAGGATCTTCCTTGCATAATAATTGGAAATACCTCTGATTTTTCTTATTTGTGCATTACTCCTAATCGGTTCTTTTAGTCTTCTATTATAACTTTAATTGGGTCCTATTTTATTTAGAAATGTTTCTGGCTCTTTTCAAGTTTGTTGGTACCTTACATCGGGATTGAATGTATACGGAAATGTTTCTGGTACTCATCGTTTTCGGGCGTGTTCTATGTTATCCTACATTTGTTTTGATTGTATTCTAAAATGCTACTGGTTATTATCGTGTTATTTGATATCTTAATTGTATTCGGAAATGCTTCTGGTTCTCATCGTGTTCGATGCGGTATCGAATTTGGTTGTATTCGAGTATTAGACTCTTGTTCAAATTGTATTCTGTCATGTGCGGTAATACCTTACATTGAGTTCGATCGTATTTGTAAGCATCTTCGATGAAGTTATGTGTCAGTTGAAGGAAAAATCAAAAAATATTGATGTTCTGACATGTTGAACAGAGCTATCATTATGTGTGTGGGTATATTAAATAAAAGAACGCTTCAAAGAACCACATTTTTTTTTTAATTTTTAATATGTATACACACAAGTACATTTTATGTATATTTTTTGAGTAAAATATATTTTTTATAGAAGTATATTTATATTTATACATATAATTTTTTTCAGTGATGAGAAATTATAATAATAATTTAAAAGAAAAAGAAAATTAATAAATTATGCATTTATTAGGTGACTTAACCACCATAGAGTTCATTATTTGCAAAAAGAAAACATTTAATAAATAATAAAAATAAAAAACAAAACCAAATCATATATGCTGTAAAATATTTAATCTATAAAAAAAAGAAAAAAATCTTTAAAAAAAAGTTTAAGAAAGAAACAAATAACTCTATATACTTGTAAAATATATTAAATGATTAGCAATCCCGTATACAAATATTAATTTAAAGTTAAAATAATATGAAAATAAAATATTAGAAATTTATTATAAAATAAGTTAGTAATAAAACAACAAATCATAGTTTAAAAAAATAAAACAACATAAACCACAAAAAAATTAATATTATATAAATTTAATAGTAATAAAAAAATGGTATGAAAATGAATAAAAGTAAAAAAGTAATGAATGAATGTTCAAAATAAATGCGTGTGTGTTTGTATAAAAAATTAAAAAAAAAATATTTATAAAGTAAAATAAATTTAAGTAATAATTATAAATTATTTAGTATTAATATTAATAAAATAATTATAGCATACTTTTAGGTGAAAATAACAGTGAAAACGTAACACGTATGAAAACAAAATATTTTAATTTGAAATTTATTTATTTTTAATTTAATATATTTTTTTAATAAAAATTTTCAATTTTGAGTTCGTTTTTTTTTTTTTAATTAAAACAACAACAGCAACAAAATAACTACAACAAAATTTTCCACAAAACCTTAAGGAACTAAAACCATTATAAAAAACAACAACAACACAACACGTTTAAGAAAATAAAAAATATGTAAAACATTAAGAAAAAGAAAAACAAAATTTAGTTGTAGTCTTTAATTATAATTGAAAAAAATAAAACACAGCAACAACAACAACAACAAAATATTTATAAAAAACCTTTACAAAATAATGTCATTTATAATGATGATTAATTAAAAATAAAAAAATCATAATATTTAAAATAAAAACAAAATCTTAAACAAATTCCAAACAAAAGCAAATTATTTTCATTTTTAGTTTACAAGCAAACAAATGAAGCAACAAAATTAGAAAATTGTTTAAATTCAATAAATAATGCCACCACACCTCACCCTCCCTTGCCTTAACAGCTCTGTTCTCATTTTTATCTCTAAATTTATTTTAAATTACCGTAAACAAAAATGTACAAAAAGTGGATACCAGCGAATGGTGAAGTTTTGAAGGTGATTTTTAAAAGTTTACTGAATAATTTAGTAAACGTTTATTATGCTAGGTACACGCTTCGGAACGTATTTACGCAACAGATTTATTATTCATGTTGCATATTTTGACACAGTATGTAAACAATAACGAAACACGTCTGGTTTCATGAACATATTCCAAAGTGTGTACCTAGCATTACAGTTAAACATTTCTAAAAACTTGTCAATGACTCTATATCTTTTCAGATGTCATCAATTATTGTATCATGTCAGCCTGGTTTGATTTTCGCTAACGGTTTTCTGTGACTAATCTGATTAAGTTTGCTACCTTGCTGTTTATGGTTTTAATTGTGATCTATGTATGTACAGATCAGATTTTTATAGACCTTAATACTTAGTTCTTGATAATGTTAATTATAAACAATTGTTATTGAAATTAAACATACATATATTCACCACTATACATTTCGGTTTGCATCAAAATTTTCTCCGTTTGGACAGTTTGGCATATTGCGTTGCATTTCGTTTTAATTTTTCCTATTGTTCGTGTTCTGTAGTACTCTTGTAGCTACGATTTTTTTTTTCAATTTTTATGTTCTTGCACTGAAATTTTTTATTTACCCCAACTATGCAATTCGATTTACTTCGTTCTATTGTGAAAAATTGTATTACGAAATAACTTCTCATCACTTTGATTGACGTTGTAGAATCAAATTGGATTGTTGCTGCCAATTATTTCCTTCGAATATCGTCTGAGGTTAATGACCTCCTTTGTAGAGCCTGAAAGAGCCATATATTAAACTTCTATACTGTATGTGGCAGGGATTTTCTGCTCTCTGATAGCGCCGTTTGCTTAAGTAAAGGCGTAGCTTGTATACAAACTTCTGTCGTTGTATGTTCGGGCGCCAGTCCGCATCAGAGTATACCTCTACTGGCTTGTTGCTGGAATAATACACAAGTCCGATGTTTTGTGTGTATTTCAAATAACGAAAGACCCTTTTAGCGGTTGTAAAGTGTGCTGTTCCACAATTTACATTAAATTGGATAGGAAAACTTACGGCGCAATGTCGTGACCACTGGAGACAGCTAGATACGTTAAGAATCCGACCAAGCTTCGAAAAAAGTTTTACATTTTTCTATTTTACTCTTCTTGTTTTCATCCTTCTGGCACTTGTCTTTGCAAAGCTTCTCACTAACGTTTATCGGGGTGCTGACGGGATTACAGTCTGACATGCCGAAAATCTCCAGTAAATTTTGAATATTCTTCGACTTTGAATTTAATTCGATTTGAATGCATAATTTGATAGGTCCTAGGTCTTTCATTTCGAATAGCATTGCTTCTGTAATTTAGAGCACGTAATTCTCTTTTTAAACAAATTTGGCACTAAATAAAACAAAAAAGCTTTTATTGTATACTACAGAGAAGCTTAACATTGACTGCCACCATATAAAAAAACACAAAAATCAATGTGAAAATTCGACTTGTTTGAACAAAGACTTAAGGCCTGGTTACTTCTACGTAAATGTTGCGGACACGTAAACATTACGATTGATTTCAATCGTTGATAGTTACTAAAAATATGCAAACGTGTCATATGGTTTTGAAGTGTCTTATTTTTTATTATTATTATTTTTTTAATAGAACATTTTTTGTAATTTATAGCAATGATTTCAAAAAAAGGTTTTTTATAAATTTAAGCTTTTTTCAAAACGAAGTACGTAAAAACTGAAAGAAATTCATTTTTTTAAATTTATCCGCAACGCAACGTTACGTTTACATAAAACTACACGTAAACTAGGTAAGGAAAACGGAACAGCTGATCCGCAACGTATACGTTTACGTAAGAGTAACCAGACCTTTACAAAATTATATACAGTAAAAAGAATGTATCTTTTGAAAAATATGACACACCTTTGTTATGTTGTGCAGTCAAGGTGTTAAATTTGGTAAATGCCAACACTTAGTATGTTCTGTAAGTCGAACGTAGGTAGTTCTGATTGAATTATATATTGAATAATTTGGTTTCGCATTTTATACTTGACTATTCCTTTTTTATACGTCGGGCTGGACTAGACTTTATAAGTCCAAGCTAATGCAATCGTTATATTTGAATGAGTATCGGATAAAATTTTTCTTTGAAATATGAATGTTTTACATTTGCCTTTACCATTTGCACCAATTGTTTTTAACTTTTTAAGGGAATTTGTTAGTTTTAAATATTTTTTTTTTCATTTTTATGAAAAACCAAAAACATTAAAACACAACAACCAACAGTATTGAAACTCATAAACGTAAAAAAAATATTCAAATATATTGGAATGAACAGCTAAAAATTATACATTTGATTATATATACATACATATATAAAACTAAGAAAAATATTTATTTACAAAAAAGCAACAACAAATAGTAAAACACAAGAAATTTAAAACAAAATTATTAAAAAAAAAATACGAAAACAAAAAAAATATATTTTTTTTTATTAGAAAGAAAACTAAAAACAAAATTCAGTTAAAGTTTTTTACACAAAAAATTGATTTTTTCTACCTATAAAAAAATATAAATAAATTTAAAAGTAAGAAAAGAAAAACAACGTAATTGAATAAAGATATAAATAAATTAAAATAAAATAAAAATGTTATACAAATTTAAGCCATTTATTAAGTATAAAAATTAATTTCAAAACAAAACAACTTCATCTTAAAAAGGAAAAAACAAATAGCAACAAAACATAAAAAATTATACATAAAATGAAATAATTATAATAATAATTAATTATAAAACAAAAACCATACTTCATTTAATTTTTAAGTTCATATTTCATAATTATTATTAAAAAGTGAAAAACAAAATTAAATTAAAAAAACAATAAATAAATAAGAATAATAATAATAATTATATAAAAAGTAAAAAAGAGTAAGCGAAAAACAACAAAAACAAACAAAAAAAACTTAATAAAAAAATTTATGATATAATCAACCAAAAAAAAATATATATATATAAAAGAGTTTGAATTTTATACACCAAATTCTATTGTGGTCATCATAGGCAATAATTCCACTTGTTTTTGAAATGTTTGAAACTGTAATTATTGGACGCTAAAATTGTTGCATAATCGTGCAATGGTCAGAACGTGTTCTTTCCGCTGCCAAATTATGGTATTCGTCTCTTAGATTGGACTTCATCGTTCAAAACTGTCTTATTTCTCAACATATTCTAATTTGAACTTGATGTTTTTAGTCCGGTGTTTTACTTTTAGTTTGTTTTCATATCATTCATAAAATAAGAATTCGCACCTCTTTGTTTAATTTAACATCTGGTGTCATAAAACCATTTCTTTTGGGCCTTTTCGACCCAGAGAAAAATTAATAATCACCCCTATTCTGCGTTTAAATTCGAATCGATTTTTTTAGTTTCGATTTCGTTTATTTTTCTTCGATTGTATGTATTCTGCATTAAGATCGTAGCTAAGTGTTTCTAAGTTGTGAAATTTGTCACGGCGAATATTTCGATTATTGTTTTTAGTCCAAAATGTATTATTTGTACTACATTTTTTATTATGTTATTTATTTTTATTAAATACAAAATGAAAATATAGAAAATGTAAAAAAAAGAATATAAAATAAATATACACTTGTCCATTAGCATGAAAAAAGGGAAACAAAAAGTGAATGTTTTCTTATTGAACCCCTCTGCGTATGCACTACATTTTGAGTTTTTATTACAATTTTCTTATTTTTCTGTTTCTATTTCATACGTTATTAAGCTTTTGAGAACATTTTGTCTTTTTTTTTGATTCAGTGTTTTTTTTAATACCAATTTTAGATGAAAACGTAACTGAATGTGGAGACGTAATAGAAACGCAGAATAGGGGTAAAATTTATATTGCAGTCTTTTTAGGATTTGCTTAACATTTCTTTGGCTTCGAATTTTACTTTGCACAAAATGTTCATGTACTCTGTTCTATAATAAAACAAATTTAAAGAATATTTGGGCCATAGCATATAGCAAATGGAGACAAATTTTTCAGCTACTATTGTACGAGTACAACATGTAACCAAGTATTTTCATCATTAAATATTATGGGCTCATATCCTATTGTGAATTCTGACTAATTTTTCATTTAATACTGTTCTATAGCGTTCCAATTATCTCTAGTACAACTGTCATTGCCTTCCATCTATTTATTTCTCATGTTTTACAATTTATTTCTTAAATTTCCTCTTTAATTTTTTAACGTTTTTAATCAAATATTAAACGTTTTTGTTTAACAGGCCTTTTAATGCATCCCTCCAGCCAACAATCCAACAGCCTGAATAGCCTTAACCAGCAGCCAGCCACAAATATATTGCGTCCATCTCGTGGTGGCGGTACTGGTAGTATTGGTATGGGTCCACAGAGTTTCGATCAGAACAGTATGATGATGAAATCATTGTACGAACAACAACAACAACAGCAACAATTACTGGCTGCTCAACAATCATTGCAAGGTCTATTATCCCCTGGTTCCACAAACAGTTGCAGTAGTAGTAGTGCACAGCAACAATCCTCCAACAGCGTGAACAGTAATAATTATCCTTTAGCCATGGATTGTGATCCGCCATTGGCTACACAACAAATGCCACCACCACCACCGCCACAACAACAGCCAGTGCGTTTTGGTATTAATAACTCAACGCTGCAGGGTGGCATGGTAACATCCACAACTGCCGGCAGTACTGGTTCCTTAAATACAGGTGGTCGTTTACGACAAAATTCTGGTGGCATTAGTAGTGCTGGTGGTGGGGGAGGAGGGGGTAGTGGATTTAATCCCATACAAACAAAACATCAAACTAACGCCCAACTAACACCTGCGCCACAAACAAACTGCGCCCCAACACAATCAGTTTCTAATATGGCCATGGGTAGTGGTCATCATCACAGTTATGCGCCCGCTTCATTACCTTTAGATTTGGTACACCATCCACTGTCGGCAGCTGCCTCACATCTAATGATGACCGATTCAAGTGTTATAACTGCCACGGCAGCTGGTGGCCCAACTGCCGGACCTGCCTCATATTCCTCTTGGCAACAAGCCAATCATCATTTTAGTCTGCCGCCGCCGCCACCACCCGCCCATATGCTAGCCGGGGTAAGTATGAGCAATGAAATGTCTGCACATCAACAGCAACAGTTAATGCAACAACAACAGCAACAACTTCAACAGCAACAACTTCAACAGCAGCAGCAACATCACCAATTACAACATTCTCAGAGACGTGTGGTTGGTAGTGGAGGTGGTGGTGGTGGTGGTGATTCATTAACACGTTTACCTAGCGGCTCGACAGGTAATAGTTCGAATTCATCTAGTGCTGGCAACAACAGTGGTGCCGGAAGTGGTGGTGATGCCTCTTCGCCCATGGTAGGCGTCTGTGTTCAACAAAGTCCTGTAGTTATACATTAAAATTTTCCCTACGTAAATTGAAATTAAAAATTCTTTAAGGTTAAATCAACTTTTATTTGCTTTACACTGCTCTTCTATTAAATAAACAAAAAAAAAATAAAAAAAACTATATTTAAATATAAAATTAAATTTAATTTTTTTCTTTATTGTATAATTATATTATATATTAATACATATATATATATATTTGTGTTGTATTTAATTATAACTCCTATTATAATTTTAATAAAATTTATTTTATTGAACATTTTATTTCTTTGGTTTAAAAAAAAACTACCAATATATTTATTTAATTATTTTCATTCTAAATAATTAATTTATAATATATTTTAGACATTATACTTATATACATACATAAATAAATACTTTATATAATAAAAATATCCATAATTATATAATATTATAAACATACCTACATATATATATATATATATATATATATATATATATATATATATATATATATATTATTACATATATGTATATGTAGTATATATAAGTTAGTTATAAAATTATCTATTTGAGAAGAAAACAGCAAAAAACTTTAAAGCTGCTTAAAAAAAATACATCAAAAAATACAACAAATTCGGAAAAACGATTTAAAGAAAAAAAAACAAACACGCCCATTATAAGTAAATTTTTTTCAAAAATGTGTATATATATATATATATATATATATATATATATATATATATATATATATATATATATATATTTGTCATAGTCGTTTTTCGACATTTTTGTAATATCTGGAACAAAATTGTCGAATCACAACTATCGTCAACAACGATAGAGGCCAATATATTTATATATAAAAAATAATTCATTAATCACATGCATCTGTCTTGTTAGTATAAACATATTTGATTCAAGCCATTGAATTTGTCATTACGACACATTTATTGAGCCATTAATCCAAAAACTAATCGTTGGGCTAGGCCCTTAATATGAGCTGCATTTGATGTACGATTTTCATTTCAATGCTGCAGCAATTCTTTTGTAGTCATAGTCGAAAGGCTTTTTTTAAATTTACAAACAATACATATCATATTATGTTACTTAATCTGTTCATCTTTTTCCACAACAGTCGAACAATGATTATAACGCATGATTTAGCGCAAATTCAATGTGAACTTCTATTGGTCAGCTCCTTGTATTGTTCGAAATTCATTGCTTGTCCCAATTATGTTTATACACCATATTACACTATTTTTTATCACTTTTCCGTTCTTTAATCTATTACAGAAATGATATATTAAAAGAATTGAAAGCACTGATAGTTGTTTTTTTTTGCCAACTCTTCTATGTCAGCAGATATAACTAATGACACAAAAATATTTAGAAAGATTTACACCATTTCATCACACATACACTCATGCTTGCCAACTACTTTGAACAAGTTTAAGCTCAAAACGTTTATACCGTAAAAATGTGCCTCAAATTTTGAAAAAGGGTCATCAAAACCTGTATCAACACCTTGAAGTACTGTCAACATAATCAGAAAGCCAATTTATGGCTTTTCCTATTTAAAGCTAAACAAAATTCCAGCCCAGTTTGGTACACGAAATATTAAGTTCAAAACAACCATTCTTCTTAACGTAAGTAAACTTAAAATTTATATTTGCCATCTTGCTAAATCTTTTGGACCAAAAGATATTTCACAGCCTTAACGCTAAATCAGTGCTTTGTAATGTATTTTCATTTTATAATGGGTGCTGACAATTTTTAAAACATCGAAATTCATTTACACCAATAATATACAATCCATTTACAAATAATTAAACGGTTTTCGAATCCGTCCATAGTTTCTTTATTTTTCTTTAATTTTATTTACTTGACAGGTTAAATATTAAATGTTAATAAAAATATATAAGCAGCGAAATAATGTTTTCGATATTTCAGGTAAACGGTTATTGTATATTCGATATCAATATCGACAACAATTATCAAAACTTTGGATTTTCCAATTTCGAAAAAAGTGTTAAAAATGACCGAAACAAAATGCTGTTTTAGAAAGGGGGAGTTATTAGAAAAGAAATCATATTCGGATTGTATTTCAAAAATGTTTATTTTCATATGAAATATAATATATATATATATATATATATATATATATATATATATATATATATATATATATATATATGGACTTGTAATTATTGGTTTTAATATTACCTTCTTAAAATATGAAAAAAAGGAATAAAAATGGTATATACCTCCCTCTCTCTATCTATCTTAAAGGGAACATCGCTTTAAGTTCCATATACATATATAGATAAGTTATTGTAAAAATAAAATTTCTAAAGCAGCTTTGAAATAATAAAATTTTTCTAAATATTTTTTATAAATTAAAAAATAAAAATTCAATAATCTGAAAGTGCTACTTTTCAAAAAAAAAATAATAATAATAATTTAGCAATTTAATTGAAAAAATAATATATTTATTATTGAACTATTTTTAATTTTACTCTTTTATTAATATAAAATAAATTTAAACTAAAAATACGACTCAATAGTGTTACCAGCCTATTTCGTTAACACAACCTACAAAATATTTACACACACACACAAACAATAGTGAAATTTTTTTATAATTTATATAATTTTTTTAGTTAAATTTTTTATATATACACACACACACTTTTCCTCGCCTTGTTTTTAACTTTAAGTTTTAATAAGAAAAGAAATTGTATATTTAATTGAAATAAAAACAAAAATAAGTAAGAAGAAAATAAAATACACTAAAAGAAACTGTTAAAAAACATCTGCATCATAAAACAATAATATATAAAGCTATCCTTCCCATTTAATTTAATTTTTTTTTAGTTTAAAAAGTAATCTACATGATATAATATATAAATTTTAAAAATAAATTAAGTTAAAAAAATTAAACAAACAAAAAATATGTCGTCTAGTTATAAATTTGAATTTAATTTTAAAAATATTAAACATTTTATTGAGAAATATAAAAAATTAAAAACAAAAATAAAATATTTGTAAAATTTAAGAATGGCTGGTCATGTATAGAGCTGCTCAACTATAAATTTTCTAACCACGTTCAACAAGGTTTGTTCAAAAAACAACACAACTAAGGTTCAGTTGCCGTCCATAATCGACCCATAAGTGCCAATCTGACCGAAAAAACGTGTGGTCATAAGGTTTTACTACCAAAAAATCTGTTACATCCACCCATAAGCTAGCAGATGCACCTTTCATTAAATATTTTAGCAGCTGAATTTATTGAGAACAAATTAAGTCAGTTTTTTTTAACAACTATCCTTTACATTATTTATTAGTTAGTTTTCATTTCTTAAATAATTATTTTTTTTATAAATTTTCAGATTTATATTTTTTATTTAAAATTCCATTTATTTTCTGCTTAGAACATTACTTGTGCACGATAGTGATGCTGCAGTTTATTTGCCCGACAACCCAATTTCATTTGCCATTTAGCCTGTACACGTTTCATTACATGAATATCACGTGCTTTACGTGCGACTGCATTTTGTTCGGATTTACTCCAACCCAAGGCGCGGTATGTACTCAACAGGTGATGTAGCTTACGATCTGATTTCTTAGGTACCAAAGCACGATTAGGGTTCAAACGTTGCTTATAGTAGCGCAATAAAGAGCGATGACCTATTGTGGCACCAGAAGGTAAAACCAATTGATATTCATCGCCATCCAAAAGATCGGGTACAATTTCTTCGTCTATGTCAACGCCCTCTTGCTAAAAATGGCAAATAGAAAATATTCATTTAAACACGTTTAAGAAAGAATTTTATAAGAAAAACTTACATGGTCTGGATAACTGGAACTGTAATCATAATAGTCAGCATATTCGGCCAAAGCTAAGCCCTCATGCAGCATTTGACAGTGACCTTTGTCGATCATGTGTTTTCTTACAGCATCTAGAGAATAGAACGTTTTGCCTCTATCGTTACACCATAGGCATATAAAGTAGACAGCCACCTTTTCTCCTAGATAATATAACAGACCCTCCAAATCTGTGCAATATTCCGTATCGGGTATGAAAAAGGAATGTGCCTCCGACATGTGTTTTAAATTATCCACAATATCTTCTGCTTTATGCGCACAAAACAAACAATCTTTGTCGGTTAAAGGATTTTCAGCCAAATCTTCTAATTCGTCCGAATCCACCACCTCTTCCTCTACATCTTCATAATCATCATCATCGTCTGCAGCCATATCTTCCCCTTGACCTGGGTACCTGCTGTAAAGCAAATTTACCTTTGCCTTGGGCTGCAGCAGCAATAGCAGGATGAGGCCTGGGTTGTATGACCGACTTGGTGGTGAGTTCCTTATCAGCGCCAGGATTTTCTTTCTCAAATTTGGCTAGATTTTCCTTGTGTTTTTTACTATTCAAATGATTGTCATGGGCCTTCTGATTGCCAAACTGTTTACGGCAGGCATTGCAATACAAACTCATCTGACGTTCTTCAATGGCAGTGGCTTCTGCATTGCGCATTTGAACGACACGAGTTTGGAATTCCTCTGCAGTCACTGGTGGCAATTCAGCCACTCTCCTCTTAAGATTATAGCGGTGCCAATCTGTTTTATAATGTTCTCGCTGTATATCCGCTGAAGCGAATTTAACACTACAATTTATGCACGTATAATTTGACATTTTTCTTTATAGATTGATATTTCACAACTTGAAACACTAAAAATTAAATAAAAATCACTTTTTCTCCAACGGAATATGTACGAAATCAAAACACGTTCTTATTGTTTGTCATCAGCCAAGAAATAAGTGAAGTAGAGAGAGAAAGCATTTGTCAAAAAGTAAACAAGACTATAAATTCAAAGGCAGCAGACATGAAAATAACGTCGTTGAAAATACTGAAGAGATTCCTAATGAAGTAAAATGCATACTCATAAAAACGTATATAAACAAATAATTTTTTTAATTTATTCAAATATTAAAATAACTCAATTTGAGTTTAAAAATTATTTTGATTGGAAAAATTTTAATAATGTATAATTTTATATAAAATTAGAGTATAGATAGTTATATATAAGCCCTTGTAATAAATAACAGTCTGGCATCTTTGTTTTCTCCATAATCACAGCTGATTAAAATGCCGGTTGCTAAGTAAACTAACGGAAGTGCAAACAATAAAATTCTTAAATATTGTGTAGAAAAGTGTAATAAAACTATAATGGAGGGCAAAGATAATCGATCTAAAGAGTAAGTATTTGTCATTCAGTGTTAAACCACGCAAAGGAATACAACAAAATCTGTTCCTCTCTCTAAACAAGTAAGCGTCACAAGATGAAGTCACATTACCGCAACAAAAGCAAATACTGCACCACCTCCTCGTCGTCGGGACAAATGGAAGTAGTACGCGGTTATGTTGATGTGGTGGACTCCAGTGACGAACGTTTTGTAAATCGCAATGAATGGATTAAGGGTGGCTCTAAGGTGAAGTCTCCCAAAACATATCCCATAGAAATGCATGATTTGCCACCAGAAGATGAGGAGAATGAACAAATGAGAGCTGGTGATTTTAAGCTGATGTCTCAATTACCTTCAGCTATGGGTGGCCATTTTAAATTCTCTTCGGAAAAACAATGGGAACAGGCTGAGAATGAAAAATTTCTGGATAATACCGAAGCCAGTGAATATTTTACATTAAATTTAAAACTATTAAATGTGGGTCTGCAAACTATACCTTTTTACAAGCGCATGGACTATTCTTCCTCTATGTTTAGTAAAGAACAACTGGTGGCCATGGAACAGGCCGCCGAAGAGGCGGAGAAATCATATCAAAATGTGTTAAAAGATCACATAGAAAATCCCCGCATAAAAATTAACTCAGCCAGCCGTAAAACCAACTCTGCCAAGAGTCAGAAATCATCTAAAGCAAAATCATCAGATGCACCTGATGAACTAGATGAATTATTAAGTATGACTTCCGATCAAATGTCCAAAGTTAGTGTTAAGTCAGGTGCCGAGACACCAGCCGCTAATCCATCAACACCGGATAAAAGCGTAGCAGCAGCTGCTAATACAAATAATAAAGATGATATACAACAGTGGCTGGACAATGTTTTAGAAGAGTAAAATTCCTTACAACCATAAGGTAGTAAAATTTCTTTTTAAATAAAGTAGAAGTCGAAAGTAAAAGTTGTTAGTAGTAGTAGTTAGTTAAACTGATTTGAAAACTATCTGAAATATTTTAAAGAAAACACATTTCAAAATTATGTGAAATTATAAAAATTAAGGAATCGCATCAAAATCCTTCAAACTTGAACAATCTATTTCTTTTCACATGGAACAATAATTAATAATTGACCATTTTTTTTTATTAAGTTCTCTATTATATCTCAAAGTTTTCTATTATATTTTTAAACGAAGACGTAACTCGCTATCGAAATATGTATAAATGTGTTGTAAAAAAAAAGGTCATCGTTCAACTTTTTCGTAATCTCAGCTTTTTTGTGCGGAATTCATATTTATTATAGCTAAATTCTGGTTTCTATTTCGTATATAACATTCCCTATAGGCAGTTTATCAAGAGATTTTTTGATTTCTCTTCTATCTTAATAAAGAATGCACCATTATGCATTAATTTAGTTTAGAAGAAAGTGCTTAAATGGCAATGGTAATTTATACAATTGCAAATTCTAGTAGCATTAAACCTTAGGAATGACTTCCAGCAGTAAAAACATTAAGTAAATATACGAAACTTAAGTGAAAAATTGCCATTATCGATCATAAAAACAATCCAAAAGTCTTCCGATAAACATCTATGCATCAACAAAATTTACGTTTTTGGTACGACTTATGGTGTGTCCAAATCATCGGACCGTCTTCTATCTTTGATATGAGGAGGAGTCACCGTTACCGCTTCGTTCGCGATAAACTTCGAAAAGTCTTAATATGTGGTTCTGGCAAGACGGCACTACATGTCATAAAAGTGACACAGTAACATACTTCAGGCTATGAAAGGAAAACTTGGCGTTTGAGTTATGTCACACCGAACATTCATCAGTTGCTGATTGTATTTATGAGAAATATTATGTGAAACCACATCAATTACTCAATCTACGTCAAAAAGTTATATTCAAACTTTGAACGTGATTGTGCAAGAATAACGACTTATATATTAAATCACAATCTGTCATGTGAGGAGGCAATAGTACCATGAATAACTAATAAATCTTTATACAATTTCATATCATCCACTATTGTTGTTTTATTATATTTGCTTTCCCTATTTATTGCATTTTATTATAAACACTTTTTCGCCTGCTTCTCTTTTACGTTTATTTACTCTACGATACATGCAGTTTTAAAATTGTAATTGGTTATTGCTGTCATAATTTGCGAACAAGACTAAGTACTTTTTCAAGACGTTTTTTGATGTCATATGAAAAGTGTAGATGATATGGAGTATCGTTTTTGATTGGAACTGCCTGTGATAGGTCAACTTCTTATTTCTAAACTAGCGTCGCCGTTTTGTTCATACTAACTAGGTACAACTTTGGATACTATCAATCAATATTTTTTCTCAATAAATTATTTGCTAATCCTAGACTTAAACTACTTGTGTAATGAAATTTGAGCCATCTTTATAAAGATTGTGTACAGTCCGAGTTTAAACCGAATTTTTCTTAATCTGTTACAAAATTTTAAAATGTAATAATGACTAGACCGAACATGCAAAGAGCCAATATATTGAACTTGCTAATCTTCTAAAAAATCTTTCCCCAGAAGTGTGTCAAAAATTTGTTCTACTTTTAGATTAAATAATTGTCCAAATTACCAAACAGTTCTGGCCTCCAAATTATTTAAAGGTGAGTTTATTTCCCTCTTCTCTATCTTAAAGTAGGTAGGTAGGGCGTCAAGGTGGTGCACCACCTAGACACCATTGTGCATACTTTCCGAAAGATAAGAAAAGAGAAAAAAGCGGACCAACTATCGTAAAAAGAAGTAAAGAATAAGAACTCTAAGATAAAAAAGGAACAGAAGTAAAGAAAGAATGGCAAGATAAATGTAAAAAAAAATATTCTCCTAAACTGAGATTTCCCTTACTAGCCAAATAATACTGGACAAAAATGCATTTAGGTCTGAAATAGTGGTAGACGCAACCTCACTAAGGCCACTGAAAAAGTCCTGGCTCAATAGCCTAATCTCCGAAAACCAGAACAAAGGCACAGCATATGTTTAACCGTCACCGGCTTCCCTTCATAGCTACATATCCAGCAGAAGTTGGCTGGGCCTCTATCCCACGACCTGGTTCTGGCCCTCAACGCAATATCCCCAATCAGAAAACTTACTAGAATTCTGAGAGAACCTATCCAGATTCGGGACCCAATCCGTTCCCATCCATCCAAAGATCAATCGAGTTGACGAAGAAACCCATAGGAGGTCTTTTATATCCGTCCACCAAATTCGCTTGCCACACTGCACTCCTCGTCAGTTCATCTATCATGCCATCATTACATGCTACCGAGTCGGTGCTTGGCTGTCCTTGGCTATATGTTCATAAATCAACTCCGTTGCCCTTATATTCAATTCGACTCGAAAGAAAGTACAACCATGCGAGAGTTATTAAGATAGCCCAAAGCCACCATCCAGCATATTGAATCCCGCACCAGTGTCCGCTTCCGTCTTTAAGTCGTCAGCGAAGGTCGCGTTAGTACCTATTGGCCTAGCGACACCCTGTCATTGTCCCTATCAGAAGGCAACCTGACGAAATCCCATACTCTGACCATACAGTCCGTAAAGCCCGAACTTGTCATTCTTCGTATTCTTAAATAGACCTTTCGTAGTAAAGTGACATCGCCATATTCTCTATCCTTATATTTCAAAAAGTTTTTCTTTCTAATTTGTTCTTAACAAATTCGAAATTATTAAATCCGTTTTTTTAAAATCATCTTCCTTTTAGAAATCGTTTGGATCAAAACTTCAAATTGGTTTTTTTTACCTTCTGCCTCAAACAAAATTATTGTCATATGACCCGAATTTTCGTCCTTTTTTTTCGCAGATTTTAATTATAATCCTTTACCAATTATTTATTATAAATAAATTTCTAACAAGTGCTAACACCATCTTTTTTGTTTTAGAACCCATTCTCTTTACTTAGAAAATAAAGAAGAAAGCAGTAGAAGAAGCTATGGTAGTAGTAATTAAAAAATAAAATGCACAACTTATGATACTTATGACGACAAACCAAATCGTAAAGTTGATAATCTTTTCATGTGCATGAATAATTAAAATTTATTAAAAACTTTGCAGTTAGAATTTATTCTTTCTTTCGTGGATGTTTTATGCATTCAGAGAGCGAGAGACACAGAGAAATAGGGAGAGAAAAAAATGTGCAACATAGAAGAACCAACAACTTTTTAAAGAAAAAAGTGGTTACTTAAAATGCAAAGGTAAAGAGTTTTTCGAATGGAGAGATGGATGATAGAGATAAGAAAGTAGTCAGTGTAGTGGTTCGGTCGAATAGCTAATATTTAAAGAGAGGGACGACTTCTTCATAGACTGATGTGAAAAGTATTCTTCAGGCCACTTAGAGGCTACTGAGGAATTATCTTTGTTTGCCATTAGTAAGACGCATACACAGAAATGTTAGACATTGGATAAACTCCGAAGCCTCCAAGCTTCTTATCCCTGCAGGATAGATATTAAGTTTTTAAGTAAAATATACAGGAAACGCATTAAAAAAGTAGTCTTACAAAAACCTTATATCTCGCTTAGGCTTTTTTAACGAGGTGAAACGTAGTTCAAATCCTCCGTCATGTTAGTGGGTACATCATCTCTGTGTCCGATAGAGGATCCTCTCAGAACCATCAATTAGCTATTACTGTTGGTTTGCAAACTTCTTCCTCATGACTTGCTTCGTTGTATCTGTCGTACTCGAAAGTTGCATGTTTCGCAGTTTTTTGTTCATTGGGCAAACACCTAAGACCGGACAGGGTCTGTGTGACATAAAAATCTAGTTCGCCGTGCGGTTTTATAATCTACATTTTGATCATGAGAATTCCTTGTACGCTATAAAGCCGGCTAAGGTCTTTCACGTGTGTATCTATCGGTATCTTTACAGATATTACAAGATTTGTTTTCTTGGATGTGGACGATACTCTTTACGCAGAGCGACTTTAAACCTTTTCTATTTGCTGTTCTCTGGTTTGCGCACCCAAAGAAAAAAGTTTAAGTTTTCACTATCTGTCTATATTTCTTATAAGTACAGACTAGTCTGAACTTGCTATTGCGATAGTAAACTAATATTCTCATCAAATTCGAAATTTTTGAGAGGATCTGCCAGATTCGGTTACTTCATGGGTGGAAGGTTTTAATAGCTTACTTTAGTCGGTTAATAGTCGGTTGGACAGGAAATGATAAAATCCATTGTGAGTTCATCACCCAGGAGAATTTGAGTTTAAGAAAAGCTTTAAAGTGGTGGTTTGATGCTTTCGAACAAGAGGTCTCTGTTGTTGATAGTGGCTTTAAGTTTAGTCAAAAACGGATTACGTGGTAATTGTGGCCATTACTAGTTAAAAACACCTCTTTTAATATAACCTGCCTTAGGAAATTGTTTTAAAATCTTTCCATTATCCTTCCCCCAAGTTTATATAGAATTCATGATTTTTTTAGCTCGTTAGTGAAAAAATCTGTTTCTGCTCATTTTTTTTCTGCTCTTCTTTTTTACTTGTAATGAAAACAAAGGTAACGCAGTACAAAATCTTGCATAGATTTGCATAAACATGTTTTCTTTTTTTGCATTTTTTGCGCATTTTTTTTAGAACTTAAAATATAAAAAACGACAGCAATATGGAAAATAATGGTAGAAATATGAATAAATAATGAGATAAATTTTTCATGTTAAGAAATGAATTCTAAAAAGCATAACACAGTAAAGGTGGAATGGGACATAAAGAGTAGAAGGACATAGAAAATCTACAAATATTAAAAACAAATTCTTATAAATTATATTTTTTAATGTTCAAAACTAAAATGTGTTCTTTTTTTTCCCCCGAAGTGGATAAGACAGAAGCGTAAGTTGGAAAAAGAAAATGAAAATGAGTTAAAATGCTGATTTTCAAGCAGTCCTTAAAGTTTATGAATTTGGAAAAAAATGCTTTAACTGATCCCCAATAGAAGGTCTCTCATAGGTAGCATACAATATGTTTACCAATATTTTCAAAATGAAAAATTTTACTTGAGACCAATGAGTTCATCTCGTTGTAGTATAACATTGCGCTAATAATCACCAGTCTTCCAGTAGATTTTTTGAATGTGTGGATCTTGTATACATAGCCCGTAGAAAGAGTGTTTTTGTCGTAGAATCAGCCTTAGATCGTCAATAACCAAGCAGAAGCAAAGAGTAGATTCCTCCTCCTTCTGTTAATACAGCCGACTATCATTTCGAAAGTGTGGATAGGTTAGCATAGGCTGAAAAAAGATGGTACAGGCGCATTTAAAAACCAAAGAGTACCATTGTGGAAACCTTTATAAAAAGTAAAGAAAGCAAAAAGAAAATAAAAAAATGCAAAAGAATGCAAAAATAAATAATAACCGGGTGTTAACTATTAAGCTAGCCTATACACGAAATATAACCTTCCAGGTCACAGACCGCGGCTGACGCTACCTCATTTATACCCTGGCCCAGCAACCTGAGTTTGCACCCATAGAGAGACGGATAATGACAGAGAATATGTTCCACAGTCTCTGGCCTCTCCACTTCGCCATAAACTCGGCAGGAATTTGGGTTGCCAGCTTCCCATAGCACAGTACTTGCCCTTAGAGCGCGTTTCACAGTCAAAAAACCTATCAGAGTCCTAAGGGACCCCTTCTCAGATTAATGACTCATTCCATCCTAGATCGGTCGAGTTTAAGCCAAAGTAACTAAAAGACACTATACGACGGACCCAACTATCCACCAAGCTCACAAAGAAACCAAGCGGTGGTCTGACAGATGCATCCGCCAGTTCAATACACTTGGCTGCGCCCGTTCTCGTCAGCCCATCGCAGTCTCGTTTCCCTGCATGCCATTATGTCCAGGAACTTAGCATAGCTTTACGCTACAGTCATACAGGAGTGGCGTGATGGTACATCTGCACAGTGAAACCAGAACCCAGATAGCAGCTTGACTGCCTATATAGATGATCACACTATCACCAACAGCGACTAAGTCGCGAATTAGCTCGGCTGCCCCAAGGACAGCAAAGACCACAGCCTGGAAGACACTACACTCGTCCGGAAGTCTGTAGGACAGTCTAATGTCACTGTCCACTAGTTAGACCTCCGTGTCCTCCTCGGTCTTGGAGTCATCCGACAACCATTCAACAACCTATCAAAACCTTACCAAGACTCTCTGCCAGGAAAGATTGCCGAAGGGCTCCTGCTGAAGTCGCATTCCCTTTCCCCCTATATTCCGAAAAACCTGGACGAGTCACCACATGCGCACCCATGTCTAGTCGCCTCAAAAAGATCTTGGCAGCTATTCTCTAACCAAATAGTAGTCGTCGAATCCTTTACTCATCCTTAAAAGGGTGTTTTCCCTCTAGTTCAGTTTCCTATCCAAGAAAACTCCTAAATACTTGGCCCCATCAGATAGTCTTAAGTGTAGATAAATTCAATTACTTTGGCATACTGATAAGTACTGATAATAGTGCAAGATACTGTACTTTACCGAATTGTTTACATACACAATGGCATATTCAAGTCAAAACTTTTAACAAAAGCGTGCAAACTACGAATTTAAAATACCATTATAAGGGCCATAGTTATTTAAAGATCAAACGTTTGATCCATTCCGAATTCTGAGTAAAAGTTACTCAGAATTCTAAGTAAAAGTCACTCAGAATTCTCAAAAGAAAAATTCTTACGCAAATATTTGGCCCAAGAAAAAATGAAAGTAGTGATTAATCCTGAGCTGTCTAAGATTAATCATGGCGAGGATGTTGTAACCTACTTCAAAGCACAGAGACAAAGACAAGAAATAAAAGACGCCCACGTAAGCGGCTGTGAAACTGATACTTTTTACATAGACATGATACTATTATATATATACATGGTTTAAGTCAATCACAAATGGACACTGCATTAAAATTGAAGTCAAAATAAATGTTTATTGATAATCAAATTTCATTTGCATTACTAGTAAAATTTGTACTGATTACTAAAAATTCCTACTACTGATAGGACAGCATTATTTTAGTATAACAATTTATATTTACAATTTATTCATCTCTGATAAAAAAAAAAAACAAATCTAAATTCCAATGCAATAGAAAACTATTATCTTAAAGATAATATCTTTTTTTTATCAGGGACCCTAACAGTTATAACTAATATTATAAAAATCATAATTTATATGTTATTTTGCGATTTTTGTTTTTTAGTGCACTAAATTTCCACTACTACTAACATCGTTTCATTTAGTGCACTAAATTTCCACTACCACTAAAATCGTTTCATTTAGTGCACTAAATTTCCACTACCACTGAAATTGTTTGAGTTAGTGGTTAATTATTTCCATCTGTCACTAATGGTGACTGCATTATGCTGCATTAATGCTAAGTCGTTTAGTGGTAATGAAAACGATAATGCATTATAAATTCAATGCAATTAACCCAACTCTGCTCTCTATGCCATGTCTCTGTTAAAATGTTTGATGCTCGTAACACTCGTTGCAGTTTTAAAACTTACATTTTTTTACTTTATTTGTGTGTTTCTTCTTTTAATGACTTAATTTAAGTCAAAAACTTGTCATCTTTATCTTTTATATGCTCTTCAGAGAAAAGGAACTTTAAAAAAACAAGCATTAGGGAATCAACATTGAGTTTGTGACACTTTTTGTGTCTTATGTCTGGCACGCCGTCTTTTAAGTTACGCTGCCGTAAAACAGCATAGATTGGATGCAATAATTAAAAAATTATTCAATTTAAACGGCTTGAAATTAATGGTCATTTCCACACAGCGCTTAATTAGCCAAATGCATGACCCACTCCTATGATGCGGCTTAGAACATCTTTGGAGTTTTTTTTTTTTCAGTTTAAATTAGCATGCTAGTGGGAAAATTGTGGTTGTATCAGTCTGCTTGGTGTGGTTGGTGTATGAAAACAGTGGCTTGTGTACTTGCGTGTGGACTAACAGCAGTTGGAGTAGCCAAATGTCAAGTTATTCAACGGTATAGGTTCTGCGGGTTCCGTTCAGCTATTTTAGTAGTTTTGAAGCTTCATGACTCTTTTCTTTAAGTGATTTATTGATTATACTTGGTCCTTGTACCTCTCTGGTAAAATTTTCGAACCATTACAGCTTGCTGTATCATGTTTGAATTTCTTACCGAAAACTGAATTTTTCCGCCCGAGTTTTGGTAGTTTTTAAACTGCTGACGCCCTCTAAAAAATTTTTTTTTTTTGGTAATATTTTACTCCTCTTGTAGAGTTTTGTAGGTAAGTGGAGAAGTTGGTGCTTACGCACCCGCCTCAAAGAGACCAAATGGTCCATTATGATCGTCCTATGCAAAAAATGATGGAAAAGAAGAATAATAAAAACGATTCAAAAGAGAAAACTAAAGGAAAAAAACTGGGAGGTCCCACACTTCTAATTGTTCAATTAATTCCCATGCCACAAATAGCTGAGTCCCTTGGAAAACCCAAAGATAACGATAATGTCGTTACGTAAAAGGATACCGCAATGGCCCGTAATAATGCCCGTACCCGTAGTCAGACTCAGCTCCACTTTACTTATAGAGCGAAGAGCAGACGTCCTGCGACTGGTTCGTTGAACCAGGTTTGACCAGCCTTCTCAGCGAAAAACCTCTCTAGCACACAGATGTAATGACTCAACGGCGGCAGGTTGGAGTCTTCAGTCCGGAGGACTGTTGACGCAGAGCTACGACAAGCCAATTCATCAGCCTTTTCATTGCCAGCGATCTTATATCAAGCAATGTAGAACGTTCTTTGCAATCTACCTAATGCTAATCAGCAGTTCCAAACATCCTTGGATCTGACCCAGCATAAAGTGAGTACCTTGAGAGCGCCTGGCTGTCCATGAAACAGTTACCTGGTCCTCAATGCACCTTTTCTAACCACAAAAATTTGCACTTACCGCTCAACAAAGTCAAGTTATTCGCATTAGACGCCAGCATCGGTGTCTTCCTCCTTCTTAGATCTCTCCGATAAAAAGGTCAGACCGCCAAGAGAAATGACGCACCTCTGCCAATCATCGCTGCTCGGTATCACCGCCTCCACAGTCTCAAAACTCATGGTGGGCAGTTACTCCATCCACTCGTTCAAAGACTCAAATTCAGGCAGAGCAGGACACGCGCATATCCATAATCAGCATCCTTCCAAAAGGCGTAGCACACTCCTTGCCGATTCAAAAAGAGAATAAGTGGTATTGGAAGACAGAATCAGAGAAAGAAGAAGAACGACGTATGGGGAAATAAGATGACAAAAATGTAGAATTTAGGATAATAGCAAAATAAAGAAGAAACACCGAAAGTTATCACGCCAATCAGCTGATACCCGAAATGCATTCCTCCTGTTCAGAAAACCTAGAATTTCGAGCCTGCGTTACTGGAGTGAAAGACAAAGGTAAAGAATATGCTCCACTGTCTCAGGCTCTCCCCCCATTACCACACACACATGGCAGAAATCAGGGGTGTCTCCGTCCCATAACCTAGTCTGCCTTCAAAGCGCAGTGTCCTGTCAGAAAATCTATCAAAATACTAAGAGATTTCCTACTCAGATTCAGAACCCAATTTATCATTGAATGGTGTAGGCTGGGCCAAAGCAGCAGTGAGACCATGCAATCTTCCTTACTCCTCCATGACTCTTCCACTCTGCGACTAACCTCTTGTAGGGTTAATTACAAAACTTGTTTGCTGGTCCAAAATTTTTCTAACGAGATCTCTATCCTTCTTATTTTATTCTTAAATTATTTTACAAAGTTTATACATAATTAAAATTAATGATAATATAAAAAAAATAAAAGGAATTTTTATGGAATTATTTTTGTCATGCAGATTCCCATATGCTTGATAAACATTCAGTGCTTAGAAGGACCATAAAGTGAATAGGAAGGAGTACTTAATATTTTTATAAAAATGTAGTTATTTTACAATTTCTTTTATTTAATTTTTTTAACTAAAATAGAAATAATGCGTGTATGTTCCTTTATGAAAATCTCTATTCCTTTTATTTTTTGTATCTTATATAATCTTAAACACTAACATAACCTTAAAGTATCTATGTATGTGGATTTTTAATTGTTATCTTTTGATTTTTTATATTTAAATCGTAACAATTCATAGTTAATTAACCATTAAATTTTGTTTTCTTTACTGATATCCTAACAAATAATTTCAATTTATTACAACAAGTGCCCTTTCATTACTATAATTTTTATTCTCGTTCCCTCCCCTTTTGGTCTTATATCTGTTCGGCTTTTTAATTTTCAAATTTGTTTGTAGGCAAATCAGTTTCGATACAATCATTGTGCAACTTTTTGTTATTTATCTGTCAAACATTTTAATTTTCATTTTCCACCCCAAACTCGATAATTCGCTTGTTATGTGGGTGTCTTTTTTCACCCGGCAGGGATGGAAAGAAGAAATTGTCGTTGCAAAAAGCAGATTAGGCTTAAAATGCAGAGAATTTAGCCAATGGCAAAAATCGGTTTAGTCAGGTCCAAAAGTATGTATAAAGGCAACAAACAAAACAATGACCGCTTGGTGCATCGACTTCATATGCTATTTGTTAAAAGGTGTCATGCGGACGGTAGAATCTAATTAAGTAATACAAATAGAGAATGAAGTAATCCGAAGTCTCATGTGAACATAGCATAATTTTCTTCTGTTATCCGTGTCTCCTAAGAGAAAACTACTATGTTGTGTTGTATTTGTCAGAGTCAAAATGCACTGTGAACCGAAGAATCTATCTGTGGAGCCGTATGTGTTCACTACATCAGATTGAGGCTGCGAATAAAGCCAGTTATACCATTTGGTGAGAAAAAAAAATACCACTTTCAGAGTCACCTAGCAACTTTATCCTCTGGGAAGAAAGAACATGCTCAGATTTTTTTTTTTAAGGCTAATACTCAGTGGATGATCCCTACTCATACTGTTCATTGTGCTGATATTAGAAAAATGGATTGTGGACGTTTGATTTGAATTTATCCATATCGTAAGTGACAGGAAAGACATTCGCACATTCGTTCCACAAACGAACGGTGTGGCTAAAAAACGAATTCTCTCTATAATGCGTTGAGCGATTCATTTGACAATCAATTAGAAAGGAATGTGCTCTATGGAAAATACGAGTACTGCGTGAAAATATATAAATATGCGAATCAATTCCTTTATTTCGTTAGAACACATTATAGTACCGATGAATGAAACACACGCTGCTTTGCGATGATGCTCTAATGAATCGATAGAGTTAGCTACCCTACCATCGTTAATAAGTACCTTCGCCTTCTCCTGCTTCAGGACCAGTACTGGTATCCCATTCAGACCAGAAGACTTGTTAACGTTGAGATTTACAGGAACCCTTTTGATGGCATGGAGTCGAAAGTCACTGAATAATAAATAATTCAGTCAATAGGTTTGCCTTTTCAACCGGGTTCTTGAATCCTTGGTCATTTTTTAAAAGAACTGGAATCGAACTAGCGCTATTTTTTAGTCTTTTAACAAATGACCAAAAGCTCTTACTTCCTCTAAGAAAAGCCTTAGCACGAAGGTGCTGATCGTAAAGAGCTTTTTCGCACCTAAGTACTGCGAAGTACACACAAAGATCTTGCCTGTTTGCGTAGTGAATCAGTCAGATCGCATTTATTGTTGCGCCAATCCTTGAATGCTTCCTCTTTAGATCTGACTGCTATTCTGCACCTCTGATTGAACCAAGATTTATTTCTTGATTTAATGGAAATCTGTTTGGATAGAATAAACATATCCATCCCCAGCTTTATTGTTCTGACAACCATTTCATCGTTGAGCTCAGCCCTTCTTATATCTCTTTCATAGATATAAACAGACCGCCTCATAGCTGGAGGTGAGACGTCATGAAGAGCAGAAATGGTGCAATGCTTGGTGTTACCACATATTCTCTATGTGTAAATCATCAATTTTCCGCCATAATAAGCTCCGGATCATCTTCCTGTAGCGATTTCCATTAACGAATGAATGTTTTCGGATCTTCTTCAACACTTTCGCTCACAGCTGAAACATTCTCGGTTAAACGACCCCTACGTTGATAAATTCTGTTTCTGTTATCATGAAGGTATTCAGTTTCTTCAAATTTCTCAACTATCAGCTTGATGATACGATTTGGGTGAGCACTTTTGCTACCGAAATTTGTTCTAAATTTCCTAATTACATCTGGAAAACTTTCGTCATTTGCATAAAATGTTTTAATAATAAAAACACGTTGTTCCTTCTTGTAACGTTCCATATTAACTAACCGGAATCTGAAAATAAAAATTTAGAATAAAAATTACAAGCAGCAAAAAAATGGCATCAAAATTAAAATGATCCTCTATTTTGGGCACCCTTTATTTATGAGAAAAAATCTACAATCCGCCAGTGACGTAAGAAGTAGTTATAAAATTTTAGTTTAATTGACTTTCCATCCCTGACTAACAGCTTGTTAAAGTCTTTTAAACAAGGGTCGCTGTAACAAGAAGTGTGTCTGAATGTTTGCGTTTAGCCTTTAAGACGTAAAGTTAACAACTTCTCCCTTCTGTTTGACACTTCATTCTGTGGCAGATGAAAAACAAGTGATTTGTTATTGCTCTTGTTATTGTTGTTATTAAAATGACACAATTTAAATAATTTGCGGTTTATATAGCAGTAACATTAACAGTTTTTTTTGTGTTTTGATTAGCTAAAAAGCACCCTTCTTTCACTTTTCCCCTTCCATTTAAAATACTTCTTTTTACTTTACTTTTGAATACAGATTTGACATTATAATTACCGTTAAATAAACGTGTAAAATAACATGGAGATCGAAATTAGCGATAATCATCAACTGATTAAGGAGATATATTATTAAAGAGTATTTAGATATAGTTGTAGACAAGGAGAGGGGGTGATTAATTATGTGACTATTATGCATTTAATTTAAAAATTTTATCATTTATCTTCTTTAATATAGTTCAGTAGTTTTTCAAGTAGTGCTCTACTTATCCCACAAATTAGCTTATTGTGTTTTATGCGAAACCCACCAAAACTTTTGATAGGTCTATAATGTCTGTGTCGATATGGAACACCATCAGTGATGGTGTGATTCTGATTTTCATACGCTGGAGTTCCACCAAACTCAGCGAGTGAGTGAAAAACCGGATCGATTTATTTATAGAAATATGTTGGAAAATGTTATGTTGCCTTATGCAGAAGAAAATATGCGTCTGGTTTGGGTTTTCCGACATTATAATGAAACATGCTTCAAAACTTGTCAAAGAATGGTTGTGTAATTCAAAAGTAAGATTCCCGGGTAGCCAGCTTAATCGTTTGACCTTAACCCTATTTAAAATCTATGGAACATCACAAGTCGCAAAAAAAGGATTCTAAGAAGAACAAACACACTATTTTTAATCGTGTCCAGGAGTTGTGCTACACCGTTTCTAAAACTCATTTGAGGGTAAAGGAACGCTACGACTACTAGTTTTATTTTGAAGTTCTTTGACAGAAATACAAAAGTTGCTTTAGTTTTTTTACTCTCAGAGTTTTAATAAATTTTTTCAATTACTCCTATTGACAGCATAGGGCTTCCATAAAGCATCTCCATCTTACACGGTTTGTTGCCATTGTCTTTGCCTCTTCCCATGTTAAATTGTTTTTCGATCCTTGAGGATTCCACTCAAGTGCTTTCCTTTTAATACTATGGGAATTTTTCCTAAGGTATAGCCGATCCACCTCCACTTCTTTTGTTTTATCTGCTTGAGTTGCTTATAGAGTTAGGCCAGAATATCTTGCATATGATTCTAGCCATTTCATACCTGTGGCTTCACTGCCGTACAACAGAATTGACTTTACAGATGAGTTTAATATTCTAAGCTTGGTTTGCTGGATTTGTATGAGCTTCTCCATATTGACTGCAGTCGTCTAAATGCCGCTCTTTGAGCCTGTTATTTACGTCTGTTTCTGCACTGCCGTTTGTCTCCATTGCTTCCCAGATATCAGAAGCTAACTCCATACTCAATTGGTTAGCCTTGACACATGATGTTTTCTGTGCTATTGTTGTTAATTCTCATGACTTTGGTTTTCTTGATATTTATCTCAAGTCCAACACAGCGAACCATTCTTTCTAAGTCTTCTAATATTGGCTCCATCTTGCAGATCGTGTGCTACAGTTGACAAATATCATCGGCATAATCCACCTCCTCGAGTTGCTGCGAGAGACACATGGCTTCGAATTGGTACTCACTGGTGATTTTAATCATATGTGGGGGCATTGGGAACGCATTGTATTCACTCGTGCCTTGGTAGCGTGAGGTGAAGTCCTAGGGCAGATACTCAAGTTAAGCAACTGACTTATTGTACTCCATACCAGTTACATATTTTCTTAGTGTCTTCCATTCGGGATGCCTAAGATGAGATGTGTCCGAAATTATATTTTTCCCAATAAAATAAAAATAAGTCTTCAAGAAATTTGCCATGAGTTTGATTGATTTATTTATTATCTTAGCAAAGTATTGTTTTTAAATTGATTATTTGTATTTTTAAAAGTTACATACGTACAATAAAAAGAAAGATAATGTACTTGAAAAGTCATTAATTGTAAATGATACGATATCCCACTATTCAACGTTCAGCATATAGAGAAGCAGAGCACATCGCAACACCACTCTTGTGAACATTTCAAGTAAACGACGTTCACAAATGGATTTTTAGTGGTTTCGCTGTGGTTTCCTTTCAATTTCAAGGGTTTTTGTGTACAACGCGCCTTTCCTTTTTTCTCTCTATCTCTCTTTTACTCTCTTCATACGCTAAATGAATTTTCATCTTATTGTACACATTTTAACCCCCCGCCTAAAGGCATGCTACCAATTATTAACAAACAATGACGATTATCTGCTCATTAGTGTTATACAAGCTTTTGACTTCCGTTGCCATTGTCTGTTTTAAAATATAACAGTTGTTGTTTTTCTTGTTGTTTTAGATGGATTTTTCAAAAATGTTTTCAAATGAATAAAATTAAAAAAAAAAATCAAAATCGAAATAGAAATATAAAGGGTTTTTCAACAGGAATTTTGTTGTCCATTGGGCGTATATCAGTAGTGGAAGGTATTAAAACCCTAAAAATTCACCATTGAATGATGGGTCTGCAAAGGCTACATTTTGCATAATTTTTAATGTTTTCGGTCAGCGTAAATATCCATCTGAGACAGCCCAATGGATTTAAGCCGATTGGCTAGTTCTATAATAAGTCAACATTAACGTCTGTTTGACCATGTCTTTCAAGTGAAAGCATCACTGCATTGAGCCACAGTGTTAAGGAAGAAGCGAATTTCTCAATTTTCGACGTTTCAACACAACGGCTTCATTGGCTACTAGAGAGCTTGTCGATATTGTTGGAATTTCAAATAGATCAGTCCACACCATTTTAAAAGACATTTTGTGCCTTAAAACTTAAATCTCGATTTGTGCCAAAAACACTCAATTTGTTGGAGAACATTTAATCAAAAATGCAACCAATATCGTTCCACAACCACCGTATTCGCCTGATTAAGCACCGTGTGACTTCTAGTTGTTCAGCAAACTCAAGAGGCCACTATGGGGACGCGGTTTTGATTGGATTGAAGAGATAGAAGTCGAATCTAAGAAGGAACTGTTGGCCATTTCGGAAGACGAATATAAAAAATGTTTTGAAAATTGGAAAAAAACATTGGCATAGTTGCATTGCAATCTGGGGGAAGGATTATTTTGAGGGGGTTGAATTAGATTCAACAGAATAAATAAAGATTTCAAAAGATATAAATAAAGTCTTACTCATATTTGTATACAGTCGTATGTAGGCAGTTTCGTTGTGGTTTACCTTTGCATATCGACGCCTGCTGCTATAAGCACTTCAAGGCTACCGACCGTCGACTACACGACTACAAGCGACGCTAGCTACAAAAGTATCCAAGTAATCAGCTACTTAATTATTTTAACGACTAAAGCTACAAAATAAATGTAAACATATGGACATATGATTATTCTTTTTCAGTGGTGACACATATCGTAATTTTTTTTCGCGTTTTTAATGTGTATATTTCATGCATCTTATTGTATTGACAGCACTAAACTGTTAGTTGTCGCCAAGAAAAATATAAATTAGCCTAAGTTGGCTACGGAATAGAACGGTAGTCGTGTAGTCGGTAGCCGTGTTGCCGCTAAAATAATTATTCTCATATGCACATACGTATTCTATTTTTGACAGCTTGTAGACGATGGTCGGTAGCCTTAAATGTGTTTATAGCATGAAGTTGGCATTTAATTTTTTATTGATACGACTACTGATACTTACTAACTATCGCTTCACATATTTGATTCTATTTGAAGATAGAGGTAATATGTGAACAAAATGATTATTTTTAGAAAACGATACAGTCTCTGAACAAGAGAACAGAGCTATTACACTATTAATAAAAATTGTTGTTTCTTCAAATCAAAGGAACGTTTTTTTCCAAATTAGGTAAAGCGTTTTTGAGAGCAAAAATCTACCAGAAATGTAAGAAAATTGTAACAAACCAACCAATCTACGAAATTGTTCTTAAACAACGAGAAACTACCAATTTTGGTAGCTTGAACCAACCTTCGTACTGTAAACTAATTTGTCGATTGCTTTCGCGATTATATTTTATGAGGATATGTTATAGATGTCAGGCCTTAAAACTCAAAATCCATGACGTGATTAACGAAATATGCCCTCCCTTTTGTTTAAATGTGATTTAAAATGTTCAAAGAAGGATACTATTGTCGAATGCGTAGTCGTAGTAGGCCAATACCATTTTTCGTTTATAACTGGAAGTACAATATATATTTTTTTAATCAAAGTTCTTGTTGAGAAACCCTTTATAAATGAAATATAAAGAAACTTTTGCATATATTTCAGAGATTTTTTAATTGTAAAAAAATAACATTCAAACAAAAACAGTATAATGGTTTTATGGTTTTGTGTGCCACTTGCCACACAAATAACTTGCCACATACAGAGCTTGCTGCAACAGAGAGAAAGAAAAAAAGCAGCCACATCTTGAATAACATTTTTCTGTGCTGTTTGTGTTTTTTGTTTTTTTTTTTTTTGTTTTAGAAAAAAGTGGTTTAAAACAGATTTTCCATGTGAATTCTAAAGCAGACAAAAAAAGGGCGGGCGTTTATTATTTTAGAAAAAAGTTCTAAAAAATAAAAATGAAAATAAAAAGAAAATAAAAATATATAAAAATCTGAAAATATATTTTCGTTTTTGTTATTATTCCGTTTGGAAAATTGTTATAAATTGTATTTATGCTCTCAGGCATAAATGAACTTGTGACAGTCGTCATCATCACAATCACAATCGCAATCATCGTCAACATCATCGTCGTTGTGTCAATGGTGGTGGCAGTGGTGATGATGATTTAATGATGTTGACACTGTCAACTCACCTCATCTCATCTCTTCTCTTGTTTTCTGTTCGTTTGTCTATATTAATTGACGTTTAGAATTCTTTTTAGAGTCTTTATTTAAGCAGTTAAACTTTTTTCATATTTTTTAAACTACGCTTTGTTTCTTGTATTCCATTTCAATTAAAAACGTTTTAGATTTTATTTGACGCGCAAAAAGCGTCATTTATTTACTGAATAGATAAAGAGATCAATAATAATATTAATATTATATAATAATTTTTTATACGAGGATTGAGCTAAAAAAAAAATAAAAATTATTTTATAAATTGATTGGAACAAAGCCATTGGAAAAGGTAATGCTTAGAAGAAGTTTTAAATTCAGGTGGTATAGCAATAGTATAGCCAGTCTTGTCTTGGATGATGCTTCAGATTCTTTGGTGGAAAAAACCTCAAACTTCAGTAGTTTTGTAAGTTTCTTGTGACAGTATCAATATCATCCGGATTTGTAGGATCTTTGCATATATTTTACCTACAATATCAATATTGGCCTTGCGTATGATTATCTCTATACATAGGTTAAATAAGGCACTCGGCAGCTAGTCTCATTGGCTAAATTCTCTAAAGAAACTCATCTCTTATGCTGTAATACGCTTGTTTAAAGTCAATGAATAGATGGTGTGTATAGACTAAATTTTTCTTTCTCCGTCACTTCTCTAAGGAGCATATTGGCTTTCCACAAAGCATCCATTGTCTTGTTTAAGTTTCATTAATCAAATTGATTTCTCAAGCTAAGTAGATGATTAATCCACTGTAGCCCCTCCATATGATTGTGTAGTGGGAAATTTCCTTGCCAGTAGGTGGCATTTTTTCCTGATCATTCGTCTGATGTTTGTCATCATCGCCTGAGGTAAGCTGGAAGGTCAGCGGGGCCTCTTTATTTTTTAGATGGAGGGAAGTTCAAGCCTCTTTATTAAACACACGAAACCACATTTAAATTTGCTGGGGCTCCAACCTGGAATGCTTGTGTTGTTATGCGTGCGCTCTAACCATACACCACGCCTGCCACGTATAGGCTGAACACTCGTGCATTTTCTTGCCGAGTTGCCTCAATGTAAACTAATCGAAAATCGCATTGGTAGGGTCCAATAATATTACTCATGTGCAAAGTGAGACGTTCGCATAGTATAATGGATAAGGTCTTAAAGCAGGTGTTAAGAATGCTGATGTCCTTTCCTTAGCATAGACCTTTTTATTTTATTTTACACAATTTAAAAAAACTCAAACGATTAAACCGTAACAATACGATCAATTACGCTGATATTCTATTGAACCAGTAGTTTTTTCTCAGAACATATTTTCAGCAATACCTCATAGAGATAATTAACAAGTACATCTTCGTCTACCTTGATAAATTCCGCACGGCTACCTCGGTACGCAAGGGTGGTTTGCACGCTGTGTCAGTTCCATCAGCGGCTATTAGATTCTCAAACGTTCTATTGTCGTCACCATTGAGCAGTTGCTTGAAATATTCTTCCCACTGTAGTCTGATAGCTTTCTGGATAGTCTAAAACCTAACTGTTTAGATAAACTTTCACAACCAAAATTCCCATGTCTTCTCGATCCATCACAATGTCCTTGTTATTATAGGCACCATAGTTCTCACCGTAAATTCGAACTTAATCTTTTGAGAAATATCCACAGTAGAATTGGTTTTATGACACGTTGACACAGTCAGTGTGCATTTCTCTCATTGAATCCCAAATATTATGATATGGTTCTTCTTAAGAAAATTAAGCAGTTTTAAAACAAGTGGAGAGAGCGCAGACATACAACAAAAACGGCCCAAGTTCAAATTCCGGCGGAGGACATGACAAAAAATTTAATTGTGGTTTCGAGTGTTAATTAAAGAGACTTCAACCTCCCTCCATACATTTCCATCTAAAGAAGCCCTCTGACCTTCCAGCTTACCTCTGGCGATGATAACAAGTAATCAGACGAATAATGACGAAAAAACGCCACCTACTAGAAAAAAAAAATTACAATGCTAAGTAAGGATCACCACCACCACTACAACTTATCAAGGATCTTCACCACTTCACACAATCATATAGAGGCGAGCAACAGTAGATTAATCATCTACTTAGCCTAACAACCAACTTAATTACTGAAACTGAAACAAAAGAGTGACGGAGAAAAAAAAAACAAATTTTAAAAACTCGCTTCCAATGGCTAAAATATCAAAAAAGATTGGCGCGAGCAATCCGTGTTATTAAAAACATCTCGAAAAAGGAGTCGGTAACGTTGGGGGTTCGTCATTTATATCTTCCCAGCTCTCTTAGGAGGTTTTGCATGACAGGTAAATACTATTTTTACTCAGTGTAGACCCACAGTATGCCACTATTAGGAGTTCGAGCTTTTGGAAGTATTAAATACGCCAGTGGTAACATCGTTAAAAGCACAGATAATGTTGTGTGGCAGATGTATTGAGACTTGATACAAACCAATAGAATAAATCCTATTAATAAGATTTATAGCTTAACTACGACTGTACTAATTTAGTGTATCTCTTCTTTAGATAATGTTTATTTTCGTAACACTTCTATTGGAAGGCCATAGAAAGGTGTGCACAGTTTAACTTGGACAGGAATTATAAAGCATAGGACATAGCCTTACTATCTGAAATTGACTCAAGCTAGCACGGTACTGTTTAAATAAAATGATTCGATTGGAAAGGCATAATAAGAACGGCTTTTGCCAAGTACCGGGTCACCAGCAGATAAGCTAGTCATTAGGGAGCTTTCACATTACTGATAGGGTCAGAACCTTTTTGTAAAGTGTGATGAAATGTCTGAATGAGCCTGATTAGCGTAAGGGAGCAGAAGGAGAGGCGTAGACTCTTCTCATGCAAAATGGGCCTGAGGCTATTTAAACTTTTGCTAGATAACTAAAATAACCCGAGAATGATGTTAACTGGTCTTTTGATCGGTCATTGGAGACTTAACTAATTCGAACAAAATTGGTTTAGTGTGGAGAAAATTGAAACACATACTTTGTGATTGTTTTGCACTTATGTATATTAAGACGATGTACCTAGGCGCCTATCAGGTAGAGAATGGAAAGCTACCTTTATGTGTATCAACCGATATTCTGAAATTCGGCCATCGGGGTTGAAGTGGACAGTTTAATTTCAGTTCAGTTCAGTTCGGGGCAGTTCAGTAGGCCAAAGGGTCGAAGTATCTCAATGTCTCTTGACAATAATAATGATAATAAGAAATAAATAGAGCGTTTCTCAGAAAACCGTAGGGTAGTTCTCATACATGTAACACTTCGTAACACTTCTATTGGATTTGTTCACAAAGTTCTTGGATGATCCACGCCTTTCTCTTTTCTAAAGTAAGCGGAAGAAAATCAAAAAAAATAAATAAAATAAAAATTTTAAGTGAACCGTGTAAAACTAGCTTAGAAAACTGCTGTTAAAATTAATTAAAGTGTAAGCTTTTAAGATGTCCTTTTAATCATTCAAAGGATAATGAACTTGAGTTTCTTTTTCCTATTCGTAATATCCAGTTCTTAATTACATACTTTTTCGTTCTTTGAGAAATACTTTTAAATATAATTCTTTGAGTAGATACTCTTGTTTTCTGCTGTCTTTTTTGCAGTATCTTTAAGCCTTTGCTCTTTATCTATTTTCCTAATTTATAGTCATTAAAAATCTTTTTTTTTTCACATCCATGTCCTAATTTACACAATTTTCTATAATTTTCTTATTTTTATAACTCGCTGCTATAAAGTTTTTCAACTGTCCTCGTATTTAATTGGAATTAAGGAAAAAAAAAAGAGTTTTTCAATTTAGTTTTTCCATATTTCCACTTTTGTTTCGTTTTTTTTTTTACTTTTCTTTTTTAACAACAAGTCGATGTTCTGTGCAATTTCATGCTAAATTTTATGCCTGTTAATTTGTGTTTATTTATTCTCAGAATATTTTTATATAATAATCTTTTATCTACCATTTCCATTTTATTATTTTTATAAATTTTTCCTTCTCTTTTTTTGTGTGCACGCCAGAGTATTCAAGTCTTTTTTGTTCAAGTATTCATTAATTAGCGTTCTGCATAACTTGTTGTTGTTAAACAGAAAGTTTTTCATGATTATTTTTTTGTGAAATTATTTTTCTCCTCATTTTTTAGTTGCAATCCTTCGAATGTTGAGTTTTCATTGCTTATTGCATTGCATTTATATATTAAACGCTTAAATGGGGAAATATTTTCTCTTTTTTCTGATATCCACTTAAGGCACCACCCATGACGGCATTTTATTATTGCAAACAAAAAAAAAAAAAAAAAAAAAACTATAATGCAGCAGCAGCCTCTGTAATTACGTAATGCAACTGTAATGCCTCTCTTGGCATTAATGATAAATTCTCCGCCATATTGGTTAAGTATCTACTAAAGGTTTAAATGAGTATTGAATTATAATGCTGAGCAAGAGTTGCCAGGTGTAGAAAATTCATAAGAGAGAGGCAATAAAGAAGTTTTGGTAGTAATAGGTTCAGTTAGAAATAGTGACCGTTGGACGTGTGTATTAACTTGCATTTCATGATTAACAAGAAACTAGACAAAGTTCATCAATGACTTTTGTGACACTTCAGAGGTAGTCACCTAAAAATTACATTCTAAGGCATAAGCAACTGCTGAAAACATATTAACCGCCTTATGCTCATTCTTATTTTAATTGATTCTTTAAGAATCAATAGCCCTTTGAGTTTCAAAATGAGTACTACTCACCAAAATGCATAATTCATATTGTTGTCCTTTTCTTCCTTCTGTTGACAGTCACTTTTAGAAGTCATTACTCAATCTTGACGTCCTAGACGGTTAACTGAAAAGTTATTTAAAACAAGCTGTACCCTCTTATAGGGGCTATGTATATAAAGTGTGGTCCAACCATAATGCACGATGTTAATTGTGAGTCACACCTTAACGTCAAGTTCTTTGCCCAACTTAATTTGACATTTCTTTGCTTGGTTCCACCATGGAAAGGTACACAATTGAGCAGCGCGTTAATATTGTTGAGGCATTTTATGCGCGTTCAAATTATGTTCTATTTCGTGCACTTCGAGACTTTTTTGGTCAGCATAGTCGACCAAATAAATCGACCACAATCGGGACACTTGTGCACAAATTTCAGCAAACGGTGGCACATAATGGGCGTCCAAATCAAAATGCATTTCTTGCACTTTGTAATTTTTTTGTCAGCGCAATGGACCAATATGTCCACAATCGGGACAATTGTGGGCAAATTTCAGCCACCCGTGTGGCAGAACTATGCAGACTCGACTTGTCATCGTACCAAACAATTAAACAGCTCACGAACATCACTGATGCTTATTTTGAATACAAATTTGAATTTGCACGCTTACAAGGTTCAATTGACTCAAGAGCAGAAGCGTACAGACCATTTCAAGCGTAGTCAATACGCCGAATGGTTAATTGAACAGACAAAAGTGAATGGTGACTTTACAAAGAAAATCATCTTCAGCGAAGAGATTTCGTTAACAAGCAGAATTGCCGCATTTAGGCAAATGAGCATCCACGAGTAATTGTTGAAAAGCCGATGCATCCACAAAGAGTGACTGTTTGGTGCGCTTTATGGGCTGGCGGCATCATCGTGCCGTACATCTTCGAAAATGAAGTTGGCCAAGCAGTTACCGCTAAAGGATAAGTTAATTCAGCACATTAACGACATTTAACCTCGATTATGTCTCAGAGTCATTGAAAATATGCACCGACGGGTGATAGACGTATGCTACCGAAGCCGTACATAATTGTCATAGATCCTTCTTCTATTAAGATAATTCTCTGAAAACTTTTTGTTTTATTTACATTAAGATCGTGTGTTTTGGTTGAACCACCAAGATTATGCTTCTAGTTGGAGCAAAGGGCCTCCACAAAATTTCATCAGCTCTCTCCGTTCTTCGTATTTGCCTTTATTTCCCTTCAGTTTTTGTCAGAACTTAAATTTTTAATTTAATGATCGACGAGTTGAGAGAATTAATCACACAATCACACCAACTTTCTATTGGTAATTGCAACTACGAAGTGGAGTTGATCTATCATCAACATCGGCAATAATGTAAGCGAGGAAATCCAAAGGAGAATCGTTCTGCCAACAAATATATATGCTATTAAAAAGTAGAGCCCTCTCTCTTCAGCTACGTGCGGAATCTAATCCAACGGTTTTCTTTTTTGGGAGTTCACCAGCTATATGCATTGAGTGTGACCAAACTACTTTAATTTCCGACGAAGAATTTGGACTGACACTAACTTCTCACCGCACGTGCGCAGAAAGTCTGAATTTGAGTCAATTCTTTGGCACCATATCCTCAGTATTAGTCGCAGGCAATGGTTTATAAACACTTGCAGTTTGTTTGTCAAGCTTCCAGTCATCAGCCAGGTTTCGCAGCCATTTAATCCAAAAATTCGCAATTTGGTGATTGTAAATAAAGCTTATTTTCTACACTTTACTCAATTAGCCAAAAGATGTTTTAGCTTTTTTAATACGGTTGTTCCCATCTTTAGCAGCTTCCCATTTGGATGTGATAATGCTGCCCAAATACTCGTAGCAACACTTCTTAGTTCGTTCTTTGCTTACGCTATCGATACAAAACTAGTTATTTACCACTTTTTTCACCGTATACCACGTAAAACATCGTGACTGTGATTGCTTGCTTAATAATTCATTCCTAAGGAGTCACAGCTTTCCTAACAAAGCCCATCTGGCCTTCCAAAGTTCTGCTCATAAAACTCCAGAAGTTTCAGATACTTCATATTCTTGCACTCTTAGAGCTGGACAGCTTCTTCTACTTTACTACATTGTTAGCTTTTTAAGTAATAATTACTTCAGATTCCCAGACTCTTGCTCTCACGATCGTATTGCCTTTAGTAACTGAGTCTATCAAGAGTCAGTTTTTAGTTTTCATTTATTTTTTTAATTTGTAATCCAATTACAAATTATTTTTACTATTATGAACATGGTAATAACCAAGGTGACCAGATTTCCTGATAGGAACCGACCCACGTCTCGCGAGTTGACAGACTAGCGCACTGCAAACTAAACTGCCGGGGCACGCAATTGCAAAAATGGAGTTTTCTAACTGACAGCTTTACAGCTTCGATGGTACGACTTCCGTTCTTGTCTCTTCTTTCATTATTGCTAAATGTCCAATCAAAATAATGTAAATATTTCTCTGCAATTATTAAAAATCATTTTCTTCACCAGGTGCTAAGCCAAGTTCTGGTAGGGATTCCCTTTTCCTGTTGCACTTGCAGGTCTCATCTGTTAAGCTTACACAAAAGTCCAATCAAAATTCAATCTTATAACTTTCTTTCTCTTATTGCGTTTACATTAGCTTTTGATGTTTTGGGATGTATAGAAGACTGGGAAAACAGCAATGACGTACCTCGTTTTGGGCAACCAAACACTTGAACATTCTACGAAAAGTTGATTTTGTCTTTGGTACCATTTTATTTTGAGTACTTTAGGCATTGGACATACATATGTATATACGTTTGTCGTATTTATAGTACGAACATTCAGTTAGTTCGTGATTTGCTTAAAAAAGTTAGCAAATAACGGATAATATGGCTACGACATCAAAAACAACTCGTCCTTAGCCAAGCGCACATTTCATCGCTAAGTTCAAGACTTTACTTTACGTTTTCCTTGATTAATGGAGAATTAATATTCAGCAGTTCTTACCATGAGTTTATATGGTGTATTAACTTGAAATCACACGAAATAAATTTCCTCAGTCCGCATACTCTCGGAATACTACTTTCTGACAACTTAAGAAGCTTATAAAATGGTAGTAATTTAGAACTTTGGAGTAAGTAAAGACGGTATTGACGAAAAAGCTGTAGCCTAGATAGAAAAAACACATTCGTTTATTGATAACAGTGCTTTGGTTAGTTTTTCCTTCTTTACATTATCGGAAAAATTTTATTCAAAGGACGGGTAGTTTGCATAAGCAATGAACATTTCCGGGCAGTCTTTTGATAACTGGATTCCTAGAAGAAATCTTTGAATAGATACTAAATATTTCCTGTTCGTTTTTAAAAATGTTTGTCACAACTGTCTGGTAACCTTTAGAATCTCTTCACATCTTCCCTTTTAGCTCTCCCTCTACTATTACTTTGGATGCGTCTATAAAATATTCCATTAAGAGTATCCCTTACAAAAAATAAAATAAAATTTTCTACAATTTGTTGCTTGTTTTCCGGTTGGCTAAATTTTTTTGGCTTCCATTTTGTTATGCTCTCCCCTACCAACGTTTATCCAACTTTTTTTACTCATACCCCCTAGCTTTCTAAATGTATAGAAATTGTTTCTACCATATAACTGCAACAACTCGTATATTCTTTTATACATTTGTGCTTCCATTAAGGAGTATATTCTCCCTTCCCCCTCTCACACTCTCTCTCTCTCTCCTTCTATGTGGGTTTTTGAAGTGCTTGGGTAAATTGTAAAGAGTTTTTTTTTACAATTTTCATGTCTACTTCTGCTTGCTATACAAGTGTATGGAGCTGGCTTTGCTGGGATTTCGGTGGTTTATTTTTTATTGTGTTTGTTTTGTTGCACAGAAAATTTATTTTTGTTAACGGATGAAATAATTTTTTAATCGTAATCCTCCAACTTAAGTGGCAAGATTGTTATTTTGTTAAAAATAAAAAAATTTTCCTTTAATATTTAGCGGAAACTTAATTATGTTTAAAGTGCGTACAAAGTTTTATAAATGGTGGAGGACATGAGACTATCGGATCTGATAATTTGTCGATCGGCTGACAAATCTACTTTTGTTATAGCATAATTCAATTGGGTATCGGGGACATTACCCATATTAGAAATTGCTACTTAAGAATAGGAATTGCGCAGAGCTGAATTCTATTTCTTTAGTGACAATTGCAACCGTGATCGGTGACGTTTTATACTCTTCACACTGTTTAAGAACTTGCACTTTTATCTTTGTTAGAATTGTGTAAACTTAAGATACTAATTGGCGGATAAGATACTTATTGCGATAACTAAAGCATTACCAATGGCGTTCCGGAAAATTCAAGCTCTTCAGAGCTTTTGCAAAAGAAAAAATGGAAACGGATCTAGAGAAATCACACTCTCATTTGTGATTAAATTTAGTAAACTATGATGGAACAAACGCAGAGATTATATTGGCTTATAACTGCCAAACAGATGTAAGGGACAAAAGACAATTTTTATAGGAGAATGTTTATTTTAAATATGTTTTTTTTTGCTGTAAAATCATAAAGGTACATTTTACAGCTATAAAATTTTGTGTGATGGTACGAATGATCGAGTACTATCGAATTTTATCAAATAACTTAAATCGATAATCATGGCGTCTACTTTTTTGCTTTTTTGGCAGTTATTGCTCGATACCTATCCGTCTTTCAGACTCTTCGCAAACTTCTTATATAATTATTTGCCAAATCTTAGGATAGGTATAGTGCAAAAGATAAACTGGTGAATCTAGTTATAGTCGGTGGTGATAGAAAGAATTCTTCTTGGATTATTACTAAAATTTTGCAAATTTAGAATGGAAATAACAAACTCTACGAAATACGAAAGCAAATTGCATAGATTTGAGATTATTCTGTACAATTGCAAAGTGCAGAATTAAAATCTTCGGAAATTGTTTAGAGCCACAATTTAAGAAAGTGGTAGTTATCTTCTTGAAGTTGTGTTAAGTAACTGAATGTTACAGAATAACTAGTGACTGTTTCCAAACCAAAATAAGATCCCTGTATAGTTTAGTGCCATGTAGAATCTATATACATATGTATATAAAAATAAGTTATCCTATTTTCGTCGTTTTATAACTCGAGAACCATTAAACCGATTTACAAACCAATACATGCGTTGGAAAGGTGTACGTACTTTCACTGATGGTTTTTATTCAATTGAGCGTTGCACGTCCATATAAAATTTTTATTTATACATATGTCTTTATCATTAAAACGTATGTCTATATCATTAAAGAGAATACTATATGTATAGATTTTTCGGTATATCAGGATATCAGAAGAGAGCCATCTTGAACGAGCTTCTAAAATATTCTAAAACAATTACGAATATAGAAGACTTGTGTCAAACACAACTGAACAGTTTACCAAATTACTAGATACGGCTTCATAATTTCAATTATGATCTCATTTTATTAATAAAAAAAATGGAGGGAAAGTTTCGCCATATCCGCACTGTATAGCCGTTTAGAAATATCATTTCTTATTTTTGATCTGGAATATTTCAGCTGAAATCCGTTTTTTTTTTTTTGAATTCAATAAAGTTTTGATTTTTATTTAAATTCTATCTACAATTATTTTATTTCTTTTAAGCATAATCTTAAACATTAGAGGGGGTGTAGAAAGGAGGGTTTATCCTTTTAAATTAATATATAATATTGCACAGCTTTTATGTGACTGAAATATTTGTGTATTTATTCTTCAAAATAATATTTAAATTTTTATCATATTATGTACATACATACTACATACTTCTTACCCCCATATTCATAAAAAGTAATATGTATTTAAAATCTATTCAAAGAAAATTTTGTATTAAGTACATTTCATTCAGTATTACAATAAGTAATTCCTTTAATAATTATTCAACAAATTATCTTAAGTTAGGTATAAACAAAAGTTCTATTTAATCTTAATCTTTAATCTTAATTTTAATTCGCAACTTTTTACAATTGGCATCCATGTACGTAACCGACATTACGAAATATGGCCGCTGCTGCGGCTGAAGTTAAAAAATTACACGGATTTGTGGCATTAAACGTTGATAAACCGGGTGGACAACAGCCCAAGGGATTGGCTCCACCATTTTCTGCTACATATTCCTTTTCCATAGAGGCTTGATGTCGCAGTTGTTCAAGACGTAATTGATTTTGACGTTTCCATTTGGTTCTGAAAATAAAAAAAATAAATAAATATTAGTTTTTGGTATAAATTTTCAATCAGGATTAGGTAGTATTATATTTAATTAGTGTATATAAGATTTCTTTAAGTGTAACATGCAGGTAATCATGCCTTTAGAAGCTGCTTTGGAGCTGCTTTCTTTAAAATACAAGAAATATGTAAAGTAAGAAATTATTTTCTTCTATTAGACACTCTTGTTTCCCCTTTGATTTTCAAAGTGTCTAAGGAAACATTCTATCGAAAACCTTAGTAGGAATACCGATTTCCGACCCTAAAACAAATAAACAGTGTTTTTTATAGAAATGGAATAAAACAAATATTAATTTTTTAAATTGCCATGAAATTTACTTTATTCGAAAGGTAATCTTCTGGCATTATAATTTAAATGACATTTCTAGCATACGACCGCCACGGCTAGTTCGAACGTAGTCTAATCGAAAGGTCAAATTTTCGATGAATTTTTCCAACATTTGTGGCCGTATATCGGCAATAACGCGGGCTTATCGGCTTAGACTAGCGGCGATCTTGGACGCCAATTTACGGGTCAGAAACGTGAAATAAAGCGGTTACCAAATGTTTCCTACAATATACAATATAATTTCAATTGTGGCACGAGCTGTGTGACATGTTGCGCCGTCTTGTTGACCCCAGCTTCAGGCTCAATTGATGAACGAAAAAGTCAGTAATCATGGCCCTATAGCGGTTACCATTTACTGTAACGTTCTAACCAGCGCATAAAGCACACCAAACAGTCAGTTTTTCTGGATGTAACGGTATCTACAAATACGGCAGTTTTGTTTAGTGACGTATCCATTTAAACAAACATTTCATGTTGAAATGCCAAACCAAAGTAAACATAAATCACTTAAAAATGGCCGCCAGTTAAAAAGTGTTGCCAACTTTACGTTTTTTTCCTTTATAAAAAACACTCGGTACCTCTTTTTACCATTTTGGACATTATTTTTGGGGTTACTTGTTATATGAGTACCTAATGACTACTTAAGTAAGGAAACGGTAATCAAAAGAATTGCTCGGCTTGCGATATACTATATAAACTTCCGCTGTACCCTTTGCATATTACCTGCAACGTCATGCTACACTTATTTAATAGCCTTACGATTCTTCTCCAAAGCACAGTTATCACGTCTACTCCCTAAGAATAATGTCCCGACAGAATTCAAAAGTTCTGGAAGCTGCCGGTGCCTTGAAAGGTGCTTTCTTCCTATCCGGGGATAAGTGGCCCTTATCTAGTCCGAAAACTTAAATACAAGCTGAGTTTCTATTCGAGTCTTAACTGATACGAGCTCTGATTTTCAGGTTAACAACTTCTGTTTTTTTTATTACTTTGCTACTATTGTGTTGGGAAATATGTTTGGTTTTTACTTTTTGCTTTATTTAATGAAAGAACAATAGTTATAACAATAAAAAAAATTTTCGTTGCCGCTTTTGCCGAAAATCGCCAGATCTGGTATCGAAAAAGTTGCTGAGCCGGTTTTTAAACTCCTCTTCATTATAGTCACTCGTCTTGGCTACGCCATTCAGGCCGCACAACTCCAGAAGGCCAATATGTGGAGCTATATGCCGCGCACAACCTCCTTGCGCAATAAGTGAATGAATTTACTCTTATATCGTGTGTAGAAGCGCACCTTCAACATTTTCCTCACTTCACACCCTGAAAAGTATGTAGTTGAGTTTCTTGCACCTCTCGGAAATTCGGCTCATTGTACCATTTATATAATGATATAATTAGGCTAGATGTGGATAATTTCATCCCACCCGAAATGCTTCCTTTTAAATCAAAGAATAAATCTTGCTTAAATCAGACGTTCAAACTTGCAGTCAGATCCAGAGAGGACGTAATAACAAATGCGTTCATACTGACTCGCTACGCAAACAGGCGAGAACTTCCTGTGCCGTAGTACTTAGTAGGGAGATCGGCTATTCAACTTTTCCAAAAAACGGTTTCCGAATAGTTCGAAAACTAGCAATTATTTAAAAACCGGTTTACAGTTATAGATTTATCAAATAATCGGTTTACCGGTTCTGTTATTAAAATAAGATTCTTTTCAATTCTAGTTGCATTAGTGAATAAAATTGATAAATTTGTGTCCACAGTTGTAGCAAGTAAGGATGCTAGAACAACGTTTTTAGGGTCTTAATGGATATTTCTTCCTCGACACCGCAACGTCCTAATATTTCATCCAATGATTCAGTCAATTCATAAACATATTTAAGGTGGTTAATAATTCCTGGTGTTGAAGGCTTTATCAGCTTAGTATTTAAAGACACTCAATATATCTATGTAGACTTATCCTCTCCATCAATTTCCAAATTTTTTCACACTTCAGAGGACATGTGTAGAGACACAAATGCATGCATTACGTATTTAATAGTGTGTTCCACTATAACATAGCATAGTAAGACACCCACCTACCAATCCCACCCCACATGACAATTTTTAACAGCGGTATCACCTCACAACATTGCAAGCGGCTGATTATGAGTATTTACGCTTGAAAAACTTAGCTAACTATAGGGTGGGCAATTTAAAAGTTTAAATTTGAACTAGCGGTTATTTCGAATCTGGCAACACTTATGTCACAAAATTCAGTATATTATCTCTACTGAACGAAATGAATCTATTTATGCTTAAGCAACGTTAGGGTTTATTGGAAATTTATTTCCAAAACAAAGACAATTAGTCGGAAATTGCAAAAAAAAAAAATGAAAAAATTGTCGTATTTGTGGCTCAGAAAACTCAAGCATGGTCTTACAGAAACGTGGTGCGGCTTGTGGAGCGGAGGCGTCATTAGCCCATATTTAATATTTCATATATCGCAACCATTACGGTTAATGGAGACACCTATCGCACTATGATAACCGATTTTTTGTACCCGCTCTTCATGGTATTTATGTGAACAGGATAGTACAACTTGCCACACATCTCATGACACAATCGATTTATTGCGTCAAACGTTTGATGGCCGTTTAATTAGCCGAAATGGTGATGTCAGTTCGCCGCCAAGTAGCTGGACTATTGGACTATTTTCTGTGGGTCACCTATAAAGACAACTGATATGCCGACAAATCTGAGACAATTGAGCATTTTAAGTTCAACATTCGTGATGCCATTGCCGTGATACGACCCCATACTCTCGAAAATTGGACCCATCGAATGGGAAACTGTGTGGCCAGCCGCGACAGCCATATAAATGAAATAATATTTCATTTATAACCGGAACATATGTACTTCACAACAACAAAAAAAATAAATTGGGAAAATTTCAAACCGATTTTGTTTTATTGCACTTTTAAATTTCAACTTTTTAATTGCCCACCCTATATAACAAATGCCGTTCGGAGCCGGCGTTTGTAGGCTCTTTTCAATAAGTGTAGTCGATCATCATTCTCGGTATTCGAAAAATGGACATTTTAAAAAACCGTATTCGACAAAACCAAAAGAACTGGTTAAAACCGGTCGAATAATAACCGTTCGATCTCCCTAGTACTTAGGAGTAAAAAGGCTCATACGCGTGTAATAGGTTTTCGTCATTCATTGCAGTTCTTTTAAAGTATGACCGGTTGAAAAGGCAAATCTTCTGGCTGAAATGTTTGCAGATAATTTCAACTTGCCTGAGAGCGTTAAACCTCTTTATTCCTTTCCTTGTGTCATATTAAGTAAAGGCATGATTTCTCATCTCTCGTGACGAATCGTTACAAAAAGCGCTGTTTATGTCTACGAATTGGTCGATGTTGAAAACAAATTCAAGGTATTTTCTTTGTCGTTGTTGTTAAGCTTGCCGATTTTTCGGTAATTCTCATTAAATGATGATACAGAGAGAGTTCCTTTAGAAGAAAATATAAAAACTTATTGCGAATTTAAAAAATAATTTAACACGATAACTAAGAAGTGTAAAGATTTAATGTAGTTTTCCAAAATAGAACATCAAAATTTAAAAGTTATAAGTGGAAAATATGTTAAGAGGATGAGGTACATTTTATTTTATTTTTTTTGTAAATTTTTATAGAAATCGCATTCCTTACCTTCTATTCTGATACCATGTCTTCACTTGTGTCTCCGACAAATTCAATGTTTCCGCCACATCACTGCGATCAGCTACACTTAAATATTTCTGACAACGAAATTTCCTCTCCAAATAGGCTAACTGAGCATGCGTAAAAGCGGTACGTCTACGTCGCGGTTTGCGTCCACTTTTCGGTAAACCTAATTTGTGTTCCGATATGAAAGCCGTCGAATGGTTTTGATTCATCTGAGTGGGTGTAGAATGTTCATTGTCATTAAGGTAATGAGAAGAGTCCAGACTGGATTCATTGTTGCTGAATAACAAATGTGAGCCGTTTAACTGAGAGTTGCTGTAGTGACAGTTTAAAGCCTCTGAGTCTGGTGAAGAACGATCTTCTATATCGATATCAGAATTGTTGTCGGAGACGTCAGAATCTAAAAATAAAGAAAAAAAAGACAGAATATAATATTATTTTTAAAACCTGTGGAGTTACACGTGTAAACGCTTAACCTCCCACAAAGTGAGCTAAAATTATAACAAAATTTTTGCGAAAGTATAAAAAATGTGGCGTTTTTGCTTTACATTTTGCCATCATTATCAATCAAATTAAATCATAATTTAATATATTATTTTTCAAGTGGGCGTTTGCCGTCTACAATAACTTTTTTGTCCTTTTGAAAAAAATAAAAATCATCGTTCTCCTCATTGTCATCGTCATTCTCCTTTTCCCATTGCCTTACAAAAGCTCGTGTTTTAACCACATGAGACCTTTTTGTTAAACATTTTCTCTATATTTCCTGGAAATCAGTCCGTATGGCTGAATAAAATAAAAATGGCGCATAAAAATAGTCTTTTTCACCAAATAATTGTTTTATTTTTATCCTTTTTGTGCTTACAATTCATTTATATTCATCCTGTCTATTCTTGTGTTTTTTCGTTATACTCTTGCGTGAGTGGCGGCATTAAAACACAGCAGGAACGATTAAGTTCACGTGTTATGATGTCTTCTCTCTTCTTCCTTCGGTTGGCAGCTAAACCAATTCTAAAGTGTAGGTGAATGGCGTAGATTTTAAAAATATTTCTTGCAGAAGCAGACTTTTTTGTGTGGTTGTGTAGTTTAGGAGATAAGTTTTAGAAATGAAATATAAAAAAAAGAACTTTATTTAAATGAAATCCAAGTTTGCTAGCATTAGTGCTTCAATATGTACAGCGTTATTCAAACATAAGCTTCTCAATCAAAATCGAATTATTGTCTATTAAGTGTGAATTAAGTACTTACCCATAGAAACTCTGATTATAATCTGACAAATAACTGTATAAATTCTGTAATCTTTCTGACTCCAAAATGCCTGTGCAGATCATTGTTTTCTGTCGAGAGTCTAAAAACTTTTAAACTTTTTTTTTGATCGCTTTTGCCAACAAAAACAATAGAAAATCTAACTCAACATAATTAAAAAAAAAAAAAAATCAAAATAAAGAAAACAAATTGTTTTAACCTTCGTGAGGTTTGAACCTGTGCTGCTTGTCGTCTGTTCAAGCATTGTAACTTCTACACTTACTTATTCTTTGATTGTATTTATTTATTTTCTGTTCACAATTTCATAATTTTTTGAATATATAGTATTATCTGTTGTTGTAAAACAATTATTTCTAATGCTTTTACAACACTTAAGCAATAATTCTAATCGTTTCGTACCGAGTGACATCATTAGAAAATTTTACGATATCCAAATATTTTTCGATCGAGCTTCATTTCGATCAAAATTACGCCCCTGATCTTTCATATAGAATTCTATCAACTCGGTGTATTGTACAGGAAACTGAGTTTTTAGTTTCTAATACAAACCTTTGTTCCATATTTTGTCGAAATATGACTGAACAAATTTTTTTTTGCTCGATGGCTTCTTCTATCGTATGGTCAATTGTGATAAAACTACATTAGCATTTTAGTATCAGAGTTTATGTATCATTATTACGTCAGAAAATTTTCAAGTTAATGAAACATATTTGAGTTTCAAACATACATTTATAATGACGTTGATACTATAAAAGCTTTGTTTGGTAGATTTTTAAGAACTTCACCATTTAATAGGTCAAAACCAGGCTCAAATTGTCGGACTCGTAATCAAACAACTTTGATCCCCGAATACATTTGATACTCTCACAAATATATCCCTGTTTTTCTAATAGTCTGTTGATATTTAAGCAATTTTTCAACAGTGTCAAATCACATGATCGTGGAGGCTAAAGAACATCGCCACGACATGAGATAACACGGCCATTGAATTTCTTGTGCAAGAGTGCCAATTTTACATTCGCTGTGTGGTAACCACATATCGTCCAGGTCCTTATCCTCAATTTCTGGCCACAAAAAGTTCGTATCATCTCGCGATAGTGAACACCCTTCACATTAACACCATTGACGGCTTTTCTGCCACACTATCGCGAACAACAGCGAGATTTTTCGCAGAACGAACGTGAACGCGAGCATGCACAGGTGTTTTCACATTTCCTACAGACTCGGCTTGCTGATCAATTCTTTCGATTGTGAACACATTTGTTCGATTATGCATTTTGATTAAAATGCCATTTTACGTAAAAAGCTTCAACAACGCGCTGCTCAATTGTGTACCTCTCCATGGTTGAATTTTCCAAACACTGAAGCAATGAAATGTCAAATTAAGTTGGGCAAAACACTTGACGTGAAGGTGTGTTTCATAATTAACATCGTGCATTATGGTTGGACCGCCCTTTACTTCTGTATGCTGCTGTTTAAAAACAGTATGTTGATATTTAAACAATATTTTAATGCTGGTAACTACCATATTAAGCCTCCGTTATTATGACCTTTTTGCAAAAAAAAGAAGAAATTTTGTTTGTATGCATGTATGTATACATATATTTTCATAAAAGTTTTCTTCTTATGTTGCTTTCAATGTGTTCATCTCTCTTTTTGTCCGTGTACTCGTAGAACATTGTTAAAAAAAACTTTCTTAATCTTAATCTAAATTGTGTATTTAACATTTAAATAGTTGTTAATTGTTTCATTATGATACTTATGCTTCTTATTTTTTTATATTTATTTTTATGTTTATTATTGTTGTTGTTGTTGTTATTAATTTTATTATAAGTTTAGCCTTCTTCTATAAAGAGAAAAAATGATTTCTGCGCTTAAACACACGAGGCAACATATTCTATTTGCTACGAGTAGTAAAATATTCCATTTAAAATGCTAATTAACAGGCATTTTAACTTTTACCACAAAAAGATGCACTCGCTCACTCACTCATCAACATCGTCATTATCATCGTCACCATCTTTATTATGATCATCATCACCATCAGTATGGTAAAGTACTTTTCTTGTTAAAGAAAATAATTTTTAGCCGTAAGCCATTTAGACGACGACTAAACAAAGTCGAAATGTAATTCTCTTTCATTCTCTTTTGTTTTTCTAGATTTTTTTAATTGTTCTCTGTTTGCAATTTACACTTTTTAACTGATTGTCTGTCTGTCTGTCTGTTTATTTATTTTGTCTTAAACAGAAGGAATCATAAATCAAGAAATTTAAGATTTCAATTGTCAGCTTTCTTTCATTGTTTTTCTATGTCGTACGTGACAAATTGTTGTAAAAACTTGTTAACATGGGCATAACCATCATACATTTGCCTGTACTTACTCGTATGACTTTATTTGGTTAACTTTTCTAAAGGGCTTTTTTTACAATTATTTTAAAATTTTTCAAGAGATTCTCCTCTTCTTCGCTTTGTTATATTTCTAAATTTGTATTTGTTTCTACGAGCGTTGCATTAATTTCACTTTTATTGCCATCTATTTCCCTACCTATCCCACATGTATCCTTTAAAGCTCAAGTGTTAAGCCATTAACAGTTGTGTGTCTTGGTGGGTTAAAATAAGAGAATTATTATACTCGTAGTGTCACTAATTGGTCGGGTAATATCCTGTGTTATAACTTATAACATCCATTAGGAAAGAAGAAAAGTTTGCTTAACAGGATACACACCCAGTTAAAAGGATAAAACCAAAAACGTATTTAAAAACATTAAAAATGTACGGAAGCCTATTTTTATAAATGAAAATTCATACTTTTTTCAAAGACACCTATATGGTGGGTGATTTTTGTCTGATTCGTGACATGTGGCAATGCGGCAGTTTTTTTGTATACCTTATCTGGCTTTCTGGAAACAGGGACATCCTGGATAAGTGTGCAGCTAGTGAGCTCGCTGAGGCTGCCAGACTTCTTTTGAACATTCATCCGCACCTCTTACCGCCGTTAAGCTGGAAATTAAGCAGAGGCATATGTTGGACGCTGAAACAGTCTGGACTGAGAGTGACTCTTGCTATATTGCCAGACTCATCAGGCCCTGGTTGAATAGGAAGCGTACCAATTAACTATTCAAATTAAACCGTCGGAGCGTCATCTCTGCCTACCCATTGCGACATGGGTAGGCACGCACAAAGGCAGAGCTTATCTGCGAATGACTTCTGTGGTGGCTGTGGATCGGCTGCAAAGGAGGAGAGCGTGGTCTACTTTAACTGCCAGTGTCTGTCTCTCGCATGGCGGACACTTCCCACACCGGGCTCTCTCTTTCTCGATGGCATATAGGAGCTATCGATCTTTGACATCAGGTTATTAGCTATGCTCAGTATGCTGTCGGGCTTGTTTTCGACTTAATTTAGGGAAGTACTTCCCATTGCGTCATGAGTAAGCACGCACAAAGGCAGCACTTACCTGCGAATGACTGCTATGGTGGCTGTGGATCGGCTGACAAGGAGGAGAGCGTGGTCCACTTTATCTGCTAGTGTCTGTCTCTCGCACGGCGGACACTTCCCATACTGGGGCTCTCCCTTTTTCGATGGCATATCGGAGCTATCAGTCCTTGACATCAGGTTAATAGCCAGGTTCAGTAGACTGTCGACTAAATTTAGGGAAGTGCTTTTTATATGGTATCACAACAGGCCGCTATGCATGCTCAAGTGTGTCTTGATTCAGCGGGGCTGCCACACGCTCCTTACTACCTTCCTACTTATGGTCCTTACAATCGACACACCCGTCAGGCCATTGTGGCCAAATCTCGCACCCGTTTCACTTTATTGGACATTAATTCCCTAACCCTTGTGCAAAGAGAGCATACCGTGCGATGATTCTCGACTTTTTTGTGCCAAAATGAAAGAATTCGGCCTGGTTGACATATGGTTTCAACAAAACGTTGACATATGCCAAACGGCACACGATACCATGAACCTCACGAGAGTCGAGTTTGGTGACCATAATGCACGGTAGACACCCGCCTACCAACCAGAAGGTCCTCGGTTCAATACCAGGACCAGACAGAAAACTTCTTTAATGCATTTGTCGTGTCTAAAAATAGAATCGGGTGGAGCTCGTTGACTGAGAGAAGTCCCCGTGTTCCTTCATGAAATGTTATGGGAATTATTGTATACAAACGACGTTACAAAAAGCAGCTGTAGTGTTGATCCGAATTTGTCGAAGTCACTACATTCTCAACAATTGGGACTATCCATAACAACCACATGGCGAAGAATTTGGTTTGTTCTGAATTTTTTCAAGAACAAATATAATTTTCAAGCTACAAATACTGAAAAATTTGTCTGAATACATCATAAAAAGTTGGTGTATAAGAACTTCTTTCATGCTAACTGTATGGTGCGCTATGTGACTGTAGAGATGATGTGACGGTTCCGTTATAAAGTTCTTGTTGAAAAGTTCTTAATAACAGGTCATTCAATAAGTCCATAGGATAAGTAAGAAAAAAACCAAATTTTGACAAAACTCGATTTTAGTATTTAACATAGTTGCCTTCAAGGGCGATACAACGAGTATAACGATTTTCCAACTTTTTGATACCACTTTTACCACGGCGGGTGGGTAGGTATCGATTTGTTGCACGATATGTGAGCTCAGGCGGTACCCACTTTGAACAGAGCTTTGGCATACCCAAATGTGGATTTTTTATTTTTTTTTTTTAAGTGGAAGTTTATTTTTTATTTATTTAATAATATATTGAATCTAGCACGTCAAGACTAAAATCTTATTATTTAAAGTGCTAGTGAGATTACGAATTTAAGGTGATAAAGTTTAATAGGTTATCAATACAATTTAAGTGAGAAAAAAATAAATAAATCAGAGAATTATCGAATTTAAATACAATATAGATCGAAGACGATTATATAACGAATTATATAATTACAAAATGAAGGAAAGAAGTAGTAAAAAATATGTATATACATTATCAAGATCAAGTTTAAACTACGAAGATCAAGTTTAAACCGCCTTGCGCTGCTAATCTGAATCCGATTCGGTAATTCGTTCCAAAGACTAGTGCAATAAATGAAAAATTGCCGCTGTGAAAAAGTGCTCTTATATCTTTGCTGTATTAGTTTCCTCGTTTACCTTCCTTAGTTTACCTCGTGCTGATCTAGCAAATCTCAACACTCCAAAGAGATAACTCGGTTGCTGGGTTGTTATAATCTTATGTAATAAATTTAGGCTACGAAACTTTAAAAGATTCTCAAAGGTCATAAGATATATCCTATGCGAAAAGCAAGAAATTGAGTCGCGCCGACCTCTATCATAAATATATATCGCAATATTATTATATGCAACCCTTCGCTTATTAAAGTCGAATCTTGTACAAAACGCGAAAATCTCACAACCGTATAATAGGACTGGTATTGGGTATGTTTTGGCAAGCAAAGAACGAATTTCCAGTGAAGTTGAATGTTTAACGTTCCGTAAACACGACCAACAATGGCCGCTATATGGCTAGATCCGGAGAGTTTATCATCAAATATGACGCCTAAATTTTGCAAGAGCTAACAAACTGAATAATATTATCATCTATTTTTACCACAACGTCATTATTAAGAACCCTGTTGTTTCTATTGAAAAAAATTCACTTTGATTTAGTAGGATTGATGCACAGCCCGTTGTTCGTTGCCTATTCGTTAATCCTAGCTAAGTCAGAGTAAATGTTGTCAACACACTGAGATGCCATATTCAATTCACAACTACTATAAATCTGCACATCATTAACATAAATTTGAACCACACAATGCTCAATCACATTTGGTAAATCATTTATATAGATACAAAAAAGAAGAGTTCCAAGAATTGATCCGTGCGGAACACGACGGTTTATATTAAGAGTCCCTGAATATTTGCCATTATATAAAACGGGCTGCTGGTGAAAAATAAAATAGTTTCTCTAGTTTTTTCGTCAATATTAGGTGGTCTACTGTATCGAATGCCTTGCTGTGATCAAGTAGTATTAAAAACGACACCTTTCTCTTGTCAAGATTACACCTCAGATTCTCGACTTTATCTGTAGGAGCTGTAATGCAAGATCTCCCTTTCACAAAACCTGATTGTACCACAAATAATAAATTCCGTTGCCTAAGATATTCATTAATCTGTTTACTCATTATATTCTCCATTATCCAGAAACGGAACAATGGGCCTAAATTCGCTGTTCTCCTTCGGAATAGGAATAATTTTCGATAGGTTCCATCCATCTGGAAATACTGATTTTGTCAGGATAGTGTTACACAAGTGTCTTAAAAACAGCAAAAGTCTAGGTAATAAAATTCCAATAAATGTTGGATCCAACCCATCCGTTCCAGTTGTCCTAGATTTTAAAAAATGTTCGTGTAAAATAGTAAAAACACTACCATTTGATATCTTTACAATATTAGCTAGCTCGATAACCTTCAATTTACAATCGTTTATAACCAATTTGTGGATTTTTTGACGTTTTCTGGAATAAAAAAGCCTTATTTGGGCGTCCACTGCGCTCTGCATCATTTGTAATTGTACGACGCCGTTTAAATTCAGCAAACCACTTCTCTACCATTTGTTTCGATGGTGCAGAATCCGGATAATGTTTATCAGGCTATTGTTTGGTTTTCACTGTAGTTGTATTCATCAAAAAGCAATGCTTTGTCAATACTCGAAATTCACTTTTTTAATTTTTTTTTTTTCACTAACGAAAGTTGCTTCACACAAAATGCTATAACTCACGAATCAACAGTCAGATTGCTGTCAGTTTTATACACGTATCGTTTGAAGGTTATTACTAAATAAAAATCATATAGAAAAAAATTCGTATAAGGCCATCTATATATGTGTCGTCCTACGAACTTATTGAATGAGCTGTTAATATCAAATAAACTTTTTTTTTTTTTTTGTATTCGATTGGATGCCTATTCCTTACTTGATATTTGTATTTTGAAGGAATGTCGATTTTCTAATGAAATCATGTATGAAAATTAAATTATGAGGTTTGTTAAAAAAATGAGACAAAATTTATTTTTTAATACTGTTGATTTTCACAATTGCTAGAAAGCATCTTCACATCACGAGTCTCCCTCCTCCTTTATTGAAACAAGAAAATGATTGTGGATTTGTTTTGTTGTTGTGTAATCGGTTCTTTCATAGAATTTTCCACAAGCAATGCATACCTCAAAGGCAATACTTCTCGTAGACCGTACGCTGCTCTTGTGGAAAGAAATTTTGATATCTTATGCCAAGTTTCGTACCTCAACGAAATAGTCTCTTCTTCACCAAAGTTTTAAATTGTGGTTTGACGATTACCCAGAACTATTTTCTTTACTTTTTCTATGTTTTCATAAATTTTAAACTGATGGGGCGTCAGAGCCAGGATCAGCTTCTTGTCATAAAGTTCATAGATAATCTTTTTTATATAATAAATAGCGTCTTCCATGGTGCTATTATTCAGAGTCATTCTATGATTTTTCAAAAACCTTGAGAAAACATAAGACCACTAAGATTAGGCGTGACTGTCATTTGGTGTGCCAAAATGTTTGCCTCACTTTAGTTATGAAAAGCCTCATCATGTATATTAATCCTAACTGATGTCCTGGTACGGAAATACAGACGTCAGTGCAGATTGTATTGCATTTGTTACTGTTACTGTTACTGTTACTGTTACTGTTACTGTTACTGTTACTGTTACTGTTACTGTTACTGTTACTGTTGTACTGTTAATTCTGTTACAATAACGCACTGTATGAACTCTCTAGTTTCTCGGAAACATATGCAATAATTTTTCTTGCAAAAAAGCGCCTTTAAGTAGACATTGAAAACTTCAATTTTGTAAACATTGCAATTGTATTAAAAACAATTCCTATATTTTCCTCTAAATTCAACTCAAATAATTGCAACTTGACTGCTATTTTATCCCTCAATCATTTTTTTTTTTTTTTAATATAAATTTTCAAAAAATCAAATAATTTCATAAATTGTTTAGACGTGACTTTTGAACGAAAAGTCAAAATCTTAAGTGTTGTCCCCCCTCGTTTGTTTGTTTTTTTTTCTGAGCATCTTAAAGATAATTGACTTCAATTTCATATTCGAGGTGGTTTTCCAAACATATGTATGAAGAAATATTCATATACATATGGGTTAAGCAGAGTGGATAGCAGAGTCGTGAAGTTTTTAAGCGTTAAACAGCAACGACAGGATATTTGAAGGAAATATTTTTTTCCTGAAAGAAATATGTTTGCTTAGAGGGGTTATTACTTTTAAAACCAAAACAAATGGGTTACAAAAAATTAAATCCCCTTAAGCTTTTGATTGTTATTACTGGCAATACATTCAAAAACCAATCGAAAAAATATTTTCAAATAATTCGCACATGTGAAAAAATTTTTGCTAATAAGAGAGTAATATTCTTCTTCTTCATGCACAAAACAACCCGTAAATTTTCTTCGGGCAAGTTTGTTGTTTGACAAATAAAAAATAAAAAATTCTATATTATTTTTATTAAACTAAAAAATTTAAAATTTTTATAATTTTTATTTATTCATATTACATACATATTATGTACTAATTTTTTTACTTAATCCAGTCTGAGATAGCCATGTGAATAGGCTAGATTTAGATAGAATAAAAGCTATTATGAAATATGTATATTGAACATATATCCAAAGTCTAGCTTCTGATCCAAAGTAATTCATCAAAGTTTTAGAGTGTTAACAAACATACATACATATGTATGTATATTTTTTTTTCACAATTTAAAATCAGCCTTAAACCATTACTGTACTTAGTTTCCAGTCCAAATACTAACCCTTCGTCTTACTAGAGTATGATGTGAGACTCACTCAATCGCTCATTGGTCATGGTAGAAAGGATGTTTCTAGACTAGTGGCTGTGCTTACCGTTCTCTAGCCAACAGAACGGGGCTACGATACAATTATTACTGTGGCAACTGTGACCAGATGATCTTTTCAGATGTCTGAACCTTATGGAATGGATGTGAGATATTCTAGACCTAGTGAGGTTTTTCAAGTTTTTGTGCAAGACACTAGACCATAGTGTTAACTACGAGTAAGCCAACCAATCGTGTGCAAATCATTTAATTCTCTATCACCTCTTAATAACAAATAAATATCGTCCGAGAACTCCATCGGTCTACACAATTAAGCGAAAAATAGCATTTAAGACAATCTGGATCGATAATACAAGCCACTTTTGAGTTCACTAATTGAGGATTCTACTACCTTAACTTCCATAATCTGTTTCATACTAAAAATGAGCGAATATATCAGTTTGCATGAAGTAAATGAAAAATTAAAGTGAGTAGGAAATTTATTCACCAAGACAATGTAGTTCACCGTTGTGAATATTATCTTTCAGTGATAAGTGCAGTGAGGAGGTTGAGAACTGAAAGTATGATTTAACAAACTTCTAAGTTCATATGATTAAGAATCAGGTGCTTAAGGATATTCTAAAAAATTTTAAACAAGATGTTAAGTATGTGTGCTAAAGTTATCCAATAAATATTTGTGCTGAATAACCAAACGAAGTTGTAGTTGTTTGTTGACTGCTTGTACTGCTTGACTGTTTGTAGACGGCAACAGAGACAGCGCAGCACATATTTTGTGAATGCGTGGTTCTTGCAGGTTTAGATGGAAATGTTTAAGTTGGTCCCATGAGTCGCAGTGTTCAGCAATAGTTCCTGGTTGATATGATGATGATAATGATAACGAAAAAAGCTAAATTGTATACATATATGTATATATACATACATACTAGTACATATATTTTTTTATTTATTTTTTTTTTTATTTTAGTATTTTTTTCCAATAAAATATTTTTTTTTTATAATTAAACAAAATTTCAATCAATTTTTTGGGTAAAATACTTGGTTTTTTGTGTTCCCGTATTTTTGTACATTTTTTCTCTTTTCGAGTGAAATACTTGTGTACTCTCATTTTACCGAATTATACCAAGAAAGTAAAGAAACAGACCTATTATTGTTAAAAAATTAATTGAATTTATTAATTTCGTTTACATATCAGTGTAAAAAACATAAAAATTGAATATTTTAATTAAACTTTTTCAGCAAAGCAACAAATTAAAATGCTCCCTGCCAATGGTTGGACAAAATAAAGTGCAAAATATTGGATGATAACCACAGAAATATGAAGGGATATTATAATAATCAGTACTCAGTCTCTCCTCCTTTTTAAATATGACCTCACAAAATATTTTCGTCTTTCAGTCTTTGAAGTCGTTGTCGAAAACTTTTAGAAATCTGTTATTAAAAAATGTGAAAGTGAAATGAAATACAAAGAATTGTCGAAGAAAAAAAGTCCTCGAGCTCTGCAGGATTCGAAAATCTGAGAGAAAGCTCAAGACTACAAAGCGTAAAGATGATTGTATAATAATCCTCGCCAAAAATAATAAATATTTTCTTCTTCTAGGGAGATTGAAGGAGAACTAAATTTAAGTGTTCCGTCACGTACAATATGGAGAAGCCTTAGCCAGAGCAGTCTAAAAAGTTTTTACACAAAGAAAAAACCATTCCTACGACACGCAAATATAAAAACCCTTTGGCCTTTGCCAAATGTATGTAACTGTGCTAGAATTATATTTGAGTCGAGTGATTTGTTCAGATGAGTCGAAATATAAACTAAAACTATAAAACATGTTGGTGGAAATCTTATGGTGTAGGGATGGTTTTCTTTCTTGGGAGTTGGTCGAATAGTCAGAATTGGCACGAAAATGTTTGGTGTGCATAGTATTAAAGGTAGTGATATGGTCGTGGGCTAGTGGTACTTTCTTTTCCAACAAGATAATGAGCCCAAACATACGAGCAAGATTGCAAAGAACTATTTTCAAGAAAACTATACCGAAACACTGGCATGACCGGTTCAAAGCAAAGATCTGAACGTCGTAGAAGACCTGTCGATCAAATTAGATAACAATATTTCAATGGACTATCGGACTAAGATTCAATATTTTGAAAAGAAATGCATGCCGAATTGAGAGATATTTTTAAAAATTTTTGAAAACTTCACTTCAAGTATACCTAAAAGACTGTGAGGTCATATTTAATAAAGTGAATGCTACTAAGTTCTGATTATTATAATATCCCTTCATATTTCTGCGTTTATCATCCAAGATTTTGCATTTGCATTTTATTTTGTTCAACTGTTGACAGGGAATATTTTAATTTATGTTGTTTTGCTGCAAAATTTTAATTCAAATATATGCTATAAGTTTTTCAGCCTTACCATAAACAACATTACCTGTCGAATTTTTTCTCTATTCCCAGTTACCCTATTCTGAATAAAATCTCTCTCTTTATTTTCCCTTTTCCCGTATTCTGAACAACTTCGAAAATGGAAAACTTTTCCACAGAAAAGAAGGAGTTATTATGAAAGCCATTTAGAGGGAGAATGCGATAAAAATTTTAGAAAAAAATTCCGCAGAATATTATAAGGAAGTTGTGCTTAGAAATATATAAGTATCTGCATTTTTTTTATATAAAAAGACTTTACCCGCCACCTGCTTGTCAATATTTCCACAAGGAATGCAAAAGCGGCGTAGCAATAAAAAATCTAAATAAAGTTTTTTCAGTGATAATGCTACTGCACATAAAGCACAAGTCTTTAGAAATTATTAGCATTCTTTTGCAAAAATGGAGGTTTTCCTAAGCTTAAAAAGTAATGACATCAAGTAATTTTTATTTGACAGTCAAAAAGGCTTACCAACATGTACAGTAAGAAGTATCATTGTGCGCTTTAATAATACTAAGTAAAGAAACTATGAGGGCTTTTATTATGTAATTACTAAGATACACCGTAATAACTAATTGTTAATTAAAAAAGAAAGAATATCATTTTAAAGCAAAACTCATGAAATTTGCAAAATTTCTCTCGATTTTAGCCTCTCTTAGGTCTAATTTTGAAAAGAAGTTATTGAACTTTCATTAGCTAGAAATAACGTGTTCAACAAAATGTTAACAAAATCGGTTACGCAGGATGGACTTATAAACAAATTAAATTGAAAAAATAATTCTCAGTTTTCTTCACATATTTTTAGAGTTGTCAACTTAATAAATTTTCTATATTATGTGTAGGATAAAAAATTATAACTCGAAACACTGAGGTATGCTCTAAAATTAGTTTATCGATTATAACTCGAAAATTCGAAATTCCCTCTCCCACAAATCATTCTCCCTGTTTGTTTGGAGTAGGAGGATTTTATAGCCGGAAAAAGCAAATTCCTAGGGAATTTATTTCTCCGGGAATATTCATGATAAGGTTGTTTATGTTATTTATATTGGAATGTAAACGAATTTAATAAATTCAATTAATTTTTTAACAATAATATTTTTTTTTTCTCTGATGAAATATAACAAAGGTAATTTGCACTTTATTTTGTCCAATAGTGTATATTTTTTAAGGCGATGTAAAGCTGATTTTAGGATATAGTTTGAAATATTGTAACATTAAATCGAAGAAGAAGATTGTAACTTTATGCAATCTTTCTAGCTGTTTGAAATCGATAGCTTCCAACACTTTAGTTGGCTCTTAAGACCATTAAAATAAACCCTTTTTAACTAAAGTGTTTTTGTGCCGAGGAATTATTAAACAAACGAAATTAAGTGCATTCAATAGTAGGTAATATCGGGGCAGCTGGTATAACAATTCCATCTGCAGTTTTCCAACTGGATTTTAACTGATTTTTAAGCATTATCATAGAAAAAATTGTAGACTCGCGTGAGTACAGACTCGTTCAATTGACATGACGACATTTTTCCTTAGGTTCGGTTTGCACGCTGTTGGAATACTTGGAACTTTTTTTTTTCACAAATAAAGTCGGAGCTAGCGTTACTGTTAATAGAGATCGTTATCGCAACCTGATCAATGATTTTTTGTTTGAAAACATGGTTGATCCGGGCGAGATGAAGTTAGGTGGCTACTGCAACCATTGCCTTTTTGAAATCAAAAATTGGCGATAAGCTAATTTCGAGAAATGAACCTATCAATTAGCCTCCATGGTCGTGCGTTTTGATATCTCTCGATTATTTTCTGAGGAGCTACGTGAATTCAATAGTTTATACTGATAAGCCAACAACAACAAAAGGTTCTCGGAATTTATTCAGAAAATTAAAAATACAAGTTTATTCATCTAAATCTATATTGACCCCTTCAAAGTAATCCTCATCGACTGCAACACACTTATGCCAGCGCTTGATCCAATCCTCGAAGTTTTTTTGTATTCGGTTTTCGGTATGTCCATCAGTGCTTTCTGCGATTTTCCCATTATTTCCTCTTTCGGCAACTAAAACGCGTTTTCCGTAATGGCTTTTTAACTCGATTGAACAGAAAGAAGTCACAGGGAGCCAAATGATGACACTGTGCGACGGTGCGTTATCATGGTGCAAAATCCACGACTTTTCTGCCCATAATTCTGGCCTCTTTCGGAGAATTTCTCACGCAAACATCTCATGACGCCCAAATAATACTCTTCGTTTACTGTCTGGCCTTCTGAAAAAATTCATGATGCACTACACCGTTGTAATCCATGAAAACCGTGAGTATCATCTTACGAATATATTTTTTTAACAGATAGACAATTTTTGGCATATTTTTTTACAATTGAAAACTCAATTGGGCTTAAAAACCACCTCTTATTGGATAACCCTGATTCGATTGTCAAATAAACATTGCACTGTTAAAAGTTGTGTTAGTTTAAATATGACTGAAACATCTGAAGAAATACGCTTTGATGTGATGATGTAATGCTAAGATTGAAAGCCGAAAGAATGATTTTTTCTTTTATTTATTTGATCAATTTGCTTAAACAGTTTGATAAAACGTTTAGTGTGAACTTAGGCCGCTAACAAATTCTCTTTATCTGTCACAAGGCTTGCTAAGGTTTTGACTTGATTCCATATAAATCCGAATTTCCCACATTCTCTCTTTGTTCTCCTAATCCATGTAAAATTTGGGCGACCAGGTCTTCGTTGACTCTGCGAATTTCATTCTAAGACTGCACGGGAAAAATCCATCGGTGAAACCACGTATGTGTTCTATCTAGCTATGTGAATGTACTTAGAACGAGGTTAATGCGTGACGGTCTCGCTAATATGCGACCACTTGATTTTGATGGGAGCATAACAGGGGATTTGAGTTCATTTTGCAGATAACCAATCAGATAGGGACATCAATGATATGGTTAATAAAGACCCTTCAGATTTTTTTAAATTCATTTTTTTTTTTTTTTTTTTTTTTTTTTTTTTTTTGGCAGAAGCGTCACGAGCGTACTTCTTTACGGAACCTGTTGCCGACCGTGTTATCGAAAGGTTAGGTTAGGTTAAAACCGGCCGCTGGTCCTAGGACCAGCACACTTAAGCCAAAAACGCCCTTTGTGATGCCGTGAAACAAAAGAAAAGCAGGCCTACATGAGCACTGAGTTTAAGACGGCTTCGACAATGAAGCGACCGATACAGCCCAAACATCAATAGCTGCACAAAGTTGATCCACTATGCCCAAAACGGACATCATACCTGCCCACTAGACAATGGCCCGACAGTATATCTACCACAGCCGAAATTCTTCGTCTTGGTAGGTTCACCAGCTGACTAGACCTTCTTCGAGCCATGCGGGATCGTCTTATCATTGTTAAAATACATGAAGTTTTAGAAGTTGTCAGAAGATAGTAGAAGCCTCAACCACATCAACCACATGACAGTTCGGAATCCTTTAAAAAGACTGGCTAATTAATAGATCAAGTTCAAAATTTAGGTGTCATATAGACCCGTTTTACTACCATATGACTACCGGTTGTTTCGGTCTGGCAAAGCTCTCTTGATGGGAAACAACCTTCCACTATTAAACTCTTATTTTTACTCTTATTATTACCGTTTCAAAGATATAAACATATAAATAAAAATTTCATATGGGCGTGGCACCGTGGTACGGTACGGCCCAGTTGAACAAAAGTTGTCTACTTTTTTTCGAATAGTGTTATTTAGCGTTAGTTTTTCTTTTTTCTAGGGTTTTTAAACTTAAAATCTTACCCTCATCATTTTGATGGTGTTGTTGTTGTTGGTGCTGTTGCTGGCGATTAATAAGGTCCCCTAGAAGATCTCTTATAAGAAATGATTTTGAATTTTGATTGTGCATTTTGTTTATATTCTTGTAACTTTTTAAATGTTTAAAAAATTAAAAACACTTTTTAATAATTAATTTTTTATTTTTGACAAATTTGTAATAAACAGTTTTTATTTTATTTTAAATTATTTTATTGATATAATTATAAAATTTATTATTTAAATTAAAAATTAATTCTTAATGTTTTGTTAATTTTGTATTTATATATTAAACTTAATTAAAATTTTATTTTTAAATTTTGTTATATTTTATTACTTAACAACTTATAACAAACAAATCTTTTATTTAATGTTAAATGTTTTTATATTAAAAAAAAATCTTTTTTGATAGTTTTTTATTTATATAGTTTTACAGTAATTTTGTTTTAATACAATATGTATAAAATTGTAAATTTTTTATTTAAGTGTTTGTTTATTTATATATGTATATATTTTTTTAAATTTTATTATTAACTTGCTTTTTATATTATTTAGATATTTTTTAGTGTTTTGTAATATTTTCTTTTTTAATTTTTTATTGTTTGAAAATTGGTTTACTTATTTTTAGTTAATTGTACGTATATTTATAAAAAATAATAGTTTCTTAATTTGTATATTTTCATTATTTAAAATTTTTTTCTGTAATTTGATTTTTTTTTTTTTTTTTTGTATATTAAAAATCCCTTTTTTATATTAAAAATTTCGTTTTTATTTTTCTAAAATAATTATTAAATAATTTTTTTTTTTTATTTTTAAAAAATTATTTGTTTTTTTATTTTTACCGGCCGTCGTTTGTTTTAAGCCTTTATTTTAATTTTATCTATATTCAAACCGTTTTACCGTTGGCTTGTTATCGTTCAAAGAACTTGAAACCAACAACTGTTTTCTCAAATATTTATCAATAATGATTTCTTATAAATATACAAAAATCCTGTAAGAAAATCCTTTAATATCTTTTCGAACTCAACACTAGACTGCCGAGTTATATGAGCGCGAGAGTAGTATGACTTTAAAATTTATTAAACGACTTAAAAAGCTTAAACACACAAGTTAAACGAATTACAAATAAATACTGGCAGTTACCAAACGTTTTAGCATTAGCAGTAGCAGCAACAGCAATAGCAGCAGCAGCATCAGCAGTGTCATAATCATGTTTAACCGTTACCCTTACTCTCTTTTTTACTATTAAAATTAACGGTAAATTACCTCCCCCTTACCTAAACGTTAGCCATTTTGTTTACTTTCCACAAAACATTTTTCTGTTTATTTGTCGTATCACTATCTCTTTTACTCCTATGAAAAGCTTTTTCTTGAAAAGTTGTAATGGTTAAGGGTGGTTGTCTGTTGTTTTTTGTGTTTTAAAGGGTAGTTTTTAGTAAAGCTTTTTTAAGGATTTTGCAATGCTATTGGTTGGAATTTGTATTTTTTCTTGCTTCTTTGATATTTTTTTTTTGACTTACCCTTAAGTAATCTTATATATTTAATACTTTAGAAAATTAATAAGTTTTTAAAAGCATTTATTGAACATTTAATAGTTTTTTACACTTTTTTTTGGCATAAAAAAACTTTTTTTAACTCTTTTGTTTATTGTTTCTTTTCGTTTAAGAATTTCTCCACATATTCTTTTATATGCACTATGCCCCAAGTGGTGGAAGCGATATGTAAATTATTCCCATTGACATAATCCGTATTAATATGAGGATTATGGAGTTCAGTTATTAAAGTGCTACAGGCCGTTGAAGGATCATTAGACCCGGTCAAATTACGCTGTAATTAAACAAAGAGAAAGAGATCATTTGCAGATTCTGAAATGTAAGTTTTATTTTTTATTTAAATTTTCATATTGCATTAGTATAGAGTTAGTTGTATCAAAAAAAAGTGTCAAGTTCCCCAGTTAATTATTTAAAATATGTAAGTTAAGTATTTAATATTTACTTTTATTAAGTCTAATGAAAAAAATTCACAGCAATTTGTTAATCATTGTTTATTGTTAGCGGTCGTCGCCAACGGAACCTAGAAAATGGTCCAAATACAAACATGTTTCAAAAAGTTTGAGAGGTGCGCGTTTGAATTTTAGATTTTTTATAAATTTGTTTAGGTAACAGATAGCGCAAATATGTTACAGACTATATTTAGTTGAGGGCAAGTCTTTATCTAGCCCCACTTCCTTCGTACAAGGCTCCGAATTCATCCAAACAATAGTCTATATCTAAAAATAGGACGGAAGGGGATTAGAGTCAATTACGTCTTTGATTCAGCCATTATTTAACAAAAAATGTGTGTAATGGACAAGTTTGCGTAAACTCCAAGTTGCCTACAACTAAATTATACTTTGCAATTATGTTTCCTTATGGGTTTAGCCGAAAATTAACATTCCTAAAAACCTCTTTGATTAGAGTCTCCAAACTAAAATTTTGGTGTTGATGTGAGTCAGAAACTCGGTGCAGTCTTGTATTTACCTATAGTGTACTATGGGTGTCAAAACATATTTTAATAGCTGCAAAGAGATGTTGTAGGCAGTGACACCTTTTAAGGTCTCAGTACCGTATCAGTTCAGTATTAACGTCAGTGAAAAGAAAAAAATCATTGCCTTAGTTTCAAATGGGGGAATTCATATATGTCCGGCACAGTGCCGCTTTTTACTATCAGTGTTGCTTCAGTTTTAGTTCAGTGATTTTTATATGCGTTTTCAACTTTTTTTTTCTGTATTTTACTGACGTGTTTTAGTTATTTTATTGTAAATTGTATTGAATATGGAGGAAAAATAAAAAATAAACAAAATTTAATATTTTTTAAAGTTCATTAGTAAATTTGTCAATAAAAAATTATTTCATTGAAACATGTAATCAGTGAAATTTGCCTGAAAACTGTGTGGAGAACACAAGGAAACTTTCATGTCTGTCAGATTTGTAATACAAATCCTAAAGTTGAAACTGCAATTTACCTTAAACAAACAGCCAATCGTTCCCTCGGTGTAATGGCCTTTCTAAAATTAGTGTCTTGTTCATTATATGCCTTTTTATTTTATGAAAAAGTATATTAAAACAGTTTTGGGACATTCTAAAATATTCAAAAAATTTTGTTTTATCGTCCAACAATTCCTTGTATAGGGTAATAAATTCGCCCTTACTTTCTCGTTTCATGCAAGCAATGTAAACCCATTTTCGCTTTTTTATTTGATTTTCTCCCTAGTCTAAAGCTATGACAATAATTGCCAATTCTTCACCTGTAAGCAAAGTCATTGCTGCACTGGACGTACTACTGGTATGTGTAAATTGATATCATTGATCAGTGCTGATTAGCATTGATACTGAACTGATACGGCACTGATGCGGTACTGATTAGTGTAAATAGACCTTTAATATAACTCCCACAAATTGTCGAAGATTACAAAATTAAGCGACTCTTATTATTGTAATTCCCCAATTATAGAGAATTTAATTTTTTTTTGCAATCTTCACTATTGCTTCCTAGTTTATAATAAAACGGGCTTTGATATTTCTACTATCGCTGCTGTGTTTTTTATGAACACAGCCTCCAACTTTTTACTTAATTATGAAGAAAATTATAGCTGCTTAATTTAATATTTTTTGATACTCTGATGTATCTTGCAGCAAAAAAAAATCGACTAGGCGTTTCGCCTCTTAGTGGATTTTTGTAAAATATTGCAATTTAAAACGTTTTGACTTACCAACCAAAATTCATTACCCGGTAAGGCATTACCATCCCAAGCATAAGAAACAATCAGCAACATATCATCATATTCAGCACTCTGCGAAAATAAAGAAAATTTAATCAATTTTAAACAAATGTGAACAACTTTGAAATTTTTTTTGGTTTTATTTTCCATAAAAAGAATATCGAAATTTACTATATAACCCTGGAATGTGTAGAGTTATCTTTCAAAAACAGTCTCTTACCAACTTCTCATTGGGATTCCTTTTCGATATCAGTATGCGTATTCCTCCCTTAGGATGATTTTCACACTCGATGAGGGCCTGGTGTTTTAAATCTTCCCATTCGGTTAAATTGAACCAGGAGAAATGCACGACCCCTATATATTTTAATTGAGCCTTTAAATATTTCAAACGTTGTTGGAAACAGTCGAAAAAAATTTGTTCCTGTTGAGAAGCGGCACGCCAAACACCCAAACCAAAACCCACCACATGTATATAAGCATATTGATCCATATCCTCTGCCCTTTTATTGGCTTCCAATAATAGCATATCCATAGAAATCGCATAACGTTTTTTCATCATAAGATTATCGAAATGAACCAGACAATTTAGAGAACTGCCAAAACGTAAATCATCTTGAACCACTTGTTCATATAAATGATCTGCTTCCTCATAGAATTTATTCCACAAATAACGATAATTTTGTAATTTTTCCAATTTATCAATTTTCTTGCGAGGATTTAACGTTTGCCAGATATTTGTAGGTTTTTTACGAGCAGGCTTTTCTAAAGGGCAGCCATAGCCGTTTGCTAAAGTATTTTGATTTTTGGTTATTGTAATATCTTGAAACTCCATTAATTCTTTTCGTTCAAAACGAGCGCCTATAACACCCACTACCACACCGCTTCTAACAATTTTGCTGAAATCTTTTTCCACGATGCCCTTATTAGCACGATTGCCATCGTTTATGAAGTCGCTGTGGGACGAAATCGATAATAAAGCTGAAATCTACAGGTAAATGAAATAAAATTTTTTTATTAAAAAAAGCGTTTCTTTTTATATAGAGAAAGTTATACCTTGATTTCATCATAACTCAGTACATCACTTAGAATTAGCGGTGGTCTTTGCTCTTTAGTGCCAACTGTTAGGTATTTGGGTCCAAAACCTGTTTCGCCAGTGATTAATAAATAATCGTCGTCGTTGCCCACAAAACTGATACACCTTTTGGTCAATAAACGTTGCACAAAATCGCAAATGGACATATTTTTATACAACTTTCGTTCCACAGATGAACCTGAAAAGAAATCAAGAAACATGCCGATTTAAATCCATTGAAGGAAACTTTTCCTAAAGTCTGGATGCAGAGCTATATTAAATTGATATTTTTAACAAAAAACCACTTCCAGGTCTACTTTTAGGATTATAATCTAATTCTAATGAAGACAGTTTCTTTTTTAATAAAATACACCAGTTTTTTTTTCTTTGAAGCCGAAGGACCAGTATCTAGTTATAGTTGGCTTATTATTTAAGAACGTCGCCTACAAGTTCGAAAAACACTTGTATCGTTTGTCCAGTAGATCAAAACTTGATCTAAATATAACCGCTTTGAGATCTTTAAGTAGGTTAGGTTGCAAAGGATCTCGCGACGAAAACGAAATAGTCCAGATCAGTGTGATAACACAATCGTAAGAGATTGATTTTAAGCCAGCGAACGTCTTTACTTCGTCGTACTTCTACAATTATAATCTAATTCTAATGAAGACTGTTTCTCCTTTGATAAAATTTTAATTTACCGGTAAAAATAATTCCTTTACTTTTCGTTTAACTAGCTTAACCGTTACATAATTCAACGTGCAGCTTAATTTTGTAGGGCACTTTGTTTTGACATTTTAATAAGTTACATTAATAAAAAAGTAGCTACAGTGTCAATACGGTTCAACAATGACAGTTGCAAAGCGTTGACGTCGCCCTATACATATATTTGGTACAGGCATGACAGTATATGACATGTAGGTAATGTTTGGCGCTTGATTAAGGCAACTCTTAATAATGTTCCTTAGAACAGAAAAGAACTTTTTGTAAGGTTGCCATATCCTGAGAAATATAATATTTACTTACCATATTTAAGTTTATATTCCAAGAAATCAATAATTAAATACAAAACTTTTTCGTGTATCAATGGATATGCAGAAATGATTTGTTGCTGTATAAGAGGCCAACGCTCAACAGGTTGTTGTTTAACGCGGCAGCTATCGATGGGAAACTAAAGAAAATCGAATTATTTTTAAAAACATTTTTTTGTTTATCAAATATTTTCTCTCAACTCACTTCTATGGGAAATTCTTGAGACTTTTTTATAAATGCCGATATAAATTCTTTGTTATCGATTTCCCCTTTAACTAAAGGTTTTTCTATTTCTAAGCATTTAATCCATAGTTTTTGGCCATATTTTGTTAAATTCTTATTGAAATCTTTTAAAGGCCAATCTTGTCCGAATTCTTCGCCGAATACCGACATCTTTAGCAATTAAAATTTATTAAAAGACTAATAATTGAGGCGTTTTCAAAACAGAATTTGTTTATTTAATAAAAACAACATGATTCACATTCATCTGGTGATTATTTTTTGCCTGTAGCAGAGGGAGGTGGAGGTATGTAGATATTTTATTAAAAAGCTTGTGGTGTTGTGTACTCACTGTTGAGTAAAAGTATGTTGTTCGGATATGTGTATTGGGTTCTGTTGTACCGTATTCTGTAATTCATATTAATTACTTGACCGTGAATCACAATTACAGAATTTCTATTAAAGGAGGCTTATCAGCAATTTTTTTTCACTCACTCTTTTATAAGCAAAATATAAAAGCCTTCAGTGACCTACTAATCTTGTAATTATTACTTAGACTCCTATTCTGTAAATCCATATAATACTTAAACGGTAGACTGTCCCTTATGTGGCGCAATTTTGTTTTATTTAATGATTCAATGGGGAACCTCTTAAATTGTTATTTTTAGTAAAAAAAAATACTCTGTGCAAATTTGAAATCGGTATCTTAATTTTGACACGTGCCGCATGTGCAATGTATGTACGTAGCACTAGACTGGTCCTTATATGGCTCAACATTTTTTTTTTAATTTTTCAATTGGAAGCCTCTTAAATTGTTTCTTTTAGTAACATTGTTCTCTGTATAAATAAGATCGTTTGCTTGTTATTATTAAAACGTTAGTTACAGAACAGCTCGTGGGAGTTCCACACATTCCTTCAAGATCAGGCTAAGAAATTTCTAGTGTGGTTTTGGCACTTTTGCGTGTTTGATGCAACATCTTCCAACACCGTTTAAATGGAGCTTGCATACTGCTAGTGATGAAATTGGGACAGAATATAAAGTTCCTTACATGTCGCCACTACATTTTTGAATTAGAATTCGTAAAGTTACCGAGGACATACAATTGCAAATGTGCAAATCGCTGGGGGAAAATTTCATCGCATGATTTCGCTTAAAAATACTCTTTTCACATATCGAAGAAAAATCTAAACGTCTTAAATCACAAGATCTTGATGACCAATTATTATAGTCTCTTCAAGAAATAAAACGAGCAGATAATTTTTTACGATGATATCGTTACATGTGTTGTAGGTGTTGCCGTCATGTTGAAAATAAACGTAGTCATTAATCATCGTGCGATAGCGAAATCCATTCGCAGTAATCCCACCAGACAAAAAGCCGCATTAAGCAGTCACATGTTGACGATGGAGGCATTTTAACAACAATTCTTGGGTTATTAATGTAGCCCATCTCTCAAGTGGGGAAAACAAATGGGCAGTTTTTATAGACAGTTTTGTCTGAGTGCAACTGAAGCCATACGTAGTTGTCCGACGGCGGCAATTTCGATGTGCCCTGGGATAAACCTTTTAGAGATGCGCTTATAACTATATTTAAATACAGAATTAGTCAGGTCCAACTAAAGGCACTGGTATCATGTAGGCTGAGATCGCGGCTGGTCTCAGTGCGGCGAACGGGTTATGCTGAAATTGCTAAAGAATTGACAGTGGAAGAACCCGGAATGGCCATTATTGGTCCAGAACATTTTTGTGAGACTACTTGGGCAAAGGTTAGATCTAGAGTTGACAGGTGAGAATATTCTCTTAGAATGACACATTGATAGTGCGCCCAGGGACTGCCGCTGGCCAAACAGTCAGTGGAGCCTTCCTGCTATGGAGAGTAGTTGTATGATTTACGGAGGGTGGACACTGGTAAAATAGTGGGTTTCCTATCGGAACACTACTTCATTTTCTGTTCACAATATGGCAGTTCGGCAGTTTCGGCCTGCCGCTGTCTATTGGAGTAGAATGAACGATTGTGGTTAACTGTCTATTATCTGCGAGAGGGGTTGCATTGATGATTGTGTGGGGGTGAACATATGGGTCATCTTTCGAGAGTATAGTAAAATTCCTTTAAGAGATGTGTGTTATCATGCCTGAGAGTATGTTTCAAGATTTTGCTGGCTTATGGTAATGGGTCTTATGGCCTTTTGGTGAACGCACCAAAATAAATAAAATTGACACTCTGGCACAAATAATACACTCTGTGTATTATTTATTTTTGTCTGGGCCATATTAAACACTCTGTGTATTATTTGATTTTGTTTGGGCCATATTAAACATGATAGCATACTTCTTGTCTATATTATTATGATCGATCAGATAAAACACGGAAAAGCTGCGATTTTCATGCAATTGCCTAACACTAGTAGGACATAGAATCAAATATTTGGATAATTACTTATTCCAAAACTCCTGCAGTGGTTCGTAGAAAGCTTTTGAAACCTTTAAAAGTATTCTAAAAAGTGTTAGCTGTTTTTATGAAAGGTGGATTGTATGCCTGCTTTGAAATCTGTAGGATGTATTGTAATAGCTCTGTAATGGGCTCCTATTTTAATCAAAAGAAGCCAAATCCACATTACTACCTATTCTTAAAAGCCAACCGCTACGACGACTAAATTTTCTTTAAATTTTATTAAGCCTGTCTAATTGGCGGCTTAAAGATTTAAAGAGCCGCTCTGATGAGAATTCGCCTTACAAAAAATCATTCTTCCTCTTAATATTAGGAGTTATTAAACAAAATTTTAATTGTAGGCGTGTCAAAACCAGTATTTTATTTTAATTCTTATTTAAAATTAAGGCTTTTAATTTTTTTCCTGTGCGCCTTTAAAAATATTCTCCACATAGTCTCTAACATGTATAACACCATGTTGCGGAGAAGCTATATGTAAATTATGGCCATTAACGTAGACGGTATTTATGTGGGGATTACACAGTTCCGTTATTAAGGTACTGCAGGCAGTAGAAGGATCATTGGAAGAAGCTAGAGATCGCTGAAATGAAAAAGAAATATGTCAACTTCATATTTAGTTGCGTAAAACAATACATACATTCCAGAATTCATTACCCGGTAAGGCATTGCCATCCCAAGCATAGGATACCACCAAAAGCATATCATCGTAGGGAGGTAACTGTAAGTATATATAAATATTTTTTTTTTGTTTTTGCTACGGAATATACCAAGGACTTCTTACCAATTTTTCATTGGGATTACGTTTTGAAATTAAGATTTTTATACCTCCCTGAGAATGGGTTTCAAATGGTATGATGCCTTCATTTTTCAATTCCCCCCATTGTTGTAAATGAAACCAGGAAAAATGCACCACTCCTATGTATTTAAGTTTCGGTAGAAAAAATTTTAAACGCTGCTGAAAAGTAGCGAAAAAAATTTCTTCCTGCTGTTGTGCAGCCAACCACACCCCTAAACCTATGCCCACTACATGTATATAGGCTAATTTGTTTTGTTTTGAAGCCCTATAATTTGATTCCAAGAGCAGTAAATCAATTGAAATGGCATAACGTTTTTTCATCATCACATTATCGAATATAGCCTCACATTTAAAGGATTTACCATAGCGTTTATTATCTATGGAAACCTCTTTGTATAGCTTGTCCTGTTCCCCATAAAATCTATTCCATACGCGACGATAATCCTGTAGTTTTTTTAAATTCTCATCTTGTTGTTGTGCAGGAAAAAGGTAATGCTTAAGCTTGTGATAAGCATTAGCCGCTTTTGAACCACCGTAACCATTCTCATACACGTTTTGTTCTTCACTTATTTTGATATCCTCATATTCCATTTTTTGTACACGCATAAATCGGGGACCTATAAGACCCACTACCACACCTTCTTTTTCGATTTTACTTGAATCTGCTTCCACATGGCCACAATTCTGGCGGCTGCCATCGTTAATGAAATCTGAGTGACTGGGTACCGACAGCAGAGCAGCAATCTTAAAGTGTTAAAACGTTTTAAAGGACTTAAAATTTGCCGAAGAAAGTTTTGCCCTTACCTTTACCTCATCATAACTGAGAACCCGTTCTAAAGTCAGGGGCTCCTCTTCCTCTTCGGTGCCTACTTTTAGATATTTCGTGCCACAGCCAGTTTCTCCTGTTATGAGTATATAAGTGTCGTAAAACCCTACAAAGCTGACACATCTTTTGATCAGTAAACGTTGTACGAATTCCGTAATGTTCATATTCATATAGAGATTCTTCTCGAGGGAGGTACCTAAAAGGAAAAAAAAGCTCTGGAACTACAGTTTCAATTAAATGGCGGTTTATAACAAATAAAGTGGCAATGCTTTCCGTTATGGAAGAAATACATAGATTGCAATTCGTCTAAGGCAATGTTTAAGCCTGAGTGTCAATTCCACATCTGCATAAGATTTAAAGCTAATAGATCGTAGTGAATGCCCTAGGTTTGACATTGCGAGCTGCGGTGCTACGATTCACGGTCAAAAATTATTTTCTTAAAACTATAAGCTTAATGAAATGGCAATATATTTTTAAATTTAAAAAAGTTACCATTAGCAACTTTAGTGGGCTATATTGAGGTGCTCTAAGCTCCTTTAATACAATGTCTCTACCAACATCTTTGAGGCCTTCACTATGGTAAACTTTAAAGTTGTAATGCTATTTAGGTGTAATACCTTGGTTCAAATCCATTAAGCTACTGGCAGCATTGGTTGCCCTACTACTCTGACCGGATATTAAATATGTTTTGCTTTCCATTCAGATACTACATTACTAGCAGGACTGACTAAATCTGGATATTGTCCCTTTTTTTACCAAATTCCTACAAATTTATTATGGCTATAAATGGAGCCATGCGCATTTTACCGATGACGGCCATAATGGCTTACGGATGAATCAAAGACTGACACGGGCGTAGAGTTGTGGAATTAACACAAGGTTTCCTGTACTTATGGACAAATGTCTTAAAGGCTGAAATTCACACAATTTCAGTGTTCGCTGAAACAAACAAGCCTCAATGAAATCACTAACATCATGTTCACTGGTATCGCAGCTGGCTAGAAAGTGCTTTGGCTATATTTAAAAACTTTGTGTCGCAAATAGAGTTTTGCTTTGCTGGGTCCCGTGGCAGGGTCTGCAGTGGATTTTATAAGTCCAGAGCCCTCTTGTGAGATTAATTGGATAGATACCGCTTCAGGATCGCTCATTAGGGGGTAGACCCGAGACTGTGGCAGACCAAACGATTAGTGGAGCCTTTCTTCTATGGAGAAAAGCTGTATGGTTTGCGAAGGGCGAAAATTAGCAGAATAGTGGGTTTTCTATCGGTAAATTTTTTTTCTCCGTCACTGCTCTAGGGAGCATCTTGGCTTTCCACAAAACATCCATTACTTTGTTTCAGTTTATTTAATCAATTTGATCTTTCAAGCTAAATAGATGATTAATCCACCATAGGTTCTTCTATATGATTTTACGTCGTGGTGAAGATCCTTGCTAATTGGTAGTGATCTTCACTATAGCATTGTAATTTTTCCCAGTAGGTAGCGTGTTTTCCTGATCATTTGTCTGATATTTGTCATCATCGCCAGAAGTATGCGGGAAGGGATAGAGTTAGATAGAGTTGTCTGGAAATTTTCTTCGTAATGTCTTCTACTGCGGCTCGAAACAGGGTCGTTTGTGTTGTTATGCGTGCGCTCTAACCAATACACCACTCCAACCCCTATCGGTACATTACTGCCTGAGATTTTATCTACCTGCGTTGCACTGACCGACCTAGATTGCGGCATGTTTTCAATCGTGTTTAATTGGATCTGAGAAAGATAAAATCTATATGAAATCTGCAAGGAAAGCCGAGAAGTTGTTTTGAACATGACTTTTGGCCTGTACCTTTTATTTAGTGGGCGATTGTTTCTTACTGGGCATCATTATGGTAGCACAGATTCTAAGACAAATTAACCCTCATGTGAATGACATTGTACACGTGTTAAAATTTTGAATTTATCGATATGTTCTTGGTTTCGCTATATAAAATATATTTCATTTATTTTTCCATTAAATGAGTTTTAGACATATTTTAGCAATAACTGTCTAAATATGGATAATCTAAGAAGCTTTTTTCTCTTAGTACTGCCACGTTTTTTTTTTTCCATTAAAACTTACCATACTTTTGTTTGTGTTCTAAAAAGTCCGCTATCAAATACAACACTTTCTCGTGAATCAATGGATAAGCCGAGGCAATTTGTTTCTGTATAGAGGCATGACGCTCTACAGGTTGGCTCTTCACTCTACATGTATCAATGGGAAACTAAAAATATTTAATTTTATTTTAATTTCGGTCTTTAAAATATTTCAAATCTTATGATCTTACCTTTATGGGAAATTCATTGGATTTTTGTAAGAAATCGTCGATATTTATTAAGTCTTCTACAGGCTTTTGTATATTTACACAGTCTTTTAACAAGTTTTTGCCAAATTCTGTTAAATTGTTGGGTGGATATTCGTTTAAAGGCCAATCTTTATCAAATTCTTTACCAAAAACAGACATCTTGTGAAGGTATATACTACTTTGGCACTGAATGGTTTGTTTATTTTAATTTTTTTTCTGTTTTGTTTTGATTACTCAAGTGAATCATATGCTGTTGGATGATCTTTGTGGTGGGGGAATTTCCAAAAGATAGACAAAAAAGCTTTCGATATTAAAACAGTTAAAGCTAAAAACATAAATTCTTTGCTATAAATATTCGAATACTTCATATAAAAAAACATTTGTCAAGAAGGATACATTCGAATTTTTTTTCTGAAATTATTCGCGTTACATATCTTTTTCAATAAAAATGTTTTAGTATTTCTTTTGTTAGAATAATAAAATAATACAAAAAGTATTGAAAGGATTTTCGCCAATAAATATTTATTAAATTTATTGTAATCTTTTCTTAACTTAATTTAATGTATTACAATGACCAAAATATATATCTTAATAATTAAATAAATAAACTACTAAAATTTTAGGATTAAGAAAAATTTGTCTAAAAACTTTATTTGTTATAAAAAACTAATTTAATATTTAGTGAGAACAACATATGTTAGAATAATATGATACCGCAGTTTTTAAAATCGGTTGGAAATTGACGGAATTAAAGCACCTATTGACAAAGCACTTCATGTAATATCTAGCAAATAGTTAATTTTCATAATTTGAAATTGAAAAAGTGTTAAACATGCTAATAATCGCAGAATTTTTTATTAACTGTTTTACTTTTTGACCCACATATTATAGAATACTTTTTGTTTTTGTTGCATAACTTTGGTTGCTGTCAAAGCTTTCTCCCATCACTTGATTTTTCCATGAAATGGATATTCCAAAATAAACTATGATTTTATTTATAAATAAACGCACAGTTCCTATATAAAAGGACGTGTAAAAACATCTTTAAATAACAAAACATTAGGAGGGTTGGATAAAAAATGTGGTATGGTTCTACTATTTAAAGTATAGTTCTACTGGGCAAATTTTATCATTAGGTTCAAATCTGATAATTGCAATTCGCTTTTTTCGTTAACCATAATTACGCCGACGCCGCTACCAACAGGCCAACTAACTATTTACTACCATCAATAACAATGGAGATAGTACTGTACATTGAGGGCAAAATTTTGTCGTCATTACTTAGATTCCACTTAATCGAGCGACGACATAGTAATGGAATCAAAGCTTGTATTGTCAAAAGCGTACACAAACTGACTCGGGTAAAGAAAGCGTTCCACAAGGTACTTCTCTTTAATACGAACATCTATCAGTTCTTCCATCGTTTTTAATAGAAAGCATAAGGGACTAATAGATATTCATAAGACTTGGAAAGATGACTGATATTATTTTGCCAGAATATTACAAAATACTTGTATTTTCTGACTTAAGAGTTTGTTTATTCTTATAAAAATAAATAAAATAATTAATTCCATTAATTTCTCTCTTTTAATATTCTCTTCATATAATCCCTGATATGTATGACACCATGGCAGGGTGAAGCGATATGCAGATTATTAGCATTCACATACGTAGTATTTATATGAGGATTTTGCAGTTCGGTAATAAGAGTACTACAAGCAGCAGCTGGATCACCAGAAGATGAAAGTGAACCCTTAAATAAGTACATTTATAATATTATGATTGAAATAACCTTTAAATTTACTCACCAACCAAAACTGGTTACCCGGTAGGGCATTACCATTCCAAGCAAACGATACCACAGGTAGCATATTACTGTAAGCGGAAGGCTGGGAATAGAAAAAAATATTTAACAAGATTTAATAATTCTTATAAGCTTCTTACTTTTACTTACCAATTTCTCATGGGGGTTCCTTTTTGATATATAGATATCACTTGCTCCTCTAGGATGTGTTGGCGAGTGTATAAAGCTTTCGTTTTTTATGTTTCCCCAGGCCTTTAATTTAAACCAAGAGAAATGCACTACACCTATATTATTAAGCTGGGGTAATAAATATTTCAAACGTTGATAGAAAGTTTCTAAAAATATCTTCTCCTGCTGAGCAGCAACCAATGATACTCCTAAACCAATGCCCACTACATGTATATAAGCGAGTTTTTTTTCCAATACAGCTCTCTCATTAGCCTCTAAAAGCAATAAATCAAAGGATATGGCAAAACGTTTTTTCATCTTGACGTTATCGAAAACGTATTCGGGTTTAAAGCAGTGATCGAAACGATTTTCAAAAATAGAAATCTTTTCATATAAATAATCATTTTCTTCATAGAATTTGTTCCATACGCTACGGTAATCCTGTAATTTTGTCAAGTTCCATTGTTTAAAAGGATTTAAAAAATGCCACATTTTTGAAACTAAGCTTAACTCTTTGCTTGAGCCGTAACCTTTTTCTACAACATTTTGCTGAGCTGTGATCAAAATATCTTCGAATTCCATTCTTTCTTTACGCGTAAAACGTGCACCTATTAAACCTACCACTACGCCTGCTTTTTCAATTTTAGTTAAATCCTTTTCGACTACACCTTCATTATGACGTCCACCATCGTTTATGAATTCAGAATGACTGGTTACCGATAGCAGAGCTGAAATCTTTTGAAAATACTTAAAATTAATAAACGTTTTATGGGTCTAGTTTGTCTCTTTACCGACCTTAATTTCATCATAACTCAAAACCTTTTCTAAAGTCAAGTATTCTTCTCTCTTGGTGCCAATATTTAAATACATTTTACCTTGACCTGTTTCTCCATTTATTAGCATATAACAATCATGATGGCCCCAAAAACTTGTGCATCTTTTCGTTAACAAACGTTGTATAAATTTGGGTATGTTCATATCGGCATAGAAGGCCCTTTCGCAGGAGGTACCTGCAATGTTAATTAAAAGAGAATTTAAGAGATCTTTCTTTCTCCTATCATTTGTCTAGATTTAATTTAAAAAAGATGAACAATTTCGTCCATATTTTTCGAAAGGTATCAAAATATGATGTAGTCTAGGTTATAGCGTTACAAACTATTACTAACTTCTGCCTCTCTCTTTATCTTGTCCGATATTCTCCACTCCTCCTAAAGTTACAATGTATTCTTTGCTTAAAAATAAAACTCACCATACTTTTGTTTGTGTTCCAAAAAATCCACAATCAAATACAACACTTTCTCATGAATCAATGGATAAGCTGATGCAATTTGTTTTTGTATAAATGCATGACGTTTCACAGGTTGGTTCTTCACTCTACATGTATCAATGGGAAACTAGGAAATAAATTTGAATTTATTTCGATTACGTGTCCCTGAAATATCTCACTACTTATGGCCTTACCTTTATGGGAAATTCATTGGATTTTTGTATGAAATCCTCAATATTTATTAAACCTTCTACCGGCTTTTTAATATTTAAACAGTCTTTTAATAAGTTTTTGCCAAATTCTGTTAAATTTTTGGGGGGATATTTATTTAGAGGCCAATCTTTCTCAAATTCTTCGCCAAATACCGACATCTTTTGGAGGTAAAGATTAATTTGGCACTGACTGGTTTGTTTATTCTAATTTTTTCTGTTTTGTTTTGATTACTCATTTTATTGTTGGAAGCTTTTTGTAGTGGGGGAATTTCCAAAAGATTGACAAAAAAGCTTTCGATATTCAAACACTTGAAGCCTTAAATATAAATTCTTTGTCATAAACTTTTATTGTTATAATTTTTTCTTCGACTTTTTGATTCAATATTCGAATACTTTATATATTTGTTAAAAGATATTCGAAATTTTACTTTTGAAATTTAATAGCGTTACCTTATCCAATCAGAATGTTTTAGTTTTTTGTTGAGAAGCGAACATTAAATTATGTATATTATAATAATACCTTACATATAATGTAATAATACCTTTATTGAAATCTTTTCTTAAGTAAATTTTAACATTGTTAAAAGATTTTACTTTAATGTATTACAACAATATCTTAATAATTAAATAAATAAACTACTAAATTTGCAGTATTAAGGGAAATTTGCCTTCAAAGGTAATAAGAAATATATAGATATGTATGTGAAATATTAAAAAAACTAAGTGAGGACAACATTTGATAGAAAAGAATGATATACACTAGGTGACAATTAAAAATATAAATTAGTAACTAAGAGGAATGATGATGAAGAGAACTAAAACTCAATTGAGATATACAAAAAAATCAAATTAAAATCTAAAAACCTAGTTTTTAAACACAAAATACATAAAAAATATAATTATTACGCATTTATTTTATAAATTAAACCTCTAACCGGCCAATTTTATTTTGAGCTAAAAGAATTATACTGGGCTGGTAGTTGGAGGGAAAAACAATACTTTAAAGCAGCGTCCGGCAAACTAATATTAATGCATATTACAATTGTAGTAGTAATTTGAGAGCTCTCACTCAGCCCATTATGTACTGCATTTTTTCATTTGTTTTCCTTTTAGTTCTCTTTGTTTATTTTTTGTTTATTTTTTGCCTATGCGTGTGTGTACGTAACGTACGTGTGAAAACAGAAGAGAATAACTGCCCTTTGCGGGAATCTGTTTTAAAGTAAAAAGTTGGAAAACATTTAAAACTTATTTTGCTTATTTTGTGTGGTAACTCTGGAGTCATTTTTTATTATTTGATAGACGGAAACTAATTTTACACTTCGTGCAAAAAATGTGTGGTTCTGATTTACAGTCCCCTGCATCATCAGGCATATGTCCAATTTTATCAAAGCGAATGTCATTTGGTGAATTATAAGATCTTTTTGCTTTCTTTACTTGTAAGGTTGTAAGTTTTGGCTCAGAGGTCTTCACACAGGTTTTTTGACAGCAGCATTTGTATAATAGCAAAGTACATCTGCCACTACAGAAGTCTGGTAATTTGAAATGAAAAATAACGTTGCAATCAATTCTATGAATGCGTTTAAAAAGGGATATGAATTCAATAAAGGCATATCAATTAGACGATAAATTAAGGTGAAGACCATTTGCTTTCTAATATAGCATCGTCCTAATAAGCTGTTCATATATCATCGCCACCCATATGACAATTGTATTAAACACAGGATTGTTGAAAAACCACTGCACAAAAGAAAGTTCAACGCTAAAAATGCAGCCAACAAACTCGTTAGAACATTTTAAGAGGCAATTATATTTGAAACTGCAAAATTTTTATTAAAAAAAGAAAATGGTCTATCAAAAGAGAAAAAAAGTTTGATGCAAAACGAACTGGCAGCCGACAGGACCGCCTTTAGACGGGTTCAATTTTTACCAATAAAAAGCCAAGCTTTACAAAAAAATTGGTAAACAAAACACTAAATGTAAAATAAAGATACTTACCTATATAAAAATAAGATTATCGTTCATAAACTGTCAATGAATTTTTTTTTTTAAATTTCACTTAAATCACAAACAATTGTTTCATACACTTTATCTAGAAATTTGACTTTGCGGATCGAAATATTAAAATCAAGAGACAAATGCAGGGAGTTAAGGCATAAGAAAGCCATCAATTATTGGCATCAATCACAATGGAGATAGTATCTTGAGGACACAATTTTGTCGCCATTGCTGTAGGTTCCACTTAAACGGGGGACGAGCTGATAGTTCTGTGCCTAAGTTCTAATTGACGTCACCACTTCCTTACTTCCAATGATGTACTAATTGAGTCAAAGCCTGTATTGTTAAAAACAGCTTTAATATCGAAATAGGCACAAAGAAAGCTTTTTCAATATTGTTAAGAAAGATAAAATGACACCCTCAGGGGGCCAGCCTTTACCTATACGAACTCAGCCTTTCTATTGTTTTCAATAGAAAGTATGAGAGACTAATAAGTCCATACGACTTGGAAAGATTACTGATATTATTTTAACAGAATACCATAAAATACTCGTATTCTCTTATTTTAGAATTTATTATTCTTATAAAAATCTAGCCTAGCTGTGTTATTAATTAAAAAAAAAAAAAAATTAATTCCTTTTATTTTTCTCTTTTAATATTCTCTTCGCATAATCCCTGATATGTATGACACCATGGCAGAGTGAAGCGATATGCAGATTATTCGCATTCACATACGAAGTATTTATATGAGGATTTTGCAGTTCGGTAATAAGAGTACTACAAGCAGCAGCTGGATCACCAGAAGAGGTAAGTGAACCCTTAAATAAGTAATATTATAATATTATGGTTACGAAAATCTCTAAATTTACTCACCATCCAAAAGTCATTACCTGGTAAAGCATTACCATCCCAAGCAAACGACACCACAGGTAGCATATTACTATAAACAGAAGGCTGGAGATAGAAAATAAAATTTCGTGTATGTAGTAATTCTTAAAATGGTCTCACTTTTACTTACCAATTTCTCATGGGGGTTCCTATCTGATATATAGATATCAATAGCTCCTCTTGGATGTGTTGGCGATTGTATAAAACCCAGGTTTCTTAAATCTCCCCATTCCTTTAATTTAAACCAAGATAAATGTACTACACCTATATTATTAAGCCGAGGTAATAAATATTTCAAACGTTGATAGAAAGTTTCTAAAAATATCTTCTCCTGCTGAGGAGCAGCTAACCATACTCCCAAACCAATGCCCACTACATGTATATAAGCGAATTTTTCTTCCAATACAGATCTCTCATTAGCCTCTAAAAGCAATAAATCAAAGGAAATGGCAAAACGTTTTTTCATCTTGACGTTATCGAAAACGTATTCGGGTTTAAAACATTGACCGAAACGTTTTTCATCTTTAGAAACCTTTTTAAATAGATAATCCTTTTCGTCATAGAATTTATTCCAAATGCTACGGTAATCCTGTAATTTAGCCAAGTTCCATTGTTTAAATGGATTTAAAAAATGCCACATTTTAGAAACTAAGCTTAACTCTTTGCTTGGACCATAACCTTTTTCTACAACATTTTGCTGAGCTGTGATCAAAATATCTTCGAACTCCATACTTTCTTCACGCATGAAACGTGCACCTATTAAACCTACCACTACGCCTGCTTTTTCAATTTTATTTAAATCCAATTCGGCTATACCTTTATTAAGACGTCGACCATCGTTAATGAATTCGGAATGACTAGTTATCGATAGCAGAGCTGAAATCTTAAAGAAAGCAAATTCAAAATAAATAAAAATTTTATGTGTTTTAGTCTCTTTACCGACCTTAATTTCATCATAACTCAAAACTTGTTTCAAAGTTAAAGGTTCTTCTTCTTGTACGGTGCCAACATTTAAATATTTTTTACCGTGTCCTTCTTGTCCATGCATTAGCAAATAACAGTCATGATAGCCTACAAAACTTATACATCTTTTGGTTAACAAACGTTGTATAAATTTGGGTATGCTCATATCGGTATATAGGGCCCTTTCGCGGGGTGTGCCTAAAAGTTTATTAAAAGGAAATTTAATAATTTTAATGAATCTTTCTTTTTCCTTAATTAGTCTAGATTTTTTTTTTAACATGACAAACTGCTCCATATTTTGCAAAAGAAATCGAAATATGACTTGCCCTAGATTTAGGAAGATCGAACGGTTATTATTCGACCGGTTTTAACCGATATGGTTTGGTTTTGTCGAATACGGTTTTTTGAAAATGTAAATTTTTTGAATACCGAATAAACCGGTAGTTTTAACACGAACAATCGGTTAAATTAAATATGTATAATTTTTATAAGTTTTTATATTTTTTATGCAAATATGCCCATTGTTTAAGTACTTTTCTGAATTTACTCTATAACGCTTTATTTTTATATATATGACAACCATGAACATCTCACAAACAACCTGGAAACCATTGTAGATTGAACAATAATAACTTTTTCTTATGTTCTGTAAATTAATATTAATCTTTTATATAATGAAAATGATGATTAACTAGATTCATTCAAAAAAGGACCTACAAACGCCGGCTTCGAATGGCAGGCTTATTACTTAATGAAGTTTTTCACAGCGAACGTGCTCATAACCAGTCACTAGTAATGTTGTGAGTTGATACGGCTATTGAAAATTATCAGATGGTGTGGCCTGGGATTGAACCGAGGACTTCTTGGTTGGTGTCTTACCTAACATACCACAGTAGCATACACTGTTAAATACGTGGTACATGCATAACATATCACAGTGTCACACACTGTTAAATACATGGTACACGCATTTATGTTTGTACAGATTTTCTGGATTGAAATATTAGGTCGTTCTGTTGTCGGCGAAGAAATGTCCGTTACGGCCACAAAAAAGCTGAACGTTGGTCTAGCACCTTACTAGCTAAAAACTACAACATTTGGTAATGATTTATCAACATAATTTGCTAATCCAACAAGAATTGAGATGAATTTAATTTTAATTAAAGAACCGGTTAACCGGTTATTTGATTAATTTTTAACCGAAAAGCGATTTTTTAAAATTGTAACTTCGAAATTATTCGATAATCGGGTTTTGAAAAAAGTCGAATAATCGATCTCCCTACCTACATTTCAGGATTTCCTCACTCTTTTTGGCACTACTTCTACAGATTCCAAATAAAAATTATTTGCTTAAAAATAAAACTCACCATACTTTTGTTTGTGTTCCAAAAAGTCCACAATCAAATACAACACTTTCTCATGAATCAATGGATAAGCTGATGCAATTTGTTTTTGTATAAAAGCATGACGCTCAACAGGTTGGCCCTTAACTCTGCATGTATCAATGGGAAACTAAGAAATATGTAATTTTGAATTTAATTCGATTACGTGTTCACTGCTAATGGCCTTACCTTTATAGGAAATTCATTGGATTTTTTAATGAAATCCTCGATATTTACTAAATTATTTCCCTCCGTTTGTATAGCTAAACACTCTTCGAAAAGTTTTTGACCAAATTCTGTTAAATTTTTGGTGTCTTCCGTTAAAGGCCAATCTTTTTCAAACTCTTCACCGAATACAGACATCTTTACTTTGTCAAGTTCTACACACAAATGATAAAAAATGTTTTTTTAATTCGTTTTGCTTAATAAGCTTTACCCAGAAATTTAGCGTTTGCTGATGAAATTCTTTATTAAACTGTTGCAGTAAAATATGCCTGTGCATCATAGTACGTGTAAATAAAAAATGATTTTTTTCTGTTGCAATGCAAAACTTGTTTGTTTGTTGTCTTATTTAATGAATTTTATTAATTAAAGGTTTAAGTGTATAAGCTTTTTTAGCAAGAACTTTATTTGGAAAAATTTGGTTCTCAATTATACAAAATTTTCCATATGTTCGGTTATTGACCAATTGGGGTTGTAAATAGCCATATATGTAAGTATTTATGCGGCTTTGGACATTCTTCCACCAGCCGCTAGTTCGGTTAACTACACTGCCGAAGTAATAGAGTGAGCCAATGTTGGTCTCATTATTTCCAATGTTCATACTTAAGCTCCTAGTTTCCCGTATTTATAGCCCTTCTCTGACCTATTTCTTTCACCATAACTCAGTAGATGTGCAGCTCTAACTTCAGATATGGTCTTTCTGCCACTCAGGAGACTTTGATGAAGTCTACGACAATAAGCGTTCAATTATAGTTCCTTAAAAAGAAATAAGCCTTCGGGGAACAGCTTTGCAAGACCTAACATTCAATTTGACATATGGTGGTGCTTAATGCATTATCAAAATCTATAAATGTCATGTATAGAGGCGATTTCCATTCGAAACACTCCTCTAATATTATCCTTTGGCTATTTACACTATCGATACAAGACTTGTGAAGTCAAAATCTGGCTTGCACCTTTTCTAGCCCGGCTAAACGCTCATCACATAGCTTGCGATCCATTAGTTAGACTATCACCTTGTCAATTATGCTCGGTAACGTAATGCCTCTCCAATTCCTGCCACCTAACAAATCATCTTTTTATACTACATTAACTAGCAATTTCTTAACAATGTCCATTGGTAATACTCGGTATTCCCAGTAATCTGCAATTATAGAGGGCAATAGCTGCACAATTATTAATTGAGGCCCAGAGATTACTACTCTCTGTAAAGTAGATAGAATCAGCATTAGGCTAAGCTGTGCTCATCGCATAAGATTGATATCCTAGAGGCAATGATAGTAGGACGAGAGAACACTTCTTGGCACGAGCTAACCAGGAAGCTGCATGCTCTTTCTTACCAAGTTGTCCACAATCACTATATTGGTCAGATGTCCATGCAACAAATTTAATCCCTATACCAGTTGAAGATATTGTAACATTTTAACCTTTTTAAAACGTTTGAGTTCGTTTAATTGCGTTAAAATAAAATTAAACACCACTATTGTTGTTGTATTACAGTTTTTATTTACTTCACTATAACTTTTATACACTTTGTCTTAATACAGAAAATTGAGATTCGCTTATACAACACTTTTTATTTACGCCTGACTAAAAATGCTAATCACAATTTTCAAAATATGGGCGTGATCTAATTGTTTAGGTTTTGATTTGATTTCCATGATAGTTCGCTGCGCGTAAACAGTTAAGTGGAGTTGCAAGCATATCATTTTTACAAGACCACGCCTCTCGCCAGATGTAACATAATATCAATGTACCAATATAGTTTTAGATTCAGCCTGTAGTTGTGAGCTATTTCGGTAGGATATTAAGACCATGTCTTAGCATTATATTGGTTAAGATAAGAAGCTCTTTTTTAAATATGACTTCTTAAGTGGTGTGCACTTAGCTGTACTCTATAAACTGGCTAGTAGTAGTATCAGATGATATTTATGCGCTATGCCACAGCCAGTATGGTCTTATATATTAATTTACATCCCTAGTAGTCACCTACTAATAGTTTTTTTATATTTATGTTCGTATGAGCCTTCGAATTACTTCACCATGTTTACACGCTACCATTCTGAGGTAATTAGTAATTGAAATTGAATTACTCGCAATACGGAAATATGTATTTAGACTCATAGTTGAGAGCTCAAGTATAAATTAGAGAGACAAATTCGAAAAAACCTTACGTGTGGACATAGCATTAGGAACTCCGTAGAAGAAAGAGGGTCAAAAGAGGACTGTTGCTCTTCTGTTGATAACAAACTAAATAAAATTTATCTGCAGGTTTGTAAGGATAAAAAAATTAACTGAACTATGTTAAGCTTAAATATCCGAATTATTCTTTTTTACTAAAGTTGTTTTTAAACGGCGTAAGTCGAACTCTTTTCTAGGGACGCTGTTATTTCAACACAAAAGCTTTTGTTATAAGTAAAAAAATTTATTTCATTCGAAAATGTTACAAAATTATTCTAAAACGGTTTTAGCAAAATCACTTATATGTATAACGCCATATTCACTTGAGGCTATATGTAGATTTTCGCCATTAACATAATCCGTATTTATATGAGGATTATGTAATTCACTGATCAAAGTACTACAGGCCGTTGAAGGATCATTGGAACCACTTAGGGAACCCTAAAATAAAAATTAAAAATGTTTCAAAAATGTTGTTAACGATTTTCGAAAGCTCAAAACTTTCTTACCACCCAAAATTCATTACCCGGCAAGGCATTACCATCCCAGGCATAGGATATTATTAAAAACATATTTTGAAATTCGCACGGAAGCTTAGCGGCTGGATTACGATTTGATAGAAAGGTGTGTATACCACCGTTAGGATGTGTTGGAGATGTAATAAAACCGTTGTTTCTTAAATCATGCCATTCATCCATATGGAACCAAGAAAAATGTAAAGCTCCTATGTTACTAAGTTTGGGCAAGAGAGCTTTAACACGTTGGCTAAAACATTCTAAAAAGATTTTGGTTTGCGTGTCGACTATCCTCCATACACCCAAACCTATGCCCACTATATGTATATAGGCTTGTTGGCCCTTTACCTCAGCTCTCTTTTGACTCTCCATTAAAAGAGTATCAAAGGTAATGGCATAACGCTTTTTCATCATGACGTTATCAAATATTTTGTTGGTAAAACGATAATATCTGGGATTATCAGCAGGCAGTTGGTCGTCGTATAAAACATCTTCAGTTTCATAGAAATTTTGCCACAGACGGCGATATGCCACAAGACGTTCAAGTTGATCATTCGATTGCATCTCATTATCTGTTTGGCTATCGTTTCCATAACCATAACCATGTTCTCTGGTATTTTGTTCTCTATCGATTACAATATCTTGGTACTCCATTACAAACGATTTTTCAAATCTCGCTCCAATGACACCCACTACCACACCATCGCGTTCAATTTTGTTGAAATCTTTTTCGATAACTCCATTATTAAAGCGATTGCCATCATTAATCAATTCGGTAAAAGATGTTACTGACAAAAAGGCTGAAAGCTTAAAATGTTTTTATTACAAATTTTGTTTTTGAATCGGTTTTAATGTCAGACATACCTTGATTTCATCGTAGGAGATTACATCTCTAAAAAGCAATGGTTCCTGTTCCTCGGGAGTGCCTACTTTAAGATATTGATCTCTTGCTGTTCCACGTTTGCCATTCAATAGCAAATACTCATCATAGCAATTCATAAAGGTGGCACAGCGTTTAGACAGTAAACGTTGGACAAAATCGGTTAAGGGCAGATTACGATAGTGCTCCTTTTCCATAGGGTAACCTAGAAAAAAGAAGTAAAAAAAATAGAAGGTGTATTTCAAAAGACAAATATAAAAATTTTGATAGATTGAGGACTTTTTAAAAGATCTTTCATAGTGCCGCACTTAAGTCACTTTTGGGTGTGTTAGCTAAATCGTTAGTGTTCCCGAAATGCCGGGCAACAAATCATTGAAATTTGATTTTTATGAGGTTGCATATAAAACAATGTGTATCATGCTTTTTTACGTGCCCAACTGCCTAGAAAGACTAAAACCATGACGCTCTTAATATCTAAAACTAATACAAGGCCACTATCAATTCCCCTGAGGTTTTTACTATAAATTCCTATTCCGGATAGCAATTTACTTTTTTGTTTATTCGGGTGATTTTTTTTTAGCAGCTCAGCTGTTATTATCAAACATGTTCAGTTTTGTCTATAATTTAATCATGGAATGACTTACAAACGAACGACGCTTGCAGATTATTGAATTTTATTATCAAAATTCATGCTCGGCTAAGAAAGTGAATCGTGTGTTCAGTGGCAAAGCTCATTTCGCTTAAATAGATACGAAAACAAGCAAAATTGCTCTATTTGTATTGGAAGAACTGCCAATGCATTCACTATTTGGTGTGGATTATGGGCCGGTGGCATCATTGGACCGTACTTTTTTAAGAATGACGAAGGCAGGAACGTTACTGTGAATAGCGAACGCTAAAGTGCGATGATTACAAAATTTTTTCCCAAAATGTAAGAGCTGAAGCTGACAAGACGGTGCCACATGCCACACAGTACGCGAAATAATGGCCCAAGTGATAGGCGAGTTCGATGAGCAGCTTATTTCACGCTTGGTGTTAATTGGCCGCCTAGGTCCCGCGATTTAACGCCTTTAAACTAATTATTGTGGGGCTATGTTAAGGCTCATGTCTATAGGGACAAGCCCGCAACGGTCGACGCACTGGAAGCCATTATTGAGGAATTTAATCGTGAGATACCGGCCGATATGTTGTAGAAAGTATTAAAAAATTGTCATATGAAACATTTGAGTCTTAGCAGCGGTCAACATTTACATGAATTCATCTTTATCGACGCATACATTTCTCCAAATGTTATGTTTTTTTTTTATCAAATCCGAAAGCTCTTAAAAAATCACCGATAGTTGGCGATTGACTTTAATGCAAAACGAAGTCACCAACCGGTCTAATCTTATTAAATCTCTGATGAGATCTCGAAGATACTTTTCTTTCTATTAGCATGCCAGATTATTCAGTCCTAAATAGTCTCCGTATATCTTGGAAGCGCAAAACCAAGATATCTCTATATAGATATATATCGTAGCTATAAAGTGATGTATAGGGCTTAAAAATATCGAATGGACGAGTGTTGATTACAGAGAAGTTCTCTCAATTTAAAGAGCTCTTAGCCAGCATTCAAAACTCTGTCGTTTAGGTTACTCTCCATATATTACATTAAAAAGGATTCAAGGGTCTCATGGTTATAATTAAAGCGACTTTTCAAATTTTTTACATAGCTCAGGCCTTTCAAATTCCTTAAACTATCAAAAACAAATAAATTCTTAAACGATTTTTAAAAGAGATTTGTCACACCAGGGTAGGAGTAATTAATCCCCTTTAAAACTCTTCAGTGCAAAAATTTAAAGAACCTTATTAAATTATTTTTTTTATTTTATTCTGGATAAAGTTTTAAAGGATTTTTAAAAGAGATTTGTCATACCAGGGTAGGAGTAATTAATCCCCTTTAAAACTCTTCAGTGCAAAAATTTAAAAAAACCTTATTAAATTATTATTTTTTTTTTAGTTTTATTTTTCTGAAATGTCCTGCTTTCAATTTTTTTTTTTTTGTCTTTATAGAGAAATTAGTTTTATCAGGGTAGGAAAATTGTTTGCTCATTTAAACTGCTTATTGTAGGAATTTTTTTAACTTTCTTTAAATAACTTGATAGTGTTGTCAGGCTTGGAAAACCTTGATTTTATATTGTTATTTAAAAATTTGTTTGCTAGGACAAGAATTTGTATGCGTCTAATAGTTCTTCCTTGTAAGATTTGTTTGAACACTGAAGTAAATCCTTTTTAGTTTTTTTATCTCGATTTTTAACGGTTCTAAAGTTTTTTAAATTCTTTCCCTAAGTATGCGTTCAGGGTAGGAAAACCTTTGGATTACAAAAACTCTTCATTATAGAATTAATATCCATAATGTCTTTTTAGTGTTGTCAGGCCCAGAAAACTTTGCATAAGAGATTTATGTTGTATGGTAAAAAACATATGCTTAAAGTTCTCCATTTGTGGGATTTGTTTTAAGTTTAAGGAAAAATTCTTCTCTGTTTTATCGGATTAAAAATAAAAATGTTTAAAAATGTTTAATTTTTATTGTTTATTACCAGGATAGAGAAAACTTTAATTTGTTTAAACTCTTCATTGGCACAATTTTTTAAACTTTATAGAAAATTTGTGTTGTAAGCTTTTCAGTTGTGGCATTCTTTTGCTCTAATGTTTTCTAAATTGTCTATCTATAAATAACTTTTTTGATGTCTTTAAAATTCATATAAGATATTTATGTTGTTTGGTCTCTTAAACCCCAAATCTTGAAGATACAAGAGTGTTTTAAATTTCTTTGTTTTTAAAAGAGATCTGCTTTAGCGAGATACGAGCTTTTGTCAGGGTTTTATAAACCCTTTTAAATATATATCTTTATTAAAAGGTAAAAATTTTACTAAATTTTTTAATAAAACAAATATTATAACAAATAATAATGCACAATAAAATGATGAGATAGAATAGAATAATTGAATTATTTGTTCACAGTTTTTGCATATTCTGCTATATGTATGACACCAGATTTTTCTGTAGCCACATGCAAATTATCACCATTGACCCAATAATCATTAATATGAGGATTATGTAGTTCCGTTATTAATGTACTGCAGGCTGTTGAAGAGTCGCCTGTAGATTTTAGCATTTTCTAAGGAAAATATTTTCTTTAAACATTAAAAAAATAAATTTAAAAATATATAAAAGCGGAACCCACCATCCAAAATTCATTGCCTGGCAAGGCATTACCATCCCAAGCATAGGATATAAACAACAGCATATTATCATGTTCTGGTGATTTCAATTTATCTGCAGGATTACGTTTAGATAGAAAACATTTAATACCTCCCTCTGTATGTGTTTCACTTTTGAAAACACTGCCATTTTTTAAGTCCCCGCATTCGCTAAGAGTAAACCAAGAAAAGTGTAGCACGCCTATATTATTCAATTTCGGTAATAACGCTTCAACCCTTTGGCTGAAAGTGCTTAAAAATATTTTCTCCTGCTGTTCAGCAGCCTTCCAGACACCCAAACCTATGCCAACTACATGTATAAAAGCCTGTTTTTCGGCCTTTTCAGCTCTAGCTTGAGCTTCCAAAAGCAACGTATCAAATGATATGCTATAACGTTTCTTCATTATTAAATTATCGAAAATATCATTTTGATTTTTGGCATCACCAAAACGCTGTCCATTCTTTTGTACTTGATCATATAAAAAGTCTGACTCTTCATAAAATTGTTTCCATATACGACGATAATCTTTTTGACGACTGCCATTGCATTCTGCGTCTATGGCTAGGCCATAACCATTTTCTGTAGTATTTTGTGTCTTTGAAATGATGATATCTTGAAATTCCATAACATCACGTCTGGTTAGACGGGCACCTATAAGACCCATTACTACACCTTCTCTTTCTATTAATGACTTATTTTTTTCGATGACACCACAATTCTGGCGGTTACCATTATTTATAAGTTCCGTATAAGAAGAAACGCTTAGTAATGCTGATAACTTTAAAGATAATATATAAAGAATCCATAAGAAAATTCATTTGAAAGTTTTTTTTTTACCTTAATCTCATCATAACTTAAGACATTTCTTAAAATTAAAGGTGGCTTTTCATTTGGTGTGCCAACATCCATAAAGCCACTGCAGCCACGTTCACGGCTGATTAATAAAAATTTATCATTTTTACCAAAGAAACTGGCACAACGTTGTGTCAATAGGCGCTGTACGAATGTGGTGAGTGTTAATTTTGTATAGATTTCTTTTTCAAGGGCATTGCCTGAAAGGTATAGAAAATTATATCGACTTAAGAATATTTTTCCTGCATTTTTCAATACATACATATATACATAGATAAAAGAAATAATAATATTTATCCCTTTGACGTAAATATTCGCCCAGAAATATTTTTGTTTTCATGTACTTAGAGTTACCTCTTATATAGTGTTATCTCAAAAAAGGCCGCAAAAGAACACCTTTTGAAGATTTTTCACGGAATTAAGTACTATTAACTATCAAATGCTTTTGGCGTATAAACACGTCTAAGAAAACATTAAAATCTCGCATATTTTAAGTGTGCTGCTGTGGTATAGTAGGTAAGACACCCGCCTACCTATCAGAATGTCCTTTTATGGTTATGAGTATTGTACTATACTTCTTCTTTAATGGATGCGCCATGAATCGAGCAACGTTGGGATTTATTGGAAATTTATTATCTTTTAAGATTATCTTTTCGGATAAAGCTCATTTTTATCTTGTCGCTTGGGGCTCTGAAACCCAAACGTGGTTTACAGAAGCCAATGAACCCATTACTAGTGACTGTTCGGTGCGCCTTGTGGAGCGGAGGCATCACCGGCCTGTATTTCATATTTCACACATCTCATGCCAAATGTTTGATGACCGTTTAATTAGCCGAAATGGTGATGTCAGTTGGTCGCCAAGAAGCTGCGATTTGACACCGTTGGACTATTTGCTGTGGGGGTGCCGTTAAAGGCAAGTGTTATGCCGGCAAGCCAGAGACAATTGAGAATTTGAAGGTGAACATTCGTGATGCCATTACCGAGATACGATCCTTTACACTCCGAACGAATGGTGTACTGTGAGGGCAGCCATATGGATGAAATGATATTTGGATTCTAACCAGAACAATTGTACTTCACAACAAAAAAATAAATTTGGCAAACCACTGAACGATCTTGACGAATAAACCACTGAACGATCTTGACATATAAACACGTTCAGAAAAACATTAAAATTCTGAAATTCTAATAGCAATATTTTTTCATATTAAGCATTTGACGTGCATATGTATATTACCTCTATTCTTTATTTTGATTGTAAATTATATTATTGATACGTCGATTTCGATAAGGATGAGTGTCAGTCTAAGCAGTATATAAAAACAAACAAAACGTTTCGCAAACGTTTTCTGCGAAAAAAAAAAAAAAACCTTAACAATTTTTCAAATTGTTTTTTACATGAATATAACTTTTACAAATACTTTTCCAATGACAAAAAATTCGCAAACTTTTATAAATATAGTATGTTATCAGATTTTACCAATAAACGTTTAAATTTTATTTTTTGTATTCATGTAGTAAACGATTAAATGAAAGCAAACGTTTCGTTTTGTTTATTTGCATACTCTGATTCGAAGTCGTTTAGTACGGACGATTAAAAAAATTTCACAATATGATGCCACCCACAGGGCAGGCATTAAAAAACTTACCATATTTGCATTTATGCTCTAGAAAATCCAAATATAATTGTAAGACTCGTTCATGTATCACAGGATAGGCTGAGGCAATTTGTTTTTGTATATGTGGATAAGAGTCTTTAGGTTGACTCATGACACGACAGGTATTTGTGCCAAACTAAGAAATTATAGAGAAAAAACACGAATTTTAAAAATATTTTTTATAAATTTTGGAACTTATCTTTTACTTACCTCCAAAGGAAAGTTTGAAGATTTCCTTTTAAATTCATCTATATCGACTTCTTTGTTTTCCGGCTTTTTAACCGTTTCACATTGTTTTAATAATTTACGTCCGTATTCGGTTAATTTAAGCTGGGAGCCAGCTTTGGGCCAAATTTGTTCAAATTTTTTACCAAACATTGACATTATCTTTGGTTGGTTAATTGATTTTACTCAGTATGTAAGATTTATGATGAAATTCTTTTGTACAATATATTTCCTTAGTATTTTTGCTCTATTAATACTTCTTTTTAAATGCTTTGTTGTTTTACTTCACCGGTGTATGTAAATATTTCTTAAAAATAATTTGCATTCGTTTTTATATCTGCGGTTTTTGAATCTGAAAAATATTTTGTTTATCAGTTTCGGTTTCTACCACAAAACAGCTGTTTGGGAGAGCTTTTGCTTTACGTTGTTGTTGTTTTTTATATTTGTAAACAAAGTGGTGGGATTTTTTCAAGAGTAAATAGACCTCAAAGCGTAGTTTGCTATATACACAACAGCTGTATGTCAATAGCTTTAGCTTTACGTTGTACTTTTATTTGTTTGTAAACAAAAGTGGTGGTTTTTTTGGTATTTTGCAAGAGTAAAATTCTCTGAGAGAAAGTATATAGTTTTGGGTAGCGTCAAAATACTCCAGTACTTTAAAAGTCAAGAAAAGTTTCTTTTTGAAGTAAGTACTTTTTTTTTATTAGTGTCGTTATGTTTAAATACCAAAAAAATAAAAATTGAAAAAACTTGTTTACTAAAACCAAAGTCTTGTGTGTCTATTTGGTACTTTGTGAATTAAAATACGTTTTTCATTTACAAATTATTACTCGAAGTACAGTTCATTGTTTTAAAGATTATATTTGGCAATGAATATAACATACAAACGTCTTACTGCCATACCAAATTTAAGGAAATATTAAGACTAACTGGCACGGGTAAGGCTGCAATTATTTTCTTCTTTTTTGTTGAACTCGGAAAATTTTTTAGGACCAATTCAGAGAACTTTTTCGAGTGTATGGGGTCGTATCCCGACAATGGCATCACGAATGTTGGCTTTCAATGGTGTCAAATCCGAGAGTGGGCACGAAAAAATTTGATATTATAGTGTGATATTGGTGTCTCCATTGATGCTAATGGTTGCGCCATCCCCATTTTCAAAAATATATGAGCCAATAATGTCTCCGCAAGCCGCACTAAACAGTCGCTCGTAATGGGTGCATTCGCTTCTGTAAGACCACGTTTGGGTTTTCTGAACCTCAAATACGGCAATTTGGCTTATTAACACACCCACCACGATGACCAAGATGATCCCGACCAATTGTCTTTATTTTGGAAATAAATTTCCAATAAATTCCAACATTGCTCAAGCGTAAATAGAATAATTTCGTTCAGTGGAGATAATATACTGAATTTTGTGAGAATGACGTTAGTATTGCCAGCTTCGAAATAACTGCTGGTTCAAATTTAAACCGATAGATGGCCCACCCAATATTAGTAAATTAAAATATGTCATCAACATTTGTAAAATTTAAATAGATGAAATATGGGCCATATAATTTCTTTTCTTTTTTTGCCGATAGGATTAAATCGGAGTAAGGAGAAATTTGTTCTATATTTTTTAGTAGTAAACATTAAAAATGTGCCAAATTTGATAAAGATCTGTTTATAATTGACTCTAGTCGCCATAGCCTTTTGGATTAAAGCATTTGAAAGACTGAACAAAACTTGGGCAGCCGTTCAAATTATTAAAATAATTAATTACAACAAAGAGTATCATTGTCGCGTTGTTGTGTTTTTAAGTACGATACATTATTGTACCACTTTTGCATGGCCCATGACTGTCGCAACATAGTTGTTGCTCTCATTCACATCGTGGTGAATTTAAGATAAAGCTTTTATGTTTTAGGTGGTGAAATAAATTGAAAACATTGTAGGTGAAAGTAAAAAAAGTACTTCTGTTTGGAACTTTATTTATCAAAAAACCGGCAAAACCCTGTTAAATAAAAATTTGCTAAATGATGTAATGCTAGATAACCTTAATGCATTTTTAAATGCATTTTTCAACTTAAAAAATGAGGAATAACGCATAACAAAATGAAGAATAACATTAAGCCCTTCTTGTAAATAAAAATAAATCTTTTACCTAAAATTGTTGAAATAAAACATGGATTTTTTTAATTTTTTCCTTTTTAAATATTTACATTTATATTTTCTATAATTTAACCTATATTTTTTACAATAAATATTTTTGTTTTGTTTTCTTGCTTAATAATTTGCTTTTTTTAATACCTTTTTTTCTTTTATGGCCTAAATAACTTAATTGTGATGATTTTTCTCTTACATTTTTTTATATTTTGAAAATTGTTTTTCTTTTTCTTTTTTTATTCAAATTTTGTTAACATTTATTTTATTAAACCATTTTACATAAAAAACAAAATTTTTTTAACTAAAAAAAGTATAAAACAAATTTCCGTTTGAATGTGTTATATATATATAGTTTTGTTAATTAAAAATATTTTTCTTTATTATGAAAAAGGCAGTTTGCATTTTAAATTAAACGAAAGAAATTATTACAATAGCTTTAGTTTAGAAAAAAAATATACAAAATTATTATAATTTTTATTAAGTTCGAAAAGACTAAAATTTCGTCGTAGACCTTACTAAGCCGTCAAACTAGTATTGAGTCACTTGTATGGCACGAAGCACTGCCACAAGCAAGTAGCACAGTTTGGAAGTAGTGTTGTTATCAAAATCTTGCCACAAATTTTTTTTACATCACTGTTGGGCAAGTACGATATCTTTTACATGACTGCACTTAGTGACGGAGATGTGGCACTGACATCTTATAAAATTTATCTCATGAATGCCATAAGAATTTCACTCGTCCGGCTTAGGGAGATCGATAAGTAGTCTTTTTTAAGTAAAATTTATTGTTGGCATGGCGCCTAAGTGATTTTACTAATTTTTGGGCTACCCACATATGTAACTAAAAATAACTTACCAAGAACCCCAGCTAAAAACGATATTCTAATCAATTGTATAGCGTGGGGCTTCCAACGTCTTGACTAATACGATTATCAGCGCTAGTAGCTATACAATTTTACATTAAGTCAATAATCTTTTATAATCGAGCGCAAACTTAAATTGCAGAATAAGGTCTCCGGGCAAAACTAGAAGTTGTCTTTTCTGTTTTTTCGATTAGACTGCCCAGAGATATGTTATGTTATGTTGTGTCAAGGCCAAAATTCACCCAAAGAACCTTTTTTGCAGCCCCCCTAACTTCACCCCATCAGATTGAGCCTGATAATAAAGCCAGTTATTCTCTTTGATAAGAGAAAAAAAACTCCTTTTAGAGTCAGAACAACGTCCTCATCATCTGGGTCGAAATAGCTGGGCTCACACAAAGAACGTGCTCAGATGTATCGTCATAAGTCCCCTATGTCGGTCCGGAACCTTACTGTGCAGCTCCACTTACTACCATCCTCAATCGGATCGAGGATTGGGAAATTTCCAGATGCTTGAAACACTGAAATGCTCAAATGGCACTTTGTCACTCTATGGCGCGAATCAGTCCGCAATTTGGGTGTCACTCTGTGGTTTTCAAGTATGGTAGCTAGACTTAAAACTCTTAACAGAATTTCTTATGGTCCATGTGAACTAAAAGCGTATCTGAAGAGGATAGCGTACACAGATGTGAAGGTTTAAGCATGGGGTGTTGTGAGCGTGGGGTTCTTGATAGGTTTAGATAGAAATGTTTAAGGAGACATAGGATCTTATTGGGTAACATATCCACCATTATGGTTTCAAATCTGCAAGCAGTAGAACTGCTGAACAAACTTTAGACCGGAAGGGTATGATAATGATCCTCATAAGTGGTGCAGAACCTAGATCAATAATTCTTAACATTTCCGACAATACACTTATGGTTTCGAAGACCACAATGCGGGGTAAAACTCTGAGCTTTCTTTTTGAGCACCAATAGCTTACTGGGTCTACCGGGAGAAAGTGAAATTAATCTGGTTACCCCATTGGGACACCGAAAAATGACTGAACCAATATAAAACCGACAAGCTCACATGTTCGCTAAAGAGTTAACTCTTTTGTTCTAAGGATGGTCCTCATAAGATGTCTTGCAGTGCATAGCTGTCTTCGGCCTAACATCACAAGATGCTAAAGTTTCAAAGGCCGCTTGACTCTCTATCATAGCCCAGAGAAGGGTAGAATATATCTATCCCGAAAGTTCAAAATAAAGATATAGGTATATATCCAATCCGGTGGGAAGGTGGATTGAGCAGTCTATTTTTATGGTTGGCCAATTAGATTGCTCTCAGCATTTCTCAGTATCGAAATAGGAATTTCGTAAAATTTTGTTTTAATAAATTCCAAACGTTCTCTGAAAACTTTGGGAGTGAATAATATACTTACATACATATGTATATTAATAGGGTGCTATGGGGCCAATTTTTATTGTAAAGTTTGGCTCGTAACCACCCAGAAATGTTCTCCGTAGCGAAAAAATGTGTTATGGAAAATTTCAGACAGATTGCAGCAGCAGAAGGAACAAAATTTTGTCAGCTTGTGGGCGAGTGCAGCACACCTTTCCTAATACAATCTGCCTAAAATTTTTTACAATGTATTTTTTGTTACATCTCTGCAATTTCGCATTTTTTTTTTTTAAAAGAAGTACACTAATGTGTACTTTACATCTTGGTCACCCTATTTATTATTATTATCGATTCAGACCGAGCACAGCTACAAAACACTGGGATCTATGAGGTCTTTCGTATCCCTTTGAGTCTACTGTTTCCTCAGTAGATCTACTGCCGTAATAATGAATGCTAGCAGGTGTAAAGTTGTGAGTATATCCACTGTTCTCTGTCTAAACACATTATCAAGAATCACACATTCCTCGCCTCTGATGTCTGAAAACTTTTATAAATCTGCTCTCAAACTACAATGATCCATAAGAAAATCCATCAAGAGTTTAAGATTCAGACTACTATGCATAAGAATATCAGAACGGCGTCTTAGTTGTGGACCTTAGAGTGTCTAGGAACTACTTGAGTGTTGTAGTGTTTCAAGCATTTACCAGTTTTCGGTGCTACATAGTAGGTATCCGACCACAATACAGGATGTCCCAGCCAATGCATCCGCAACATTGCTGCCGCTTCACTGTTCAGGTACCCAAAACAATTTGAGTTTATTTTTAAGCTGCTGACTTTACTTGGTCGCTATCTAAATCAGTTTATCTTATTCTTAACAGCTTTAGGTCTATTCTGAATGCTGTATATTACTTCTGGACAGACTTCGGATAGTGTACGGCATTTTTTAGGGGTCTTGCTTCAGTTATATGTTTCATAAAGAAGATACATTTCTAAATATGAATTTTTCAAGACATATTCAACACTAAGATTATTTACCTCACTATTAAATATTGTTTTTGTGTGGTTAACTGTGCTTTCTACACTGACAAAAATTTTAGTGTTCTGATGGATTCATTTTTTTTTTTTAATAAGTTAAATTAAATGATATTAATTATACTAAAATAGAAAAATTATAATTTTTTCATTTTAATATGTTTTTAAGACTAAAGAAATTAATTTTTTTTCTCGGAATTATTTTCATAAGTTCATACGCAGCGCAGATTTTTAGTTTTGAATGTTATTTTTTATTAAATTACTATTTTTAAAAGAAACAGAAACATTTTTAAAATTATTTGACGAAAGAAAAAAAAGCTTAAAATTTAACTGATATTTTTTAAGAGTTTCTAAATGTTTTTTAATAGTAAGTTTATTTTTTCTTAGATTTTTTAGTTATTTATTTGTTTTTGCTGTATCACATATAAAAGTTAATCAAAGTTTTTTCTTAATATTTTTATTTAAACTTATATTAATTTTTTTATGAATTAAAATTATTCGTTAGATTTTTTCATTACCAAGTATTTCTGTTTCTGAAGCTTTAAGCAATTAAAAATATAAACAATTTGTTTTTTCCTGTTTCTTTTAAGAAGTAAGCCTGTAAAGTTTATAAAAAAAATTACAAATTGTATGAGATTTTTTTAGTTTTTTATTATTACATTTTCTTTATTATTTTTATTTTTGTGATTTTTTTTCATTTAAAAATAAATGCTTTTTTTCTTTACTAGAAAAAATTTTTACGGAAGAATTTCATTATCTTATTTCACTTATATTTTTTTAATATACATATATTATTTCCTATATATATTTTTGGAGAAAATGTTTTTTTTTATTTAAATAATATTTTACATAAAAACCCAAGAAATTATTGATAAGTTTTGATAAAAAATTATATGAACATCTGTTTTTTCGTTCTGTTTTTGAAAAGTTTTTACTTCCAATCTCTTTCTCTCTTCCATTTGCATTATTTACTTTTATATACTATGGTCGTAAAAATCAAGTAAACACCCACATTCTCTGGAATTTAATTTATATTTCTGTCTTCTAAAATACGGTGCATTTAAACATTTTGTATTTTTCTAAGACTGTACTTACGGCTTTGCAAAAATCCATAAAAAAATAACAGAATTCTTACAACAACTAATGCTATACAACAAAAACGAGAGTTACTCTATTTTTTACGCGTCAAAAAAAGCAATCAAGACAATACCTACAAGAAAAAATTAAGTAGAAATATTTGGGAAGTGATATCATTTTTTTGATAGGTGCTATCGAGTATAACAAGAATCTGATTTAGAAATTTTCGTAACACCTCCAAAATCTTGAGTTACGGCTGAAAAACCGGTTCTTCGTACCTTCACACATTTAAAAGTTAATAACAGCCAAATATTAACCGGTTTTAAGATTCCTAGCTAATTTGGAAGTAAGAGTAACAGACCTATTAAATTGTGCATACTTTACTTAAGTAAACTTAAGCAATCTTTGTATTAATGACTTGCTAAATATTAACCGATTATATGATTCTAGCTAATTTGGAAAGCAGAGGAACAGACCTATTAAATGATGTATACTTTACTTAAGTAAACTTAAGCAATTTGTGTATATTTCTTAAGCAAACATTATTTTTATTAAATTCATTCCAAAATTTTCAAGCCTAGAGATGTTTTTACACACTATTTGATATAGGAACTGTACTATTTTTGGATTTATTAAAGTCATATGTAACGTATTGATTTGTCATAAAAGCACAAAATCTTTTTTTAATTTCATTTAACTCTTGAAAATTTAGAAAATTTGATAGCAACAAATTATCTCTTAATTAATAATTTTATACAATCACTCTTACTCTAATAAATCTTATTAAATAAGTAAAACTGTTAAAAAGCCATTTTAAATCTTATAAATTCTATAAAAGCCATTAAACTCCTATTAAGATGTATTATAAGATGTCGTAATAAAAGCAATAAAACTCTCTCGCGAAAAAAGAAATCCAATTAAATCGTTATGAAAGCAATAAAAAAATCATTCAAAATCGTTTAGCCGCTTATTTAAAGGCTTAGAAAGCAAACACAAATATAACCACGTAAGACACAAAGTAATAATTTTTTAAAACTCTTATACAAGTCGTGAAAATCTTATGAAAATATTGAAATACCATACGTCAAAAAACGACATTGTAAAACTTTTCGAAAAGCCATTTTATAAAAATTTTGCCAAAATCGCTAGTAGTCTTAAAAATACTCTTAGACAAGTATTTAAATTCTCTTAAAAGTTTTTATACTCATTATTTAAATTCTTAGAATACATAAAAGTAATAAACTCGCAGAAAAACTTAAGGAAAATTATCTATAAATAGGCGACTTTTGTAAATTTGCAGATGATAGATAATGCTTTTTTCGGGTTGATAGAGGAAAGCAGATCTTAATCAAACTAATTCTGAAGATATGAGAATACCTGGTAGGTTTAAAAATGGCAATATTTTCGACATTTTTAACTTTATGTAATAAAATCTATTCTGAGAATTAAAAAAAAAAACAACATGGCGAAGTCTTTTCAACATCAGTATTTAGGCTTCAGCTAGGCTAAGACTTTCAAGCTTAAAGAAGTGTTCATTTAATAAAATTTATCAATAATTTCCAGATTTTAAGGTTCATGCTTGGTTTATGTATATAAGTTTGTAGTATAGTACGTTTCTTTTTTTTGTGATACTATTATTATTATTGTTAAAGAATTTAAAACACTTTAAATAAACTAATTAAAAATGGGGGGGGGGGAAAAATCGCTTGACGTATATAAACACCAAGAAAATGTTAGTAAACTATATATATATACAATTTATGGTATTGCATTTTATGTACTACTTATGGTACTAAGAACATACCCACATGTAGTATTTAGATTTGACGTCTATGTTCGTCTAAGTGTAACATTAGACTTGCGATTTACGTACTCGTATTTATGTACAGATAATCCAAGTTATAGATGTTACTGAAAACATATGCATGTGAACTAATATCATTTGACGTATATATACGTCAACGTTAGATATATGTAAACATTAACGTACTGTACTTAATATAAATTGCATTCACACTGACTGCCACCATATAAAAAAAGTAAAACAAATCAAATTTTTATACAGTAAAAAAATACAAAGGTACCACTGCACGAAAATATTGAGGCATAACCGCCAAAAAAAAAAAAAAAAAAAAAAAAAAAAAACGTAAGCGACAAAAAACAAATTTTACAGTAGAAAGTTTTGTTTGTTAAATATTTTTTGTTCTAGTGTAGTACATAAAACATTTTTGTTTTTGCTGTAAAATCATAAAGGCACATTTTGCAGCTATAAAATTTTGTGTGCTGGTGGCAATGATCGAATACTATCGATTTTCATCAAAAAACGAAAACTGATTACGTCTTTTTGGCGGTTATGGCTCGATATATGTATTATCTATCATCAACAAAAGGAAGATGATATGATCAACAAACAAAATATTTAAAAAAAGATGTAACATATCGGTGGTACACATGGTAGCCAACGTGTTAAAACATTATTTTTACACTCTGATAAACATATGTATATATACGTCTAAGCCAAGCGTTGTACTTATGTAAATTATACTAGATATAGATTTAACTTTAAGTTTTCGGCTTTGTTTTTATATTTTTCTATACGTTGGTTTTTGCAATTTGACGTGTATATACGTCTAAGTATTCACATACATTTACTCCACTTTTTATACCTAAAAAGTTACAAATTTTATTTATTAGGTCGTACACTAATGTATGTAGGTGTTAAGGAAAGTTCATAAACCCACCTTCAATTATCCCGATTGCAGAATGCAAAGGGATATGTTTATTATTATCTGCTCATAATTTGAAAGATAATTTTGGACTAAAATTTGCAAATAGACGCTATTGTGGTATAGTTAGAATCATCATTCAGTAATGATATAGTAACCAAGGTCAGTTCATATGATGAGTTATTTGCAGATCTTTGGGACTTAATACAAAACTAAATACTCGTATGATATCTAAAAGATTTAAATGTACAATTTTTGTAAAAATATTTCTTTATTTGAATAAAAATTAAATGGCTGCCTCTGGAGTTGGCAACATAATTTTTGTAGACTACACAATGGATAAAAATATGTATTTAAGCATACCAAAAGGCAAAGCTTTGGGTATACACTATTGTTTTCGGTATAATTAGTATTATAACCTAAAAAACAAATCAGGGATTTTTCAGTCATAGTTGATATGGAACTGATCAAACCTCATGAATGCTTCTCCAAAATGTCTCTCTTTAAATATGTTACAAAGTTCGGGGTTAATTTTGAACTTGGGAATACGGAAGAAGCAGATTAGTAATCAAAATGATTTAAGAACCGCACTGGTCGAAGAGTAGAACAAAACTCCCACCAAAATTACCCAAAAACTTGTAACTTATAGTTGTAACTAAAAAGATAGTCACTCCAAATACTAAACCATGTTACATTAAAGTTTTTTCTACGACTGATGACAATACACGAAATAAGCTATGACTTGAATTTTTCATATATTTCAAGTTCTCTTTAAATTACATTTACAAATATTTGATAACATGAACACATAATTTTGATTCAAATAAAGAAATATTTTTATAAAATTTGTGCGTTTAAACCTTTTAGATGTCATCCTTAGTTTTAATGTTGTAAGTGTTTAAAGTTATATTTTGAAAGCATGTGAAATAATCTGTGAGCCTCTTTACCTCAGAGAAGCTTGTGTCGCAATTGCTGAAGGATATTGTTCAAAAACTACTAAATGGCATCAATGATGATGATCCTGGTTTGCTTTAAAAGGTCCATAAATAGTGAAGAAACATGGCTATGAAAATATGAAATCAAAACAAAAACTGAAACGTTCTAATGGAAAAGCAAAGTGTGAAACAACACGCCAAGTGCGTCAAAAGGAGTGCGATAAAAAGCATAAGAAATTGTGGGAAAATAGTTTATGAATTTTGCACCAGATTGCTTGTGATAACACAAAAACAATCAAAATGGCGTACCTGTAACAGCTATTTCCTACCAAAGGCGTGTCTTTTATCGGTAAAAAATCACCTTTTATGATCAGTGTCGAAATGCTCGCCAGATAATATGTCTTGAGCACCAGTGTTGGAGAAGAAGTAAATTTCTTCCACACTCTTCCAACAACAGTTGCTATACACAACGAGCTCATGGCAAAATTTGCTTAAAGATTTAGTTTTAAAGTAGTGATGAGCAAAAGTAAAAATTTAGTTGTGTTAGTGAGAATATGAAAATTAATCTCTCAGAGAGAGTAAATAAGATGTGTTTAAAAAAATTAAAAAACAAAATCAACATGCATCCGCCACACATGTGCATTCGTCGCTGTTTTAGTGACAACTAAAAGCAAGAACGTAAAAATACGTGTGAGTTGATCGCGGACAAAAGTCCCATAAAAAACTCATGACTGTTTTAAAGCCTTATGGGAAACAACTGGCCTACGGACCATTTAGTTCGCCTTTGCACACTGTCCGTGCCACTTTTCTCTATATGGTCTAGAGGCATGAGGTAATTATGAAGTTCTTATTTTTTCTTGTTATTTAAATACTTCTTTTAGTTTTTTGTTTAAAGTGTTTTAAATCTTTATTTCTGTAGGTGGTTAAACGGAAACTCTTTGAATTAATTTTTTAAATATTTTTTTTATACATTTTTTATTCTGAGAAAAAAATGCCTTATTTTTAAATACTGTTTTCATTCATATTTATTCAATTTCCTTTTTTAATAATTATTTATTTTTTTTATCATAAATTTGACTAGATTTCCTTTTATTTTCTTTTTTAAATAAGTTTTGTATAATCGGTGTATATATGTATATTTGTTTCATAGATTTTTCCATTTTTATTTTTAAATTTAATATATGTGTATATATTTTTTATATTTTTTAATTTATAACTTAAATTCTTAAATACTTTTTTCCATGTTTCTTTTCATTTCTTTTTAAATCTTAATCTTATTTAATTACAATGTTATATCTTAAATATAAATTAAAGGATTTTTCATAATTTTTTCTTAAATATAAATTAATTAACAAATTAATATATTTTTTTTTAAATTAAATTCCTTAATGTTTTTTTAATATTTCGATTGCATTAGAATTTTTAAGCCATTTTACTTTTTTACTTTTATTTACTATGGCTTTTTTAGAGAGGGTGGTTATTACCATTGTTTATTTAAAAAAAAAAAAATATTTGCCAACTTTTTCTCTTTAAACAAAATAAAGAAAATAAATAAAAAAGTGTTGAATTATTTTTTAGGGATTTTCACTTTCATCCTCAGTTAGTAAATTCTAGGCAAAGAATTCAGATTTTCCTTGTATTTTGTAAGCCTCCTCTTCCACTTTGTACATGTCTAAAAGCTATAAGGAAATACAAAAAAAAAATAAATAAATAAATAAATAAATAAAAATATTAAAGTTGATATTTTTGATAAAATAAAGCCTTTAGCATATAATGTTTTGCTTTCAATGTAATATTACTCATTAATTTTGAATCTTTACACTCAACGTTAAAAGTTTGTACACAAGATTCTAGCTAAACAAGTGTAAGAGAAGGAGGGGAAATATGATACTGTAGATGATAAGAGTATTGAAATGAAATTTGTATAAAAACTGTATGATGCCTTTTTTTCCCTAAACTACAGTATACTTTATAATGAAACTACAGCTTGCTAGCCTTTTTCTACTTCTGAGCCCTTGGGAACTAATTCAGTTGGTTAAAATGGCCATTGTCTAAAGAAAGACAAGAGTACATAAATATTCTTCTTGAATTCCTGGTGTCGGAAAGGAACGTAATAATAAGATTTTTAGTACTTTCCACTAAATTTTGTAGATTTTAATCCTGAGGTAACAGATAATACATAAGTCCGTAGAATAAGTAAGAACAACAAAATTTTGACAAAACTCGTCCGTAGAGGGCGATATAACGAGTATAACGATTTTCCACCTCTTCGATACCACTTTTATAGGACGATTTCTCTTTTTCGTTAAAATAGGCCGCAGTTTCAACGATTATTTCGTCATTAGACTTAAATTTCTTCTCAGCAAGCATTCTCTTGAGATCTGAAAACAGGAAAAAGTAATTGGGGGCACAATCTGGCGAATACGATGGATGTGGGAGCAATTCGGAGATCAATTCATACAATTTTGCCATTGTTTTGAATCATCAACACGTTCTTGTTTTTGTTCAACAGTGAGCAAACGCGGCACCCACTGTGTACAGAGCTTTCGCATACACAAATGTTCGTGTAAAATGGTAAAAACTCTACCATCTGATATCTTCACACCGTTAGCTAGCTCGTGCATCTTCAATCAATTTGCAATCGTTCATAACCAATTTGTGTAATTTTTGATGTTTTTTAGAACAACAGCCTCATTTTGGCGACCACGGCTCTCTGCATCATTTGTGCTGGTACGACCACGTTTAAATTCTCTACTATTTATCTCGATGGAATAATGTTCATCAAGCTATTGTTTGGTTTCTACTGTATTTTTTTTTTTATCAAAAAGAAATGTATCAAAACTCGAAATTAATTTTTTTTCCAATTTTTCCAATTACTAAAGTTGCTTCACACAAAATGCTGTAACTCACAAATTAATAGCCAGATTGCTGTCAAATTTATACACGTATTGTTCAAAGGTTAGTACTAAATTAAAATCATACGGAAAAAATTCTAGTGACGTCATCTATGTGTCATCCTAGGGACTCATTAAATGACCTGAATCCCGAAAAATGTATCAAGCTTAAAAACGGGTTTAGTATCAGAAATACAAACATCAAAGATTAGTTAAAATTAAAGAGGTAGTACAAGAAATGAAGGTCTTATCTAAAGTGTGGAGTCGTACAAGAATGCAATTTGCTACTTCATGGCATTAATCAAAGAGTTTTAAGCAGATTCAACGTGTCGGCCGAGACACGAAAACCATATTTGCGAGCCCGTTTCCATCTCTTTTTCAATATCGAACTGGAAGAAGCTATGGAGAGGGCCTAGAGGTAAAAGAAAGGCATTTCCTGAAGTCTGCATGAAAATTTAAAGGGTTTATAATAACACTGATGACATCTGTCTTATGGCCCACAGGGAAGCTCACATGAATAGTAAACTAGACGATGTCTAAAATTTGTTGGGCAAATTTGGTTTAAAAATAAACATTTCTAAGACCAAAAAAATGTGCGTAAACGTACAAAGTCTGCAACGGTTCAAGATCAAGCTATAAAAAGGTCCAACAGTTTTGCTATCTGAGCAATATATCCTAATAAAAAATTTGAAATCTCTTCAAGGAATACCTTAGGCGATGCATAAGATCATTGCAAAATTTGGCAGGTTTTGAAGAGTGAAATCGCTTGTTCTCAACGATAGTGAATTCACTATTATTGATGACAGAACACTTGAAGTAGTCTAGCGAGAACCATTGATTTACTGCAAATATCTATCAGAGTATTCGTATAGTATACAGACTTTCATTCAAATGCAATTGTTCTAAAATTTGTTATGGCAGGGAAGATCCATCCTTTTCGTATAAAATTCAAATCTACGCAGTGCCCTGATGTAGTGGTCTTTTTTCTCCTATCTGCACTCCAAAAATACCCAGAAGCAACGTTTTATATTTTTTTTAGACCCGTCAGATAATAGTTATCAGATAATAGTTATTCATATAGACTTAGCCAACAACAACGCAGATCTTGCAAGTTGAGGAGCTAGGTAAGTTATCTTAAAACAATGCAACCACAAAGAAGTTTGGACAGAATATTACGCCATTGTGTGAAATAGCTGAAACTAGAATAGCTCATAAAATCTACTTCTATTGGGCTCTTAGTAGACCATGCATAGAGACTTATGATCCTTCATAACGATTTCTTTAGCAAACCTTACCTAACCTATTCTAGTCAAACGTTTTAAGGAGATGGTATATCTGTTATTCCAACGTCTTTTCATACCTTTTTTTAAGTGTTGCAACTCTCCTCTGTGTTTCACATGATATTTATGACATCATTTCTTTGGCATCTATTTTTTATGTATTTAGGAGCATGTAGGAAAAAGCCTATTATTTTTTAGCCACCTCAATTTACTTTTCTAAGTATCTAATGGTACTTTTTTGTAAGTCTTAAAATTGTCTATAAAAATGCTTAATTCTCTCTGACTTTCTAATCTAATTTTTTATTTGATATTTATTAAGACTACTTTTATGAGAGTACACTGTGAGAAATTATATATAAAAAATATGAGTGATACTATTGTTTTCTCAGAGTGTGTTATGTTGCTTATGTTGAGTAGTACTAAAAAAAGGATTCTTTTTTTATTTTTAAGTTGATCTAGTAGTAGTAGTAATACTAGTAGTAGTGGTAGTAAATGTAGCGTTTGAGGTTGATTTGGTGACTGTAAACGTAGATGTGGTATTGGACACTACAACGTTATCTAAATTTGTTTGAGTGTTGTCATTGGTCGACTGTGTTTCATTAAGATCTAGTACCTTTTGTACATCAGTACTAAACTCTTCCACTTGTTTGCTATGGGCCATTTTTAATTTTTCCATAGCACGACCCTGTTTAACACCGATTTGCTGAAAGGAAGGAAAGAAATTATTGCTTTATTTTTAATAGGAGAGTATGTGATGGCGGGGAGGGGGATAACTATACCTTTTTCTCCTCCATAAAACGTTTAATATTATTCTGTCTCTTCTCTCTTAAACGACGATCTTTTTCATTTTTAGTTTTCAGGGTCTTATCGTTTTGTACCTCTTTAGCTGTATCGGCTGAAGTTTTAGCCTGTTTGGCATTTAAGTCCTTAAGATCCCTGTAAGCAAATAAAGCATCTTAAAAATATTGAACTTTCTTTTGCAAAAAGATTCCAGATCTTACTTGGCATGTCTTTCTTCCAATTGCTTAATTTGTTGAGCTTGCACTGTCAACATTAAAGCCTTCATGGCTTCTTGAGAATCTTGTACGTGCTGGCGTAAGAGATCCCATTCTTCTTTCTTGTGTTTGGCAATCATTTCAGTCCATTGTTTAGTTTGATCTGCTATGGCGGTTTTAATGGCGGAATCATTACGTATTTCATCTTTGCTATAGTTCAAAAGAAGAACAAGAAATTTTAGAATGTTTTATAAATCTTCTCATTTTAATACACATTTCTACTTACCTCTTGCCCTTGATTAGTTTATCAATGGCCGCATTCTGCGTCTTTTGCACAGCCATACGCTCCTTGGTATGTTTCTTTTTGAGGGTATCCAATTCTTTATTTTGTTTCTTGGCCACCTTCTGGAAGCCCTTTTCGCTACGCAAAGACTCCAGGGTGACTGGTTCAAACACCAAAGGAGCCTCTTTCTTTTCCTCTTCTTTCGATTTGCCAGCATCTTTGGCGGCACCACTGCTTTGCTCTTCAATACCCAATGCCTTCATTTGTTCGTTTTGTTTTTGGGCTGCACCGGCAAAACCGCGAGGATCCGATAACATGGCCATGAAATCCTCAAAGCCATCGGGTACATAGATTTTCAATTCGATGTTGACAAACAACATAGGTAGAGACATGGGGAAATTGGCTTCCGTACGTAGGGAAACATGACGATAGCCCGCCTGCAGACCATCTAAAGGTAAGATACGTTGACCAATCACTTTGCCACTTTCTTCATATACGCCGAAACGTAACACGGCCAAATCGGGCAATACGACTTTACGAAATACAAAAGGATCTTCATTGTAGACCGGATTTAAGCCATTATTCGGCACTAAACGCGTGCGGAACTCCTTTTTGACCGTATCGGAAGGTAAACCGTACATATCCACTTCCACATAAGTACCCACTTTTTTATCGGATAAAAATTGTCCGGCTATGATTTTTACAGAACATTGGGCCGCAATGACACCGTCTACGGGTGCATCAGCGAAAGGATCAAAATCTTTATCGGAACGTCTCATGAAATCAGGTTTTAGCAAGTAACCACAGCCACCATTATACTCAAATTTACCCTGATTCAGTTGCATAGGTAAATCGGAGGTTTGGAAATTTAAGGACACCATCTGGCAGCCTGCATTCCAGAATACTTGAGGCATATAATTGGAAGAATCGGCTCGAGTACCTTTAGGATATATGCGAGACATTTGGCGTTTATTGTAATTGACAAAGTCTATTGCATTCTGTTTTAAGTAATTCATGCCCGCCGACTCCGCAAATGAACTCATATTGTGGGCAATATTTTTCTCTATGGCTTTGTCAAAGCCCTGAAACTTAATAGGCTGGGCATAGTTTACCATGGAGGAAAGCCAGGGATGGACATTGGTTGTTGATCCACTATAAGCCACAGCTTGCTCACCCCCTTCAGCAGGTTGACCTTCGGCACCCGGTTCTCCAGGTGGTGCACCATCAGCAGGGGGTGGCGGTGGTGGTGCCTCTGCCTCGGGAGGTTTAACTGCGCTAGCATCTTCCACAGGATCATCATCGGTTGTTAATTCACCCTTTAAAAACAATTCCAGTTCTACTTTTTCTACCTCGGGTTTCATGCGTTTGTTTTTAATCATAATTTTACGTTTCAGTTTTGAAGGCGGTGGGAGTGGTAGACCAGGTTCCAACTGTAATCAAAAACAGAAAAAGCATTAATAACAATATTAAAAAAGTAATCAGCCGAGCTAACTACCGGATGATCTGGCAAAGGTTCCTTAAGTAGTAAATCACCAAAGAAGTCATCACAGTACTTGGCTAATTTATATTGCTGGGCACGATTGCAATGATTTTCAAACGATAATATAACAGGATATTCCGAGGCTACAAAGGCGCAATCGGCTATGGCTTGTATGCAGTCCTAAGCAGGCAATATAAAAGGAAAAATGTAAAAATTTTTGGGAAATTTAAGGAACGTAGGATAAAAGTCACCTTAAATAATATTTCTGTACAGTAGGCGTGGCCATGGGTAACTATTGGTTCTTCATCTTCACCTTTGCCATTCCAACAGTCTAATTCAACACATCTAAGAATAGGTTTTTAGAAAAAGAAAATTGTTTTCCTAAAAACAAATGCTAACCTGCATCCTGCCAACATAGTTTGTCTATACATTTCTACAGATGATTTACCACCGATTTGTCTACCCGATAAATAAGTGTTATGGGAGCTATTAATATAATAATGAGCCAAAGGTTGATCCATATCCATGTAAATATCTAAGCGATCCAAAAATACGGGAGCATTTTCATCAGACATTAAGTAACGTTTAAAACCGTCCATAGAAAGTTGACCTAAAAAAGTTAAAAAAATATATAAATGTCAAATAAAGTTGGCAAAGCAAACAGGTTTGCTTAGTTTATTAAAAGTTTAAAGGAATTATAAATTATTTAAACTATAATAATTATGAATAAATAAAAATTTTGCAATGCGAAAAAATTTAAGTTCAAAAATTGGCAATGCGGTATACAAATTTTTTTCATTATTGGACCTTGAAATACTCTTTACGTTGTCAACTTTTTTAAAATTTATTTTATTTAAAATAATTTGTTTGCTTATTATTTTAGGAGCTTTATTTATATGTCAAAAATATTTTTGAATTGCCAACTTACCTGCTTTCTTCTTTTCCTCGTTCAACTCGTAGTCATTCACAATTTCCGTGCAACGTTTCTCATCATAAAGCGGGTATAAAATTTCATTCATACGTGGATCACGTTGCTTCTCATTCATGAATTGTACGAACTGCTCCAATTCAATCACATCCGATTTACCTTTTGTTCTAAACGAAAGTAGAATGTAAAAAAGTTTTATATTTAAAGTTTCATACTTTCCAGCTATATACTCACATCGTTGTAAATAATTCTTCGATATCATTTCTGGGACAGACTTTGTGGTATAAAGCATAAAATTTATCGAATGTAAACTCATCAGAGGTCATATTGGCACTTTTGTCATCCGGTAAACCGACATCTTTAAAGCACTGATACACTAGTTTTTCTGTTTTGCCCGAAGCAAATGTTTTGGCCACAGTTTTTACAGGAATTTTACCACCTTTTTCGACGAGAAATGATAAACGCATCCAACTAAAGGAGGAAAATTTTCAAATTCTATTAATATTTTTCGAAAACTTCATAGATAAGTAGAATTAGCTAAGGCTTTACATAAACATCAGTAAAAACAGCGCTAATACTTACCTGGAATAAAGTAGAAAAGGATTGTTTAGATAAAAATATTCTTTATATTCTAGAGTAATTTTTCATAAAGTTGGCTACACTTTTTTGTATCATTTTTATATTTTAATTTTGATTTGCATTATAAATAATTAAAAAATAGTTATAAAGTAACATACAGACATGGTCAAAATTTTTCACACAGCAATCAACTTTGTATTTTTTAAATTGAAAGAAATAGTCTGGCTTAGTATTCTACAAAATAATTTCTTTATAAATTACGAGTTTGAATATAGAGAAAAACTGTTACTAATTGTATCTCATTAAGAGAACGAAATTATTTTTCAAATTAATACAGAATTTTAAATGGACAAAAGTATTAACACAGTTGCGAACTTGAAGTGGATATATTGTTGCTGAATTAATCAGTTTTTTTACAATAGGCCACAAACAGAAAGAAACGACAGTAAATAAATGAAAAATTATTTTAGAGCTACATAATCAAAATAAATTTAATGCAAAAATTGGGAATACACTCGGTATAACAGAAATACTCGCTTTTGTCACCATTCCAAACACCAACCCTTTTTTCTAACATTGTCGACTCTAAAACTTCAACTAAACCACAAAGCTCTAAAACATCAACTCCAAATAAAACACAGTTTTAAACAACAGTTAAAACACATACATGTGTTCGTACATACATTTATTTTACGAAATTATGTAGTTTCTTATTCGGGGACTCCCCTAATAACTATTATAGAAATGAAGTTACATATGTATTGTCTTTTTATGTTTCCTTGTTCTCGTTAGAACCATTTTTTGTCGCTTTGGATTTATTTTTGTTTGCTTTCAGTTTATAAACAATAAAAACACTTTAAACTACATAATCAACATGTTTTTCATATAAATTTGTACATTCATTAACGTCAACAATCTGATAAACGTCAACACCAGCGGTTTTAATTAGTTGACGTTATCCCAAGTGCACTGTATAGTGAAAAGAAGTTGATTTACTGTAGTTAGTATCGTTAAAAGGTATAAAGATTATGAAAACTTTTGAAATCAATATACATAAATCCTAAGCCTACTTTCTCGCTGTAGTATGTTTAGAAGCGATGGGAAAAGTGATACATTAAAAAACTGAGCACAGAGCAGACATCGTGCCGGTTACAACTCTTGTGTTGCAAGGAAAAAGCGGTTAAGTTTCGCAAAAGATTGTAAAAATAGAACAGAAGGCTTTTGGGTCAGCATACTTTTTTCCGATGAAATCAAATTTAATATATTCAATAAAGAAAGAATAAGAGTTTGGAGAAAGCCAAATACCAAATTAGAGAAAAATAACATGGTTGCGGAGAGGTTACGGTGTGGGGATGTATGGCTGCAGCAGGTGAAGGAAAGTTAGTCTTCATCGAAAGCAAAATGGATAAACATATTTATTTATAAATACTTAAAAAGAAAATTTATTGTAAAGCGTCGAGAAGCCACGTCTTGAAGAAAATGTATAATTTCAACAAGACAACGATTCGAAGCATACTGCGCATGATGTTCGAATGTGAATAATACATCATCCTCACATTCTACCAACTCCACTACAATCGCCTGACATGAATCCCATTGATTATCTTTGGGATTAATTGGGCAGACGAGTAGAAACCGCCATATTACAAGTAAATCACAACTTAAAGATATCCTGACGCAAAAATGGCTTAATATAAGTAGGTAGTAGTAGCGTTATGAAAAATTAATCCATTACTTGCCGAAAAGATTAAAAAAGGTTATTAAAGGCAAAGGGTTACTCCAAAGTTTATAACTTCGGTTGGCGGCAACTCCCCCCTATTTTGTATTGCATTATATTTTTTGTGAGAATCATTATGTGTGATCTCTACTACAGGAAATTAAAACGCAATAAAAGAATTTCGTTGAATTATGTACATTGAAAAACTGTACAATTCAGTTTCCAATCGAAATTTCGAGGATATTTTAGACAAACGCGGTCCCACGCACTACTAATTATCTTAATACTGTTTAAAATTTAATATTTCGGAATTAAAATGCTATATAGTTGCTTAAAATACTAATTAAATTGAAATTATAGCTGATGGCGCTATCCTGGTTTTTGCTACATGAACTTCTCGCACGATTTGAGATACTACGTTATTGTATAGTTTTCTTACCGAATTACTTTTTTAAGGATATTTTAAGTATTGCCAACTATTAGTCTAAAAGTTCAGGACATTCATTTTAACTTTCCTTACCGCTCTGTGAACTTTACATTTAATTTTATTTGCTGCCATATTGTGTGGATTTATTTTTTTATTACTTATTTATCTAAAGGCTACATTGAGAAGCTGATGTTACCAACTATTTCAAGTGGCATTTAAAAATACATTTCTAGGCAACAATATAAAACTTTAAGGAAAAAAACTTTCTCTTAGTGTTGATACAGTTTAACTCATATTTCTTATATCCCTGTTCTATTCCTTTCTCCACTTACCATAAGATTCCTCGTTGTCAAGGCACTAAAGGGAAAAATGGTACTGCTACAACAAGTGGATGGGGATGCAAGAGGAAGTGTGTCTCTTAAATAAAGAAAAATGACTGGGAATTTCTCGGGTAATAAAACAGAAATTATCCATACAATTGTCGGTTACAATGCGTTGGGAATTTTTATGCTCTAACGCAATATAATGACATGCATAAAGTGTAGATATGTAAACAACGAAATAGAATATGAGAAAAAGAGAGAGGGAGAGAGAAAAAGTGAGATGTTGAAAGACAATATATATTACTGTTCTTAAGGTTAAAGTTCATTGAAATCGTTTAAATGTCAGTACTTTAAAAGAGATAGAATGAGATGTCAGGATATGTTTCATTTACTGAAATTATTATACAGCGTTACTATTGGTTTTTTTACTATTTAAATTTAGGTCAATTTATTTATATATTTACGCCATTTTTTTTCCTAAAAAAGTTAAGATATTACTTCGGCAAAAAAAATATTTATTAAATACATTTCATTAATCTATTTATGCAGAGTTTTTCTATGTTGTCGTACTAACGCATTACTCAGCTTTTAGTTAATTTGGAGGGTTTGTAAACTTCACGTACGTAATTGAATTGCTTATAAATTTGAAGAGGAAAACATTTTAGTGGTATTTCATAGAATTGTAGAAAATAAATAATATTTTTAAACAAAATTATTTTTTTATTGAATTTAAAACTGAAATAAGCATCAATAAAAAGATTAAATTCTCATTAATTGTATAGAATTTCCTATTTTTTTATCTTTGCTTTGGTTTGTTCAAAATTTTTTTCTTAAAGATGGCATTGCTAACTTTGTTCTATCGTTTTAGTTTTTCTATATATCTATTTGTGTGGACAATAAATTTTTAAAATTTGTTATTTTATTCTTTCAGGTTAAAAGGTTAAATAGTGTTGCCTACTGTGAATCTAATCAAATCAATTGTATGTAAGTACATTTATATTAAAATTAAAAAATTCAATAGCTTTAGTAATTATATATTTGACTGCTCAGGCTTAAATATTTTGTGATTTGGCAACTTTTTTTTCATACTTTTAAAGCAAATTTATGGAACAAAAAAAATCATGATTATCTTTATTATCTCTATATCGGGTGGGCCATTATAGGTTTATATATAAACCAGCGGTTATTTATCTGGTAATACTTATGTCGTTCTATTCTGGCACAAAATTCAGTATATTATCTGCAAAATAAGCAAAATTGCCGTAAAACCTAAACTAAGACCAAGTTTAGGAAGCCAATGCACCCATTACGAGTGACTATTTGGTGCGACTTGTGGAGCGGAGGAATCATTGGCCAATATTTCTTTGAAAATGAGGACGGCGCCATCATTACGGTCAATGGACACACCTATCGCACCATGATATCCGATTTTTTTGTTTGATGGCCGTTTAATTAGCAGAAATGGTGATGTCGGTTGGCCGCCAAAAGGTGGCGATTTGACACAGTTGGACTATTTTCTGTGGGGCACCGTCAAAGACAAGTGTTATGCCGACAAACCAGAGACAATTGAGTATTTGAAGGGCCAACATTCCTGATGCCATTGCCGAAATACGAAAATTGGTCCGATTGAAGAGGGTACTGTGAGCCCAGCAGCGGCAGCCATATGAATGAAATAATATTTCATTTCTAAGCGTAACAACTGAGTTTCACAACACAAAATAAATTTGGAAAATTTTTAAATCGTTTTTGTTTTATTGCTGTTTTAAATTTATAGTTTTAAATGGCCCTCTGATATTTTTTTACACTAAAAAAAAAAAAAATTGGCGTAGCCAACTTTTCAGAAATTTGTGAAGAAATGTACATATATAATGTTTATTTTGTTCTACATATTATTAAAAGTTTTAATATTTTTAGACTTAAAAAAATTCGCCTCGGCAACTTTATAAACTGCAATAGGATTTTTAAGTTTTTTAACTTTTTGGAAGTTGCCAAGTTTTTATTTTACATATGTATGCTTAATGTTATAATTTCCTTTAATGTTTTTTAGACCTTCCACATTTATTTTGTATTGAAGAACTAAATCTCATTACAGTCAAACTAAAAATTATTTTCGCATTGCCAACAGTGATGATTATACATATTTTTTGTGTTTAATGAAAGTTTTAGGTTTCTAGTTTTGTCGGTAGAGCCTTTTTTTTAATGGTTAAATTATTTATTTATTTTTTTGGAAACTAGTATTTAGTATACATTTAATTTTGTGTACGCAAACTTTTGCTTATGTATAAACTAGCAATACCATTGTTTTATGGTTTCTTATTATTTCTAGAGGAAGCAAATGCAAAAGAAAAATACCATAAAAACACAATTTTTCAGAAGTTTATCTGTAAGGTAAAATCCATTTCAAAAATATACCATTACTCCTTCGCACCACAATCTGACTTTAAAGTATACTAAATAGTCTGTATGCATATTTATTTGGCCTAGTGTATGTTCCTTTGAATAATGTATGTATTTCTTTTTTTTTGCCAAGTTTTTCTTTATACTTTCTCGTTGCCAACTTTGATGATTAAAATGATTAAAAAAAATTTGTATCTTTAACTTTTAAGTTACAAGTTTTAATTTTTGGTGTAGATTTCAGAAAAGTGTAGCCAACTTAGTTACTCTGCTTTTTTATTTATTTTTTGTTTGTTGATTACTTACCTTAGTTTTTCTCATTTATTATGTTTTGGCTGTGAAAATTTGTTTTACTTACTGCTTCATTAAATTAGTAGTGGGACAGACATTGGCTCCCTTATTATTATGGGTTATATGTCGCAACCCATTTTGCCAACGCTGTTTATTGAGGTTTTTTGTTATAGAATTGAATTTTAGTTTAAATGTGTGTAATTAAAGGTGCATTTTTATTTTTTGTAAATAATAAAGTTGTTAATTTGATTTTAGAGTTGGTGTATTAAAGTATATAATTTGTAGGTGGATTTAAAATTTATGAACAGACATGCAAATAAAAAGTTATTTAACATAATTTATTTGTTTTTTTTTTTTTTTTTGTTTTTTAATATTAGTTCTGTTTCTTTACTCTACATTGGGCGCCCTCGGGATCCCAATTTTACCGAAAAGTGTTCCCGTATGCAAAAATTGGGTAAATGAGAAACATTTTGAGAGAGCAATATTCTTGTTTTTCATGCACAAAACAACCCGTAATTATCTTCGGGCAGTTTTTTTACTTAACCGAGCCTGAGAGAGCCATATACATAGGTATGATTTAGGTAGAACAAAAACTATGGTATTATATTGCTGGAATAGGTTGATATCCGGAGTCTAGCTTCTGATAAAAAGTATTAAAAAACATACATATAAGTCTTTTACTGTTAAAAATTAACCTTAAACCATAACTGTACTTAGTTTTCAGTCCAAACACTAACACTTTCGTCTTACTAGAGTCAAACTTTAGCCGATTATTTCTACCTCATATAATAGTCGTTTCAAAACACAGTTTATTATAACCCCATGAGAATGGGCGGACAGCAGGTGTAAAGCTTGAGGGTTCTGTATTATCAAGAAGCTGACTTGGAGGGAGTATGATGTGAGGCCCACTCGTTCGCTCATTAGTTATGGTAGAAGGGATGTTTCAAGACTGGTGGCTGTGCTTACCGAGCACTGGCCCACAGTATGGGGTTACGATACAATTATCACTGTCGCAACTGTGACCAAATGACCTCCTTAGATATCTATCATCGTGGAAGCTACGGGTGAACCAACCAACTATGTACGAATAAAGCAATTCTCTGTCACCTCTAAATAACATATAAATGTCGCACGCAGACGCCATTGCTCTGCACTGTGAGTTTTCAACGAAATTAAATGAATCGTTGATATATAGAAGAGATAACAATAGAGACAATACGGATCCATAATTCAAGCCAATTTTAAGTTCATTAATTTAGCATTCCACTACCTTTACTCTCATAGGCTGTTTCCTACTAAAAATAATCAAATAAATCATTTTGCATTAAATAGATGAAAAGTTAAAGTGAGTATGCAGTTTATTCAGCAAGACATTGCAGTTCACCATTACCTTTGATGTTGCAATATTGTTGTTGCGAATATTTTTTGTAAGAACAGTGAGGAAATCACTTAACAAATTTCTAAATCCATATGATTAAAAATCAGGTGCTCATGGATCGTCTCAAAAATTTTTGATATACCTATAATCAAAAAGGGTTAAACTGTGTACATACGTATTCTACATACATACATATTCACGTTTTTTTTATAAACAAAAAAAAAATTATATTTAAAATTGTATAAAATTTCAAACAAATGTCAAACAATTTTTCGGGTAAAATATTTGACTTTTTTGTGTTCCCGTACTTTTGTACATTTTTCTCTCTTATTGAGTGAAATAATTGTTTACTCTCATTTTACTGAACTTTACCAAAAAGTAAAGAAACAGACCTATTGACAAAAAATAAATAAAGGAAAAGTTATAATAAATAAACAAAAGAAGTATTTCAAATACATAATAAAAAATAAAAAGATTTTAATATTTTTTCTTTTAATTTTTATATTAAAATCTTAGAAATTGCGTGCCGTTAAATGTTTTTTTTTGTTTTTTTTTGTTTTTTTGTCTGTCATAATTCAATTATTTACACTGGAAAATGGCAACACTTGGACCATATATGGTACGAAGTCAGCAATCAACAGTTAAATGTAAACAGAACACACACAAATAAATAATAACGGTAACAATAATAAATAGAGAGCAAGAAAGAAAGAGATTGAGAGATAGCTTAGAAACCTGTTAATAAAGAAATAATGTTAATTTGACATGCAAACACATTGGCTGGTATAAGAACAATAACAATCGTAAAAAACAATAACAATAATAAAAACATGTCTGCAACGGAAGTGTAAACGAACGCTTAAAGGCTTTAACGGAAGTCAATAAAAATTAAAAAAATAAAAAATTTAGTTTAATGTTTAAATGCCTTTTTGAAAAGTTGACGGCAGTTTTGAAAAACTTACTGTTTTTTTAAACACATCATGGGACAAATATTATTGGCTTTAACATTGTGGGTAATTTTTCGTAAGCCATCTAACCAAATCTAAAAAGGGAAAATGCAAAGAAAATATTTGAAATTTTGCTTAAAACATATACTCGTAAATGAAATTATTTTTAGTATTTTATTCTATTTACTCACTAACAATAGCCCCATTTCTTTAACGTCTTATTTTATTTTTATTTTTTAACCATATTTCTAACAAAACTGTTTATTGTCTTCTTTTTTACTTTTCTTTAAAACTATTGTTGGTTGTTGTTGTTTTTTCTTCTTCTATATTTTTCATTTCGCATATTTTCTAAAGTTTAATACAATTTATATACAAAATTGTTTTTTTTTTTGTTCTCTCTTAACAAATGCTTAAAGTTTTCAATTTCTTTTGTTTGCTTGACAATTGTTATTCTGCCATAATTCTTTATAGACTACTTTCCATTGGTGCATCTTAACTTATGGCTAACAGTGGTGGTGGTCTATTGTTGTCTCTATGTTCTTGCAATATACTTGACATTTTTATTTAATATTTTTAAGTGGTTTAAAAAAAACTTCAATAAAAATTTTGTCCTTAAACCTAAAAATTAAATTTTAGCAAAAATAATGCTAATAAATAAAGTTACTTTATGTCGTTACATTCATATGTTTTCATATGTATGTCTTAATAGAAATGAAAACAAACATTTTTGTCATGATTGAAATATGTCGTAATTTCTTGCAATATTTTTTATTTATTTAGAAGTGAAAAAATTACGTTTTCTTGACATAAAAATGGTACTTTTATTTTTTTTATATGACCGAGTAACAAAGTTAAGAACTCCTCAGTATGTCTCGATTTGAAGGACAGTAACGTATATTACAAGAGGTTTGGAATATTTAGGCAAATCAGTTTTACTTGAACTTCTTATCAAAACTTTTTCACAATCAAGTGATGAGACAACATTTTCATAGAAGAAAGTACATTCTCTAATTTTATACCATAATTTAATCTGGTTCTACGTAATGACATTAAAATTCACTAAATTATTTATGTCACAACATTACCAACATTTCTGGAGATAATCTTTTCTTCAATAAAAATACGAAAAAAAAAAATTAATTACATACATACATACATACATATAAAGGATGGGTAGTTGTTATTTACGGCGTTAAAATATTTCGCGATTGTACTGCTTCCGATTTTATATTTTGTTATTAAAGGATAGAAAAATAAAACGTCTGGAAAACATCGATGTTTATTGTAAAAAAAAAAACGATATTTGATGACATCGATATTTGAAAACAACGATGTTTTTATGAACTGTAAGAGTTGTCAGGAAGAAAAGAGAAAGAATCGGTTTCGAAAAAGTACGGGCCGATGATGAAATTGTTTTTGTGGATTTTGTGAGCCCCATATGCGACAAGTTTGTTTGTTTACATAACCGCCTAATTGAAAATGGGCCTCATCACCAAAGATGATTTTATTGAAAAATTCGTTGTTTTCGTTTAGTTTTTCAAACAGCCAATTTACAGACGTTCGACGCAAACATGGTCGGCCGGCTTTAATTCTTGAACGTGTTGAAGATGAAGATCTTTATACAACATGTTGCGCAAAGTTCCTCTGGTGATGTCCAATTGTTGCGAACGTCGACGAGTTGATGTTCCAAGCCCATTCTCAACACCTTGCTCTACAGCGGTTATACTTGCATCACTACGGCCAACACGAGCGTATTGTTTTGATCTATTGTCAGCTACAGTACCGTGAGCCTCGAATTTAGCTATTAAATTATGCACAGCGGTCTCAGAAAGAGCCTGATACGAAGTAATGCAGTAAAATTTTTCACCATTTTGATAGTAAATTTTCACAATTAAAAATCTTTGCTTAATAGTGTAGCGTTCCATAGTTAAAATTTCTTAATTTTTTACTAAGTAAGTGTTAAGTTGACCTAACCTCAAATTTTCCCACTCTGTATGTATGTAGTATATGTCTTGACATAAATATTTCATGAAATTTATATTTGTCATAACATAATTTCTGATATTATTCAATTCTATTATAAGAATACAAAGACGCCTATTAAACCAGGACACAGCTTGCGTCGTTTATACAGGTTTTGAAGATATTTTATATGCAGTTACATAATTACAACTTCGCAATTTTTTCAAATATATCATAACATAATTAAAATTTAACATTATATTACAAAAAAAAACCTATTTTGTGACATATTGACAGTTTATGTGGAACAAATTAAGTAATGATAGTTAGAAATTTTATGTCATAATTAAAACTCAATATTTTCTTACAAAAAAAAAAAACTATATTTTTCTGATATATTTTTGTCAAACTTGTGTAACAAATACCAATTCCTCGATATTTGTTTGAAAATTTACATCACAACATAATAAATAAACATAATTGATATCAGATAATAATGTCTCCATATTTTTTAATACAAGTTTTTTGTTATAAAAACATATACGACATCATACGTCATACATGGCTTGTTTAATAGAATTTTATTTTTAAATCCTTTTATTCAGCATACCACCTTGATCAAAAAGTTCCCGGAATTTATTCAGAAAATTAAAAATACAAGTTTATTCATCTAAATCTTTATTGTCCCCTTCAAAGTAATCCCCATCGACTGCAACACACTTATTCCACACACTTATTTTATATTCGAAACATTTTTTATATTCGGTTTTCGGTACGTTCCTCAGTGCTTCCTGCAATTTTTCCATTATTTCCTTTTGGCTGTTAAAACGCGTAACCTGTAATGTTTTTTTAACTCGATTGAACAGAAAGAAGTCACAGTTAGCCAAATCGGTTAAATTCGGTGGCTATTGGACGGTTTTGTTGCATTTTTCGTAAAAAATTTCGGATAATGATGGCACTGTGCGACGGAGCGTTATCATGTTTTGCCCACAATGCCCACATGTTCTGGTCTCTTTCAGTGAATTGCTTCACGCAAATCTCGCATACCGCCCAAATAATACTCATTGTTTACTGTCTGGCACTACATCGTTGTAATCCATGAAAACCGTGAGCATTGCCTTCTTTTTTAACTGAAAACGTGTTTTTTTTTGGCTCATTTGGTGAACGCCATTCACTTGCCTGATGTCTGGATTGCGTGTCGTACTCATAAACCCACGTCTCGTGAATGTGGGATCGGATTCAGACCCGGAAATCATGTCTTTTGCGACCTCAACACGGTCTCTTTTTTGCATGATATTGAGGTCTCTTCCAACCAACCAATCCAAAGGCAATGTTCAAGTCCTCTGCTATCTTTCTGATGGTTAATTTGCGGTTATTGACCAACATTTCTTTTACTTTATCAATATTTTCGTCAGTTTTCGATGTCGATGGTAGGCCACTGCGTTCATCATTTTCGATTGACTCACGACAACTTTTGAACCGCTCGTGCCACTGGTAAACAGCCGTTTTCTTTGGAGAAACGTTGCCGAACAACATTTCCAACGTTCCCGCACAATTAGATCCGTTTTTTACGCAAAAGTTAATGCAAGTTCCTTATTGCAAATTTAAATCCATTTCTAAAACTGTAAAAAATTGCCGACACACATAGAGATAGATGTACTCTTGACTACGTAGCAAATGTCAAGCTATGAAGCTAAAATATAGCGGGAATATCAACAACAGATGTAGATCAGAACTACGGGACCGCCACACGAGAGTTATTTCGGTAAATTTTTGATCAAGGTGATAATAAGATAATATAATAATAAAATAAGATAATATGTTAGATATGTTAGTGTTAACATTAGGTCAGGTTAGGTTAGAATAAAAGGGGCCGCAGGGCAAACGTGTAGCACACTTAGGCTCGACAGAGCCCTTTGTGATACCAATAACTTTCCTCCAACAGCCTGATCAGTTATCCGACAAGAGTTTCCCGTAGAGCCCCAATACTAACAATATGCCTACCGAATATCCTGAACCTAAGTCCTGCCAACGCCGGGCATTCAAAGATGTGTTCTAGTCTCCTCACCTCCTCCGAACAGCACCTACATAGGAGAGTACCTCTGATCAAACCTAAGGGCATGTCTTCCCACTAGACAGTGCCTCGTAAGTGTTCCTATTACCGCGGATATCCTACCTGTCGGTAAGTTAAATAGCTGCCTAAACCTCTTCTTGTTTACCTTCGGCCAGAAAGTTCTAGCTTGTCTATAAGTTGGAGTCCGCCTCCACCTCTCACCAAAGACAAAATCGGCTCATTGTCCTATACGTAGACGGCACGTAGAGGTCGGTATAACAAATAGTGCCCTGTCTAGTCAGCCCATCCGCTTCACGGTTGCGCGGAATATCCGATACGCAAATAGGATTGATATCAAAGTGCTCAGCCAGCAGAACTTCCGAACCGTTTTGACAATATTCTTCAATAAGTCAGCAACATCGCAGATAGCGGCCACCTCGGCCTGAAATTGAAAATGGATGCCATAACCTACTCCACCATCCAATTTTGACTCATCCGTGAAGTATCAGATACTTTCCGCGTCCCTCTCCAACGACTCTTTCCAGGTATTTCTATTCGGAATAGATGTCCTTAGATTGGTCGTTGGTAGTAGGCACGGGATACAGAAGTCCGTCCTTACGATAGACAAGCCAATCCGGTGCAGCTGCTCAGCGTAATTCTCTGATAATCTGAGACTAACCACATTCTCTGACTTTAAGCAAACACATGGAAGCAGTCGATTCGGCCATGATATCAGGTGCCCAGATATTCATAATGGCACTGACGCCAAACCAGGCGTCGAACTCAGTGCGCTAACAATACCAATCAGTGCCTATCTTTGCACTGTCGTCAAGGAGTTCAATACATACTTTCTGTGCAAAGACTTCCACCAGACTACTATTGTAGTTTACATATAATAGAAAAGTATTGGTCTGACCATAATCGTATAAATCCACTTTGTAACCTTCGGAGAGAGTCCCCAACGTCTGCCAATAGCCACCTAGCTGGTCTTAACATTTATACAATACAATTCTCATAAGTAATTTGTTTTTTTATATTAAAAAAGGAAAATTCATTTAAAATTTCAACGTACCTTTGCCGTATCAGCATCTGGACAAACGACATGATGATATGTTATATTTATATAATCCGTATTCGAGCATATTGTTAAAGATTTTTTATCCAATGCCGTTAAATCTGCACCACATTTTTTCGTAACTTTATCCAGAATTTTTGGATCCTAAAAAAAAAATGAAGAAGTATAAAATAAATTTTATTTAATTTTTGTTTCTCAGTGTAAAACTATCAATAGACTGTCAATATCATAAATGTAACAGTAAAAAAAAAGTAATTTTTTTCTGACAACAAAAAAGTGGTATTCGAAGAAGGGTGATAGAGAACGGAGAGAGGGATAAAGTGTATTTGAGTGTATTTGTATTTGTGTGACATATTACTAATAATATAATACACATACCGGATATTTAGTTAAGAATGTAAAGAAACGGAAATAATGGGGAGATAAATGCCGTTATTGTTGATACTGTGACTGTGACAACGTTTAAAACCAAAGATTGTTTATTAATACAAAAGGAAATATCCTTTTTTCTCATCCCCCGTAGCTTGTTGGTATGAGGATATATTTTTTTTTAAATTTTTAATAATTTTCCTGTTCATTAGCATCTAGTCTCGTATGTATGTAAATATGTATCACGTTCTACACCACCCTACTCTATTTATGCCATATTTTCCTGTTGTTGCTTAATGACCTTTTCTATGGAACTAATTTTTATGCCAGGTCAGTAGTATGTCGATTTGGGTTATTAATTCTATGCTCGTTCTCCTTTCTATGTGTTTGTACATGCAAGAGTGTGTGTGTGTGTGTTTAGGAGTCTCTTTTTCTCTTTGGTTTTTTGGTGTCAAAAATTTAATTGTTTTTAATTAAATTCTATTTTAATTTGCAATTTCCGATGTGTTGTGTTGTCATGTCCATATGAGTGTATTTGTTTTTAATTTTTTCAATTTTATAAAAACAAAAAATTAAATTATTTGAAATGCTATTCAATTTCTCTTCCTCTCTCTCTCTCTCTCTCTCTCTCTCGCACTTGCTTAAAACCATTTTATTAAATTTGTTTTGCATGATGACATGAATTGACAGGATTGTGTTGAGTTTAATTAGAATATGAATTTGAAGAACTCGGTGTAATTTAATTTCTGTATTCTATGGATTAGTCGCCAACATTAAAAAAAAATGTTGAAATTTTTAGTTTCAAGTGATAAAAAGAACCCAGTAAGGCATTCACATAATCAGAAGTCATTTAGTCTTAGCGATCTGCCTGCGTTTCTTAATGTCTTCCAAGATGGGAAATGTTTTTGTTTCCAAGAACTGATTCTCTTTTTAGCATGTAATGTAATGTAACGTAATGAAGCTTAGGTCAGGCCTGAAACGGTAATTTGCACTGCGACCTCTGTTAATCTATTGTGCCTCTTTTTGCTATTCATAGACTCAATAATGACCTGCTCCTTCAATGTGGGAGTCAATAATTACAGCACACCCAGCGTATTTACGTGTAGTAGCCTGTTTTTCCTGCGCCACAGTGTCACGCAGTTAATGATGAAGTGCTCCTTTGACTCCTGTTGCTAACTGCAAAATCTGCGGGGGCTAGGATATGCCTATTCTTATTACAGGCGTAGTGACTGTAAGTGTCCCGAAAGTCTTCATAGGCTTTTCCTATCTCAGCATCGAGGCTCAGAAATGGTCGAGGAGCCAGTATCGTTCCAGTGTTCAATCACGTCAAATGATGCCCATTTTCTCATCTCCTCTTTTAAGATATTTCTGTAGAAGATAAAAGATGGAGTAGATTCAGTGAAAGTCCTCTCAGTTAAGTTGAAGTTATTAAATGCAAGTGCACGGTGTGGTCTACTTGACAGACTTGCACACTACCCATTAGCTACCCGTGCGCCCACAGAAGAGAATTATTTTTATTGTTTTATTCAATCAACGTTTCCGACATGTTGTGAATTAAATAAATACCATAGGCCTTCACTACAAAAGAAAATTCTGCTACACCAACGTACTAGCTGGGCAATTCTTTTCTTTTTTCATTAATATTTTCCGGTAATCCAAAATCCAAAAGTTCATTGAGTTTTGCATATATTTTGTTCCACATTTCCTTTATTTCTGGCACCACTTTTTTACCCTCTGGTACACCATGATTTGCCAACCGAAATAATTGTGATGTTAAAACACAAAAAATCAAATAAAAAACAAAAAAAAAAAAAGTTTTCCATATTGATTGAAATGCATGGTTGGCAAATTATTGAGTACAAGTTGAAATGGAAGAATAAAGGAAAACATTTTTTGGATATCAGTTTTCCTTTTCTACGTTTCTTTTTTGTTGAAATTTTTATTCTGTAGTCGTTTTTTTTTTTTTTTTTTTTTTTTTTTTTTTTTTTTTTTTTGTATTTACTGTTGCATATACGATGTATACTCGAATTGTATTTGCATTTTATATGTGCCACAGAATTCATTGAAAAGCTGTTGAAATGCGAATTGAGCAAAAACTGAAAATGAAAATAAAATTTCCATAATATTGTTCCAGTTTAGCTTAAATTTTTTGTTCTGTGTACATATATATTGGGTATACAAGTTAATAATGTCGATTTTTTTGCTTGAAGAATGCATTTATTATAACAAAATGAATTGATATGATACATTATTCAAAGTATTGTCCATTGTTAGCCACTACTTTCTTCCATCTTTCTGGTAGTATATAGACTCCGCGCCGAAAAACTGATCCGGTTTTGAGATAAAAACAAAATCAATCCAATTTCTGATACTCTGTTCTGAAGTGAAGCGTATTCCAGTAAGGGAGTTCTGCAACGATCGCAACAAATGGTAATCAGAAGAGGCAAGGTCTGGACTATAAGGCGGGTGAGCCAAAACTTCCCTTTCACTGTTTTCCAAATAATTTTTGACCGGTCTTGCAACATGGAAGATTATGGCCTCGTGTTTGGTCGAATAATCTGATCAATTTGGCGTTGTTTTGGCTTTACATAACAATACGATGCAAAAATGACTTCTTTTTGTAGCGTTCAAACATTATTTCCGACATGCCAAATCGCCTTTCAACGTCTCAAGCTTTCAATTCATATGGGACCGAATTATCTTGCTTTTTAATGAATTTCAATGCTTTTAAACGTAGGTAAATGGTTTGTTGTGTAACTCCTAATGATATTGCAAGTTCTTATTGCGTTTGGCAACAATTTTCGTCGAGTAAATTTTTCAATCACTCATTTTCAAACTTTTTCGGCTGACCAGGCCTTGTCTTCTGTCTTCTTGTCTTCCCCGCAAAACATGGAACAAAATTCAACATTATTATAGCGATTGAAAAAAATGTGTGTTTAGCGTCTTTAGCGTCTCTCAAATACTGAATTATATCGACTATCACATATGGTTTACCCCCTAAAATACAATATATTTTATTATTAACAAAAACCGTATGTGATAGTTATGTTATCCATATCGACATTATTAACTTGTATACCCAATAATGTACATATTGTATGTGTGTATTTATACATGTCCTCTTACATAAAAAACTGTCTAGTGCTAGAATTTAAAAATTAAAGGGATTTAAAATCGTTGTTTAGAGAAGACTTATGATTTTGTAAAAAATGGCAGCAGTTTTGAATTATTTATCATAAAAATTCTCAGTAATTTGCCATCAAAATCGATCAAATTCTTTATGTATATCATTGTGACCAATTTGTTTAAGAGTAATAATAACTTATTTTGGTTCATTTGTATCGAATAGGGTTTCAAATTCACCACACAAAAGCGGACTTATCAACATAAGTGGACAGCAACAGACAGTATAAAGCTGGTGTCACACGATTGTCACAATACATTAATTATTGGTACAGCAATCGTGTGGCCATCTATTGGGCGGCAACAAACATATAAAAATGTGCCAATATTTATTGTATTCTTGTGCGACAATCGAAGTTGACAATACGTACCAAAATTTATATTTGAAATTTTTTATTTCGCTGAATAAATTGGGATAATTTTGATCTTTTGAGACAATAAAGCACAATTGCAATTATGTCATATTGGTACATTTGCGACAATCGTATGATCCTAGCTTAAGTGTTCGCTAACACTCATTACTCTAGTAAGAAGGATTCCAGCTGGTCAAAGTTTTTAATAGCAAAGTTCTTTTTCTAATAAAGTCTATAATGTAAACGTACTCCATTAAAAAGTATGAAGGTGACGCCCATGACCCGTTCAGAAGAGTCTGTCAAACTTTTAAAAGCGAAATCTAGCAATTTAAGTTAATTCCTGATGTCAGAAATCTGCATCTTTGTTATGCCACAGCTTTTAGGTTGTGGAATAGGTTAGTTTAGGTTGCATGGGTAGCCGGCAGATAACGAGCGCACTCAGAGGTCCTTACACCTACTCTATATAATAGGAAACAGAAAAACTCATGAAGGGCCTAAAATCACATGTGATAGTTGAGCTAAGCCTCCGTAAACAGGAATTTGCCAGTCATGCAGGCCTCGGGATAGTCAACCGATACCCCTGACAAAATTGATCAGATTCGTCGGGAATAAAGGATGGGAAAATTTGAGATCAAGAAGTAAATTGGCTGTCAAATGATGAAATGTTAAGAATTGAGCTGTTAACCTTTGATACTTATTTAGTAAAAAATTGAGAAATTTTAACTATTGAACAAAGAATTTTAATTGCGAAAATTTACTTTTAAAATGGTGAAAATTTTACTGTATCACTTTGTAAACTTCGAGTAGCTTTTCCTCGGAATCCGGCTCCTTCTCAGACCGCTGTGCGGAATTTAATCAAAACAATGCGCTCGTAGTGGCCGTAGTGATGCAAACATAACCGCTGTACAGCAAAGTGCTGAGAATGAGCCTGGAACATCAATTCGTCGACGTTCGTAACAATTGGGCATCACGCTTATAAAATTAAACTCGTTTAAGAATTAAAGCCAGCTGACTGTTCTTTACGTCGAACGTTTTTGAATTGGCTGTTTGAAAAACTGAACGAAAACAACGCATTTTTCAACAAAATTATCTTTGACGATGAGTCCAATTTTTAATTAGGCGGTTATCTAAACAAACAAAATTGCTGCACAAAATCCACAAGCAGTCTTCGAAAAACCATTACATCCAAAGAAAGTGACCGTATGGTGCGGTTTGTGGTTAGGCGGCATCATCGGCCCGTACTTTTTTGACAATAAGCAAGGAAACGCCGTCACCGTGAATTCTCTGCGCTACCAAACCATGATAACCAATTTTTTGTGGGTACAATTGGCTAATGATGACATCAGTGACCATTGGTTTCAGCAGAATGGCGCCACAAGCCACACAGACATCAAACAATTCAGTTAATGCATGCAATTGGCCGCCTCGTTCAAAAAAATAAAAATGTGTTTTTAAGCCAATTTACGTGATAAACTCAATATTGTCCAGCTTTTACATACCTGAGACAGACCAGATCATGCGTTGTTGTTCCATAACGCATTAGTCCAAGATCCCGTAGAGCTGGACAGCCCCAAAGTAGGTTTTCTACCCATTTTTTCTCTTTTCATCCTGACAACTTTAAAAGTTCATAAAAACATCGATGTTTTTAAATATCGACGTTGTTCCGATGTTTTATTTTTCTATCACTTAACAAAATATGAAATCAGAAGCAGTACAATCGGGAAATATTTTAACGCCTTAAATAACAACTACCCAGTGGCGAACGTCATAGTGAATCATCGTGAAAAACGCTGATTATGGTCAATTAATTTTAACACACGATGAATTTTCTTTAATGTTATACATGATTTTTGTAATAATTGTCCAAATTTTCAAAGATAACAAAGGTTGATTTTATCTTGCAGGTGTCCGTGTGGGTCCGCACAGACAATATCATTAAGAATCATTAGCGCTTTATTTGTTAAAGGGATAGCAGACAAAATTCTGCATCGTTTAGCATATGGTCGATTCATAAAAGATAATGTCGTTAAATTTCAGCACGTAGTCGGTTCATAACAGCGTTCTTTTTTATGGCCACATTCAATGTCATTGTCATACATAACTCCTTTCATTTGTGTCATTGTCACTAGGATTCACTGATGAAATTTTTTATTTGTGATAATTTAAGACCAATTTCCAATTGATACTGATTTTGGGGCGATCATTTATCGATGAAAATATCACAGTGACAATGTCGCTTAAATACGCCACCGGGTAGTTGAACTAAACAACGTAAAGAAAATTATTAAAATAAACAAAAGTGTACAATGAACGATGTCGATGTTTTTCAATTTGGACGCCAACAATGTTTATGTACGATACATCGATGTTTTTGTTTTATTCGCAACATTCTAAGCTTTAATTTAAATGTTTAACATCTAAAATTTTAATTCTGAAAATTTTTTCAAGTTTTTGAAAAAGAAAAAATTGGTCTAATTTTTCGCGAAAAAGTTTTTTTCGCAGCTAAGTTGTAAATAACTCCGAAATTGTTGAAAATACAAAAAAATGGTTTTCAGATGATTTATGGGAAATTTTATTCCTAAACGTTTGGTGGTAATTGCATTAAAATCGGTTAAGTCGGTTTCGAGTTATGATGAAATGTATTGACATAACTTCCATATTTTGGGCGAAAAATTTGCCACACCCATAAAAAAAAATTTTAGGCCGATGGAAAAAACTGAAAAAAAGTCATTATATTCCTTATAGTTTTATTTAAAGGCGTTTTTTGCTGTAGACCAGTGTTATCTAGATGCTTACTTATCAGTAAAATAATTTCTTCAAAACATCTATGATCCTTGACTTATATTGTCACGACACGATGTCGCTCAAGCCGGGCTGAGCGACACTTCTGCAGCTGAGGGGACACTTCTGCCTAACGACGCACAATCGATACAAGACTTTCCACCTAGATATCAGTAACCGAACGTTCGTGACTTAACTCTCGAATAGTGCAGTCGGGTTGATTTTTACCTAAACAATACAACAAATTAACAAATTAATTTTGTATTCGACTTTGATATTTATTGCTTCCCCCACTTCTTGACCAATTTATCGCCAATTGACTCAGTTTCTAAGGTCCTATTCATTATCGTAGATAACGTATTTTAAAGGAGCTCCGATTTGAGATCTTGGAATGCGTTCTTTAACGACTTGTGTAACATAGAGCCTGGCGTTTTCTTGAAGAACTATCGTTTGGACTTGTCGATGAGGTCTTTTCAGTTGAATATCCTCTTTATTGCAATGTGGTTGGGTTCTGCAGATCTCCTTGTTGATCATGACATTCCGCTCTAAGTACCTATTAACACGGATCATGGTTCTTACAGAAAAGTTGACCAATGAATTAGGTGGTGGGATTTTTTACGTTACAGTCTTTCCGTTCACTCGCTGAAATAAAATAGGAATAATGCTCAGCTTAAAACCATCATTTGTCTTTTCCCGTTAAAGTTTTATTGTAAACCCCTTTCTCTTTGATTTCAGAAGTTTTGTCTTTATTTTTGTGCAGAAAATGTAAAACCCCCAAAAGTATGCAATAAAACCTGAATGATTATTTTATTTCACCTCGTTTTAGCCAGACATCCTTTCTTACACTACTCCCACAAATCTATCACTACCGTTTTCACCACTCATTTAAAATGTTCTTGAAATAGTTGTTGCTGTTGTTCTTTGTAATGAAATTGGCAACACGTTTCTCACATTAAGTATTAATGAAAATTTTCTTAACTAAAAAGTTCTTGTAAATGTCGAATATTATTCGTTGTTCTTTTGGCAAAATATGTTTCGAAGAAAGTGTGAAAATATGTGTGTAAGTGTAGACAATTTTTTTTTTTTTTTTTTGTAATGCGCATAAATGAGCTGTTAATTTTTTGACAGTGCAAAACAACAACAATAATAATAATGAAATTAATGTTGTACAGACAAGTGACATTTCAATTTCAGTGCAAAGTAAGTAAAGGAGTAAGAAATGTGAATACAAGTGTTACAGTGGTTTAATGAGGCTATAAAAACATTGTCATTAATGGCTAATTTTGAAAAAAAAAAATATAATAATAAATAACACAAGGCCTAGGTTCGAGCCCCAGCAGAGGATATGACGAAAAATAGTTTAAGTGTTTAATAAACTTCCCTCCAGATAACTCCATCTACTGATGATGACAAACATCAGACGAACGAACAAAACAAAAACGTCACATACTGGGATAAAAATTACAAAAATTGCCACTACACAGTCATATAGAGTGGAGTTATAGAGGATTAATCATCTACTTAACTTATAAAACTTAACTTCATTAATGAAACCGAAACAAAGCAGTGGCTAGATTTTTCTATATAAAAATTGTCAAACCATTTAACTTCGATTTCTGTTTAGTATTTGATTTGAAAAAGCCTATTTTCCATATGGGAATTTCCACAGAAAAGTCCAACCTGACCAAAAAATTAAAAGTGATTAAATATTCAAATTTAATTAAACTAAAGAGTTTAAATCTCTGGTTAGTTGTGGTGACGAGGTACTGGGCTAACAAGTTTAAGTTTAGTGTTTTATTTAGTTTTGGTTAATTTAAGGGATTTTTCTCTTTAAAATATATGTTGCTATCAGTAGTTGTACAATAAAACATTTACTGCAAAACATTTGCTACAACAGCAACTAACCGTAAAATGTAACCAAAAATCAAATATATATCAAATAACGGTAAATATTGGTTTATTATAAATGGTATACTAATGTAACGTCACGTCATATTTTTTCTCATTACAACCGTACTGATGATCGCAAGTGCGTGAAATTTTGCAATTTAACAAAGATTAATAAAGTCAAGTAATTAAAAAAAACCTCTTAATGTACAAAAGTGTGTAACGTCACACCAGATTGTAAATAATTATTTATTTTGAATTTTAGTAAATATATATATTTTTTTAATTACTTAGTGAGACAAAAAGAATAACCTTGAAATACCTAAAAAATGATAGATCTTTTTTGATATGCGCAATCAAGTAGAACAAGTATTTGTTTTTGGAAGTTTTAAAACACCTCCAAAATCGCGTTAACAGTAAAAAACCGGTTTTTCGGACCTTAATGCACTTATAAGCTAATAACTTAGCTGAATATTACCAGATTTTAAGCTTCTTTTCGGATTTAGAGAGAAGAAATACAATAGGCCTTTTAAATGATGTATTCAGTATTGGACAAAACATGTGCACGAGCTTGCACTTACTGTATGTATTGGTATGTATGTATGTCTGATCTTCATAACATAGAAAAGCTCATTCGAATTTGAATTTGATTTATTAATTTATAACGATAATGTCCTAATTTTACTAAAAAAAAAACAAAATGGAACAGTGAAAATGTATGTTAAAGTTACAAAACCGCTATTTTGTCAAAACAAAAGCACAAAATAGTTAGATAGTTAAATTATCAAGGACAAAAATCATTCAATAACAAAAACGATCAAACTCGGTCCCTAGCCAACTATATTTTTCAATATTCTGCATAAATGGCTAGCAGTTATTATCATTTAGAAGTACAAATAATTAATGATTATAATAAAGATGAATCAGTGATATCAATCGCAAACATATTTGGAATTCAACACAGTATTATTTACGGTATAATAAGCCGCTTCCGTTTATCAGGCTCATTAAAAACCATTAAAAACCCCTGAAAACCGGAATGGAACGACCAGGCTGTACTTCGTTTAATAAAAAAGTATGTCTTTATATCAGGAAGGTCTATTACAAATCAATTAAAATTAAATCTTTCGATTAGTTTCAACCACTTTCTGTAGACGGTGGATTAGTATCATGCCGAAGTGCAAAAAGACCATTTACTACTGCCAAAAACAAATTGGAAAGAGCACCGAAACTACAGAAAGATAAGATATATTAATCATTAATGAGAAAGTAGTGCCTGAGCGTTGACGACGTTGTTGTTGACGACTGGTTTTGAGTCGTATGAAATATACAAAAGCGAGATAAATATTGACTTTATCGGCATTTACTTACTTGACTTTCCATAGTAAGTCGGTATTTTATGAATTGCACTCATTGAGATCAAATCATAGGACAAGTAGGTATAGCACCTTCTATACAAAGTTAATCTTAATTTCCGCATACCTTGAGATCAGTTGAAGTAGAGTACTGAATTTGGCCTAAGTGACTTAGTAATTAATACAAATTATCAATTAAAAAGTGGGCGGAATTGCATAAATGGGCATGGCATCTCTCATACACAGTAAGTAATTGTTATTTATTATTGAAACTTTAAATCAATAAATAATTACTTTGCAACGGTGTACAAAAAGCTGTTATCGCTAAATAGCTGGTCACTACTGTACATTTGTACATTCCCGGGCAACGCATGATAGGTAAAGCCAGTAATAAATAAATATATTAATATAATTCTCTAATATTTATGTCTTGTTCTTATTTCTTAATACAAAAAGTATCAAATGGAAATTTAAATAACGTAATGCCATGTGCCGCTGTGATGTGGTAGGTAAGACAACCGCCTACCAACCAAAAGGTCTTCGGTGTTCATTCCAAACCAGACCATCAGATAATTTGCAACTGCGGTATCACCACATAGCATTGCTAGCAAATGGTTATGAGTATTTACGCTATGAAAAGCTTCTCCAACTAATGCATATGACGTTCGAAGTCGTCGTTAAATTGTATGTCCCTTTCAATTAGTCTAAAAATAGAATCGGGTGCAGCTCATTGATTGAGAGAAGTCTCAATTGGGATGTCCCGGGAATTATGTATGTATGTAACGAAAAATAAATTTATATTCATTCAAGTCCTATTAAAAAAGGTTTTATACAAAAAATCTTGCCAATTTGGCAGTTATGCAATTTTGTGATTTAAGCCAAACACCACTTTCGTTTTTTGTAACGTAACGCTAGATTATATTTTTGCTTATATCTTCATATCCTTAGGCCTGATTGGTTTCATTTTTTTCCTGACATTAGTGCTACTTAATTGTTTCTCAAGTATAAAAAACTTTTTACAAATTTGATTTTTTAACATTTTGTCGTACAAATGTAACATCACTGTAGAATTTAAAACATTTACAATAAATCTTGTGGTAGAACATGATGATATCTTGGCAACAGCATCACAAATGCTGGCCTTCAACTGTTCGATTATCTCTGGTTCGTCGGCATAACACTTGTCTTTAACGGCACCCCACAGAAAATAGTCCAACGTGTCAAATCACAGCTTCTTGGCGGCCAACTGACTTCACCATTTCGGCTAATTGAACGGCCATCAAACGTTAAACGCAATAAATCCTGTTGAAACCAAACATCGTTCATATCAATATCAAGGTGCGATAGGTGTCCCATTGACCGTAATGGTTGTCCCGTCCTCATTTTCAAAGAAATATGGGCCAAAGATCGTCACTCGTAATGGGTGCATTGGCTTCTGTAAGACCACGTTTGGGTTTTCTGAGTTCCAAATACGGCAATTTTGCTTATTAACGTAACCACCAAGATGAAAATGAACTTCATCCAAAAATATGATTTTTTTTTTTTTGGCAAAGTCGGCATCAACGTGCAGATTCTCACGCAATTTTTTGCAATTTCCGGCTAATATCCAATAAATACCAACATTTCTCAAGCGTAAATCGATTCATTTCGTTCAGTGGAGATAATATACTGAATTTTGTGACAGAATAGAATGACATAAATATTGCCAGAAGTAACCGCCGGCTCAAATTTAAAACGATACATTGCCCACCCAATATAACTCTTTTTTTGTTTTAAATTTTATATTTCCTTTAGTAGAGGCCCCAAATATTAAGACCAGTTTTTATTTTAACCGGTGATCCGAGTTCAAGTCCCCTGCGAACTTAATACATAATTTTATAATTGATTTTTTTTTTTCTAATTTTCGGTTCGAATCTGAATTAAATTTTTTAAGTGAATAAAAAATTGCTTTTTTTTCTAATAATTAGTACAAGCAACAATACCAACAGAACTGATCAGGATCATTTTTTGCTTTAACCGGAGATCCGAGTTCGAGTCCCCGTTAATCTGTATAATTTTAGAATTGATTTTTTTAAGTGAATATTTTTTTTCATTTATTTTGTTTTTTATAAATGATTTTATAAGAAAATTGACAATTGACGACTGTAAAGGAATATGCAACAACGCCAGCAGAACTGAAGATGTTTTCGGCCCCAGCTACGGAAAGCATTATCCGAGTTCTGTGTGTAGTTCATATTCCTTTGCATACTGAAATTATCAATTTCTATAGCTTGAAGCCTCATATATTTTAACTATAATTTTCTTTTTCTTTCAGATAAACATCGAAATTAGAAATTAGCTGTTTTGATTGAAATCTTAATGTACTATTTCTTCGATTAAAAGACAACAAATACAATTTTTTACTGTATTTATTTTTAAATACAAGGCCTACTTAAATATTTTGTTGAAAAAAGTTTTGCATGAACTTGAACCTGGGTAAACAGGCCCTCCCTTTTTACATTAAGAAATTAATGATCTTTCTATAACCATGCGTTTATATACATATGTATGTAGAAATAATGAGGTAAATATTACAAATTAAATAATTTGTATTAATTTTTTTATAATTTATCTTAATATCCGTCTCATAGCTTGATATCCAAGATATTGTTTCAATGTGTAATCGTAAAATGATGGAAAAGAAAGTGGGCGACGCAGTAAGCGGATATTTTCTAAACATCTTATAGCCCGATATCCGGACTGACAAATGGAAAAAATTATATTTTAATGTCGTGTAAGAGTTGTTTTATTCATTTCGTTTATTGTTTGCTTTATGAATTAAATAAATAATTTATTTAAAGTTATTCAATGAAAAATTTCTATAAATTATTGTAATAAATATAATTTAAAATTAAGTATATTATTTGACTATAACGTGCGTAATATATAAATATTTACTTTTAATTAAATATATATTTCTTACGATTTAAAATAATTACTAAAAGTATTCATAAATATTCCAAAGTTGTAAAATTTCTAAAGAAGTATTAAATAAAAGGATGGCAATCTTGTAAAATATTACAATTCAACTTTTTCTAAAAATAGCCATTAACGGTAGTAAATATTTTCTATACACCATTTTTGTTTACATAGGCATTTGAACACACTTAAACGGCAAGACAAATTGGATCAGTTGTAAGATCATTAAGCTGGGAATTTAAAATTCCGGGTTCAAGTCCTGAGTTCAGTAAAGTTTTTATTAGCGATTTTTCTAAATAAATTATTACTTAAACACACAACATAAAAGTGATGAATGGAATGTAAGTAAAAAAGCATTATTCGAGAGCGACAGCTCGCGGCGCCTGTGGTGATAAACAAATGAAATTTATACAATATACACATTCAGAGAGCAGAAGAGGTATAATAAAAATAAATGAATGGGTAGAGAATTTAAAAAAGTACAAATATAAAAAAAGTTAGATGATGTTTTTTAGAGGATTATGATGAGTAGAGAGAAGTAATAAGTATATTTAATAATAAAAAAGAGGAGGATTAAAAAAGTGGTAAGTCGGGATCGAAATTTCTATTTGAAGAGCGTCTTGGGTTTATGGATGGTATGGTTATGGTGTTTTATGTACTTATTTAACAGAGTAAACTTAAGAGGTAAGTTAGTGAAAGGGGTGAGTAAAATATAAAGTATAAAAGTATTGAGTGAGTAATGAGGAATTTCATTAGTTGAATGGAATTTTAATAAATATTAATTACATATAATGTTTGTAATTGATTTAATATGAATGAAATTAATCATAAATATGTAAATGTTTAATTAAGAAATCAAATTGGTATTTATGAATAAATACTATTGATGACTAAAATCAATGGTTTTTGTAGTCTAATTCTTATATATAAGTCAAATTAGCCAGGGAAGTGTAATTTTTGGCAATAACTACTCCATTTGTGATTATTAAATGGATTTTTGAGTTTTATATGCCAAATTAGCCCAGAAAAAGAGTAATTTTTGGCAATAAATACCCCATTTGTAGTTATTAAATGGATTTCTGGCTTTTATCTACCAATTACAATCAAATTAGCCGAGAAAAAGAGTAATTTTTGGCGATAAATACCCAATTTGTACTTATTAAATGGATTTCTGATTTTTATATACCAATTACAACCAAATTAGCCGAGAAAAAGAGTAATTTTTGCCGATAAATACCCCATTTGTAGTTATTAAATGGATTTCTGACTTTTATATACCAATTACAACCAAATTAGCCCAGAAAAAGAGTAATTTTTGGCAATAAATACCCCATTTGTAGTTATTAAATGAATTCCTGACGCTTATACATCAAAAAGATTAAGGATAAATGAATAAAAATTCGATTCCTTTTAAATCAAATAATTTCCTTGAATTTCGACGCAAAAAGTCTCACAAAAATTCTCTCTTTTCCTACCACCCAACTTTTTTTCATAATGACCGACCGCACACACCACCCCCCTCCCCTCCTCAAAAGGATTTAACAACCAACAACTGCTTTCACCAAACGTATGGAGAGTGTTTCTCTCCAACACACACATATGTGTGTAGCTGAGTTAGATGGATGGAGAGAAGGACGGGGGGAGAGGACGGACGGACAACAAACACAAGTAACCACCTCCTGATTATTTTATATATAAATCTCAAGGAGTCTTACTATCAAACGTTAACATTTTTGATTTACAACAACACAAAGTACTACTACACATTTTTTGCCCTATTTATTTCACAATTTGCAAATTTTTCCTGCCTTCGAAAGAAGTCCACGGGGCTGGGGCTCGATCCCACGGCTGAACATCACATCATCAATGCAACAGAACTGCAATCTGTACCATCTCGGCCACCGTCTTATATTGATCGGTAATATCATACGCATCGATATAATAATAATAAAGAAAGATAAAGCAATATGAAACTCACCAAAAAGGTGAATTTCTTTTACATTTAATATACAGTATTAGAGCAGGGCTGCCAAATTAAATTTATATTAAATCATAACTTTCACAGTATATTAATAAAAAATCATATTTTTAGTTTTCAAAAATTGTAAAATACGGGTTTAAATAAAAACGCAAAATTTTATTTCTTACATTTTCATAAAAATAAACAAGAATATTTGGTTTTAGGTGAAAACTTGATTTGAAATTAACCTGTAATTTGTAATCGATTTATACCAAAAAATGTTAATACAAAAGTACAAGGGTTAATAGACGAATCGCATAGAAGGAAGATTTTTGAAATAAATTTTCTTCTTTTTCTTATATTACAAAAACTATACAAGATATTGTTTTAAGCCTTTTTTTATATGATGGTCGTGCTAGAAGTTGGCTATAAAACTTTCTGCGCAGGCAAACGTGATGTATACATCTCATAGGCCCAGCTCAGATTTATCACTCATAAATATTGGGTTGGATAAAAAGGTAATGGCGTTTTAATTAACGAATTTTACTTAAATAAGAACAAATTCCATTGTAAGGGAGATGATTTAGAATTCCTTTATGATTGCAGTTCGTTTTTCTACCAATTCCAGAGTTATTTGGCGATCGTTTTCCTTGAAAAGTTGCAAATATCACAATCAATATCAGCAGCTATTTGGCCTCGATGAAAAGCAAAAAGCAGCAAGTGTAGGCGCTTTTTATCTACTGGGTATTGTATTCCTATGCCTAAAAAATAGCACAAATTTAAAATATTCTAAAATACGAGTTATACCGCCAAATTTTGTCAAATAGCAAAAAATTTTAAAACGAAATAAAAGAATAAGTGCAATATATGCTATGAACTTATCCAAACCAAAATAAGCAAAAGACATTGTCTGCAATGGATTATTTTCGTTTGTATCTCAAAAGCCATTGTAGATATTCAGGATATATAAGCTAGACTGGAATTTGTGCTAAATAAGCCATAAACCTAAATTTAGTTGCGAAATTTAACTTTCCTGATTCTGTTGGCTTAGTACTTGACAAAAATGTAGAATAGATTATGAAAATAAATTCTCTTCTTTTGCTTATATTTTGAAAACTCTGGGCCATATTGTTTCGGAACTTTTTTTTTATATAGTAGCTTAGATGTAGGGATAGAAGATGACTGCATAATTACTTGGCCACGGTCACACCCACTTTTAAAAGTTAATTAATTTATGATTTTTCCTTCATTAACTTCATATATATTGGAGCAACGGGGAAAACAAAAAGCATTTTGTGCTCCAAGTTTTAGTCTATATCTCCCACATATGATTTTATTCCGATATCTGTAATAGCTTTTAAAATGTTCAATTCAATTGTAAGGTGAGTATAAATTTCTTTTTCTATAAAGTATAGTACTGAAATACTGTATAACGTTTTGTATATGGCTTATATTATTGGTTTTAAGGTTGTTGCATAATTTTCCTTCCACTGCCACGCTCACTATTTAAAAGCATTTAATTAATGGTTTGTATTTTTTTTTACATTGTAAAATAAATTATCTGCTATCTTCTGTAAACCGAAATTGAGTGAAATTGAAATCGTATGAAACTTCAATTTCAAAGTAGACAAGATTTTGATATATTTTTTTATTAAATAATTTATTCGATTATCAAAGGCTTAGAATAATTGGCGTAATTTGTCATTGAAAATTTACTTGATTTTGATTTCACTCGTTTTCAGTATACAGAACATATCTATCTGTATTTACAATACGATTTTTACTTTTTTAAGTATGTGTAGCTTTTTTTACTTGAAAATCAGTTTCTTTCTTCTAAATCTTCAGTTTTTCTAATAAAAGTTATGACAAAACTGGTCTGGAGGGATCTAGAAGTCTTTTTTTAATAAACACTCGAAACCGCAATTAAAATTTTTTTGTCATGTTCTCTCTCTGCTGGGATTCGAACCTGAGCCGTTGGTGTTGTATGCCACCGCTCTAACCACTGATCAGTCTAAATCTTCATTATTCCTTACATATACATAGAAATTAAAATTGTAAATTAAAATTTTTATTTATTTATTTATTTAAACAAATATAGACTATTATTAATAAAACTAAACGTTTCAAAACCACTGTCATTTCGTTATAATTTCCATTAAAGACATTTAAAAAATAAATTTAATGTAATAATTGAGAGAGAAAACCTCTAGAAAATAAATATTCAAAAATAACAAAAGTGAGAAAGACAAAAATTAAGAGAAATATTTTTCAATTAAATATGACATTGACAGTTTTTTTTTTTTGTTATTTTGTTTAAATATATAAAGTGGAAAGGGCAAGACTAATTACTTTTGGTACTCCTCCCGCTCTTATGTCACTAACTTGACATAATTCAATGACATCGCCACCCTGAAAGAGAGAGAGAAAAAATGAAGTTTTTTTTTATTATTATTAATTTGAAAGGGTTTTTTATAAAAAAACGAACTTACTCTTCCTTCACTTTTCCAATATAGAAAGAAACCATATTCGTCCACTTTAAATAAGGCATCTTTTTCGAAATCATTTTCTTTTGTTTCCTTTTCATTCTCGAACCAACGATCGAATACACAGCCAGTGGTTAATTCCGGTGGTACCGGTATAATCCAATCAAATTCGTACTTTTTGGTCATTTTGCTCTCTGTCTGTGTGTTTGAAAACTAAAAACTAAAGGATTTTAAATTAAAGAAAATATTTTTATTTCTTTAATAACGACGACTACAAACACAGCGAGGCCTTGTTTAGGTCCTTTCTTGTTTTCGGTGTTTTTATTTCATAAATTCCGTTTTAAGTTTTTTAATTTTATTTTCTTTTTATTCAAACAAAAGTCTTTTGTTAGAGTTTTAAGGGATTAGGGGGGAGCAAACATTTCTTTGGTTGTTTTTTTTTTTTTGTCTTTTCTTTCCCTTTTTTATAAAATTGTTGTTTGCATTAGTTTGTTAAGTTCACATTGCCATCTATATAAACAAACGGTGGCAGCTCCTCTTTTTTTCTTTATATTTTTTTGTTTTTATGCACTCTTGCTCTTCTTCGGCTCCGTTTTATTGGAATGTTACTATTATGGTGGATAAACATGTAATTGTACTGGTATTTGTTGTTGCTGTTGTTATTATTATTGCTCTTGCTATATTTTTCGTATTGTTTTTGTTTAGGTTAACGGTTTCTGCAAATAGAAAAAAAACAAGAGTATGAGAGAGATAGAAAGACAAACATTGGTAATAAACAAAGAATCACGGTGTGTAATTGATTTATATTGAAGAAGTAATTTCAGAAATAAAGAAAAAAACAATTGATATCTATTTATAAAAAAAATTATATTAAACGTAATAAAATATTTTAAGCAATTTAAACTAAATTAAATGTTCTTTTTTTAAGGCTTATTTGTCTGTTTTTAATGGTTTGCCATTATTGCTGATGGTAAACCACATCAGCCATTAAACGCCTGATGCCATTAAATAAAGCCATAAACATAAAAAATATCATATTCCAGTTTTTTGAAAGCCATTGAAACCGTAATAACAGATGTCAACCATATATATATATATTTTTGGAATATAATGCAGTAAATTTTATAAACAAAGTTCGCATTAAAATGTTTTAAAAAATTGAAAAGAAATAATAGATTTCTGCTTACTTTGCTAAACTTTTCAAATGCACTTGAAACACTTTAACCATAAGTGTAATCGTTTTTTATTCCTTTTTAATTATTGAAATCTTAAACGATTTCTCTTTACACAAAAGCAAACAGTTATTAACACAACAAAAAAGGCTATTTTTGCTTAAATTTGGAGGATTCCAATATTCATTATGATTAGAACTACTGAGTGGTTATTTAAGAGCTTTTGGATTTGATTAAAAAAAAAAACTTAAAATTTAGAGGAATGCATGAAATGTTTGCGTCGATAGAACGATCTACAGTGCTGTTCAAAACCTAAGCAACTTTTCTTGTCGAGGAAATTAAGGACCCGTATATTACTTTCTAATAGATTTATTCAAAGTAAAACATTTAATTCTTATCTTAAGTATTAAACACATAACCAACAGCAAGCAGCTGACAGCAAAATGTCAGAATCATAATACATATGTTTATATGAAAACAATTATTTTTAAGGCAGCACAGCAAAATTCTAGGCAACAACCTTTGCTGCTGCTGCTCAACATAAAATAATTTCTATTTTTTAGGCAGCAAAACAAAAAATTGTGATTACAATATACAATAAAGAATCTAAAAATTATTTATTTTTTATTTATTACAATACAACAGTATAAAATTAAAATATTATATCAAACATTTATGTTAATAATAAAATATTTAAACACATAATTTCAATAATTTTAATATTTTTGAGTAATATTTAAAAAAAGCGAGATTATTTTGGTGGATTGGAAAAGCTTCATTGTCACCACTGAAAAATATGTTTCTACAACAAATATTTTTATTACAAATAAAACTGATGGTAATGAAATCTAATTTTACTGCTGCTGCTGCTTTCAAAATATTTATGAAGTAGATAGTTTAGCAGCAAATGCTGCCAACAACAACTTGCTGCTGACTTTCATGCTGCTTGCTGTTGTTTATGTGTTTAAAGCCTTAGGCACCTAAATTATAACTATAATAACAAGAGTTTAATTCCATTCTCTGCCAAGTAATATAGGGTGGGCAATGTAAAAGTTTAAATTTAAAAATGCAATAAAACAAAAACGGATTGAAGTTTAGTGAAGTACAATTGTTCCGGTTAGAAATGAAATATTATTTCATTCATACGGCTGCTGCGGCTGGCCTCACAATACCCTATTCGATCGGAAAAATTTTCGACAACTTTTCCGAGTGTATTGGGTCGTATCACGGTAATGGCATCTCGAATGTTGGCCTTCAAATGCTCAATTGTCTCTGGTTTGCCGGCATAACAATTATTTTTAACGGCGCCCCACAGTAAATAGTCCAGCGGTGTCAAGTCGCAGCTTCTTGGCGGCCAACTAACGTCACCATTTCGGTTAATTGAACGGCCAACAAACGTTTGACACAATAAATCAATTGTGGCATGAGATGTGTGGCAAGTTGCACCACCTCGTTGAAACCAAACATTGTTTACATCAATACCATGATCGTGGTGCGATAGGTGTCGCATGGACCGTTTTCAAAGACATATGGGCCAATTATGCCTCCGCTTCACAAGCCGGACACAAAAAATCGGTTATCATGGTGGGATAGGTGACCGTAATAATTGCGAAATATGAAATATTGGCCAATGATGTCTCCACTCCACAAGCCGCACCAAAGAATCACTAGTGATGGTCCACATTTGAGTTTTATGAGCCACAAATACGGCAATTTTGCTTATTAACCTATCCACTAAGATGAAAATGAGCGGAAATTGTCCTTGTTTCGGAAATAAATTTTCAATAAATCCCAACGTTGCTCAAACATTTATCGACTCATTTCGTTCAGTGGAGATAATATACTGAATAGAATGTTATACCATAAGTATTGCCAGATTCGAAATAACCGCTGGTTGAAATTTAAACTTTTAAATAGTCCACCCTATTTAACAACAAAAACTAAATTAGCTTCTTGAGTAGCTGATCGATACTTAAGCAACTTTCGGTACTTTGTGTAATAACCTTTGATTTTATGGTCTCCGCACACTGTTTTGGCATAGTTTTTATGAGATTTGTTAGAATTATTGTTAGTAGTGACTGCCACTTTAATATTAAGCTTATCGTCAGCTTCTGTTTGTTTTTGAAAACACATGGTCCAACTCTGCTCTTCAAAGTTCCAAAAGAATTCCCAATAGGTTTTAAGTCTGGTAATTGGGATGGTCAATCCAAGATTTGAATCCCATTAGTTGATAACCATTCGTTGGTTAATTTTGGCAAGTGTATTGGAAAAAACAACTACATTCGCATTATTGTAGTTTGAAGATGCTCCTTAGCGAGTAGAGTTTGCCTCTTTGTCGAAATAGAAACAAAAATGGACCGTTTTCTTTATAGGGATATTTTGTCTAACGACATGCTTAAATATGCCGAATAGGAAATGCTACTGGATGGGTGTTTCAGCACGGAAGCGACCCAAAACACTTGTCAAAATTGACCAAAGAATGGTTATTATTTGCCATCATCGCACGGTAGCGCTTGTCATTCACAGTAACATTTCTGCCTTTGTCGTCTTTGAGAAAGTACGGTCCAAAATCCACACCAAACAGTCCATTTTTCGGGATGCATTGGCAGTTCTCGCAATGCTTCTGTCTGCGCTTTACACCAAAATGTTCACGTATCCAGCAATGAGTTTCTTCGCTGAACACAATTTTCCGATTAAAGAAAGTGGATCTTTATTCAACTGAATTTTGATGATAAAACTCAATAATCTGCAAGTGATATTCGTTTGTAAGTCGACAAAAATGGAAGAAGTTGTAATACCAGGAAAATTATACCACTTTTCTGATAGCCGCTGGCGAGTAGAACAGAGATCTGTATTTATTCATGAGTTGCTTTACTGAAAAATTTAATAACTCCGTCAATTTCCAACGGATTCTTATAACTAAGTTTCATTTTATTCATAACTTAATATAAAGAGTGGGCACATTGGAGGTTAGAAAGTAAATTGGTTTAAAAACACATTTTTTTTTTGACAAATTCAGTTTTATTCATACCAATATAAAATAGAAATTTCTTATGCAATAACTGAATTGTTTGGCTGCCTGTTGGCTTTTGGCGCTGTCCTCTTGAAACAAAGGTCACTGATGTCAACATTAGCCAATTGTGGCCACAAAAAATTGGTTATCATGGTTTGGTAGCACAGAGAATTCAGTGTGAAGGCGATTCCTTACTCATTTTTGCTCCATACGGTCACTTTCTTTGGATGTAATGGTTTTTCGAGCACTGTTTGTGGATTTTTTGAGCGATAATTTTGTTTGTTTACATAGCCGCCTAATTGAAAATTTTTTTCGTTAAGTTTTTCAAACAGGAAATTTTCACAATTAAAATTCTTTGTTCAAGAGTGTAGCGTTCTATGATTAAAATTTCCCAATTTTTTACTAAATAAGCGTCATCATTTGACAGCCAATTGACTTCCTAACCTCAAATTTGCTTACCCTGCAGTTCTTTAATTAATTCATCAATAGTACTATTCTTATATAAAATAGTGCGTAAAAAAGCATTTGCACTCGAAAAATATGCAAAAAATTGGATGAAAAATGGATATGCTTGAGAAATACACCCAGATTCTTGAAGACTACTTAAACGAGATATATATCGTTTAAAAGGTTCACTTCTCTTCTTTTGAAATCTGAAAAGAAACTTAAAATTGTGTAATTTTCAGAAAATCGGCTTTTTCCCGTATTCTAGACTTTGGAGGTGTTTCAAAAATAGGTATTTATTCTGCTCGGCAGCGGTTATCAGAAAAATAGTATCATTTGCCAGGTATTTTTTTGTCGCACCGTGTTATATACAGCGTGTTTTTTATAGAGGTATAGAACTTTAAGTTGGCATTACTTTTCAAGATGGCGACCGATTTAACAGCTGTCAAGTGATTTATTCTCAGTTTGGTTTGGCAATTCATCATGACTAGACTCACGCCTGAACAACGCTTACAAATAGTGCAATTTTTATTTTTCATAAATAAATTTTTTTTCAATTTTAAATTTTTACAATTTTCATAAGCGAATTTTGTTTAGCGATGAAGCGCACTTCTGGTTGAATGGCTACGTCAACAAACAAAACTGCCGCATTTGGAGTGAAGGTAATCCTCAAGTGTATGTGGAAACACCGTTACATCCAGAAAAACTGACTATTTGGTGCGCTTTATGGGCTGGTGGAATCATTGGTCCGTACTTTTTCAAAAACGATGGTGGCCAGAACGTTACAGTCAATGGTGATCGGTATAGAGCCGTGATTACTAACTTTTTCATTCCTGAATTGAATAACCATGATGTCCGGGAGATGTGGTTTCAACAAGACGGCGCAACATGTCACACAGCTCGTGCCACAATAGATTTATTGACAGACACGTTCGGTGACCGCCTAATTTCACGTTTTGGACCTGTGAATCTTGTGATCTTGTGATTTAACACCGCTAGACTACTTTCTGTGTGGCTGTGTAAAGGCATTGGTCTATGCGGTAAAGCCACAAATGCTTGACCATTTGGAAGACAACATTCGTCGTGTTATTGCCGATATACGGCCACAAATGTTGGAAAAAGTCATCGAAAATTGGACGTCCAGATTGGACTACTGCTTATTTCGTTAATGGTAAAACTTAGCTCATGTCTGATTTGACAGATAATTAGTTTTATCCTTCCGCTGAACGAATATGGTTGTGTAAACGCTTGAACAACGCTGGGAATCTGGGCCTGCGATCGACTTACAGAAGATGCCGATTTTGCCAAAAAAATCATCTTTTCAGATGAAGCTCACTTTGATCTTGGCGGATATGTAAACAAGCAAAATTATCGCATTTGGGGCACAGAAAACCCGCACGCATACATTGAAAAGCCGATACAGACAAGACGAGTCACTGTTTGGTGCGGATTTTGGTCCAGAGGCATAATTGGGCCATTTTTCTTTCAAAATGAGCAAGGAGTGGCCGTTACAGTCAATGGCCAGAACGTTACAGTCAATGGTGATTGGTATAGAGCCATGATTACTAACTTTTTCATTCCTAAATTGAATAACCATGATGTCCAGGAGATGTGGTTTCAACAAGACGGCGCAACATGTCACACAGCTCGTGCCACAATAGATTTATTGAAAGACACGTTTGGTGACCGCCTAATTTCAGGTTTTGGACCTGTGAATTGGCCTCCAAGATCTTGTGATTTAACACCGCTAGACCACTTTCTGTGGGGCTGTGTAAAGTCATTGGTCTATGCGGTAAAGCCACAAATGCTTGACCGTATGGAAGACAACATTCGCCGTGTTATTGCCGATATACGGCCACAAATGTTGGAAAAAGTCATCGAAAATTGGACGTCCAGATTGGACAACATCCGCGCCAGCCGATGATTGAAGATTACCTTTCGGTTCTATGCCTCTATAAAAAACACCTATACATGTTTGACAGTAACATTCTACACGAAGAAAACAGCTGAGCTGCCAACAATAATATTGCCAATAACAAAGTTGCTGAAAAAATAACCCGATAGTTTCTGATTCAGTTTCCTAATAATTATGTTCAGCACGATTTGGTATTTTTTTCTTTTTTCTTTTGAATTCGTTAGCTGTTTCTTTTATTAGCAAAAAAGTATTATTAAACCTTTTCTTTTGTTTTTAAGTTTCACTGTGAGCCACTGCATAACTTTTCATTATGACTTAATCGATTTTCGTACACCGAAATTTTATGAATTAGTTTTATAATTATTTGCAATAAATTTTTTAATACAAAAATATCCTACTTTTTTATAAAGTACGATTTTTTTTTGTTAAATATATTTAAGGCAACTCATATTTTCCAGCCTACCAAATAATTGCGCGTATTCAAAATTGTTCACACTCTCAACAGTTTTTGCACTCATTGTTCACTGACACGCATAAACACAGAGGCACATGTTAACATACGGGAACCTTAAGACAGTTGTTATTATTTTGGCAGAAGAAAATAAATTTTGTTTAAAACAGACTCCCTCCTCTCTGTCGTTTGTATTATTTTCTCTTGATTTCATATTTTCTTTTAAGCAAAACATATACAAGCACACTTACTCGTATAAAGACCTATTGCTTAAAATATTTAAGAGAGAAATGTTTTTGTATTTTCTTGGCAGAAAAACAAGCAAGAGGTGCAAGTATGAGTGAATGAATACACGTTTTAATATTTTATTATAATGTGTGTGTAAGTGAGTGGGTATGTGTAAGCACATCAGATCGTAAGTTTTATGGAGTGTTGTAGAAGGAAAAAAACGAGGATAAACATGCATTTTGAGGGCAAACCCGCTTTATTTGTTAGATGGTTTAAATCAGTGAAGGCAAAGTTGACATGATTGTACTTTTTTTGATACTATTTAACTGCAAAATATACCGTAGTACTTCCCTAAATATTTCCCTACTGCTGTATTTTTAACATTCGTTTGGTTCAGCCTCTTTCAGTTTTTGTTTACTTTTAGTACTACTGACACTCGATTAGACTATGCAACAAAAACGAATGAAGTTGAAACCCCTGGGAGTTGTTAAAATTTTTCTGATAGGCGCTATCGACTGCATGAATAATCTGCTTTTGAAATACATATTCGATATGTAAAAAACCGGTTTTCGTAGCTTCATGCACATATAAACTAATAACTGAATATTAACCGACTTTCGGTTTCTGATATGGAAAGAGGAGCGACAGAAATATAGTCACGCGGTTTGTGCGGTATTAAGGGATATTCTGAGTATTTATAAAAGATCCCTAGAGGGTATGCACAGCATGTCGAGAATTTGTTATGAACGCCCCGTGTATCTAGATTCGGCTGGTTAACCCAACATGGCTTCATTGACATGAAGACACTAAAGGTAATTGCGTGGCAGATGAACTTAAGAAGGTATGTACCACTTTGGCTCCTAAATCGATTGGAAACATCGGTATTTTTCTAGAGAAGAATAGGCGCTGGTGTCACGGAAATTCTATCAAATGGCGAACAAATAATGGGGAAAATAACGCACCTGCTATTAGACTAGAAGGATCTAGCTAACACACATTTGGGTTACCAAAGAACGTGGCAGCTGTCGAGGCTGCTTAGAACATATGTGGAAAACCGTATATTACTGACCTTTGGTCTGTTAGCAAACATGCTTAAAGTGCCAGAATTCTACAATTTGACGCTTTATGTGATATTTGGAGGAGATTCAATGATAGGACTACCTTCCAACGTACGATCTGGACAAAATCCTTACCTTTATTAAGGCGTTTGAATGACAAACTACCAGACTGGAATTGCGAGGACCATGCTACGTTAAGGGACACATAGTAATACAACGGTAGCTGCCAAATTAAACTAACCTATGTTTAGCTTTTTACTTCCAGCGTAAAATCTACACAAAATTCTTGACGACTGAATGGCTATCTGTGCCAGATAAAAGCTGCAAGGACCATAATGTGGTAACACAACTGAACATACAATTTGGAAGTTGACAGAGTTATTAAGTTTTTTAGTAAAGCAGCTCATGAAAAAATCTTTTCTTCTAACAAAATTTGTTGCTCTTGTTGTCGAATATGTACTCTTACAAATTGTTTTTGATAGCGAACGAAAATCCTATTTCCCATCACTGTATTAAGTACTTATACACTTGGATCTCTCTCCTCCCTTGCTCATTCTCACTCATAGCTGTATTCTGTTTACATTTTGCTTCTTTTTTAAAGACAATCTCTTGCATGCACACATACACTCTTTAAGTAAAAGGTCCACCATCTAACGTTTTTTTTTTCAACTAGTGCTTATTTCGTGAATGGTAAAACTTAGCTCATGTCTGATTTGACATATAATTGGTTTTATCCTTCCGCTGAACGAATATGGTTGTGTATATGCTTGAACAACGCTGGGAATCTGGGCCTGCGATCGACTTACAGATGCCGATTTTGCCAAAAAAAATCATCTTTTCAGATGAAGCTCATTTTGATCTTGGCGGGTATGTAAACAAGCAAAATTGTCGCATTTGGGGCACAGAAAACCCGCACGCATACATTGAAAAGCCGATACACCCACGACGAGTCACTGTTTGGTGCGGATTTTGGTCCAGAGGCATAATTGGGCCATTTTTCTTCGAAAATGAGCAAGGAGTGGCCGTTACAGTCAATGGCGATCGTTATCGGGCCATGTTGAACGAATTTTTGTTCACAAAAATTGAAGAGGAGGATATTAGCAACATTTGGTTTCAACAGGACGGCGCTACGTGCCACACAGCCGAAGCTACACTCGATGTTTTGCGCCCTGTTTTTGAAGATCGCATTATCAGCCGCAGATCTGATGTCGTTTGGCCACCTCGGAGCTGCGTTGGACTATTATTTGTGGGGTGCCGTCAAAGATAAGTGTTACGCCAACAAGCCAGAGACAATTGACGCTTTAAAGGACAATATTCGTGAGGCCATTGGTGAAATACAGCTGCACACAATCGATAATGTGCATAAAAATTGGACCGATCGAGTAGGCTACTGCATGGCCAGCCGAGGCAGCCATTTGAATAAAATTATTTTCCATTATTAACCGGAAGGATTGTACTTTCAAATAAAAAAGGAAATTTGAGAAAATATTCAGTAGTTTTTTTTATAGCATTTTCAAAAACAAAACTTATTTGCCGGACCCTTTATTTAACAATAACAAACAACAACAATTTTTAAAGCAGTCTAGTTTTTAGCCGTTATAACAAGAAGGAAACAACATTTATTCTAAACGTTATACAAAAAGTAGCAAGAAAAAGTGTTCATGCACGTATGTATGTATGTATGTGTATGTGTATGTGTTATGCAGTATTTGCTTTAAAAAAATTTTATAATGAAATTTGTTCAAACGTGCAATTTATTGGTTTTTCTTCAAATATTTTTCGTTGAGTTTTTTAAAATAAAAAGTTGACTTTCTTTTTTTTGCTTTTTAATGTTTGGCAAATAGTCTTATGAAATTGTGCAAAACTACAAATTTAACGACCAGCATCTTGTTATATTTTAAGGGAAATTTATAAAAGTTTTTTTTTTTTTTTTTTTTTTTTTTTAAATTTGATATAAAAAATAGCAAAGTTTGCTTTGTAATTAAAGAAAAATAAGAAGGAACTTCAGAATTTAATTTATTTTTGTATTTCAAAATATGTATATTCTTAAGTTTGATTTTAGAGCAATATTACCAAATATTTTCGATAACCGATGATTATATTAAACAATGAAAATTTATCGTAAGACATAAGCGATAACGATAAAAATTATAAAAAACAACAAAAAATGTTAACAGAAATTTAACGACATCCCGAAATTGTTTGGAGAAATTAAAACCGATAATTGAGTTAAAAAAAAAACTACAAATTTTTTGTTACAAATATAGAATTTTTTCTAATCAAAACGTGAAAAAAATTAAGGCTTTTTAAGAGAAAATCATCGGCATTTTAATATTTCCTACGTGGTTGGACGATAATTAAGTTTTCTACAATAAATTATATTGGGTATACAAGTTAATAATGTCGAGTTGGACAAAATGATATGTCCGTCATTTTAATTCAGTATTCGATAGACGCCAAGGTATGAATATAATTTTTTTCCAATCGCTATAATAATGTTGAATTTTGAGCCTAAAAACGGCTGCTGAAAGTTATCGATTGTTGGTAGAAGCTTACGGTCAATACGCATCAATTTATAAAACTTGTGAACGATGGTTTACGCGATTCAATAGTGGTAATTTTGACACAGAAGACAAGGAGAGGCCTGGTCACCCGAAAAAGTTGAAGTCGAGGAATTGTAAGTATTATCAAGCGTTCTGAGACCACGCTTGATCTCAAGACTAACATCATTCACCACATCGAATGTATTTCTGCCAACCATAACCTGGGTCCCAAACGCCGCCGTCCCAGCTTGTCGACAACATAAGCATTGTCTTGAATTAATTTACCGTTAGACACATCTTGGCACTTTTTTGTGGCACATGGAAACTACAACCGTCATTAAATATATACATCGGGGAGTTTGAAATAAGAATGTCCTTTAGGCTTCTTCAAGTAAAAGTGTCTGTCAATTAATGGGCGGCAAACTGACTGTGGTTCTATCGAATAAGGATAAGGTCTACTGTGTATTTTACATGGCAGCTGGTTAAAGAATTTAGAGCTTAGATGCATAGAGAACATGGGATCAATAAAGGAAGTAAAGGAGTGCTACAAGAAGAGATTTAGAATATTGTTGAATTTTCTTTCGAATTACCTCATGGTGTCTAGCACTTTCATTGGGAGTTACACAACAAGCCATTTCCCATTTTTACTTAAAAGCATTGGGATTCATTCAAAAGCAAAGAAATTGGGTCCCATATGAATTGAAGCCGAAAGACGTTGAAAGGCGATTTTGCATGTAGGAAATAATGCTTGAACGCTACAAAAAGAAGTCATTTTTGCATCGTATTATTACTGGTGATGAAAAATGGACACATTACAATAACACCAGGCGTTAAAAGTCATATGTAAGCCCGGCCAACAAACCAAATTAACGCCGAAGCCGAATATCCACGACGCCAAGGTAATGCGCTGTATTTAATGGGATTAGAAGGGTGTTTTGTAATATGAGCTCAGACGATCACATCAGACGATCACAGGGGACCTGTACCGAACACAATTGACTCGTTTGAAGAGATCAATCAACGAAAAACTACCAGACACGAAGCCATAATCTTCCATCATGACTACACTCGGTCACATGGTATTTGGAAAACAATAGCACAGACCTTGCCACTTCTGACTACCACGTGTTTTGATCGATGCAGAACGCCCTTACTGGAATACGCTTCACTTCAGAACAAACGTTAATGAAAAATAAATTTTTTTATATCTTTTCTTTTCTTTTCTTTTCTTTTCTTTTCTTTTCTTTTCTTTTCTTTTCTTTTCTTTTCTTTTCTTTTCTTTTAATCTTTGTTTTTCGCTCGGTTTTTCCTTCTTCTCATATTGAAATAAAAAACCATTTGAGTCCTTTTTCTGTTGCTAAAAATAACCAATAAAATCCTTATTAGTCAAAAAATTACACCACTATGTGGTGCCATGCTCATATTTCATAAAATTAATATTACAACAGCAGCAACAACAATGATTATGATGACAAAGAAGCAAGTTTTAATTCTTCTAAAAGCATATACTCTATCAGGCAACAAACGATAAATAAGAAATTTTCAAACCATAATTTCTTCTAGGCTTTCATATACATACACAATTTAGTATACTTTCAGGCATTACTCAAGCAGTTTTATACTTAAAACAATACAGCAAACCAAGTTGAACTCAGGCGCAAATTAACAGCACAGGCACAGCCTAACATTTTACAAAAGATAATATGCCTGTGTGAAATGAACATAAAGTAAAGCACACTTCTAGGTATACACAAAATACATATGTATGTCAGCACCTACATACACATATGCAAGCATTTACAGGCTGTTTGTTGATAATTCCTTTATCTTTATATTTTACCAATGCTCTTGCTAGAAGTAATAAGTGAAAATACTTAAATTTTTAAGCGGATTAAAGTGTAACCATTATAAACTTGAAGAAACATTATATGGAGCATATTTTAAGGCCGTAAGGCAGTATAAAGAAGATAATGTTTTAATAATATCTATAATATTTTAAGCTTTAAATTTAATAGAAGATTTAACATGAAATATTATGAATATTTTTCTTAAAGCACAACACAGTTTACTTTAAAATTTAAATAAGCCTTAAACTATGCTTCAAAAATTTATTTTATACTTTATTTTAAATTTGTTCTTTTCCTAAAGTTTAATTAACATATACAAAATTATAACTGTTTTTGTAATTTATTACAGCAATTATATACATTTGGTTTTTTGTTTGCCAACTTTTAGGCACTTAATTTTTATCAAAACAGCAATATTGTTTCATAAGAGTCTTAAGCACTTTTGGTGTATTTTTGTTTGTTTTATTCTTTTTGGTGTTGCTAAAGTGAAAATAATTTCATTAAATCTTAAATTTAACTGTTATTTAATATAGCATACTTCAAGGCACTCATATATTTTGTTCTCCTTTTTTTCTCTATCATCTTCTTAATATTGAATTACAAAGAGCCAATAAAACCACACACAATTACATTAAGAAACACTTGAAAATAAAACAATTCTCTTATAAAGTACTTCTTATATGCCCACCCCACTATTGGATACATTATTGAGCTTAGTGGAATAGGGGTAGAGGTAGAGGGTTTTTGGCAGATAAGTTACAATTGCATTTATAATATAATATAATAAAAGGAAAATTAAAGCAAAAATGGCAAACTATGACTTATTATATGATAAAAAGTACTGAGTTATCGAAGAATAACAGGCAAAAGAAATATCGACAAAATAATTTAAAGTTATCGTTAAATCTTCTTCTTTTTTGAAAGAAAAACAATAACTTATTATGTTTTGAAGAAAATCGATAAAAAGTTAATATGTTTTGAATATAGTCTAATATAAAAATTTTTTAGTAATCGATAACTGATAACTTTCTATGAAAAATTCAAAATAATTGTCACTAATCTTTTTAGCATAATAATAGGTATGTAGCTATTTGCTAAAAAAAATTTAATAGCTATCGATAGTTTTTTGTAAAGAATTAACAGTTATTAGATAGTTATAGAAGGCGGTCCTCCAAGGAAAAGTTATCAATTAGCTTCATTTAAAAATAAAATGCTATCAGTAATTTTAAGTCGTAAATTCTGTCATCGATCACTTTTAATGAAAATTCAAAATCGAGCTAACAAAAGAAATAGTTATCGATAATTTTTCTTAAAAAAGTTAAACAAATTTTCCATAAATTTCTATAAAAATAAGATAAAATATAAGTTATCGATAATTTTTAATAGAAAACGAAACGTAGCCGGCTATGTTTTAAAAAAAGTTAATTAATTATTATATAAAATCAAGGAAAAATGTAAAAAATTTTACAACTAATTAATACAAAAAATTTTTTTCTCGTTACTCCTCTTGGAAGCATATGGCTTCCACAAAGCATCTCTATCTAACACGGTTCACCGCTGCTGATTTTGCTGCTCCCCGTATGAGGTTGTTCTGTCTTTCTGTTTCTCGATAATTCTGCGTCTCTAGGTGTTTTTTGGTCGACCGCGAATTCTTGAGCCTTAAAGATTCAACACGAGTGACATTCTGGGGATACTATATGGAACATTTTCATATGGATTCCTCATTAGTCATGATCCACAGTTCTGTGTTACTTATGGAGTTAGGCCAGAATGTTCTGCATATGATTATGAAGCACTTGTTAATGAATACCTGGAGTTCTTGCGTGATGGTGGTATTCGATACTAGCCAGGCTTAACTGCCATAAAGCAGAACAGATTGAATACATGAATTGAAAATTTCTAGGTTAATCCGTCTGGATATATACACATATGTGAGCTTCTCCATACTGACTGCCATTCTCGCTTTATTGAGTCTGTTATCTACGGACAAGAGTCCGCTGTTTGTAGTCTTTGTACTTCCTAGATAGCAGAAGCTATCTACATACTCAAGGAGTTGACCCTATAGTATGATGTTTTCCCTGGTAATATTGCTTATTCACATGCTTTGATTTTCTCGATATTTATCTCAAGTCCAATATTGTGAGCCAATCCTTCTAGGTCCTCTAGTTTCAACTTCATATTGAAAATCTTATGGCAGAGTATACAAATGTTATCCGGATAGTCTATGTCTTCGAGTTGGCGTGAGAGACTCTATGTTATCATTCTTCTCTTATAACAGACTTTGAAGAAAAAACAGATTCAGGCAGAGAGCTACACTTCTCTTCTATTTTCAGCCGTACGTAGTCACACGCATGGACAAAAAAAAGCAAAAAATAAACAAAGAGAAGTAAAGAGAAAATAAGTGGAAAAATACAGTGCAAAGTGGACTGAGTGAGAGGCTCTCAAATTACTACCACAATTGTAAAATGCATTAATATTACTCGTAGTTTGCCGAACGCTGATGTAAAACAATAAGCTTTATAAATATGTTACAGTGAACGCTAAACAGTTCTTCAAAACAAGAAATGTAATATATTTGCCGATAAATTTAATTGTAAAATAAAATTTCTTACAGAAATATTTTGAAACTCAAAAAATTGTTATAAAGTATTAAACACATAACCGACAGCAAGCAGCAGAGAGCAAAGTGTCAAAATTAGAATACATACATATGTTTATATGAAAACAATTATTTTAAGAGTAGCACAGCAAAAGCCTAGGCAACAACCTTTGCTGCTACTGCTAAACATAAAATAATTTCTATTTTTTAGGCAACAAAACATAAATTAGTGATATCAATACAATATGAAAATTTTGAACTAAAAAAAAAATGTTAATAAATGTTTTTATTTTTCGGAAAAGTACAGTATAAAATTAAAATAATGTATCAAACAACATTTATGTAAATAATTAGAAAGTTTTAAACACATAATATCATTAAATTTTATATTCTTGAGCATTATTTCAAAAAAGCGATTTTATTTTGATGGATTGGAAAAGCTTGAGTGTCACCACTGAAAAATATTTTCTTATAACAAATATTTTTATGGCAAATAAAACAGATGACAATAAAAACTAATTTTATTGCTGCTGCTGCTTTCAAAATATTTATGAAGTCGATAGCATAGCAGCAAATGCTTGCTGCTTGCTTTTATGCTCCTTACTATCGCTTATGTGTTTAATGCTTAACAATTAACTAATTTTATACAAAACTAAAAGAAGAACAAATACTATGTTATATAGTAAAATGCTAAAATTGTATAATTTTAAAATTTAATTATAATTTTCAAAATGAAATTTTCTATATATTTTGCTTAAAATTATCGATAAAATTTGTTTTTTAGATAATTTTTTTAAACTCTATATTAAAACTTATTGCGAATTCTTTGTTCAAAAAAAAAAAAAAATAATTTTAAAAATTTGTCCTTATTTTGTGCAAAAAAATGCATTTTATTAATACTTAAAATAATTTTAAAATTACAAATCTTTTATTTCTATTTTTATTCTTAACCCACACTCGTATGTAACTAATCTCCTGTCATTTGTAAGTTTTCGGTTTTTATTTTTATTTAAATAATAACGTTAAGGGAGCCAGCCACACACAGAAATTGTTATGGAAAAACTTAAGAGCAGATGAAAATAAAAAAGTTGTTTTTGTATTTTTTTGCTAGTTTTCAAAACAGACATTGTCAAGGTTACAAATGGCAGTTGTTGGCATTATTTTTTGTATCCCTTTCTTTTGTTATTTTAACATTTGCTGTTACTGTTATTGTTGGTGTTGGTGTTGGTGTTGGTATGCATCAACAAATTTTATTTTGATACTCTCAGCATTGAAATTTGATTTCTTAATCATATAGTGTGGAAAATAAAGAGTAACAAACAACAACAAAACTATGAAGTTGTAAAAAAACAAAACTATGAATGAATACAAAAAGAGAGAAAAACAACCATTATATCTGTGTTTGCATGCATGTGTGTGAAATCATTAATAAGATTGTGTGTGCCAACAATGCGTATAAGTATTATTTAATAATCTCTCTTCTCAATTTCTTTTTTATGCGAATTAAACTATAATTTATGCGCACTGTGGTCTCCACTTTTAGGGTTTGACAAATATAAGAAAAAGAGACCTATTTCGTAAATTAAAAAACTACATATAATATTTGAATTTTTTTAATAAACATACATATGTATGTATCATATGTACATATATTATTGTAAGTATTTCCAGTAAAAATTCCTTAAATAGCATTTTTTTAAGATGGTAATTGGATACGGTTATTTTTTCATTTATTTCTTTTAATTTGATTCTTTAATTAAACGAAATGGGCTTTATGAAAAATGAAAACTTTTATCGATAATCAAAAGTTTCATAAAAATTTATAAATACATAACTACAAATTGTATACAAGGGTCCGCCAAATAAAATTTTTTTTGGAAATGCTATAAAAAAAATATACTGAATATTTTCTCAAATTTATTTTTTTATTTGAAAGTACAATCCTTCCGGTTAATAATGGAAAATAATGTCATTCAAATGGCTGCCTCGGCTGGCCATGCACGATCGGTCCAATATTTAAACACATTATCGATTGTGTGCAGCTGTATTTCACCAATGGCTTCACGAATATTGTCCTCGCTTGTTGGCGTAACATTTATCTTTGACGGCACCCACAAATAATAGTCCAACGGTGTCATATCTCAGCTCAGAGGTGGCCAAACGACATCAGCTCTGCGGCTGATAATGCGATCTTCAAAAACAGGGCGCAAAACATCGAGTGTAGCTTCGGCTGTGTGGAACGTAGCGCCGTCCTGCTGAAACCAAATGTTGCTAATATCCTCCTCTTCAATTTTTGTGAACAAAAATTCGTTCAACATGGCCCGATAACGATCGCCATTGACTGTAACGGCCACTCCTTGCTCATTTTCGAAGAAAAATGGCCCAATTATGCCTCAGTGGCTCGTCTTGGGTGCCCCTGAGTTTTCGGGCTTTCTGTGCCCCAAATGCGACAATTTTGCTTGTTTACATACCCGCCAAGATCAAAATGAGCTTCATCTGAAAAGATGATTTTTTTTTTGGCAAAATCGGCATCTTCTGTAAGTCGATCGCAGGCCCAGATTCCCAGCGTTGTTCAAGCGTATACACAACCATATTCGTTTAGCGGAAGGATAAAACTAATTATCTATCAAATCAGACATGAGCTAAGTGTTACTATTCACGAAATAAGCACTAGTTGAAAAGAAAAACGTCAGATGGCGGACCCTATAGAAGCCATTTTGCTATAGAGTTCGCAAAAACAAAAATTTTTGGCAAAATATAATTGGCAATCTTCTTGGAAAGTAATCGATAAGAATACACTTATTTACTATTATTTTCTTATTTTATTTAATTATTTGTATAGCTTCATACACAAGACCTTATGTCTTATATTGCAGTATGATTATAAAAAAGATTTATGTATATATAATTAAATAACAATATAAATTTACAAATAACATATAAAAGAAAAAGTTTAATTTAAATTTACATACATATCCAATAAAAACTAATTACATAGCGAACAGTTTCATAAGTTGCGCTTAAATTGTCGTGCGTAACATAATACCTGACAGCTATAGGGAATGGAGTTCCAAAGAGATGTTGTGAATATATAGAAATGTCATTTAAACATTAGGCTATTGTACCCAGAGGACCGCAATCTTTTATATTTTTTTTTTTCATATAAGACCAGCACCCAGGGGATGGCCCCTACTCATGCAGTGCATTGTGCTGGTACTAGGAAAATAGGTTATTGGAAGGAGGACAGAGGGAGTAGTGTTTATGGATGTTAGATTTAAATTTACTCATGTCGTAAGTGGCAGGAAATACTTTCGCTGGAAGATTATTCCACAATCGAACAGTGCGACCAAAGAACGAGTTCTCCCTATAATGCGTTGTGCGATTTACTGGACAATCAACTACAAAGGGATACGCTCTACGAGAAATACGAGTACTACGTAAAAATATATGATTTTTGGGAATTAATTCCTTAATTTCGTTAGAACACATTCCGTTATAGTACCGATAGAACAATGAAACACACGCCACATTGCAACGGTGCTCCAATGAATCGATAGAGTTGGCTACCCTACCGTCATTGATGAGCATCTTCGCCCTCTCCTGTACGCGGTCGAGAAGCTCCAAAATAGACTTTGAAGCACCGGCCCATACATGAGAGTTGTATTCCATTTTGGGACGGATATAGGTCTTGTAAATATTAAGGAGATCAGATGGGGTGAAGTATTTCTTGCACCGTCTCAAAAAACCAAGGCACTTGAATGCTTCTTTCGACACTTGAAATATGTGATCATTCCAACGAACGTCACAGTGAATTCTCATGCCCAGAACATCAAGAGTATCTGATTCCTCAATATCCACATTACCCATTGACACAGATGACAGCACACCACCACGCCTGTGTGTTAAAAAACAGCATTGAGTCTTACGTGCATTAAAATCGACCCTGTTCGCACGACCCCACTCTGGAGTTTTCTGCGAAAGACAATCTATTATAAAGATACTCAGGCTAGAGCTGCAAAACTATCGATAGTCAGCCCACTCAAAAGAATCCGATACTATCGGACAACAATATTAGAAGTTAAGTGAAAGGTAGAGAATAATAATAAATATACAGTGTTGAAACAAATAATAGGGACACTTTATTTTTGTCCAGTATATCATAAAATTTGATGTATTGAAGATTCTGATGGAAGAGTAATCCTTATGTATAAAGCGAAAATTGTTCAGACCCTGAAGTGCTCCAAAACTAAAGTAATTAATAAGATCCAGTGAAAAAAAACTGCAGAGACTATGAAACGAAAGCGTAGAACAACTGTCAGTTTTGATAAACTTTTAATTCGTACTTCAAAGATTAATTCCTTCAAGACATCGAAAAGCCTCAAAAATGAATTTATTCTCCTGTTTCAAGTCGCACAATAAGAAAAAAAAAAAAACTTATGAAAACTAGACTTATGCGTAAAAGTCCTTTTAATGTATAATTTCGCAGTAAACGGAACAACATGCTATGGTCTGAGGAAATGAAGATTAATTTGTTTGGAACAAAAATATAAAATCGTATGTATGAACATATTTTAGTTACAATTCATACTTTGTTTGAGTTTAATATGTTAAACTGTGTCCCTATGTAACTATAGAAAGCTACATACGTCTAACAATCGAACAAATTGAACAAATTTTTGCAAATGTGACTTTAACTATGTACATCTAGAGAACTCCATATTTACTCTTAGAATTTGATGATGGTATAGATAGTGAAAAAAAAAACTATCGATGGTCAGCCAAAAACAAAACTATCGATACTATCGATAGTACTATCGATTGTTTTGCAGCTCTAGCTCAGGCTGGCGCGTATATATTATATTTGCACAGCGTTGCCGTTTTGCTTACTTTTAACCAAAAATTGGTTATTTTTTTCTGTGATGGGTAGATGTGTACTTTTTTTCCATTTTGGTTACGTTTTCTCGAAGTAAATAATAAAGATAATGGTTTCTTTTAACGTTTATTACTCAGGTTCTAACTTAGTGTATATCATTAAAAACTGGGTAAACTTAGGCTTTTTGTGTTCACAACTTTTCGGTATCATATGGATTTCGTGCCAAAAGACTGAAATTTTTTTTGTTTTAAAGAGAAAGGTACTCCGACCGAGACAAATGGTAGTCTGACGGGCAATGTCTGAATTATAAGGCGGTCGAAACTATTTTCTAAATAGTTTCACCTGACCTTGAAACATTTGGTCGAGCGTTGTCCAAATAGATCTATTTTTCATCGCCATTAATGATTGAACGCCGCTACAATTTTTTCCACCTTTTTGAGTTTGAAAATCATCCTCTTACTTTATAAGATCTGGTAATCAATTCATGATCTCCGAACATTTCTGCCTAGCCTGGGATGTCTTAATTTTTCATTACATCTGAAATGCATAAATGATATCGCGTACCTTGAGATCGATGTAACATATTCGGGATAAGCTTTGGCAAGCAATCACAGCACTAAAACTTTGTTGTTTTACTATTTCGTTCATTGGCAGAGTGAGAATAAATATCAGATACATTTCACTTCAACGCTATTGTTTGGTTCGGGTATTTAGCGATTCATTAAGATATTTGTTAGTAAAGGCTATTGAGCTAAAATTATCCACAAATAAATTTTAAAACCTCATTATAACTAAACATTTCAGAGAACGATATTTTCTATTGTACGAAGTTTGTTAATACATAATTCAAATGTTGAGAACGAATGGGAGAATATGCCTCATCAATTGTTGTACCAATTTTTTTTTTGACCAGTCTAAAATTATATTTTAATGTTTTTTGTATTGAAATTATGATTCTAAATTTTTGGTTACTTTTTTATAGAAATTTGGTTACAAAAAAATCGAGTTGTGGCAACGCTGCTTGTGCATCAAAACTAAAACTTCTAATTTGAGAAGAAGATCAAAGGAAATTCTATACAACTGGGATGAAAACCTGAATATTCTAGTATGTCTGTTCAAACCATATGCATAACGAATAATATTATTGTAGGCAACATTTAACCTTCTCTTACTGGTAGAATCACAACTAGAGAAAAGCACACATCCATATAATATGATGGGAATTAAATACGCCTTTTCCAGAAGAATTTTAATCTTAATTGGGGTGTAGTATTGAAACGCCCACATAGTTCTTAACAATGCGAAGGAATGTCCACATGCATAATTGACGTTATCAGACCAGGTAAGAGTTCTATTAAAATACACACCAAGATTTTTAGCAGATGTCACCATTTCAATTCTTTGATTATTTATTCTTACATCAGGTATACTTATCGATTGTGTGAGCGCCTCTTCTGAATTACAATGCATTTAGATTTCTCTGGATTTATCGCCAAAGCATATGCAGAAGCCCAGGTATGAATCTGATGCAGCTTATGGAATGTGTTATCATCCCGTTCTTGCAACTAGTGTATAGCTGAACGTCATTTGTATACATCCTAATATTGCAGTCTGTTAACACTGTTGGGAGGTCATTCGAATACATCGAAAATAATAGATGGCCTGCTATAGAACCTTGCTGAATTCCCCTTGAGACAGTGAGAGCTCTAGATTTTCCATTATATGCTTCACTGTATTGGAATCTTTGGCAAAGATATGTCGATAATAACTTTGTAGCAGAAGAAGAGAAATTGAAGAAGTGTCTTAATTTATAGCAAAGAATACTCTGCTCCATGGTATCAAAAGCTTTAGAGTGATCCAACAGTACCAAAAAGGCAGTATTACCAACGTCCACTTGTCTGCGAATATCCTCAGCACCTTCAACTAGTCCAGAAAACGAGTAATCTGTCTATGCATAATTCTTTCAAAAACCAGGAGACCATAGCGCATCAAAAAATATATCAAATATCAAAGGTATTTTTGTTTGTTCGTCTTACATATTTAGTACAAAAACTTTTCATTCAATATATTCTTGCAGAAAATTTGAAATAATCATTTTATAAAAAAATTCTATTTAAAAAAAAAATTTTCTATAGAACTTTAGCAATTATTATTTGTTAGTAATATGCAGGGCAAATTTAAAATGGCGTATGCCACTTAATGCGATTTTTCACTTAGTTTGTAGAAGTCATTTTTAATCGACCATGCCATGCCATAAAAAGCCTTTTTAACAGTCTGGTAGTAAAATATTTAATAGCCATACACACATATTTTATTGAAAACATCGAATAACAAATGAGATGGTTAACTTTGACCTTTAAAAATATCCAAATATTTCAGTTTTTTGCTACTGTAGAATTACTGTTATACTCTATGCTTGAATCATGTAACAGCGTATAATTTTTGTACCCTGTTTTATACCGAAATAAAGTACATGTGTACGTATTTGATTTATTTATTTTTTATTTTTTTGCAAATTATTTTATAAGATCTGGTAATCTTTTAAAGTAACGTATACTGTTAGCGTCAAAAGAAACTGTGCAACCTTATTCTCAAGAATCAAGTCTTTATTTCAACCTTTTTTAATGCGATGAATTTAAACATTTTATAGTTTCTTAAGAGTGTATTTAACGCTTTACAAAACTCATAAAAAACAACAACAAAATTTTTACAACAACTGAAATTATATAAGAAAACGAAATTTACTCCAATTTTTACGCGTCAAAAAAAATTTTACAAGAAAAAAAAACTAGGCCACAAAATAGAATGAAATAGAAATAGCTGGGAAGTGATAATATTTTTTTAAAGCTGCTATGTAGTAGGCTAAATATCATATTTTGGAATAACAGCTCCAAAATTGTGAGTTAAGGCTTAAAAACCAGTTTTTCGTACCTTCGTGCACTTAAAATCTACTAACAGGTAAATGTTTACCGAGTTTGAAAATCTTGGATTATTTTGAAAGAAAAGGAACAGATCCATTTACGGGTGTACACTAACTTATATTGTATTTACTTATGCAGCAAACAAATTTGGTGTTCAATTCATTCCAAATTATCCGAATTTAGAGATGTTTTTGCACACCTTTTTATATAGGAACCGTACTATTTTTGCAAATATTAAAGCAGTATGCTTAGTTATAAATAAAACGATATTTTCTTTTTTACAATCGGATGAAAATTGTCGAAGTTATATCACCTATTGGTCAAAGCATATATGGTGAACAGTAAGAGGTATAATTTATTATAAAATGGGGTTGGAAAAATCCCGGGTTTTATTGAGTTTTTCGATGGGTTTTTCTGTAAATGTTCTATTAGGTTTATACCCGGAAATTGTGGTGCCTACGAGGGCGGATTGACATTGAAGCTACCTAGCGCTAGATGGCAGCACAAACACAAAAACTTTTTCTTTACGATCTGTCAAATGTCAGCTGTTAAAATTTTAGCCAAATTCATCGAGTAGTCTATTTTTTGTAGTCGTTTGAAGTAAGCAACTTTTGTGTTTCTTGGAAAATGGTAAAAAGTGATTTTCGTGTAGTGATTAAACACTATTATTTGAAAGGCAAAACGGGGAAAGAGACAAAAGATTATATGGTAAAATATTGGATTGCTGAATTTAAACGGGGCCGAACAAGCACTGCAACAATACCATCAACAGGAAGGCCAAAAGAGGTGGTTACTGAAGAAAATATTAAGAAAATCCTCGATATCGTTATGAATGATCGCCGGGTCAAAATCCGTGAGATTACTGAAATGGTAAACATATCATATGAACGTGCGTTCAACATTTCGCATGAACATTTGCATATGACAAAGCTATCGGCAAGATGGGTGCCGCATTTGCTCAGTGTTGAACAAAACCGAGTTCGACAGATCACTTCACAGCGGTGTTTGGACATGATAAAGCATAATCCTGCTGATTTTTGGCGTAGATAACTGTTGATGAAACGTGGGTCCACCACAACACACCTGAAACCAAAAATCAATCGAAGCAATGGGTGGAAGCTGGTGGAAGTGCTCCGAAGAAGGCGAAGACAGCGAAATCGGCTGGCAAGGTTATGGCCACTGTATTTTGGGATGCTCATTGACTATCTTGAAAAGGGATCTACAATCACAGGAGAGTATTATCGTGCATTATTGAATCAATTGATTGATGCAATCAAGGAAAGACGACCACATTTAAACAAGAAAAAAGTGCTCCTTCTTCAAGACAACGCACCGGTTCACACAGCATTAGATACGATGCTAAAACTACGAGAAATCCACTCCGAATTGGTTGATCATCCACCTTATAGTCCATATTTAGCCCCTAGTGACGTTTTCCTGTTTCCAAACTTGAAATAATGGCTCGGAGGAAAAAGATTCATCTCAAACGAAGAAGTGATTACCGAAACTAATGCGTATTTTCAGGAGTTCCCAAAATCGTATTATTCAGATGGTATAAAAGAGTTGGAAAATCGTCTTACTAAGTGTATTGAGCTAAAAGGAGACTATGTTGAGAAATGAATGGTTTTTGAAAAAAAAAAAGTTTTTTTCCTACTTAGGTAGCTTCAATATCAATGCGCCCTCGTAGTCAAGTACTTTGAATCTGTAACTCTGAGTACAAATTTGAAAGATAATGTCCGAAACAATTCTGGCCCATATTTCTAAAATTTTATAGAAACTTTACTCCATCTATCTCCATACACCCACACGTCATTATGTTAGCCGCTCTAAACCTTACTCTTAGTTAAACAATAATTTCAAATACATTTTTTTTATTAATATTTACAGAAGTCCTCATTAAGTAAGAAAAATTAATTTTTTTTAATATTTTCAATACTCAAAATTTTGTAGAAAAAAAAGCCTGAATCACAGTTGAAGTAAACGTTGTGTATATGCAATGCTGTGCCTTAATAAGTTAATAAAAAAAGTTATTGCACAGTTTTGTTAATATAAAGCGTGTTTTTTATAGAGGTATAGAACTTTAAGTTTGCATTACTTTTCAAATTGGTTAGACAAATCATCATGAAAAGACTCACGCCCGGCGTAGATTCGTCGAATGGGCCCAAAACGAGATTACCGTTGTTCCCGATTTTCGTAGCCGAATTTTGTTTAGCGATGAAGCGCACTTCTGGTTGAATGGCTACGTCAACAAACAAAACTGCCGCATTTGGAGTGAAGGTAATCCTCAAGTGTAAGTGGAAACACCGTTACATACAGAAAAACTGACTGTTTGGTGCGCTTTATGGGCTGGTGGAATCATTGGTCCGTACTTTTTCAAAAACGATGGTGGCCAGAACGTTACAGTCAATGGTGATCGGTATAGAGCCATGATTACTAACTTTTTCATTCCTGAATTGAATAACCATGTTGTCCAGGAGATGTGGTTTCAACAAGACGGCGCAACATGTCACACAACTCGTGCCACAATAGATTTATTGAAAGACACGTTTGGTGACCGCCTAATTTCACGTTTTGGACCTGTGAATTGGCCTCCAAGATCTTGTGATTTAACAACGCTAAACTACTTTCTGTGGGGCTATGTAGTCATTGGTCTATGCGGTAAAGCCACAAATGCTTGACCATTTGGAAGACAACATTCGCCGTGTTATTGCCGATATACAGCCACAAATGTTGGAAAAGGTCACCGAAAATTGGATGTCCAGATTGGACTACATCCGAGGCAGCCGTGGCGGTCATATGCCAGAAATCATATTTAAAATGTAATGCCACAAGATTATCTTTCGGATAAATAAAATTCATGTCAATCGGGTAATCCATCGTTGTTTTATTGCAACTTAAAGTTCTATACCTCTATAAAAAACACCCCTGACATTTAATAGCCTAACACCTCAATTTGAGTATTTTTATTGCATTTTTATTTATAAACAATTATTGATAATTTTTTTTAATATTTTAGTGTAAAATATACTCTTTTACTTTAAAAATAAAACAAAAAGGTCTATGCTTACGTCACGCACACTCTCATCGAGAGAGAGAGAGAGAGAGAAAAGCTAACGCACCTACGCAAAGCGAAATCTCTTATTATTTGATTCATGTATCGGATTCATATATTGAAGATATAATTTGTTCGAGTAACATCTACAGAAGTCGAACTAGTTTTTTACAATGTATTTCACTGTTTTATATGACAATAGACGATTTCATTTCATTTTGAACATATTAAAAAACACTTAATTGTATTATGCAATAAAAATTTAATAAAATAAAATTGAATTAAATCAATATCTTACAGTTTTATTTTATGTCTTTTTGGTACCAATTTTTATACTTTTTTTTTACAAAATTTCTTAGCAATGGTAAGGTTTCTTTGTAATTATATTTAAGACGTATAACTATTATTTATTTATTAAGATATAATAAATCATACGCCAGAGTGTGTATAAAACAGAAAAATATGATACATCCAGAGAACAGACTGTTGAGTATTCGTGCATTGCATTGCTTTGGCCATGAACTCATTCAACAGCAATCTGTATTGATATTGATATGTTAACATTCGCTACCAAATACTCTCTCTTTATAATGTTCATTTGTGTAATGCAACAAAATGATCGCCACTTTCATGTTCCGAAAACTCACAAGAATTTTGACGTTTATTCAATGACATCTCTAATTATTCCTACCATACATTAGGTAAGAAAAAACAAGCAATGCAGTGTATTGTCATATTTTGTTTAAATAAAATATGTACTCATTTTATGTGAATAAGTATTTTCAAAACAATGAAATAAGGCACTCAAACCGTTCTCTAATATAGTCACACTCCCACATATAATAAAAACAATTCATATTCAAACATATTTCTTTCTACATACTCGTATACCTTGACTTCTAATTAGATCCCTTTTCATTTCTCTTGTTTTCACTAGTTTATTAAACAAAAACCTTTTTTTTCTTACAACTACACTCCCAACTTTTTCTAGAACTACACTCTCAATTATTTAGTTTAATAAAAAGTAACAGTAATAAAATTTATTGCCAACTAAAACCGCAGGAATGATAAAAACAAAACAATTATAAAGTTAATCTTTGAAGTGGGGAAAAAAGTAAACAGAGAACAAATTAATCATTTGCACTCTTTTATATGTACATATACTCACTCATACTCGCTCTTTTGAGCTCACATGCTTTCAGCTAACAATGTTTTGTTGAAGCTGTGCTCATATTAAACAAGTTGTTTTTGTTTATTATTGTATTTTGAGCGTGTTTGTGTGTGTATGTGCCTGTGCATTGATTTTTATTTTTTTTAATTAGTTTCTGTTGTTATCCATGCTCTTGCGTTTTTTGCTTACTGTGGGTTTAATATTAATTGCTTATTTGTTGTTGCGTTTTGTTACTCGCCGTATGCTTTCTTTATGTTTACTAGTTCTTTTTGTTGTTGAAACGGTAGTTGGCAATGAAGTTATTGGTTTGTACTCATTTCTCTTGATATTATTTTAACTTTTTGTTATTACAGTCCGGTTGTTATTCTTGTTTGTTATTGTTTAACTGGTTGTTTGTTATTGTTTTGTTTTTGTTTTCATACACTTGATTGGAATTTATAAAAAAAAGATTAATTTGATTTGTTCTGATTTCGAAAATAGGAAAACTATTGAAAGATATACGGAAAAATGCGTTAAGTATGCTCAACGGATATATTAGAAAATATTTAAACTTCTTTAAGTTTTCTATGTTTTCGCTACCCCTACTTGTAGTAACGATTATCTTAGCTACTATCTTAGTTAAATCGATATTTAGATTGTATAAAAAGTACCATACCCAGGTATTTAATGTCGCTCACTTTTTAACTGATGATTTGTATTGACTACGAAGTCATTCAGGATCTTACACTTTAACCGATTTCAAGATAAACAAAAATAAATATTTACTTTGTTTGGGAGATAAAATGCCCGCTTATCCGATTTCGTCCACCTTTTGACTGTTGATTTGTATTGACTATAAAGCTATTTGGACTAAATTGAGAGACTCCTACTATCACCATTTGGAAGATATAGATACTTTGTATGGGCGTGGCAGTTGAAATTTATATAGACTATAGTTTTTTGCAGACATGCAGAGAGATACTATAAAAATTTCAAGAAAATCGGTTTACCCGTTTAGCTGTTTATAGACTTTAAGCAGACATATGTTAATATGTATGTACATAAACACATATGTATGTATAACACGGGTCTACAGCAAAACAGCCTTTGAATATGGAAATATAATGGAAATGGAAATATAGTATGGAATATAATGATTTTGATGCGCTGAATTCAAATCTATCTGCAGTTTTTTCCATCGGACTCAAGTTTTTTATGGCCCTAAAATAATGTAGTTCAATATATTTCATCATAACTCGAAAACGACTCGTCCGATTTTAATGCAATTTCCACCAAATGTTTAGGAACAAAATTTCCTATAAATCAACTGAATAATTAGGAGTTATTCGTAATTTAGTTGCAAAAAAATAAGTTTTTCGCTCAAAATTAGAATAATTTTTTTATTCGAAAAGTCATGAAAAAAACTGCAAACGGATTTGAATTCAGTGCACTGAAATCATTATACTCCATATAGTTTTATTTAAGGGCGAGAATATTTTTGTTTTTTGTAGACCAGTGTTATCAGTTGTTTTTTTTAGTGATCGATATCTAATTATTTCATATACAAATTCATCAAAACCAATTATAAAACAATGCTATGAACAGCTGGTTGTTTATGTTTAAAAAAAAAGATAAACATTTTACATACATACATATGTATGTATACGTGAGAGTAAGAGTATCAATAAAAGTGTGTGCATCTGTTCTAATATAATAAACACAACAACAAAAGCAACATAATCAAATATTACAACAATTATTTACATGCAAATTGTATTGCGTTTTATTTACCAATTGAACGAGTACTACTTCTTTTCCTCGTACTCTTCCTTTTTCTTTATATGTATTTGTTTTTGTATTTTAACAAATAAGTACAAACACAACAATTTAGCAAATAAACAGTCATGCTTACGCATGCAAACATTAATGTTTACATTTATCTTAATGTTTATATTTTTCTATGCATATATAAATTGCACAAGCAAGCTTATATCATGTGCATATGTGCATACAAACACATGTGTAAGTGTTTGTATGTATTTATTGTTGTTGTTGTTGTTATCAAGAGCAAAATAGTATACTCGTAAATCATTATATTGATAATAAAAAAGAAGAGTATTAAAGAGTGTGAAGAGAAAATAAAAATAAAAAAAATGAAAATGAAAATAAACACTTTGAATTGAAAACAAACTCAATGTCATATTATGATTGATAATAAATGCATAATACTCGTCTGCAAGTGTATTGGTTTACCCGCAAGAGAGTGTGAGGGCATATATTTGTTGTACGTGTGCATTGAGCTGTGCGATAATGTTTGTATACAAGCACACTTATTTATTTATATTTGGGAGTTAAAGTATTGAAATCAGTATGACTTTCGTTGTCTTCTAAAGCAATAAATCGAAAGACCCAATAGGAAATTTTTTTAAAAAAGCACACAATGGGTATAATTTGTAAATAAAATTTAAAATTTATATATAAAATAGAAAATTTGTTAAAAAAAACACAGTCTCCCTACTTTTCTCCCCTCACAAAAGAGTCAAAAATCATTTTTTAAAGTGCACTTGTGTAAAAAAAGGTTTTTTTTCTCTAAAAAAATATAAAAAAAATCTTACCTGATGTGTAGGAGTATGTACACATAAGTGTTTATTAGTGGCAGAAAGCTTTCCTTGAGACCTTTTTAAGGGTCATCATTAATAACACATGTGCACCCAAAAGTATGCGCCACATATTTTTGTTTTTTATTTGTTTTGCTAAGTGACTAGCACTTACTTACATACATCCATATGTATGTATGCGGGTGTGTGTGTATTTGAATAAATCACATCTTTTTTTACTGTTTACAACTTATGGTAAGAATTGTGTAACAGAATTGTGTTTTTTGTTTTCTATTTATTTTGTTAAGCCATGTGTTATGTTAATCTTTTTTACTTTATAATAAAGAATATATTTAACAAGGAGACAATTTAAACAAAAGATGAAAAACTTTTTTGAAAACTTTGAAGACTAAAAGAAATAAACAACAAAGATTTTTACATAATTTACATAATGGTAACAGTTATTCGATATTTTATCGAGAACTTTGAGTAACCTTAAAAAAGTTATCGAATTTAAAAAAGGCGATTAACCATGAATTTCTACAAAAATTTTAAAATTTATCGATAATTATCTATATATTTAGTTATTTTTTACAGTTATTCGATATTTTATAGAAAAAATTAAAAGTAATGTTTAAAAAGTTATCGAAATTAAAAATAGGCGGTTATCGACAAATTTATATAAAGTCTTAAAATATATCGATAATTATTTATAAATTTATTTAGTAATTTTCCATATAAAAAAGCAACGGTAACTTAATCGAGAACTATTTATAAAAAATGAACAGATATCGATAATTATTTATAATAAAACATTTACCTAAAAAGATATTTCTATAATATTTAATGAAAGAGAGTCAAAGAAAATTTTATACAGAACAATAACAGCTACATATTTTCTTAAAAAAATAACATATATCGATAACTTTTTATGAGAAATGTACAGTTATATAAAACTAAAACCAATGTTGAAAAACTTATGTATTTATGATAATTTTTTATGAAAAAAAAAAAACACAAACAGTAATCGATAATTTTTTATATAAAAGTGATCTGTAATTTATTTTAATAAAGTGTGAGGTGGAAATTACTAGTTGAAGCCCTGTGTTTCAACGAAGAACAAATAAAGAAAAAAAATATATTGTATATACAAGTTAATAATGTCGTTTTGGCGAACATATGACATAACTATCACATATGGTCTGTGTCGTTATAACAAATACGGTATTTTGAGGGTAAACATCTGTCATTACAATTCAGTATTCGATAGACGCCAAAGTGTAAACACACATTCTTTTTCAATCGCTATAATAATGTCGAATTTTGTGCCTAAGCAAGATGTTTTGCAGGGAAGTCTGATAACCTTCTTTCATTTAAAGAAAACGGCTGAGAGTTATCGACTGTTGGTAGAAGCTTACGGTCAATATGCACCAACTCAAAAAACTTGTGAACGATGGTTTGCATTATTAAAAAGTGGTGATTTTGACACAGAAGACAAGGAGAGGCCTGGGCAGCCGAAAAAGTTTCAAAATGAGGAATTGGAAGCATTGTTCGACAAAGAAGAACCTGCATTATCATTGGGAGTCACACAACGAACAATTTCCCTGTGTTTATAAGCATTGGGATTTATTTAAATGCAAAGAAATTGGGTCCCAAATGAATTGGAGCTGTGAGACTTTGAAAGGCGATTTTGCATGTCGGAAATGTTGCTTGAACGTTACTAAAAGATGTAATTTTAGCATCGTATTGTTACTGGTGATAAAGAATGGATACATTACGATAACGCCAAGTGCAAAAAGTAATATGTAAATCACGGCCAACCAGCCAAAGCAACGCCGAAGACGAATATCTATGACGCCAAGGTAATGCTCTGTATTTGGTGAGAGCAGAAGGATGTTTTGTATGATGAGCTGTTTAAATTGAGTCTGACCTGTATCGAATACAATTGATTCGTTTAAAGAGAGCAATCAACGAGAACGATCAGAATATTCGACCAACAACGAGGCCATAATCTTCCATAATGACAACGCTCGGCTATATGTTGCAAGACCGGTCGAAAACTATTTGGAAAACAGTGGATGGGAAGTTTTGGCTCACCCGCTTTATCCTCTTAAGAACCCGGGTATGTGTACTTTAAATTTTTGTTATTTATCACACATAGCGACATTATTAGCGGCTAGAATTGTATTTCTTGGTGTAGACTCTAGAGTTTCTAAACCTATCAACAGATGGTATTTCTACCATGTGTGTTTCAATAATAACCAAAAGGTTACGATACATAAAATAATAAGCTGTTATCATTATCGCTTTATGTTCAGATCTCAAAAGGTTATAGCCCAGGCCTTGCCTCTTCTAACTACCATTTGTTTCGATCGATGCAGAACGCCCTTACGGGAATACGCTTCACTTCAGAACAGGGTATCAGAAATTGGCTCGATTCATTATTTACCTCAAAACCGGAACACTTCTTTTGGTGTGGAATACATATGCTACTAGAAAGATAGCAAAAAGTAGTGGCTAACGATGGACAATATTTGAATAAAGTATCAATTTATTTTGTTGTTATAATATATGCATTCTTAAAGGAAAAAAATGACATTATTAACTTGTATACCCAATATTAAGTAATTCATTCAATTTCTGTAACCGGTTGATAATTTTCCATACAAATATACACTAATTTTTTTCTAAAAATTTTCAATTACCGATAAATTATGACTAAATATTTTTAGTCATCGTTAGTTTTTTTTTAATTTGCAGTTATTGATGAATTTTGACTTAATACTTTTAGTTATCGATATTTTTTACTAAAATTTTTTGGTTATCGATAAATTTTGACTATATATTTTTAGTTATCGATAGTTTTTTACTAAAAATGTTCATATTTTTAGTTATCGATAGTTTTCTACAAAATATTTTCAGTTATCGATGAATTTTGACTTAATATGTTTAGTTATCGATAGTTTTTTTTTTTACTAAAAATTGTCAGTTATTGATGAATTTTGGCTAAATATTTTTAGTTATCTATAGTTTTTTATTGAAAAATTTCAGTTATCGATGAACGTTGACTAAATATTTTTAGTTATTGCTAGTTTTTTACTAAAAATGTTCAGTTATCGATAAATTATGACTAAATAATTTTAGTTATCGACAGTTTTTTACTAAAAATTTTCAGTTATCGATGAATTTTGACTTAATATTTTTAGTTATCGATAGTTTTTTTTTACTAACAATTGTCAGTTATTGATGAATTTTGGCTAAATATTTTTAGTTATCGATAGTTTTTTACTGAAAAATTTCAGTTATCGATGATGGTTGACTAAATATTTTTAGTTATTGCTAGTTTTTTACTAAAAATTTTTAGTTATCGATTAATTTGGACTATAATTTTTGGTTATCGATAGTTTTTTTCTTTTGTTTAGTTATCGATAAATTATGACTATATATTTTTAGTGATATCTAGTTTTTTGCCAAAAATTTTCAGTTATCGTTCAATCGATAAATTATGACTAAATATTTTTAGTTATCGATAGTTTTTTACAAAAAATTTTCAATTATCGATGAATTTTGATTTTTTGTTTGTTTTTGGTTATCGATAGTTTTTTTTACTAAAAATTTCAGTTATCGATGAACGTTGACTAAATATTTTTAGTTATTGCTAGTTTTTTACTAAAAATTTTTAGTTATCGATTAATTTGGACTATATATTTTTAGTTATTGCTAGTTTTTTACTAAAAATTTTCAGTTATCGATGAATTTTGGCTAAATATTTTTAGTTATTGTTAGCTTTTTACTAAAAATTTTTAGTTATCGATAAACTTTTACTAAATATTTTTAGTTATTGCTAGTTTTTTACTAAAAATTTTCAGTTATCGATAAGTTTTGACTAAATATTTTTAGTTATTTCTAGTTTTTTACTAAAAGTTTACAGTTATCGATAAATTTTGAATTAATATTTTAATATATTCAGGTACATTTTCAGGTTTTTACAAAAAAAAAGATAAATAATAAAAAATTAGTTATCGAAAGTTTTTCACTAAAGATTTTTAGTTACCGCTAATTTTTTCTTAAATATTTTCAATTATCGATAGTTTCTTACTGAAAATTTTCAGTTAGTGATAAATTTATTTAGAAAATTCATAAATTGATATGGATATTCTTTTTTAGAAAATATTAGTTATCGATAATTTTTTTGTAGAGAATTAACTCCATTTGATTGGTTAAATTAAACAATAATAAACAACAGGTGTAGGTAATTTTTAAAGAAAAGGAAGTATTTGAAAACTTAAACAATTCATTTATCGATAATTTTCTAAAACGATTATCAGCAATCAAAAATTTGTTATTAAATATTTGAGAGATATTACTAATTTTCTGCTTATTATTCATAATTTTTACAAAAAATTTTAAAGTTTTTCATGGGCATTTTTCAACACCACTTTGTTTTCTATAAAAAGACATCCATTAAAAACTTATCGATAACTTTCCATAGAAAATAAACAGCTATTAGTCAATTGCTATGTACAACGATAAGGTTATATAAACTAAGACCTATATTTTTAACACACTATATATTAAAAAAATGCTTAGAAATAAGAAAAAAATTTTCTAATTAATGTTGATTGAGAGTTTTATTTGAATAATGGAAATATGGTCTTTGCGCTCGTAAAGAAACCATTATTTATGTCACTGTCTACTTTCTGCATTTTATAATGTTTTGTATAACAATTACCCGAACGCCAGCTGGTTTCTCTAATTTTAATAAAAATTTATTACCAACATTGCAATTGGTTAAATGTATGTATTGTTTTGAACATAAAAGTAGGCTTTAGATTTTTTGTTTCTTGTTTTTTGTTTTTTTTGTTTTGTTTTATGTGTACTAAAAATAGAACAAAATGTGTATAATTTGAAACACTAACAAAATGGAAACCTGCTGTGTTCTATAGAAATGCAAAAATAATAAAATAATCCTTAAAGTAGGCAAGTATGTATTTAGGTAGAGAAATATATAAATATATATACATAAGTATAAAACAAAAAGAGTGGGAAAACAATTTTGAAAATAATTTAGGAAGTGAAACTTAAAACTTATTTGTATTGAATTTAAAATTGCATGTAATCCCAAAAGCAAGAACAAATGTATTATTAAAACTCCACTGATACCTCTTTATACGGCCTAGATGGGTTCTGGAAATGCAAAACGTAAATCGAAATGCCGTAAAACGAGTTGCTTTTGCTTGTCTAACTTTTTCTAAAAAAAAAAAATGGTTAATCCCCGATTATTCAGCCGAATAACGAAGTTATGTGTGCCGTAAAGCGAAAGTATTTCATAATTTGCATAGGCCGCCATAGCGAAATGCCGTAAAAAGAGAAACCGTATGAAGGGACACTCATACCTCTTTATACGGCAAAAATTTTTTAAGTATAATTTTTACTATTTCAGTTATATAAGTAACTTGCTGTTTTAAAACGATCTACACTACATTTTAATATATTTATGGTATTAATGCCTTTAAGTATGCTTTAAATTATTGAAGTATATACAAAGTTGACATGACTTTTGATTGGTGTTAATACTAAACTGACAACATTATTCAAACTCCACGATTTGGAAGGAAAAACTGTTTCTAATAATAAATGTATGTGTGTATGAATTATTCGCCTATAAGTAGACTACATTTAATTTTTTGAGTTTGTAATGAATAATAATGTTTAGAAATATAATAAACTTAAAAGTGAGAAGACAAACTTTTAAACAAAAAAACGTAGGTAGGTAGGTTGGAGGGAGTGGCAGTCTCGCTTAACCAAGGCACACTTGACCATGCATAGTCGCCACTTGTGATACCGCATAAAACGTTGTCCCCGTTCTATTCACCAGAATCATATGGTCATACATATATGGTCATACAGAGGCACTAGCCCGACAGTCTGATGAAGCTGGCTATTAACCTGATGTCAATGTTCGATAGCTTTAATAACCCATCGAGTAAAGAAGAGCCCTCAGTGTTAAAAGTCTTCGCCGTGCGAGAGACGAACACTCTTCTTCAGCCCATCAACAGTAGACGATTCGATGGTCCAGTTTGAACAGTTGATTGGTACGCTTCAAACCCAATGTTGTCCAGGATAGACCGGAAATGATGTACATCCACCCTCACGTGTGAATGGATTTCCGGAAGAAATGTGCCCACCCTAGCGACTGCATCAGCAGTACAGTTACTCAGGATATCCCTGTAACCAGGAACACAAGTATACAAAAATACTATAATAGTGTCACAAGGGAATCAAGCGTAGAGTTGTTGGCAGTAGTCTAGACGAAGGTTGAGCCTCTAGACCGCCCTGTTCTCTAGTCTAGAATCGTGAGTAAAGACATCCACTGAATCGCTGGGGATGATGAAGTCAAAGATTTAATCTTCGCTAATACAAATCACAGCACAGAATTCCCTATACAGTTGAAGTCCAGATGAGGCATAGTCTATTTCGCTTAGTATCAGGGGTTACTCAGGTAGTATAGAGGACTGTCCCAAGGGATAATATACCAGCGTGATAGGGCGTTCAGTCTCACCGCTAAATATTTATCCCGTTGCCTGACAAGTATCCCCGAAGGAAGCCATCCAAGCATCACAAAAAGAGCCCTTGTACCGTATCCTTGTGGTGCGTAACGCACCCATGTTCTGACATTGCAATCTTTATCGGGGGCAGTCTACCACCAGAAGATCACTTCATACGAAAGATTCGGTTCAATAACCGCTGAATAAATCTTGCCAATAATGCTAGGACTGAGACCGTATTTTACACCCACTGCTCTTATGCAGCACCAGTTGGCACAAGCCGCCTTAAGAGCTCTCAGCCAAGTTGGCATTGCAACTTAACTTGGCGTCAAGAAAAAGGCCCAGATATTTAACCATAGACCTTAAGCTAAGCCTAATCCTCTTCACACTGGACAACTGAAAGTGAGGTTATACCGCCTAGTATAGTGCATTGTATCGGTCACTAAGTCCAAACTCTCTGCAGAGGAGTTAAAAGCAGCTTTTTAGCCACAAGGTTCCAGAGGTGCAGAGACTACCTCTGTGGGTTACCCCTGTTGTCCGTTCTTTGACGCTGTACGTCCCCGAAGGAGGAGGTAATAAGCCAAATCTAAGAAGGAACTGGATAAACGCAACCATGCCGTCATCGACGCCAAGGTTACATAGAGTATTAACTATGGAGTTAGAGCAAACATTATTAAAATCCTTTTTAATATTAAAGAAGACAGCAAGCATATACTCTCACATGTGTAATTATTTTTTCACCTGCAAGATCAACGATTAAAGTCCGGTTTCTACTGATCTACCCCTCGCATACGCATGCTGAGAAGCAGACAAAAGTGAAGGACTAATTGAGTTCATAATAAATATAAAATTCAAGATCTTTCCCTAGTGTTTTCCAGAGAAAACAATTTAGACAAATGAGTCCAAAAGTCCTTTGGATCAGTGTGTGATGCCCTCCCGATCTTGGATATGAACATTACATTGACACTCCTCTAACACATAGGAATGTACTCGTATAATAAAAAGTAACAAAGAAAATATTGTTACGTTTTAACCTTTTTAAAACGTTTGAGTTCTTTTTAATTGCGCCAAAATAAAATAAACACCACTTTGTTATAGTTTTTATTTCCTTTAAGCTTTTATGGAGTTTATCTTAATACAGCAACTTATTTTTCTTGCACTCAATATTCGTTTATACAACACTTTTATTTACGCCTAAACAGGACTTTATTTTATGACAGCAAACCGGTAACTATATGTGACGTAGGTAAAGCAGCCTTTTTATATACCTAATTGCCTACAGTTTGGAAAGTTCCGGAAATGTCTCAAATGCTCTCATATCCTCTATTTATATCCGTTAAAATGCCACACGGCGAAGACTCACGTACACCCAGATGACTCCAGTACGGTGCCACGCCCATACAAAGTGAATATCTATTTGCCTTTATCTTTAAAATGTTAAGATAAATATTTTCTAAATTTAACCAAAGTAGATCATAATCATGGCAAACCAACAGTCAAAAAGAGGGCGGAATTAGACAAGTGCGTGTGATACCTCCCATACATATTAAATATTGATTTTAGTATATCTTGAGAACGGTTACAGCTATTTTTAGAATATGGTCTGATCGACTTCTTAGTCAATATAAATTATCAAGTCAAAAGTGGACGAAATTTGACAAGTGGGCGCCGTACATCCGATATAAACTAAATATTGATTTTATTGTATTTTGAGAACAGTTAAAGCTAAAGTTTGAGTAAAAAAATTGGCGGTATTGGACAAATAGGCGTAGTATCTTGCACACAAACTAAAGGTTTCTGTATATTTTAAGGAAAGTTAAACCAAGGCTTCTGAATTGGGTCTGAATGACTTCATTATTAACACAAATCATCAGCCAAAAACAAAAAAAAAAACAAAAAAGGGGGGAATTAAACAAATGGGCCTGGTACCTCGCATGCAAAGTAAATATTAATTTTTTGTATATCTTGAGAACGGAAATAGGATAAGTTTCTAAATTAGATTCAAACAACGTCGCAAGCAATACACATCATCGGTTAGTAACTGGACGATATTGGATAAGTCGGCGTAGCACCTTCCATTCATACTAAATATTAGATTTTGTATATGTGGAGAACGACATATCAGTAATTCAACACATGTCCGTGAGACACATGCACAAAAGAAGAGATTCTGCTGATACTCACATCAGCAGGTTCGGTATGGACCGCCAAGGAAAGAAGTCCTGACATCCAAAAGATTTCGACACTGGCACAAGAAATGCTCGACAGCCGCCTCTTCTTCCTTATGCTGACAACCCCTGTAGTAATCTTTTAACGTTAGATCTGGCGAGCACGCTAGCAGCCACCCGAAATCATAGCTTATGTCGTGGCGTCCCCATAATAGACACCGAGCGAGCCCGATCATACAGGGACCAGATTTGCTTTGATACAGAGCACGTGGGTTCATCATCCCACCATAACAGTGCTTTGCCCAACATATACCGCAGAACTAGCAGTCTGCACGAGGGAAGTGGCATTCCAACCAAGTGGTCAATCTCTTCATTACCGAGGAGAGAGCCCAATCTTTCCAGTTCGTGACCCCTTACCCAGATAATCTCGAGGTCTGAATGTCTCGTCATCTCGCCAGTGCGCTGCCCTTTTTGTAACCAAGATCCGGTAATTTAAAGGATACTTTTACTTCATATGCAGGAATAAAGATACCGCGCTCAAACCCTTCCGAGGATTTCGATCCATCCGTGTATACCTCAACAGAACCGGGTCCAATTAACGGCTTTGGTGAGGTGCACACGGAGAACATTCTATGCTACACAATAATCTATCTCATCAGGGATCGCATCTAAATAACTAAAGATGGCCGCATGCTCTTAGACCTTGTCAGACCAAGCCCTTGCCATCTTTAGCCTTATTGCAGACATGAACGCCAACTGCGTAGTCATCAGGTCCACTGGAAGCCAATTCAGTTCAGGTCTGCAATCATCAGTGCCGCACTACGCAGAACTCCGTCAAAGATTCTGTGATATGTGTATTTCTCAAGAGACCTCCACGCTACAATCGCACCATACATTAGTATGGGCTTAACCACCATCTCAAAAATGCAATAAGAATTCCTAGGATTTAGACCCTAGGACTTTCCAACGGCCCTACGACAAGTGTACAACTCAACGTTCGTGTATTCTGTAAACAGGATAGCTTGGAGTCCAGGAACTTTGTAACGGCGTGTGAATAGTACCAATTCCGTCTTTTCAGCCCACTGTCAGTGCTTCACCGACTAAGAAAGCCCAGAGATGTTAGAAAGCGCTACGACACTGTGTCGAGAAATTTTCCCGACACAGCCACAGCAACCTCATCCGCATACGCCACAGCTTTGAATCGATTAGAATCAAGTCTCACAAGCGGAGTGTGGTTACGGTCAAATTTAAAATATAACTAAGATAGCATTTAAGACAATAACTAAGATGGGGGTAGCGAAGTACATAGGGTTTTAGGCACTAATAAAATAAAAAAAAAAATGCAAAGAATCACCAAATTTTTTTTAACAAACCCTGTACAAGTTTACTTAAAATGAAAAATTCAGTCTGCTCTAAATAATCTTGTTATTTGCCCAAACTTTTAGCATATTGCCTAAAACTATGCTAAAAAATGGTAATAATTATTTAAACAAATTTAATTTATTGGCCTACTTTTATAAACTTTATTATTTTTACATTAAATAATTAAATATGAAATATGTATTCAACAAATATGATTACAATATAATTAATTAATTTAAAAATAAAATGTAATAAATAATAATAAACTTTCTAACTTTTATTTTCTATATTTAATTTATATTTTTCCCCTAAGCCATATGGGTTTAAAATTATATCCTGACTTTTATTTATAGATATGCTCCAGAGTTAATTAAACAACAGTTGTCTGTAGTTTGTTTTAATTTCGAAATCGACATGTTCATTAATAATTTTAGCGAGAAATTGTTAAAAAAAACTTTTTGTTATTCACTCGTTCCTACATACATATTTAAACAACTCAACAAAAATAAACAACACAAACTGTAAAGCATACTTGCAGGCTATTTGAAATAAAAAAAATAAATATGTACATAACACTACAGTACACCCTGGCATACTGAAAATAGTGTGGTGATTTAAGGCTAAACAACGAAAAGTGTGCCATATTATATACATACATATAAATATATAATTTTTTTTATTAAAACGCGTGAGAGAAAATGAATGAAAATAGAAGAGAAAAAAATTGGCGAAGCAGTATAAGTTGAAAAATAGTATTGTAATGCCAAACATTTTTAATAAAAAACAAAATTAAATACCACAAAAAACTTTATATTTTTCCAAGGGGGAAAGAGAGAGAGAGAGAGGGACAGAGAGAGTGAAAAACATTGTAGAGTATACCCTAGGGAAAACGCGCTTGTATTGGCGTTTTTATAGAGTATATATCAAGGCTGTTAAGAGGAATTAAAATTCTCCTTTTTTGTGCTGAAACTTTAAACGAATTTAAAGCAAACTATTTAATTATAAAAGTTTTAAAAGATAAAAGGGCATTTTTGGCTGGGCCATCTAACGGTTTAAATTTGAACCAGCGGTTATTTCGAATCCGGCAATCTATTCTGTCATAAAATTCGGTATATTATCTCCACTAAACGAAATGAATAGATTTACGCTTGAGCAACGTTGGGATTTATTGGAAATTTTATTCCAAAACAAAGACAAAAAAACTCATTTACATCTTGGTGGTTACGTTAATAAGCAAAATTTGCCGTACTGTGGCTCGGAAAACCCATACGTGATCTTACAAAAGGCAGTGCAATGTTTCAGTGACTGTTTGGTGCTGCTTGTGGCATGGTTGGCAAAAACCCAGCCCACCGGGTTTTATAACTGCTTCTTAATTTCGTTCAATTTGTCAATATTTTTTTATTTGTCAGTAAAATTACGTTGTTTTAGTATTTATAATGCAATTTTGCACTCTTGGTCAGCTCAAGGAGGTGTTGGGTATTATAAGCTGCTTAAGCTGACTACAATTACTTCGTTTGTGAGAAAAACGGCCGTAATACAAAGACGTGATTAAGTTATTCTTTTGTAGGACAACGCTCGGCCTCATATCGAAAATATTGCCCAACGATTGTCAGAAATTGGCTTCAAAGTTCAGACGATCACAGGACACCTGTACCAAACACAATTGATTCGTTTGAAAACGACCAGAATATGCGACCAGATACAACGCCATAATCTTCCAAACGCTTAGCCACATGTTGCAAGACCGGTCAAAATATATTTGGAAAACAGTTGGCTCACCCGCCTTATAGCCCAGACCTTGTCCCTTCTGACTACTATTTGTTTTTATCGCTGCAGAACTGCAAAACAGAGTATAAGAAATTGGCTGGATTAATTATTTACTGGAGCAGTTCTATTGGCTCAGAATCCATATGCACCCACAAAAATGTGTAAAAGTAGTGGCTAACGATGGACAATACTTCGAATAATGTATCAATTCATTTTGTTATTATAATATCGGGTCCGCCATCTAACGTTTTTTTCCAACTAGTGCTTATTTCGTGAATGGTAACACTTAGCTCATGTCTGATTTGGCAGATAATTAGTTTTATCCTTCCGCTGAACAAATATGGTTGTGTATACGCTTGAACAACGCTGGGAAATATTACGTCATTACTTTGATCGATCGACTTCAGAAGATGCCGATTTTACCAAAAAAAAAATCATCTTTTCAGATGAAGCTCATTTTGATCTTGGCGGGTGTGTAAACAAACAAAATTGTCGCATTTGGGGCACAGAAAACCCGCACGCATACATTGAAAAGCCGATACACCCAAGACGAGTCACTGTTTGGTGCGGATTTTGGTCCAGAGGCATAATTGGGCCATTTTTCTTCGAAAATGAGCAAGGAGTGGCTGTTACAGTCAATGGCGATCGTTATCGGGCCATGTTGAACGAATTTTTGTTCACAAAAATTGAAGAGGAGGATATTAGCAACATTTGGTTTCAACAGGACGGCGCTACGTGCTACACAGCCGAAGCTACACTCGATGTTTTGCGCCCTGTTTTTGAAGATCGCATTATCAGCCGCAGAGCTGATGTCGGTTGGCCACCTCGGAGCTGCGATTTGACACCATTGGACTATTATTTGTGGGGTGCCGTCAAAGATAAGCGTTGAGCCAACAAGCCAGAGACAATTGACGCTTTAAAGGACAATTTTTGTGAAGCCATTGGTGAAATACAGCTGCACACAATCGATAATGTGCTTAAAAGTTGGACCGATCGTGTAGGCTACTGCATGGCCAGCCGAGGCAGCCATTCGGATAAAATTATTTTACATTATTAACCGGAAGGATTGTACTTTCAAATAAAAAAAGAAATTTGAGAAAATATTCAGTAGTTTTTTTTATGGCATAAAAAAAAAATTAATTGGCGGACCCTTTAAATGCAGTTTTCAAGCAAAAAAAAAAAAACAACATTATTAACTTGTTTACCACATATTTTCAACAGTTTCGGAGTTATTCATAACATAGCTGCGAAAAAAAATTTTTGTGCAAAATTAAAGCAATTTTTGTTTTTTTTTTTTCAAAAAGTCATAAAAAATTTTCGGAATGAAAATTTTACATTTTAAGCCAGATATGTTGAAAGTAAAATAACATACAAAGGCAGGTACATAATTTTGACAAAAAATGTGTAATATATTATTAGGCAACATACAAAAAATAATAGCTGATTTCTGGTAGGAAAAACAATACATACACATACCTATGTGTACCTAGTCTATGTATGTTTTTATAAAAAATTATCTTCAATCCAGTTTTTTTGTGTTGTTTTGTTTTTTATATTTCCAATTGAAGTTTCTCGTCGAACAAAAATTTGCAAACATTCCTTCCGAGCATTTTTCATTGTATCGCCTTTCTATATGCAACAGGTCTTGGTCAAATCTTTCACCCTATTCATCAGATACAGCACCAAGATGTTCAGGAAAGAAATCTAAGCACAAGTCTAAAAAATGAATTTTAAGTTTTATTTTGCATTTGAGAGCTTTATAGGCAGAAAGAAGTTCTTGAACAATTTCATTGTAGTTTTCGGATTTTTATTTCCCAAAAAGTTGTGACACACATTTACAAAAGCCATCTATGCTCTTTTTTCGACTTCATTCAACTTCATATTATTGAAAGCCCTCTCAATATCAAGAAAGACAACAAGGGTGTATTTCCTGATATGTAGAGTCTTTTCCACTTGCGAAATTAGCGAGTGGAGCGCTGTCTCAACTGATCTACCCCTCGTATAAGCATGCTGAGAGGCAAACCAGCGCGAAGGACAGATAGAGTTCCTAAGATGTAGATCAAGAACTCTCTCTAGTGTCTTTAACAAAAAACAGGTCAGACTAATGGGTCTGAAGTCATGAGGGTTAGTGTGTGATGATGATCTTCCAGTTTTGGGAATGAACACCACTTTCGCACTACTCCAACACAGAGGAATATAACCGAGGTCCAGACAAGCATTATAGATTGCCAATAGCCAGGGAAGAACAAGGTATTTCTCGTACTGTATGTCAGCCGGACTTTTCCTGGACTTGTACGACTCCCATTCGCCGGTTGCCTTGGCTCGATTGAAAAGTCTACCACACAGGTGGTGAAGATCCATGACTTCACGGTTCCACCGGGGAGGCCTAGGCCTGCCCATATACACAGGAAGCCTTGTCGAGGATACCGCAGCCAAGTTAAGCGCAGTAAATCCACTGCTCTATCAACATCCGCACAGTTCTGAAGGAGGAGAAGACCGTGAAGTACCAGTTCCAAGTCTCTCCCTAAAAGCGACCAATTAGTACCCTTCCTATTAGCAGTAAGGGTGTACCTACGAGGGAAAATTGTCAAAACGACAGAGAAGGTTATGTACCTGTGATCCGAAAAGGAGCATTCATCAGATACTCGTACATACCAGTCCCTAATAATATCAGATACGTATTGACTCATCAAGGTGATGTCCAATACCTCTCTCCCATTGGAAGTCAGAAAGGTTGCTTCATCACCACGATTAAATGCTTACTCGCCTTAATGTATGCTGTACAAAAATAATTTTCATAAATACAAAAATCATCACAGCCAAACAGGATATTTAATTATTTTTGTTTAACTTTACTACGCCTAAAAACTGTTATAGAAAATTTTTTAAAATTGAAGACATATTTTCAAATATAAATTGAAAAACGTGCTTCAAAAATAAATACATCAAAAAGTCTATTTAAACGCAATAAACTGTTTTTCCGCTCAGCACTCAAAAAAAATTGTAGGCAGTGAGCAGGAGTAATGATAAGTGACAGTATAAAATACACACTTTGTGATTGATGGTTAAGAGACGTTCGGCAGATACGAATACACACACACAAAGGAAGTTGAAAATATATTTCAACCTAAAGGCAGGCAAGTGAAAAATGAAATATATAATATAAGCAACCAAGTTTATAAACCACCAACCAGTACCAATGACAATTTTTCACCGAAGTTTAAAGTTCATATATAAGAGTGTACTGGAGGTGAGATGGCCTTCAAATAAACACAAACAATTATGAGTTCAATGAATAGAGTGTCAATGGTTTACACTTGATTTATGACACGGCAAATACGATGGTTTTGGGTAATGGAAACAAATCAGTGTTCAGTCAAAAAAAAAAAAAAAAAAAAAAAAAAAAAAGCAAAGTTACATAAAAGTGAAAAGAATTCCACTTAATTAATTTTTTTTTAAAAGCCTTAAAGTAGACACTGAAATAATAAAAACTTCTTGGAAGGATGATACAAATACTACCTCGATCAAAAAGTTTTCGGAATAACCCGTGTGTGGCGGTCCCATCGTTACTATTTGAGTTTTTTTTTTTTTTTTTTTGTTAGGTTGGTACATCTTGTGTTGATATTCCTGCCAAATCTTAGCGTCATTGCTTGACATTTGCAAAAGCTACGTAGCCAAGAGTACATCTATTTCTATGTGTGCTGGCGATTTTTTACAATTTTGACCGTGTTGAGATCGCAAAAAACATGATTTGCGAGGCTAAATTCGATCCCACATTCATCAAAAGGATCATTACTGGAGACGAGACGTGGGTTTATGAGTACGACACGCAATCCAGACATCAGGCAAGTGAATGGTGTTCACCAAATGAGCCGCGACAAGGCAATGCTCACGGTTTTCATGGATTACAACGGTGTAGTGCATCATGAATTTTTGCTAGAAGGCCAGACAGTAAAACAGCGTGAAGCAATTCGCTGAAAGAGACCAAAGTTGTTGGCAGAAAACTTCTGGATTTTGCACCATCATAACGCACCGTTGCACAGTTCCATCGTTATTCGAAATTATTTGCAACAAATACCATTCAACCAACAGCCACCGAATTCAGCTGATTTGGCTCCCTGTGACTTCTTTCTGTTCAATCGAGTTAAAAAAAACTTTACGTGGAACGCGTTTCAGCAGCCGAGAGTAAATAATGGAATTAAGCAAGAAGCTTTGATTGACAACCGAAAACCGAATGTAAAAAATGCAAACGTCAAGCTATGACGCCAAGATTTAGCGGAAATATCAACAACAGATGTACCAACTTAACAAAAAAAAAATTCAGAGCTTAACGACGGGACTGCCACACGGGGGTTTTTCCGGAAACTTTTTGATTAAGGTAGTGTGTTGTCCAAGGTTACCGTTGAATGTATGTTGAATGAATCGTCACTACCAGCAGCAACGATGTCAGTCTGGAGATCAAGCGTAGACTATTCTTTCCAGCAGATGTTATTATGGTCTCAACAAGCAGAGAGCCTAATCTAGACTATGGACACGCTACGATCTTTGAAGACCACAGACATATTCGGATCGATTACAAAGTCCCTCATAATTTTCTCGATAGAAGATTTGACTTCAATTACCCGCAAAAGACTTCTGGTCCAGAAAACAGGGGTTGGCTCTTGAGGTCTATACCAATGACTCTAAGACGCTTGGCAGAAAGGGTTTTGACACTAGACTGTCTTGGGTGTCCTGACCACTGTAGTGTATTTCAGGCGAAGGTCATGGCTATACTGAGAACTGTGCAATGCGACGATCTTTGGGGACCACAGACATATTCGGATCGATTACAAAGTTCCTCAAAATTTTCTCGAAGAAGAAGAAGATTTGACTTCGATATACTCACGAACGACTTCTGGTTTAGCAAACAGGAGTTTGCCCTTGAGGTCTATACCAATGGCTCTATGATGCTGGGCAGAGTGGGTTGCGGTATATTAATAAAAGGTTCTGACACTAGAATGTCTATTTTGGAGTCCTGACCACTGTAGTGTATTTCAGGCGGGGGTCATAGTTATACTGAGAGCTGTGCAATGCTTGCTGATATGTTCAGACAGTCAGGCAGCGATCAGATCCCTTGCGAGCATTACCTCGGCGTCTATTGTCGTCCATGAATGCCACAGGTTTCTCATGGAAATCTCGGCTCATTTGAAGGTAACTCTCATATGAGTTCCGGGACACAGAGATATCATTGCAGATTGCGTTGATGACGAACTGGCTTTCGAACGAGAGCTTATCATTGATGTTGTGATTGCATCGGTTAGGTTAGGTATCCACAAGTTTTGTTGAACCGACCTCGTTAAAAAGAGAACTAAATGTCTTCTCTTCCTCAGTCGCATGACCATCCATCGAACAATTGCTGTCCTCATGGGTAATTGCCTGATTGGGAGGCATGACGATAGCATGGCATTCCCTTCGCATGATTTTTGTAGGAGTTGTAGCTCCAAAGAGAAGGAAGAGACTGTTTTTCAGACAACGAAAGTTTTTGGCCTCCTGTTTCTTGTCAACTTTTACTGAACTTTCCAGAACTAAACTTACCAGGCCACCTCAATTACCAGATTTATTTTTTAGTTAAAATTAGTTTCCTATGCAGACTGTTTGATGCCCGGGTTAGCTTCTATGCTTGTAGTATCACAACGGGCAAAATCTCTGGGAGACCCCTCTCGAGTGTCGAAATTAATTCCATAGAAGTCGCGCATACTCCCAAATCTTCTTTATGGAGTGAAAGCATGGACGTTGTCACGTACCAATGCAGCTGCCTGGGGTATGTTCAAGAGAAAAGTTACACATAATATCTTTGCGGTTTAGCGATGAATACCGTATTCGAGCATGACATGGAAGTTGCTCAGCGAATAATTATCCAACGGCTACGCTGGATAGGACATGTCGTTTGAATGGATGAAGATGCTCCAGCGATAAGATTGTTTAAAGTGGAAGTCAGTGGATTTCGGGGTAGAGGACGCCCTTATCTATGTTGGAGAGATTAGACCGAGGAAAGTTTGTCCGCAAAGGGTGTTTTTTCTTGTTTTCTATGGACCATGAGAGAGTTTCTGTGTTAGTTTCATTGTTCTTCGATGTGCGCGAAAAAGCCATTACTGTGGACTGGCGCCTACACGTGTTTATAAAATGTTTCAAAATATTTTTAAAGGAATTTTTAAATAACAGCCTAATAATATGCTGCTGTTATTTCGTTTTTCTTTTTCTTTGGATAAGAACCCACCCAACCCATTCATTTTGTTTGCTTCCAGTAGAGCAACATCTATTCAAACTTGTAAAAGTTATTTAGAAATTTGTCTTTTTATTTTTCTTTTCCCAGAACTTTCTTATATATTCCAGTTTTATTTTTCTTTTGCCGAATATTTTGTTGTTGTTGTTTTTTTTTCGTTTTTTTTTGCAGCGATTTTAAGCATTTGCCACCATTAAAATAAATACGTAGTTAATTTTTCGTCGGCATCCGTTTTAGTTACACGAACACAGTGGGAATAAAATAAGAAATAATATATGTGTACAGCCTACTTTTAGGTGCTTCAAACCCCTATAAAAGGTACATAATATACAAATAAATCATTGTGTACGAAAGAAACTCAAATCACTTGAAAAATAAAGAGCAACACTCTTTTCAAAACAATTTATTTGTTTCAGCAGAGTATAAAAGTAAAAGAAACAAACGAACAGACCCGTTTAAAGTTAAATTTTGCTTCTTCGCAAAGTTGTTATATAAAGTAAATATTTATTTATTTATCTTTTTTTTTAAAGAAAAATGTTTTAAAATAAATTAAATTTCATTTAAAAGTCATCGAGGTTTAGGTTTCCAATTTGTTTGAGTTCTTCCAAAAAATAAAAAAAAGAAACCAATTTAGTTTAAAGGTGGACGACGAAATACGCAGAATTAAGTTTGAAAAGTAATTTCATTTTAGTTGAGTTTGTTAAAATAAAAGCGACGAAACAATTTGATTGACCTTCACTGAAGCCTAGAGATAAAACACATGTAATATATATAAGCCGGCTTTTATTTATATAGTGGTCTAAAAAACTATTCGACATTTCATATTCATTTCGAGAATCTTCTTAAAATGTAGATATAACTACAAAGTATGCTTGCAATCTCACTGTATTTTGTTACGTTGTAACTGTAATTTGATTTACAGCTAAAAACACATAGACGACGGCAGGATACATAACTACACGACTACAAATGCTGCTAACGGCAATGGTAGTAGTGTAGTCAAATACAAAAATTACGTTTCGAGAAATAAAATTTAAAATTACAACTTCAGCAACTTCTTTCTTGATATTACGCATTACTTTCTTGATATCTTTACTAGCTAAAACTCGGCGTGCTTCGCTATCCCTATTTTCGCAATTTTCTTTAACAATTGTTTTAGTTATAATTATAATAATAATCATATAATAACTTGAAATCTTTTTCCCCATTTTAGCCCTATCCGGTTCAAGTTCAAACATTTAAGATAGCCTGTAGTTACTTCCAGAAAGTCTCCAGAAACAGTCTCTATTTAGGCTAAATTTGCAGGCTCTTTCTGTTTCCATTTTCAAGCTATAGACAAATAAATAGTAACTCTGTATGGGCGTGACACCGCCTAGTCGGAATTTTTAAAACTTATGTAGCCTAAAGATCGTTCCAGATATACAGAAATATACTGTAAAAATTTGAAGAAAATGGGTTCAGCCGTTTAGCTGCCTATAAGGCACAAACACACATACACACATTCATTATTATAACGCACGAGCAAATACGAGTACATTATTTTCTTAACACTTTTTGATTATCAATACTTTTCAGCATTTAAATTTTATATATTTTAAAATTTTTTAAATTCTATAGCCAAAAACTAGAATTAAGCCTAAGTTGGCTACAACAGCAAAAGTAGTCGTGTAGCCGTGTAGTTTTGTTGCTGACAAAATAATCGTATTCATACAAACGTGTGTTTTTTATAGGGTCCGCCATCTAACGTTTTTTTTCAACTAGTGCTTATTTCGTGAATGGTAACACTTAGCTCATGTCTGATTTGACAGATAATTAGTTTTATCCTTCCGCTGAACGAATATAGTTGTGTATACGCTTGAACAACGCTGGGTATCTGGGCCTGCGATCGACTTACAGAAGATGCCGATTTTGCCAAAAAAAAAAATCATCTTTTCAGATGAAGCTCATTTTGATCTTGGCGGGTATGTAAACAAGCAAAATTGTCGCATTTGGGGCACAGAAAACCTGCACGCATACATTGAAAAGCCGATACACCCAAGGCGAGTAACTGTTTGGTGCGGACATTTTTCTTCGAAAATGAGCAAGGAGTGGCCGTTACAGTCAATGGCGATCGTTATCGGGCCATGTTGAACGAATTTTTGTTCACAAAAATTGAAGAGGAGGATATTAGCAACATTTGGTTTCAACAGGACGGCGCTACGTGCCACACAGCCGAAGCTACACTCGATTATTTGCGCCCTGTTTTTGAAGATCGGATTATCCGTCGCAGAGCTGATGTCGTTTGGCCACCACAGAGCTGCGATTTGACACCGTTGGACTATTATTTGTGGGGTGCCGTCAAAGATAAGTGTTACGCCAACAAGCCAGAGACAATTGACGCTTTAATGGACAATATTCGTGAAGCCATTGGTGAAATACAGCTGCACACAATCGATAATGTGCTTAAAAATTGGACCGATCGAGTAGGCTACTGCATGGACAGCCGAGGCAGCCATTTGAATGAAATTATTTTCCATTATTAACCGGAAGGATTATACTTTCAAATAAAAAAAATAAATAAATTTTGAGAAAATATTCAGTAGTTTTTTTTATAGCATTTTCAAAAAAAAAAAAAAATTATTGGCGTACTCTATATTTTTTGTAGTTTGTAGTCGGTAGCCTGCCGTCGACTATGTGTTTAAAGCATTAAAATTATTTTGGCCAACTAACAAAAAATGTAAGAGTTTCAAAGCAAAAAAAGTATTCGACATTCATCGTTTTTCTTTTCTTTTGCTATTAAGTTTGTTTAATGTTTATATTTTTACTCCTATTAGTAGCGTTAGAATTTAGGCTTATAGTTCAAAACCCTTTTTTTTATTAATATTCACATGATCCTAAAGATGGGACGCAAAGCAAAACAGACCTCTGTCGATATAAGAAATTTGATAACACTGGTCTACAAAAAACAAAAAATTTTCTCGCCTTTAAATAAAACTGTATAAAGTACAATGATTTTGATGCGCTGAATCTAAATTCGTTTTCAGTTTTTTTCCATCGGGCTCAAATTTTTTTTATGGGCGTGGCAACTTTTTCGCCCAAAATATGGTAGTTATATATATATATATATTCATCAGAACTTGAAAACGAGTTGACCGATTTTGATACAAGTACAACAAACGTTTAGGAACAAAATTTCCTTTAAATCAACTAAACATCACTTTTTTCTATTTCCAACAATTTCGGAGTTATTCACAACATAGCTGCGAAAACAAATTTTTTGGCCCAAAATTAGAGCATTTTTTTTTTTAAAGTCTTAAAAATTTTTCAGAACATAAATCTTAGATGTTAAGGACTTAAATCAAAGCTAAAAATATAGCGAATAAAGAAAGCTTTAAATCATGAAAATCGCTTGGCCGTTGCTGTTTTTATTCAAAATTAAATGCAGTTACCTAACTTTGACCAAAATTGGCGAACAAATTTTTTTCTTGCAATTTTTGAGCACATTCAGCAATAGCTTCACGAATATTGTCCTTTAAAGCGTCAATTGTCTCTGGCTTGTTGGCGTAACACTTATCTTTGACGGCACCCCACAAATAATAGTCCAACGGTGTCAAATCGCAGCTCTGTGGTGGCCAATCGACATCAGCTCTGCGCCTGATAATGCGATCTTCAAAAACAGGGCGCAAAACATCGAGTGTAGCTTCGACTGTGTGGCACGTAGCGCCGTCCTGTTGACACCAAATGTTGCTAATATCCTCCTCTTCAATTTTTGTGAACAAAAATTCGTTCAACATGGCCCGATAACGATTGCCATTGACTGTAACGGCCACTCCTTGTGACTCCTTATGACTCTGGACCAAAATCTGCACCAAACAGTTACTCGCCTTGGGTGTATCGGCTTTTCAATGTATGCGTGCGGGTTTTCTGTGCCCCAAATGCGCTAATTTTGCTTGTTTACATACTCGCCAACCCGCCAAGATCAAAATGAGCTTCATCTGAAAAGATGATTTTTTTTGGCAAAATCAGCATCTTCTGTAAGTCGATCGCAGGCATATTCGTTCAGCGGAAGGATAAAACTAATTATCTGTCAAATCAGACATGAGCTAAGTAAGTGTTACCATTCACGAAATAAGCACTAGTTGAGAAAAAAATGTTACATGAATGGTAACACTTAACAATCAAATGATTTATAGCAAATTTTGTTTCTAGACATTAACCGGTACTGGCATCAAAATCGGTTCAGTCGTTTTCAAGTTATGATGAAATATATTGAAATAACTGCTCTATTTTGGGCGAAAAATTTGCCACGCCCAAAAAAAAAAAATTGAGCCCGATGGAAAAAAACTGAAAGCAGATCTGAATTCAGAGCATCAAAATTATTGTATTCCATATAGTTTTATTCAAAGGCGTTTTTTGCTGTAGATCAGTGTAATCTAGAAAAGTTAAAAAATCAAGAACAACGTTCATTATATAAATCGTCCTCGAAGACTTACAGAAGCAGATAAACAGTCAATCGTTCGTGAAGTGAAAAAGAATCCCAAAATTAATGCATCTACACTGGACAAAAGTACCAGGAGCACTTAGGCATTTCAGTAACACCCCAAACAAAAATAAATATTTAAAAAACGATTTCCATGCTAGATATGCCAGGAAGAAAGTCCACACTTCCTAGAAAAATGGGAATATTAAATTAGATTTCGCTCAATAGTATGTGTCAAAGCCTCCTGAGTTCTGGATGGATGTTATTTTTACTGATGAAAGCAAATGTAACCTTTTTCGATACGATGGAAAGGTTTTAGTATATGGAGTTGAAAGAGAGAAATATTGTAGCAACTGTATAACATGGCTGTGGTGGTGTATGGCAGTATCAGGTGTGGCTAATTTAGGATTTTTTGATGGCATTATGGATCATCGTAAATGAATTGACCTGTTCAAGAAAAATCTACAACATACCGCTGAAAAATTAGGACTTTTCACCAGATTCCAGTTCTATCAAGATAATGATCCCAAGATTTAGGTCATCAATACAAAGTTAGGCTTTAATACAATGGCCCAAAAATAATAAAAAATCTGCCAAAATTTCCACATCTAAACCCCATTGAATATTAGTGGAGTCACTTGAAGAAAAAAATTAGATCACCTGACTTCACAAATAAAAATCAGTCAAAAAAAATCCTGCAAGAAGCGTGAGTGAATATTGATTCTATCTATACCAGAACGTTTAAGAGAGGTTATAAGACTTAAAGTAAAACAACTCGTTTTTAAACCATTAGCAAATGTTTTATATTTTAAGAATATTGTCCATGTCGAATATTTTTTGTCAAAAAATTTTTTTTTATATTTTAAGCAATTAATTTTTTACTTTGGTCTCTTTTGTAATCTCAAGTTTTTTACTGAATGTAGTTCCTTGCTCCTCAATAAAGTTCTTTCTAAATTATTATTTTTTTTAATTACACGTTTTCTATTGAATGAATTTGTAAGCTCATGTCGAATAGTTTTTTTGGCCACTGTATATTTTTATGTATTTAAAGCAAATGCCTTTAAAAACAAAGCATACTTCCTAATTATCAAAGCCTATTAAGAAAAGCTGAAAAGCCTTAAAGTATATTTTAAGTAAATCTGTCTAAAAAAAGCAAACAGCTATTATACGAGTAAGTTTAGGTTTTTTTTTTTAATTTAAAGAAATTAATTTTGTAGTAAAAATTATGATTTGTAAGTCCAAAGGTGGGCAACATCTTTTTAATAATTTAAAAATAACAAGATTAATTATGAAATATAATTAAACATAAATAATAAAATAAATTCAAGCGTACCTTAAGGATGTATTAAAATATAATAAACCATTGCATACCTGCAAAGAAAAGAAACAATTGTTATTAAAATTGAAAATGTAAGAAAAAAAGAAATTGAAATTTAAACAACAGACTACTAGACAAATTTTAAGGGCCTAGTATTCTTATGGTTTGTCAAAGGTCCTTATTTCAAAAAAAAAAAAATTTTTTTTTGGCATATGCCAGAAGCATAACAATCAGTTTCAGTCCAACTTATTTACCTTCCGCTTAATGCACAAATTTATTCAACTTTGCTACGCTGTTTTCCCTTATTTGACTGAAATTTAAGTGCAACAAACGAAACTTTGTCAAATAAATATAGGGGAAAACACATTTTTTCCTACGGTCACATATAAGATAAAAATATTTGATCACTGTCCCAGATATATTTTCATAAATATTATAAAAGAACTAAAAGAAGCAGGAACATATTTGGTTTTGTATTGTGGAATTAAATCATACGGAAACTATTGTATTTACTTATTTAATATACTGTTTGTCTTAATACAACACTTAATATTCGTTTATACAACACTTTTAGTTCCATTTTAACACATACTTATCTTACGAGAGAAAAACGAAACTGACTAATTGCCTACAGTTTGGAAGGTTCCGGAAATATCAAAATATCATATCCGTTAATTCAAATGTTACATAAATATGGTCGATGTGGCAGTGCTGCCAAATTGACAGGGTGACACAAAATATACCCAAATGCCACAATGCAGTGTTGTATTATTATTTTCGTAACAATGCTATCAATTGTGGGGATAACTTTTTGTTAACCTTTAATTATATACCACTTCTCTTTTTTAATTTCATGTGCTGGCCTAATTCTACTAGTAGACAACACAGCCTAGTACAGTTTTTATTTTCCTCTGTTTGATATTGCAATAAATATGTAAGATCGAATAGGTTTTTACCCAAAAATGAGGCAAATATTTGACACATCACACATTTAAAGCATTTTGTTTGACGTAAAAATTTTAATTTCCCAAAATCAGCTTTTTTTTTGTTTTCTGCTCAAATTTGTTCTGTGGCCACACTACTGCAAAAAAAAATATTGTATGTTTTTATTTGCCAGATGTGACCGTAGCTTAACTGACTAACTAAGTAAAATGCGGCGCCTTTTATGTTAAATTAATAAAAGGACCAACAGTGCAAATTGAATGCAAAAGTTCGTGAAACTGGGGTGATTTTTGATGCGCCAAGACGTAAGCGTGCTTGTACAGTGCGTACACCCGTAAATATCGAAGCTGCGGTTGAAAGTGTGCGTGAGAATCCATCAACATTAACTGTTTATCGTTCAGAAGAATTGAACATTTAAAGCACCAGTTGATGTCGAATTTTGCGAAAGGACTTCGGTGTGACAATCAATTCTTTTCTAAAAAGCTAATTTTCATCTTGGTGGGTACGTTAATAGGCAAAATTAACGTTTTTGAGGCTCAGAAAACTCAAACGTAGTCTTAGAGAAGTCAATGCACCCATTACGAGTGACTGTTTAGTGCGGCTTGTGGAGTGGAGGCATCTTGGCCCTTACTTCCAGGAAAAAGAGAACGGTGCAACCATTACGGTCAATGGAGATACTTATTGCACCATTATAACCGATTTTTTGTGTCCCCTCTTCATGGTATTGACGTGAACAATGTTTGGTTCGGATAGTACACTTTTCTTTTAGCGATGAAGCTCACTTTTGTTTGAATGGATTGGATATGTCAATAAACATAACTGCCGCATTTGGAGTGATGATAATATTTAAGTGTACGTTGAGACACCGTTACATCCAGAAAAACTAATTTTTTGGTGTGCTTTATGGGCTAGTGGAATCATTGGTCCGTACTTCTTAAAAAACTATATTGGTCAGAACGTTATAGCCTCACCATTGACCGCTAAAGAGACATGATTACTGACTTTTTCGTTCATCAATTGAACAACCATGATGTGCAGGAACTGTGGTTTCAACAAGATCGCGCAGCATGTCACACAGCTCGTGCCACAATTGAATTGTTAAAGGAAACGTTTGGTAACCACATAGTTTCGAACACGTCAATTAGCCTCCAAGATCATACGATTTAACGCCGCTAGACTATTTTCTGTGGGGATATGTGAAGTCGCTTTTCCACGCCGATAATCCCGAAACGAGTGACTACTTGGAAGACAGCATTCGCCGCGTTATTTGCGATATACGGCCACAAATGTTGGAACACGTCAATGAAAATTGGGCCCCCAGATTAGACTTTGTCCGAGTCATCTTTGTTTTATATCATTCATATTCATATCATATTCAAAGTTCTATACCTCTATAATAAACACCCTTTATTTCTTTAGTTGTTTAGTAAAGTTTAAAAAATTATAAAGTTTTCCTTACGCCAAAGGTTAATAATAAATTTTTAATAAAATTTATGGTATGCATTTAGGGGTAATGAAATATTAATTAAATAAAGCATACATTACACAAAGCTTTACCAAAAATTTTAAAGCATACCTTTTGCTGTTAAAACTAATGCCAGTATTAAACAATTATATATGAGAATGTATTGTAAAAAATAATTTGTTTTTTTGTGATGTAAAGAGAGAGAAGGAGAAAGATAGAGAACAAAAACAAGTAAGAGAAATAAAATGACTCGAAATAACAGAATTTTATTTCAGTTTTTTCTTGTGTTAAATCCTTTTTAACCCTTTTAATATTTTATAAAATTTTATTTTTGGTAGAAAACCGACTAAACCGACTAAACAGCCAAAGTAGTGATTGATATTTGTATTCTAAAAGAAAAGATAAGGATGCTGTACATTTGAAATAGTAAAGAGAAAACTCCTAACTTTTTAAAAACTACAACTTCTAACACATGACATGATTCCGTTAGTGCAAGACAACACAATAAGTACTTAGTCAAAAAAATCTATGCGAATTACTGAGAAGAGACGGTGACATTTTCAACGAGGTGTATAACTTGATGAGTGTCAATTGTGTGTGGGTCTGTTATTTTACATAAGCGCCACAGGTTCCAATCCCTAACAGAGGACATATCGAAAACAAATTAATTGCAGTTTCGAGTGTTTAATAAAGAGACATCAACCTCCCTACAGACAATTTCATGTAAATGAATCCCCCCTTGACATTCCAGCTTACTTTACCTCTAGCGATGATGACAAGCATCAGACGAATAATTAGGAGAAAATTTCACTTATTGACAAAAAATTACAAGGCTAAGTAAGTATCACCATCACCACTTAGCAAGGTTTACCGGTGACCAGTCTGTGGCCGTAGTGGGGCCGAAAATGTAGGGGGCACGTGTTTGTATTTACACTTACGTGTCACTAAAACTGACCAGAAGTATCTGGTGCCACGGGAGATCCAGAATATTCAAAATCCGATCTCTGCCCGATTGTTGGTTAGGCCCACTTGTGGGAGCTTCGTGGTTGCTGTGATTTAGACCTAAAACGCAGGTAGAGAACGAGCTCGGTGTGGTGTTACATCTCCTCAACCGGGTGCTGTGATCCATGTCACGACAGGAGTTTAGATAGTCTTCGACTGCTCACCAAGGTGTGAAGGTTATGAGTGTCCTAACAATACGCCTTCGAATTGGTACTCACTTGTGATATTCACTTGTGCGTATCATAGGTAGGGGCGTTGGTGGACGTATTGTATTGTATTCTGTCGTGTCATTGGGGCACCGTGGGGTATGCCCCACGGCGAAGACTCACGTACACCCAGATGACACCACTATACAATCATAGGAAGGCGAGCAACAGTAGACTAATCATTATTTGGTTTGAAAATTAACTTGATTACTGAAATTGAAACAAAGCAATATTCGATGGTTAATCCCCTAATGGTGGTTAGTGATGCTGGTATGGAGAAGGCGATTAAGCAGAAGGGTGAGCGTGAGGCTATGTAGGATACAGTTGGGCCTAAACCGAGGTCTTGTGGCGCTGGCGAGGATGGCGAGAGTTTGCGTATGAGGTATTTTGGCCATGCGAAGGATATCAACCATAGTTTGGTTGGTGTGATTTATGATCAGGGGAAGAGGGGAGGAGTCACCCTTGGTGGCGTCTGATATCAATGAGTATACTGCTAGCTTTGAGACGTTGTATGGTAAGTTGAAACAAATAAACTGTAGCATACTTTTTGGTTTATGGGAAAAAATGTTCTTTTTTATTCTTTAAAAAATGAGTGTCCAAGAAAGTATCTTACACCCAGAGAAATATTTAATATTAAATTTAATAGTGAAAACCATGAGAAAAGTACACCAAATTGACTTCATATTTCACTACTTTTTGGCATCGTAAGATTAATTAACAGACAAAATGTAGAAGGGCAGTTTTTCATACCCATTTAGGTTGCGAATATATAAATATTGTTTGCTTTGGTTTATTTTCTTGTTTTCCTGTTATTTTGTTATCCTGTTATCCTTTACTTGCCCCATATGACGTTCAATTTACTTCTTGTTAATGACACGTGCTTCACATGTCTTCTGCGCACTCCCCTTTTTTGTTTTGTCAATTTTCGTCTGCTCATTCATAAAAATGTTTCGTCATATTTAACACAATTCTTGTTCCTGGCTTGTTTCATAAAGACACGTGTTTTCAATTTGTGAAAAGCGGATTTTATTTTGTTACCTTCACACATACAGGATCTATCAGCTACAATCGCACAGTTTAAATTAAGAATTATTTTCTTTGTGTTTTCATTGAAATGGGTATAGAGTGCAATTTATTGCGGCAGAATGTTAAATTGATTAAAGCTATAGATGAATACAAGTTTGGCGAAAGAAATCAGACAAACACAGATCAAAAACAACAGTTAATTAACACACGCAGAGGTAAGAAAGGCACGAATTCAACTAACATAGACCAGACAGATATGGCTTCAAACTAAACGCACATAAATAAGATGAAAACACAGATTGGTTCATTCAGTGAACGCTTACTACTATCAGCATATTTTATTTGTTTGATAGAACTATCCCAGCCATTATGTAAGAAATAAAATGCTAATATCCGACGCAGCTTTACTTGGTGTATATAGTATTGTTACGTTTTAACCTTTTTAAAACGTTTAAGTTCGTTTAAATTGCGTTAAAATAAAATTAAGCCACTTTGTTGTTGTTACGGTTTTATTTACTTACTACACTATACGTTTATACAGTTTATCTTAATACTCGTACAACAACTTAATATTCGCTTATACAACACTTTTATTTCTGCTTAACCACGGTTTTATCTTATGACAGCAAAACGATAACTAAACTTACCAGCCGCAATGCGCCATCTTTTTATAGTATTTCATTATTAGTTTCGAATGTTCTAGTATAGACACGAATCTCCGATTAATCTACATTAATTCAAATGGTCTAAAATTATAAACACAAAAAAAAGAATAGAACTGGCAACTCCGTTAGACATGCGGATGGTAGCACCCTTAATTAGTACAGGTAACTATGACACAAGCCAATAAATTTTATAGCTAAAAGCTCATAATAAGTTTCTGATGTGGTGAATTTTGTCTACAGCATTTTCATTTTCGTAACAGTATATTATATTCTGTAGTTTCTATAAGGCACATAGGGTCACAACAAAGTTCTTCCAATTATCTCTTTCATTTGCAATATGTTTTATATCGCACCAGCTGCTTCCTGAAATTCTTGCTTCGGTATGCAGCTGTCTCTTTCAAGTATGAGCAGGCTTTCCAATATGCAGTTGACCCTTGGGTTTCCCGTCGATGGCCATATTTTTAATATCGTCGGGTGGCTTTCTAAGCGTATGACCAATACAGCGTCATCTACGCCTACTTATCTCCAACTGGATGGGTATTTGGTGGGTGGTCTTCCAAAGTTTAATGTTACTTATTGTTTCAGGCTAGAATATACGTAGAATTCTACTAATATGCTCGGATTTCACGTTTTTTGAGTTTGGCGTTGGTAGATAGCAGAGTGGATCGCCATAAAGGATTTAGCCTTGTCCAACCTGGTTTAAACATACTGAGATGAGCTGGCGATTGTTGTAATAGTTGAACCCAAATTGCACAAAGAAGTTACATCTATAGCAATGCCTAAGTAGTTGATACATTTATGCGCAATGTTTTGGTCTTCTTGAGGTCAATTTTTAGTCCCACTCTTGCAGACATTTGCTCCCCAGCTTACGCCTCTATGTCAAGACCGAATTGTTAAATTTTCTATGAATTTGGCACATATATCAGGCTGAATTTAACTGACATTATGTTGGCTTTGGAGGCCGCTGTATTTGGTGCCTTTTTCGCATAGATCTGAGATTTTAAAAAAAATCAAAATTTTAATCGCAGCTGCTTGGCGGCAAATTGACATCACCATTTCGGCTAATTAAACAGCCATCAATAAATTGTGGCATGATATGTGTGGTAAGTTGCACTAGTCTGTTGAAACATAGTTCACATCAATACCATGTATCATTATTGACCGTAATGGTTGCGAAATGTGAAACATGGGTCAACGATGTCTCAGCTTCACTCGTAATGGGTGCATTGGCTTCTGTAATTCCACGGTTTGCGTTTTCTGAGCCCCAAATACGGCAATTTTGCTTATTAACGTAGCCAACAAGATGGCAAAATCGACATCATCGTGCAGTTTCTCGGTGGCCCAACTAACGAAGTGAAAACGAAGCGGATGGTCATGCAGCTTCAACTCTTGAACCAATTGAACTCTGTAAAGCGTCATACCGAGATCTTTTCGTAAAAGTCGACGTAGACTGTTGCGTGAAATATTTAATTCTTGTAAACGATGACGAATTGATGTTGATGGATTCTCACGCACACTCTCAGCCACAACTTCGATATTTTCGAGTGTATGCGCTGTACGAGTACGCTTATGTTTTGGCGTATTAACAATAAAACCATTTTCACGTACTTTAGCAATAAATTTGCGTATACCGGGCACTGTTTGATATATATTTCCAATTAATCCCAACGTTGTCAAGCGTAAATCGATTCTTTTCATTCAGTAGAGATAACAACATACTGAATTTTGTGACAGAATAGAATTGTCAGACTCGAAACAGCTGCTGTTTCAAATTTAAACCGATAGATGGCCCACCCGATATAACATGAACATAGTCTATAAAGTCTGGATACTAAACTTTAAGTACATAAAGTATCGACTAAAACGTTGAATAGACGTCTATTAACAATGAGTTTCCAAAGGGTGCGAAATTTTTACTACAAAAAGCATACGAGCTGTACTTTATGGCTACAATGTTTTAGTGTAGTGTCTCTTTTTTGTTTCGAACATAGAGCTATCTAAACCTGTTCCGAGCAAATCAAAACATTTGTATTACTACGAGTTGCCTTAGTAAAAAGCTTGCTTGCCTATAAACTTTTTACTAAAATACAATTCATTTTGTGATTTTTTCATTTCATTGTTTTAAAAACAAATTTCTACTTAATGAAAAAAATGTTAAAAAATTCCTTAAGCAACACTTTGTTTAAATTATTTTATTTCCTAAGAATATGCTTTATATTCTGGTTTTAAAACTCTTTAAAATATGCTTCGTTTAAGTAATTATTTAAGCACTTAAAAGTATGCTTAAAAATTTGTGCGCATTTTATTAAATTTTTTTTATTTATTTCTTGCTTACACAGTTAATTCCCTATTTAAGCTTTTAAAACATTCCTGTATGCCTCAATTTGCCTTCTGTAAATATTTGCTTAAACATTTTTATTAAAAATGGTAGCTGCTGCTGTCAATACAACAAACATTTCAATTGAATGTTTTTTTGTTTTTTTGTTTTTTCTTTTTAAATAATAAAATCATAGAAAGGTGAACAAAAGGGTGAAATGTTTTAGACTACTTTTAGGGAACAGTTGACAGTTTTCACATTAAAACGTTTTTTGTTCTTTAACATTATTTTAAACTTTTAGCGTTGAGGATATATTTTTTTTTTCAAAGCAGTCTGAAAGTAGGCTGTGAAATTGTAAATTTTGCTTTTAGGAAATATTGTTAATTACATTGATTTCAGATTTAGCGGGCAATATGTATAAAAAGAGTTTTAAAGGAGTTTGTTTTAATATTTTAAATTGGAATTACACTGTACGATGAAACTTAATGAAGATGGAATACCTGGGGAATTATGCAAGCTATCTGACGGGCACATAGAACAAATGTTTTTCCTTAAGAAATACCTACAGACGACTAATTACAAGGCTTATTCCTCCTCTTCTCAAATCCGCTGAAAAACTTCAAATCGGTTAACATTAGGGACTTAGAACGGTAATTATTCGACTGGGTTCAACCGGAATACGGTTTTTTAAAAAGTCCATTTTTCGAATGCCGAATAAACCGGTTATTTTAACACGAATAACTAATTAATTTAAATATGTATAATTTGCACGTGTTTTTATATTTTTTATTGCTCTTTGTTTAAGTATTTTTTTAAATTTAATATATAAAATCTTATTTTTATACTGTACTGACAACCTTGACCGTCGCACAAAAATAACGTGCAAGCCATGGTAGATAAAAAAAGATATGCACACTTGAGCAACAATAACTTTTTCTAATTTTCTGTAAATAACTATTAAGTTTTATATATGGAGAATGATGATCAACTAGACTCATTGAAAGACACCTTCAAACGACGGCTCCGAATGGCAGATGTTATAGTAAGTAAAGTTTTTCAAGCTTAAATATTCATAACCAGCCGCTAGCAATGTTGTGAAGTGATACCGCTGTTGAAAATTGCCGGATGGTGTAGCCTGTGATTGAACGAAGAACTTCCTTGTTGATAGGCGGGTGTCTTACCTAACATACGACAGTGGCAGGCTCTATCAAATACGTAGCGCATCCATTTATGTTTCTATAAATGTCCGCTAAAGTGCGAAAATATTTGGAAATTGATCGAAACGATAAGTCTAAATATATTGAGTATCCTTAGATACTAAGCTGAAAAAGAAAGCTCTTTGACACAAGTAATTATGAGCCACCTTAAATATGTTTATGAGATTAACGTTATTGTGCAGTAAGGAAAACTTGATTCTATTTTAAGCAGTCTTTAGGCGCTGGCAAGTAGAACTTTTACAAAATATGCTGTAAAAAATGAATCACTGGATTAAATATTAGAATGTTGCAGTGTCGAGAAAGAAATGTCCGTTAAGGCCTTAAAAAAGCCGAACGTTGTTCCCAGCATTCTTACTTGTATGTATCAATTTTATTTGCTAATGTAACCAGAATATAGAAGATTTTTATTTTAATAACAGAACCGATTAACCGGTTATTTGATAAATTTATAAACGAAAATCTGTTTTTTTTAAATTTAAATTTTTCGACTTATTTAGAAACCGGTTTTTTGGAAAAAAGTTGAATAATCGATCTCCCTAGTTAATAGTCAACTTAGTTAGTGTTAGTTAGCTTATAAGTGCATGAAGGTACGAAAAAGTGATTTTTTGATAGTATTACTTCCTTTTGGGGGTGGCGTGGTGTAGTGATTAGAACGCACGCAGACAACACAAGCCAGAGTTGGCAAGCAACGGGGTAAACCAATTAAACCCACTGGGTGACCCAATTAAGCCCATCGTAGTTTATTTACAACAAAAATAAGTATAATTTACGTATTGCCTGTTTGGATTAATTCGATCAATTTATTTTAGTTCAAAAAAGAAAATGTAAGTCATTATCAAATTTGTCAAAATAATAATTTATCAAATCAGTGTTTACATCTTCTTCCCGCCTCTATACCAATTCCCAAATCCTGTCTCAGAAAAGACGCTCGAACTTTGAAGCCGATTTTATATTTCTCAAAGGAAGTGGATTGGTGACATGCTTGCAAATAAACTTATACCGCTTTATACGGCCTAGATAGATTCTGAAAAGCCTGTCCGTAAAGCATGTTGAACATGTAATGCGTTTGCTTCTCTTAAATATTTTGTTAAAAAACGGGGTAATTTGGGCTGTAAAACGAATCTGATCCAAAATTCAAACTGGCCGTTATAGTGCAAGACCGTATAAAGAGATATGAGTATATTGTATCCAGCCAATATTCAGACGGAGCAATGTTCGGAAAATTCAGCGGAAACGGTATTTGATCGTTTCTAATATTTGTTTTGAAAGTTTTGCGACGTGAGACCAATGGCAAAGTACTAACGATAGTATTTATAGTTTTGATTATGGCTGATGGTACTTCGGCAAATTCTAAAGTGGGGTTTACGCGATAACACAAGTCGTACGACGAGTCAAGTTTTCGTGTAGAAGTGAGCGAAAAGTATCGTCTCAACTCAATATGTAATGAGAGCGTACGACATTGAGAGAAAATAGGAATACAAATTTGGCAGTCGTATGGCTCTCTTTGATTTTGGAATTTTGTTAAAAACCATTAGATTAGGGGTGTATTTTTATGTAAAAAAAAGTAAAATAAACAAAGAAAATAAGCAAACTTTTGCGCTTGCACTGTTGGTAACTTTCGAAACAGCTGCTTTCATTTTACTTTGCTTCGGTTTAATAAGTTTGGTTCAATAATAAGTCCAGCTTCCATAAGTTTTTTTTTCTTATTGTGTGACTTGACACAGAAGCTATGTTTGTTTTTAAGGTTTTTTTAATGACTTGAAAGGATTCATCTTTAAGGTACCAATTAAAAGTTTATTAAAATTGACAGTTGTTCCACGCTAAAAAAACTTTATGACATATTGGAAAAAAAGATACTGTTCCTCTTGGGCGTGGCAAATTTTTCGTCCAAAATATAGACGAAATATTAGTGGAAATTTTTTTTCTTTTATTTCCAAATTTATAAGGTTGAAAGTAAAATAATCTATAAAGGCAGCTGCCCAACTTTGACAAAAGCAAAGGGTTCATTTTTTATGGCTATGGTCGGTAAAAAATTTTCTAAGAATAAGATTTTTTATTATTGCGGAAAAAACACGTGCAAGATGCACTTTTTTGCAAAAGACAAATCCTATCCGATATTTGATTTTATCAAAACCAAAAGTTAATATTGAAAAGTATACATAATCCATATAGTTTTATGTCAAGGCGTTTTTTGCTGTAGACCAGTGTAATATGAAACTGCATATATTCTCTGTCACCCTGTTGAAGGTGTTTTTTTTTTTTATCACACGCATGGGGGTTAAATATGCAGAAATGGATACTTTTGGGCCTTACTCATAAAATGGCATTGATCTTTAATTTATGTTTAAATATTATTGAATTATTAAATATTGTTACGAAAATTCACCACATCACGGCTTTTAGCTATAAAATTTATTGACTTGTGTCAAGGTTTAATAACTGCTAAAATTACCTGTACTAATTAACAGTGCTACCATCCGCATGGAGTTGCCATTTCGATTCCTTTTTGTGTTTATAAAATTATTTAAGAAGATTCGTGTCTGTACTAGATCATTCGAAATTAATGATGAAATGAATGGTGAAGCTATAAAAAGATGGTGCATTGCGGCTGGTGAGTTAGTGATCATTTAGCTGTCAATAAGTAAAGTCTGGTTCAGGCGTAAATAAAACGAGTTGTATAAACGAGTTTGCTGCATTAAGACATAGTGTATAAAAGTTACAGTGGAACTAATAAAGACTGTAAAAACAACAACAAAGTAGAGCTTTTTTATTTTAGCGCAATATAAACGAACTCAAACGTTTTAAGGTATATATATTCCATATAAAGTGTCCGGCATCTAACGTTTTTTTTTCAACTAGTGCTTATTTCGTGAATGGTAACACTTAGCTCATGTCTGATTTGACAGATAATTAGTTTTCGTGCGATCGACTTACAGAAGATGCTGATTTTGCCAAAAAAAAAATCATCTTTTCAGATGAAGCTCATTTTGATCTTGGCGGGTATGTAAACAAGCAAAATTGTCGATTTGGGGCACAGAAAACCCGAAAACCCGGGGCACCTATTGCATACATTGCATATATTGCATATCGCATACATTGAAAAGCCGATACACCCAAGACGAGTTACTGTTTGGCGCGGATTTTGGTCCAGAAGCATAATTGGGCCATTTTTATTCGAAAATGAGCAAAAATTGACCGTTACAGTCAATGGCGATCCTTATCGGGCCATTTTGAACGAATTTTTGTTCACAAAAAATGGAGAGGAGGATATTAGCAACATTTGGCTTCAACAGGACGGCGCTACGTGCCACACAGACGAAGCTACACTCGATGTTTTGCGTCCTGTTTTTGAAGATCGCATTATCTGACGCAGAGCTGATGTCGTTTGGCCACCTCGAAGCTGCGATTTGACACCGTTGAACTATTATTTGTGGGGTGCCGTCAAGGATAAGTGTTACTCCAACAAGCCAGAGACAATTGACGCTTTAAAGGACAATATTCGTGAAGCCATTGGTGAAATACAGCTGCACAGAATCGATAATGTGCTTAAAAATTGGAAATTAGGCTACTGCATGGCCAGCCGAGGCAGCCATTTGAATGAAATTATTTTCCATTATTAACCGGAAGGATTGTACTTTGAAATAAAGAAAAATAAATTTGAGAAAATATTCAGTAGTTTTAGTTTTGGCGGACCCTTTAGTTTTAATGAAAGGCGTTTTTTACTGAAGATCAGTGTAATATGAAACTGCATATATTGTCACCAAGTTAAAGGTGTTTTTTTTTTTTGTCACTCACATAGGGGTTAAACACGCAGAAATGAATACTTAGGACTTACTCATAAAATTGGATTAATCTTTAGTTTATCTTTAAATGATATTGAATAGTTTAAATAAAAATTTCAAATGGTTCTCCTTTATTTTATGTATTTTATTTCGATTTTAAATCATTTTAAAAAAACGTGTATACACAAGTCCCCGCCACTGTATGTATTTGCAAATATTATTTAGTTTTTGTGTAACAGTTTTCAAACCTTTAAGTAGCACGCTTTAATGGAATTGTTATTTCTTGTATGATTGTTGCTGTCAGTAATGTTGTTGTTGTTGTTTTTAAGTAAATTAATTAAAATGTATTTTGAAAACTTTTTGCCATGTTTGCCTTAAAAAGGAATTCTCACTTTATCAAACATTTTATGCAACATTATGCTACTCTCAGTTTTGTTGTATCTCTTTGTTATTCTTATAACATGACTCCTCAAAGTATGCCACGAATTTGTTATCACGCCATATTGTATTATAGCGTTATCATGGTAAATATGTCGGTTGTTTTTGTGTGTTGTGTGTGTGTGTGTTCGAAACAAATCTCATTAAAACTATAGAAATATAAGCATAAAGAGAGAAAGAGAGGGAGGATTGCAAAAAGAGAGAAAGTAACTTTGCAGAATATTAAAATAGCACCAAGCAAAACAAAAAAATTGTGTGCAAAATACTTTCAAACAACGTACTCAACTTTCATGATTTGAAAATCTGATGAGCAGAATGGTATTACAGCAAAAGGCCTAGAGTCAGATTAAGCATATAACCGGGTACTTCCAAGAATAATTTAACAAGTTTTAGTAAGAAATGAAATGAAAATATGAAAATAATTGCAAATATAGAATTTAAATTGTTTTCCAGCAGCAGGGCCATATAGGTATGACACAGGGATGAAAAATAAGATTTTCAAATTGTACTAAAAGAAAGCGTAAAAAAGCGTACTTTTTGCAATCCGATTGTACTAATTTTTTTAATTTCTTTTTTTAAATTTTTTTTATACGTATATACATATATACATATATACATACGAGGGCGGATTGACATTGAAGCTACCTAGCGCTAGATAGCAGCACAAATACAAAAACTTTTCGTTCTTAGAAATTACCAATTGTCAAACGTCAGCTGTTAAAATTTTAGCCAAATTCATCGATTAGTTTATTTGTTGTAGTCGTTTGAAGTAAGCAACTTTTGTGTTTCTTGGAAAATGGAAAAAAGTGAATTTCGTGTAGTGATTAAACACTCTTATTTGAAAGGAAAACGGCGAAAGAGACAAAAGAAAAGCTTGATAAACATTACGGCTAATCTACTCCGTCAGATTATATGGTAAAACATTGAATTGCTGAATTTAAATGGAGCCGAACAAGCACTGCGACAGTACCATCAACAGTAAGGCCAAAAGAGGTGTTTACTGAAGAAAATATCAAGAAAATCCTGGATATCGTTACGAATGATCGCCGGGTCAAAATAGGTGAGATTGCTGAAATGGTAAACATATCATATGAACGTGTGTTCAACATTTTGCATGAAAAAGCTTTCGGCAAGATAGGTGCCGCGTTTGCTCAGTGTCGAATAAAAACGAGTTCGACGGATCACTTCACAGCGGTGTTTGGACATGATAAAGCATAATCCTGCTGATTTTTGGCGTAGATTAATAACTGTTGATGAAACGTGGGTCCACCACTACACACCTGAAACCAAATATCAATCGAAGCAATGCGTGGAAGCTGGTGGAAGTGCTCCGAAGAATGTGAAGACAGCGAAATCGGCTGGCAAGGTTATGGCCACTGTATTTTGTGATGCACACGGAATATTGGTCATCGATTATCTTGAAAAGGGATCCACAATCACAGGAGAGTGTTATCGTGCATTATTGGATCAATTGGTTGATGCAATCAAGGAAAAACGACCACATTTAAACAAGAAAAAAGTGCTCTTTCTTTAAGACAACGCACCGGTTCACACAGCATTAGATACTATGCTAAAACTAAGAAAAATCCACTTCGAATTGGTTGATCATCCACCTTATAGTGTAGGTTTAGCCCCTAGTGAGTTTTTTCTGTTTCCAAACTTGAAAAAATGGCTCGCAGGAAAAAGATTCATCTCAAACGAAGAAGTGATTACCGAAACTAATGCGTATTTTGAGGAGTTCCCAAAATCGTATTATTTAAATGGAAAATGGACTATGTTGAGAAATGAATGGTTTTTGAAAAAAAAAGTTTTTTTCCTACTTAGGTAGCTTCAATATCAATCCGCCCTTGTACATACATAGATACATACATACAGACGTATGTGAAATACTTAACCAAAAGGCACTGCAAGCTTATTTGTTATAAGTACTGTAAATAAACTGCAAATAAACTTAACGATTAATGCATAATTTCAAATGGTAGACAAAAGGCTATTAGTTGATGAGAACTAAATCTAAGAGCCTCATTTATGATACTCTTTTTATGTATTAGATGACTTCAGTAAATCCTCTTTTTGGATTAGATTGGGAGACAGTCGATAAAGTCTTTCTTTCTTTGGGTTTTGTTATACTTTGAAACTAATGTGGAATTTTAAAATAGTGCTAAACTAGTCATTGGGGTGCTATAGTACCTTTGACTTACAAAAGTGCTAAAAAAAGTATTATTGTACCAATTTGCCCATCCCTTATTGCAGTCTTTTGAAAATAAACAGGGAAATTTACAAACTTAATCACAAAGAAATGATAGTAAAGATGAGTTGCCATATAAGGAAAAATCTATTAAAAAAAATAATTTGCGAAAGTGCGTAAAAATGTACCAAATGAGTAATTGGTGTACCATTGTACTTTTGAGTCTAAAATTGTACCAGGAAAAGCACAATTGTACTAACTTTTTTAACTCTGGTATGATATGACAGTATTGACATATTTCTCTTGTTGAAAAACCCTTAATACGAAAACAGTGCAATTTATGGGAAAAACTATACCTGACAAATTATAAAAATCGATTAAAGTATAAGATATGCTCGTTTAATAAATATAGTAAATAAAATAAATAAATAAATAAACATTAAATAAATTAATAAATAAAAAAATGATGCTAATTTATTGCTTTATGCAGTCTTTATTTCCACAATTAACTTTATACAGTACCCAACTTCCACTAAATCCACAACTACTAAGCAGAATACGGTGGATTTTATAGCAGACTAACATTAGTTTCAAATGTTCTAGTACATTCCGCTACCTAATATTCAGTTTCCGTTACAATTTGAATTACATATCCGACTTATAGTGGTATTGGCACTACTGTTCAAATAAATACTGACTTAGCAGGCTGGTCGTAACCTTGACACAAACCAGTAGAATAACTTCTATAATAAAGATTATAGACAACATACATATCTAATTCGTAAAGAATAATGAATTTTGAGTTGAAGTACTAGGATTCCTGGAAACTTTAAAAACAAAAAATTCTCTGGAAAATGAAAAGAAAGTCCGTAGGCTAAGTAAGAAAATTCAAAAATTCTGATAAAACACGATTTTATTATTCAATATAGTTGCCTTCGATGCCAATACAACTAGTATAGCGATTTTCCAACTTTTCAGTACCATTTTCATAGTACGATATCGATTTATTGTCAAAATAGGCCTTAATTTCAGCGATTACTTTATGATTGGACTTAAATTTCTTTCCAACAAGCATTCATTTGAGATCTGAAAACACTAAAAAGCCGCTGACGGCTAAATCTGAACAATATGATTGGTTGGTAACAGGGTTGTCAACCCACTGGGTAACCCGCCCGGGTTTTATTGGGTATTATATTTTAAAAAACCAAGGGTGTGAAGTTAACTTCGTAAGTTAAGTTCTTTTTTTAACATTTTTGTAATTTTAACAGTCACTGTTATTTAACATGAAAGAAAAAGTGTGCAGTTAGCTTCGTAAGTTATATTCTTTCTTCAATAACAGTAGAAATAAAAGAATTTAACTTTACGAAGCTAAATTTTTTTAGGTGTTATATTTTAATTTGAAAAATAATTAAAAAAGATTAAAATCTAAAAAAGTAATGTGAATGAAGAAATTCTAAAATATTTACTAAAGAAAATGTAAAACATTTATTGTTATTGTACAAATTGTAGTTTTATAAAAGCATACAATAATATAAAATAAATTTAAAAAAGTCAGGTAAAAGACAAAATTCTGGGGGAAGCGGACCTATTGGGGTGGAAAGGTATTCCATCAAGGAATTCAAGAGTTTTTACCCCATGACCCAAAAGTCCTTGTGGACCGAGATATACCCTCTTGAAAAAGGCCATATTTGGCTATGAACACATTAACTATTCGAAAAATCGAGTGAAATATAAGAATCTGGGGGAATATGACCAATTGGGGTGGAAAGGCATTCATCAAGGAATTCACAAGTTTTTACCCTATGACCCAAAAGTATGGTACCTAAGTTACACATGTCCCTCTATGCGTATTTTTACAAACATATAATAAAACAGGTATTCGAATGAATGTTCCTATGTGTATCAAAGTGGTTCATGCTAGATTCTAGCTCTAATAGTTTTCCATGTACACGAACTTTTGTATCATATTTATATGGGAGGGTCTCGCTCTTATTGCTAGTCTGGCAATTTTTTTTTTACAAATTATTCATATGATTTCAGTGTTGCCCGTGTACAATTTGATGATTTGCATCTATAATGATTTCCCAGATATAAGAAGTTTTAAATTTAACTCATATGGGAAGTACCACGCCCCCTTTTCCTAGTCAGCCCATTTTTGTCTAAAATATTCATATTATACTAAAGTAGATTCGACAATATTTTAGGACTCTAACTGTTATATTTTCTTAGATATATTAATTTAATATTTTTATAGGAGGTGAAACGCCCATTACAGCAAGACTGCCTATTTTGTTCATATGGATGCAAAGTTTTCTATACACAATTTGAGAAATCTAGCTGTTGCAGTTAATGAGATATGCGACATTGAAATTTACTTGAAATTTAAAAAAAAGTAGCTATAGTTCCTTCTAGACGTACAGGAAGGCACTGTTAAAATTTCAAGAAAATCGATCCAGACGTTTAGCCGTCTATAGACTTCAAACAAACAAACCCATAAACAAATAAACATGCATTCATTTTTTTAAAGGGTCCGCCATCTAACGTTTTTTTTTTAACTAGTGCTTATTTCGTCAAGGGTAACACTTAGCTCATGTCTGATTTGACAAATAATTAGTTTTATCCTTCCGCTGAACGAATATGATTGTGTATACGCTTGAACAACGCTGGGAAATATTGCGACATTACTTTGAAAATCATGGTAATGTTGCAGATGAAGCTCATTTTGATCTTGGCGGGTATGTAGACAAGCAAAATTGTCGCATTTGGAGCACAGAAAACCCGCACGCATACATTGAAAAGCCGATACACCCAAGACGAATTTTGGTCCAGAGGCATAATTGGGCCGTTTTCGTTCGAAAATGAGCAAGGAGTGGTCGTTACAGTCAGTGGCGATCGTTATCGGACCATGTTCACAAAAATTGAAGAGGAGGATATTAGCAACATTTGGTTTCAACAGGGCGGCGCTACGTGCCACACAGCCGAAGCTACACTCGATGTTTTGCGATCTGTTTTTGAAAATTGCATTATCAGCCACAGAGCTGATATCGTTTGTCCACCTCGGAGCTGCGGTTTGACACCGTTGGACTATTATTTTTGGGGTGCCGTCAAAGATAAGTGTTACGCTAACAAGCCAGAGACAGACAATTGGCGCTTTAAAGGACAATATTCATGAAGCCAATGGTGAAATACAACTGCACACAATCGATAATGTGCTTAAAAATTGGACCGATCGTTTAGGCTACTGTATGTCCAGCCGAGGCAGCCATTTGAATGAAATTATTTTCCATTATTAACCGGAAGGATTGTACTTTCAAATAAAAAAAGAAATTTGAGAAAATATTCAGTTGTTTTTTTTATAGCATTTTCAAAAAAAAAAAAATTATTTGGCGGACCCTTTACATACATATGTGTTTATTTTAATACAATAAATTATTTATTGTATTCCATCGTTATCTTCTGGTATTTGTTTGTGCGAAATATAGGAAAACAAATATGTTACTCTCATTCTCTCTTTATCCACTCACACCCAAACTGTTACAAATTATAACAATACCAACTTATAACAGAAACATTTAACCACTCATCAATACGCACTCGCTTCAGTAAACACACAGAAACTTGTACCGACAGTTGTAACTGTGCACGTCTTTAGTACATATATGGCTACATATTTATATAGACCAAAAATAATTTCGATTTCTATCAGGACACTGTTTTTGTTAGAAAAATGTTTGTGGGATATTTCATAATTTTTATGTATAAATGTCATACATACTTATTTTGATGTTTTCGAGATGAAAATATGCATTTTGCTGTTTTTGACGGAGTTAAAAGGTAACTATTTGTGCTTTATTTGGAACTATTTATATGCAATTATTTTATATATTGTTTCTTTAGAAGCAAGAATCGAGTTAAGTGAGCTGAAGCAATAAAAGAATTTATGCGAGAACATAATTCTGTCTTGAAGTTAAACGCTAATAATATGTATAAATGTATGTATGTATGTTATATTATTATTTTTTTCTTTTTTTCCGTCGCTCCTCTAGGGAGCATGTTGGCTTTCTACAAAGCAATCAATTTGATATTTCAAGCTAAGTAGATGATTAATCCGCTGTAGCTTCCTTCATATGATTTTTTTATTGTGTAGTGGTGAAGATCCTTGCTAATTGGTGGTGATCTTCACTTTAGCATTGTAATTTTTTCCCAGTAGGTGGCGTGTTTTTCCTGATCATTCGTCTGCTGTTTGTCATCATCGCCAGAGGTATGGGGGGCTTTTTTTCTTTATTTTTTTTTTAGATGGAGTTGTCTGGAGGGAAGAAGTTGAAGCGTTTTTTTTATTATTAAACATTTGAAACCACAATTAAATTTTTTTAATGTCTGTTATATTATAAAATGTGCAAAATAATTTTTTTGATAAAAAATAAAGTAATAAAAGGTTCTTTTGCTAAACGTATCAGATGCTCGCACTTAGTGGTAAAGATATTGAATGCGCATAGGTAATGTTCGAATATATGTTTAGTTTACTTAAACTAAACACGCATTGTTAGAACTAGAACTGAACGGAAGTAGTAAATTTCTGAATGCACGTTGACTTTTACGCCAGTTGAACTTTACATAGTTGAAAACTGAACGTTTTATTTAATTTTCTACTACAACCATTCAGGGTACAGAAAACGTAATAAATGTTCAGAAAAACTACATATTTGTTCGGTTTTCTACTACGTATTTTTTTCTGTATACTTATGTATCTTTACTCATGTACATATATTTCAAATAATTTAAAACATTCATGCAAATAAAAGAAAAAGTAAAATGAATAGAAACATTTTGTATTTTTAAAATTATAAAGAACAAAATTTTCTTTAGTATGCTTAAAGGCGTTGCTAACAAATAGAGAAAAATGAAAATTAAAACACAGAGAAAGAGAACTAGAAAAATATATATGTATGTATGCAATAGTTCTTATTCTTATATACTCATATATACTCTTATACGTACAAACACTCGTGCACATACATACTTATATTAATGTAATCACATGTTCTCATACATACATGCTTACTTTCATTTTAAGCCTTCAGCCTGTTTGTTATGCAACAAATAATGCTTTGTTTACTACACTGTTTATGAACACAGTTACCTCTCTGCCTCCCACATGTACTTGTAAACAAAATACATACAAAACACCATAGTTGTTGTTGTTGTCTAAAAGGCCAGTTAAGTATTTCAACTGTTATATCAGTATCTCTGTCCCTTGCTTTGTATCTCTTGTTTTTGCTCCCCAGTACTCTCTGCCACTATTTTGTTTACAATTCTTTAATACTTTTTTTTTGCTATAATTGTTCTTGAGTGTGTGTAAATGTGTATTTGTATAATTGTAATTTTCATATTACAGCAATAGATTGCAATCGTCAATAAAATTCTTATATGTTTTACACAACCTTAGTTGGTATTAGTGTTGTCAACTTTTAAATTTCAAAAAGCACTAAAGCGTGAAAAAACGCGTCTTTTTTAATATTTGGTTGTTTTTATTCTATTTTAATAAAAGTTTGATAAAACCAAGCTTTTTACATTTTCGGTTATCTTCAATAATAACTCAAACCATACAATAACTAAAAGTTGCAACCATTGATAAGTATGTATGTAAATATATTATCCGATGCCACATAGGTTTTGACTGATGATTTGTATTTCGCCATGAAGTCACTTAGGCCAAATTCAAAAACTTCTACTACATATTACCGTTTTCAAGATATGCAATATTTTTAAGTTTAACGAAAGTTCCACGAATAAGCAGAGCAGATCGCTGAGAGGCTTTCACTAATTAATATTGCTTTTATACGTTTCGAAAAGGTTTTTGACAATGAGAAGTCCTAGGAAAATTATATATGTATATAAGCTATAACACAGGCTAAAAAGTCCCGGGTCTTACACATATGTAGATGGTGCTAGTTTTATTGAATTCACCTCTTTTTCAGCGATAATAATAATTCAGAGAATAATAAGAGTGACGCTCGGAACAATGGATCAAAAACAATTACGAGTTTTAATTCTACAGTGCTTCCCGACTGAAAAAAATACTGTTCAAGCGAAGCAATTCCTTGAAAAGTGTGGGGGGGTCTCTGCTCAATCAGAAGCAACAATAAAACGGTGGTTTACTGAATCTAAACGTTGTCGTAGATGTCAAAATGAGGCCGTAATACCAGAAAACATAAAAAAATTCACAAAATCGTTTTGAAAGATCGAATAGTGAAGTTGCCCGACTTAGTTGATATTGTTAGGATATCTAAAGAACGTATTGGCATTATATTGTATGAGCATTTGAATATAAGAAAGCTCTGCTCAAAGTTTGCTCACTGTTGACCAAAACCAAGTCAATCAAAACAACGGCAAGACTAGCGGTCTTCGAAATGCTCCCACATCCACCGTATTCGCCAGATTTTGCTTCCAGCGACTACTGGCTCATCGCAGACCTTAAAATCAATGCTCGATGGTAAGGAATTTTGCACGAATATCGCTGAAACTGAAGCCGAAACTGTTTCATAAAAGTGGTATTGAAATGTTAGAGATTACGTTAAGGAAAAAAGCTAATTTTGAACAAAAAAAAAAAGTGCTTTCAATCCCTATTAGGCTGGCGTTATTGAAAGCGTTAAACATTCGTGTAACACAAAAACGCCAGGGGTCAAAATAACCTAAAACTTAAAACAAGGCTGGAAAAACTTGAGAACTCCAAAGGCAATTGTCTCAACGAATTACGTACTAATAGAGACATATTTAGTCGATTTTACAAATCGATTATGCAAGACTTTAGATTATAAATAAGAATTTAGAAGAAGTTTGGCAGTGCTGTCAAATTGACAATGTGACAAAAAATATACCAAATTCGCACAATGCAGTGTTGTATTTTTATTTTCGTAACAATACTTTATACAACAATTGAAGAGGCATATTCTCCGATTTGTTCTAAGCATATTAACAAATTTCGCACAATAGAAAATATCGTCCTCTCATATGTTTAGTTAGGTTTTAAAGTTTTTTATTTATTTATTTTAGCTCAATAGCCTTTACTAATAGGTATCTTAATGAATCGCTAAGTACCCGAACCAAACAATAGCGTTGAAGTGAAATATATCTGATATTTATTCTCACTTAGCTACTGAACAAAATAGCATAAACAACGAAGTTTTATTATTTTGATTGCTTGCAAAGCTTAACCTGCATATATACTCCACCGATTTCAACGTGCGAGAGATTATTTATGCAGTTCAGAATTACTGGCGATGAAAAACAGATGTATTAGGACAATGCTCAGCCAGATAATCCAAATTCAGTTAAAACTATTTAGAAAATGGTTTCAGCCGCCTTATAATCAAGACCTTGCCCGTTGAACTACCATTTGTTTCGATTGGAGTACCTTTCACTTTCGAATAGATTATAAGAAACTGGCTCGAACCGTTCTTGGCCTCAAAAAAATTTGCAGTCTTTTTTTACGAAATCCATATGTTACTTGAAGGATGGGAAAGATCATAGTATACTCACAACAAAAGGCCAAAGTTTGCCAAAAATCCCGTTTTTAAAGTGATACACTCAATAAGAACCTGTGTCGTAAACGTTAAAAGAAATCATTTTCTTAATTTTTTTACTTCAAGATACAAGTAACCAAAATGGATAAAAATTACACATTTACACATTAAAGAAAAAAATAACCAAATTTGATTTAAAAAAACTAAAAATGGTAACACTGATGAGGATAAAACTGACAACAATGGAAATAAAATAAAACGCTGTAAGGTATGCAATACTTTTTTTGTTATTATTAAATTATTTACATGCTTATTTATAGTAGATAATAAAGAGAAGAAAAAAGAAACATAAATAAGTTATAAGGTAAATTACAAAAATTAAAAAAATCTACAACATGCAATAGCGAGGGTGGTTAGGAAATTGTATAGTTTTTTTAATTTATCAGAAGATCATAAGTTTATTTTATAAATTGAACATAACTTTAGTGTGGTTTGTTTTGCTCTGCTGTTCTCATTTTTAGACATTTCATTGTTGATTCCTGTTTATACTAAAACGAGTGGGACTATTTATATTTCGAGAAATGGCAACACCAATGTCAACAGCTTAAATGTGGCAACATCATAATAAAATTTGACATTTTTTAGCATAAATGTACTAACAACGTTTTAATGTACAAATACTATTTGTTTTGTTTACAGTGCGTTAAGGAAATCAATTTGGCCAAATAATGGAAATTCCAAGAGAAGGTTTTTGTTGGATTATTTTTCACAATTTTCGACGTGGATTATCTTAACAAGAATGTGTCGACGAACTCAGTTCTTTGTATGGCGATGTATATCGCTGGTATAGTGAATTCGGTCGTGGTCGTAGTTTGGTCACGGACGAATTCCGTGAAGATCGTCCAAATTCGATTGCTGTGCTACAAAACATTGATGCAGTGCGTAAATTGATAATGCAAGATCGTCATGTGATCCTTGCAGATTAGTTCCACTTCAATACACACGATTTTGCATGAAAAAGAATTTGTTCTCGTTGGATACCCCATAATTTATCAATCACTCAAAAAACGCTAGCGAGCGTGGTGCTACAAAAGACGTGTATAAAATCGTGACAGGTGGCAAATCATGGATATATGCGTATGAGCCGGAAACAAAGCAGCAAAGACGAGCTAAAAGTTGTTCGTAGAAAAAGCACAGCTAAGCAAATGGTCGAATTTTTCTTCGGCCGAATGGGTCATGTGACCACTGTAGTCCACAACCATTTGTTTGCCGGTAGTCTTCGGGAAAATTCGTAAAACCAACCGCCGAAGACGAAACATTCTCCGTCATGACAATGCGAGCTCTCACACATCTCGTCAAACCGATACATTTTTGAGCAGTCAAAACATCGAATATCGAAGGCAAACAGCGTGGTCAACGAATGACGAGCGCCAAAGAAGCAGTTGGAGCGTTCAAAAACCATGTTTTGGAGGTATCTTAAGAGAGAAATGGTGTGAACGAATGCAAAAGTGTATTGATCTATTAGGCATATGATCAGATAGGGAGAGGTCGTCGGACACATGCCGGTCCCTAAAAAGATTGGACTTGTATATGTCATACAGCGTGATATCCATTACTTTCGATAGCAAAGCATTAACAAACGTAGGTCTGCTACCCTTATGGCCGCAGCTTGTACATTGTTACTAACTAAGAAATTTTAAAGAAATTACAATTTCCCCTAACATTGTTGTCCAGGCTGCCCCACACCACATCATGGGAATTTGCGTCATAGCCAATATTGTAGTGGTGCTTGTTGGCTCTACCGAACTCTATGAAGTTGTGTACTTCTAACGGTGAAAGTATGCCGAGACACACATTACACTGACAGTCTCGTGCTTAGCTGGAGAGTAAGGATGTTCAGGCCATTCTGATCGCTTGTGAGTGGAGTGCAAAAAATGGTGTTGGTGTTGATGTCGCAGTAGACAAGACGGTAATGATGTTGCTCAAGGGCACAATATCATTCGTGCAACCCGCACTCATTAGCTTTTGCTAAGTGACTCAGTTCAGGTAGCTCGGAATAGCTATCTCACGCATGTTGGGCACAAATTGACGGCTATTGTTGGCAAGGTTAGGCGCATGCTAAGAAACGATTAGTGTCTCAGTAGGCCTGCCGTTCGTATCATATACGAATATAATGGGTTGTTCGTTGCTTGTGCGGCGTATGGCTCATCTGTGTGGTACGAAACGGACATGTCTGTTGTTGGATAGCACCTGATTCTCACTTGTCAGAAAATTTAACTTTTGGCATGTGTTCCGGGGTATAGAGCTGTATCTACCGAAACTTTGCAGGTTCTTGTTGGTTCAGCCACTAAATTTGGAGGAAATACTTCGCAGAATTGCCTATAGAATCAAGAAAGCATGACTGTCATTCTGCTTCTGATCTTGACAAGGATAGAGATAAGTATAAGAGCATTTTGCAGGGCTGCCTTGTAGATAGGTGGCAGATAAGAACAGTGACAATGGAAGGCTAGCACGGGAGTTTATTGCGAACATGACGTTCGTACAGGAACACCCTGACTTTAGCTTTGGCTTCAAACTGGGGTTGTTATTACCGGTACATACAAAATATAATTTTGCATTGGATTGCCCAGACTGAATCTACGGACTGCCGGTGTGGGATGAGGACTGACCTCACTATCATTTTGACGCACTGATTTTGCACTTATTTACATAAATTTAAATAAATATAATATAACGGTACATCTTTAAGAACAAAACCGACTTATTTGAACGTAGAATTTTTTTAAATAAGATGACCATACATAACATTTTATAGTTTGGATGAATTGAGTAAATATTAAGGGGACCTTATCATTTTGAAGCACACCTTATTATATTTAACCGGGAACAATTTTTGCTTTAACTTTGCCAATCGGGCTTACAACCAAAGGTTATGCCAGTTATACATACTTTTGAATTAAAATTTTTTTTGTGTATGAATGTAATATTTTTTAATATTTTTGTTTTGGTTTTTTTTATTATGTAAATGAATAACTTTTATATTATTATTATTATGCCTTAAAATGTAAATACCGTTTTATTTTGTTGTGTTACTGTCATATTTTTATTTACTCCACAACAACTTTTATACAGTTTACACCAACTTAATATTGGCTTAAACACTTTTATTTCCGCTATAACACATCTTTATCTTACAATAGCCAAACGATAACTAACTGACATGTAGGTAAAACAGCCCTTTATATACTTACGAGGGCGGATTGATATTGAAGCTACCTAAGTAGGAAAAAAACATTTTTGTTTTTTCAAAAACCATTCATTTCTCAACATAGTCTCCTTTTAGCTCAGTACACTTAGTAAGACGATTTTCCAACTCTTTTATACCATCTGAATAATACGATTTTGGGAACTCCTCAAAATACGCTTTAGTTTCGGTAATCACTTCTTCGTTTTTCAAGTTTGGAAACAGGAAAACGTCACTAGGGGCTAAATATGGACTACAAGGTGGATGATTAACCAATTCGAAGTAGATTTCTCGTAGTTTTAGCGTGGTATCTAATGCTCTGTGAACCGGTGCGTTGTCTTGAAGAAAGAGCACTTTTTTCTTGTTTAAATATGGTCGTTTTTTCTTGATTGCATCAACCAATTGATCCAGTAATGCAGGATAATACTCTCCTGTGGCCGTGGATCCCTTTTCAAGATAATTGATGAGCAATATTCCGCGGGCAACACAAAATACAGTGGCCATAACCTTGCCAGCCGATTTCGCTGTCTTCGCCTTCTTCGGAGCACTTCCACCAGCTTCCACCCATTGCTTCGATTGATTTTTGTTTTCAGGTTTGTAGTGGTGGACCCACGTTTCATCAACAGTTATTAATCATGTCCGAACACCGCTGTGAAGTGATCTATCAAACTCGTTTTTGTTCAACACTGAGCAAACGCGGCACCCATCTTGCCGATAGCTTTTTCATATGCTAATGTTCATGCAAAATATTGAACACACGTTCATATGATATGTTTACCATTTCAGCACTCTCACGTATTTTGACCCGGCGATCATTCATAACGATATCGAGGATTTTCTTGATATTTTCTTCCACCTAACCACCTCTTTAGGCCTTCCTGTTGATGGTATTGTTGCAGTGCTTGTTCAGCTCCGTTTAAATTCAGCAATTCAATATTTTACCATATAATCTGACGGAGCAGATTCGCCGTAATGTTTATCAAGCTTTTCTTTTGTCTCTTTCACCATTTTGCCTATTAGTGTTTAATCAATACACGAAATTCACTTTTTTCCATTTTCCAAGAAACATAAAAGTTGCTTACTTCAAACGACTACAACAAATAAACTAATCGATGAGTTTGGCTAAAATTTTAACAGCTGACGTTTAACAGGTCGTAATTTCTAAGAAAGAAAAGTTTTTGTGTTTGTGCTGCCATCTAGGTAGCTTCAATGTCAATCCACTTTCGTAATTGCCTGCATTTTAGAAGATTCACGAAATATCGACTATCTTCTATTTCCACATTTGCTAATTCAAATGTAACGTAAACATATTCGATGTGGCAGTGCTGCCAACTTGACATATATCAAAATCTTTCCATGCAGTATTGTATTTTAATTTTCGTAACAATACTATATTAATATTGTTACCATTTTTTGAATTTTCTTCACAAACTCTCTAAAACCCCTAAATCGAAAGGGTGTATATAGACTTTTTTCCTTGACTGTATTGCTGACTTGCAATCAAACATTGCCTGGTTTTTGAAGTGACATATGGAAAACTACCACTGATGGAATGCAATGCAATAAATTTTATAGTCACCTTAATTCCTATCATACCATGCAGTACTCCTACTCATTTTTCACCTGTAATTTCAAACTGAACACAAAGAAAAAAATTCAAATTAAATATGAATTTCGGAACGCACGGGTGCAAAATATAACAAAAAATAAATAAATAAAAATAAAAAATTAAAACAACTTATTTAAGATTTTTAGTTGTTGTTTTCTTTTATTGTTGCTGTTGTAAAAATAAATCAAAATTAAAATACTAAACAAATCATTTAAATTACCCCCCTGATTATTAATAACGTCGGCTGAATGATTTTAATGAGAATCATAAATTTCAAAAACAAGAACAAAAAAATATGTTCAAAGCAAAACAAACAAAACGTAAAAATCGGAAAAAATAAACTCGTAATGGGAAAATGAAAATCAATTTTTATAGACTAACTAAAGATAAATGTTGAAAAAATTTTATTTAAAAATAATAATTAGTAAATTACACAATATTTTCATATGAGTTATATATATGAGGAATAAGGGCAGAATACTATGTTTACCTTGAAAAGCATTAATTAGGAAAATGCTATTCTATGCTCATTTAAAATATAACTTAAGTTTTAGTATGGCTGGAATCAGTGTTGCCACTATTGGTAGAAAATTTTTCGTTAGGTAGGATGGTGGACAAAAACGTATTTTGGTAGATTTTAGCAGAAGGTTTAAAAATTGAAAACTCACTATGTTATTAAAATTTATTAATTGCTCTCAACCCTATTTGTTTTATATAAACGAAAGGCAGGCAAACATAAGAGTCTACACCAGCGTCGCTCATCCATATTGTTTAGATTACGAAGTTTTTTTTTGGCTGCTCAAAGAAAAAAAACTACCAAAAATTTTCTTGAAATATACCAAAATCAACTATACCGCTAACCTCTATTACATAAAGGGTCCGCCAAATAATTTTTTTCTTTTAAATGCTATAAAAAAACTACTGAATACTTTCTCAAATTTCTTTTTTTATTTGAAAGTACAATCCTTCCGGTTAATAATGGAAAATAATTTCATTCAAATGGCTGCCTCGGCTGGCCATGTAGTAGCCTACACGATCGGTCCAATTTTTAAGCACATTATCGATTGTGTGCGGCTGTATTTCACCAATGGCTTCACGAATATTGTACTTTAAAGCGTCAATTGTCTCTGGCTTGTTGGCGTAACACGTATCTTTGACGGCACCCCACAAATAATAGTCCAACAGTGTCAAATCGCAGCTCCGTGGTGGCCAAACGACATAAGCTCTGCGGCTGATAATGCGATCTTCAAAAACAGGGCGCATAACATGGAGTGTAGCTTCGGCTGTGTGGCACGCAGCGCCGTTCTGTTGACACCAAATGTTGCTCATATCCTCCTCTTCAATTTTTGTGAACAAATATTCGTTCAACATGGCCCGATAACGATTGCCATTGACTGTAACGGCCACTCCTTGCTCATTTTCGAAGAAAAATGGCCCAATTATGTCTCTGGACCAAAATACGCGCCAAACAGTGACTCGTCGTGGGTGTATCGGCTTTTCAATGTATGCGTGCGGGTTTTCTGTGCCCCAAATGCGACAAGATTGCTTGTTTACATACCCGCCAAGATCAAAATGGGCTTCATCTGAAAAGATCATTTTTGGTTCTGCAACATTACCATGATTTTCAAAGCAATGTCGTAATATTTCCCAGCGTTGTTCAAGCGTATACACAACCATATTCGTTCAGCGAAAGGCTAAAACTAATTATCTGTCAAATCAGACATGAGCTAAGTGTTACCCTTGACGAAATAAGCACTAGTTGAAAAAAAAAAACGTTAAATGGCGGACCCTTTATAAGTTACTTATTATTTCATCATTTAGATGTAGTGTAGATATTTGAATGCCTTTGTCTTACTGAACAATAATCGCATACATGGATAACTGTCTTCTCCATGAATGCGATTGGCTATTTGCAATGTTTGCAACAAATGTTTGCCAATGTATCACCCCCTTTATGCTGTACAACTTCACAATATATGACTCCGCAACACTTGTTGTTTCACTCTTTCAAATATTTTAATATGAAAAAGTTGTAAATGTATGAGTTTCGGTCATTCATTTCTTGTATGGTTCATATAGAATAGCATGATATAGAAAACCATAACTGGAAACTCCTTATTAGTTTGAAATATGAAATAGCAAGAGTTTGTCATAAAATAGCATGCGATAAAAACTTGAAATGGAAATTGTTATACAACTTTTTTTATGATTTCATAGACGATTTGTTAGATAATTGTTTTGTTTTAAATTTTTCTCAAATTTTTTCTACGTTTGTAGGTCATTGTAAATGGATTTAAAAGATAAAAATCAATAGTTTTTCTTAATATTTTTGTTGAATTTCTTTGTAAAAAAAGAAAGAATGTATGCATTGCTTTTAAAGATTTTTTTTTTGTTTAATTTTTATGATGCGAAAACCATTATTGTTGGTCCATAATTTGTATGAAATTTTTATTTTTATTTTTATTTTTATTTTTTGTTTTTAATTAAATGTTTGGTTTTAAATGAATTTTTATTATTGTTTTCTGATAATATTATGGCCACGTTTTTTTTTTTTTTTTTGTAAATTTTTTCCGCTTACAAACTTGAACTTAAATTCTTGGCTTTAAGCCAATAAATATATTTTGCTGCTCATCTTTTTCTGTTTTTTTGTTGGTGTAAAATAATGAATATTCCAGTCATTACAAATAGTTTTACTAAAATTAAAACCTATACAGTGGAGCCTATAGAAAATAGAGCCAAACGTTTTTTAAAAAAGTATTTAACTTCCTTTTCTATCTTTTTGAATACAAAGAAAACGAAATTTTTTATATTTTCTAAGAGAGACTAAAATATATAGTTTTTGCTGTTGTTTTTTATTAATTTTATTTAACCGAGTGTCCGCCTGTCTGTGTTATTAAGATTAATCTGTATTAAGTCTAAAGAAAATTTGGTTAAAACAATAGAACTGACCAAGTTTTATTAATAAATTGTTTTTTTTCTTCTTCTGATTGCTTAAATTTTGACAGCAAAAGAAAATGTGCAATTTTATTGTTATATTGCATTCAGGCATGCCTGCATATAAGCAGCGTCTAGAACTTTTTGTATCCAAATAATGCCATAAATAATGCACAATTTTTTCTACATGTGGCAAATGGTTCTAAGAACCTTATAAAGCATTGAACATTTTTATATAAAATGAAAGCCTAAGAAACTTTTTTTTGTATCATAGCCTAAGTTATCGACAAAAATTCTCATGCCATGAGTAATAACACTATGGAACAAGCAAAAATATTTACCTTTGATATTCAATAAATTTTTTTGATGCGCTATGGTCGCCTAACTTCAAAAATCATCAGCATTTCAGATTCTATGGATAATTTTTTTAGAATTTTTTTTTTTTTTTTCATAAAATGTGATAACTTATTGATGACTTATTCGATTTCTTTACGCCATATGTTAAAAAATTGTAAATTATACCAAAATTGTAAATTATATTATTCTAATAAAGGGTCCGCCAAATAAATTTTTTTTTTTTTTGAAAATGCTATAAAAAAAAGCTACTGAATATTTTCTCAAATTTCTTTTTTTATTTGAAAGTACAATCCATCCGGTTAATAATGGAAAATAATTTCATTCAAATGGCTGCCTCGGCTGGCCATGCAGTAGCCTACACGACCGGTCCAATTTTTAAGCACATTATCGATTGTGTGCAGCTATATTTCACCAATGGCTTCACGAATATTGTCCTTTAAAGCGTCAATTGCCTCTGGCTTGTTGGCGCAACACTTATCTTTGACGCCACCCCACCAATAATAGTCCAGCGGTGTCACACCGCAGCTCCGAGGTGGCCAAACGACATCAGCTCTGCAGCTGATAATGCGATCTTCAAAAACAGGACGCAAAACATCGAGTGTAGCTTCGGCTATGTGGCACGTAGCGCCGTCCTGTTGAAACCAAATGTTGCTAATATCCTTTCAACATGGCCCGATAACGATCGCCATTGACTGTAACGGCCACTCCTTGCTCATTTTCGAAGGAAAATGGCCCAATTATGCCTATGGACTGAAATTCGCACCGAACAGTGACTCGTCTTGGGTGTATCGGCTTTTCAATGTATGCATGCGGGTTTTCTGTGCCCCAAATGCGACAATTTTGCTTGTTTACATACCCGCCAAGATCAAAATGAGCTTCATCTGAACACATCGCACACATTCTGCAACATTACGATGATTTTCAAAGTAATGTAGCAATATTTCCCAGCGTTGTTCAAATGTATACACAACCATATTCGTTCAGCGGAAGGATAAAACTAATTATCTGTCAAGTGTTGCCATTTACGAAATAAGCACTAGTTGCACCTTTTTATTTCATTCTATTGTACATAAAACTGCAGTAATAGTATTAGTTTCATATCGCATACTACTATTCTACATAAAACTGCAGTAGCAGTCCTAATTTTATATAAGTAAAACTATTATAGCAATAGCTTTTCCATATCTTATGCTATTCTATATGACAATGCTACAACAGTAACAGTTTCATATTTCATACTCTGCTATAAAAAAACCTGCAGAAGCGCCTTTTTATTTCATGCTATTTTAAATAAAAGTGCAGTAATAGTATTAGTTTCATATGGCATGCTATTCTACGTAAAACTGAGTTGCAGTACTAGTTTCATATCGAATGTTGTTCTAAATAAAACTATAGTAGCAATAGCTATTTCATATCTTGTGCTATTCTATATGAAACTGCAGTAGTATTCATGATGTTCGTATTTAGTACAAAACAGAAGTAGTTGTTGCATATATTATGCTATTCTATATTAAATGGTAGTAGCAGTAAAGTTATTTCTTATGCAAATGCAACATCAGCATCTCATGCCTATTTATATAAAACTGCAGTGGCAGTATTTGTTTCATGTTATTCTATATGAAAGTGCAGTAGCATTTATAATATTTTATACAAAACTATAGCAGTCTTAGTAGTTATTGATATTATAGATGAAACTGTAGTCGCAGTTTAAAATCTCGTGATTTTCTTTACGATACTGAATTAGCAGTAATGTTATGGTATATGAAAGTGTAATAGCATTAACAGTGCTAAGAAGGTGTAGCTTTATATACTATGCTATTCTATATCAAACTGCAGTAGCAAAAGACATTTTAATGCTATTTGACAATAGCAGTTTCATATTTAATGCTATTTTACTAAAAATTATAGCAGTAGCAGTTTGATACCTTATCCTTTTGTATATAAAACTTTTAATTCCTCAAAAATCTAAGAAACCATTATTTTCATCTGTAATTCAACAGAAATAAACAAACACTAAATAACTTGTTATCTTGCATCAAAACAATTCGAATAATTAACTAGAAAACTTCATTTAAATTTAAATCAGCGAATTTCCAATAAACAATGACTACGTGCCTCTCTGAATTGCAATTCATTACATGCTTGTCTATTGTGTTGCTTACATTTTCAAAGGATAATTGTCGACTTGTGACAATAGGTGGTAAAGTAGCGAAAATAAATCCAATTTTCCTCTATATTTTGTACTGTGACAACAACAAAGTGTAGAAGCCTTTTACAACGTATAGAAAGCCAAGTATCATAACAATAGACGAAAGTCGTAATAGTTAATTGCATGACCAAAAATTTCATAATAACCTCCTTACCTCTAATACCACTTTGCCGTCCTACATAGAGAGAAAGATTTGATAGTGATGGCAATTTAAAATTCATAGTTTTTTCCAGAGAATTTCAATACCCTAAAGGAAAAGGGAGGTATGTATCGAAGTATGGAAACTATATTTCGCAAAAGAAATTCATTTTGCAATGGTGGGTAACATAGAGGTCACATACATGTAAAGGGTTGGTCATTGAGAAAACAAATGAAATCAAAATAATAGAATTTTTTAAAACAACTTTAGAAGTTTTATTGATGTGTCCGTACCGAGTCCTACATTCCCATTACGAAAAGGAGGCTCAGATGGGCGTTAAGTAGCTTTGCTCCCGAATGGGATTATTCCAGCTGATCTTCACAATAATGCTGATGGAGTAATTCTTTGGCTGATAGCTATTTATGAGGATGCTTACCATGGTCTCATATACCTGATCATTGGACCGGGTGTAAGGTGGTTTTTATTCTGGAGGAGAACAACACTTCTCACACCTCACCTCTTCTTTTCTCTAGAAGCCTTTTCAAAGGTTGATCCACTTTCATCTTAGCAGCATGATAGAACCTGACCTAATATCTGCACTCTAAAATGCCTATACGAAGGGCAAGTCTGTTGAGACTGGAATATGCATTAGTGGCATTTCTGGGTATATGTAGAAGTGGCGTTTAACAACGTAACCGCGTTGAAGTCCGCTCCGGTGGAACTGAACGTTCATTGGTCTGTGATTTGATTTATAGGGAGACTCTTGACTTACAGGGTCATTGTCTTCACTATGGAGTCTGCCGTCGTCTACAGGATGGCCGAAAGGGGCACTTCACAAAGGTTGGGTTTTATACCCTGTCCTGTGGATTTTACCGCGAAATGTTGCTCGTGAAGCTTGATTCTATGAGACTAAAGACTGTAACGTATGCAATTAGTGTTGTTGTAGCTGTGTCGGGTAAATTTCTCGACACAATGTCGAAGCGCCTACAGATATCTCTGGGTCTTATTAGTCGGTGGTGCTCCACCGACCTCCAGAGGGCTGGGCGTTAACAAGGTACGAAATTTCGTCTTTTTCCCTACCGCGACTGCACGGGGTGGAACTGAGATTGTCGGATAGCACGAAGTATGCTGGACTCTAAGCTGTCCTAGCTTAGAGCCCACGTGTCACAAGACCATTGGAAAGTCTTAGGGTCTCAATCCGAGAAATTCCAAACCCATATTTTGTATGGTGCGGTTGTGTGGCGGAAATCTTTGGAGAAGTCCATATGTAGCAGGATTTTCAAATTTGTTCTTCGAAGTGCGGCACTGATGATAACAGGTGCGAAAGCTTTGTTTGTATCGTTGAACTGGCTTCCGGTGGATGGCTAAACAGATGGCGATTATGTCTGCGATAAAATTGAGAATGGCAAGGTTATGGTCTGACAAGGGTCATGTGCATGCGGCCACCTTGCGGTATTTGTATACGTGGAATGTTCTCTCTGTGGTTCACAGCAGAGTCGGTAATTGGATTCGGTTCTGTTGAGGTATACACTCACGGGTCGAAATCCTCGGGAGGGGTCGTCAGCTGTATCTTTATTACTGCATACGTGGTGAGAATATCTTCTTGGACCACAGCAGTGTCTTACAGGCGGAGGTCTCGGCGATAAAGAACGCAGCGAACTGGTATTTTATGTTGATATCCAAAACTGTACGGACAGTCAAGCTGCAATCACGGCGCTTTTCGGTGCCTATTGAATGCCGGGCGTCTCTCAATGAGATGGCAAGACATACACATCTAGAGATTATCTGGGTAAGGGGTTACTCTGACCTTAGGAGAAATTGTGTGGCGAACGAACTGGCGAGGGAAAGCCAGGATTCCATTTTCCTCTTGCCGGCTTCAGGTTCTACTGGGCAGCAAAGGGCACATATACGGCGGGAGTATCATGTCAAATCCATCGCCTATACGATCGGGCTCGTTCGGAGTCTATCTTGAGGTTATCACGACATAGGCTACGAATTTTCCTTTATTTCTATTGTATTTTTAGGGAAAGGTCTTTACACAATGGGTCTCTGTGGTCTCTGGGTGGGCTACTCCGGTACGCCTTTCGTACCTGCCAACCTACCAAGGCTGCGAATCTTGGTGGTTGTTATCATTCTTTAATTTTTTTAAACTTTAACTTTTTTAGGGAAAGATCTTTTCACAATGGACCTCTGGGTGGGGTACTTCGGAACCGCTCTTCTTATCTACCTACTTACCTAGGCCGTGAATCCTGAACATTAGGTAGCTGGTACGCATATTAGAATTCTGGTACTGCTCAATGATTACTGAAGGAGTTGTCAGAATGAGAAAGAGTAGGAGACTGTCAAACATCTTCTATGTCAGTGTCCGAAAGTTTTGGATATTAAAACTGTTTTCATTGGCAGTCCGTTTTTGCATGCAATAGCTGACCTAGCTGATGTAAATGTCAGCGAACTTTTTTCCATGCATCTGTTAGGTTCGTTTCGGGTCAGGGCGCGGACATGTAGGTCCCCTTGGACCCTTCTAAGGGCATCACAGTGGGATCAGTATTGGACCTAAAGGAGAAGGAACAGTGTCTGGCTACCCGTTGTTACTAACTAGCTATTGATGGCAAAGACTTCAACTTTATATAACCTAAGATAGATTTGTCGATAAAACTCATCGTTCACGATAACACACACAGCCTTTTTAAATACCTACTTTCTATAAAATTATAAATTTTTAAATAAGATAGAGCTTGTCAACACATAAATATAAAAAAATAAAAAATAATTAAATCATAACGGCTTCAAGAAGTAAGGCAACACGACAATTACATTTTATATACTCGCAGAAATGTGTTATTCTGGTTGGTGTTTCATATTTATTTAAATACAATAATTATTTGCTTAAAAAAAATAAAGGGTTCGCCAAAAAAAAAAAAATTTTTTTTTTTTTTTTTTTGAAAATGCTGTAAAAATAAACGACTGAATATTTTCTCAAATTTCTTTTTTATTTGAAAGTACAATCCTTCCGGTTAATAATGGGAAAATAATGTCATTCAAATGGCTGCCTCGGCTGGCCATGCAGTGGCCTTAAGCACATTATCGATTGTGGGCAGCTGTATTTCACCAATGGCTTCACGAATATTGTCCTTTAAAGCGTCAATTGTCTCTGGCTTGTTGGCGTAACACTTATCTTTGACGGCACCCCACATATAATAGTCCAACGGTGTCAAATCGCAGCTCCGAGGTGGCCAAACGACATCAGATCTGCGGCTGATAATGCGATCTTCAAAAACAGGGCGCAAAACATCGAGTGTTGTTTCGGCTGTGTGGCACGTAGTGCCGCCCTGTTGAAACCAAATGTTGCTAATATCCTTCGCTTCAATTTTTGTAAAGAAAAATTCGTTCAACATGGCCCGATAACGATATCCATTGAACGTCTTGGGTGTAGAGGCTTTTCAATGTATACGTGCGGGTTTTCTGTGCCCCAAATGCGACAATTTTGCTTGTTTACATACCCGCCAAGATCAAATTGAGCTTTATATGAAAAGATGATTTTTGGCAAAATGGGTATCTTCTGTAAGTCGATCGCAGGCCCACTTAGCGAAGCGTATACACAACCATATTCGTTCAGCGGAAGGATAAAACTAATTATCTGTCAAATCAGACATGAGCTAAGTGTTACCATTCACGATATAAGCACTAGTTGAAAAAAACGTTAGATGGCGGACCCTTTAAATAAACAATTAAATGTTGCACACCCACTCACAAAGTATTTTTAAATTATTGGAAAAAAAAACAAACAAAAATTATTTTGGAATATTTAAAAGATATTTTTAATTTTGTTTAAACTGTTGGTTCTTCCTCGTTAAGGTTAAATTGACAGTTTATTGAAATATAAACAAAAATCATTAATAAACACGCATTACTGAAAAACAAATCATTAAAAAAAGAAGAAAAAAAAACTAATTTTGACCACTAGTGGTGAATTACCCTATAAAATACACCTAAAAAGAATAAATTGAAATAAAAAAAAATACTTGTACTAGTTACCTTGCTTTTATTTTGAGTGACAATAACATGACACTTTTTTAAGGTGACAGGCCTGTTAAATACGCTGAAACAATTTATTGTTTTCGTACAAATTTCTATAGAATTTTCTTTTGTATGATCGATATTTATAAAATTATCATATATACGAGCATATATTGGCCCTTATTATTGGTTCCGTACGATCGATATGCTAATTGAAATTATTCATTCCTGCAGTATAGTTTTCCGTAAAATCGATTTAATTGTGTCAACTATTGGTAATAAAAAAATTTTCAAAAAGTTTATAAAATTTTTCAATATAAAAAAGTTGTTTTATAAGCGAAATTTATGTAAAAATATGGATATACAGTAGCCTGTTTAAAGAATCGTGACTACTATGGACTACTACTATTGATTGCTTAGACATTTGGGTAGAAAGAATGGTTTTGCGTTATAAATTTTAAGATGTGTTCCAGATAAATGTTAGAAAGTTAAGTTAGGATCACACGATTGTCGTAATATATCAATAATTAGTGTCTTTTATATGCCAATCGTGTGATTATACAATTTATTGGCTCATACGGCAACTCACAATATTATTGTGCTTATTTATCCCAAGCAAATGCAACGCTGGTTCGACAATCGTGTGAAAGCTCTAACGACAATCATGCACCAATGTAAATTCCAAATTACACCAATATTTATTGTATTCTTGTGCGGCAATTAAAGAAGACAATAATCACCGATTTTTATTTTTTAATTGATTTCTGATTAAAATACGCATTTTTTAAATTAAATTCTAAATTGCAGTACAAGCTTCCACCATTTTTTTCCATTATTTTTACTTTTTTATTGTCAAGCAGACACCTGATAATCAAAGATTATTTTTTAGAGAACAAATCATCTTTACTTTAGAGAATTAAATATAATTTTTAATTATATTCCAATTTAAATAAAGAAATATTTTAGTGAATTAATTTTTTTAATTTATTGAAATGTTTTATCAAATGCACCATCAATGGCCCTTCTTGTGGACCAATCATCCCTGAAAATATGCATTTTTTAATTATTTATATGTAAATTGCATCACAAGCTTCTACCTATCACAAGCTTCTTCGGACACTCGATAATCAAAGTTGATGCCATTTTTGTTTTTTAGAGAACTAACCATTTTTACTTTAGAGAATTGTACCATCAATGTCCCTTCTTGTGAGCCAGTCTCTGACCCACACACTTCTTCTTTTTTTGTATTTTTTATTTATTTGTTCCATAAATGAGCTCAATACAAATAAGAAGGAACCATTTTGAACACCAAAAACAAAAACAATAATAATAATAATAAATTAAATTTACCACAACAGCTCTAAGAATCGAGTTGCCGTAAACTAGAGCAATCATGTGATAGCGTTGGGACAATTATTGTCAATACATCGTATCACGCCATCTTGTGACAATAAATTTTGTATAAACTAAGACAACCGTGTGAGTACAGAATTTTTAATTGGGAAACTTTATTATTGTGCGCTCATTTGTCACAATAAAAATTGGTGTACTTGAGGCAATCGTGTGATCCCAGCTTTAGAAATAATGGATCAAACTACTACTACTACTACTACTATTGCTGTTGGAAGAACTAACTCCATGGCTTTCTATAGTTGGTAAGCACCTCCTACACCATTAATTATCCTTGTTTTCCATGACTAAAATATTTTTTACTTTTCCAGAAACATCAATAGCGAACAGTAGCACATGCACTTCATATATTTGGCTTGAAAAGGTGATTACTTCGAAAGAGGAAAACATCGACATACTGGATCTTTTCTTATTTGCTATCATTATGTATTTAATTTTGTTATCCTAAGGATAAATCTTAAACTTATCAGTTTTCATTACAATATTTTTGAAGGAGAGGAAAAAAAAACTTTAAATAAATAATTAATACGTAAGCTCGATAAAATTTTGTATAAATTGTCGTAGAATTCTTATTTTATTTTATTTGTCTTACGTACATATGCACATTTAAATGTAACACTTTTTACCAAAAAGCCAAAACATGTCTACTTCTCTATATATAGGGTCCGCCATCTAACGTTTTTTTTTTTCAACTGGTGCTTATTTCGTGAACACTTAGCTTATGTCTGATTTGACAGATAATTAGTTTTATCCTTCCGCTGAACGAATATGGTTGTGTATACTCTTGAACAACGCTGGGAATCTGGGCCTGCGATCGATTTACAGAAGAGGCTGATTTTGCCAAAAAAAAAAAAAAAATCATCTTTTCAGATGAAGCTCATTTTGATCTTGGCGGGTATGTAAACAAGCAAAATTGTCGCATTTGTGGCACAGAAAACCCGCACGCATACATTGAAAAGCCGATACACCCAAGACGAGTCACTGTTTGGTGCGAATTTTGGTCCAGAGGCATAATTGGGACATTTTTCTTCGAAAATGAGCAAGGAGTGGCCGTTACACTCAATTGCGATCGTTATCGGGCCACGTTGAACAAATTTTTGTTCACAAAAATTGAAGAGTAGGATATTAGCAACATTTGGTTTTAACAGGACGGTGCTACGTACCACACAGCCGAAGCTACACTCGATATTTTGTGCCCTGTTTTTGAAGATCGCATTATCAGCCGCAGAGCTGATGTCGTTTGGCCACCTCGGAGCTGCGATTTGACACCGTTAGACTATTATTTGTGGGGTGCCGTCAAAGATAAGTGTTACGCCAACAAGCCAGGGATAATTGACGCTTTAAAGTACAATATTCGTGAAGCCATTGGTGAAATACAGCTGCACGCAATCGATAATGTGGTAACCATTTGAATGAAATTTTTTTCCATTATTAACCGGAAGGATTGTGCTTTCAAATAAAAAAAGAAATTTGAGAAAATATTCAGTAGTTTTTTTTACAGCATTTTCCAAAAAAAAAATAAATAAATAAAAAATTATTTGGCGGACCCTTTACATATGTACATACATACACACATACATACATATACATAATTTTCAACAAAAGTGATTTAGAGTATAAGTATGTGCCGATTTGATCGATAACCCTTTACCATTTTTGGGAATAAGCCATTATTCCATCAATGTTAGACTTCCGCGTTTTCTGAGCTAAAAATTGGACCAATCGGCCTCCACGAAATTTAAACCTACACTATTAATAGAGTGCAGCAAAGATTGAAACAAATAATAATCTGAAAGGCAAGGTCCGGAATATAAGGTGAATGCTAATCTTCGTATTCTCCTATTTTCAAACTCTATTGTAATTATATTAACAAATACTGAAAGTCGTTACAAATGCAAAAAGTCCTTGGTATAATGTATAAAATTTATAATAATTTTGAGGCCTTATCTGTGTAAAATTTAATTTGGATTCTGGCAACACTGTTGAAAGCAATGTTTTTTTCTCTCTATATATGACTTGTTTTTGTTTTTCTCTCTCTCTGAAATATTGATTAAAACGGGAAATATATGCATTTGGCATATTGCGTCAATGAAGCCTACGGGAGTAAAATATATGTATAAAAGCAAAATTAGCACTAATAATTGCAATAAAGTAGAAAATGAAAGAACAAAACAAAACATCAAATAATAGAATAGTTTTTGAGACTTACACAGCAGCACTCACGTGCATATATATCCCTACATTCATACATACTACATACATATAATACAGTTAAAACATAGCAAAAGCCCGTTAATTAAAGAAAACGTTTTTTAAAACACTTCATGAAAACATGATGAGTATACCTCTGTTGGTTACTTGTTGTATATTGAGAACTTAAATCTGTGTAGTTATTGCTGCAGTTTCAACTGTTAGAGCAATAAAAATAAACATTAAATAACTGCTGGTAACGCATTTAGTAATGCTAGCCTTAACAACAATTATAATAACTAAACTTTTGTTGTTATAAAATGCTGCCAAGTAATAGAGAAACCAAAAGCAATAAAATTGGCGGGGGAGAGAGAGAGAGAGAGACAGAGAGAGAGAGAGAAATGCAAAATATAAGTGTTTGTTACCGAATAGAGAAAACTACCGTAGACAATTATCAATGGAAAGTTAAAATGATATAAAAACAACACTAATGGAGAAGAATTGAAGAGAAACGCATTGGAAAAGAAATTGAGTTGAATGTTGAATACAGAAATCAGGAATTATATTTTAGGGAATATTAGTAAATGTACTAAAAAATAATCTTTTTAATGGGGAATTCTTTAACACTCGAAACTCTTTTCTTTGTGGAGAATTTGTAAAAACATTTGTTGGTTACAAAGACTTATTAAGAGAAGATTGTTTTGTTATTGAACATTTTTCGTAGTATCAACGACAACAATTTTTAAGAAAAATTCATTAATGTTATGTCACCAAAAAAAGGAAGTATGTATGTACACTTTGGAACTCTTGCTTGAGGTAAATTTCTTGGGATGCCATTGGGTATCAACTGCGACCATTGCTGCAGATAAACAGAAAAATCTTTTAACGGGAAAAGGTTAAATGGGCTATTGGATCTTTTAAGCCTGGTAAGACCTCTTGTGACAATTTTCAGTAATAACTTTAGCAGAGAATATATTCCACTTGTTTGGCACATTGATCTTTTTCTGAACACTGGCAAAAGGTCCAGTGAACTACCCAAATCCTACAGACCTATTAGTCTAACATCTTTTCTGCTAAAGAAAGGATGCTTAATATAGAATTCCTACAGCAATTTCAGTTTACATACAGCAGGAGGTAGTTCATTGAAGGGACACTTCATTTTCTTGTTACTGAGAAAGAGAGAGAGAGCCAAGCGTTCTTGGGCAATAGCTCTCAGTACATTCTTGGATATCGTGGCTGCCAAGAATATCGACACTGCGGCTGTAGGGTGGCTTAAGTCGATATTAAAGGAAAAAATATAGGAAATCGAATCAGAAAACCGCATCTGTTTTAGTAAAGGCCAAGTGGGCCTGCTTTCAGGGTAAGGTGATGTCACCGCTTTTGTGGTGTTTGTTCATTAAAAATGTCACATGGTTTAGGCTTTAAGGTATTAGGCTATATCGACGATCTTGCCGTAATAGCTAGCGATAACATCGACAAAGTGTTATGAAACAGGCTCTAACCTTTATATCATGTGTCATCCTGAGGGATTATTTGTAAATCCCGGCAAAGCGATCATATTCCCTTAAACCAATAGATTAACATTTAATCATGTTGCAATTGCTGTTGGAGGGACGGTCATTAATTATGCTAATGGGATCAAATTTTTGGGAGTTGCCCTAGACCGGTAACTCAACTGTTATTTAGAAAGGATGCAAAGACCATGTGGGACATGAGATTTAACTCTCTGTGTTAAAAAGATCATTACATACGCATTCCCAGTTTTATGGCCTAATGTGGAACAGAAGGTGCCTTGAAAACAATTGATTCTACTAAAAATCTTTACCCACGTAAAGTGTGCTACGAGGAGTGCCTTGAAGATAAAAATTGCCTGAGGGCTAAAGCTAAAAAACTTTGGTTACATTAGTATTCTAGGAAGAATTGCGGACTGTATGGTCATGTGTTTGATCACATATCATATAAATCCTAAATAAGTTTTAGTCTGGAGGTCTAAGCTCATGTTCTGTGATCGTGGGCAATGGGTTTAGGGGTCTTGTTGAAATGACGACTAACACTGGTGTAGGCACGGGGATCTTTGGACCTAAATATCTCCGTAGCTGTGTGCAAATGGCTAAATGTCTTTTTCAAATAATTTAAGTGTGCGCTTGGATAAGCCAACAGAGAGGTATCAGAGATTAGCCCATTACTTTATTTTCACACTGAGGGACTGGCATCATATTTGCTGATATCACGGCGAACAGACTTATGCTTTGCTGGGTTGCTCTTGCTGACGGGCTGACAAGAGCAAGGGTCCGAAGCGACTTTTTTTAAGATTAACTGGGTAAAATCCAGGCGGAGGGTGGAGGTGGGAACACTCTCTCGGAGTCGCACTTGAGAGGCGCAGCGAGACTGCGATAAGCCAAATGGTGAATGGAGCCTATGGAAAAGTGCGGTATGGTTTACGAAGGGCGGATATAGTGGATTTCCTGTTGGGACACTACTACCTGAGATATCATCTCAACAGGGTACGATCCCCTAGATTACACGGACCGGATCTGTCTGAGGGATGACCCTACATCGTTTGTGATCGGGATCACTTGGATCAGGGAGAGATCAGATCTGTTTCTATCAAGGATTTACTAGACTTCATATGAAGGGCAGGGGTGTTAATGTTTAAACATGACTTTCGATTTGCCCTCTAATATATGTGGTTGATATTGTGGTTAACTGGATATCATCTGAGGTAGGGACTCATTACTAAGTATGTGGGTGTTATCATATGGGTTATCATTCATGACTAGAGCAGGAACCAAAAGATCTTTTAGGTCGGAACTACTGGCTGATGATAAAATAAGTTCAACGAAATTATTTATTTGTTTTTACTAAATTTATCGAAAATTATACCGAAATTTGTCATCGATTTTTAAAGAATTATTAAATGTTATAGAAATTTTGTATAAAAACAGTTATGTTAACAAAATTTTCTATCGAATTTATACTTCATATTTACGTACTGCTAAAATTTTGTTTAAAATAATTGTTTGATGTTATCAGAGTTTGTTATCGAATCTCTTTTCTTATAGTTAATTAAAGTTACTTAAATTTTTTATAAGGAAGCCTGTTTAATGTTATAAAGAATGTGTAATCGTTATTGAAATTATTTTAAAAATAAGTAATTAAATGTGATCATGATTATTTTTATCGAAATTTTCTATAAACAATTTGTTAGTGTTATCAGAATTTGCTATCAAATATTTGTTTTTCAAATAATTATTTATATTGACATTTCTATAAAACAAATCATTTAAAGCTATCGAAATTACTTATTTAACATTGTTGAAAGATTTTGCTTTGAAGTGTTATCGAAATTTTCTATAAATTATCGAAACATAATATTAGTTTTTAGAGGAAATAATATATGTTTATAAATTAAATTTTCTTTAATTGTTTAACGTAATCGAAATTTTTATCGATTTTTTTAATTTTAGTATCATAAAATGTTATCGATTTTTTATATACATAAGTATTTTTTTACTTTTCAATTTGCTTTAATATTTAATTTTATATGATTATTTTTGAGTAGAGTTTATATTGTTATATACACATTTTCTCCAATTTATAGATGCTTCTAGTTAATCAATTTTCTTCACAATAAAATCCCTTTTGTGACAATAATCCCCACCTATGTATTTGTGTCATTACTAATTCCTTTTACTTAGAAGTGTTTGCTATCTACTGTTTAAGTTTCTCTTTATTTAATTTGCTCTCGATCTGTATCTCACTCTCATTTACTTTCCTTTTTTATTATTGTAAACACTCAAGCCAAGACAAAAAGAAAACAACAACATCCTCTACTTTTTTGTTTATTTTCAAAACATACAGACTTACACACACACACAGACACAATTAACTTATATGGTTTAAATTGAAAGGCAATTAATGGAGAAGAACATAAGTAAATAACAATGTTTGTTTTGTTTTGCTTTTTTCTGCACAAAAACAAAATCGAAAAACCAAAATGGCTTTTAAATAAAAACAACGATGTTCAGCATTCATAAAAACATCAAAAAGTAACAATAACATAAATCCATGTATGCATGTATGGATGTGTGCTTCTTTGTGTGTAAACAAATAGCAGACCTTAATATAAAACAACAACAAACAAATATCACTGACTTAATATTTAAGTTCGGTTTAATTGAGTATTACAAGAAAAGAGAATTAAAATAACAAAGAGATAGGTTTTGAGATAAAAAATATAGTTTCAGTGAGAGAGTTAATGTTTGTTTATATTTTAATTGGCTAGAGTTATAAAGGGTTGCCATTTCTTTGTCATTGTTTAGTTCTTTAAGTACAAATTTAATTAAAAGCAATTTTTTTGTTGTTGCTTAAGTTTTGTTAAATTCAAAAAGCCTTAGAATAATATTTAATTATTATTTGTGTTTGTTATCAATGGCCTCTTTATTTCTATAGAATTCTGTTCTTTTTCTGATAAAATCTAAATGTTTAATTTGTTTTTGTTTTACTATCAAATCTTTTAATGGGCAAACACTATTATTAACGTATTTATTATAGGTGCTACCAATATTTCGATTATTTCTTTCAAATATTTACGGCAACATGTGTCTGTTGGCTTATTTTAGGCAATTTATTTTACCAAAAATAAACACGAAATTGTGTCAATGAACCTGACATTGAGATTAGATTTCAAAAGGTAGTAAAATATAGAAATGAAAGTAATTTAATTAAAAAATTGTATAAAACCAATGTTGATTATAAGATTATAAGCTTAAATAAAAACAATAACAATGTTTTTGTTTTTGTTATTTTTGAAAAAAAAAATGATAATATCAGGGAGTTTCGAATGAAATATATGTATTTCTTTTGTGAAAAGGGTTTTCTATCTTCATAAAGCTTGATAGCTTAAGTCCAAAATATTTCTAGATTTTATTCGCTTTCAATTTAAAGTTTTTCTGTTTTCCACAAAATAGCCGTTTGTTTCAATACCAATATATTTGTCTAACCCAAGTCTCTTTTCGTCAAATTTGGAAATAGGAAATAATTGCCATGTGTGCAGCTGTTTGTTGTCCACGTAAGCTTTTTAGCTTTCAAAAAGTCTAAATTATTATCTTAGTTTTCTTTGGTTTGTTTAATTTTTAAGTCCCTATTCTGTTGTCATAAGTCCATGTTTCGTTTACAATTAACGCGTTTTTCAATAAAATCTTCTAAATTTTGACAGTTGACACGTGCAATTGAAAAAAATATTTTATCAAAATCGGAATAAAATTAACCAATACCAGTACAATGACGAAATGTTAGGTTAGGTTGAAAAAGGTGGTGCAGGAACACCTCACTCTGAGACTATACATGGCCATTGTGTGTCCTTATATAGAAAAATAGTGAAAATAGAGATAAATGGGATAAGAAATAAAAGCAAAGGAAGTAAAGAAAATAAGAGCAAAAGAAGGACACTCACGTTAAAAAAGTGAGCGTGATATATAACCCTCCAGTTTGCAGACCCTGCTTGAAGCAACCTTACCCAGACCATTGAAAAAACAATGATCCGATATGCTCCACAGTAACTGGTTCCCCATATAGTCAGAAACTCGCAATTCTTGCCCTTGGAGTGCAATGCCAAGTAAGAAAACCTATCAAAGCCCTAAGGTATTCCATTCTCAGATATCGGACCCATTCCGTTCTATAGCGATCGAGTAGGCTAAAGCAGCCTGCCCTCCATCATCCTGAGACGGTTCCAGCTAGCTATTGAGCTAACAGAGAATCCAAGCGGTGGCCTTACAGACGCATCCACCAGTTCAATACCCTTAGCGGCGCCCGCTCTTGCCAGCTCATCGGCTGTCTCATTCCCCCGCACGCCAGTATGCCCAGGAACCTAGCACAGCTTGACACTGCACATATCCAGTAGTGACGTGAGGGTTCTTTTGCACAGTGATACTAGATTTGAGTTGACACAGCACCCAGTCAGCGCCTCTATAACAGCCTGACTGCCTATATAGAAGACCACACTATTACTACCAGCGACTAAATCTCGAATTAGATCGGCTGCCATAAGGACAGCTAAGATCTTGGCCTGGCAGACAGTGCACTCGTTCTGAAGTCTATAGGATAGTTTCATATAATTATCCACAAGCTAGACCCCAGTACCCGGGCCATCCTCGGTTCTTGCCAAGACTCTCTATTAGGAAATACTGCCGGAGGGTTCCTGCTGAAGTCGCATTCACTGACCCTGTAGACCGTAAATCACGGACAAGTCACCACATGCGTATCCCAAGATGGCAGATGGCGAAACGTAAGATCTGATGAAAACATTTCCGCTGTTCATCAGATTTTGTGTTGCTCACAAGAACTCTTCTGTACGCTGACCACAATTTGGTGTATTTTACCTCGTGGCTTGGTTTGGCATTTAAATTCAACAGACCATAGAAAAAGACATGGGTTTGTTAAATGTACCCTGTATAAGTTAGAAACTGCCTATAATTATTATAAAAAAATCAGCTACACCGATGGGGTATATTTTTAAATGAATACCAATCACATGAGATCCAAGTAACTGTTTTGTGTGGATTTTGGCCTGACGACAGCTAACGCGCTATTGGTCAATGATTAACAACTTCTTTTGGTCTAAATTAAGAAATATGGAAGCTAACGGCATAAGGTTTGAACAGGGCACCCCTATGTGCTTCACGGCTTATGCCACATTGGATATCCTGCACGAGCGATATGAACTGCTCACCAAGATCGTACGATTTGTCACCGTTAGCATTATTTTTGCGAGGTTTCCTTAAGTTGCAGATCTATGCGAATAAGCCACAAACCATAGCGACTCTCATAGCTAACAGCCTGGTTTTAGAGTCAGAATTTTAATAGACGCAGTAGTTGCTAACAGTCCAGTAATAGATAACAATTAATACGAGCAGTATTACATTAAGTCACTTCCCTAAAAGTACGAAAAGCCAAGAAACAAATAAACCGCTTCCATATAACCTGTTGCTTGCTTTTGCCAATATGTTATAATTTGTGTTTTTTTTATTTTTTGTTTTAATAGCCATTCATGTCCAGTAGTTCTTTGGCACGCAATGTCATTAACACGCTGTGTTGTTTTCATAACTTAATTTAATTTACGCTTTTGTTAGCGTGTGATAAGAAAATGTTTTAATTGTTTCTTAATACAATCAACAAACGGTTTAAAAAACAAATAAAAAATAATTTTTTTTTATTTTTAGCAGAATATTTTTTTCTTTCTTTTTTCTATAAAATTGGTAACCTTTTCTTTTAGTGATTCAACAGTTATTTGTCATGGAAAAAGTAAATAAAAAAGAGATGAACAAAAAAAAAAAAAATAAAAAATACAGTAAAATCAACCGCAAAAGAGTGTTTAATAACCCTTTTAACTATTTATATACCGTAAAAACTACTTGCAATTACTTTGAAATAGACCATTAAAACGGCTTGTTTATTTCTCTATGCTTCTACCGTATATTAAAGCCTGCGATAGAGTGTATTTATTTTTAAAACACTTTTTACGTAAATTCAAGTGTATAAATGTGCAATCGAATGTAAGAGTGAGTGAGTGTATTTGTCTTCATACTCGTATAAGTCTTTGCTTGTGGCTTATGGGGAGCATTAAAAATGAACGGTCAATTTGTTTGAACTTTGATGGTGAATAGTAAAAAACAATAGTAAAAACCAACACTTTCAATCATTCGAACATACACACACACTCACAGATATGGATGCATTATGGGATATTTTAATTGCTTTTGTTTTTTTACGTTTATTAAAGCAAAATAAAAAGGGGAAAAAGAAACGGACTTTTTAAATATAATTACTCTTGTTCGATTATTGAAGCAATAGTAAGAGTGAGAGAGCAAGAGTAAGAATTTATAGTTAGTAAAACGCTTTTAAATAATGAAATATTTAATAAAGGGATTTTGTTAATGGAAAACTATTGGCACAATAAGTGGACGGAGAAAAAGAGAGAGTATTTTAATACAATTTTAATGCTCTTTATTGATTATTTCTTAAAGTCAGTAAGTGCTGTAGGCACTCTTAACGTATGATTATTGAAGAAAAAAGGAAATTGTATTAAAACAATAATACTCATACGTATGTAAATGGGAAATTTCTAATATAATTAAAAAGAAATGTAACAGGAAAATATTAAAAATTAAAATAAATTTTTAAATTAAATTTTTTATTTGTTTACTTATTACAAATCTTCCCCCCGCCTCTCCAGGCTCACGAAACATGTTTTGTCATCTCACTTTTGTATTTATATTTAAATTTTTTTTACGTTTTTTCTATTTTCTTACGATTTCCCAGAGAAATAAAATGTGATGATAATGGCTGCCCACCAGCAAGTACAACTGGTAACAACGACAACTACAACAAAGCCAGCGGTGCTGAAAATTCTGTTTTGAACTTCATCGTGATGATGATGATGTGTTTTTTTTTTGTAGCCGTTCAAGTCGTTGTCGTTGTCATTGTGATTTTTCATTGTAATCTTTCTTCTTCTTCTTCTTATTGTATAATTTGACTTATGCGAGTGCAAAAAATAAGAATAAAACACAATAAAAAACAAGACAAATTAAGAAAAACGCGTGATACTTGAATTTCTCTTTTGTCAGTTGCTTTCATTCACATTTGTAACAACACAACAGAGCAGCTGGATATGCCCGCAGAATAACATTTCGTTCAGTTTCTTTTAATGAAAAAAGAAATCTAAGACCTTTATAATCATAAAATGTAAAGAGAAATGCAGCTGAGGTCACTATTCATTAAGTTAAGAAGAAACCACAAAAAAAAACTATAAGGTCAAGAGGTCATTTTAAAACATACTATATAAACAAAAAATGTAAACAAATATTTATTAAAATGTTGATAAATTTTAATTAATTTAAAAAAATAAATTAACTAATGATACCATGTAAACAACGTAAATAACCAAGTATGCTACGCTTTAGAACATAATATTTATAAGAAACTAGCTAAGACCCGGGATGCTTCGCTACTCTTATATTCTTTATTATATTAAATATTTCTTAGTTACTTATTTGACCAATTTTCCCCACTTTGTCTCATTCCGATCAAAATCCTAACATTTGTTCCTTTCAGAAAGATGATTTTTAGCTCTATACAGACTTCCAGCAAACACATTCAGTTTTATATAGTATACGTACCTATATAGTCAGTGTAATCCAGTGAAGTTTCTGCACCTCCCGCTTTTTGGCTGATGTAGATGGTTATTGTTTCCCACATATACAAAAATCCAATATTTTTGTTCGATGGAAGATGCAACTCCACTTATCCAGTCTCGCCCAGTTATTGACTGATGTTGTGTATTGTTCACGACGTTATTTGAACCTAATTTATAAACTTCTACTATTGCCGTTCTCAAGATATACAAAAATTTATATTTACTTCATATGGGATGTACCACGCCCACTTGTCCAATTTCGTTAAGTTATTCAGACCAAATTTAGAAACTTTTGCTTTAACCGTTTTCAAGATATGCTTAAATAAACATTTACTTTATATAGGAGATACCACGCCCACCTGTACAATTACGCCCACTTTTTTCCTAATTTTGAGCTGTAACCTTTCTCAAGATATACAGAAATCAATACTTACTTTGTATGGGAAGTACCACGCCCAATTGTCTAATTCCGCCCACTTTTTCTCTAATAATTCGCTTTGACTATGAATCTATTTGTTGACATTTGGGCTGTGGTACCGCCCAGTTGGAATTTTTGAAACTTATATAGCTTATAGTTCCTTTTCCTTTCGCATATACAGAGAGACAGTACAGTCACTGTACCTGATAATAAATGTATGGAAAAAAAATTTCGTTTTCAAATTTTTTCCCGTGTATTTGGCTTAAAAAGCAGGGTGTCAGGGGTGCCCAGCCAGTTTTTTCGCAGTACCTATTCATAAATGTATAGAATTTAATTTGAATTTTTTTCCTGTATAGAACTAATGCCGGCTAAGCGGCTTAGCAAACATACATTAATTTTTATATACAATGGAAGCCCTCTCAACGGACAGCTATCTCAGGCGGACATCTCCCATAGACGGAAGAGTTATTAAGTCTCATGAAGTACTTTTCGAACAAATAAATCTCCGTTAAACGTTTTTCTAAAACTTCTCCGGTGACCTTTTTCTTTTGATATGTGTTTGTACATATGTCACTGTATGTGTAATATGTTTTGGTACATATGTGACCGTATGTGTATGTATGCATAAGAGGTAAAAAAAGCAGCACTAGTAGATGTGTAATTTCCCTTTTTCTTTCAATATGTTTTGGTACATATGTAACTGTATGTGTATGTATGCATAAGAGGTAAAAGAAAGCAGTACTATTAGTTATGTGATTCCCCTTTTCAAATCACTGGCAACGAAAATATTTGGTTGTTTATTATGGCAAGCGTGAACCAGTATATTTGTACGGTTTTTAACACTTGTTTATTTGATTTCGGTTAAAGAGGGTGCTAAAAATGTTTGGCGAAACTAATTTGCATTAAAAGAAAAAATTGACGTTATTAATGTGCAAGAGAGGGATAAGTTCTCAGTTCGTGATCTAGCAGAAAGGTATGTAGTAATTCCATATTATACCATATAATTCAATTAGGCTCGAGGTAACTATATTTAAGATTTAAAATTGGAAAAACACAGGCGGGGAATATGCTGAAAAATAAATAAGTTGTCAAAACTAAATGGCATTCTGGAGTCAATGTTAACAACAACAAAAATGTGTTTCCACAAAGGGTTAATAAGTTGACAAGTTGCATTTTGGTTGGCTTGCGGCTGCAAGAAGCAAGTATATCCTTTATTTCGTCTTTAAATAATAAAAACCAGAGCCAAACAATATGTTGAACACGTAGCTTATGCAGGGTTTTCTGGTAGAGATGGTTGATTGCGAAAATGGCCCAAGAGACATAACATTTGTTTTAAAAGTGTATCAGGATAATATTCAGACGTTATTCCTAAGGATTTCGACCAATTTAAGGCCAAACTTTCATCAATACTAAGCCAGTATAAGCCAGATGATATATATCAATTGGGCCATCTATCGGTTTAAATCTGAACCATCGGTTGTTCCGAATCTGGCAATACTTATGTCGTTCTATCCTGTCTCAAAATTTAGTATATTATGTTTACCGAATGAAATTAATCGATAACGCTTGAGCAACGTTGAGATTTATTAGAAATTTATCATCATTTAAAATCATCTTTTCGGATGAAGCTCATTTTCATTTTGGTGGGTACGTTAATAAGCAAAATTGCCTGATATGGGGCTCAGAAAACTCAAACGTGGTCTTACAGAAGCCAATGCACCCAATACGAGTGGCTGTTTGGTGCGGCTTGTGCAACGGAGGCCATATTTCTTTGAAAATTAGGACGGCGGGTAAAATATGTAACTAAGATAGCATTTAAGATGGCTGTAACGAAGCCCACCTGCATTAAGCTAGTAAAATATACAAGTTTGAAGTTAAAACATTCAATTTCTAAAATTGTGGTGGCGTGGTATAGTGGTTAGAACGCACACATAACACAAGCTAACCGGGATCGAGGTCCAGCAGAATACATGACGAAGAAAAATTTAATTGTGGTTTTGAATGTTTAATAAAGAGGCTCAAAATTCCCTTCAGACAACTCCATCTATTGTAAAAAATATAGGAGAAGCCCCCCTGACCTTCCCGCATATCTCCGGCGATGATAAAAAACACGCCACCTACTGGGAAAAAAATTACAGTGCTAAAGTAGATATCACCACCAATTAGCAAGGATCTTCACTACTACTCAAAATCATATAGAGGAAGCTACAGTGGATTAATCATCTACTTAGCTTGAAAGATCAAATTGATTAAAAAAACTAAAACAAAGGAGTGACGGAGAAAAAAAATCAAAAATTAATTGAGAAAAAACAGCTTCGGAGATTTCTAGAAGCATAAGCGTGCTTGACGCTTTACGCTTTATTAAGACGGCTTGGAGTAAAGTTGAACTTTCAACTATTAGTAAGAGATTCCGAAAGTCAGGAGTTATGCCCCAAAAGGTAGATATCAAGAATTTGAGTCTGAAGATGGCATACCTTTATTAGGATAGGAGGGAGCGGCAGCCTCGCCAAACAAGGCAAACTTGAGCACGCATAGCGGCCCGTTGTGAAACCACATAACAGAAGTAGCCTCCTAGATTATATCGGAAACCAGCCCGACGGTCTAATGAATCTGGCTATTTGTATATCTGGAAAACGTTTAGAATGGCAGATTCTGAACTGAGTCTAAATGACTTGATAGTCAATACAAATCATTAGTTTTAATACATTCTTTTAAATTTTTCTGATAAGGAATACCTGTTATAGGTATACAACATAAAGGCTCCTAGCAATGCGAGACGGATTACTCTAGTGGTGAAGATACTTGCTAATTTTTGGTAATCTTTACTTTAGAATTGTAATTTGTTCCCCGTAGCCAGCGTGTTCTTAAACGGTTAAAACGTAACAATATGATTTTGCGTAGTGGTGAAGATACTTGCTAATTGGTGGTGATCTTTACTTTAGCAGTGCCATTTTTTCCCAGTAGGTGACGTGTGTTTTTTCTGATCATTCGTCTGATGTGTGTCATCATCGACAGAGGTCTGCGTAGGGAGATCAAGTATTCGACTTTTTTCAAAAACCGGTTTTCGAATAATTCAAAAAGTGGGACTTAAAAAAACCCGTTTTTTGGTTACCAATAATTCAAATAACCGTTTAACCGGTTTTTTTATTTAAAAAAAATTGTTCGTAATTCTTGAAGCCGAGAGCTGGACCACGTCGTTTTAAAAATAAGCAGAAGTGGCAATCAATACTAACAATAATTCTAACAAATTTCATAAAAACTATGCCAAAACGATGTGCGGAGGCCATAAAAAACAAAGCTTATTACACAAAAGTACTGAAAGTTGCTTAAGTTGAGTAGCTGTTCGATACTCAAGGAGCTAATTTCGTTTTTGTTGTATTACTTGGTAGAGAATGGAGTCAAAGGTTGGTTATTAAAGTTTGAATAAATCTATTAGTGTATTGCGGGTCCTTAATTTCCTCGACAAGAAAATTTGCTTAGATTTCGGGCATCACTGTATGTAAATTTATGCACCACGTATTTAATAGTGTGTGTGTCACTGTGGTATGTTAGGTAAGAACTCACCTTCCAACCAAGAAGTCGTCGGTTCAATTACAGGCCACACCATCTGACAATTTTCAACAGCGATATCACGTCACAAGATTACTAGCGACTGGTTATGTGTATGTACGCTGTGAAAAACTTCACTAACTAATATATCTGCCGTTCGGAACCGGTGTTTCTGGGTTTGTTGGCTTTCAATGAGTCAAGTTGATCATTCTCCATATACACAAATCAATATTTATTTACACAAGATGAGAAAAGTTTATTTTTGCTCAAGAGTGCATACCTTTTTCGATCTACCTTGGTTTTTACGTTCTTTGTGGCACGTTCAAGGTTGTCATATATACAAAATATAGGGTGCACCATCTACCGTTTTTTTTCAACTAGTGCTTATTTCGTGAATGGTAACACTTAGCTCATGTCTGATTTGACAGATAATTAGTTTTATCCTTCCGCTGAACGAATATCGTTGTGTATACGCTTGAACAACGTTGGGAAATATTGCGACATTACTTTGAAAATCACGGTAATGTTGCAGAACCAAAAATGATCTTTTCAGATGAAGCTCATTTCGATCTTGGCGGGTATGTAAACAAGCCAAATTGTCGTATTTGGGGCACAGAAAACCCGCACGCATACATTGCCGATACACCCAAGACGAGTCACTGTTTGCTGCTGATTTTGGTCCAGAGGCATAATTGGGCTATTTTTCTTCGAAAATGAGCAAGGAGCGGCCGTTACAGTCAATGGCGATCGTTATCGGGCCGTGTGATATTAGCAACATTTGGTTTCAACAGGACGGCACTACGTGCCACACAGCCGAAGCTACACTCGATGTTTTGCGCCCTGTTTTTGAAAATCGCATTATCAGCCACAGAGTTGATGTAGTTTGGCCACCTCGGAGCTGCGATTTGACACCGTTGGACTGTTATTTGTGGGGTGCCGCCAAATATAAGTGTTACGCCAACAAGCCAGAGACAATTGACGCTTTAAAGGACGCACACAATCGATAATGTGCTTAAAAATTAGACCAGCCGAGGCAGCCATTTGAATGAAATTATTTTCCATTATTGACCGGAAGGATTGTACTTTCAAATAAAAAAAGAAATTTGTCTTCTACTGGGGCTCGAACCTGGCACTTTTGTGTTGTTTTGTGTGCGTTCTAACCACTACACCACTACACTCATGTAATTTAAACAATTTTTCGGTTTTTCTTAACAATTTTGTATTTTACTTTTCTGTATACCCTTATTAATAAATTTTGTATTACTTTTTCGTATGGGAAAAGCTATTAAATTTCATTTTCACAAAAGAAATAGCAAAAAAATACTATAATAAAACTCTCTCTCTCTCTCTCTCTCTCTCTGCATTAAAGTTTATTGAACTTTATTTACGAGTATGCTATTTTAAGACCAAAGGAAAAGGAAATACAAAAGAAAATACAGGAAAATTTTTTATGGCATTTGCTTAAAACAACTGACGTAAAAGTAAAAAATGTAAAGGATTCTGTTTTTTTAATGATAAAATTGTTGATGATTTTTCTCTAAATCCTTTTAATATAATTTTTTTTTATTTTTTATTTTTTATTTAAAAAATTAATATTTAAATTATAAGCAGCAAAGCAAACACTTACCTTTTCTTTCTTTTATCAATTAATTATGCTCCAACGCCAAAAAAGTACTTTTTTTGTTTGCAATGACGCTGTAATGAAATCAAAAACAGTAAAAAGAGAAACCGAAAATTAAAATCAGGTAATGAATGCGGAGAAAAGATTTTAATTAAAAGAAAATCTTTTATTTTATTTCTAAAGGAAAAATAAATAAAATTTAAATAAACCCTATTGCTATGGAGAGTTACAATCGACCTTGACGAAACACCCTTTAAAGTGGAAGAGAAATTTGAACTCAAAGCTATTAAAGCAGATCTTTTTAATTGAAATCCTCACAGTAAATCATATAAAAAGTACCTTTTTTTAAAAAAAGTAGCACAATTGTCAAAGGTCACTATATTGTTATATAGGTCACTAACTGACCACTCAAACTTCGTCCCGCCCAAAATTGATTTTTTTTATAGCCCAAAACAGTAGTAATTCGCATTATATTCGGTATACAAGTTAATAATGTCGATTTTTTTTATTTGAAAAATGTATTTCTTATAACAACAAAATGAATTGATACATTATTCATAGTATTGTCTATTCGTTAGCCGTTTACTTTCTCCCATCTTTCTGGTAGCGTATGGATTCCGCGCCAAAAGTACTTCCCTTTTCTGAAGTGAAGGGCGTTCTGTATATATCGAAACAAGTGGTAGTGAGAAGTGGCAAGGTCTGGGCTAAAAGGCGGGTAAGCCAAAACTTCCCATACACTGGTCGAATATTCTGGTGATTTTTCTTTGATTGGCGTCAGAAAGGCGTCTGCAAGGGGGCTATTGTCAGAAATTGAGGACTCTCCGAAGGCCAAAATGTGGATTTATACGGCTATAGGCAGACCTATACCTTTCTATGGTATTGTACTTTGATGAAGGCCTCTGCATAGAAAGTACATACTGAACTCCTTGATGAGAGTACAAAAGTCGGCACTGATTGGTGTTGCGCTCAGTGCCATTATGAATATCTGGACACCTGATATCATGGACGAATCGACTGCTTCCATGTCCCTGCTGTGAATCAGGGAATATGGTCTCAGATTATCAGAGAATTACGCTGAGCTGCTGCATCGGATTGGCTTCTCTACCATGAGGACCAATCTAAGGACATCTATTCCGAATAGGAATACCTGAAAAAAGTCGTTGGAGAGGAACACGGAAAGTATCTGACTCTAAACGGACGGATCAAAGATTGGTGGTGTAGATTCTGACGTCCATTCTTCTAATCTTAATATCAACAGATCCTACAGATTGCCAGATCACTGCACTTATTGAAGAATACTGTCACAACGGTACGGAAAGTATGCATTTATACGGACAGTCTGTCTGCTATTAAATCCCTAGGGGCTTTAAATACTAAGTCCCTGACGGTGAGGAAATGCCACTCAGCACTAGGAGTGATGGTCGAGTACTTTGATATCAATAAATAATAAAACAGTAGGCCGCCGGTGTCTTCAATGAGAGGCGGGCTCCAACTTGTAGACAGAGGGTGGACAAAAAAAGGTATAGGCATCTGCTTAACTCGGCGAGAAGTAGGATAGCGGTAATATCAGCATTTACGGGTCACTGTATAATGAAAAGACATGAGCTTAGGTTGGGCCAAAGGGACTCTGTGCTATGTAGTTGCTGTTTGTAGGAAGATAAGGAGACCACGGAACATCTTTCCTTGGGATACCCGGCGTTGGCAGAATTTAATTTCGGTGGGCATATTGTTAGTATTTGGGGCTCTACGAGAAACTCCTGTAGGGCTGATTAGAAAGTTTATAGAGAGGGCGAACTGGTAGGATAACTTATCAAGCTGTCGGAGGGAAGTTATTTTGTGGACGATTGTCTGGCGTCCCCTTTTAACCTAACCTAACCTAATTGAGACCAGTACTCACGGGATGACACCTATTCATCATTGCATTGTGCTGGTTATAGAAAAATAGGTTATGGGGGCGAGGAAAGAAGAAGTAGTGTTCGATTTAAATTTACTAATGTCCTAAGAGGCAGAGAAGAGTTTAGCGGGAAGATTGCTCCACAAACGAACTGTGAGACTTAAAAACATATTTTCTCTGCAATGCGATTGGCTGTATAATCAACTACAAATGAATGCGCTCTATGGGAGATACGGATACTGCTTAAGAATATGTGATTATTAGGGATTAATTTCCTTTTTTCGTTAGAACACATTCCATTAAAGTACCAAGAGAACAATGAAACGCACGACACATTGCGATGCTGCTCTAATGAATCGATAAATAGACTTTGAAGCACCGGCCCATACATGGGAATTGTATTCCATCTTACATCGGTTGGAGGTCTGGTAAATATTAAGGATATCAGATGGAGTGAAATATTTCTTACACCGTCTCAGAAAACCAAGGTACTTGCTTGCTTCTTTCGACACTTGAAATATGTGATTGTTTCAACGAACATCCCAATGAATTTTTTACCCAGAATATCAAGAGCATCTGATTCCTCAATATCTACATTACCCATAGACATAGGAGACAACACACCATCATGTCTGTGGGTCTTGCGCGCATTAAAGTCGACCACACTTGGAAATTTCAGGTCGCTTGTAAGCGTGTCGTTCATATTCCGCCTTTTCACCCCATACTCTAAGAGGCTCGGCATACGATCAAAAGAATATGAATGACAAATATTGCTGTCATCTGCAAAAGAGTAGATAGGGTTGGAAGTGAGAATAAAAAGGCGTTAAGAAATATTAGAAATAGAGTTGGAGAAAGAACAGAGCCTTGCGGTACCCATAATTTTATTCAGAACTCGTCAGAAGAGACGCCATCTATAATCACTTTTATACAGCGATCTTTGAAATCGGGTGTTACATCAAATTGCTTTAGATTTCAAATCAAACAAAATTTTGATATTTTTTCATATTAAGTAGTAAATTTACTCGATTTTAATATCACTCGTTTTCGGTTAGCAAAACATACCCGTATGTGTACATTATCTTACTTTTTTTCACTTTAAAATAAAAAAATTGTTTTTTCAAAATTTGCAATTTTTCTAAAAAAAAAATATGGCAACACTAACTCTACATAACTTGCAGCAGAGTGCAGAATAAGTTGATATTGAGCGGGAGTTCTTAAGATTACTAATCTCGTACTTTCTGAAGAGTGGCTTTACAATAGCAGCTCGGCGCGATATTACGCATTGAAAATAGATTTAGAAAAATGTGGTTGTGATGGATATGCTTCACGAAGTTTATATTACAGACCTGTCCGATTATTCGTTTCGATAGCCGGAAAACGCTATACCCAAAAATAAACACGACCGAATTGGCTTAAATTCTGTGTTTTATTTTACAAAGTAAGGTTTTTGTTAAAAAATCTCTTATTATAGCTCTTTGACTTAAGAACGAATCATTTTTACAAAACAATGTTAAAAATAACAATGCCTAAAAAGAAAATACACCACATCAGGGACTGTATGGTAAGATTTTAGCTATAAACTTTATTGGTTTGTGTCAAGGCTCTTGTTTTCCTTTCACTGCCATAATTGTCTGTACTATTAAGAGTTCTACCATTTGCATGTTTAACGGTGTTACCAGTTCGATTCAAGAATATTCGAAATTGATAGTGATATAAAAGATTGATAATTGATATAAAAGGTGGAGCATTGCGCTTGGTGAGAGTCAGTTATCGTTTTACAGTCATAAAGTAAAGTCGTATTTAGGCGTAAATAAAAGTGTCGTATAAGCGAATATTAAGTGCAAGATAAATAAGTTTCTGTATTAAGATAAAGTGTAATTGTGTAGAAAGTGTACAAATAAAAAGAACTGTATAAACAGACAAATTTGCTGCAATATTTTATTTAATGCAATTTTAAAGAACTCAAACGTTTTAAAAAGGTTAAAACGTAACAGTATTTAAAATTAAGTAAAGTTTTCTTAAACGATTTATAAAGCCTATACATAGTTTTTCTTATTTTCATTGTTAACTGCTTACAACATTTTATTTTGTTGTAACAACCCCCATCACTAAAGCTGGGGAAAGTGCATTAAAAAAAAATCTTAAACTAAGTTGCAAGTCATTAGAAAGTAATTGGATCAGACTTCATACTCAATTAAACTCATTAACAGATTGATTGAATTCATTTAAAAGCCTAAAACTAGACAATGCTTACTCTCTATATATATTTCCATTTAGGACAGACATTAAAACAAAACTTTCCTTAAACACTTCTATACACAGACTTAAAAATACAATAACGGTTACTATAAAAAAGAAAGCGAGAGAGAGAGAGAGAGAGAGAGGAGTATGTTAGAAAAAATTATTACTGATTTGATTATGGTGTTATGGTGTTAATGATGTTGTCGTTGTTGTAGTAATGGCAGAGACTGTTAACGTCCTCATTAGTTAGTTTTTGTCATGCTGTGCCATAACGGTTTAATGTGCTAAATAGGCCCATTTTTATTATTTTATTATTTTTTTTTTAATCTGCTCTTTTACTTATGTTTTGCATGCTTAACACCTTAATTCCATAGCCCAGTTAATATAAACAAGCCAGCCAAGATTTAACCAACCGTAAATAGGAGACGGGTCCATTAATAAAAAAACACATACACACACAGACACCAGAACAGCCCACCAAATGAAACCAAAGCAAACCAACCATTTTAATATTTACAAGGCTGTGTATTGCTGCTCTGCATTAACCTCATTTTCACTTTTAAATCTCTCTTTCCTACTCCCTTTCTCCTCAAATAACTGTAATGCTCTTAAACTTGTTTTGTTTGCTCAATTTTTACACACACACACACTCTCTCTCTCTCTCTCTTCTTCTTCTATTTGTTAGGTTTCTTTTAATAATTTAACAAACAACAACAACATGGAAAAATCTTAAAACAGAAATGACAAAATAAAATGAAATGAAAACAAACCAGTCAGCAGAGATAAAATAAATGAATGCAAAGCAGAGAGTACATTCTGGGATATATAGAGAGTGAAGGAGGATTTTTAACCAGATGCATGCAAGAAATGAGAATGATTAAAATTATGCAGAAAAATGTAGAAATACAGTCTAACACAAAAAATTAAACACACTGAAAAATGTAATGACATTTTAATACAAAGAGATTCAACAATTTCAACAGGAAGTCCGGAAGGGCAAAGCGGAAATCATTGGGAGTGTTTTTGTGTGAGAGAGTAGCAATGAAACTTTGGAACTGCTACTGAATACGCACTGACCGGGTTGTAGGGGGGATGAAACCGAGTACTCAAAATCAGAGTTCCTCGCGGCTTCTCCAACCCGGACAAGCGATCTAGTGTGCTTTATTGTGACCGAGAAGAAAGTGAACTGGACGGTGTTTTCTTTTAAGTTTTATAAATCACCAGGGCCTGGAAAAGGAATATATAGCATTCCTAAGTAATGGGAAGAGGTTATCCTATGGTAAGAGGCTTACCCCTAAGGTAAGGAAGCTCAACCATGCTATTGAAGGTGTTCATAGTTTTTACTGAAAACGTCGGAAAGACATGTGCATCATGTCAGGGATATCTTCACCACGCTCAACTTCTGTGGGTCACAGTACGCACACCTCCGGGGAAGGTAGATGGAAACAGCCCTACATGATGTTATTGGGACAATTGAGAAAATGCTTAATAAGAAGGAATATGTTATGGCATCCTTCTCGGATATTGGGGATGCTTTTAACAATGTAAACCCCAATTCATATTTGGTGTTAACTGAAGGATATCGATTTGAACAGGAAACAAGCTTAGCAACAGTTCTATTACCTCCAGTTTGTCTATGGGCAGAATAAGGAAGATTGTGACTAAGGGAACGTCGTAGGGTGGAAAGTTTTTACCACTACTGTGGAACCTGGAATCATTTTTAGGCTCCGTAGCGCCACGTTAAGCAAGCCGATGGAATAATTGCGAGGCGCCCTTTTGATTTGAGTTTGAGTTTGGGGCGTAGTCCTATAAAGACCGAGCTGGTTCTGTTTACCAGGGGTAAAATATACTGGATTTTAGGTCGCCAAAGTTGGGCGTCATTACTCTGAAATTCTCGAAGGATGCTAAGTATCAAGGCGTGATTTTGGATTCGAAGCTCTCGTGGAAAAGTAATACTGTTAATCGAATAAGAAAGGCATTATGTACCTTTTTAATTCATAGGATGTATACCGTATGTGTGTGAAGTTAAATACGAAAGTTAAATATGTTTTTCTTAACATAACAAAAACTTGTGTAAGTTAACAGAATATGTGTGAAGATAAATACGAATATGAAATTTTTCTGTTAAGTTAACAGAGACTTCTATTTTAGCATTACTTCCACAATTGTGGATTATAAAATATAAATTTGAATAAAAATAACTAAACAAAGGTAAAAAATTAGAGAAATTTGAAACAATATTTCTTAATTCTCATTAGGTCAATTTTTGGTTTACTATAATAGCATTGAATTAAATTGGCTGGACGGTGGGGGAGGTGGGGGGAAAAAAGTTAGCTACGGTCTATATATCTCCGATCTGGTACTTTGCAGCCCAAAAAGGAAAACTGGCCCTGAAGCCTTGAAACCTTGGCTATAAAGCCCACCAGGTCCGATTCCCCCACAATTGCATCTTAGGTCCGATTTTTCATGAACGACATATATATACGGTAAAAATGAAAAATAAAAGTTAGCTACGGTCTATATATCTCCGATCTGGTACTTTGCAGCCCAAAAAGGAAAACTGGCCCTGAAGCCTTGATACCTTGGCTATAAAGCCCACCAGGTCCGATTCCCCCACATTTGCATCTTAGGTCCGATTTTTCATGAACGACATATATATACGGTAAAAATGAAAAATAAAAGTTAGCTACGGTCTATATATCTCCGATCTGGTACTTTGCAGCCCAAAAAGGAAAACTGGCCCTGAAGCCTTGATACCTTGGCTACAAAGCCCACCAGGTCCGATTCCCCCACAATTGCATCTTAGGTCCGATTTTTCATGAACGACATATATATACGGTAAAAATGAAAAATAAAAGTTAGCTACGGTCTATATATCTCCGATCTGGTACTTTGCAGCCCAAAAAGGAAAACTGGCCCTGAAGCCTTGATACCTTGGCTACAAAGCCCACCAGGTCCGATTCCCCCACAATTGCATCTTAGGTCCGATTTTTCATATTTTTTGGTGGACGATTGTTTTAAATGTAATTACCAGCTACAAGAAATAAAATTCATTTGTTATTGCTACTGTATCTCTCTAATTATATTTTTTTAATTTTTACAATCCTTTACCTTGTTTTGTTTATTTTTATACCAAATTATGTTTTTATACCAAATTATGTTTTATAATCCACAATTGTGGAACTAATGTTAACATAACAGTCTTTGTGATCTTAACAGAAAAATTTCATATTCGTATTTATCTTCACACATATTCTGTTAACTTACACAAGTTTTTGTTATGTTAAGAAAAACGTATTTAACTTTCATATTTAACTTCACACACATGTATACCGTATTGGATGTACACCGATGTCATTAGACCAATCCGCACCTATTGCGCTCTTATCTGGTGGAAGGCGGTGGATACTGGATCACAACTGACCATTCTGAATATGGAGCAGAGACTAGCCGAGCTATGCGTCCACAGCTCAAGTCAGTTTGGAGACAATATTGAGCAAACAACCCCTGGTTAGTTTTGACAAATGTGTCTCTGCAAAGTTTGCACTTAAACTCATCGTACATAAAGTGGGTGAACCGATGCTGACACATCGGACAGATTAGGCGGTACCTACTCTGAACTTTAGAAGAGTTTACGTCAGTAAGCTGCTGGATCCGTCCTCCGAGATGACTCAGCCGCTGTCTAACCATGACTCGAAGACGGAAACGAGTACAGGGTAGGGCTTCTATTCTGATGACTTGAACCTCAGGATCTCTGTCACACTACTCGATGATTGCACGGTTTTTCAGGCAAAGGTTTACGCTATAGACAGCGCCGCAACAGAATACGATTGACAAATGTTGCTGTCGTCTGCGAAAGAGTAGATAGGATTGGAAGTGAGAAGAAGAAAGTCATTAAGATATATTCAGAATAGAGTTGGATAAAGAACAGAGCCTTGCGGTACCACTGAATTTAACCTGAACTCGTCGGATGAGAACTCTTATAGAACGATCTCTGAGAATGCTTGATACAAATCGAGAGAAATGACTACCAACACCAAAGGCAGTAAGTTTCGATACTAATGCCACATGCCAAACTCTATCAAACGCCTTGGAAATATACAGGGCCACAACTTTGCTGTCACCAAAACCATGAATGTTCCACCTCTCAATGAGTACCGCCAGCAGGTCGCCAGCAGAACGGCCCTTGCGGAAGCCGTATTAACGATTGCTTAGCAAATTGTTGGACTACAAATATTTGACAAGGTGATAATTAACAATACTCTCCATAACCTTGGAGAGTGCGAACAGACTGCAATTGGGCGTTTGTTTTCAGAGTTGATAGCCTCACCCTTATTACAGACTGGCGTTACATTAGCAACCTTCAAGTAGAATGGATAAATACCGGTGCGATATGACGCTCTGAAAAGGTTGGCTAATGAACGCGCAAGCGTCGAATAACACTACTTCAGGACCAGTGCTGGTATGCCATCTGGCCCAGAATTTTGATTTTTTTTATATTGTGATTTGCAGGAACCTTTTTTACGGCACGCGCTCGAAAAATATACTAGGCATAGTTACTGATACCCTTTCGAGTGCGGGCAGCGGTTGAAGGGTCTCCGGCAAGCTAGAATTACTTGCAAATAATTCTGCCAAAAGGTATGCATAATCAACCGGGTTCATGAATGCTTGGTCATTCCTTAAAAGAACTGGAATCGAACTAGCACTATTCCTGAGTCTTTTAACGAATGACCAAAAGCTCTTGCTTCCCCTGGGAAAATTAAGAACTTTAGCACGAGGGCGCTAATCGTAAAGAGCCTTCTCACGCCTAAGTACTACGCACACGGATATCTCGCCTGTTTGCATAGAGAATCAGGTCGCATTTATTGTTGCGCAAATTCCTGAATGTGTCCCCTCTAGATCTGACTGCTAGTCTACACGTCTGATTGAACCAAGATTTATTTCTTGATTTAAGCGAAATCTGTTTGGACGGAATGAACATACCCATCCCAAGCTTTATTATTTTGACGACCATCTCTGCCATAGCATTTAAGTCGAGGAAACAAAGTTTGCAATTGAAATGCCCAAAGAAATCGCTGAGCTTAGCCCACAATGTTTTTTCGTAGACACAAACAGGTCGTCTCGTAGCTGGAGGTGAGACGCCATGAAGGGCGGAGAACGAAAAATAGGCAGAAATGGTGCAATGATCTCAGTTACCGAGAGGTGCAAGAATCTCAACTTCATACTTTTCAGGGTGTGAAATAACCATCTACACACGATATGCATATGTGTAGGTTCATTCACTAAAATGCCTAAACGCCCACAAAAATATGCAACACAAATAGCAGCACGCACTGTATTTATCTGTATATGTAATACGCAGAGCCAGACAATAAAACGTTTTTAAAATAAAATCCTAAAAGCAAGAAAAAAAATCTTCTTTTAAATGTTAAGTATACGAGCGCAAATATAGGTTATGTGTATGTGCGTGTGTACCATCAGAAAAGGCATATGTTGTGGGAGAACATGCAATAAATTTACAAGATACACACATACATACACACTAACAGATATGAAAATATATGTTGTACATCATACATACATCAAAACATATTAAGGAAATACGTTTTTATACTCATTTTAGTTATATATGTGTGTGTAACTACTCCCAACAAAAATATAAGTATGTAAGGGGTGTATTTTATAGAGGTATAGAACTTTAACTTGCAATAAAGCGACGATGGATTATTCGATTGACATGAATTTTATTTATCCGAAAGATACTCTTGTGGCATTACATTTTAAATATGATTTCTGGCATATGACCGCTACGGCTGCCGCGGATGTAGTCCAATCTGGACGTCCAATTTTCGATGACTTTTTCTAACATTTGTGGCCGTATATCAGCAATAACACAGCGAATGTTGTCTTTCAAATGGTCAAGCGTTTGTGGCTTTACCGAATAGACCAATGACTTTACATAGCCCCACAGAAAGTAGTCTAGCGGTGTTAAATCGCAAGATCTTGGAGGCCAATTCACAGGTCCAAAACGTGAAATTAGGCGGACACCAAACGTGTCTTTCAATAAATCTTGTTGAAACCACATCTCCTGGACATCATGGTTATTCAATTCAGGAATGAAAAAGTTAGTAATCATGGCTCTATACCAATCACCATTGACTGTAACGTTCTGGCCACCATCGTTTTTGAAAAAGTCCGGACCAATGATTCCACCAGCCCATAAAGCGCACCAAATAGTCAGTTTTTCTGGATGTAACGGTGTTTCCACATACACTTGAGTATTACCTTCACTCCAAATGCGGCAGTTATGTTTGTTGACGTAGCCATTCAACCAGAAGTGCGCTTCATCACTAAACAAAATTCGCTTATGAAAATCGGGAACAACGGTAATCTCGTTTTGGACCCATTCGACGAATCTACGCCAGGCGTGAGTCTATTCACGATGAATTGCGAAACCAAACTGAGAATAAATCACTTGACAGCTGTTAGATCGGTAGCCATCTTGAAAAGTAATGCCAACTTAAAGTTCTATACCTCTATAAAAAACACGCTTTACATAAGCATGAGTAACAACTGTTTGTCTTTATATTTCTTGTTGAGGATATATGTACATATGTATGTATATATATGTGTGTGTGTCTATACAATATTACCACATGACTTGTTAACCGTTGTTGTTGTTGTTTTAACTTTCTCTTTGCTATACTCTCCCACTAACTGTATGCTCTCAAATGATACATTTGACAATTTAAGCCGTTATTTTCTTCATTTTTTATTTACACTTTATGAGAACTATGTGATGAGTTGTTGTGGGTAAAAACTCAAATAAAACCAGAGCCAAATGATTGAAGAAATTGAATTTTAATTTTTTTTTATTGTAATTTTAGCCAGGAATGGTAACATATTATTGATATATTTTAGCGATTATTTTGTAATTATTGAAATTTGTTAAAAGCAAAAAGTTTGTGGTTTGCATTATCATATGTATACTTTTAGGCGAAAATTTTATTTGTTATCGAAATTCAATTTAATAAATTTGCAATGTTAAATCTACAATGAAAACATTTTGATTAATAGCTAATACTCGTACGTACGCCAAATTCTTTTGATATAAGTTTTATTAAAATTAGAGATGACACTGATTTTCAAGTAATACCAAGGGTAATAGAAATATAATTACTTACAATTCGAGTGATTCACTCTTAAGATTTTGTATGGAAATGTATGTAATTAATTTCATAATCGGGGGTTGTATTATGAATGAGAGAGCGAATGATGAAAAAATAGTGTGCAACAGTGTGAACATTGCATTAAAGAGGTTTTTAACTGTTATCGGCATTTTTGTTGCTTCTCAATATTTTCTTTACTTTATCGTTTTGTTATCGATATTTTTAATAGGAAATAGTTGGTAAATTTGTTCGTTTTTACAAAAATTTTTATAGAAATATGATTGAATTATTGAAAATACACAACTTGTATCCATACCAATTTTTCCATTCCAATTTTTGCTTAGATTTCGAGCAGCACTGTATGTAAATTTGTGCACCACGTATTTAATAGAGTGTGTGTCACTGTGGAATATTAGGTAAGAACCCACGTTCCAACCAAGAAGTCGTCCGTTCATTCCCAGGCTACACCATCTAACAATTTTCAACAACGATATCACCTCACAAAATTACTAGCGACTGGTTATGTGTATTTACGCTGTGAAAAACTTCACTAACTAATATATCTGTTGTTCGGAACTGGCGTTTGCAGGTTTTTGACCTTTCAATGAGTCTAGTTGATCATTCTCCGTATATAAAAATCAATATTTACGAGGGCGGATTGACATTGAAGCTACCTAGCGCTAGATGGCAGCACAAACACAAAAACTTTTTTCTTTCTTAGAAATTACGATGTGTCGAACGTCAGCCGTTAAACTTTAGCCAAATTCATCGATTAGTTTATTTGTTGTAGTCGTTTGAAGTAAGGAACTTTTGTGTTTCTTGGAAAATGGAAAAAAGTGAATTTCGTGTAGTGATTAAACACTATTATTTGAAAGGCAAAACGGCGAAAGAAACAAAAGAAAAGCATGATAAACATTACGACTAATCCGCTCCGTCAGATTATATGGTAAAATATTGAATTGCGGAATTTAAACGGGGCCGAACAAGCACTGCAACTATACCATAACAGGAAGGTCAAAAGAGGTGGTTACTGAAGAAAATATCAAGAAAATCCTCGATATCGTTATGAATGATCGCCGGGTAAAAATACGTGAGATTGCTGAAATGGTAAACATATCATATGAACGTGTGTTCAACATTTTGCATGAACACTTGCATATGAAATAGCTATCGGCATTTTGGGTGCCGCGTTTGCTCAGTGTCGAACAAAAACGAGTTCGACAGATCACTTCACAGCGGTGTTTGGACATGATAAAGCATAATCCTGCTGATTTTTGGCGTAGATTAATAACTGTTGATGGAACGTGGGTTCACCACTACACACCTGAAATCAAAAATCAATCGAAGCAATGGGTGGAAACTGGTGGAAGTGCTCCGAAGAAGGCGAAGGCAGAGAAATCGGCTGGCAAGGTTATGGCCACTGTATTTTGGGATGCACACGGACTATTGCTCATCGCTTATCTTGAAAAGGGATCCACAATCACAGGAGAGTATTAACGTGCATTATTGGATCAATTGTTTGATGCAATCAAGGAAAAACGACCACATTTAAACAAGAAAAAAGTGCTCTTTCTTCAAGACAACGCACCGGTTCACACAGCAATAGATACGATGCTAAAACTACGAGAAATCCACTTTGAATTGGTTGATCATCCACCTTATAGTCCAGATTTAGCCCCTAGTGACTTTTTCCTGTTTCCGAACTTGAAAAAATGGCTCGCAGGAAAAAGATGCATCTCAAACGAAGAAGTAATTACCGAAACTAATGCGTATTTTGAGGAGATCCCAAAATCGTATTATTCAGATGGTATAAAAAAGTTGGAAAATCGTCTTACTAAGTGTACTGAGCTAAAAGGAGACTATGTTGAGAAATGAATGGTTTTTGAAAAAAAAAAAATGTTTTTTTCCTACTTAGGTTGCTTGAATATCAATCCGCCCTCGTATTTACAGAAGATGAGAAAATATTATTTTTGCTCAAGAGTGCATATCTTTTTCGATCTACCTTGGTTTTCACGTTCTTTGTGAGACGTTCAAGGTTGCCAGATATACATAAATAATTAAATTTTTACAAACAGTTAAACGACAAGAATATTTGCCATAAAAAAATATATAGAAACGTATAAAAATTATACTTTTTTTCCGTCACTCCTCTAGTATATATTGCTTTGTTTCAGTTTCTTTAATAAATTTGATATTTTCAAGGTAAGTAGATGATGATTAATCCGCTGTAGCTTACTCCATATGAATTTTGTGTGTGTAGTGGTGAAGATCCTTGCTAACTGGTGGTGATCTTTACTTTAGCATTATAATTTTTCCCAGTAGGTGGCGCATTTTTCTTGATCATTCGTCTGATGTTTGTCATCATTGCCAGAGGTATGCGGGAAGGTAAGGGGGCTTTTTTCTTTATTTTCTTAGATGGAGTTGCCTGGAGGGATGTTGAAGTCTTTTTTTATTATTAAACATTCGAAACCATAATTAAATTTTTTCTTCGTTATGTTCTCTGCTGTGGCTCAAACCTGGGTTGTTTGTGTTGTTGTGCGTGCGCCCTAACCACTATTTTAAAAATAATAATGTAATTAATTTTTTAACTATAACTGTTATTTAAAAACTAAACATTTTGTTCTTACGTTTTTAAATTAAAGTTTATTCGAAAAAATTTTCAATTTTGTTTTTTTAACTTGAGACCAGCATTCAGGGGATTACCCCTACTTATGCAGTGCATTCCGCTTGTACTAGGACAATAGGTTATGGGGAGGAGAATAGAGGAAGTACTGTTTATGTACGTTTGATTTGAATTTACTCATAACGTAAGTGACAGGAAAAACTTTCGCTGGAAGACTATTCCACAAACGAACTGTGAGACTGAAGAACGCATTCTCTCAATAATGCGTTGTGCGATTCATTGGACAATCAACTACAAAGGGATGAGCTCTACGGGAAAAAAGAGTATTACAAGAATATATGTGATTATCAAGAACTAAATCCCTTATTTCGTCAAAACACATTCCGTTATAGTACCGATAGAACAAAGAAACACACGCCACATTGCGACGATGCTCTAAAGAATCAATAGAGTTGGCTAACCTCCGTCATTAATAAGCATCTTCGCCCTCTCCTATACACGGTCGAGAAGCTCCAAAATCGCTTGTTTTTATACAGGCGCTCTAACAACTACACCGGTTTATTCGGTATTCGAAAACTGAAGATTTCGACAAAACCAAAAAACCGGTCGAATTATAACCGTCCGATCTCCCTACTACCTACTCTTTTTATTTCTTTAATACCGTTTTCTGTTATCGAAGTTTTCTATTCAAAGCTTTGCTGTTTGTCTTCTAAATTGTTGCTGTAATTATCGATTAACAAATATGTCTGTGCTATGCTTTTATTTGCTAATCTATCATCATTCACATCATTTTTTTTATAATAAAAGTAATTAACTTTTCATTACTTTCAATGCAAGACATTTATTTTGTATAATAAAACCACACAATAAATTTTGAAAACAAATGTATAGAATTTCGGGTGATAAAAATACATACACGCGATGACAAAAATATTAACAAAAAAATGTATTTTTTCTAAGTAATTTTTTTATTATAATTTGTTACTCGTTCATGTAACTTATTCACAGACACGCTGTGTTCAGTTCTTTGTGTGAGTAAATGTCACTCATTCATTCATTCCTTTATTCCCCCGTCTCCTATATACGTTTACAGTTAAAGATTAACATGACAACGCACAACCAATCAGCCATCTTGTCATTCATAAATTTTCTTTTTCTCTCTTCTTAATTATCTAATGACATTAACTTTTGTTACCTTTAACAACAGTAACAGCAACAACAATAGCAGCACAGCAAGTATTATAAATAAATGACAACAGCAACAACAACAAAACTGATAATACAAAAATATAATAAAAATAAGTTTGTTTAGACCTACACACAGTTCTTTCAACACATAGAAGAGACATATGAAAAGTTTTATTTTGTGCGCTTAAAGACCTCATAGACGTGCAAACATGTTTGAGTAACATTGTGTCTGTGTTGCTTACACGCTTAGGTTGTGTATGGCATTTTTTTATCTTTAGCGGTCACAAACGAAATATTGGTCTATCAGCCCTTTAAGGATGGAAGAGAGTCAATTTGTTTGCTTGAAATTTAGGAAAACAGTGTGTTTTTAATACGTGTGAACAGCGGATGAGAGAGAGGTAGTTGAGAGTATTGTAAGCTTTAGTTATTTTGTTATTGCAAGTGTAAAACCATATTAAATTATTTGTTATTACGTTTTCAGATTATTATTATTATTCATTTGATCATAGTAATTTAGGTTATGGTGTGTTAATGAATAGGTTTAGGTTGCTCTGCTATTTTTGCTGAGGTTGTTGTTTTTGTAAAGTATTTACTATAATAGCAGTACATATTATTGTAATAGTAAAATCCAAAAAAGAATAATTTAAGTTGAAATATAATTTAATTTAATTTTACAACAACAAAAATTAGAGTCTGTCATATTGTTAAGGTTCTAAATAAAATATTTTTTATAAAGGGTCAGCCATTTAACGTTTTTTGTTCAACTAGTGCTTATTTCGTGAATGGTAACACTTAGCTCATGTCTGATTTGACAGATAATTAGTTTTATCCTTCCGCTGAACGAATATGGTTGTGTATACGCTTGAACAACGCTGGGAATCTTGGCCTGCAATCGACTTACAGAAGATGCCGATTTTGCCAAAAAAAAATCATCTTTTCAGATGAAGCTCATTTTGATCTTGGCGGGTATGTAAACAAGCAAAATTGACGCATTTGGGGCACAGAAAACCCGCACGCATACACTGAAAAGCCGATACACCATAGACGAGTCCCTGTTTGGTGCGGCTTTTTGTCCAGAGGCATAATTGGGCCATTTTTCTTCGAAAATGAGCAAGGAGTGGCCGTTACAGTTAATGGCGATCGTTATCGGGCCATGTTGAACGAATTTTTGTTCACAAAAATTGAAGAGGAGGATATTAGCAACATTCGGTTTCAACAGGACGGCGCTACATGCCACACAGCCGAAGCTGCACTCGTTTTGCGCCCTGTTTTTGAAGATCACATTATCAGCCGCAGAGCTGTTATCGTTTGGCCACTTCGCAGCTGCGATTTGACACCGTTGGACTATTATTTGTGGGGTGCCGTCAAATATAAGTGTTACGCCAACAGGCCAGAGACTATTGACGCTTTAAAGGACAATATTCGTGAAGCCATTGGTGAAATACAGCTGCACACAATCGATAATGCGCTTAAAAATTGGACCGATCGTGAAATTATTTTCCATTATTAACTGGAAGGATTGTGCTTACAAATAAAAAAAGATATTTGAGAAAATCTTCAGTAGTTTTTTTTTTATAGCATTTAAAAAAAAATTATTTGGCAGACCCTTTATATAGAGCGTCTTCCATTAAGCCAGCGTTCTGCAAACTAATATTAATGCATTTTACAATTGCTGTGGTAATTGAGAGTCTCTCACTCAAGCCACTTTGCACTGTGTTTTTACACTTGTTTTCTCTTTACTTCTCTTTGTTTATTTTTTGCCTATGCGTGTGACTACTTTTGTGTGAGAACAGAAGAGAAGAGCAGTTCTTTGCCGAAATCTGCATTAAGTATTTCCTATATTTTAATTTAAATAAAATAAAGTATGTGCCACTGTGTGCGCAATAAAACGTGTTCAGATTTCCATTTCTCTGGCATGGTTTGTGTTGGCTTTGTGAACCAATAAGTTTTGTCGTTTACTTGCGTATTCCTGCGACTAAGAAAATCTGACAAGAACAAGTCTAACGGGGTCAAATCACATTATATCGGTGGCCAGTTCGCATCACTACCATATGAGATGGCCATTTCCTCAAATATTTCGTATAGAATGTCAAACATCGCATGTTTTTTTCTACGTCTCTCTTATAGGCAGCAACTGGCTTTCCACAAAGCATCCATTGCTTTGTTTCAGTTTCACTAATCAAGTAGGTGATTAATATCACTGTAGCCCCCTCTATATTGATTGTGTAGTGGTGAAGATGCTTGTTAAATGGTGGTGGTGATCTTTACTTTAGCATTGTAATTTTTTCCCAGTTGGTGGCTTTTTTTGCTCATCATACGTCTGATGTTTGTCATCAACGCCAGAGGTGAGCTGGAAGATCAGGAGAGCTTCTTCTTTATTTTTTAGATGGAGTCGCCTGTAGGGAAAGGCGAAACCACAATTTAATTTTTTCTTCATATTTTCTGCTGAGACTTGAACCAGGTTCACTTGTTATGCATGCACTCTAACCACTACACCCCGCCACCTCCAACCGTGGCTTGTAGTGCTAACATATTGAAACCACATGTCATTGGTGTCTATACCATTATTATCATCATCATCATACCGGCCAGGCACTATTGCAGAACACTGCGATCGATGGCATCTATTGTGCCCCTACCAGTGTATAGTTTCTAATGAACATGAGCATATCCGAATGGTGGATATGTCACCGAGTGAGATTCTATGTCTACCTAAACATTTCCACCTAAACCCATCAAGAACCGTTGTCTCTGATGAGTGTGAGCAAGCACATCTGTGACCACCATCCTCTTCAAATGCGCTCCTAGTCTACAGTGGCCCCTATGAAACTTGATTAGTAGTTTCAAGTATGGCCTCTTCAGAGCAACACACAAATTGCACCGCCCTAGAGTGGCGTATCACCATTGAGCTTTCTAGCGTTCTAAGCTTCTGGCAATTTCCCAATCCTTGACTAGATTTGGAATGGTAGTAAGTGGTGCCCCACAGTATAGTTTCGGACCGATCAGGGTGTCACGAAACCTTTTTTGGCCAATGCATCCACTATCTATCTATCTATCCCACAGGGTACAGGTACCCAAAACCACTGGACCTTATTTCCATGCGAAAGCTTTGACAACGTATCGTACGTAACAAAACCAGGATCTGAGCCTCGAAGACAAGCAACAATTATCCCAGTGGGTTAGACAATTCTTTGTTGGCTCCATGAACACCAGTACTAATACAGTCATTCCTTTTGGAGCCATAGGTATACCAGTTCAGATCAAACTCACTCCTAACAAAGGAGTGAAACCCGGCCCGGGAATTCTACCCAGGATCTCCTGCCAGAGCACAAAGACAAAGGCATAACATCCAGGACCAAAGATGGGCCTCCAGCCACCCTGCGTAGAATGGACAGACTTCCCGACGTTTTTAGGGAGCCCTTGGAGAAAAACTTTGCTGCCGAACATGCCGTCACCCTCATCACGTAGATGTGAAGCGAGGCCAAACCAATCAGGACCCTCAAGACCACTGTTGGACACGTTCTTTTTGCTCCAGTTATAACGAGGTAGGCAAGTCACTGTACCCTAGCCTTTATCCACCAAACTATCGACGCGTAAATAATAATGGGCCAAATAACAGCGGTATACATTTCTTATCGTAAGAGAAGCGACTTGCCCAAATGGCCCTTATCGCCTTTGTCGGAACGGCACCGAGTTCCAACTGAGCCTCCTATCCAGAATGGCACTTAGATACTTAAGCGCCCTAGAAAAGTTGATGGTGGTAGTACAACAACTGTTTCTAAGGGATTTATTGAGAGTCCTTCTTGAGTGCACCAATTTGACATCTCACCCAGGGCCGTCCACATGAGTCCATATTCAGGCAAAAATAAATAAGTAATTAACGAACTATAGCACTCGCCGTTGACGGTGATGGCCTGGCATACATCGTTTTCAAAGAAAAATTGGTTCGATAACGCCATCGGCACATTTTGTGGGTTAGAATCGTCTCGTATTCGTTAATTTAGTTTTTTGGTGTACCCAGAATTTTGCCTTATCGCTTTAGCTGATTTTTGTATAAAAATCAGGGTCAGTTTCCAACTACTTTAGGGCCTATTTATCAAATACAGTCGTGTACTTTATGCTCTTGGGTCAGTTAACTTTTGTATGGTTGCAGACAAAAGTAAGGAGGAAAATTCTTGAGTGTTTCGAAATCAACAGCCTTGGATTCTCCTGCACACACTCAAAAGACAACTGCGATGTTTACGGCAGTTCATGGTTTTCAGCATTGGTAGGGCATTGATTTGTTGTTTACTGAACTAGTTTACTTGAAATTATCTACCAAACTGTGAATAATCCTCTTGGTGGGACGATTGTGGCGCGCCCAAAATAAAGAAAACTAAAAAAAAGTTGCCAAAAGAAATCATCCATTTTATTAAAACAATTTGATCATTTTCACGCTTTGTTCAACGCTCTATCAGTCCCTAGTAATTCGGCAGGACAAATGAAAAAATTAGAGCCAATTCGATAGTTATAAGTTAATGGGGTCATTTGTTTCGCGTAAAGCGATTGCTGTTTAAGAGCTATCAAAACCAAAATGAATTTATTATTCACAGCGCAGCATACAGTAGTGGCTTTAATCTATGCATCAATTGCTCCTTGCAAGGCTTAAAGTTGTTTATAAATTAGATTTTTAATATTCTAAAGCGATTTTCAAGTCAAATTGACTTTCTTCTGCCATTGATTTTTCAAGATGTATTTACAATTTACTTGCCATGTTATTTCTAGATTTCCCCATAATATCTTTTTGTTTATATTTAAATATGTATTTTCTAAACAATAGTATGGAAATTAATGAAAATCTTACCTGTTATTTTACAATTGTTGTTGTTCTTGTTGTTTACTTAAGTAATAATATTGTTTACAAACAATACAAAGCTGTTTTAGCTGAGTAATCTAATTAATTATTTATTGATGATTTGTTTTTTTCTCACAAAACACTTGAACACTATTTTATTTAATTATTTTTTAATTAATTTTTTTTTTCTTAAAGAAATTTTTAAATTTTTTGCTATAGAAACACTTGATTAAATATTTAAACTAAAAAAAAATTATGTTGAAATATTATACTTCCAAGGGCTTATATTAATTTATATTTGAATTCTTTTTGTTAAAACTTAATTTTTTTCTTTTTGTAATTTTATTTTATTTATTTTGGATGATTTTTATTTCAAAATTGAACGTTTTAGATGGATAAACTGTAAAGAAATAAGAAAAATAGATTAATAATTGAAATCGTAAAAAAAGAGAAATTAAAACAAATAAAAAGTACCTCTTTGCTACTTGACCCCATTTTCTTACCATTTTTATGTTTTTATTTGCGATTTTAATATAGCGGGTAACTCTTCTGAATAAAAAGTCTTCTTAATTCAGGGGGTTTACACGATAATAAAGGGTCCGCCATCTAACGTTTTTTGTTCAACTAGTGCTTATTTCGTGAATGGTAACAGTTAACTCATGTCTGGTTTGACAGATAATTAGTTTTATCCTTCCGCTGAACGAATATGGTTGTGTATAGGCTTGAACAACGCTGGGAATCTTGGCCTGCGATCGACTTAAAAAAGATGCCGATTTTGTCAAAAAAATCATCTTTTCAGATGAAGCTCATTTTGATCTTGGCGGTTATGTAAACAAGCAAAATTGTCGCATTTGGGGCACAGAAAACCGAATACACCCAAGACGAGTCACTGTTTGGTGCGGATTTTGGTCCGGAGTCATAATTGGGCCATTTTTCTTCGAAAATGAGCAAGGAGTGGCCGTTACAGCCAATGGCGATCGTTATCGGGCCATGTTGAACGAATTTTTGTTCACAAAAATTGAAGAGGAGGATATTAGCAACATTTGGTTTCAACAGGTCGGCGCTACGTGCCACACAGCCGAAGCTACACTTGATGTTTTGCGCCTTGTTTGATGTCGTTTGGACACCTTGGAGCTGCGATTTGACACCGTTGGACTATTATTTGTGGGGTGCCGTCAAAAATAAGTGTTACGCCAACAAGCCAGAGACAATTGACGCTTTAAAGGACAATATTTGTGAAGCCATTGGTGAAATACAGCTGCACAGAATCGATTATGTGCTTAAAAATTGGACCGATCGTGTAGGCTACTGCATGGCCAGCCAATTATTTTCCATTATTAACCGGAAGGATTGTACTTTCAAATAAAAAAAGAAATTTGAGAAAATATTCAGTAGTTTTATTTTTATAGCATTTTCAAAAAAAAAAAAAAAGATTTATTTGGCGGACCCTTTATATCCTTAGACGATATTTGTTAGATCTAAATGTGACTATAACAGCATACTGTGAAAATTATCTCTTTCTTTGTAGTCAGTGTTATAGAAAAGGATAATTACATTGTCTCATTAAGAAAGATACGAGTAAACCTTATCAGAGTTATTAAAGCAAAATATCAGTATATTTCGAAAACAAGAGCTAAACTAAAAAAGCGGTTAGCACCACTCTACTCAGCATACTCGAATCAGGTTTACCCACCAGGTAGAGCTGCAAAACGATCGATAATACTATCGATAGTATCGATAGCTTTATTTTTGGCTGACCATCGATAGTTCTTTTTCACTATCGATACTATCGTCAAATTCTATGAGTAAATAAGAAGGCCACTAAATGTAGTCAAAGTCACATTTGCTAAAATTTGTTCGATGCAGTTTGTCGGCCGTATACTTACATATATCGCTATGTAAGTAAGTCTAACAGTCTTTTAAATTTTTATTTATTAAACTGAAATAAAGCATGAATTATAACTAAAATATGTTCGTACATTTTGCATTTAACCCAAACAAATTAATCTTCATTTCGTCAGACCATAGCACATTGTTCTCAAGTTATTCTAACTATTACGGTGCAGGTGTTCTTCCGTTTGCTGAGAAATGATACATTTCGAGAACTCTTACCCATAAGTCTAGCTTCCATGTCTTTTTTTTTCTTTTTGTACGACTTGGAAAAGGAGAATAAATTCATTTTTGAGGCTTTTTGGTGACTTGAAGGGATTAATCTTTAAAGTACGAATTAAAACTTTATCAAAACTGACAGTTGTTCCACGCTTTCTTCCCATAGTCTGTGCAGTTTTCCTCACAGGACCTCATTAATTACTTTAGTTTTAGAGCACTTCATGGTCTGAACAATTTTCGCTTTATATATAAGGATTACTCTTCCATCAAAAAACTTCAGTACATCAAATTTTATGACATATCGCAAAAAATAAAGTACCCCTATTAGTTGTTTCGATACTGTGTATTTATTATTAATATTTTTCTTTTGCTTAAATTCTAATGTTGTTGCTACAAGTAACACTTAAGGCTGAGTTAGTGATAACGTATCGTGTACTTGGGGATCAGCTGTGAAATTCTCTAACATAACCAAAGCACGTTGCTGCTTACGTTTTCGTTGTCACGTAGAAAGTCTATAGAAAATTGATTTTTACGTTGCAAATGTCAACTTTGGCATTACTTTAACAATAAATGGCTGATTGAACTGGTTGCTGCGATACGTTTTCACTAACTAACATCTAAAGTTTGACAATAGTGCAAAGACTTACGTTGTACGTTGTTTGCACTAACTCAGCCTTTAAAAGCATTCGATAGTTTTACAGCTCTACCACCAGGTGCAACGTTGGTCGAAAAAAAGGTATAACATTTGAGCACAGTGTCATTACATTACATCATTTAAGTATATCACATTTAAATTGTTGTTATGCTTGAATAAAAAGTACACTATGAAGTAAATTTTCTGGCATGTTCTGTTAACCGAAATCGAGAGAATTTGAAATCGAATGAAACTTCAACTTTCAACTTTCTTTTCTATCCATTTAATTACCTTTCAAATAAAGTTTAGAATAATTGTTTTCGCAAATTTACTCGATTTAAGTTTCACTCGTTTTCGGTGTATAGAACATACCCTCATGCCTTTTTTTACTTTTTTAAGTATATGCAGTTTTTTTCTACTAAAATTTCAGTTTTTCTGAAAAAAAAAATTACGGCAACACTGCTTGAGATGGTTACCGTACCATGCTCGACTTATATTGTTTACAATTAGTACAATAACAATAACAACGATATACATGTAAGGTAAGCAAGCAACAACAACAATAATAATGTTCGTTTTTTTACTTTTGCATAAATTTTGTTGTTGTCTGCTATTTAAATTTTACTTCTCTTCCAAAATCTACTTTTATTAAAATTGGTTTTGCTGTTTGTATACTGTTAACTTTCAAAAATGTCCCCTTCTTTTTATTGAAGGTTCTCTCTATTTTTCTCTGTTATTAGAGAGTAAACACATTATACTCATTATTTAAAATGTGCAACACTGTTGCCACCTTGTGTGTAATTATACATATTATATGTAATTTTTCATTGTGTGTGTAGCCTGTGTGTAATTAGCTTCATGTGTAATTTATGTGTAAACTTACTTTTGTTCTACCGTTTTCTTTAATCGCTATGTTTTAAATGTTTGTCAAATGAAATTCGACATATGAAACGAACGGAGTTTAATCATAAAAATACAAAAACTACTGTTAAGCATGGAGGATGCTGATACAATAATTCACATTTCTTTGATGATAAAGTGGACGAACTTTTTTATCTCAGTATTCGAAAAGAGAATATGTCCGCAATTACACAATGCTGAAGCAAAGTACAGAGGAAGAGGGTATCGCAAGCAATATTCAAGGGTTTGGTTGATCCGTACCTGACCCAAACTTAAAGAGACACTTACGCCGAGCCCAGAACCTAATATAATTGAATATATTTAGCAGTAACCGACTTGAAGTGATTTTAGAAAAAGATTAACACACTAGTTTAGCTTAAGGCAAGATTATTTAAAGTATAAAACTCCATAGAGCCGTAAGAATGCTAAAATTTGTTAAAATCAATTTCTACGCGCTTACTGACTGTTGTGCACTACAAAGGATATACAAGCTATTACTAATTAATCGATTATTGCATTTCAAGTTCATACTTTGCTTTGATCGATTATATGTTGAGCACAAAAAATTAGTTATTTTTGTGTTTCTGATGAAACTTACAGTTATTATAGGATAAAAACTGGTACATAAAGGCTCATATTTGATGTATTATTAAGACCTCGAAAAATCTATCCATTATTTAGAGGACTTTTCTATAAAAAAAACTCTTGTCCGATTGGAGTCACTGTATGTATATAATATGATATTCGTGAAAATAGAATTTTGTGTGTAAGTCTTTTCATATGTGTATTTTTTTGGCAGCACTGGCGTGCAAGCAACATTTTTTGTTTACAGTTATTAAGATAACAACAAAAGCACGTTGGCAGAAATAATAGAAAAAAACAATAACAACCAGTACAGAAATATAAATTCTATGTTTATTTCTTTTATACATACATACATACATACATATGTTTGTATTTCGTCTGCTTTATTTTTGCTACAATTATTTTTTTAATTATTGTGTTGTTGGGATAATATATTTTTTTTAATTTATTTAGGTATTTGGTGTTTATTTTTGTGAAAACTTTTATTACTACTTTTGCTTAGCGTAAATGTCTTATTTAATGGTTGTTGTAGTTGTTATTTTTGTATAATTTATTATTTGTTACGGCGGGTAAATTTGATATCGGTACATATCGTAGTTTCGTTTTGTACATTGTTGTTTTGTTTTTTATATTGCTGTTATTTTTTTAATAGAGCTAAAATAGAGTTGCCAAGCTTTAAAAATTATTATATTAAAGGGAAATAATAGTAAATTGTTAGAAATGGCTAAAAATCAGTATTGGGGAACAAACGAAATAATTTCGTTTCCAATTTATATAAAACACGCATTTAATTAAAGATATTAATGAAAAAAGTGTAATCAAAGTATTTTCTGTAGCTAATTAGTGTTCTTTGCACTATATAGACAGTTTGAAAAAAGCTATTTAAAATAATTCTTCACGTTTAAAGTAAATTTTTGATCTCTTCATTATAATGGCTTCTCTTTCTACGAGGGCGGATTGATATTGAAGTAGGAAAAAAAACATTTTTTTTCAAAAAACCATTCATTTCTCAACATAGTCTCCTTTTAGCTCAATATACTTATTAAGACGATTTTCGAACTTTTTTTTACCATCTGAATAATACGATTTTAGGAACTCCTCAAAATACGCATTAGTTTCGGTAATCACTTCTTCGCTTGAGATGAATCTTTTTCCTGCGAGCCATTTTTTCAAGTCACTAGAGGCTAAATCTGGACTATAAGGTAGATGATCAACCAATTCGAAGTGGATTTCTCGTAGTTTTAGCACTGTACTAATACTGTGTGAACCGGTGTGTTGTCTTGAAGAAAGAGCACTTTTTTCTTGTTTAAATGTGGTTGTTTTTCCTTGATTGCATCAACCAATTGATCCAATAATGCACGATAATACTTTCCTGTGATTGTGGATCCCTTTTCAAGTTAATCGATGAGCAATATTCCGTGTGCATCCCAAGTGGCCATAACCTTGCCAGCCGATTTCGCTGTCTTTGCCTTCTGCGGAGCACTTCTACCAGCTTCCCATTGCTTCGATTGATTTTTGGTTTCAGGTGTGTAGTCGTGGACCCACGTTTCATGAACAGTTATTAATCTACGGCAAAAATCAACAGAATTATGCTTTATCTTGTCCGAACACCGCTGTGAAGTGATCTGTCGAACTCGTTCTTGTTCAACACTGAGGAAACGCGGCACCCATCTTGCCGATGGCTTTTTCATATGCAAATGTTCATGCAAAATGTTGAACACACGTTCATGTTAACAATTTCAGCAATCTCACGGATTTTGACCCGGCGATCATTCATAACGATATCAAGGATTTTCTTGATATTTTCTTCAGTAACCACGTCTTTTGGCCTTCCTGTTGATGGTATTGTTGCAGTGCTTGTTCGGCCCCATTTAAATTCACCAATCCAACATTTCACCATATAATCTGACGGAGCAGATTCGCCGTAATGTTTATCAAACTTTTCTTTTGTCTCTTTCGCCGTTTTGCCTTTCAAATAACGGTGTTTAATCACAAAAGTTGCTTGCTTCAAACGACTACAACAAATAAACTAATCGATGAATTTGGCTAAAATTTTAACAGCTGACGTTTGACAGAGCGTAAAGAAAAAGTTTTTGTGTTTGTGCTGCCATCTAGCGCTAGGTAGCTTCAATGTCATACCGCCCTCGTACATAATGTGCCATCACCCACGATTAGATCATTAAAGGACAAATATCGCAAGTCTAATTAGCAGTTAAGCTTGTAAATTCTCAACAGTGTGAGCTATACGCAACAACTACATGGTGAAATTTGCTTCAGAAATTTCTTAAATTATTTAAGAAATTTTTATTTCTAAAAAAAGTAATGTTTTCAGTTGGATTTGAAAATCCAAGAGTACTGGATTTTTTTTTTTAATATGTTAAAGATGGAGTCTTTACAGAGCCAATCGACTTGATTGACTTAAAAACTTAAAATATATACTAAGATAACAAAATATCGCCGATATTTGACCAAAATGTGATAAAAAGTTTTAATAATTTGTTCGACATCTGTGTACGAGGTCGTACAGATTTAAAATACATGCTGCAATTAACAAAATAAACCCGATATTTCACCAAAATGTATTAGACAGTTTTAATAATTTAATCATCTCTGTGCGTAGTCGTGGTAGATATCCGTCCGATATATTTTTTTTTTTTTACTTATAATCGGCAAACTTCACTTCTGTCATTTTAAAAAAATTTTAAAGATTTTTTTATAAAATCTTTGGTTTGTTTAAGTAAAGTTCTTATTGTTGGTTTTATTTTAAGAAAATTTTCCTAAATATTAACTATTTATCAGCTTAAAATCTGTTAATTTCTATTTCATTTTTTTTATTATGTTTTAAACTTGGCAACTCTTTTAATATATTTAATGTAAACAAAACAATAACAACACTGCGTGGTACGTACTCTTCTAGTAAATACTTGTACTCTATAACTCTCTATTCTTCTCCATTATGTTTCTATGCGAAGCAAAAACAAAGCAAAAAAAGCTCTGCAATAGCAATAATAACAACGACAAACAAAACAATAAAAACAAGAGTACAGAGAACTTAAAAATACACCAGCAACAACAACAATAAAATATGCAGACTCTTTGTAATGCAATGAAAATTTTAGGGAAACAAAACTTATTACCAGCGCGTGAAAAATAAAGACAAATTGGAAAAAATAGAAGAAAATAATTTTATTTCGTTAATTATACACTAATAAATGTTTTTAACAAATATATTTCAAATAAACACACCAATTAAACATCCAACATTGCCATTAACAAGAACACCAACAACTACATTGTTTTAGCAATTAAACTCTTGAAGAAACATTAATTATAACGAAGAAAAAAATCAAATTATTCGTTTTAAACTTACAAAAAAATAAATTAATGAACGCAACACTGATTATACTACTGCCTGGATCCGCCAGAACACCAAACGAAATTATGACTAAATGTTTACATTTGCAGAGAAAAAATCAGATATAAAGAATGAAACGCCAACAAACAGACGATGGTAAGTCTGCCGTAGAGTGGAGCAAAAAACAAACATGTGTCTAATGTTATAGGGTTACCGTTTCTTAAATACAATTAATAAATTAAGGTAAAGCTGTAAAAATAATTATAAAGCAAAATAAAACGAAAAAAGAAATTGAATGTACCTCTTCAAAGGAATTTCGAAAATGGCTTTAAAACTTGAAAAGCTGTTCTTAAATTCTTTTTTAGGATATCAAAACCTGTTCTGACTCCTCTGACACCTAGTCGAACATATTATGCATTATGACTTAAGTGTGTACTTCTACAAGATCCGAATAATGTTTTTCTACAAGATCAAGATCAAGGCCTTTGGTTTGATAAATAGGCCAGGAAATTATCACTGGTGTCTACAAACACATTTTTGGTGACCTATTACGTCAGTCAGCATGTTTATCTTAAGACTCAAGAACTAAACTCGTAAACCGATGACTCCATAATGAATTACTGTGTCGGTACTGGTGTTCATTGACTCAATCAAGACTTGTCGATCCTACTGGGATCACTGAGTGTCATCCAGGCTGAGATTATGGCCATTGCTATATTTGCGGAGATCAACCTGGACAATGGGCTCAAGAGTAAGACCATTAACATATTCTTTGACAGCCAAGCTGGTACTAGACTCCAAATAAGGTCCAGTTGTGGAATAGATGGTAATGAAATAGCGGATGCATTGGCCAAAAAGGGTTCTATGATACTCTATATTGGTACGAAATCTTGATGTGCAGCACCACTTACTACCATCCTCAAGCTAATCAAAGACTGGGAAATTGTCAGATGCTTGGAAGACTGGAATGCTCAAAGGGGACTTCGCAAATCTAGTGCGGCGATCTGTCAGCAATTTGGGCGTCACTCTGAGGCATGGCGGACTTGAAACCCCTTACAGAATTTTTTGCTGGCTACTGTAGACTAAGAGCGCATCTAAAGAAAGAATAGCGGTCACAGATGTGGATGCTTGCAGACACATACATACATGTTTGTTGTCACATGCATCAGAGACAGCGGAACACATATCGTGTGAATGTGGCGTTCTTGCAGGTTTAGGTGGACATAAAGTCTCACTGGGTGACATATCCACCATTATGGTTTCAGATCTGCTGGTATTTATTAAGAAGGCAACAGATTTGCAGAACAAATTATAGACCTGAAGAGACACTATAGATCCCATAATTCGCAGTGTCTTGCAATAGTGCCTGGTTGATATGATGATAGTAATGGTAGTAAGACTCAAGAATTTTTTTTCTTGACTGGCAATAGTCGATTTGTTATTCCATAGCTAAAAGTTACTGACCAAAACGATAACTTTTAGAAATTGAGCCTTAAGATCAATCATGTGACTGTATAAAAAAAAATTGTTGACCTATAGTGTTTGGAGAAGAGTGGGGGCTATTTAAATCTGCTCTAGAACTTAATTTTGATATCAAAAAGTACTGCAACGGTGTTTTGACAAGTAGTATAAAAATCCTAAAACCTAAGAGAACTAACTAGATACAGATCAAAGAGCATTACGTGCGTCAGAAATTCACATTCCCGAGCAGAAGCCTCCGGAGATTTGGATATATTCTACCTAGCCTTGAGTTTCCATCACTGAGTAATCCGAATGTAGTAGTCTTAACTTTAGTACCATGAAAACTGGTAGCCATAGGGGCATCAGCATCAGGTAAGAACCAGGTGGCAACGATGTGATCTTTCAGGAAGAACCTAAAAAGAGAGGCTGTTAACCCGGCGTGGAGTTTCATCCTAACCATTACTATTTTTTCTACGTCTCTCCTCTGCGGAGCATATTGGTTTTCCACAAAGCATCCATTGCTTTGTTTTAATTTCAGTAATCAAGTTGATTTCCAAGCTAAGTAGATGATTAATCTACTGTAGCTTCTCTACGTAAGATTGTGTAGTGGTGAGGATCTTTGCTAAGTGGTGGTGGTGATCTTTACTTAGCATTGTAATTTTTTCCCAGTAGGTGGCGTTTTCTCCTGATTATTCGTCTGATGTTTGTCATCATCGCCAGACGCAAGCTGGAAGGTTAGAAGGACTACTTCTTTATTTTTTGATGGAGTTGTCTGGAGGAAAGTTGAAGTCTCAAACCACAATTTAATTTTTTCGTCATAATCTCTGCTGAAGCTTGAACATAGGGCGCTTGCGCGCGATCTAGTCACTACACCATGTGACCATAAACCATTAGTGTAGCTTACCTCTGAGCAAGGGATGTCACGGCGTACTACAGTCACTCAGTGCTGATCTATATTGCAACTCTGATTGCTCTTGTAGTAGGAGTCTAGTTTAAAAACAATTCGATATTCAGAAACTTAAGCGACAAAAAGCGCCTTCTATGAAGAAAAGGTGCGGATCTTCAGAGAGTGTGCATAGTGGCTGCGGTTTGGACTTTTATCGTATGAAAAGACTACAGACTCTAACGATAATAGGCTTTTACGGTAAATGTTTTGTGTTGTATGTATTATCATTGATGATGTATTATCATTCTCTACGTACTTAGACTCAGATTTGGAAGGTAAGCTTATGACAGTAAACAATGCAGCCAGGAATAGTTGCTATTGACAGCAGATTAGGACTAAGAACGCTAGAATAATTCTTATGGAATTTAAAAATAAACCCTTTGGATAGTGTTCCATAAAGAGACGAGTAGACTCAACAGTCATCAATTCAAAAGTAACAGATTTTAAACTAAAACAACAATTCAGTCAAAATTATGAAGGCAAAGGTTAAATTAAATTGGAGCTTGTAAAACATCCTAAGTCTGATAAGGTAACTTAAGAGCACCTCAACCCCTATGCCAGAATTACTATTGCTGAATAGAAGTGACGGTGGCAATTTCAACGTTTTTATACTTGATTCCAACTGGTTAGTAAGGTATACGGATGAATCTAAAGCAGATAGAGGTGTGGGCGCGGGAATTTTCGAGCCCAATACCAAAGTTTGAAAATCTATGGGTATGTGGCCCAGTATTTTCTAGGCAGCGATCCAGGCAATTTCCATCTATGCAGGAAATAATATAGAGCGTGTAATCAGGAGCGCTTTGATAAATATAGGTATAGGGTGGGCCATTTAAAAGTTTAAACTTAGAAATGCAATAAGACAAAAATGGTTTGAAATTTTGCCAAAATTATTATTTTTTTATTGTGAAGTACAACTGCTCCTGTTAGAAATGAAATATTATTTCATTCATATGGCTGCCGCGGCTGGTCTCACAGTACCCCATTCGATCGTACCAATTTTCAAGAACTTTTTATAATGTATGGGGTCGTATCTAGCCAATGGCATTACGAATATTGGCCTTCAAATGCTCAATTGTCTCTGTTTTGTCGGCACAATACATATCTTTAGCAGGGCCTCACGGAAAATAGTCCAACGGTGTCAAACCGCAGCTTCTTCAGCTAATTAAACGGCCATCAAACGTTTGACGCAATAAATAGATTGTGGCATGAGATGTGTGACAAGTTGCACCATCCTGTTGAAACCAAACATCGTTCACATCAATACAATGAAGAGCGGACACAAAAAGTCGGTTATCGTGTTGCGATAGGTGTCTTCATTGACCGTAATGGTTGAGCCGCCCTCATTTTCAAAGATGCCTCGGCTTCTCAATCCGCACCATAGAGTCACTCGTAATGGGTGCATTTGCTTCTGTTAGACCAGGTTTGGGTTTTCTGAGCCACAAATACGGCAATTTTGCTTATTAACGTACCCACCACGATGAAAATGTGCTTCATCCGGAATCATGATTTCTTTGGAAAATCGACATTTGGCAAAACCGACCAATTGTCTTTGTTTTGGAAATAAATTTCCAATAAATCCCAATGTTGTTCAAGCGTAAATCGAATCATTTCGTTCAGTGGAAGTGATATACTGAATTTTTGTGACAGAATAGAATGACATAAGTATTTCCAGATTTTATATAGCCGCTGGTTCAAATTTAAACCGATAGATGGTCCACCCGATATATTATGATAGTCAAGCGGCATTGAGAGCTATGTCCTCAGAGTATATAGATTAGAAATTCTTACACGAATGCTATACCAATATCTACACCCCGGTTTATGGGAACAGGGTGACACTTTGTTGGGTGATGGATAAAGTGGTGTCATCGGAAATGAGATCGTTATGGAGGTTCGAACACAGGACCGAACTGTGGCGTTTACTAAGTGGAAACTCCGCTAAACATTTAGGAAGCAATGCCCGAGTCTAAAGCAGGCGAAACGACAAATGAGAATCTTTACATGTGATAAGGAGTTGCGATACATTGGTAAAGCAATTATGAGGAAATGTATTGATTTTCTGACGGGTCACTACTATCTGAATTATTAGCTCTTTAACCTCAATGCGGAGTGCCGCAAGAGAAAAAGGAGACAGCAGAACATATTCTCGTTGGGAACCTATTGGGGATATTGTGGTATCTATACGAATAGTTGCCTGTTCCGGGTGGTGTTTCCGGACTAAGCGAATAGTTACAAGCCCATGAATATTGAACCGATGAAGAATTGAATGGACTTTCGCGTAAGTGATTGTCCCTCATTGCAGCTAGTGCAGTGTTTGGCACAACAGATCTTTTAGATCAGTACCATGGCTAGTCGAGCGTCTCCGTTACTCCTTTTGGGAGCATATGGCTTCCACATAGCATTACCATCTAGCAAGGTTCGCAGCCGTTGTCTTTGCCTCTTCCCACATAAGATAGTGTTAATATGCCAGAATAAAGTTGCAAACATTTTCTAACTTTAGCATACTTTTAGGTGTTTAAAGTTGGTTTTTGTTATAATAATCCTTTTAAAGAATATAGAAAAATTTTCAATGTTTAAAAACGGAATTTTTTGTTTTTAAACACAGTTTAGGTGTTTTAACATACTTTTAGGCAAAAGAATTTGATCTTTTACTGTAATAAGCTTGCTTCGAATTGTTATTAAACCAAGTTTGGTAGTACGTATTACTAAAATGTGGAACTAATATTTATTTTCAAAAGTATTAAAGTCAAATTTTTACATTTTTAGAGCTTATGGGCTTCTTTTGGTCTATTTCTAAATTTTCAAAATTTTTGAAGCATATTTTCAGGTATTATAACTTGAATCTACTTTAAAAACACACTCCAGAAAAACTAATTTTGTTTCCTGATATTTCGAACATGGGTAAATATTCGACTTGCTTTACTCACAGCAAGTTTCATTTTTAAAGCATAACTTTTGGTGTTTTAACTTGAGTCTGCTTTAAAACCCTATCTTAAAAAGCTTTATCAAACAGTTTTGTAGTTTATTGACACAATGAGGAAGACTTATGAGTTATAAATCTTGAGTGTGTTTTTTTCTAACATACTTTTAGGTGTTAATAAATTTTTTCCAGTGAAGTCCAAATTCAAAATTTTTAAAGCATACTTTTAGGTTCACTTATAAGTATTTTGCTGAAAACCAGATACACAGTTTCTTATAACTTTAAACATATTTTTAAACTTATAATTTAAGTTTAGTTGAATAAAGATTCTTTAGAAAAATTGATGTAACTTTAGGGCTTTTCTTAAGAGTTTAAGTTTGCATTTTAAGAAGCACACAAACTGTGCTTGTAAAACAGCAGCACGTGTAAGAAAAACAGATAATTTACATTTTCATTGTTTTAAAACAGCCTTAAGGTATGCTCACGAATATGAAAAATTGTAAAATAGAATAAAAGTAAAGCAAAAAGAAAAATTACATCACATAAAATGCTTTTACGAAAAACAACAAGGATTTAAAAGGACTCTAATTTCAAACAAAGGACAACCCAAAGAAGCTAAAAAAGAGAACAAACGAGTCCGAACAAATCTCAGTTTAATACAAAGAAAATAAGTTTTTCTTTCTTCTTAACGCCTACAAGAAAATGTATGAGAAAAAAATTAAAAAGGAAAAATCAAGGAAAAAGTAGAGAAAAATTTAATTTAAATTAATTTAATTGCTTAAAATTAAAGGTAAAATATGTAATTTCGTATTAAGTAGGCAACGTTTGATGGGCAAACATTTTCAGATATTTTTTTTTTATAAATCGCCTGTGGCCTTAGAGATTTACTTTAACTTTTGCCTCCTTTTTTGAGTTTTGCTCGTCCGAACTGTCACTTGCAGTCGACTATGTAAGGAAAAAGGATAGTAAAACTAAAATTTGCCAAAGAGAGTATAACAGTTACAGGCAGACAACCGGAAAGCACGTTTTTTCTGTACTTTCATTGAATTTTATGTTTGCCATAGCAAAAAAAGAAACATTTACGCCTTAAAGTAGACTTTAAACTTGACTTTTTTTTGTTATACTAAAATAAAATGTATCTGAACCTACTTTTTTGCTTTTATTCTGAATATATTATCCTGATTTTTCCAGGCTTGCTTAGCTTTTTTATAAATTTTAAAATTTTCTTCCTTTTGCCACATTTATTTCTTTCACAAAATTTTTCTTAACACTTTTCCTTTAAATATTTTCTTTTCTTTCATCCGACTGCGGTGTTAAATTTTTTGTTTCCCGTTTTCTTGTAATTTTCTCACTTTTTATTTTTCAACTGCGCTGCGTATGAGTGTTAAACACGAACTGATTTTGTTTTTGGTGAATACCTGAACATTAAGGCCTCTTTAATTAGCCAAATGTCTCTCAGTTTTCATCGCTCTTTCATGGAAATGAGCTCTCATATGCAAACTAAAGTAATGCCAGATAGTTTTGATTTTTCAAACTCATTTGAAGGGACTTAAGAAAAGTTAATTTAGTTTTAAATAGAATATGAATTTATCAATTAATTTAACATTAATTTTTTATTGCTTAATTTTTTATTTATTGACCATTTATTTATGTTTTTTATAAGTATTTTTGTAGAAAATTTTATCCCATTGGCAACTTTATTTCTTCTTAATAGAGAACAAAACTTAGAAAGCTTATGTAGAAGAGTGCTAATCTCCCATTTCAAGTATTAGCACGATACAAAGCTTTTTGCTAAAGCTTTCATTTCATTTGTAATTTTGTTACATCGCCTAACAACCCTCTCTCTCTCTGCGCCTGATGCACAAATTTTCTCTATATAAATGAAAAAGTTGCTCACTAAAAAACAAAAAAGCTAACAACAACAATAAAACAAAAGAAAAAGAAATGCGAAAAAGAAAATTGCAAACAAAAACAACAACAATGGAAAAACGTGACTTTTGTTAAATGTAAATAATAGTAAACAACACAGCAGTGTTAAATAGAAGTAAGAGTAGTGTAAGAGAGAGCATAACTATGCATAAAAACATGTGTGCGTGTATGTGTGTGTACTCGTAAAGACGTACGATAGCTAAACTGTTAAAACAAACAGCATATATTTAAGAAAGCCTACACGGACACCCATACACATTTATATTTAATAAGGCATTATAATTATTATGTTGTTACAATGTGTAAATGTTTACATTGACCTTAACAGTTATGTTGTATGTTAAATAGGAGTATTGTCGTTGGTGTATGCATGTATGTACTTTGTTCATACACTAACACGCATATAACAGTCTCAGATACGTTTTTTTCTTTCTGTTGTTATTTTCTGTCCTGTTGGTTTTTTCAGTTCATTACCAATGTTTTTTCTTTTCAAAAACAAAACATTTCGTAGTTTCTGTTGCTGTTGTTGCCGGGGCTTTTAATTGTTTAATGATTGTTGTTGTTGTAAACAGAGCTTTTGTAAGGTTGCTTTTAATGTGATTTAAATAAAACAAGTGCTGTTTTATGCTACAACTACGGTTAATTTTTTGCGCATGGCTTTGCTTTTATTGTTGTTTGTCTTTTAAATCCGATTTGAATTAATTATTTAAATCTTATAATTTGATTATTTTATTTCACAAAACAAACAGGATAAGGAATTCTTTTTATTTCAAGACACAAAAACAACAAATTTGTTCTTGTTTTTTTCAATTCAAATATCGTTTCATACTGTTATACAGCTGAGATACTAATCCAACTATCATGGAATCTCCCTTCTACTATCAAGCAAATTGTGTGAACGACTAAAACCTACTGTCGAATACTGATCAGTCTCTATCAATGTGACTATAGACCTATAAAACCGTGAAAAACAGAGCAAAACAACGAGATTGTTTTTTTTTAACTGCATGAAAACTATCGATATCGATAATTATGGTTTGACAGCTGAGAATGTCAAACTGTGCTGACACTTTTATTCAACAAGCTTTGTCAAGTCATTATGAGAACAATGCTTCCAAATTGTGGAAATTTATTTTGAAAAAAATAAATCTGTTAGCGACCAAGTTCATAGAATATTTTGTTAATTTTTTGGTCAACATAACGGCTCGTCAGTAAGCAAAAAATGGCGTATTTAGAGTGAAAACAATCCTCAAGCTGTTAAAGAATCACCATTACATTTATTAAAAATGACTGTTTCATGATGTTTACACACTGGCGGAATCAGCGGTTCTAAGTTTTTTTGAAATGAAAATGGACTTTGTGAGCGTTATTGAGCTATGCTGACGTAATTGTTGTTTCCAAAAATTATGCAGCTAAACATCAATGACGTTTGGTTTCAACAAGACGGTATAACTTGCCATACAATGCGTTTACAATCGTTTTTTTTTTTTTTTTGATATTGCAAAATCGATTTGATGACAACTTTTTTGCCAGAAGTGGTCCTGTTCATTGACCCTCTCCCCAGCCAAACTTGAAGCATTAGAAGTCAAATATTGAAGCTATTATTGACGGCAGGCGACAAGATTGATTAGAAAAACTTGTTAAAAATTAGACTGATCGAATAAAAAATATATGCCACTTAATTATCTACTAGATTGTAATAAAAAGAAATTAATTTCAACAATATTTTGCGTATAAGAGCTTTTAAGAAACATCCTTTACTACTGATATCTGTCTGGTATACCTGCTAAACTGGCTCGTCTTTGCAGAGCGAAGCTTTCTGATGCAAACTGTTTAGTAAAATTTGGTAAGAACCTTACCAAGCCGTTCGCTACCAAAACAAAGCCTCAGACAAACTGACAACCTCTCATGTACAAACAAATTGTTATACAGGGTGTCCGCCAGAAAGGTATACTACTTTGTTTGTTTATAATTTTTTGATTATATGAAAGAGAATGAATCTTATAATGATAAATGTTTTATTTAATGTCGGCAATTATGTATGGAATACAATATCAGATAAATGCCCGCCTCTGTTAGCCTCATAAATGCGAGCCCTTTTGAGCACATTTTTCATTACATTCTCACACATTTCACGCGGTATTTCATAAATTTCATCACGAATATTTTGTTTGAATTGCTCCAGCCTTTCTGGTTTGTTTGCATAGACCTTGCTTTCCAGATATCCCCACAAAAAGAAGTCCGCAGCAGTCAAATCAGAGCGACCGTGGAGGCCAATCAACATCGCCATTCCCTGAAATAATTTGTTGTGGAAAGAGGTTTCGCAGTAATTCCATTGTAATCCTGGCTGTATGCGATGTGGCACCGTTTTGTTGAAACCACATGTTAGTCAAGCCCAAAGCATGCAGTTGTGGCGTTAAAAAGATTTCAATCATATCACGACATCGCTCCCCATTGACAGTTACCGTTACGCCGTTTTCAGTTTCAAAGAAATAAGGTCCAGTGATACCTCCACTTTTAATAGATGTAAAGGTGACTGATGAATAATTTGAGGGTTTTCCATTGCCCAGAACCGATTATTCTGTTTATTCACTTAACCATTCAAATGAAAATGTGCCTCGTCACTTATTATGATATTTTTATGAAAATCGGGGTTGTCATTGGCGTGCTGTTTTAACGATTAAAACACATTGGTTTACTGAATATTTTTCCATAATAAATTTGCCACGTCTCTACTTCGCGACTGCCAAATATAAACTGTCAAGACTAATGTTTAGCAAAATGGCGGCAAAACAAAGTAGTATAACTTCCCGGCGGACACCCTGTACTTCACAAAACTTTAGTAAAATTTATATGAAATATTGTTGTTTTATAAACTTTAGTTCACAATTAAAAATTGTTGACAAATTACATGGTTTTGGGTAAAGTGTTATACATTTTTATTACGGGTTTGTATGCGTTAGTACGAGTATTTTAAAATTTTTAATTGCCGTTTTGAATTTCAAGTGAAAATATCTGTCAAAAATCCTCTTCTACGATTTGAAATTTTCGAAAGCCTTTGAAAAAATGATTGACGCATTTGTGGTAAAGTACAGTACGCCACCGCTAACACAAAATTACAAAAAATGTATTTGTATTTGAAGACTCCTTTCCTCCTTTCATTTACTAGGCCACTTAACATTTTCCAAAAAATGGCAAATGGCGTAAAAAAAAAAAAATACTGGAAAAAGTATAGAAAAACTTCGAACCTTGAATGAACTTTTTTTTTTATAAAAACGCACAATTGACCGCAACATTAAAACAAGAACAAATAAATGCGCGATATGAAGTTGCATACATACATATGTGTGCGTATGTTTTATTTAATATCGGCCATTATGTATGGACTACAACATCAGATAAATGCCCGCCTCTGTTAGCCTCACAAATGAGAGCCCGTTTGAGCAAATTTTTCATTACATTCTCAAACATTTCACGCGGTATTTCATTAATTTCATCACGAATATTTTGTTTGAGCTGCTCCAGCGTTTCTGGTTTGTTTGCATAGACCTTGCTTTCCAGATATCCACACAAAAAGAAGTCCGCAGCAGTCAAATCAAAGCGACCGTGGAGGCCAATCAACATCGCCATTCCCTGAAATAATTTGTTGTGGAAAGAGGTTTCGCAGTAATTCAATTGTAATCTGGCTGTATGCGATGTGGCACCGTCTTGTTGAAACCACATGTTAGTTAAGCTCAAAGCATGCAGTTGTGGCGTTAAAAAGTTTTCAATCATATCACGACATCGCTCCCCATTGACAGTTACCGTTACGCCGTTTTCAGTTTCAAAGAAGTAAGGTTCAATGATTCCTCCTGACCAAATTGCACACCAGACTTTCACTTTTAATGGATGTAAAGGTGACTGATGAATAATTTGGTTTTCCATTGCCCAGAACCGACTATTCTGTTTATTCACTTAACCATTCAAATGAAAATGTGCCTCGTCACTCATTATGATTTTTTTATGAAAATCGGGGTTGTCATTGGCGTGCTGTTTTAACGATTAAAACACGTTGGTTTACTGAATATTTTCCATAATAATCTTATTTTGGGTAAAGTGTTATACGTTTTTATTACGGGTTTGTATGCGTTAGTACGAGTATTTTAAAATTTTTAATTGCCGTTTTGAATTTCAAGTGAAAATATCTGCCAAAAATCCTCTTCTACGATTTAAAATTTTCGAAAGCCTTTGAAAAAATGATTGACGCATTTGTGGTAAAGTACAGTACGCCACCGCTAACACAAAATTACAAAAAATTTATTTGTATTTGAAGACTCCTTTCCTCCTTTCATTCACTAGGCCACTTAACATTTTCCAAAAAATGGCAAATGGCGTTAAAAAAAAAAATAAATACTGGAAAAAGTATAGAAAAACTTCGAACCTTGAATGAACTTTTTTTTATAAAAACGCACAATTGACCGCAACATTAAAACAAGAACAAATAAATGCGCGATATGAAGTTGCATACATACATATGTGTGCGTATTTCTATGCTCGTATGCATGTACTCTTAATGTGGAAGTTTCAATGGCAACTAAACACTCACGCACAGGGCTGCCAGATAAAATATGCAGAAAATAGTAAATTTTCCGATAAATTTTAAAAATATCGTCGTTTCAGTTTCGGAAAATCGTCATAGAAATCATACCAAAAAAACAACCCGGTTAAAAAGGCACACCTTCTGGCTGAAATGTTTGCAGGTAATTCAAACTTGTCGGAGAGCGATCAACCACTGCCCGAACTTGAAAGAGTATCAGTGACTATGCCAAGTATATTTTTTCGAATTCGTGCAGTTAAGAGGGTTCTTGCAAATCTTGACTTTAATAAGTCTTCTGGGCCGGATGGCATACCCCGGCACATGAGACCGCTCGAGAGATATCCAAACCACAGGTACATAAAGTGTATATCATGAAAACTGTAAATACCAAAGGAAATTTCATTACAACTATCAAAGAGGTGGTAGAGCCAATTTCTGGCCTAAAAAAAGCAAAGGACAAAAATGATGCCAAAACTGTGGCAAAAGCGGTCATTTTAAAAGACATTGTATGGCTCCACTCAGAAGTATAAGATTTGCGTTACCATGGGGATATGACAAATGGAAAACACTAGCTATAGAAAACCGGAAGCATTAAGTAACTGCATAAAATGGGCTTAGGTACGCATAACAGAGTACGAATAAATGAAAGCACCGAAGAAACCGAAGTCGAAGAAGTAAATACGACGGAAAAATTGCCTCTGATAAAACAAGTGATAAGACCAACGAGACTGTTATCAACATGCGACTCAATGGAATAGTTTAAAGCTGATAGATGGATGCTTACACCGAAGCTGGGAAAGTGCAGACGGCAATACAACTTCCAATCTAATAGTGGTTCCTTCCTCAAAAATCAAGATAATTTTGAATCAATATCATAAGGAACATAGCGGAGGGCATCTGCGTGGCGAAGACAGTTGAAAAATTAAAACAGCGTTATTATTGGGTTGAATGCAAGCAAGCTGCCGCCGAGTGGATAGCGAACTGCACTAAATATATTGCAGCTAAAGATGCAGCTAGAACAAGCCAGTGTCAACTGCAGCAATACAAATCAAGAGCACCAGTCGGCAATGCCAAGAAAAAATGAAAGTACCAAAGAACTTCATGAAATGATAAGTACACGACTAAAAATGACCCGTGATAGATTGAAAGCCAGGTATGATCGAGCAGTAAATGCTAAGGGCTTCCATGAGGGACAACTGGTTCTACTCTACAACGCACAGCGTAAGAAACTAATTCGGATGGACCTTACAAAGTAATCAAAAGGTTAAATGATGTGGTATACAGAATACAGAAGAACAATAGCCCGAGATCAAAAATGAAAGTGGTCCATTTAGAACGACTTGCGAGCTATGGGAAGGCAAATAATGAGCCTATTTGGGAGGAACAGGCTTAAGGAGGAAGGCAGTGTTTCAAAAATAAAAATACAACACTGCATTGTGGGCTTTTGGTATATTTTGTGTCACCCTGTCAATTTGGCAGCACTACCACATCAACCATTTCTACGTTACGTTTGAATTAACGGATATGGAAATAGAAGATGGTCGATATTTCCTGAACCTTCCAACCTGTAGGCAATTAAGTATATAAAGTTAGTTATCGTTTGGCTGTCAATAAACAAAGTTGTATTAAAATGGAAATAAAAGTGTATAAACGAATATTAAGTGTTAAAGTAAATAAACTGTAAAACAACAAACTAAAGCGGTGTACATTTTATTTTAACGCAACGTAACAATATATTTAGACTAATTTCAGTTCTAATGTTGTTCTAGAGTGGTTAATATTTTGTCGAGGCTCCGTGGTTATTTAAAACTACCGGGCATCGACAGGGTACAGAATCGACAAAGTTTTGGCCTACTGAAGGCGATATATACCACACGGCCTGAATTAATTACTAAAGCTTATAATAATTTGTGGGACACTTTGTCTGGTTGATGTTTTTACTACATTCCACAAATTGCCTATCGCATTTAAATCTGGAGCCTGCCTGTGTGGTTCAGTCTAATACAGTGATATTAATATCTTCGAACCCTTTCTTTGGACCCTTTGCAATGGCTTATTCTCTTATTTTTAGATTAAAAAATTCATGCCCATATTTCTTTATCTTTAGCTACATAGTCCTCTCAACTACAAAGAGTTACAATTACTTTTAGAGCTCCCAATCGTCCATATAACAACAAAAACTTAATTTTAGAGGCAAAAAACGTCAATCGTCATTTTGCCAAAATTTTGTTAAAAAATCGTCAAATCTGGCAGCTATTCTCACGCATTTATTCTCTCTCTCTCTCCCTACACTAGTTAAAAAGTTTATGTGAAGGGTTTAATATTAAAAATGTATGAGGTGGTCTTCTAAGGCACACACATATACACACAGACACACACGTTTAAATGTTTTCAATGGCTATTAGATCATGTTATTTTTTGTTTGAGAGCAAAACATTAACAGTTACATTAAAGAGTGTCCGCTGCTTTTTAAAGAGCTTTTTTTGTTTACTTATGTATGAATATGTTAAATGATTAATTCAATTTGAACAAGAGATTATATTCCATAGGGTACCGAATACAAAATTAAGGCCTTTTTTATCATAAAGCCTTGTAGTATGTAAACAATAAGAAATATGTTAATATTTTAGTAACATATAACAGACCTTTCTCAAGCATAATATTGTATTATTTCCTTATTGCTTTCTCTTCCGTTTTTTTTTTCTTTGTATTTTTTATTGTTTTTTAAGTTTAGCCAAAAACAAACAACAACAAAAAACACACAATATGTAAGGTTTCAATTGATTTTTGATTAAATCAATTACATGTACTTTTCTTTACCAAAACCACAAATAAATGACCTTGGCATTGAGTAACCACGAAACGAACAAAATAAAAGGAAAAGTTTTAAATTGTAAGGCTTCTTTTCCTCCTGTACAACACAGTTAGGGGAAAAGAAAAGCAGGCAAAACAGTAGGATAAAAATAAAACATCCGGTGTTTGAGGTTATTTTCACGTTGTCTAAACATAATGTTGTTGTAGTAGATTATCTCTGTGTGTCAATTATCTCTCATAGACATACATATGTATGTGTAGGTGTGTGTTAATTAGTAAAAAGCAAAATAAAACCAAACAAAAACAAACCGTTAATTTAATTTAAAAGTATTTAGGCAACAACAATATTGTTAGTGTTCCGTTTGCTTTCTCTTTCAGTTTACTTCTCTTATACAAACAGATTTTAAAGTCTCTGGAGACGTATACGTTACATTATTACTTATACGCCTCAGCTTATTAGATCACAATGAAATACAAAAACTATTACACTATGCAACAAAAAAATTAAGCTATATTTTGTCCTAAAAATATAAAATTATGTGAACCTTTATTATCGCGTGACAGACACTACTAAAGTGCTGAGAACATGAATAAATCATTTTTTCCCAGCTGTTGGTGTCCGATAATAAGGTCGTCGAGGGCACCCCGGTACCAATACCAGATGACGGTATTGACTGTTATACTGTCTAGCCAGAACGAGACCAAAATGGCAGTAACCCGGCTGAAGAATAACAAGACAGCAGAAGCCGATGGGTTACTGGCAGAACTATTTAAAACCGGAAGCGACACACTGATAGGGCGTATGCATAAGCTCCATCTTGCTAGAGGAAAGCATGCCCAACGATTAGAAACTTAGCGTATTATGTCCCGTACATAAAAAAGGGGACAAGACTGTATGTGCCAATTACGGAGGAATAAGTCTGCTTCTCATCGTATAAAAATGTTATCGAGTATACTCTGTGAAAGATAAAAAAATAAAGTCGACAAGATAATTGGGTCAAATATTTTTATTCATATTCATATTCAAATTCATATTCATATTCAAATTCATATTCAAATTCATATTCATATTCAAATTCATATTCATATTCATATTCATATTCATATTCATATTCATATTCATATTCATATTCATATTCATATTCATATTCATATTCATATTCATATTCATATTCATATTCATATTCATATTCATATTCATATTCATATTCATATTCATATTCATATTCATATTCATATTCATATTCATATTCATATTCATATTCATATTCATATTCATATTCATATTCATATTCATATTCATATTCATATTCATATTCATATTCATATTCATATTCATATTCATATTCATATTCATATTCATATTCATATTCATATTCATATTCATATTCATATTCATATTCATATTCATATTCATATTCATATTCATATTCATATTCATATTCATATTCATATTCATATTCATATTCATATTCATATTCATATTCATATTCATATTCATATTCATATTCATATTCATATTCATATTCATATTCATATTCATATTCATATTCATATTCATATTCATATTCATATTCATATTCATATTCATATTCATATTCATATTCATATTCATATTCATATTCATATTCATATTCATATTCATATTCATATTCATATTCATATTCATATTCATATTCATATTCATATTCATATTCATATTCATATTCATATTCATATTCATATTCATATTCATATTCATATTCATATTCACCAAAATCTTGAAATGGACTAAGAAAAACAGATCGATACCAACCAACAATATTTTTTGTGTTTTTAGTACAATTACATCTTTTTTAGTATTTATAATGCAATTTTACACTCTCAGTGCGATCAAGGCATCATGGTGTACTATGTGCTGCTAAAACTCGGTGATCAGAGCAGACTGTAGTTACTTGGTTTAAACCGTGCATTATGAGAAAATGGCCATAAAACAATATAAAAAGAGACAGACAGATAAAGTTTTCCTTTTGCATGACAACGCTCGGTCTCACGTCGCCAAAGTTGCCAAGCAAGTGTTAGAAACGATCAAATACCACATCCGCCGTTATCTCCAAATATTGATCCTTCGGAACATTGTCTATTTCGACGACTACAATATCTTTTAGCATGTCACCGAAGCACTTATTTCAAAGAAATATAAAATCATCTTCAAAGTGTATTGATTAAAAAAACGAGAAGTTTTCGGACATTGGCGCAGAGGTGAGGAAAAAAAGTAAGCAGTAATTCGATAAATTTTACTTTGTTAAATTTTTTAAATCATTATCTTTTTCAGCTAAAAAAAACGGAGCGAATTAAATTATACTCTCAATATGTAACATTTAATTATTTTGTTGTAAATCAACTACGAAAATCTTTAAATAAAAAACCAACCCGGGTTTTTTAAAATATAATACCCAATTAATACTACCCATGCTGTTATATGGCTCTGAAGCATAGGTGCTTGCGAAAGCAGACGAAGCAGTGCTTGGAGTACTCGAGAGAACAATTCTTCGTAAAATTTATGGTTCCATTTGCGTTAGAGGATGAATCATGAGCTTTATGAATTATACGCCGACATTGACATAGTTTAAGGTATTAAATTGTAACGATTACGTTGGTTAGGCCATGTTGTAAGAATGGATGAACATGCTCCAGCTAAGAAGTTATTAGAGCACGAACTTGGTGATGGTGCACGCATAAGGGGAAGACCAAAATGCCGATGGAAGAATCAAGTAGAGGAAGACATCTCGAAACTTGGTGTCAGAAATTGAAAAAGTAATGCAATTTCGAGAGAGAGATCTCTTCTATGTTCGGGCACTAGAGCACGCGTTCTGTGATGGCTTGCTAAGTAAGAAAAGAGCGAAAGTGAAATATGGTAATAAATAACACAGCAATGGCGTGAAATATTAAATTATGTGCGGATGCTATCTAATATATGGCGCAACTTTTGTAGAGTATTAGGCACTACATACACCGTCTAGTTTGGATTTATGTACTATTACTCCCGGAAAGACGTAAAATCCCTAAGGCTGAATGGTCTGCCGTGGAATAGGCGGTGATCTGACTATGGTTCTACTGGGTATACTGGTGTGTATACGTCAGATATACTCCAAAAATGTCAAGATTCGCTGGATGTTATAGCGACTGTTTCAGACTTCACACTGGTTTGGGTGCGAAGACATAGGATAGAGAGGTATTCTCGTATAGACGAATTTTGTTAGCTCCCTCTTGCTAGTACCGTATCGATGCGGATCTTTTAAGATAGGCGCAATGTAGGGTGGGTGATGTACCTATTTGTGGAATGACAAGCAGCGTTTGACATAAGTTTCAAGCCTAAGATCGTCCTAGACTGCATAATGGCCTTGAGAAGATTACATAAGATCATAAAATTATGTTGGGTACCAGATCAGTGTGGTATTGCGTTGAACGAGATGGCTGGTGATGGCGAGGACACCGTACTGCCGCCGAACTTGAAGGGTTATTCGCCAGGAGAGCTGGTCAACTCTGGTACAGTGAGCCAGATTATAGAATTTCATGATCTATTTGGCCCTACTCTCTACAAGACGGAGCAGAGGCTTTTTTGGTTTTGTACACTGTGTGAGGATGACGAGGAAATAGAAATGATTGAACACCTACTATGTCTACCATAGTAGGCCAGGCTTTTTAGCCTAAGGTATCGATTTTTACGTGGGATTATCCTCACTTTCAAGCATAGAGCCTACCACTATTCTCCAATTTGATGAGACAGAAATGGCTTTAGTAAATTCCCATGATCAGGACCCGGGGCGCTTTCCGAAAACTCTTTTTGCTAGATTAGCGTCATCTTGTCGGCTGTTCTCACTCTCTCTCTCTCTCTCTCTCTCTCTCCCGTTCTTTCCCACACTTTCCACCAATCTTCTATTATTTCTTCTTTCTATCACAATTAGGGAGATCGAACGGTTTTTATTCGACAGGTTTCAACCGGTTTTTTGGTTATGTCGAATACGGTTTTTTTAAATGTCAATTTTTCGAATACCGAATAAACTGGTTATTTTAACACGAATAAACGGAAAATTTATATATGTATAATTTTTGATTCTATATCAAGTAGTCTCTCTCTCTCTGTAAAAACTGAATCACTGGGTGAAGTATTAGGACGTTGTGACGAAGATATGGCCTTTAGAACCATAAAAACGCTGAACGTTGTTCTAGCATACTTACTTGCTAAAAACTACAATATACCGGCGGAATCAACAACGTATAGGAGGGAAATATATCAATTATACCGAATTAAGCAACAAAAATTAAAAAAAAATTATTTGAAGAAAAGAGCCTGTTAGCCGGTCATTTGTTTAATTTTTAACCGAAAGCGGGTTTTTTAAAAGTTGTAAACTTTCGAATTATTCGAAAACCGTTTTTTTAAAGAGTCGAATAATCGATCTCCATAATCACAATGGATCTTCACCGACTGTTTGCCCATCCTTGAACCTAATCTAATCTAATGCTAATATGGAACAAAACTACACATAAAATGCTAATCTCAGCATTAATGATAGTATCTTTAGCCGTCATTTTTACTGGTGAACAAGGCACATTTAACAAGATAGTGTTGACTGTACAACAACTATTTTTCCAACAAAAACAACATATGTATATTTGCTGATTTTTGTGAATTTTAAGTGTCAATAAAGTAACAGAAGTTATATTTTTAATATCAAAATACACCTAATCCCGTTTTTACACATTGCACTAATGTTCCAAACGACTCCGTGCAAAAAAAAAAAAAATAAAAATCCAACTGACAACCAAGAAACATACATTAAATAACAAAAACAGTCAGCCGAACAGGTAACGCCACATTCCTAAACGTGCGTCAATTGGGGAAAATCGGTTATAATTTTCAATGCTCAATTAACGAAATCACATTCTTAAATGTACATAATAAGCTTTCTTGCAATGCTCAATTTGAAATGGAAAGTGCTAACCAATATTTTGAGTGGTTTTTAAAGCGCCTAATAAACAAGTGGATAACTAAAAGATCCTGTAAGTCCCTACAGACATAACCATTTTCATAGTAGCGATTGACCTGTAAGCTACAGTTTTATTAACATGTTTAATAACATACGCAGCTGCATAGAGCTTGCCAGGTAGAATAAATTAAAAAAAAAAAAATAACTACAATATCAGCTACAATATTCTACTACTCTACTGTTTAATAAATCGTTTAAAAATACCTTAAATTCTGGAATAGTAGTCCTAAATAAATACACAAATTGCTCACAGAACTTTCTTTAAATAACTTGCTGCTGTTCCATACATTGCCTCCACTTACATTTGGTATTAATTGCTTGAAATGATCGTTGTATAGGTATTTATTAAAAATGTTTTTGACTTTATTTTTAAACAAAACTCTAATTTGAACTAATAAGCTAATGGTTCGGGGAAATGTGTTATTAACTTAAGCGCTGCGTATCTTCTTGCGTTCCCGATAAACACATTCTCTTTGAACTAGAAGAAAAAATAAATTTTTACATCTTTTTTTTAAATTTACAGTCTTCAAACAGGCTACTTACCATAGGGATCAAAGCGTATTACTTCAATTTTATCCGCCAGTCTGTCGCGTACGGTGTTGAATTTGTGGCCACTGACCACACTTTCAACCACAACCATGATACGCCTTAGAAGTTAAACCAAGAAAAAAGTGGGAAATTTCAATGAAATATAAGATAATTGAATGAATTTCTGTAATACATACTTGCTTTTAACTTTTTTCAATAAAATATTGGTAAGACGCATTTTGTTTTATACAAAATTTCTATAATTTTACCAAATATTTTTGAAATCTAGAAATTGTGCAAGAACCTTTAATGTTTTATAACAGCTGACTGCTGTCGAACACTCATAGGTGAAATGATAACACAAAGACAGCTGTGTAGAAGTTAAATGTGATACAGTACTTTTGATTAAAAAAAGTGTTTAAAAATTAACCTTTAAAGTACTTCAGTGGTATTTTATACAAAATTAGTTTTAAAGTTATGTGAAGAAAATTTACGTTTGACAAACTTTTTCTATAATTAAATATGCTTGATAATTTTAACTAAATTTTCTATAAAAATAATAATATTTAATCAAAAATCAAGTTTCGATAAAATATTTCTAAAGAAAAATAAGGTCTGCTTGAAATTTTTTGTAAAAAATAGGTTTGAGGAAAATTTTCTGTTGGAAATAAAGGTTTGGCTAATATTTTTTTAATTCTCTGTAAATAATTAAGAATTGAGAAAAATTGTCTATAGGAAATGACGGTTTGACGAAAATTCTCTATAGAAAATTAATATTTGATAGAACATCTCTATAGAAAATGTATGTTTATAAGGGTTTTCTGAAACAAAAAAATGTATAGAAAATTTGAGTTTGACGAAATTTTATTTCAATAACCTATGTGTGACAAAAATTTTATAAAAAAAAAAAAAAATAAAATTTGACTAAAATTTTCTATGGAAAATGGAAATTGTTATTTTAAATCATTTTTCTAATATACAAGATAGTTTTTTTTACATTTTAATAAATTTCTGAAATTATATGTTTTTTAAACATTTTTTTCACAAACAAAAACAAATTTTAAACAAAACAAAAAGAAACACTATTTTTATCAATTACTTTCACATATAAAAAAAATTTTTGGAAAATTTTCATGGAAATAAACTTAACTAACTAAGCAGACTTTTTATTAAAAAGGTTTCATTTAAAAGGTTTCTCCATCATTAATAGGCCCCTTTCCCATAGGGCAGTTACCAAAGTGACCTTTTGTTCGTCGGAGGGCAAAGGCAACTGTGATACTCCCACATATTGTGGATACGATTTGATAAGCACTTCCACACTGGCGGCTTCGGCCTCTTCAATTTCTATGAAATTGGGTTCATATTCACAATACTCCTTAGAATTATCCAAATAGTAGTAGATGCGTATTTTCTGCTCTTCTTTCACCAAACGTAAAATGTTTGCCCTAAGCAGACGGACATTAGTACGTTCATCGATATCATAATCACATACGCATTCACCGCGTTCATTGACTCGACTACGTGAACCGAATACAGTACGTAATTTTTCAGCAGGTAAGATTTCTGGTGGTAAAGCTTCGTGTTGAAACTTTTTGGCCAATTGATCTATAGCCGAATCTATTATATTTTCCAAAGGCAATTCGAGCATACATTTCTGCATTAGTTCACTGACCCGTTTAGTTAAATCAGCTCTTTCTTCAGTCCCGTTATCATTAAACGCTAAACCAGCATTTTGCCAGGCATTTAGGGGTAAACCCCTTCTTAAATCCACATTAGAGGCAATAGCCTTTTCCAACATTAGTGGCAGCATCTTTTCGAATAAATCAGCATAACTTTGTTTTTGATAAACACTCAAGGTAATATGCAAAGAATGATAGCCAGGTTCTGTAGAAGCTTGGTGTATAGTGCCACGAGGAAAATACAACACATCACCAGGTTCCAAGACCTAAAAATTAATTAGTTAGAATGTTTTTTTTATAGCAAAGCCAAACTAACCATACCTCTTCCAATACTGGTTTGCCAATTTCCTGTTGTTTGAAATTCTTTGAAGAGTAGCGTGGCAGAATTTCTGCAGTACTACGTGGCTTATATAATTTCCAACGTTTACGTCCCTCAACTTGTAAAACAAAAGCTTCAATATCATCGTAATGGGGAGCAAAGCCTTGACTATTTGGTGGCGTTAGATAAGCATTGGCTCCTACCAAACAATGGAAATACTCCTGCATGGTTGTACACAATGTAAAAAGACTGGATAAAAATGTTTGCGGATTTAGTAAACGTATACTACAGCCTTGACCGTACTGATCCCACACAACGGGTGGGAGAGCACGACCCTCTGGATTCAAAGTTTCCCGCTTGCCTTAAAAATTTAAGCGGAATAGAAGAATATTTTCAGTTATTAGTATTATATATTATTTCTATATTACAATTATTACTTTTATAGAAAATAGAAATTTTGGAACAAAAATCTATTAAAATTTGAGGTTTTGATACAATTTTGTACAGAAAAATTTAATTTTAGTAAAATATTATATACAAAAATGTACATTTGAGTATAAATTAGTACAAGTCCTCAGAAAAAATTACGTTTATGAATGAAATTTGTACTAAAAACTAAATTTTCTATAAAATTTTATTCTGGTCATAAGATTTCTATAGGAATTTGTACTAAAATAAATTTTCTATAGAAAATTGTATTGTACTGTAGAAAATTGATGTATATTTTAGTACAATTTTGTTTTAGTACAAATATCTTTATAAATTTTACGTCTTAACACATAGATTATAGAAAATTTAGTTTTTAGTACAAATAACCGTAATAAAACTTTTAGTTTTCATAATTTTACATAAACGTATTTTTTTTATGACTTGTACTAATTTATACTCAAACGTAAATTTTTTATACAATTAAATTAAATTAAATTTTTACTGTAGAAAATTGTATCAAAACCTCAAAATTTAATAGAATTTAGTACAATTTTCTGTCGAAAAATATGCTTAAGTACTAAATTCCATATGTTTTAGTAAAATTCTCAAACTATATTCATCTTTTTTATGAAAAATATACGCCAAATATTTTTTTCTTAGAAAATTTAAGTTTTAGTTCGAATTATGTTTTAATACAACTGCCATAGAAGGTTTAATTTTTAATGAAAACAATATTGTTGCAGATTGTACTAAAAACAATTCTAAGAAAAAATACTAAGTTTAGCATATTTCCCTGACTTACCATTTTTATAAGAAGTAATATCAATGTTTTTAGTAAATTCCACATGATTTTTTAACAACATTTGATCGATAGCCTCAAATGATATTAAATGTTTGAAATAAATATCCTGCTGACGCTTAATCAAGCAGGCCCTTTGTTCCCAATATTTACTAAAGAAATCATCTACTGAGACAGGATTCAGTAGCCACTTAAAGGCACGTTTACCCTCCTCAATACTACTCATTTTCACAACGTTCTCGGATGGGGATAAAGGCTCTAATTTTACATTGGCAGTAGTGGTTATTTTACTGGGTGTTTTTGAAATCAAAGACTTTTTAGAGGAGAGTTCCTCTACTGTAGTTAATGAGGCACGGCGATTTGGATTTCCTTCGTGTGATGGTTTTCCTTTTTTGTCCGAGATGGGAAATGACTTACGTGAAGCTGGTTTGGCAATTGCCTCTCCTCTTTTGGGTTTCTTAGCGTCTATAGTACTATTCCCAAGCGCAGCATTTGATTTAGTTTCTGTAGTATCGGGGCTTTTACGTTTTTTGTTGGCTTTTGTGAGTATGGCTTGAGCCAAATCCTCAACTGCATTAGCGCCCTCTTCATTGCTACTTGCTGACTGTTCGGAGTAACTGTCACCACTTTCATTTATGGTATATTCATCAAAGGAAGCATCTGAAGAACTATACGAATCGTCCTCTTCTTCAGATCCCTCACTATCAAAACTTTCATCATCCTCGCCCAGTATATTATCGTCCCTTTCTAATTTTTTTACTAAATAATCCTCTAATTCTTTCCTTTTCTTCTGATCGCTTTTGGACAGCTTCTTTTCGTCGTCGGGATATAACTTTTCCACTAGAGATACTACTTCATACTCCTTGAAATCCGGTTCACTAGCTTTTTTACGGGAGTCTTTGGCATTTTGCTTTTGGCCCCCAGCTGCCGAGGCAGCACCACTTTCATTTGACTTTTTCCCTCTAGTATTCTTTGAAGTACCGCTTACTTTTGATTTGTTGTTGTTTTTCACGGTTTTTGTAGCGCCAACGCCGGCTGGCTTATACGACATTGTCTTGACACTTCCTCCTCCCTTCTTTGCACCTTTAGCTTTCTTTTTGGCGGCATTTCCATTCTTTTTTTGTTTTTTATTGGCACCAGCCAATTCTTTGGCCGCCTTGAAGACACTATAGGCCGAGACAGGCTCTTCCGAAGACATTTTTAAGGCTGTATCAACAATAGGAATAACAACTTTAGTAAATTGTCCAGCAAATACTTCAAATTTTGATAAGGTTTTACTCATGTGTTCGTCGAATGAATCCATTTTTTAATTTAATACATACCGCTGATTGGAATTGTTTAATATATACACTATCTTATTGGAACTTCCCTTAACTGTAAAATCCCGAGAAATTTAAAAAAAAAAACCCAGTAAAATATTCAGACGTTAATATGCGGCAAAGCACAGAACAATACTGTACGCAGTGACAATACTATACAGCACGTGCGATTGTTTGTGTATGTGCTATGAAAGTACTGTATAAATTTAAATATGCTTAAAGCACAGGGTTGTTAAAACTACAGAAGCAAACATGATTGCCAGTAGTCAAGAAAGAAAAAAAAAAGCATTCCCAGATTAATCAAAGAACATTTTACGTTACGGTAGTTCTCTATAGAGAACTTTTTTTTGTTCAAAAAAAATTAACATCATATGGTAATTTTCTATGAATCTTTTTTTTGAAAATTCTTTGAAACGTTGTTAACTTTCTGAAGAAAATTGTCTTCAAACCTTAAACCAATACAGAAAATGTTGACTAAGAAGATAACTTTCTATAGAGAAATTTTTTTTAAAGTTTTAATTTGTTATATATATATATAAGTATATTATATATATATATATATATATATATATATATATATATATATATATATATATATATATATATACAAATATTATATATTATTTTTTTTACTTTTTCTAAATGCTCTTAAAATCTAGGAATATATACACTTATAGTAGGTAAGGTTATGTTATATACATATTTGGTACAGAAAAAAGAAAGTTAAAAAAAATCCATTTTCGTAAAGAAATAAAATTTTCCAATTAAAAAGTCGTTCTTAATTGAAAATAGTCTTCCATTCCATTTAAATTTTTACGACAAACGTCAAATTTTGAATCATAGGGTTTTAGAACCTACATACTCTGAAATGTTCTCTTACAAAAATAAAAAGTACATAAAGCAGCCTTACATGTTTGATACTCGGCGTTACTCAAAGAATCTAAGATTAGTATTCATTTAATTCTTGAAAAGCTTTAAAATTAAGAAACAGTTTATACTTTTTGGTTTTTGAGTTATAGTTCCAATACTGCGTAATAAAAAAGTTAAATTTGTACTTAAAAGTAAATAAATAAATACAAAATTCAGCTTCAGCTTCATTAATACCATGCTCACACAAGGTTTAATTGCAAATTGAGAAATTTTACGCAATTAAAGTATATGTATATCTGAACATGGTATAAAGTCTCTCAGTTTTTATTCGTTATAAGACTTTCGGGCTATTTCGTTAAGATATAGAGCTTCATCACCCGAAGCCTCTACCATATGCTTTAAATATCCATTTTGCTTTTTCAGTAACTCGTAGGGTATTCCGAATTCCTTAAGTTCGCCATTATCTAAAACCATGATACGATCTGAATTCATAACGGTTTGCAAGCGATGAGCCACTGTTAGCACAGTAAGTTCGGAAAAGTTCTTTTGTATGGTTTGTTGAATTAAATGATCAGTACTAAGAGTGGGATGCAAAATATAAGAAATTCTTCCTCTGCTTGTTAATTCTACACATGTATACTCACTTTTGATCTACATTGGCTGTTGCCTCATCCATTACCAGTATGCGTTTACGTCCCAATAAGGCTCTAGCTAAACAAATCAATTGCCTTTGGCCTATGCTAAGATTGCCACCATACTCAGCTACTTGAAAATCCAGAAACAAGTCCTTAGCCAAATTAACCTTAAAAATTACAAGTGTTTAATAAAAACGCAGCCTCTTTCTTTTTTTCAATTCACTTACATCTCCTAAAACCTGCCAGAGTTCATGATCTTGATACTTTTCAAAAGGATCGAGATTGTAACGTAAAGTACCTTTAAACAGTACCGGTTCTTGAGGTATAATTGCAAGACTTTCTCTCAATTTCTCCAAGTTTATATTTTGTGTATCCTGACCATCAATTGCTATAAGTCCTTCGATACTTTCGCATAAGCGGAATAGAGAAGCTATTAAAGACGATTTACCCGCACCCGTACGTCCTACAATGCCTACTTTCCAACCGGAGGCCACAGTAAAATTAAGATTTTTTAAAACCAATTGTCCAGTTGTATGATAACGTACGTTGACATTTTGGTATTGGATGACCCCTGTTTGGGGCCATTTGTCATCGGGCTTAAGGTGGTAATTCGTTTTTTCCGGCTTAAGTTTGGTGTATTCTAAAATACGTTCCACACTTGTCATTTGTTGAAATGCTTCACCCAATTGACGCAGACCATATTGAACCATGCCAGTTAACATCATGGCCTGGGTAATGGCTAGGCCCACATTACCGCTGTAGTTTTCTAAAAAGCCAACATTTTATAATTTTCCGCAAGCTTTTAAAATTTAAAACTTACCATTGCTTGTGTAAATGGAACCGAATGTCACGGAGCTAAGTAAAATAGACACATTAGCCATGTCCAACCATAAACCCAAAGCGGTATTTGAGGTCAAAGTTAAGTGATAGGCAGCGCTGTGTATATTTTGTAGTTTATCAAATTTTTGTATCATAATAGCTTCGTTTTTATGGGAGCGTATGGTAACCAAGCCGTTTAAAGTAACCGAAACATGAGAGAAAACGGGACTGCGTCCTAGAAAAGAAAATAGGGAAACCGCTTAAGAAAAATAGAAAAAATAATCATGAATATTTATTTCAAATTTTCAACTTACTTATGCCTTCCAAACGTTTTAAGTCCTGCGATGAACGTAAATACAATTTAATGATCACAAAGTCCACTAATGAGACAGCAGCCACCGCCATCAGTAGCCAAGGATTAACAATGCATATGACCACTAAGACACCCAACATAACAAGAGCCAAATGAGTAAACTCCGACATAAAACGTGGTAAACTCTCATCTATGGCTCCCATATCTTTGGAGAAACGATTTAAAATGCGGCCTGAAGGATTGGTATCAAAAAAACGCATAGTGGTCCTTAAAATACAGCCAAACATACGATCGTGCAAGACCTTAGAGGCATGCATGCATGTTTTTAGAAACAAATAGCAGCGATAAATGATCATCTGCAGGAGAAATTACAAATTATTATTTTAGACATCAAAACAACAGAAGTACTACTTACAAATATGCCTGCCCCAATAAGTACTGTATAGATAATCAAACATAGATTTTCATCTATTAGCGCTGATTCATCATTTTGCGTATCCATAAACACAACTTTTGTGTAAATATTAACAAAATAATCGGCTCCACTGCAAACGGCTTGTGAGATCAATAATACAAAAGTAATGTAGATAAGACCGCATATACTGTTGCCAGCATGAAAATAGGCCCACCATACACTAGCCTTAACACAACCCTGTCCCTGATCTTCAGCTACCAGTTGATCTTTCTCGTTACTAGTATCTTTATCACTCTTCTGACAGCCATTCAGTAAAGGTTCTTCCTCCTTAGCAACTGAGTTTTGTTCTACTTCACTGGCCAATGAAACAGTATACTCCTTTAGCCTGTTTTCTATGGTATTTCTTAAGGGTTGTGTTTCAATTGTATGACACATTTCCTGCCAACTACCACTTCTTACACAGCCATTTTCCACCCAAACTATGAGATCAGCTTCTTCGGTTATGTATTGCGTTTGGTGGGTAACCAAAATTCTAGTTTCGTTACTTAAAATACCCCGCGGTCCTATGACCTCTTCGTATAGTTGACGTCCTACATGTGTATCTACGGCACTTAGGGGATCGTCAAATAGGTAAAGTGCAGTTTGTTTGTATACCGCTCGTGCTAAGTTAATACGGGCTTTTTGTCCGCCAGACAACGAAGTGCCTCTTTCGCCCACCAGTGTATCATCTCGATGCGGGAGTTGCTCGAAATCTGTTAAAAGCGAACATTTCTCCACTACTTTGCCATAGTGTTTGGGATTATAGGGACCGGTAAATAGTATATTATTTTTAATGGAACCATTAAAAAGCCAAGGTTCCTGAGAAGCATAGGAAATATTGTCACCGATGATCTTTAAGCTTCCCTGACTGGCAACCAATTCGCCTAAAATTAGCTGCAAAAGGGAACTCTGAAATGAAAGGAAAATATTTAAAACTGCTGTGAATACAAGAGGATTTTTAAAGTTCACTATGATAATGTATTTGTGGATTTTTGTTTTATTTTGTCTCTGCTAACACACGTAGTTCATATTGACCAACTTTTTAAGGAAAACTTGTTAAAAACTTACCTTTCCCGAACCCACTGGACCGGCAATGATACACAACTTTCCCTTGGGCACTTTCAGTGTAACATTTTTCAAAGTTTCCGCCGAGTTATCCCAGCTTGCGGTAACATTATCTATTTCCACCGCCATGGCAGGAAGTGGAAGAGCTCTTTGTTTTACCAACTTTTCAGGTTGTAACAAAAACTCCTCTATGCGTTTAATGGAAACAAAGGCTTCTGCAGCAAATGAAATAGCCATGGGACAAAAGATACCAGCCACCAATTGAAAGACGTGATACAGATTCGCTATGGCAAATATGGCATCGGCTGATATGAGCTGACCCATTTGTACAGCAGCCACTATAGTAATGAAGAGAGTTATACGTTCTGGCAGAATCATGCTACTTAAATAGAAACTTCTTAAATAGGCAGCTTTGCGCGTTTCACGTATTTCTAAACGTCTAGACTCTTTGACGACACTACGGAAACACTGTTCCCAGACATACATTTTTATAACCTGCATGCCACGTATAAGTTCATTCATTTGACTTATACGCTGATCGCTACGTTCGGCTATCAGACGTCTAAGTTTTGCAGTCCAGGTGCTGAGACACATTTGTACGGGTATGGTTTGCAAAAGTAAAGCCACTATGCCTATAATCGAGGCATAACCCAGGCGTTGCCATATTAGATAGCCAATAAGAAAAGTTTGTATAGGTAAAATCCATAAGTAATGGGCGAAAACAAAGCCAATATCCAAACGGTTGACATCATTCGATATAAGATTGACTATATGGCCTATGGATATGGTAGCAGTAGTTTTAAGTGAAAGTTTTGTGGCCTAGAGAATAAAGAAAAATTAAATTATTTTTTTGGTCAAACCAAAATCATAACTCTTTACCTTTCTCTGTATCAGAGAACAGCATGCAACTCTCATTTTGGCACCCATACGTTTCTGCCGTTGGTCCACATGATGATTGATGAAGCAGCCACAAAAAGTGGTAGCCACTAATAGCATTGCCAACATGTAAATGTCATGCCAAAACCAAAACCACCAGTTAGTTGGTTCATTTTGAAGCTTAGATTCTAACTCTAGCGATGCTTTTATCGTTGTATTGCCATTAAATGTTATGGGAGTATATTTGGTATTTCTCTGCAGCTCTTTAAGTAATTGACCCAATACCAGAGGTATTAGAGATCTGCAAAAAGATATAAAAGCTCGCTAAAATTGTATTGTTTTTGTTTTACTCTGATAACCTACTTTAACATGATGTAGAAGAGACATATAGAACCATCTATAACAGCCGAAGTCCAAAAAGTTTTCCATAAAGCCCAACGTAAACTGGGCTGACGTTTCGACAAGTGCAGCTCTTTTAACCAGTTTCTATAGATAAAAAAAACTTTTGTGATATGGTAACTAGTTAACCAATATTACTTACCTTTGCAGTTTATCGCCCAATTGCTGACTGTCATCATCTGGCAAACATTTTGGCAAATCATCCTCTTTGAGTCCATATTTGGCACCTTTATAAAGTTTTGGTATAATCCAAGCGAATAGTAGTTGTGAAAATATATTTGCTTTTTGTCGTGGATTAATCTTCTTTGGCATTATGTCTTCATACATATTGCTTTTGGCGTCGAAACCTATTAGTTTTGGGCAATTAGAGCTCCTTGTCAGTTATCTAGATAAAAGAGAAGTTTTTGTTATAAATATTAGCTCGGAATAATTTAATATTATTATATAGGACACTTCAGGTGAGATCTTATAGGCTGGAAGATATTCTATTATTCTAATTCTAAATGGTAGGCAAGAGCGAATCAAATGGCTTATAACATATCGTTCTGCGAACCTATCCGTAGTATCGACCAGAACGGGATATTACGCGTCATCTTCATTGTCAATATATGTAACTCCTCTTGGGGATGGCAGATTTGGCTCGCAGAATACATGGCGAATTAACGATTCTTCACTGAAGAATCTAAAATGGAAATAGCGCGAAATAAGGTATTTTCCCTTCGGTCCTTAACATTAAGGACTCGCATAGACTGTCTGATCATTGCATTATCTATCAGGCCATTCGGGAAGTCAATAATTGGTATCTATTTATATCCTATTCAGGTGGCAATCAAGTTTTTGGAGTCTATGTACGCTAATTCCCCGGCGGTAAAGGAAGTTCATTCATCACTAATGGTGATGTTGGAAAATTCCGACATTACACTCAAATGATTACATTTGACATTGCACTCAAATTTTGTATAAAGAACAGTGAAATATTTTTTAATTTTTTCTTTTTAAATTGTTTTATTAAATTTGCTTTCGCCACAGTTTTTAAAACCCCTTTTAGAGGCAAATTGATTTAAATCGAGCACAACTCTTTATTATTAAAAACAGTCACTTATATAAATCCCCTGCTAATTTAAGATAAAATTACCATAATGCATTGGAAGATAATTTCTATTTTTAAGTATCTGAAACTTAAAGTCCATACAATAATAGGGGACTTTTCCTAATTTTTAAAAACAAAAAATTATGCCAACGAATTCAGTCATAAAAATATTTAAGCCTAGAAGTCTGTACAAAGTAGTGTTTTCTGTACAACAACTGACTTTCTAGCAAAACAACATATACCTATTTGTTGTTTATAAGTTGTTTCAACATGTTGCTTTTGTGCTTCATAACATCTTTTCAAAAATGCGAAACAAATTTTATAAATTTACAGTTATCACATTTTTTCTTTTCCAAAATCACTACAACAATTTAAATTTAAACAAAATGCTTAAAAAATATAATTATGTTTTTATATTATTGCTCTACACTACAACTCCACGAGTAATATGACAGGTAAGAGTTTAAAACAACAATAAAAAGGCCCTGTTGTTTTTCTTATTGTAGATGTGAGGGTATCTTATAGTTATTCTACCCTGATATCGTGCAACAAACTAGTTGTAAACTAAGTAAAACTATTGAGAATTAAGAAACATGCATTAAATAATAATAAAAAAACAGTCAGCCGAATCGGCAACACCATCTTCTTAAATGTGCCTTGAGTCCGTACAATAATATGGGACAGTACCTGATTTTTAAAATTGAAAAAAAATATACAAAAAAGTTATTCCAGCAAATTCAATTTGTTTTTTGTTGTTGTTGTTGTAATTTTGAATATATTTATTTTGTGTGGGTATAGGGAACTAATTTTATTTTTATAGAACTTTTAAGAATTTTGAAATTTACACTGCGTCGAATAACATTCCACAGTTTTATCTATCGAGTGCAAGCAGGTTTCAGTGTTATATTATTGTATAAGATATCAACTCAATTTTATTTTCATTTTATTTTCGCAAATTGCATAAAATTAAAAAAAAATTGAAAATAACATTTTGACCCAAAAAGTCCTTTGATGATTATTCTCTAATTATATCGATCGACTATGAATTAAATTAGTCATTTAAAATTTATCCGTGTATATGGCTGTTTTTCATTTATTTTTGAATTTTTTGTTCATTGATTTATTTTTTTTTTATTTGCTAAAGAAACGTCTTTAAAGGTCTCGGTTATTTACTGAATTAAATTAAATTAAATTTAATTTAAGTTTTTTTGCTAATCATATCATGTGAAAGAGTAAAATAGAGAGAGAATAGTAGCTCAATTACAAAATCGTATGATGAAATCGTAGATAAACAAGGCGACAATTGTAAAGAAAACATTTCTAAGCAGCTAATTTTCTAAGAAACTCATTTCTTTTATAAGATTTTATAAAACATTAAATGGGTAAACCGTCTTCTATAATATAAATTTTATAATTAATTATTTAATTTGATTGTTTTAAAATGAAAAAAATGTATTTACATATTTTAATTTAATAAGTTTTATGTTTTATATAAATAAATATAATTATAGTTTTTTATTTCACATTTTATTTGTTTACCAACAAAATTTTATTTTATTTATTTATTTTTTTTTATTTTTTGCAAGAAAGTGCACAAACGATTTATAGTATGCGATTGTAGTTTTTGTGTTTGTATTTTGTTTATTTGCACTACTCACAGCTTTGTAATGTACTGCTAAACAACACATATTTATAGTCTCTTTTTTATGTGCAAATATCACAAATTAATCTCTTATTGTATGTTTTTACTAAATAAAAGCTGTGAATAAAATTTTGACTCTCTCACACCTAAATAACAGTGATCTTTTCAAATTTGTCTCTCTGTCTTTGATTTTAACTTTGTTTATACAATTTATATATTCACCACCTGTAAAAGATTGTGCACTACTACCACCAACACAACTGTATAACCGCAATGTTATTTGTTGTTTATCATATAAACAGTATAAATCTCTTTTAAACATTTACTCTCGTCAAATGTTTAAATGTTTTTTTTTTCATTGTTTTTATTTAAAATAAGTAGTTTAATTCAATTTTTTTCCCTCTTTGCCTTTAACTTACTTTGTTTATATTTTTGTATATTCACCACCTGTGACAGTAAGTGCACCACCACCAACAGCAACAACACAACTGTAGTCTTTGCACAATTTTATTGTTATTGTTTATCATACAAATAGCATCAATCACTTTTACATATTTACTCTCGCCAAGCATTCGTGTGATTTGATTTGTATTTATTCAAAAACAATTGAGTCACAAGAACAACAATACAATCGTTTTATTTAAAAATCCTTTTATTATATTATTCCTGAAGTTTTTTTCGATGTTTTCACTGTAAGAGATTTCTACAAACTGATCGTACAGAAGGCTGTAATGCAATATTTATATTATCATAGAACTCATTGAAATATTGGTATTGTACCAATTAAAAGTTAAAGCGGCGTTAGTAATTGCTAAAAGAACGGTAAATCTCCAATGAATGAAACTGTGTGTGGGATAACTAAATATTATACAAATAGTAGTTTATCAGTATTTTACGTTAAAATGGCGTCTGCTTTATAAAGTGAATAGAAGTAAACAAAGTATAAAAGGCATAACTTAATGGTAAGTTGAAATAAGAACAGAAATTAATCGAATAATTAATTATTTTACAATATAACCGTTTTTTAATATTGCAACTAAATTAAATATTGCTTATAAATGAAATTTCTTATCAATAAAAAGTAGTTTATTCATAAAAAATTCAATATATTCGTACAAATAAGTACATATGCATCTACACAGACTTACAAAAATTTTTATACACCTCATAAAATTTGATTTTTTTATATAAAAGATTAATAAAAAATGCTCCAATATTTTTTATTTGTTCATATTTTATTTAAATAGAAAAAATAAACTTAAAAATTAAGTTATAACTACGATCGAGTTGGAAGATCTTTAGGTAGAAAGATCTGTCGAGTAATAAATTAATATTAATTAATAATAAATAATTGCTGTCCACTGTAGATCACTTATTTTTTAAATAAATTAAACATAAAAATAAGAACCGCAAAAGAAAATAAATAGAAGTTGTGGTGCCTACTGAGCACACCACAGGCAACACTTGTAGGTTAATACTTTACTCAATTTTGATGAATAGACAAAATATACACGCTTTTCAATGCAGCATACATGAATTGTGCTAAGCCAATGTACACCACTGTATATTTGTGGGTATATCGATTCATATACATGTACAGTGAAACTTCAATATAACGGAAAAACTCAATATAACGAATTTTTCCTGTGACCCTTGAAAAGACCTCTTTATTGCAAAATTTTTCATACAAAAATGCACTACAGCTATAATGAAGAAATTCTGAGCTATAAGACCTCTATACACATATGTACTTTTGTACTTTACTGTACATACATGCATACATACATAATAATACTACAGAATAATAATACTACAGAATGAATTTGCTAAAAACAATAAAAAATGTTTGTTTTATTGTTTATAAAATTCATTGAACGTTTACTCAAAAATGCTTATGTTCGACAAATGCTTTTTTTTGATAAAAGGTTGGTATTTTCCCTTTATATGAGATGCAATTAGTCATCATACACATGAAGTACAACCGCTGAATAGTAAAAATATTAGTAAAAATTAAGCAGTGTTGTATTTTCATCTTGTGAAATAAACAATTAATTTATATAAAATAAAAATCGGTTTTTTGAATCCAAATTAAAAAATTTTTCGATAATAGTAATAAATTAGCTAAAGGTATAGCTGATAATTTGAAAGTATTTACAACATAGTTTTATTATGTAAACGGTTATTTGCGGCAATAGGCTGAAACTCTATCGGTTTAATTCCTCTTAACTAACTAATATTATTGAGGTACAAAAGTTCTGCAACCTCTCGATCTATTGTACAGCACTCCATCTATATATGGTTTCCCTATAATATCTCCGCCAATCTCGTCGATAAAACGAAATTCAGGATGTCGCTTGGTACCAACCACTATAACTCCCTACCTAGTATATACTAGGCATCTCGATACTTCCTACTAGAGTGCATCAATGCCTTACATGTATCCAGTATGTGCTCTGGTGATTCGATTTACTAATCCCATTTTACTCAGATGTCCATTTAGCCTGCAATGGTTGGTCAAAAGCCCGCTCAGCATTCTCAAGTTGTCTCTGGACATTTTTATGCAGGATTCAAATCTTCCCCTGTTATAGTTTCCCAACAAAAGTTTAGATTGTCTCAGGCCCGTACCGTCAGAGAAGAGAAACCGCTTCTCATTATCCTCAATTCAAACACATTCCCAAACTAGCCCTGAGTCAACCTCATAGGAGCCAAGTTCTCGATTCAAAGAATGACAACACTTAAGCACGTATAAGTGGGTAAAGTTAACTATAAAACGATACTCATACACAACATATTCAAAGCCAGCGCAACCTTAATAACCACAAGTAGGATTTGGCTGAAGTACTTGTCATACCCGCACTTATAAGTGTAAAGTGTTTATGAGTATGAGTATATTTATACTTGGGTAAGCATATATTTCTACTAGAGTATACTTTGAGTATATTTCTAAAAAATAAAACCTTTTGAAATCGCAGTTAATAAAAGTGTTTTATATTTGAAATAATACTAGGTTTTGGGGATTTCCCATATTTTTTTTTTCGGAAAATTTTATGCTTTTGATCTTTTGTGTAAGCATATGAAATTTTTTGGAAATTTGTCAAAAATGAAAGATCGTAAATATCCCTATTAAGCGTTTGCATATGTGCCTTTGACTATATAAGTATTTTATGTACGACAATCTTTTTTCATGAAATAAAGGGTCCGCCATATAATTTTTTTTTTCTGAAAATGCTATAAAAAAAGCTACTGAATATTTTCTCAAATTTCTTTTTTTATTTGAAAGTACAATCCTTCCAGTTAATAATTGAAAATAATTTCATTCAAATGGCTGTCTCGGCTGGCCATGCAGTAGCCTACACGATCGGTCCGATTTTTAAGCACATTATCGATTGTGTGCAGCTGTATTTTACCAATGGCTTCACGAATATTGTCCTTTAAAGCATCAATTATTTCTGACTTCTTGGCGTAACACTTATCTTTGACGGCACCCCACAAGTAATCGTAGCTCCGAGGTGGCCATACGACATCAGCTCTGCGGCCGATAATGCGATCTTCAAAAACAGGGCGCAAAACATCGAGTGTAGCTTTGGCTGTGTGGCACGTAGTGTCGCCCTGTTGAAACCAAATGTTGCTAATATCCTCCTCTTCAATTTTTGTGAACAAAAATTCGTTCAACATGGCCCGATAACGACCACCATTGACTGTAACGGCTACTCCTTGCTCATTTTCGAAGAAAAATGGCCCAATTATGCCTCTGGACCAAAATCTGCACCAAACAGTGACTCGTCTTGGGTGTATCGGCTTTTCAATGTATGCGTGCAGGTTTTCTGTGCTCCAAATGCGACAATTTTCTTGTTTATGTACCCGCCAAGATCAAAATGAGTATCATCTGAAAAGATGATTTTTTTTTGGCAAAATCGGCATCTTCTGTAAGTCGATCGATCAAAGTAATGTCGCAATATTTCCCAGCGTTGTTCAAGCGTATACGCAACCATATTGTTCAGAGGAAGGATAAAACTAATTGTCTGTCAAATCAGACATGAACTAAGTGTTACCATTCACGAAATAAGCACTAGTTGAAAAAAAAAACGTTAGATGGCGGACCAGATATAATCTTAAACACTAACATAACCTTAAAGTATCTAGGTGTGTGGATTTTTAATTGTTATCTTTTGATTTTTAATATTTCGCACAAGTTTTTTAATTTCTTTTATAGCAGGTAATGTTCTTCAATGGGTTAAAAAAAACATTGCAATGGGAATTAAAAAATGCATGATTTATAAATTGCTATTTGCAACATTCTAGGAATTTGCTTAGTGTTTAAAATACATTTTTGCCTCTTGTATTGTTTCTTGTCTCAAAAAAAAAAAAAAAAAAAAAAAAAAAAAAAAAAACAATGAAGAAACATATACATTGATTCAAAAGAGCATACCATTTCTTTCATTCATCCATACGCGCATGTCATATGAGTATTTTCTATATGCATGAGTACTTAATATGCTTTAAAAATTTTATCATACTTATTGATTCTCATACTTCAAATGCATGAGTATGCGCGCACCCAAGTATTTTTATGGGTATAGCGAAAAACATGGATACAAAAATGTTATCTAAGTTATTTCAGATGATTGTGTTCAGACATGTTTGCTATAATAAGTGGAATTATATCTGCATGTTGTTATGTATGTGTGTTATAATGTACACAACACAGATGGCTATGTTCTGCTTTCTATATTTTCTCTCCATATTAAACTAAGCACATCTCTCAATTGCATAAACTTCCGCCTGGAATATGCTGGCGAGTTTTTCCATAGATGCCGAATATTGCTATCTATGTCCAAACACTCCTTTGACCCATCCGTGTACCACAGAATGGTCCCTTCTCTAAAGGAGTATCCAGTCATTCTCAATTCTATTACTCAATCTTGTCCTGAAGTATTTGTCAAAGTCATAGAGTTTTATGATACTGTCCACAGGACAGCCAAGTCAGGAATAATCGACCACTCCCGCATAACTTCATACCCAACTCATCTCCCATTATTCTTGTGATGGTTTCTGTCTGTATTTCTCACTGCTAAATGAAGCGGACTAAGGTGCAATAGAACCTTGAATTATGCATACGAGCGCTAATCTTTGTTACCTATTCAGCTCTGCTTGCGTTGTTCCCAAACTAGTTCTTACCACCCATACAATGGCCCCATGTGTCACAATTGGTCTGACCATCATGGTTCACATCCAGTATAATATTCTTTGGCTACAGTCTCAAGATCTATCTGCAAGCCTCCTGCACACCATAAGCGCATGTGTGGCTTTTTTTGAGCCAGATTTGTGCTTTTCACATTAATTTACTATCCAGTATTATTCCCAGATATTTAACCTCTTTCCTTGATGGTATTTCCTCACCGAAGAGTTAAATATTTCTCCACCTTGGAAGTTATCTTTTGCTAGTAAATGGTACTATCGTGGTTCGGCCCGGGTTAATGTTTAACCCCGTCATCCCACACCATCGATTCACTATACGAAGTCCTCTCTGTATGATTTCGCACAAGGTATCCTCGGACTTAGCCCTTGCTATCACAACAATGTTGTCTGCATAGCCCTGGCAGTCAATGACCACCATAGATAGCAAAAAGTTCATCAACAACTAGACTCTACATTAAGGGCTATAGTACACCTCATTGTGGGCAACCTCTAGTCGTGCTGACACTTATATAAACGTTCAGTGCACTAGTTTACGCAGATCTAGTACGAAGAACCTCTGCCATCCATCCATCTGGATATAGTAGGCTATGCTCCCCTTCCTTTTAACGCCCTCTCTATAACTTCATGAAAAGTGTTATCAAAGGCTTCTTCTATGTCTAGGAAAGCACATATAGCAATCTCTTTGTCTTCTAAGAATTTCTGTATAGTTGCTACTAATTGTACGAGAGCGATTTCCGTCGATCTGCCCACTCTGTAAGCGTGCTGCCCGGGATGCAGTGGCACCGTTGCAGTATCCCACATCTTATATAGTTGTCCACAACTTTCGCAAGTGTCTTCAATACAAAAGATATGAGGCTAATCGGTTTGAAGAACTTCGGATGCGTCTTAAATAACTAACTTTCTATATTAACTAAATTTAAATAAACTTAAAAAGATATTCAAAAAGTTATCTTGCTTAAGCGTTGAATCGAATAACCGTTTAGCTGCAATAAGAAATTTTAATGCTTTTAAATTTTAAATTAATAAATTTTACTATATAACCTTAGTCTCTATATCTTTATAAGATAAATCGGTTACGAGTTTTAATCCTTAAAGAAATCAATTGTTTATTTTTAAATAGTTTATATTTATACAGTACATTTTACTTGTCATTTCAATCAGCTGTTCGTTTGTTTGTTTTTATTTACTTGATTGCCGCTATAAACAAAAACAAGCAATTTTGCGGGTTTTTGATATAATTTTGTTTAAATGATTTCACCAGACCTGGATTCCAACCAAAGCGTTGTTCCAAATGAAGAGGAAGAGTTGCCGTCCTGCAGTAAATCCAAAACCTTACAAAATGAAGCACAAGAAGATGAAGATTTGGCCAATATTGTGACTGCCGAAGAGTATCTTATGAGCAAAGATGTTATACTTTTGGACTATGAGAGACAAATGTTCTTGGATATGGTACATGCTGATGCCTTAATGGTGTGTGCCAAGTAAGTCTGTTCGTTAAAGCATTTTATTTATATTTTCATTTAAATACCTTCATAATGATTGTTTCAGAGGTCTCAGCTATGAGCGTGTGGTATTGAATATTTTAAAAGCCTATAGTGATGCTGGAAATTTAATTCTAGTCATTAATAACTCAGACTGGGAAGAGGAGTATTATAAAGCAAGATTAGAAAAGAAATATGTTCATGAAGTTGCCAATACTGTTACGGAAAGGTGAGTAAAATTAGTTATGAAGCAGACCCATATTTTTTAATACTGCCCAGTTTTTAAGGTCTTAAGACTTGCAAAAGTATTGTTAATTCTTGAACACGATAGATTTTAGTCGAGGTTAGGTGCCTTGTTAAATCAAGGTACACTTTTGCATACATAGTGCCGTTACTATGTAAAACCGACACATGAAGCGATGCCCCTTTGCCAGTAACAAGTCCAGGCTAACCAGTATTGACAATCAACCAGAGACTTTACATCGAAGCACAATTCCATAAATTAAGTCGTAAACTAGCCTGAGAGCCTAATGAACCAAGCTATTAACCTGTTAACAATGGCCGATAGCTCCGATAAGCCATTGATAAAGGGCAAGCCAAAACTAAGGAGTCTACGCCGAGCCAGAGGCGGTTAAAAATGTGATGTGCTTTGTCGTCGTATCAAAGTAGAACTGGAATGCCTTTACTGTGCGCTTCTGCAACCAGTTAACATATATCCTGGTGGAATTAAGATCGTAGTCGTGCACCAAATAAGAATATACTATCCAGAGCGACTTGTCGCCCAGATCGATCATCCTTGTCATTGATCATTCTTGTCACTAAATCTGTTGAAAAGAAAAGCATTAATGTAGGCCTTGAAAAGATTACAAGCCCTAGACCTATATCATTAATATAAACCATACGGTAACCGTAGGTAATAAGTCCACAAATCCTTCCACTAATAACCTAGTGTTCTTGTACAAGTTTGAGCTCCCAGTCTTTTTTAGCAAGATGTAGCAAGGCCGCTGATGCGGTCCTAGATTTAGTCTAAATTTTATTTTAAGTGAATGAATTATTTTTTGCCTTTCCAGAGAACGTGTTTACCTTGAAGGTGGCATACAATTCATAACCACTCGCATCTTAGTGGTTGATCTCTTAAAACAACGCATACCCATAGAGCTTATAACCGGCATTGTAGTATTAAGAGCCCATACCATCATTGAATCCTGTCAGGAAGCTTTTGCTTTACGTCTGTATAGGCAGCGTAATAAAACCGGTTTCATTAAAGCCTTTACCAGCAGCGCTGAGGCTTTTACCATTGGCTATGGTCATATTGAACGTGTTATGCGTAATTTATTCGTTAAAGAACTATTTATATGGCCCCGGTTTCATGCTACCGTACAGGCTTCTTTGAAACCCTATGAAGCACAAACAATAGAGTTGCATGTACCCTTATCGACAAAAATGAAATTGATTCAAACACATATTTTGGACATAATGAATTATTTGGTGCGTGAAATCAAGCGTATCAATCGTTTTGTGGACATGGAAGAGATTACAGTCGAAAATTGTGTAACAAAAAAGTTCCATAAGATTTTACAGGCCCAATTGGATTGTATATGGCACCAGTTGAACTCACAAACTAAGCTTATAGTCACGGATTTGAAAATCTTAAGGAGCCTAATGATGTAAGTTGCAAATTGTTTTATTTTTAGGTTTTCTTTCTCTACATAAATAATTCCAGAGCCACCATGTATAACGATTCTGTAAGTGCTTATGCCTTAATAAAACGATATAGAACCACCGAATATGCTTTGGGCAATTCCGGTTGGACTTTACTAGACTCAGCAGAACAAATTTTCAAACTATCCAAGGAGAGAGTATACAACGAACAGGGAGGTGAGTATTATTGGCAAATGGCAGACAATTTATGTGGCTCAATAAAGATCAGAAGCCTATAATTGAAACTGAAATTTTATGCAACAATTTTTAGAATTTGAACCTGAACCCTGTCCGAAATGGAAGTATTTAAGTGAAATTTTAAAAGTAGAAATACCAGGTGATATGAAGCGTTCTAAGCCCAACTGTTATGATCCACCTAAGGTTCTTATACTATGCCAGGATTCTAGAACCTGTTATCAGTTGAAACAACTTCTAACACAAAGTGGTGAACGTTTTCTACTCTATACGGCTATGAGACAACAAATACCCATAGGTAAACTGGGTAAAACATTTGAAAAAATTCAAGCTGGCAAAGACTTGGAAATGTCCTTAACCCAGGAGCACTTAAAAGCCACACAAAAACCCTTGAAGTCTATGGAAAACAAAGAGCCAGCAGATAGTGATAATTCACAACAAATAGATGAGCTTACTCAACTGCTTAGCCATGAAATGGATGATTTACAAGAAGAAAATTATTTCCAAGAAAGCTATATGCTCACCATGACCCAGACACAATTTGAGGAAAAGGATCTGTCACTTATGGATGATAGTGCTAGTGCTGCTAATCTGAGTGTAGATAATTCCATATTCGAACCGTTTCCGGAAATGGAGAATCTGGATATCACTGCAGCTGTAGCAGCACGCAAACAACCTTTAATTTGCTTGCAAACTTTCAAAACAGAAAGAGAGGGTTCTATGGCTTTGGAAAGGATATTAGATGAAATAGCACCGCAATATGTAATCATGTATCACTGTAATGTTACAGCCATAAGGCAACTGGAAATATATGAGGCTCGGCAAAGACGTAAAGTAAAGGATAGAATGAAAGTATTCTTTTTAATACATAATCAAACGGTTGAAGAACAGTCCTATCTAACCAGTTTAAGAAGAGAGAAGCAGGCTTTCGAATTGATAATAGAAACGAAAAGCGTAAGTTAGTGTTTTTAAAAGTAAATTCATAGTATAATGCTTGATTTCACTTTTATTTTATTAGAAAATGGTTATACCCGAGTATCAAGACGGCAAAACCGATGAAGCTTTCGTTTTACTTAAAACCTTTAAGGATCCCGAAGAGAATAAAAATGCCGAAACACGAAAAGCTGGCGGGCAAGAAGATGAAACAGAAGTTATACCGAAAATTATTGTGGATATGCGTGAATTTCGTTCCGATTTGCCTTGTCTTATACACAAAAGAGGCATAGAAGTGGTGCCTGTTACCATAACGGTAAATGAAATTGTTAAATTTCGTAGTATTAAAACTAAATAATAGTTTTTCTTGTAGATAGGCGATTATATTTTAACCCCCGAAATCTGTGTAGAACGTAAATCAATTTCCGACTTAATAGGCTCTTTAAACTCGGGCCGTTTGTATAATCAATGCATACAAATGCAACGTTACTATGCCAAACCTATTTTACTTATAGAATTCGATCAGAATAAACCCTTTCACTTGCAAGGCAAGTATATGCTTTCACAAAATACCTCCTCTACGAATGATGATATTGTTAGGAAGCTTCAACTGTTAACGTTACATTTCCCCAAACTGAGGCTTATATGGTCTCCTAGTCCCTATGCCACTGCGCAATTATTTGAGGAATTGAAATTGGGTAAGCCAGAGCCAGATCCCAAACAGGCGGCAGCTTTGGGCGCTGATGATACTGGTGCTTATGATGATTTGAAATTCAATGCCAACATATACGATTTCTTGCTAAGATTGCCTGGTGTTAATACACGTAATATCCATAAGCTGATGAGGCATGGCGGCAGTTTAAAAGAGTTAATAAAGAAAACCCAGGTAAGTATCAGCTGCTTTTTTGCGACACAAATAAAAAAGTTGTTTTCTGGTTTTAGGAAGAGCTTTCTACTCTCCTGGATTCTAAGGAAAATGGCAAATTACTATGGGATATTCTACATGTGGCCCATTTACCCGAGAAGGATGAAATTTCTGGTTCAGCAGCTATGATAGCAGCTGGAAAACAGTTTGGTACCCATTCACGTTTTCGTCGTGGTGCAGCCTCGGCTGCCGCTTCTGTTACTAGAGGAGGTGGCGCTTTGCGTAAATTTAAAAAATAGTTTTAGCTTTTCTAAATGCTGTGCTCTTCTATCCAAAAAATAATCATTAAAAACCACAAAATGAAATCCCACAAAAACCGTTCGAACGAACATATTTGAATTTCAATTGAAGATTGCCTTAACGCTCGGTGTAGAACTGAGTAATTATTTTTTCTTTAATTTTAACTTTCAGCAGCTTTACAAAACGTAGTTAAGTTGAGGTAAAACGGTAAGGAATTTTAAAGGAGCACCTTTTTTAAAGGGGCCTTTTCAATTTTTTTTTTTTTTACATTAAAATCCCTAATCAGAATTTTTTCTTTTCAATTATTATTATTATCGAAGGGGTGGTAAAGTCCAACAAGCCATGGCACTGCAACCGAAAAGATTTGCAAAGCACGCAGAGGTCAGACCTGTTTATACATAGGCTACAATGAGTGATATTAACTAAACAGATAGCCCATACAGTCACTCAACCATAGGCGAATAACTGTCCGCTCAGTCAGGAAACACCACTCGAATAAGGATCACAATAGCCGACGAACCTGCTTACCCTCAATAAAGGGTGAATGTTTGCCAAATCAACAATTTCATAAAGAATATGCTCTGTCGTCTCCTCCTATTCGGTTGAAGTTGAAGAGGTGATATTTCAGGTTGTAGCGGTGTTCAGACTTATCCTTCCCATATGGCGCAGCTTGTTATCATAGGAAAAGAATTTCATCACCCGCCTGCCCTATTGGTACGGGTCCCACAAGTCTTGTGCCTAAGACGCAATGCCAGCTTAAGCTCAAGCCAATGTCATTTCCTATAACTCAGCAAACAGTCACCCTGTTTATTCTTTTCAATGCTAAGGATTGAATAGATATTCATTCATACGAATGGATCTAACTTGGCGATAGAAAGGGTTGCATTTCTATTTTAGAGGTATTGAGAAAGTGGCTTCCTTTAGACTAGGGGAAGAAGCTTTTATTATCCGAGGTATAATTAAATTCTTTCCGAAAGCCAATTCAATGCAATCGGTTTCATATTTGATTTTGTGGATTAGCAAATCCAAACTATTTGGAATACAACTGGTAGCAAATACCCTGACCTAGTGTGTGAAATCTAACTGAAGGCAAATTTTTGGTACCGCGGGCAAACTTTTTCCCTGTGTGACAATGACGTTGCCCTTTGGGAAACAGAGTGGTGATTGTGGTTTATAAACAAATCACTGGGAGAGGCGAGGAAGAGTGCAATGTTGCATTACATCCGAGTGCAGCGATTAACCATGGGGGTGTGTCGACGTTTATTTTGGTTACCACTCCTGTGGTAAATCTTTATTATTGCTTGACTATGATGAGGCTATTTAGGAGACAAAGTAGTGACTGTGTAAAGTAGCATTGCAATCGAGTAGGAAGTAGTGTTAGACTTAGTGCCTGTCTTCGATATGAAATTTATGTGCGGCGTTGTATTGTAGTCACCCGTCCTTTTAAGCACTATGGGAAGAGCCAGCACTACAATGATCACATAACACCGTGGTGGTAATTGTGAGAATTTTCTTTCTAACTGTGGTCTGGGGATTAAGCCATATATTGTACTTTATTGACCATGGCCAAAATGCACTATGATTCGAAGGATCATTAGTGCAGCTAAAGCCATGTCCTATTTGTTTAGAGAAAAAAATGAATCCCTTGTAATCATAATAGCATCCGCCAGGAACCTTTTCCTTTGAGTCAAATGACAGGGCAATCATAAAAAACCTCGTGCAGAAACTACACACATTATCCGCAATATTTTCTAAAATATGCGTATGGTATCTAAGATTCCAGTAAATAGACTCGTTAGTATTCCAAATTCTCTCTTGTTGAGCAGTAGTAGAATTCCAGATTCATCGGAAGAAAGGGAAAGAAACTTGGTCGACTGTGTCATAACGAAGAACTCAAGCGAATGTGCACTTAATACAGCAGTCAATCGTCCCCCTTGATTATCCTAAACGCTAAGCAGTCAGCTCTTTCGTTTCCAGAAGTAACTCTATTGTGAACATCAAGTTCATTGACATGTCATACAGTTTATAACAATAAAGCTCTTAAGACTGCCATCATATAAATATTTAACCCAATCGATTTTATCCCCGATTTTATCCCCGACACAATTCAAGTCGAAGAACCATCGGTGACCATCGCCACCAAAAACGTTTCAATCATAAATTACTTTCAGGTATAAGGTCACTATAATTCTTGGCGAACATTAAAGTAGGCGGCATATAAATATTTATCCTACTAAAGTGGTCGCCATCAAAAGATCGCGATATCCTAATGTACCCTACAATGTTGCTGGATACCCTTGGTACTTTTTCATCACCAAAAATTTGTAATGGAGCAATATGTATGATAACCCCAATGGCAACTGTGGTGGCAGGTTCTCATCGCATTGGTGATAGAAACACAAGTAAGCGATAAACCTTACCTAGTAGAGCTCGATTATTGTATTGTTCTGTTCCAGGCAACGTACGTTAGTATTGGTGTTATTATCGTGACAAAAGATTAGTGTTACAAGAACTATACAGGTCAGTAAAATCGGTATGTTATTAACAGTTTTACGTGAGTATCGCCATGCTGGCATACCTCACGGTGCCCAAAAAACGAATGAATACAATGCGTCCACTAACACCCCCACTTATGATTAAGATCACCTGTGAGTACCTTATTCGAAGGCATGTTATTTGAACATGACTACCACCTTAGTAATGCGTCGCATACTATCTAAACTCCTACCGAGCTATGGGTCGCGGCACCCATTTAAGAATGTAGTTTCACAGCCAGCTTGCGCTCTCCCCGCAACTTGGAAATAAGCCATAGCCACCACGTTGCTTCTCACTATTGTCAGACAGGGATCTAAGTCCCTAGGGCTACTGACTCCCGTGATACCAGAATTGAGACTCCGGTAAATGCTACTACCAGTGTACGTCCCAGTATGATTCCGGATTAGTAGAGATTCTGTATGTAAGATGGCTTTATTTAAATCCTACAGTCCATCTAAGAAATGTGACTGGGATTGTTTCCTAAACTGACTTATAAATTCTGTAAAAGTCGCTGTAATCTGAAGCCTTTACTTAAATTAGGGATAAATTTATCCTAAGTGGGCTGCTAAAATAGCATCGATTCACTGCTGAAAGTTTTAAAAGTTTTCAAGGAAGACAGTTTAGTTCAAAATGGATTGAAATTTTTGATTCATGTGCAAGTAGTTTTTAGGCCCTCTCTTTATGTTCTAATTTTTCATTGAGGTCTCTCTCTGTTTTTGAAACAATTACAACAAAATTTTCTATTTGATTTTGTTCGTTGGCCAGTCGAATAAACATTTTGTGGTTTTTATCCCCTCACATACATCTAAGCTACCACCTACATGTGCTCTCCCCGTATACAAACATATTTAAAATTTACTTTGAATTCGCAGAGTTTACCAAAACGGGAAGCTTTAAGTTACTTTCTCACCTCAACCCCTAGTCATCACTTGCTTGCGTAGTTGAAGTTCAAATAGTGCTGAAAATTCTTTACAACAAAGCAAAAGGAATTGTTACGTGAATTAAAAACACGGCAACAACAACAATGACTTCAATTATATAACATGTGCATTAAGCACGGTACAGTGGAGAAAAGTGAAAATAAAATAAGCGAATCCAAAAGATAGAAACCGAGGAGAAGTAAAGAAAACTTAGGTGAGCAAATATAGCAAAAGGCTTAGAAATGGTCATAGACTGAGACATGAGATGAGTTGATGAGTTGAAACTTGACAATTTATCTGCTGCAGAACTAGAGGGTGGGGTCCCACCAAAATGCACGATATTAATTATAAATAAAACAAAAAGTTTTCAGAGAATTATCTTAATATTTTTATTATGATAGAAGGATTTATGACAGTTATGTGTGAAGCTAAATATTGGCCAAATACTCGCCGCGGCTTCAGGGGCATACCTTTAGCCATCTGTTCATATTTTCAATGACTTTGGGGTTCAATGTCTTTAATGTGACGAATTATCTCATCCTTTAGCTCTTGAATTGTTCTTGGCTTATTGACGTACACTTTTCTTTTCAATAACTCTAAAGAAATAAATCCAACGGTGTCATATCACAAGATAGTGGTGGTCAATTAACATTGCCACGATATGAGATAACACGGCCACTCTGTTAGAACCACAGGTCGTCCAGGTCCCTATTATCAATATCTATCCATAAGAAGTCTGTTATCATCTCGCGATAGAGAACACCATTCATGGGAACTACTTGGCAAACCGTATTTTCGAAAAAGTACGGCCCATTAACCGCACCAAACAGTCACTCTTTGTCGGTTTTTCAACAATCATTCGTGGTTTCTCATTTGCCCAAATGCAGCAATTCTGCTTGTAACCGAATCCACTGAGGTGAAAGTGTGCTTCGTCGCTGCTGGTGATTTTCTTTGTAAAGTCACAATTTATTTCTGTCGGCGTATTGACGACGCTTGAAATGGTCTGTGGACTTCAGCTCTAGAGCTAATTAAACTTTGTAAGCGTGTAAAAATTCAAAATTTGCATCAGTGATGTTCGTGAGGTGTTCAATTGCCGGGCACGACGACGGGTCGAGGTTGACGGCTCTTCTGGCACACTATCGCGAATATTAGCAATGTTTTCCACAAAACGAACTGGGCGAGCGTGCACAGGTGTTTCTACATTTCCTACAGACCCGGCTTGCTGAAATTTGCGCACGATTCTCCTAATTGTAAACACATTGGGTCGACTGTGCTGACCAAAAAATCACGAAGTGCACGAAATGCATTTTGATTTGAACGCTCATTTTCGTAAAAGGCTTTAACAATCTTAACGCGCTGCTCAATTGTGTACCTCTCCATGATTGAATTTGTCAAACACCGAAACAGAAAAATGTGAAATTAAGTTGGGCAAACGACTTGACGTTATGGTGTGACTCACAATTAATATCTTGCATTATGATTGTACCACCCTTTATAATTAGCATTATCGGCAATGTTAACTACAGTTTTGAACTTTGGACATATATTTTTGGTATAGCGGCTATGCCATCTACTAAAATTGCCTAAAAATCCTCAAGAACACCAAATAAGCATCGTTAAAAATTGAGTGTTTAGTAATCAAAAAGGAAAGAACATTCGAGAACCTTATAAATTTTGTTTTACGCCCGCTGAAGGAGAGTAGACCTTCACGGCATACACTTGGTGGTATTGCAAATGGTGTTGTGTGAATGTGCTATGGACTTTAGAAAACTATTTATACCGTAAGCTATGTTGTTATCAAGCCAAGATTAAAATTACAGTTTAGGTGTCTCTTAGAGGCCTTGAGATAAGTCCGTCACTTTTTGAATGACACACAGGCATTTTTTCTGATAAAATTTCATTTTATTTTCCAACATTCACATTCGCCCAATGTTTCTCCAATTTCATAAGAGATGTGGTCATTAAAATAGGTATTTGTTTGTGAGATGATTTTTTCAAACACAAACTAAATGACGCAGCTTGTTCAAATTTCAACAGGAGTCAACTGATAGATGTGAGTTGTCAGGAATAGTGTTAGCCTCTCAGTTAAAAAAGGGGATGATTTCGATATACCCATGTGAGACTTCTGGTCTAGCAAACAGGAGTTTACTCAAAATGCCCATGAAACCTATGCCGACGACTCTAAGATGCTGGGCAGAGCGGGCTGTGGTATATAAGTACATAGGTGTTTCTGACAATAGACTGTCTAATAGCTTGCCTGAACACTGCAGTGTATTTCAGGTGAAGGTTACAGCCACACTAAGGGCTGTGCAATGCTTGTTGAGAGGCGGGTTTTTCTCTGAAAATCTTCGGATGCGAGAAAGTCCCTCTACGTAAATCCTCATCTTGTCCATGAATGACGCATGTTTCTCATGATAACCTCGGCTCATTAGAAGGTATTTCTTATATAGGTTCCGAGATACAGGGATATCGTCGGGAATTGTGTTGCTAATGAACTGGCTAGGGTGAGCACTGAGCTCGATATTTTCGAACGAGAGCCTATAATTGCCTCGGTTAAGCTCAGTATGCTCTAGTCGATGTATGGGGAAGTAAAATCTCATTCGCGGCATGAGATCACGTCAGGTATCGGCTGGACCGACCTCTATAAAAAGTGGACTAAATGTTTTGTTCACCTAAGATTAAACTGGTAGACAATATGGTGACTGAATCACCTTAAATCAAGCGTTTTAAAGCTGCCGTTGCTATCATTTGGCTACCGCTTCAACAAGTGGTAGAGCCTAAAAAAGGAGAAAAGAAAAAGTATACTTCAGTATAATTCTAGAGCTAACGGGGAAACATAAACAACAAAGCGGAAGGAGACAACAATACATTGTAAGAAAAAGAAGAGATAATCTATAAAATGAGATATCAGTATAAACTTTATCAACAAGAAGCGCAAAGAATTCTATAAAGATTTTAAAAGTCAAACAAACGGCCCTTAACCGCAAAGTGATATCTGCTAAGATAAAACCGTCAACTTATAACAGGGAAGCCAAAGATCCTGAATAGATGGAAAGAGCACTTAGAAAAAGTGTATAATGCGCCAGTAGCGGTGAAAGGAAGAGGAAAGAGATAAGCAACAGCTGTCTAGAAACGCTAAAAGAAGAAGACCACTTAATATGAATATAGCCAAAGGTGTAGACAAATTCAAGTACTTCTGATAAACAACGATAATATGAAATAGACTGTACAAAGGACCGAATAGAAACGGCAATCAAATCCTACTTTGCTCATGATTGAATATTCAAGTGATAGCTTTTAAAAAGAAGGAGCAAACTAAGAATTTATAGCACTATTATAAGACCCATAGTTATTTATGTATCAGAAGTTTGTATCATGACGAATTCTGCAGAAATATCGCTCAGAATTTTTGAAAGGAAAAATTAAAGAGGTGATTACATTTTAAGGAACACTGCAGAGTTACAGTTCAGTCATGGCAAGTATGCTGTAAAATACCTAAAAGCATAAAGTCTTAGGACCATGTGCTACGGAAAGATCAGTACAATCTACCAGTTGATTATACCTGACTCTGCAAAGTGGTAAGGATTATCCCGATTATACGATCATATAAACCGGCTGCTGAGTGGTTATCGTATCGCCATATATCCCCCCCTTTCTCTGTTGGTGGAGGTCCTAGGGGTCCTACTTCCCCCGTACCTGGCGGAACACTTCCACCTAGCTCCTCATCAAAATGGCTTCAGGAGGGCTCATGGATATTGCGGAAATAACATCGCGAATTGCAGCAGACCTTAACCTTGCGATAGCACTGTGATAGTAACCCATGACCTGTCGAAGGCCTTTACTTAACCGTGCCCAATGGCAGGCAGACATTTGGTGAATTTAGGGGAAGATAGGTGTCACTCAAGGTGGTGTATCTCGGATTCCCTAAACTACCCACGGTATCATTATTGTTTTATTATACGGATAATATTACTATCTTGGCGTCTGACGAAAAATTGAAGGACATCAAGGCGATTCTCTTCCGATATCTTTCCACATTGGCCGAATTCTTAGAGAGACGTAAAAGTCCACGGCGACACTGTTCACATCCTGAACCAAGGAAGTACATCTGGACTTGAAATTGTCCACTGGAAATAGGATCATTCCGACCATCCGGTATCCCATGATCTTAAGTGTGGTTTTCGACAGTATGATGTATTTTTCCAAAACATGCCACCTATATCCGAGATATGGTCAAGGCAAGAAATAAGATTTTGAAGGCACTTTCGGGCTCCACATGGGGGAAGTCGAAGGAGGTTGTTTTGACCATTTACAAAGCGTTCATCCTTAACTCTGCTGCCTGAGTTTGAACCTTCTTTCTAAGCGGCACTCAGTGGAAGGGCCTGCAGACAGTATAAAACAACACTTTACGGTCGGTTGTGTAAGGATAACTAACGTTGATCACTTTATATGGAAAATAGAATGCTAGCAATGAGAACTCAGAACGAGATGCTTATAAAGCAATTTTCGGTGTCCCTCTTTCATTCCCGTCATCCAAATAATCGAATTGTACTGACCAACCCCTCTCCTCATCACATCCGTAAGGATATTGGTCTATGTAAGACAAGTATTCAATAACTTGTTCCCCCCATCTTGGACGCAACCTCAATTGCCAACGCTCAGAGAGCCATTCACCAAATCGCTGTAGATAATGCCAAGAATAGCTGAGGACCTAACCGTGTATTGGATAACAACGCCCCAACAATTTATGAAACAGAAAGACAACTCCCCAGCAATAGTAGGTCTATTCTGGTCAAGCTAAGGTCGGGATTTAGTGGTATCTTCAACAGTTATAGAGCTAGAACAATTTCATAGTTTACGGACTTATGTTCGGAATGTCACCAGGGTCTTCATGACACAGCCCGCTCTTATTTAGTTGTCTAGAGAGATGAACTGATTTAACCCCCTTAGACCTCTGAACTAGGCTCTGGTCTTTCCACATCTTAACTTTATTACACAATATACCTCCCATCACAAATAATCAACTACCTTTACACTCATATGTTCATACAAACATCCATCCATCCTGCAGCAATACATTAATTCATCCACCATACATTCACTTCACCCATCAATAGTTTTGCATGGCACTTTACTCAAAAACATTTTTTGTTTCTGAGATTTCAATTATGACACAGCTGAGCTATTACAATAACAACAATAATCGAAGCTTACTATTGGGTAGATATCAATCAATAATATTATATATTTATCGAATGAATGCTTAAAGAAGAAGTCAACGGGTTTTAACTTGACATATTCCTAATCAAGTACAATTTTTGCTTGTAGACACTGAAAAACCCAAGACTGTTACATCATCTTTTTAAAATATAACTGTTTTTTTCAAGGTATTGCAGAATTGGGACACAAAAACATTCATATTGAGATCTTTGAATTCACTGCAAGATGTCTGTAATCTAATTTCTTCCATTAATCTTTATAAGTAGTAGAGTCTACAAGAGTCTATACAATTGCAATACAGAAATAGGATCTAGGACTCAAAATAGCCATCCTTTTATTATTTTATTATATCTTTTCCATACATAAGTCTTAATTGGCAATTAAGGGATTTTGGGCAATTAAGGTATTAATTGAGTTCAATTTACCATACAATAATATAATTAATAAATTGGTGAATTATCAATTGGTTTATTTAGTTGAATTTACAATGCAACCCTGTGTAAAGTATGTAGAATGAAGAGTGGCAATTCTGTAAGAAGAGTGTTCATTGAGAACTGATAACTATATACAGTAAGCAAAATCCGTATGCATACAATCATTAATTTTTAATGAAATATATGTACTAAACATATTTTTTATACAGTTTTAAACAAAGGTATTTTACTACTTATGACAAATAAAGAAACGGTACTTGAATTATATGGTTTTTTAGAAAAATAATAAAGTTCAAGCAAATACATTTTTCTGGTTGTATAAATGCGGATTTCGCACACTGTACACTGTCAAATGTATGTATGGGTGGAATGGTTTCTTTAAATTTTACATTCTTTTTAAAGTAAAAGTTTAATAATTTATTTTGTTTCAAATTCATTAATTTAAGTTTTCAAGAATAAAATCTGTCTGCTCATTTTCACGTATCAAATTTTAATTGACATAACTTAATTGCGCTATATGTGAACAGCAAATTCGATAATTCAATTTAAAAATTAATGGACTCAAAATCCCTGTCTAAATTATTAAATGGGTATGTTCATTCATTGTTTTCAGTTTTAGTGTTCCACTGTGCAGTGTTTTAGGGGAAAATTAAATAAAATTCTTTTGGTCCCCCAACGAAAATCAAGTGTAATTTGTAATATAATTAAAACGAAAGAGACATGAAAGTTTTAAGAGTAAGAGAGAGAAAGATAGGGAGTAAAATTAGTAAAAAGCTTAAACTACCAGATGTAATACAGAATTATTCAATTTGTTGAAAACCATTAATCCTTAAGGTATGCTACAGGAATTATTTTTGAAAAGTATGCACACAAAAAAAGGGGTGGCTATGATTATAAAGGTAATTACAGCAGTAATTTAGAAGACAATAACTACAATTAAAATATAGTATACGTTAGGGCTTAGAAATGTATAATTTAGGTGATCATTTTAAACTAATTTTTAAGGCATTAAAATATTTTTAAATTTTATAATAATTTTATATATAAAGTTTTACACTTAATTAAACATATGCTAAGGATCTTCCTTTTAATGCTTAATAACTATGGCATATTTTAAGGCTTTTTTTGAAAAGAACAAATTCTAAATTTACATAAATGTACATGTTTTCTAAACAATAAAATCCTATAAATATATGAAAGTGAAGAGTAGAGAGAAAAGAAAATAGTAATAAAAAACTACTTACCAAAGTTATTGCAGGGACATTAGAAAATATGGTAAAAAAAAGGTAGCAAATCGTTCATTAAACATTCAATTAAAGGTCTCCATTAGACTGGTTGGCTGCATAGTAAAAATTATTAAACAGGCAAATAAAAAACCGATAGCCTAAAGGAAAATATCGTATAGAAAACGAATTAAAGAAACGCTATATTAAAATAAAAGTAAATTATTTTTAAAACATGTTCACTAATATCGTGTCGTAAGCGCCAAAAAAACTTAACCAACATAATTTTCAATTCTCGTTTTTTTTTTTTTTAATAAATGAATTCATAGACAACATCTGCATCATCTCTTAAAATGTCATTGTCATACAAAGTACCCTTACAAATTTATAGCAAAAACAATTTTATCTTAAGTTCACACTATTTATTTGTTTACAGTTTTCAGGACAGCAGCTTGTCGGTTAAGCTAAAATTCTCTTTAAAAGTTTAGTGAGCAGTAAAAAAAAAACATTTTATAAGGGGTGCTTAAAAGCATAGCGTAAAGTAATTCATCAAATAAGCACGAGAGAAATCATCGTTGGTGACATGCTTCCCTATTAAACTGCTACAAAAAGATGGTGTACGCTGAGCCTAGAAAAACAACTCGTCAAAAGGACTTCTTTATTTAAAGAGCCTTAGATGCAGGCCGCTTTAAATCTTCAGCTCCAATTTCGAAGGCAGTTGAGTTATAAGAAGGAAACATGAAAAAAATTGCTTGGATGCATTGTACAACATAAGGTATACGTATCAAAAAAAAAAAAAAAAAAAAAAAAAAACAACTTGAGGTTCCGAATTTTATTTTTCTTGAGCATACATAAAGCAACCTCTTTCCTCTGGAGTGACGCATCTAAACTTTATCGATTTAGATGTGATGGAAAATGTTATATATGGCGTCCATGACAAAAGCATGGTGCCGGAAATGAAATAGTTTGGGTCGCATTATCAAGGCACGGTGTTGGTCCTATAATCAAAATAGATACGCACATGGATCAGTACGCTTAGAAGGAAAGACTTTTGAATACAATGATTCTATTTGCAGAGGAAAACATGCCGCTTATATGGCATTCTATGCATAATAATTATCCAAAATAAATTTTACGTACAGTGGAGTGTTCCTTAGAGCAAACGAAAACAGAAATTTTTAATTGACGAACTTAATCGCCAGATCTTAGTCCTGTAGTGAACCCATTATTGTTGTAAAAAATTTTAGTGATTTATGGACAGAAATCTGAAAGAAATGCTAAGCAATAGCAAAAGAAGTTTGCGTGGGACTTGTAGACAGTATGCCAAGGGGATGTGAAGATATTATTAAGAAAAAATGGTTATCTACCAAGTACTTAGTTCTAAATAAAATAAATAAGTAGTTTTGCTTTTTTTGCCGAAAATAGTTTCTTTTTAAACTTGTGCTAAATTACTGTCCAGCCATATTCTAGGGTTTTGCTCTATTTTAACACAAAATAAAAGAATTGAAACAAACAAAACTAAAGTAAACTAAAGCTACGTATTCCTTGGACTGCAAGTGATACATTAAGACATAGAAATGATTAAAATAATAAAAAAACTAGATGCCAAAAAGTACAGATTGATAATGTGCTAAACCAATGTCCACCACTGTATATATCAGGGTTGGCAGCTCACTGGGTAACCCAATTAAACCCACCCGGGTTTTTTTATTTAAAGGTTTTCGTAGTTTTTATACAACAAAAATAAGTATAATTCATGTATTGAGACTACAAATTAATTCGGTCCATTTTTTAGCTCAAAAAAGATAATGGAATAACAAATTTATCAAATCATTGTTTACATCTTTTCTCCACCTTTGAGCAAATTTCTAAATCCAGTCTCGGAAAAACTTCTCGTCTTTTAAGGTCCTCTTTATACGGCCTATATAGGACCTGAAAATGTAGGCCGTAAATCGAAATGCCGTAAAAAGAGATGAATATGTGTTGCGTTTACTTTCCTTACAATTTTTGTTAAAAAACGGCGAATTTCCACAGTTTTTTAGCCATAGAACGTGGCAATTAGGACAGTAAATCGAATGTGTTCCATAATTCAAACAGGCCTTAATAACGAAATGCTATATAAAGAAAGGCCGTATAAAGAGGTATGAGTAATGTATCTGTTGCACCAGATAATAGTCAGATGGAGCAATGTTCGGAGAATACGCCGGTTGCGGCATTTAATCGTTTCTTATAATTGTTTTGACATTTTTGAGACGTGAGGACGGGCGTTGTCATGCAAAAGAATAACTTAATCATGTCTGTCTTTATCTTCCGGCCGGTTTTTTTCATAATGCATGATTTTAACGAAGGATCTGCAGTCTGCTCCAATCACCGAGTTTTAGCAGCTTATAGTACACATCGACGCCTTGATCCCAGCAAGAGTGTAAAATTGCAACAACGTAATTTTACGAACAAATAAAAAATATTTTCTAAATTAAGAAGCAGTTATAAAACCAAATAAAACCCAATAAAACCAGCTGGGTTGGGTTTAAAAAAAAAACCCGGGTTTTTGCCAACCCTGGTATATATTTCTTTAAAAAAGATTTTTAGCTTAACTCACACAACTATCACCAACAGTAGGTCATAAGAGTGACAGCGAAAGAAGCTTAAGTGACACGAATTCTCGTTATTATACTAAAATGTGAGCAATATTATTATATTATGTACAGGGTGTCCGCCGTGAAGGTATACTACTTTGTTTTGCCGCCATTCCGGTAAACATTAGTCTTGACAATTCATATTTGGCAGTCGTGAAGTGAATACTTGACAAATTTATTATGGACAAATATTCAGTAAACCAACGTGTTTTAATCGTTAAAACATTTTATCAAAATCAATTATCGATTTTCATGAAAAAATCATAGTGAGTGACGAGGCACATTTTCATTTGAATGGTTATGTGAATAAACAGAATAGTCGGTTCTGGGCAATGGAAAACCCTCAAATTATTCATCAGTCACCTTTACATCTATTAAAAGTGACAGCCTGGTGTGCAATTTGGCCAGGAGGTATCGCTGGACCTTATTTCTTTGAAACTGAAAACAGTGTAAGGATAACTGTCAATGGGGAGCGATATCGTGATATGATTGCAAACTTTTTGTTTTGTTTTGTTTTTGTTTGTTTGAGACCAGCACTCAGGGGTTAACCTCTACTCATGCAGTGCATTGTGCTGGTACTAGGAAAATAGGTTGTGGGTAGGAGGATAGAGTGAGTAGTGTTTATGGACGTCCGTTTTGAATTTGCTCATGTTGGAAGTGGCAGGGAAGACATTCGCAGGAAGATTGTTCCACAAACGAACAGTGCGACCAAAGAACGAATTCTCCCTATAATGCGTTGTGCGATTCACTGGACAATCAACTACAAAGGGATGCGCTCTACGAGAATTACAAGTACTACGTAAGAATATATGATTTTTAGGAATTAATTCCTTAATTTCGTCAGAACACATTCCGTTATAGTACCGATAGAACAATGAAACACACGCCACATTGCGACGATGCTCTAATGAATCGATGAAGTTGGCTACCCTACTGTCATTGATAAGAAACTTCGCCCTCTCTTGTACGGCCCATACATGAGAGTTGTATTCCAATTTGGGTAGGATATAGGTCTTGTAAATATTAAGGAGATCAGATGGAGTGAAGTAATTCTTACACCGTCTTAAAAAGCCGAGGCACTTGAACGCTTCTTTCGACACTCGAAATATGTGCTCGTTCCACCGAACGTCACAGTTAATTCGCATGCCCAGAACATCAAGAGCATCTGATTCCTGAATGTCTACATTATCCATAGATACATATGACAACACATCACCACGTCTGTGTGTCAGTAACGCCACAACTGTATGCTTTGGGCTTGACTAACATGTGGTTTCAACAAGACGATGCCACATCGCATACAGCCAGGATTACAATGGAATTATTGCGAGACCTCTTTCCACAACAAATTATTTCAAGGAATGGCGATGTTGATTGGCCTCCACGGTCGCTCTGATTTGAAAAGCAAGGTTTATGCAAACAAACCAGAAATGCTCCAGCGTTTCTCAAACAAAATATTCGTGATGAAATTTATGAAATACCGCATGAAATGTGTGAGAACGTAATGAAAAATGTGTTCGCATTTGTAAGGCTAACAGAGGCGGGCATTTATCTGATATTGTATTCCATACATAATTGCCGACATTAAACAAAACAATACCTGGCCAGACATTAGCTAGTAACTGGTTATGATTATTACTACTACTGAAAACTTCTCTAAATGCATTTGCCGTTCGGAGCCGGTGTTAAAGTGTAGGTCCCTTTCAATGAGTCTAAATGAGTCTAAAAATAGAATTGGGTGCAGCTCATTGACTGAGTAAAGTCCTCATGTTCCTTCATGGAATGTTATGGGAGTTAATATATATAACTGAAGAAAAAGCAAAGGTATTTAAGAAAAACCTTCTACTGTAAAATTTTATTTTTGTTGGTTAAGCTTTTTTGGCGGTTACGGGTTCAAATATTTAACAAATTTTTAAAAGAATAAAAAAAATTTTCAATTTGAAAAACCTTTTATTTTAAAGGGCTTCTAAAATTTTTATTTATTTTTTTTAAATTAACCGTCGACCATTACCATTTATAGGTCATTTCACAACGGAAAAAGGAAAGAAAAAAACATAAGAGGAGTTCCTAATGGAAACTGCCTGTACCTATAAATGTTGATAGACATCAATTGAATATTGGAGGGAGAGTAAAAGAGAGATGAAAACACAATCTATACTAAGGGCTTTAAGTAGTATTTAAATACCAAGAGGAATGTAAAAAACTGATGACATCGACTGATGGCTTGGAAAAAATATAAAAAATTAATTCATAACTAAGCTCTACAGGGCTTGCTAGCCAACGAATATAAAACAGGAAAAAGCAAATGCAATACAAGTTAAAGAACAAAAAAATAAAAAAAGAAAGAAAAACAAATACACGAAAACCCCATTCCTTTGCTTATTTAAAAAACACAGTGAAAACCCTAAAAAATTAACTTTTTGCAGGCAAGAAAATTTAAATGTGCTTCGGCGTGCTTCGCTACCCCCATCTTAAGTATTATGTTAAACTGCTATATGTAGTTTCTTCCAGAAAGACACTGTAGAATCTGTCGTTTAGCTGTATACAGATTTTAAACAAATACACATACATTTTTATATAAGACTAGCTAAAACCCGGTGTGCTTCGTTATCCCGATCGTAATTATTATCTTAAATGCTATCTTAGTAAAATTTTTTACACTTTTTTCCATATTTTAGGCTGATGTGGATGGATAACGAAGCTTTAATTGTTGCCGTTCTACACATATACGAAATTAAATAATTAGTATAAATGGAAGGTGCCACGCTCACTTATCCAATCTGGTCCCTTTACTGACTGATGATGTGTATTGTTAACGACATTGTTTGAACGTAATTTAGAAACTTCTACTATTACCGTTATCAAGATATACAAAAATCAACATTTACTTTGTATGGGAGGTACCACGCCCACTTATCCAATTCCGCCCACTTTTTGACTTATAATTTGAATTGACAATGAAGCAATTTGGACCAAATACCGAAAATTTGACTTCAACCGTGCTCAAGATATACGGAGATCAATATTTAGTTTGTATGGGAGGTATCACAGCCTCGTGTCCAATTCCGCCCATTTTTGACTAATGGTTTGCATTGATCATGAAGTCAATCACACAAAATTCTGAAAGTTTAGCTTTAACCGTTCTAAGAAATATACTAAAATCAATATTTACTTTGTAGGGAGGTACCATATTCACTTGTAAAATTCCGCCCACTTTTTGACTGATGATTTGTATTAACTTTGAAGCTATTTGGATCAAATGTAGAGACTCCTACTGTTATCATTTTTTTATGGACGTGGCACCTCCCAGTTGGAATTTTTCAATTTTGTATAGCCTATAGTTCTTTCCAGACATACAGAGAGATACTGTAAAAATTTCAAGAAAATCGGTTCAGCCGCTTAGCTTTCCATAATGCACAAACAACAAACCAAAAAACAAAAGTACATACATAAGTACATATTGCTGCGAAATTGAGTTGTGCACCCTGTAATTTATTGAAATGTTAAAAAGATAAATAAGCTCTAGACTGACAGCGATCATCGTCCACCAAATACACTCAGTAAAATAAATAAATAAACAACAACAAAGCAAGCAGACGACGAAACAAATAACAAACAACAACAAAAATTTAAAGAAGTAGATTTTTACATTCGCATGGCTTCATAAGAACTAAAAAGAAAGTAAAGGAAAGAAATGGAATCTGCCTGAAAAATCGAGAGCTTAGAGAGCTTTCGAAGTATTGTTTACTCAGAATTATAAAAGGCGCATTGATGAGGACATCAATTAGTTTATGTGTAAACTCAGTGTGACAAGTTTAAGTAAAGTAAAACGAGTAGAGTTTATTGGCTTGAACTCGGTGTGAAGAGAGCTTATAAGGAGTAAGGTCGTGAAGTGAGTCGTGAAGTAAGAACTAATTTAGTAGTCAGTAGTAGTAGTAGTAAGTATGAATAACCTCTAGTTGGTAGTGATCGAACATAAGTTGTAACAACAATCGGGTTGGAGATCTTTAGGTAGAAAGATCTGTTGATTAATTTTTGTTGTTTACAAAGTTTTAAACAGAAAGAGTAATAGGGAGATCGATTATTTGACTTTTTTCAAAAACTGGTTTTCGAATAATTCGAAAAGTATCAATTTTTAAGAAACCGGGTTTCGGTTAATAATTATTCAAATAACCGGTTAATCGGTTCTTTTACTTAAATAAAATTTTTCGTAATTCTTGAAGCGCAGAGCTGAACCACATCGTTTTAAACAATAAGCTGAAGCTGATAGAGAGCTTAAAATTAGAGTGGCAATCAGTACTAAAAACAATTCTAACAAATCTTATAAAAAACAAAGTTTATCACACAAAGTACTGAAAGTTGCTTAAGTTTCGAACAGCTACTGCATAAGCTATTTTCATTTTTGTTTTCGTAGCACTTGGCAGAGAATGGAATTAAAGGTTTGTTATTATAGTTGTAATTTAAGTGCCTAAGATAACAAGAATTAAACGTTTTACTTTCAATAAATGTATTAGTAATATACGAGTCCTTAATTGCCCCGACAAGGAAAGTTGTTTAGCTTTCTAACAGCACTGTATTTAAATTCATGCACCACGTATTTAATAGTGTGTGTGTCACTGTAGTATGTTATGTAAGATACCCACCTCCAACCAATAAGTCGTCGTCAGCTCATACCATCTGACAAATTTCAACAGCGTTATTACCTCACAACATTACTAGCGACTGGTTATGTGTACTTACGTTGTGGAAAATCACTAACTAATATTTATATCTACCGTTTGGAACCGGCGTTTGTGGCGTTTCGTTTCAATGAGTCCAGTTGATTGTTCTTCATACATAAAAATCAATATTTATTTACAGAAGATAATAAAAAGTTATTGTTCCTCAAGTGTGCAATTTTTTTTCGATCTATTTTGGTTTTCACGTTCTTTGTGAGACGTTCAAGGTTGTATATATACAAAAATTATATTTTAACTAAATTTATACAAATAGTTAAACGATAAGCATATTTTCAATAAAAAATTATACTTATTAAACTAACCGGTTTATTCGGTATTCGAAAAATTAAGATTTTGAAAAAACCGTATTCGACAGTACCGAAAAAACTAGTTAAAACTGGTCGAATAATAACCGTGCGATCTGCCTAGTAATTAAAAATATAAATGATTATTGCTCGTGAAAGGGTTACGAGTAGTGAAACACAAAGCTGTGTTGAATAAAGAATTAATAATTAAAAACCATTTATTTTATTTTAACTGTAATCTACGAACTCATAAATAAACATTTCTGAAATTCCAATTTACATTCAAATTAAGGCCTAAAAATACATAAAAATTAGTTTTTGTAATAAACTTTTTTCTAAATTATTTTTTTTTAAATTTTTGTATATTCGAAAATTCGAATATCGGATTTAGCACAAACCAGTAATTTTTTAATAACTAATTGATATATTTATAGTTGAAACCATAGTTATTTCAAGTTTCTCATCAATAATTATTGATTTTAAAGAAAAATACAAATTCGAATTTAAGTTCGAATTGTCGTATATAACATTTAGAGATTCAAATATCGAAGAAATGGCTTTTAGGCAAATTTTTGCGCAAATAAGTATTTTTGGTTGTTTTACAGGCTTTAACACATGTTCGAAACTACAGAATTATATTCGTAATTAAAGAAAATACAAATTTTAAGCTTTAGTGGAAATTTTCACATTAATGAAAAGTTTGTTGTTACATTTTTAAGTGATAAATACAAATTCGAAGTTGAATTAGAATTTTTGATTATATTATTTGAGAAGAAAAAACATAATTCGTTCAGAACTAAGTTTATGTTATGTTAAGGCTTTTTATAAACGTTACTATGAAGATGTTTCCAAAAATGTTAAATTAAAAAAAATATATTTAAACAAAGCTGTCAATTCTTAAATAGATGTTTTTTCAATATATCCTTTTAAATTTTTAATTTAAAACTGTATTGCCAACAAGTTTCTACTGCATTATCGACAATAATATATAAATTTGTATGCCCATCTAGTCTAAATAGGTTTCACTGTTTGTTACTCTCATCTTTATTTCAAAAAATCAATTAAATTTGCAAATATAATCTGCAATAAGATTCTATAAAATTTTACGTTGCATGTATTAAGGCGGCTTCAATTAAAATCCTATGGCCATAATAAAAATGTCCATCATTTAAAATTTTTTTTTCTTTTTTTTTTTTTGTTAATAAAAGCCACAGAGTATCTTTAGCCGAAAGTATTTTTTGGAGGATTACAAACAGGATAAAGGCACTTGACAGCTTTGACTCCTTACTCTAGCCTTTGAAAAAATCTTACTGTCTGTTTTTAGGAGCGAAAACATTAAAACAAATCCAAAACAAAAATATAAAAGAAGAAAAAAAGAGAAAACATTACAAGTGTAACCAGTGAAATTGAAAATGTTGGCAAAACTGTCTGCATACATTTAGGCGTTAATTAATCAAATTATACATAGCAATTCAAATAACCGGTTAACCGGTTCTTTTATTTAAATACAATTTTTCGTAAATCTTGAAATGCAGAGCTGAAGCTGATGGAGAGCTTAAAATTAGAGTGGCAATCAGTACTAAAAACAATTCTAACAAATCTTATAAAAAACAAAGTTTATCACACAAAGTACTGAAAGTTGCTTAAGTTTCGAACAGCTACTGCATAAGCTATTTTCATTTTTGTTTTCGTAGCACTTGGCAGAGAATGGAATTAAAGGTTTGTTATTATAGTTGTAATTTAAGAGCCTAAGATAACAAGAATTAAATGTTTTACTTTGAATAAATGTATTAGTAATATACGAGTCCTTAATTGCCCCGACAAGGAAAGTTGTTTAGCTTTTTAACAGCACTGTATTTAAATTCATGCACCACGTATTTAATAGTGTGTGTGTCACTGTAAGATGTTATGTAAGATAACCACCTTCCAACCAATAAGTCGTCAGTTTAATCACAGGTCACACCATCTGACATCACCTCACAACGTTACTAGCGACTGGTTATGTGTATTTACGTTGTGGAAAATCACTAACTAATATTTATATCTATTTCGTTATATACGTTTGGAACCGGCGTTTGTGGCGTTTCGTTTCAATGAGTCCAGTTGATTGTTCTTCATACATAAAAATCAATATTTATTTACAGAAGATAATAAAAAGTTATTGTTCCTCAAGTGTGCAAATTTTTTTCGATCTATTTTGGTTTTCACGTTCTTTGTGAGACGTTCAAGGTTGTCATATATACAAAAATTATATTTTAACTAAATTTATACAAATAGTTAAACGATAAGCATATTTTCAATAAAAATTATACTTATTAAATTAACCGGTTTATTCGGTATTCGAAAAATTAAGATTTTGAAAAAACCGTATTCGACAGTACCGAAAAAACTAGTTAAAACTGGTCGAATAATAACCGTGCGATCTGCCTAGTAATTAAAAATATAAATGATTATTGCTCGTGAAAGGGTTACGAGTAGTGAAACACAAAACTGTGTTGAATAAAGAATTAATAATTAAAAACTATTTATTTTATTTTAACTGTAATCTACGAACTCATAAATAAACATTTCTGAAATTCCAATTTACATTCAAATTAAGGCCTAAAAATATATAAAAATTAGTTTTTGTAATAAACTTTTTTCTAAATTATTTTTTTAAAATTTTTGTATATTCGAAAATTCGAGTATCGGATTTAGCACAAACCAGTAACTTTTTAATAACTAATTGATATTTAAAGTTGAAACCATAGTTATTTCAAGTTAACCATCAATAATTATTGATTTTAAAGAAAAATACAAATACGAATTTAAGTTCGAACTGTCGTATATAACACTTAGAGTTTCAAATATCGAAGAAATGGCTTTTAGGCAAATTTTTGCGCAAATAAGTATTTTTGGTTGTTTTACAGGCTTTAACACATGTTGGAAACTACAGAATTATATTCGTAATTAAAGAAAATACAAATTTTAAGCTTTAGTGGAAATTTTCACATTAATGAAAAGTTTTTAAGTGAGAAATACAAATTCGAAGTTGAATTAGAATTTTTGATTATATTATTTGAGAAGAAAAAACATAATTCGTTAAGAACCAAGTTTATGTTACAATAAGGCTTTTTATAAACGTTACTATGAAGATGTTTACAAAAACGTTAAATTAAAAAAAATATATTTAAACAAAGCTGTCAATTCTTAAATAGATTTTTTTTCAATATATCCTTTTAAATTTTTAATTTAAAACTGTATTGCCAACAAGTTTCTACTGCATTATCGACAATAATATATAAATTTGTATGCCCATCTAGTCTAAATAGGTTTCACTGTTTGTTACTCTCATCTTTATTTCAAAAAATCAATTAAATTTGCAAATATAATCTGCAATAAGATTCTATAAAATTTTACGTTGCATGTATTAAGGCGGCTTCAATTAAAATCCTATGGCCATAATAAAAATGTCCATCATTTAAATTTTTTTTTTCTTTTTTTTTTTGTTAATAAAAGCCACAGAGTATCTTTAGCCGAAAGTATTTTTTGGAGGATTACAAACAGGATAAAGGCACTTGACAGCTTTGACTCCTTACTCTAGCCTTTGAAAAAATCTTACTGTCTGTTTTTAGGAGCGAAAACATTAAAACAAATCCAAAACAAAAATATAAAAGAAGAAAAAAAGAGAAAACATTACAAGTGTAACCAGTGAAATTGAAAATGTTGGCAAAACTGTCTGCATACATTTAGGCGTTAATTAATCAAATTATACATAGCAATAGACTCCGGGGCTGGTAGTGTGTATGTTTTGTATATAAACTCAAGCATAATTAATTCGATTAAATTCAAGCTCTCTCTCACACAACAGACAGAGAATGGAAACAGAAGCAAAATTACATTTCAAATGGTAGCAGCCATTCATGGAAAATAATAGAAAGTGAAATATAAACTGGCAGAGTAACACAAAAGATGGTTTTTGGGTTGGGGGAAGGTGGAGGTGGAGTTTATGTTTTGCCAGTTCGTAGCAATTATTGTTGATAAAACTTGCGTTTGTTTAAAGCTTAGACAGAAAAGAATTGTTTCAGAACCGAAAGTTTGTAATAAAATTTGAATTTTGCAAAGAAAATTAAATTTCGCAAATATTCGAACATAAGTTAAAAGCAAAAATATTTCAATTAAAAGAATGCAATTTATTTATTATTTTTTATGCTGCTATGGCAAAAAATTAAATTTCGAATTAGCCTAGAATTTTCGCACATGAAACAAAATGTTTAATTTAAAATTTTTCTAGACCAACAACCATGGAAATTGTTAATTTTGTAAAGATTTTTTGAGAAAATTCGAACTTATATGCGAATTTTCGAACAAAAGTAAAAAGAAGTCCCGTTTTAATTTCGAACGTTTCAAATAAAAAAGTTTTATATTCTTAAGCTTCATTTAACAAAATTTAGTAGTTTAATTATGTTCGAAATAATTTTTCGAACATAAATTAAACATTTCTTTCTGTATTTTCTTTTAATTTTGCTTAGCAGTATTTAAGAACTTTAAAGTGTTAATGGTTTTCTAATCCCTTATGCATTAAAATTGTAATTTGGTGTTAAATTATTTAAATCCTAAAAATATACTATAACCTTTTGTTTAATTTCTAAATAATAAAAATTTTTACAAATTGAATTAATAATACAATTAGAGGATATGAAATAAATTAAAATGAGTTTTATGGACACGTACGAGTTTAAGGAATTTCTGAAGAATGTTTTTAATTAGTAAGAGGACAGTGGTCTTAAAACCCTAAAATTATACTATAATTTTTTTTTAATATAAAAGCGTGTATATTTATAAATTTTTTATAGTTACAACAAAAAATACAAAATATTTAAATTAAGACAAAAGGAGGTTTTTTAGAAGTTTTTTAACAAACGCCTAAAATTATGTTCATTCTGTTAATGTTTTAAAGAAAAATCATAAGTTTTCATTAACTTGTTGCTTTTATGCTACTGTTTCTTTTAATTTATATCTATTTACAATACACTTGCCTACCTATAGGCGCTTAAATATGCAGATAAGGAAACTGTAATAAATAACAGTAAAGTTCAATAAATTTTACTTAATTTTTATGGTTACATTATATTTGTATGTATGTATGTACATATATACATATATATGAATTTATATTTTTAGATAATATGACATGTCATTTTTAAATTCATTAAGGAAGGCATATATATTATAAATTTCATTATTTAAACTATAAAATATTTAAAATATGCCTAAAAGTGGGCAAAAAAAAAAGAAATAAATAAACAACAATTTGATGAAATTTATTTGTCATTTTAAAAATAAATGATTTCAATAGTAATAAATGACATAATGTCATGAAATAATTGGTTACCAAAATAACTAACATATTTTTAGGAGTGTTGTATTAGTTTTAGAATCTAATAATTCTTATCATATGCAAATTAATTGAAATTTATGTCTAATTTATCTCTCTCTCTCTCTCTCTATAGACAAGATTATAAATTAAATTTAAATGCTGCAGTTTTTATTTTAAATTTGTGTCAACTCTTCTTCTTACTATTTGAAATGACAGACTTCTTTTAGGTATTTTGTGTATTTAAATAACAAATTGCCTACATTTAGGTTATTAGTTTGTATTTATGGTGAACGTAAGTAAATGATAAGATAAGAAGAAATGCTTTAAAATTTAATAATATGGACAGATTAATAGATAGATATAATAGACAGATATTTGTTTTGAAATTATTGAAATATGAAAGAAACTAAAGTATATTTTAAGGATAAATATGATAACTTTAACATCTGTTTAAAAGCAATAAAAGTAATTATTTTTAATGGAAAGTATGGCGGACTTCTTTTTATTAAATACCTAAGTCCTAGCTGTGTGCTATCTAAACTGTCATAAAGAGTAGCAGTTACGCATTGACTGCATTATAAGTAAAAAAAAAACGCCCAGAACTTCTTCACACTACCTATTTAGCAATTTAAAATTTTTTATGGCGTACAGGTTTAAATTTGCTGATAAAATGCCCTGTTGTGACTTATTAAGAAAACCTTTAAGTCTAGATAAGTTTTCATTATCGTGTTTTGGTAAATATAAGACGTCTTCTTAAATCAACATATCCCAGAATAAAGTTTGCTAGTGGGGGGAAAATAGGGTCATTAATGGCATTTTAGAGGTAATTCGCCTCCCTGGTTTCATAAGATTGATTCTTACATATTTATTGTTATATAGTAAAAATCGAACTTCAAATATCCTTGCTGCTCCTTTTGCCGGTTGGCACATTACAGCCAACCATAATGCACAATGTTAATTGTGAGTCACACCTTAACGTCAAATGTTATGCCCGACTTAATCTGACATTTCTTCGTTTCAGTGTTTGACAAATTCAACCATGGAGTGGTACACAATTGAGCAGCGCGTTAAGATTATTGAAGCCTTTTAAGAAAATGGGCGTTAAAACAAAAATGTAATTCGTGCACTTTGTGATTTTTTTGGTCAGCACATTTTCACCTCAGTGGATTCGGTAACAAGCAGAATTGATGCATTTGAGCAAATGAGAATACATGAGTGATTGTTGAAAGGCCGATGCATCCATATAGAGTGGCTCTTTGGTGAGGTTTATCGGCTGGCGGCGTCATTGAGTCGCAATTTTTCGAAAATGAGGTCGGCCAAGCAGTTACTGCGAATGATGTTCGCTACCGCGAGATAATAACGGTCTTCTTGTGGCCAGAAATTGAGGATATGGACCTAGACGATATGTGATTCCAATAGGCTTGTGCCACTTGCCTCACAGTCAACGAAACAATGACTTTTGCGCGAGAATTTCAATGGCCGTGCTATCTCATGACGTGGCGATGTTAATAGGCCGCCACGATCATGTGATTTGACACCGTTGGACTTCTATTTTTTGGGGTATTTATAAGAAAAAGTGTACGTCAATAAGCCAAAAACATATTAAGAGCTAAAGGATGAGATAATTCGGCACATCAACGACATTGAAAATATGAACCGATGGATAGAGGTAAGTCACCGAAGCCGCGGTAAGCATATGGTCGATATTCTGTTTTACACATAATTGTCATAGATTCTTCTATCATAACAAAAATATTAATCTGAAAAGTGCGTTTTGGCTGTATCACCGCTTATAAGTCTCTTTGACTTGGTACAGCGGAGCTGAACCCACTTATTGATATGACCTAATGCTGCTGGGGTTAGTAGGAGTAAATCGGATTTGAACTATTATTTGGCACACAACAAAACGCTCATATTGGCTGTATATTTAAATCAGTCCTTATTCACAGCAATTGCCCTCTGCAAAGTTAGCTTTTTTAAATTAAATTCTGAAAACTGGTGATACTCGTATTTAAGTGGAGGTATTGCTATTATTCAATTGTATGGCGGATGAGCTGGCTAGACAGAGCACTGTGGCTACAATTCTTTCGGGAAGGGAGAGACTTAGTACATCGATTTCTATTTGCCGTCTACGTATAGGGCAATGGATCGATAATATGTTTGATATGAAGTGGAGGCATGCTCTGACTTGTAGACAGGCTAGAACTCTCTTGCCGAAAATGCACGGGAAGAGGTCTAGGCAGCTGCTTAACTTTCCAAGTGGCAGGATATCTGTGGTAATAGGTGCACTTGCGGGCCATGGTTTAGGATGAGACCCGCCCTAAGGTTGGGCCATAGGTACTCTATCTTATGTAGGTGCTGTTTAGAGAAGAATGAGGAGACCAAGAAGTATCTTTTTCTGGAGTTTCTGGTATTGGCTGGACTTTGGTTCAGGATATTCGGAGAGCATTTAGTTAGCACTGAGGCTCTATAAGAAATTCCTGTAGAGTTGAACTGGTTAGATAACTATTCAGTGTCTGTCAGGGGAAAACTAAGTGTGTTGAACGTTTGTCCGGCGGCCGCTCTTAAGCTAACCTAATCTAAGCTAATCTATTGGTATTAACTGTAGAAAAATAATTTACCATGACACCTAAATATTGTCACACGTCATATCCAGTATTACGAGATATTCAACAGAGATATCTGATAGATATTCAACAGACATCAGATCCCTTAGAAAAGTGTATAAGACATCAAAAATTCGAAAATTGTTCATGACTGCCGAAATAAAGAGATCTTTGACGGTATTCCTTAGATGTTGTCAGAAATACATACAACTACTTGGCGTATGAATTTGCAAAAGTGCGTGCCACTTAAGATCTTATAGGATTTTTTATGCCTATCGGAATTGCTTTTTAAGAGAGTGGGAAGCTGAAATCACAGACACTGTGTCACATAGCTATTGAACGTTGGGTAAATGAAACAGTTGACCATATCTAGATAAAGGGTGCATTTCTAGTAGTAGCAAATTTTTGCAGTATACGTTGAAAAAAAAAATTAAAAAGGTAAACAACAAAACAAATAAACAATTTTAATACTCAAAGCGACATGCATGTGCTTTCATCAAAGGATTTCACACAACTGAATGTTATCGTTGTTTATTTGTTATTCTCTGTTGAATATTTTCATTTTCGTTCGGGTGTATACATATAGGGAGCCGATTAAATTATGCACTTCAGTGTTACTATGGCCACGTATGATCTAGACGGTCTGATAACAGAACGAGTATTGAAATTGCCCAGATCACATATATGAGGAATCTTGTAGAGGATATGATATTGGTAGAAATACCGTAAGGCTGATAATCTCATATAGGGATTTCTACAAAAACTGGAATAATGGGAACGAATTATTTGTCTTTGCATGACATTTGAAAGTTTGGGGTTTCCTTCCTTGATCGAAAAAGATTTTACAATAAGAACAATCTTGTTATAGATGAATTGGACAAAGTTTATGCTTTAAAATCAACTAAGCAGTTGTAAGAAAATGGCAAAGCGTAGTTATTCATATCTCAAGAGGCGTTGAGTACTTGACCGCCCGTAGACAATATATCGGGTAGGTCATCTAACGTTTTTTTTTCAACTAGTGCTTATTTCGTGAATAATTAGTTTTGTCCTTCCGCTGAACGAATATGGTTGTGTATACGCTTGAACAACGCTGGGAAATATTGCGACATTACTTTGATTGATCGACTTACAGAAGATGAAGAATTTGCCAAAAAAAGTCATCTTTTCAGATGAAGCTCATTTTGATCTTGGCGGGTATGTAAACAAGCAAATTTGTCGCATTTGGGGCACAGACCGCACGCCTTGAAAAGCCGATATACCCAAGACGAGTCACTGTTTGGTGCGGATTTTGGTCCAGAGGCATAATTGGGCCATTTTTCTTCGAAAATGAACAAGTAGTAGCCGTTACAGTCAATGGCGATTGTTATCGGGCCATGTTGAACGAATTTTTGTTCACAAAAATTGAAGAGGAGGATATTAGCAACATTTGGTTTTAACAGGACGGCGCTACATGCCACATAGTCGAAGCTGCACTCGATGTTTTGCGCCCTGTTTTTGAAGATCACATTATCAGCCGCAGAGCTGATGTCGTTTGGCCACCTCGGAGCTGCGATTTGACACCGTTGGACTATTATTTGTGGGGTGCCATCAAAGATAAGTATTGCGCCAACAAGCCAGAGACTATTGACGTTTTAAAGGACAATATTCGTGAAGCCATTGGTGAAATACAGCTACACACAATCGATGATGTGCTTAAAAATTGGATCGATCGTGTAGGCTACTGCATGGCCAGCCGAGGCAGCCATTTGAATGAAATTATATTGCATTAATAACCGGAAGGATACTTATACTTTCTTATAAAAAAAAGAAATTTGTGTGCATTTTCAAAAAAAAAAAAAAAAATTATTTGGCGGACCCTTTAATTAGACCAAGAAAGTCTGTTGTTAAATAGGATTCCTAAGTTTTTGCAGACTCTTGAAAACTCAATAAAATCACCATTTATTTCCATTCGAATATCACTATCCAGGGTAATATTATTATTAATGAAAATACAGTTTGATTTGGATGTATTGATGCACAGTTCGTTATCCATAGTCCATTTATGAGCCTTAGCCGTTAACAAGAATGATCATTAATCTCACAACTATCTTAAATCTGCATATTATCTGCATATATTTGTACCCCACAGTACTTCAACACGTCAGATAAATCATTAATGAACAAGCAGAATAATAAACGACCAAATGTGAAATACCTCTATCCACGTTTAGTGCTTCGGAATATATGCCATTCAATTCAACTGCCGGAAATCGTTCAGTGAGATAGTCTTGTAAAAGTTTGCATACTGGTGATGAAAAATAAAAAAGTTTCTCTAGTTTCTGCCTCAGAATCGAATGATCAGCTGATGCAAACGCCTTACTGTGATCTAAAAGTTTTAGAAAGGGCACCAAGCCTTTGCCCAAATAAGCTCTCAGATTTTGAAGCTCATCAGCCAGAATTGTACTACAACTTCAATCTCTTACAAAGCCGGATTGTCTATAAGATAAAAGTTTAGATTCCCTGAGAATCTTTTTTCCTAATACTCTTCACAATCTTACATAGGAATTGCCCCGTTTAGGAATGGAAATAATGCTGGATATTTACTATCCATTAGAAAAAACAAATTTTGTTAGAATCGTGTTAAATAAGTCAGTAATTTATGAAAGAAAACTTGGGATTTATACCATCAACACCAATAGCATCAGATTTTACCGCTCATCAGCCAGAGTTGTACTACAACTTCAATCTCTTACAAAGCCGGATTGTCTATAAGATAAAAGCTTAGATTCCCTGAGAATCTTTTTTCCTAATACTCTTCACAATCTTACATAGGAATTGCCCCGTTTAGGAATGGAAATAATGCTGGATATTTACTATCCATTAGAAAAAACAAATTTTGTTGTTGTTATGGTAGAAAACTTGGGATTTATACCATCAACACCATAGAACCAGATTTTACCGCAGAGAAACTCAACATGAAGTCATAGCTTATATAATGAAAACTGAAAGTCTTCTCAATGGAAGCCGTGCACAAATCAGCATGTAAGTTGTGAATGGATCGACCGACGTATACTGGTATTCACAAACTTTCGATTCAGATCATCGACATTCTTCACGACATCACAAGTTGAGCTATCCTCTCGTTCTATACTGATTTTTCGGATTTCTCTCCACTTCGAATTGCCATTTATGGCCGAGACAAAGTTTCTTCGGTAGAATTGATACTTTGACTCCCTGATGTCTTTAATCTTCTTTTAAGCTCTGAAGTTTTAAATCTCCTCCAGCTGGAATAAGCCTCATTAAGTTCCATAATTGGTTTGTATACCTTCTCTTAGTCCTCATAAGAACAAATGTATGGTACTGAACTGGGTAAAAAGAATCTGTTTATTCACATCAGTGTTGCAATAGTGGAGTGGACATAGTGAATCAACCTAATTCAATTCACACCGTCACACTGGGATAAGAGGCAGTAAAGAGACTTTGTAATTCCGATTTGACGAACTGTAATTTTTGCGTTAATTTTTTTATAAATAAAAAATAAAAATACATACATACATAATTAATTTTTAGTGAAAAATAAAATATAAATAAAAATATTTTTTTTGACGTTGAGTATTACAGTGCACTCGGGATAACGCCAATTAATTAAAACCGGGGGTGTTGACGCTTATCATAATGTTGACGTTTATGAATGTAGAAATTTAAAACAAAAAACTAATAGTTTAGAGCATTTTTACTATTTACATAAACTAAAATCAAACAAAAACAAACCTAAAAAAACAAGAGAGGCTTCCAGCGGGCACAAAAAATCAACTGAAGAGAGAAAGACAATACATACGAAACTTCATTTATATATTAGTTATAAGGGGAATCCCCGAATTAGGAACTAATTTCATAAAATAAATGCATGTAAGAAGCACATATGGTATGTATGTACATACATATGTACAGTTAGTGTCATTAATATTCGATTTTTAAGTTTATCGATAATAACACCCTGGCATTAGCGAAATGGATAGGTAATCAGAAGAATAGCAAAAACTTAAATAAATGTTATCAGTATGAGTATTCAAATATATGGAAAAAATGGCTGCATGGTAACCCTGCAACCGTGATAAATCGATCAAAGCTTGTTAACCCTGTTTACTAAGCGCCATTAATATTCATTAACATGTTATTCAGCTACCTTTCCAGCAATATAGAGATACGTTTTAATAAAAGTGCATAACATCTCCTTTCTTGTCTGTCCAAAATTCTACTTCACTGCAAATTATACAAATGGGGCGCAAAGAAAAAAACACTCCTTTAGAACAGCGAAAACCTGTTATTTTCCATTATGAAAAAGGTAAAAAGTACAAAGAGATTGCTGAAATTCTGAATATGAAACCAAATACAGTTGGGGACATTGTCAGAAGGCACAAAAATGAAGGAAGAATACACTTCATAAAGCAGACAGGTCAGCCAAAAAAATTGACCGAGCGGGAAGAAAGTTCAATTGTGCGAAAAATAAAATCTAACCCACGCTTAAGTGCTCCCAAATTAGTCACAGAGGTGCTCAATGAGTTTAAAAAGAAAATATCTGCATCTACCATACGAAGAACCATAAGAAAAAAAGGTTTTCATGGTCGAGTAGCACGTCGTAAGCCATTGGTTAATTTACGCAACCGAAAAGCGTTTGAGTTTTGCGAGGGAGTACATTAAGAAGCCTGAAAATTGGTGGGATGACGTTATATTTGCGAACGAGAGCAAGTATAACGTATTTGGATCCGATGGCCGTGTAATAGTGTGGCGGAAGGAGGAGCTACAACCACAAAATTTAAAACCAACAGTAAAACATGGAAATGGACATGTTATGGTGTGGGGTTGTATGGGAGCTAAAGTGGAATTATGAATAAGGAATCATATTTGAATATCCTCCGTCAAAATTTGAAAGAAAGTGCAAATAAGCTGGGCGTTTTAGATTCTTTTAAATTCTACCAAGATAACGACCCAAAGCACAAGTCGCGTTTAATTCAAGAATGGTTGCTCTATAACTGCCCTACAGTTCTCCATCCACCTGCACAATCCCCAGACCTCAATCCGATTGAGAATTTATGGGATGAGCTGGACCGGCGAATCCGCAACAAAATAACATCCATTGAAGACTTGAAATTGCGGCTTCAAGAAGAATGGGATCGTATTCCTGCAGCTTATACAGCTAAAATAGAAAAAAAAACATGGCAAACCGTCTAAGTGAAGTTATAAAACAAAAGGGTTATCCAACCAAATACTGAATTTTATACAAAACCATTTTTCTAATGTATTATTTGTTACTTTTCAAAGAAAACCGAATATTATTGACGCGCAATATTTTATGCCGCCTGAATTAATTTAGTTTTTTCGTTATATTGTTATTCTTTTTTTCTAAATACAAATGTGAACTTTCAAGTGTCTAAATAAACTATTAATGGAAAGAAAAAAATGTTGAAAAAGATATACATTTAGCTTAAGACGAATCAGTTAAACATAACTCTTTAATAAAACCGAATATTAATGGCACTAACTGTATGTATGTGTTTTCACTGTTACTGAAGCTAAAATTTTGTTTAATTTCGAGTTGATGTTTTAGAGCTTTGTGGCTTCATAAACGTTGTAGAGTAATCAATGTTTAAAAACGGGTTGTTGGCGGATGTTGGCGAAAGCGGGTGTTGACGTTATTACGAGTGCACTGTAGTCACTCCGCTTCTCTTATGCTTTTATGGGATTCCATTCAAAAGAAAGTTAATTTTCTTTTAAGATGGAACAAAAAACTTGAAGTTAAAAAGCAGATGAAAAATCGTTTCATATTTCAAATACACACACTTAAACATGTTTCCGCACTTGAGGATAAGCGTATATGTGTGAGTGACTTTATAAGTTTAAATTACAATTTTTATATCATAGGAAACTCTCTCTCTCTCTCTCTCTCTTATTTTATATGGAATAAAACATGTGCGAAATAAAATTTTCCTTGATGGCAACTATTACATAAATTAAATATGCTTAACATACATACATATCTGCTACAATTCACTCTTTTTAAGCTTTTTTATATCAAAATTTTAATAAATTTTATTGTCGCAAAAAAAAGTTGAAAAAATAAATAAATAAATTGAAATTCCTTTCACAGCGTACAAAAGCGAAAGAGAAATAATTGGAAAGCTTTTTTTCAAGTTCCTTTTAAGGCGTCAAATCTGCAATTTGTATTAATTTTTTTCTATTGGTTTAGTTAAAAAATGAGCTTGGGTTCAAGCACATTGTTTCAGTATAATTTTTTTAAGGCTGTTGAGCGCCTTAGTTTTCCTAATCAGCGTTGTCAAATTTGCAGATTTATCTGTACAGTAGAATCTCACAAATTCGAACTGTCCAAAAATTAGAACCGGCCATTTCAATGTAGTGGATTCTCTGAAATCGGAACAGGTGGTTCTAATTTCTGGAAGTTTTATTATTACTGTTATTTTTTATTTTAACTACAAATTATTTTTTTGCTCATTAAAATCACTAATTAAAAAACGGGGAATCACCAAGTTATTGGTGGTGTGTACAATTTCGTCATATGCGTGTGAAATTTGATATGCTTGTACATATTTTGTTAAGTCGACGACTGAAGATCAAAGCGAAGTGTTCTTGCGTGTGAAATTTAAAAAGATGCCAAATAAACGTAAAAAATACCTTATTTTTGGATATCAAAGTTAAAATATTAAAAAGACTTAGTGAAGACGTGAGTAGAAATCGTTAATCTCAGAATTTTAACGTGGCATAAAGTAAAAAAAAAACAAGAAATAATAGGTGCAGTTACTAGTACCTATCAGGAAGCAAGACAAAAATTTTTGCATAAGGCGGAATATGAAGAAATGGAGAAGCGCCTTTATAAATGGGTTTTAAGTCAACGTGAAAAGAAGAACACTGTGACAGGACGTATATAAAAAGCAAAAGCTAAGCTAATTTTTAGTGAAGTGTACCCCGATAAAGATGAAAACGCATTTACTGCGAATGATGGTTGGTTTTCCAAATTTAGAACCCCTCATGGAATACGGTTTTAAAAAATTGGTAGAGAAATACTTTCGAGTGATGTTGGTGAGGGCACTCAAATTCTACACAGATTTCTTACAAAAGTCGCAGAAATAGCGTTATTGGAAACGCAAATATATAATGCTGAAGAAAGCGGTCTATTTTTACGCTGCCTGCCAGATAGAACATTTGTCGCTTCTGTGAAAAAAGGGCCAAACGATTTACAATTAAAAAAAACGCGTTTCGATTTTACTAGGCGCAAATTCTGATGGCTTACAAAAACTAAAACCACTGGTTATTGGAAAAGCTAAAAAGTCAAGAAGCTTCAGAGGATTTGATAAACCACTTCATTACGACTTTTGCGTGGATGACTTCCCGGATATTTAATGATTGGTTTTACAAGATATTTATCAAAGAAGTATGTTTAACAAATGCATATTTTAAGTTCCATATTTTTTAATTTTTTTGTTCTACAGGTCATTCGTTTTTCTGAAGACAATAATTTGGCCCCAAAAGCTCTTCTGCTTGTAGATAACAGCAGCAGTTCAGCGAATGAATCAAAATCCTATTAAAATGGCAAAACTTATTTACAGAAGTAAGTTGCTATCTCGATAAATTGGTGATGGTGGTGATATTAATAAGCTTTTGAAACGACATTCAATCTGAGATGCAAAAATATTTTTGAAACAATCACCGGACGAGGTACAACCGACAGTGTTAAAAAATTCTTGATCCAAATAATTACATTGGGATTCAGGCGATTACGACAGCGATGATGATTTGCCACTAGCACAACTGAATCAACCAAATCGGGATTACAATGAAGTTCTTCAACTAAATCTTGATCTTTTGGATGAAATTATGCCAAACAATTCCGTAAATCTAAATGAAATTGAGAAATGGAATGAAGATTTGTTTAATGACAGATCTGATGCAGAGAATAGCGATGAGGAGGCTTCAGATAGCAACAATGTCGATGTTGTCAACATGACGCCAGCTATTCGTTACTCAAAAGCGCTAGAAGGCATCAATAATGTTATAAAATGGTGCAAAACCAGTGATATTTTTGCCAGTAAACACATATCTAACCTTCTGGACGTCCGTAACGATATAGTTGTCTCCAGTTTAAACAAATCAAAATACAAACAAATATTACTGATTTTATGTTAAAAATTAATAAAATACCTAATAAATAAATAACTTTTTAAAAGTGTTTTTATGAATTTAATATGTTCAATAAATTAAAATTGAATGAATAAAAACTGTAAAGCTTACACAACTAGTTTTATTCGAATTTTATCATTTTTGTTAAAAAAAAAAAAAATGTTCAGAAATTCGAACTTTTCAGAAATTCGAACTGGCCGGTGCACAAAGTAGTTTTAATTTGTGAGATTCTACTGTGTTATGCATTTTCTTTTTAAGCAGTTGTGCAGTTTTTGCAGTTTTTAACATTTTAGTTTTTTACTTTCAATTTTGTTATTTTTATTACAATTTTTGAAGTAAGAATTTCACCTCATTTGCTTAATATAACTGTGGTGAGGCCCTATTTGCCATATTTTTTTTAGAAAAACTGAAAATGTAGAAAAAATTACAAAAGTAAATATATAAATATATGGATATGTTGTGTATAGCGAAAACGAGAAAAATTGGAATCGAGGAAACTTTCGAAGACAAATAAAATCTAAATGCGCCAATTATTTTAAATATTTGATAATCAAAGAACTTATTTGAAAGGCAATTAAGTGAATTTATATATAAAAAAAAAAAAAATATTAAAGTCTTGTCTAATTTGAAAATCAAAGTAATTTGAAGTTACATTCCACTTCAATTTTACTAGATTTCGGTTTGCAGAAGATACCCGATAATTTATTTTATAGTATATTTTCATTGAAGCATAACAGATTAAATATTATATACATAAATGAAATGATATAGTTACACTGTGCTCGAATTTTTTACTTTTTTCCGACAAGCGAGTTCGCTGAATTCAGTATTGTTAACTGTTTTTTTTTTAATGGAGGAAGTTACATAACATATAGTCGCATAAAAACCGAAATTCCGCAATAAAATTACTTTTAAGTAAGTTCTTTTGGCAAAAGATCTTTGGGATAACGTTACTACTAGAGAGATCGAACGGGTTTTCTTAAAATGTTCATTTTTCGAATAGCGAATAAACCGATTATTTTAACACGAATAACCGATTAATTTAAATATGTATAATTTTTATACGTTTTAATATTTTCTATTGCAAATATGCTCATTGTTTAAGTATGTTTCCAAATTTAATATACAAAATCTTATTTTTATACCATGAATACCTTGAACGTCTCACAAAGAACGTGAAAACCATAGGAGATACACTTGAGTAACAATAATTTTTTTTCAGTTTCTGTAAATAAATATTAATATTTTAAGATTTACTAACCCCGGCTCCGAACGGCAGATGTATTAGTTAGTGAAGTTTTCCACAGCGTAAATACTCATAACCAGTCGTTAGTAATGTTGTGAGGTGGTACCGCTAATAAAAATTGTTAGATGGTGTGGCCTGGGATTGAACCGAGAACTTTTTGGTGGGTAGGCGGTTGTCTTACCTAATATACCACTTCAGATGTCCGCTGCAGTGTGAAAATATTTGAAAATTGTTGGAAAGAAAGGTTAGGTTAGGCTAGGTTAAGTAGGTCGGTCGCATTTCGCAAGTTCATTATGGCCCATTATGACACCCCAACAAGGACAAACCCATCAAAGAGGCCAAAAGGCAGGATATGGTAGAGTTCCAGAAGAAAGATCCACACATAGAGACCCAAAAATATCAGTTACCAACCGGTAACCTTGACGAAGTTAATCAACTTCGAAAGTGACACATCGCTGAGACAGTCTAGGTCATGGAAGTGACATGAACCCATATGCCTAAGTCTAAGGTCTCATAGAGCAGAAAAGTCGTAGAGAAGGTGTTGTACCGATTCCTCCTCCTCTTTATCTTTATTATACAATACTCGGTAATTATCCCCGAAAAAGCCCCATCATCCTCCTTTCACACCTAAAAAAACCTTTTTTTTCCATGGAAAGAGAAGGCCAAAGCATTCTGGATATTTCACAAGTGGTGATATTGGTCCACTTGTATTCCATCTTGCTCAGTGCCCATTTATCCAACAAAACCGACAACGCACATGGGGGCATGCACATCCCCCTGCACGACAGACAGAGAGGACCCTATAGTAGCGTACTCATCAGCAATTTCATTCCTTCGGATGCCCGCATGCCTTGGAACCTATATCAGTTGGACATAATATCGTTCTAGATGGGCCAGTAAGCTTCGGGTAGTCTAAGGTAGACCCTGAGGTCCAGATCATCAAAATCAAAACAGCTAGAAATGAATCTACGCTGTAAGAAATTAATCACTGCATGAAATATTAGGACGTTGTGTTTTCGACGAAGAAATGTTAAGGACCTTAAAAAAGCCAAACGTTGTTCCAGCATACTTACCTGCTAGACACTACGACATGGTACAAAAATTTAAAAAACTTTATTTGCTAATGCAACACGAATTGAGAAAAATTTTAATTTAATTAAAGAAATGGTTAACCGATTATTTGATTAATTCTTAACAGAAAACCGGATATTTTAAAATTGCAAATTTTCGAATTATTCGAAAACCGGTGTTTGAAAAATATCGATTAATCGATCTCCCTAGTTACTACGTAAGTACATACCTATGAGTGATATTTTGTTAGTGAAGCAGATACATCACTCATACGTACGTACTTACGTAGTATGTAATGTGATCCCACTGTACTTTTGGCAAAAAAAAAATTTATTTCTAAAACGACTCTGCAGTGTCACACACTGAGTGAATTCTCTCTTTCTTTATGATCAGTGGTCGAAAAGAAGGGCTAATTACATTGTAGCATTAAAAAATGTACCAGAAAACCTCACCACAGTTATATTAAACAAATGAAGTAAAATTCTTAGTGCAGACATTGCAATTAAAACAACAAAATTGAAAGTAAAAAACTAAAACGTTAAAAAATGCAAAAACTGCACAATTAACAGAAAAACTTATTTTTTAAACAAAAAACTACAAAACTATTCAATGCTTAAAAAAATCTGCAAAATACAGATAAATTTGCACATTCGGCAATGCTGTACAGGGTAATAGAAATAAAAAAGTAAAATTTTTTATGAAGGAAGGCGCCATTTTGGTAAACATTAGTCTTGAAAGTTCATATTTGGTTTCGTAAAGTAGAGACGTGGCAACTGTATTATGGAAAAATATTCAGTAAACCAACGAGTTTTAATTGTTAAAACAGCTCGTCCATGACAACCCCGATTTACATGAAAAAATCATAATGAGTGACGAGGCATATTTTCATTTGAATGGCTATGTGAATAAACAGAATAGTCGGTTCTGGGCAATGGAAAACCCTCAAATTATTCATCAGTCACCTTTGCATTCTTTAAAAGTGACAGTCTGGTGTGCAATTTGGTCAGGAGGAATCATTGGCGTAACGAAAACTGTCAATGGGGAACGATATCGTGATATGATTGAACATTTTTTTACGCCACATCTGCAAGACGATGCCACATCGCATCAGTCAGGATTACAATGGAATTACTACGAGACCTCTATCCACAACAAATTATTTCAAGGAATGGTGATGTTGATTGGCCTCCACGGTCGCCTGATTTGACTGCCCCCAACTTCTTTTTGTGTGGATATCTGAAAAGCAAAGTTTATGCAAACAAACCAGAAACGCTGGAGCAACTCAAACAAAATATTCGTGATGAAATTAATGAAATACCGCGTGAAATGTGTGAGAATGTAATGAAAAATGTGCTCAAAAGAACTTGCTTTTGTGAGGCTAACAGAGGCGGGCATTTATCTGTTATTGTATTCCATACATAATTGCCGACATTAAATAAAACATTTATCAATATAAGATCCATTCTCCTTCATATAATCAAAAATTATAAACAAACAAAGTAGTAAACCTTCCCAGTATTATGTATGAAGGAGCGAATGACGAAAAAAAAAACGTTGTCGTGCGAACATGGTATAAGATATCATCTGCAATAAGGTTTAGTTTTTGTGCAAAGGTTTTAATCTTTAATTCACTTTCATTTCTTATTGGATTCTTTTTCTTAAATTAAACACTTGTAAGAGAAAATTAGGGGCGAGTTACTAAAATTTAAACGATCAACGAAATCAAAAACAGTTAAATAGGAAAACGGAAGTTGTAAATCATGTTGTTAATGTTATACAAGTGTTCAGTAACAACAACAATAACACCAAATACTATAATTTGAATTTAAATAAAATAACAATTTAACAACTTTTTATAACACCCTCTAAAATCGCAATCCTATTGTTAGGAGGGCGTTTTACAATACCATGTTAAGGGAGTTTTAGAAACTATTGCTTTCGCTGTGGTTTTGTACAGGAACTAGCAATTATTGATTGTCTTGAAACGCTACAGCGATTAAGGGCTACAAACCACTCCCAAGCTTTTCTGTTCTTAATAAAATAAATGAATATTTAAACAAAATTAAGTATAAGGCGTTCGAATGGGCATATGCTCTTTTTGTCTTAGAAAATTATTTCGAGTCAATTAACGGTAGCTTAAGGGCTGTTTTCATAAGGTGAAGGCTATAAAAATTAAAACTTAAAATAATTACAGATATGGCATTGGTATTGTTACGTTTTTACCTTTTTAAAAACGTACTTTTATGAGTTCGTAGGTTGTAGTTAAAATAAAATAAATTTTGTGTTTGGTTTTAATTAAAAATCTTTTATTCAACACAGTTATGTGCACCACTGCTTGTAATCCTTTTACTCTGTCTGTTTCCAACTTTGTAAACAACAACAATTACTCGACGGATCTTTCTTCCTAAAGATCTTCCAACCCGATCGTAGCTATAACTTAGGTTCGATCACAACCGTTTCAACCAGAGGTTATCCACACTTAACTCTCTTTACTGAGTTAGCTCCAACTAAACTGGTTTTCACGATCACACTTGCCGAGTTTACTCCTTATAAACTCTCTTCACACAAACTGCACTCGCTGAGTTTACGACACATAAACTGATTGCTGTTCACATCGATGTGCTTTTTATATGGCTGAGTAAACAACACATCGAAAGCTCTCAAACCTCTCGATATTTCTGGTAGATTCGATTTCTATCTTTTAATTTCCTTTTAGTTCTTTTGTAGCCATAGTATGTGAACATCTACCTCTTTCAGCTCTTAGTATTTGTTGTTGCTTGTTTATTGTCTGTTACTTGTTTTCTTTCCTGCTTAATTATTGTTGTTGCCGTGTTATTATTATTTACTTTATCTCTGCTAATGTTTGTTGTTGTAGATTTTGTTATTTGTAAACAACACGTATAGTTATTCTTGCAGTTTTTGTTTATTTATTTTAGCGATGTAATAAACGCTGTGGTGCCCAACCTTATTTTCGTAACAGTATTAAGAACTTTTTTGTAGAAAACGCAATTTGGTTGGGCTTTAGCATAAGAAAGTGAGCAAGATAAGCTATTTCTATTCTAGCCCCTGTGGTTTTTAAAGTTTTCTTTAAGAAAACATATTTTTCCATTTTCTAAACTAAAAGCGGAAAGTTGACAAATATTCTTTGCAGTTCTTTAAATAAACTTTTAATAGATTTGTTTTGAAAGTTCTACTATACTACTACTACTTCTCAATTCTTTAAAAGGAAGACATAAACCCATGAAATTATGCAAAGTCTTATGATGGTGTAGATAGCATATTTTCCAAATTTGCGCGACAATTTTATTATGGTTTAGATTTATTAAGTCAAATCGTATTTAAAAATCCACATAATTTTCGCCTGACTAAATTCAACGTTTATACAATATTCACCTTTCGTAAAATCCAGATTTTTATACATTCTTTTTGAAACTTTTTATGCAAATTCTCATTAAAATTTTACTTTCTTATACTGTCCTATAGTTCCATACAAGTTTCAAAAATATCAGGCACCGTGTTTAGATCATAAGTGGTCATAGTCACATAGAAAAGCACTCGCCTAATCGGCTCCGTATATGTAAAGGGTCCGCCATCTAACGTTTTTTTTTCAACTAGTGCTTATTTCGTGAATGGTAACACTTAGCTCATGTCTGCCTAGACAGATAATTAGTTTTATCCTTCCGCTGAACGAATATGGTTGTGTATACGCCTGAAAAACGCTGGGAATCTGAGCCTGCGATCGACTTACAGAAGATGCCGATTTTGCCAAAAAAATTATCTTTTCAGATGAAGCTCATTTTGATCTTGGCAGGTATGTAAACAAGCAAAATTGTCGCATTTGGGCCACAGAAAACCCGCACGCATACATTGAAAAGCCGATATACCCAAGACGAGTCACTGTTTGTTGCGGATTTCGGTCTAGAGGCATAATTGGGTCATTTTTCTTCGAAAATGAGCAAGGAGTGGCCATTACAGTCAATGGCGATCGTTATCGGGCCACGTTGAACGAATTTTTGTTCACAAAACTTGAAGAGGAGGATATTAGCAACATTTGGTTTCAACAGGACGGTGTTACGTGCCACACAGCCGAAGCTACACTCGATGTTCTGCGCTCTGTTTTTGAAGACCGCATTATCAGCCGCAGAGCTGATGTCGTTTGGCCACCTCGGAGCTGCGATTTAACACCGTTGGACTATTATTTGTGGGGTGCCGTCAAAGATAAGTGTTACGCCAACAAGCTAGAGACAATTGACGCTTTAAAGGACAATATTCGTGAAGCCATTGGTGAAATACAGCTGCACACAATCGATAATGTGCTTAAAAATTGGACCGATTGTGTAGGCTACTGCATGGCCAGCCGAGGCAGCCATTTGAATGAAATTATTTTCCATTATTAACCGGAAGGATTGTACTTTCAAATAAAAAAAGAAATTTGAGAAAATATTCAGTAGTTTTTTTTTATAGCATTTTCAAAAAAAAAAAAAAAATATTTGGCGGACCCTTTATATACCCGAACAAATAAACAACAATAAAAACTTTTCTGTACATTTTCCAGCTCAATGTTTCTTTTACGTCAAGTGGCTTGGTGAATTGCTTCCAACTGCGAATTGCTTGTCATAAAAGGAACTTTTTTAAAATTGCTGTAAAAAGGGTCCTTGCAATTCTCAACATTAACAAGTCTTCTGGGCCGGGTGGCATACCGCCACTGGTCCTGAAGCAGTGCTCTTCCGTTAGCTCACATGTTCAGTGTGTCATATGGCGCCGGTATTTTTTCATCTTGCTGGAAGGTTGCTAATGTAATGCCAATCCTCAAAAAGGGCGGGGCTAGTAACCCTGAGAACTACCGTCCAATAGCAGTTTGTTCTGCACTCTCCAAGGTTATGAAGAGTATGATTAATCACCACCTTGTGAGATATCTGGAGTCCAACAATTTACTTAACGATCGTCAGTACGTTTTCCGAAAGGGCCGTTCTACTGGTGATCTGCTGGCGTTGCTCTCGGAGAAGTGGAACAAGTCCATTCATGCTTGTGGTTCTGAATATCTCAAAGGCATTTGATAGAGTTTGGCACGGGGCTTGCATTTCGAAACTTAATGCTTTTGGTGTCGGTAGTCACTTCTCTCGATTTATATCGAGTTTTCTAGAGTGGTTATGGATGGGGTCTCATCCGACGAGTTCAGGATAAACTCAGGGGTAACGCAAAGCTCTGTTCTTTCTCCTACTCTTTTTCTAATATTCCTTAACGACTTTCTTCATCTCACTTCTAATCCTATCTACTCTTTTGCGGATGACAGCAACATTTGTCACTCATATTCTTTTGATCGTAGAGCGAGCGTTTTGGAGATTGGGGCAAGAATGAAGAATATGAACGACACACTCACAAGTGGCCTGGTGAAGGTCTCCGAGTGTGGTCGTGCGAACAGGGTCGATTTTATTGCACGCAAGACCCAATGTTGTTTTTTAACACACAGACGTGGTGGTGTGTTGCCATCTGTTTCAATGGGTAATGTGGATATTGGGGCATCAGATGCTCTTGATATTCTGGGCATGAGAATTCACTGTGACGTTCGTCGAAAGAAGTATTCAAGTGCCTGCCTTAAAAACAGTGCAGGAAATACTTCACCCCATTTGATCTCCTTAATATTTACAAGACCTATATCCGACCCAAAATGGAATACAACTCTCATGTATCGGTCGGTGCTTCAAAGTCTATTTTGTAGCTTTTCGACCGCGTACCGGAGAGGGCGAAGGTGCTCATAAATGTCGGTAGGGTAGCCAACTCTATCGATTCATTAGAACACCGTCGCAATGTGGCGTGTGTTTTATTGTTCTATCGGTACTACAACGGAATGTATTCGGACGAATTTAAGGAATTAATTCCTAGTAATCATATATTCTTACGTAGTACTCGTATTTCTTGTAGAGCGCATCCCTTTGTAGTTGATTGTCTAGTGAATTGCACAACGCATTATAGGTAGAATACGTTCTTTGGTCGCATTGTTCGGCTGTGGAACAATCTTCCAACGAAAGTATTCTCTCTCCCCCTTCCCACAACCTATTTTCCTAGTACCAGCACAATGTACTGCATGAGTAGGGGCCATCCTCTAGGTGCTGGTCTTATATATAAAAAAAATTATCTACGCTTTTATATTAATATTAAGGTTTCGAGCAGTTACTCTACGCGTTTCCGTTAGCCTTCGTTAGTTGCAAATGAGGTATTTGGGTAAAGTAAAAATTTTCCGAAAAATTGTTTACATTGTGTTTCTAACTTTGATGTTGATGTTGAAATTTATTTTATTTTTTACAAATTAAGAAAATTTATAAGTAACGGTGCTTTCGTTGTTTTTTTTTTTTTGTTTTGATTGAATTTGTAAAAACTTTTTCGACTACATGCTTTGTATGCGATTGATAGAATTTTTCGACTACCATAGATGCTGGTTCAAGATTATGTTTGGCCAATGGATTTGTAGGATTCTCCTAACGTATCTTTTTTCCTATAACGTTACCTTATGGCTTTAAAGCAAATTTTACGCACTTTGAAGATCATCGGTATTAAAATTTACCAGATATTGTTTGACCGATATTTACTTTTTTTTTTGTCTATTAAATATCCCAAACACTAGTGAGACGGTTTCAAAATTTGTAATTTTTTTTTTGTACTTTTTTGAGAAATAAGTACTTGGAAAACACTTTCTTTAATTTTCAGTTGGTATTTTTGAAGAAAGTTGTTTAAACCATAAAAAACACTGATATATATATAGAGAGATAAAGAAACAGAGAGAGAGAGAGAGGTGATAATGACTTTAACATTTTAAGTGTCTACTTTTAGGAGTTTTACAAATGTTATTAAGCGTTCATTTGTAAATGGCTTTTTGTGTTATGACCTGTTTTTGTAAATGTTTTTGATGTTTTCGCTGATGTTACGACAATTGGCAAAATAAAAATGCTTTTCTTTGGCTTTTTATGAGTGCAAATGGTTTTGTGCTATTAGAAATAGTAAAAAACAATTGAAAAGGACAAAAAAATAAAATAAAATGAAATTAAAAAAATAAGTAAAAAGTAAAAAATTAAAATTTTTAATTTTAAAAGATGTTGCCAAACTTTTTATATATTGTTACGTTTTAATCTTTTTAAAATGTTTGAGTTCTTTTAAATTGCGTTAAAATAAAATAAACTCCATTTTGTTATGTTGTTTTTCAGTTTTCTTTTATTTACTGCCCTATAACTTTTATACACTTTGTCTTAATACAGCAAATTGATATTCGCTTATACAACACTTTTTATTTGCGCCTAAACAGACTACTTTATGAGAGCCAAATGATAACTATTCACCAGCCGCAATGCGCCATCATCATCATTAGTTTCGAGTGTTCTAGTACAGACACGAATCTTCGATTTCTCTACGTTAATTCAAATGGTCTTAAATAACCTTATAAACACAAAAAGTAATCGAACTGGCAACTCTATGCGAATAGTAGCACTCCTAATTAGAACAGGTAATTTGCAGTTGTTAAGCCTTGTCACAAGCCAATAAATTTTATAGCTAAAAATCCCACAATAAGTTCCTGGTGTGGTGAATTTTCTCTTCAGCGTTTTCATTTTCGTAACAATATGTATTTTTTTTATTAAAATAGTTGTTATTTCTTTAAAGCTTTCACTGTATTCACTTGCCTTAAAGTCTTGTTTGTATATATTTATTATGTTGGTGGTATTGGTGTGTATATATGTACATACGTATTTTCTTTGGTTTATGTTATGGTTTTTAGGGTATTGCCTTTAAGGCATTTAAGATGCCTGCATTACGATAACCAACGAACACTTATACTTCGTTTTTTTTCTTTCTTATTAAGCCAGTGTATGTGTGGTTGTATGTGGCTGACAATAATGAGCTCAATGTGTGATAATCGCAATTTTCTGTTCAAAGCGTAAAATTACCGAACTGATAAGAACACATTTAAACACACACATAAACACTGAAGTTTTTTTATTTTATTTTCTTTTTCTTTTTTTGGGCTGCAATTTCTTAAAGCTTTATTGGCTATAAGCAAAGGGAAATACAATTAAAACCGAAAATAAGCTAATACTTACATATAAAATCATTCTTTTCAAAAAGGCTCTTTAATTTCTTGGTTTTAAGTAAAAAATTTTGTTTTTTTTTCACCGTCACTCCTCTAGGGAGCATATTGGCGGTTTTCCACAAAGCATCCATTGCTTTGTTTCAGTTTCTTTAATCAAATTTGATATTTTTAAGCTAAGTAGGCGATTAATCCGCTGTAGCTTCCTCAATATGATTTTTGTGTGTGTAATGGTGAAGATCCTTGCTAATTGGTGGTGATCTTTACTTTAACACTGTAATTTTTTGCCAGTAGGTGGCGTGTTTTTGATCATTCGTCTGATATTTGTCATCATCGCCAGAGGTATGCGAGAAGGGTCTGAGGGGCTTTTTTCTTTATTTTATTTTATTTTATTTTTTTTTTAGATGGAGTTGTCTGGAGGGAAGTTGAAGTGAACCGCTATACCACGCCATCCCCAAAAAACTTTTAATTGAAAACAATTAAAAATAAATCAATTAATACCTATCTGTTAGTATCTGATGAGTACGGCAATATTGAAGATACTAATGTTCTAATCGAAGATGATGGTGTTTAGTGTACACCACCTAGCCAAGATGAGGTCAAAACAGCAACATATCGATTGAAGAATAATAAGGCTGTTGGAGCCGATGGATTGCCGGCTGAGCTGTTTAAGACTAGAGGCGATGAGTTGATAAGGTGCACGATTGGAACGTCAGTATTCTATGCCTGTACATAAGAAAGGAGATAAAACCGAGTGCGCCAATTATAAAGGTATAAGAGTGCTTCCCATCGTATACAACTTTAGACCTAGTAAATCTGCCACTGACCAAATCCTGGAAAAGACCACCTGAGCTTGGTATTCCTGCCAAAATGATAAGTTTGTGTAGAATGACCCTAACTGACACGAGATCATTAGTTAAAATAGGAAAGAAACTTTCCGAATCATTCAATACCAAACGGTGTTTTAGGCAAGGCGACAGTTTATCGTGTGATCTGTTTAATAAGCTGTTGGAAAAGATCTTACGCGATGCAGCAGTTAATACAACCGGCACGATTTACACCAAGAGGCATATGCTTCTCGCGTATACCGATGATATTGATATAATGGGCCGAACTTTACGAGATGTAACTGTTGCCTTTGCAAATATTGAAAAGCAATCGATGAATGTGGGTCTGGCAGTGAATGAGGATAAAACAAAATTGTTGGTTTCAACGAACAAGGAATCCACTCGACTGGGTCACCATGTGAAAATTGACAGCTACAGCCTTGAGATTGTGGAGAAATTTATTTATCTTGGAACCGCCATAAACAGAACTAATAACATCAGTTTGGAGGTAAGACGGAGAATCATACTTGCTAACAGGTGCTATTCTGGTCTACACAAGCAGCTTAAAAGCAAGGTTGTCTCTCGGCGAACAACATTTACACTCTACAACATCATGAGGGAACAAACGATCTAAATCCTCAACTTTCCAATATATCACAGGAAATGCTTGAACGTTTAGATCAACAAAGAGAACGTATTTCCAACGTTATAAGACGCAAAAGTTTGGGCAACGCTTTAGACTATTACATTGAGAAACAAACCACATACGAAGTGCAGCAACAAGTTCAACAGCCGTAATAGTACAAATCCTCAGGGCCTCTAGATACACCAGATATAGTAAAGCCTTCCCTGTCCAAAGATGAAAACCAATCGATTTTTAAAAAGTTCAGATCACTACAGCGACATCATTATATGCCAAATTCTTATCAGAGTCCCAATGTGAATACCGTAACCTCCTCTACACGATTTGCGTTGGCGGCGACAACGACCTCACAAACAGCAAAAATTCAAAATAAAAACTTACAACAGTTGACTACTGCCACCACCAACAAAAAACAGGTTATGAAAAATACCAGGTCAACTGTGTTAGAGACTCCAGCTACACCACAACCATATGACGATTATGTACCACGTAATATAGTCTACAATAATATACATGCCGTCTCCTCGATGTTACGCCGCCAAGACGATGAGAGCCTTGCAACAACAGCGACAAAACAATCAAAACCAGGTACGATTCTTGGAATCAAATTGTAATGCTACAGAATCAAAACAACTAAATACATTCACCGAAATTTAGTCAGAGTCCTACCAATGCATTGAGACGTACCAAGTCGGGCCATACTTTGGCTTTGCCTAAAATGTATGAGGCTGCCATGACCAAAATCGACTTAATAACTTAACTAATATTTTTCAGGTCAAAAGTCACCCAGGCACCAAAATGAAATTTTAGTCGCACAGAAGCAACAGCATCACACCAGCAACAGGTAGCGACAGCCTCGAAACGTTCTGTTATAAATCGCACTAAAACCAGCGAAAAAGTATCAGCTGCTTGCCGTAAATCTTTAGACTCTAATCTAGCCATAGTGCCGGGTGGTTTAACACGCAGCGCTACTAAATCTAAGTCTATTGGATGAAAGCAATGTGGAAGATTCTTTCGAGCAGCTCATTATAGGTTAGTAATACCTACAAAGAAAAAAAACACACACACACATACACATCCACTGAAGGCACCTGTTATAATATCTAATGAGTATTTTTATTATTGAATGATGATGACCTTTAAGAAGAGTATAGTAATTCAGTTTTTTGTTTTGTTTTAGAAACGCTGTGGAATGGCTACGACTGCGCACCACCTAATTATATATTTGTTTAGCCATAAACAAAACTAATAACATCAGTATGGAGGTAAGACGGAGAATCATACTTGCTAACAGGTGCTATTCTGGTCTACACAGGCCGTTTAAAAACAAGGCCCTCTCTCGGCGAACAAAAATTACACTCTACAAGATGCTAATACTACCCGTTCCATTATATGGCACAGAAGCATGTGTACTTGCACAAGCAAATGAAGCCAGAGAAAGATACTCTGCAGAATTTATGAACTTGTCTGCGTTGATGGAGAGTGCAGACAACGAATGAATCATGAGCTGTGTGAGCTTTACGACTACATTGGTGTGGTTGGACGTATTAAAGTGCAACAACTGTGATGGCTTGGCCATGTTGTGCGTATATATGAAATGCTCCGGCGAAAAGGTGCTTTGAGTATGTACCTGAAGGAAGGCCAAAACTCCGATGGAAGGATCAGGTTGAAGTCGATCTTTCAAAATTTGATATAAGAAATTGGAGAAGGGGCGCACAACTTGGAACTCGATTCTGATTCAGGCTAAAGACCGTAAGATTTATCTCAGAAAGAAGAAGAAGAAAAATATGATTTTTTAATTTTCTTTAGATGAATACCCTTTACAGGATGTAAGCGAATCATGATTTATGTTAAGTTATATATTAAAATTCAAAATTGCTTTCTATTTGAAGCAGCTTTGCTTCAATTCATCTAATTTGGGTCCAGTTTATGATATTACTTAACCAAGATATCTGCAGACGGCAGATGCCACGCACGGTGCATCGATCCGAATGTACAACAATAGAAGGAGTTGTCGCAGAGAAATGAAATTTCCTACAGACAATTATTAGGGAAAAATTTTTAGCAAAACAAGACAGCGGACAAGCCCACCGCCAACATATATTTAAATCAAACAAAGCCTATATTAAGATAGTTTTTTATATTAAAATTTTTTAATAAAAGAAAATGTTCTTTTTAGCATAGAGGTGTGTTAGTTACTGATATAAATAAATAAACTCTAAATAACGTTTAAAGTTTAAAAAAATTTTAAAATGTGTTGTAATCTGGCGAAAATTCGATGTTGGACTTCAAATTTGGTATTTGAGGAATAATTTTAATTATTTTTGGGTTAATTATCATATTGTTACGAAAATCCTGAAGAGAAAAATCCACCACATTAGTGGCTTATTGTGGGACATTATTGGTTTGTGTCGGGGCTTACATCGTTGCCATAATTACATTTACTAATTTAAAAGATTACTGCCGCTTGCATGCGTAACGGAGTTGCCAGCTCGATTCTTTTTGGGATGTTTTGGCTTTACATTTGAATTTACTGTACATAAATCGAAATTTGTAGCAACTACAAGAACATTCGAAATTGATAATGAAATCGTTGGTGAGTTCAGTTATCATTTGACTGTCAATAAGTAAAGTCTGTTTAGGTGCAAATAAACAGTGCTGTTAAAAGTGAATTTGCTGTATTAAGACATAGTGTATTAAAGTTACAGTGGAATTAATAAAAAAAAGAGCCAAAGTGTAAAACAACGCCAAGTAGTGTTTTATTTTATTTTAGCGTAATATAAACGAACTCAAACGTTTTAAAAAGGTTAAAACCTAACAATAGTAAAATTAGTAAAATTTATGAAAAATTATACAGCGTGTCCGCCGCGAAGGTATACTACTTTGTTAGAAACAACGTGCCAACAAGGGGCACTATTTATCATGTAGTGAATGATTTCGAAGAAAGAGCGAGTGTAACTGATAGGCCCAAGCATGGACCACAACGTACTGCAAGATCGGCTGAAAACATTACTACTGTTCAAGAAAGTGTTCAAAACAATCCATCAACCTCAATTCGACGCCGTGCTCAGGAGCTTGGTCTTCAAGGAACAACTTTGGTCACAATTTAGCAAAAAGATTTGCATTTGTTTCCATTTAAGATTCAGTTGACACAAGAGCTTCTTCCAGAAGACCATTTACGCCGCCGTACATATGTCAATAGGATGTTATATAAAAACAATCTTAACTTTCATGACCATTAGGCGTATACGTGTTGTGAAATTAGTTTTAAAATTCCACATACGCTCTGCTAGTGCCAGAATCCAAATTCAATTTTACACAGACATAACTTCAAATTATTCAAAGTTTTATATATTACACAAAAGACATTTTTTTTTTATTTATTTATTTTTTTTTTTGTAATATAAAGGCGGTCAGTTGACTAGCATTTTGCCACCGAGCTTCACTTCAATAAGCACCAATATTTCGTATTAAATCTTTCATATAACTTGACGGTTAAAATTACTAACAACAGCATTATACTTGCCTACCATAGCGTTTGGTGTATTTGTGTAGAATTGACAGACTCCCTGACGCATTTCTGGACACATTGGCGAAAAACTTTGCCGCCGAACATGTCACTCCCTTATCACATAGATGTGAAGCGGTCTCAAATCAATCAAGGCCTCCAAGGTCGCTCTTGTACGAGTATATGTTCTGGTTGTTCCAGTTATATCGAGGCAGGCGAGTCTTCGTGATAGCCTTCTCAGCCTTTCTCCACCAAGTTATCACCGCATAAGTGATAATAGGACGAATAATGGCGGAAGCATTATTCTCGACGAAAAACCTCCGTAGTAGGAGAGACTTGTCCCAAGGGCTCTTATTACCTTGATCTTAATGGCACTTATGTGTGAGTTCCAATTGGATCTTCTATTCAGAATAACACCTAAATACTTAACCTCCCCAACAAAGTTGATGGTGGTACCAATAAAGGAAATACTGTCCCCTTGTAAAAGTTAAAACAAACATTTTTGGCCAAGAACCCTTCCTGAATACACTAATTTAACACCTCGGCCAGGGCCGTTATCATGAGATCACACAACCTACTCTCATATTTCCGAGGTATTGTTGTAACAAAGTCATCAGCATAACCAATTACACTGACGCCCCTATGAGCCAACTACTACCGTCCATAACAATAGAGAAAGTACTCCAGCCTGAGGGCACTCTTTTGACTTTGTCATAGTAAATTCCTCCCCATAGAGAAATAAGTTGATGGTTTTGATCCTAAATATGAAACTGATCCGAGCTACAATTGACTTTTCCACCCTCTTTCGATCTAAAGACCTAGCAATGGAGTCAAAGCCTGTAATATCAAAGGCGTCTTAAATATTCAAGCAGGCACAAAGAGCCACTTCTCTATCAAATAATGCCTTTTTCAATACTGCCCAGAAGAGAAAAAATTGAACCTTCAGTTAGCCCCCTTCGAAGAGAACGTTCTTCAAGGTGCCACTACCCTTTATAGTCAATCGATCTTTCCATCGCCTTCGAAAGAAAGGATGTAAGACAGGATAGGTCTATACGACTTGGGGAGGTTGACTTTTCGCTACGTTTGTGGGACATAGCCCAAACCAAAACTACCCTTTAAAATTAATATAAACTTTGATAGGATTATGTCAGAGCTCTTTTGCAAAAAAACCGGAAATATCCCATGCCTAGCTTTGTAAAGTTTGAAGAAGTCAATCGCCCACAAAACCTTGTCCGGTTGAATATTCTTCCGCAAGACTCTTGACACTTCTGGTGACATGTGTATAGGTGCAACCATTCGAGAGTCAGGAAAATATGTCTTCTGGATCTAGTGTAGGCTCTGGTTTTCAGGGATTTTTGAAGACGAACCAAAACCGGAAAATCTTCAATGGACTGACAATATTTCCTCCATGTATTCCTTTTATATTAATTCCCATAAAATTCCATGAGGGAACACGGGTACTTCTCCCAGTCAATGAGCTGCATCTGATTCCATTTTTAGACTCATTGAGAAAAGGAACTACAGTTTAACGCCGGCTCCAAAGAGCAAATGCATTAAAGAAGTTTTCAATAATCAGTTATTAGCGAGTGTTATGAGGTGATACCGCTGTTGAAAAAACTTTTTATTTTTTGAGATGGTCTAGCCTGTCGGTCTAGCCACAGCTTTCAATTTTCCTACTACGCTCCGTGAGGTCAGCATTGTAAGTCTGCCAATCGCCGGCACAAAGAGTCACTTCCCTCTCAGATAATGACTTTTCGATATCGCATAGCTGCTCAAAAGGCATTTTTTTCTTCAAATTCCATCAAATACTTGTTTGCCTACAATCCAGGCTTTGAAGTTTGTGCAAGTTCACTATTCACTAATAAAAGGGTTTGGTTTTGTTAGCTTGCAGCAGCGTTGCACTATTGGTAATTCGGTCAATCAAATTTATTTATGTTTGTGGTAGCAAACAGACAACAAACTTCTTTTATTTTCTTCGGCCTTTTTCTTAATGATTTGAATTTATCATGCGATTGAAGTTAACTGCCTTGCCTCTCTTTATCCTGATAGCTTATTCTACCAGATCCATAATTTTATTCATTTTTTTTTATATTTATTTTAAGCATCAAAATTTCAGAAACAAAATCAAGCAAATTACACTTGGGTTATACGTTTACTAACAGTGTTATTACTGTACACTATTTAACAAATTTATTGGTAGGTTTTTGCAGCCTTTTTTTTTCTTTTTTTTCTGTAGACTCTTTAATCATTTTTCTATTCCATATAACTTTGTACACTAGCAGCGAATTACAATACTATCTTCGGCAAATATTTAACCAAAAACGTCAACTTTCACGAACATGTTTGTTTGACAGAATCGAGTTAGTGTTGCCCAATATTTGGCAATCAATGCCATTTAAAGACAAAAATTGCTTTTTTTAATAAAAAATGTTTAAGAAAAAATCATGGAATCATTGAAGTGTCCTTGTAGATCAAAAACTTTTTTTTTTAAATTTGAACACAATTTTTTGTTCAGTGTAATAATTGAGGTGTCAATTTATGTGTAGGGACTTAAAAGTAATAACCCCCTATGCAATCATATTAATATGCTAATCGACAAAAAAAAGTGAGGGAAAAACAGGATTAAAAAAAGGCGAAATGTTGGCAAATATGCCACAAGAACATTACAATCCAGAGGGCAATAGCAACAGCCATAACAACAAAATCAACTTGAAATTTTTATTTATTTATGGCAACAATTTTTTTTATTTATTTTTTTTTTTTTGCATTTGATTTCCATAAAAAATTCAGTTGAAAAAAAAGAAACAGAAACCAAACCTTATCATGCTTTAAATAAGAAAATTTTTTTTATTTTTTCATTTTTTGTTATATTTTCCACATGATGTCATACATTATTTACAACATTGCAACGTGACTAGCATTTTTTTGTTTTGTTGCAATTCATATTCATATATTGCCTCACACACACACACATATATATACTTACATATTTATACATTCATCCAGTTTTAAAATTTTTATTTATTTGCCACCAATATTGTTGGGTTTTGATCAGAGCTGCAGCAAGAGGCAAACAGCCACACTTCAATTTACACACAAAATAAAACTGCTGCGCCAGAGTCACAAAAAAAATCCCAAGAACAGCGCACAGTACAGTGCAGGACTGTAAACAAATAAAAACAAAAAATGTGAAAAGGAATTCATTTGTAATGGAGAAATAAAAAATAAAAAATGAGAAAATGAAAAACACTATGCATACATTGCTAACGCTGCTGATGCTGCTACTGTTGCAGCAGCATTTTCATTTTTTTCGGTTGAAATTGTAAAGCAATTTGCAACAGATGTTGCATTACTCAGCTCATACATGCATTATAGAATAAAAGTAAATATTTTACCATACAAATATTGGGACTAAGCGAAAAAACCTTTTTCCAATAATAACACGCAAATAAGTTAAGGAGAAAAAAAATGCAATAAATTAACAGTGTCAAAATTTATCTCAAAAAAAGTACCGAAAGTGCCATAAATAAGTACCAAAAATCATTTAAAATAATAACAATGAAGAAAAAATGTTAACTAAGAATAAAATTTACGGCTTAAGATTTATCAAAAAATTAAAATAATAATAGCTTAGAATTGTGTTAAGCAGTAAAAATATACAGTTGAGATTTATCAAATTTATCAGACAAAAAGTACCAAAAAGTACCATAAAATAGTACCAAAAATTCGGAAAACATTTTTTAAAACAATAACAATGAAAAAATGTTAACTACAGTTTAAAATGTATCAAAAAAAGTGCCATAAAAAGTACCAAAATACAGCTCAAGATTTATCAAAAAATACCGACAAAAAGTACCTTAAAAGACCAAAGTCTTAACATTGTCTTCTAGAATAATAAAAGCTTAGAAATAATATAAATATACGTAGTTGAGATTTATCAATTTATCAGACAAAAGTACCAAAAAAATGCCATTAAAAAGTATCAAAATTTTGTCAACATCTTTTAAAATGCATAACAATAATGAAGAATTGTAAACTAAGAAAAAAAATTTACAGTTTAAGATTTAGCGAAAAAGTACGAAAAAAGTACTAAAAAAGAACAAAATACTACCATTATCTTCTAAAAACTCTATCTCTGAAAATCAATATGCCACCTGGGGCTTACATGCCAAACACACCTACTGGGGTTGTCGACTTATTTCTCCAAAGGGCCGGATACTGTTTGACACAGTTTCCAAATTAAAACCGGACGTTATTTCACCTAGACAGCCTACATTTTGGCCAACTGATAGGCAAATAATTCCTGATTTGATAAACTTTATAGTAGTAAAGAGTAGAAGCCTCTTTGGATCTAAATCATACGCCTACAATTATTACATTATGGAACCATCATGTGTCACTCCTCTAGAGAGTATATTGGCTTTCCACAAAGTATATATTGCTTTGTTTCAATTTCTTTAATCAATTTGATATTTTTAAGCTAAGTAGACGATTAATCCGCTGTAGCTTCCTCCATATGATTTTTGTGTGTGTAGTGGTGAAGATCCTTGCTAATTGGTGGTGATATTTACTTTAGCATTGTAATTTTTTCCCAGTAGATGACGTGTTTTTTCTGATCATTCGTCTGATGTTTGTCATCATCGCCAGAGGTATGCGGGAAGGTCAGGGGGCTTTTTTTATTTTTTAGATGGAGTTGTCTGGAGGGAAGTTGGAGCCTTTTTTATTATAAACATTCGAAACCACAATAAAAATTTTGTTTCGTCATGTCCTCTGCTGGGGCTCGAACCTGGGTCGTTTGTGTTGTTATGCGTGCGCTCTAACCACTACACCACGCCACCCTCATGTGTCTCTTATTGGCTATTTAACGGACAACACAACTAGAGTTGATTGACTAAAATATAAGATATACGTCACCACCCACTGCTCGAGAAATGCACTTTTGAGGACAACTGATGACTTAAAGCAGGTTGTCAACGATTTTGCAAAGACCCTCAACTTAGCTGTATAATGTGCTAGTAAGGTCCATAAGCACAATAGGATCAATAGCCTTTATTCTAGTGATATTGAAAAGTTAGTGCTGGAAAGGAGAAGAGTTCTTAGAGAGTGACAAGTACAAAGATTTCACAACTCAAGGAAAGATTTAGTGATTGTCCCAAACGCCTTCAAAAAATGTTAGAATCACAAAGACGTTTAGAATTTACAAATTATTTAGAGAATCTGGATGCAACTTCTGAAACTAATTATTCTCTAGGCCAATAATTAATAAACCAGCTTTATGTGATTCGCAGGGTAATTGGGCTAGAAGAGATACCGAAAAAAAGGAACCTATTTGTCAACCATGAGAAAAATGTTTTTATCCAGAGTATACCAGACTTCACCCACTTTTTGTTAAACGAGAGCGGTTGTATCTCAAATCACCAATTCGAATTTCGGAGAAAATGCACTGCCATTCAACAAACCCATAGACTTGTTAATGTAATCAGAAATGCCTTTAAAAAATATTGGCCTGCATTCTTTATAGATGTCTTCCAAGTCTTTGATAAAGTGTGGCATGAAGGCCTCATACGAGTACTTAAAATGAAGTAGGTTTTACCCAAATTTATAAAAAAAGAAGGAAGTTTCTTAAGTTCACGCAAATAATCAATTTCGGCATTCCCCTACGTAGCATTCTAGGCTCTGTTCTATATTCGATATACACTGCTGACATGTCAATAAAAGACAACATACACATTTCCACATTTACTGATGACACTGCATTTTTAAGACCCACAAACTGCCTCTCCGTACTTATAGGGTCTTCTGGAGAAATGATTACACAAATAGAGACGAACAAAATTGTACCCATTTTAGTTTTAACTCGCGTAAAGAAATCTGCCCTACTATAAGCATAATAGTCAAGCAATACCAAAAACTACTCGCATGAAGTACTTGGGTTTACACCTTGATCGTGAATATAGAAGCGAAATTGGAGCAAATAAAATGAGAACTGCTCAAGTTAATTGGTTAATTAGTAGAAACTCAACGCTTAGCTTAGACTGTAAACTTCTAATCTACGAATCTATATTAAAACTCATTTCATGCTACGGGTACAGCTATGAGGTACTGACTCAGCTACAAACATAGAAATAACTCAAGGGCGCCAAAACAAATTTTTACGAAAGATCACTGCCGCCGCATGATACATCGAAAATTCGAATATTCATAAAGACTTAGAAATCCCGTTAGTTAAAATGGAAATTATAATATGTGCAAGAAAGTACCCGATGCTTATTCAAATCTATGAATTAGTGGCATATCAGGTCATAAGATCGATTAAAAAATAAGGATACTCTTGCGCTCAGTCGAACACGGGAAAGATGAATGTTGTCCAATGACAGTAACTTATTCTTCTTAGCATTAGCTAAGATTTGAATTAAACATTTGAAATTAAGATCCAATAAATAAATTAAAGTGGAAAAAAATCTTCTAAGAAGTTCTAAGAGTTGAGAATTATTAAAAAAAGTACCAAATAAAGTACCATGAAAATACTAAAATGAAACCTAAATTCTGTTAACAACTTTAAAAATAATAAATATAACGCATCCAAGAGATACCATAAATGTCCCTAAAAAAGTGTCCAAAAAGACAAATTATCTTCAATAATAATAACGCAAAAACATGTTCGAGAAGAAAATTTAAAGTGTTAAATTTATAAAAATATATAAAAAAGTACTTTGAAAAAAGTACTTAACAAAAAAGTTCTAAGTTCTATCATTACATTCTGAAATCGCCGAGATATGTTAAAGAGTAAGAAAATATCAAAAAAGTACCAAAGAAGTATCAAAAACAGATGTGAATTCTGGAAACATTTTTTAAAACACTAAAAACATAAATATTTAGTATGTTGAGCAAAAAAACTACAAAATAATGAAAAAAAGTACAACAAATGTACAAAAAAAAAAAAAAAAAAAATGTAAAAGATTCTGTTATTATCTTCTAAACCAATATTAACGTAGAAATAAAAATTTAACAGTGTTAGAATTTATTAAAATAAAGTACCAAAAAAGTACCAAAGAAAAATTAAAAAAATTTTGGCAACATTTTCTAATTTTATAATGGAAAAATATGTAAGAAATCAGCGAACTGTACATTGTGTTAAAATTTGTTATAATAAAGTACCAAGAAGAAAAATTTCAGAAATGTACCAACACAACTCTTTAAATAATAATAAACCTACACATATATATATCGTGTGTAGATGGGCATTAAAATAACACCCTCGACCTTTTCCTCACTTCACACCATGAAAAGTATGAAGTTGAGATTCTTGCACCTCTCAGTAAATCAAATCATTGTACCATTTCTGCCTGTTTTTCGTTCTCCGCCCTTCATGACGTCTCACTTACAGCTAAGAGACGCTCTGTCAGATCTAGAGAGGAAGGATTCTTGGATTATTGGCGCAATAATAAATGCGACCATACTGATTCACTACGCAAGCAGGCGAGATCTTCCTGTGTCGCAGTACTTAGGCGTGAAAAACCTTTCTACGATCAGCGCCTTATTGCTAAAGTTTTTACTTTTCTTCAGGGAAGTAAGAGCTTTTTTAACGAAAAACCGTTAAAAGATTTGGGAATAGCGCTAGTTCGATTCCAGTTTCTTTAAAGAATAACCAAGCATTCAAGAACCCGGTCGGCAAACTTTTTAGCTGAATTATTTTCAAGTAATTCTCGCTTGCCGGAGAGCCTCCAACTACTGCATATCAGTGACTATGCCCAGTGCTTTAAAAACGGTTCTTGCAAATCTCAACTTTAACAAGTGTTCTGGGGGGGTTGGCATATCAGCATTGGTCCTGAAGCAGTGCCATTCGACCTTTGCTTCACCATTATCGAACATATTCAGTGCGCAATATCGCGCCTGTATTTTTTCATCTTGCTGAAAGGTTGCTAATGTAACGTCAATACCTAAAAGGAGTGAGGCTTCCAACCCTGAAAATTACCGCCCAATAGCAGTATGTTTGGCACGCTTCAAGGTTATGGAGAGTATGGTGAATCATCACCAACAATTTGCTGAGCGATCGTCAATTTGGCTTCCGTAAGGGCCGCTCGACTGGCGACCTGCTGCGGTACTCTCCGAGAGATGGAACAAGTCCATTCAAGGTTTTGGTGAGAGCAAAGTTGTGGCTCTAGATATTTCCAAGGCGTTTGACAGCGTTTGGCATGAGGCGTATCGAGGTATCGATGGTGTTGGTAGTCATTTCTCTAGATTAATATTGAGCTCTCTCATCTATAACCACTCTTATAGAGCGATTTCATCCGACGAGTTCAGGATAAATTCAGGGGTACCGCAAGGGTTTCTTCTTTTTCGAACTCTATTTCTAATATTTCTTAACGACTTTCTACTTCTCACTTTCAATCCTATCTATTCTTTCGCAGACGACAGCATCATTCGTTATTCATATTCATCGTAGGTCGAGCCTTTTGAAAATTGGGGCGAAAAGGCGAAATATGAATGACACACTCACAAGTGACTTGGTCGTTCGATTTTAATGCGCGTAAGACCAATGTTGTTTTCTGACACACAGACGTGGTGGTGTAGTGTCGTCGGTAACTATGGGTAATGTAGATATTGAAGAGTCAGATGGTCTTCATGTTCTGGGCAAGAAGATTCATTGTGATGTACGTTGGAACGATTACATTTTCAATGTGTCTCAAAGAACCTTCAAGTGTCTCGGTTTTTTAAGACGGTGCGAGAAACTCCATCTGACCTTCTCAATGCTTGCAAGACCTATATCCGACCCAAAATGGAATACAACTCTCATGTATGGGCCGATGCTTCAAAGTCTATTTTGGGATTTCTCGACCGCGTACGGGAGATGGCGACGATGCCTATTAATAAAGGTAGTGTAGTCAACTCTATTGATTCCTTAGAGCATCGGTGCAATATGGAGTGTGTTTCATTGTTCTGTCGGTGCTATAACGGAATGTGTTCTAACGAAATAAAGGATTTGATTCCGCATAATCATATATTTTCACGCAGTACTCGAAAAAGAAGTTTGATAATTTTTTAAATAAGATTCACCTAAAAGTACTTAAAGTATTATTTTACAATGTTAAGCTGTATGTTTAATTTTTGAATAAACAGTACCATACTAAAGTACTATTTTTGTCAAAAAAGTACTTTAGTACTTTTTCTTTAAGGTACTTAAAAACTTCCTTAAAAAGACAGTTTATGTATTTTCTTTTAAAAATTTAGACAGACTGGTAGTTTTCCCTTGAGCAGTGAGTTTAACGGTCGCCAATTCTTTCGATTTCTCATTAAACTTGTACTATGGAAAAATCGGTAAAAACAGTTTGTCATTCGCTAGTAGGGTATAATGAGAGTTCGCTCAAATACGGGGTGTCCTTGATAGCATTTTCAAGGGATTTGGCGACGCTGATCTACTGGGCTCCTACATTCCGTGATACTATTTCGGTGGGAGGGTGGCTTGGTGTAAGGTTAGAGCACATTCATACGATACAAGCGGCCTAGGTTCGAACCGCCGACATAGGACATGACGAAAATATTTAATTGTGGCTTCGAGTGTTTAATAAAGAGACTTCAACTTCCTTTCGGACACATCCAACTAAAAAGTAGTCCACCTAAACTTCTAGCTACCTTGTGCGATGATGACAATACATAAGATAAATGATCACGATAAAACACCTCCTACTGGGGAAAAATTACAATGCTAAGTCAGGATTACCATCACCACTTAGCAGGGTTCTGAACCACTACACAATTATATGGAGACGAACTACAGTAGATGAATCATCTACTGAGCTTGAAAATCAACTTGATTAATGAAACTGAAACAAGGCAATGTGGATTCTTTGTACAAAGCCAATATCTAGAGGAGCGACGGAGAAAATAATTTGGTTGGAGAACTTTGGGCTGGTCTGGGGCTCTCTGTGCATGTGCATTTACAGATAGTAGAGTTTTCTTTCTTTTATCAGTTCACCTTTTTCTCTATTAACGTATCTTAATTATTTATTGGGCCTAGAATGGCCATACTTTTTTATTTTACTGTTTTTCAGTACTTAAAAAAAAATGTAATTAAAAAAGTATTCTTTTAATTTCAAATGAAAATGTTTCGTTACACTGTGCTTGATTCTGACTTGAAACATAAAACATTGATTTCTTTTATTTACCCCTTTTATCGGTTTATTTTCCTCCGGAGCTTTTAAAAAATTAAAATGTTTTTGTTTTGTGGTACTTTTTTTGTATTTTTTACTTTTTTCCAATATTTGTCGTTTATAATTTTCAAATGCAGTGTCAACAGCTTTTTTTCATACATCTGTCACAGGTACATCAAAATCATGTAAGAAAACCACTAAAACAATCCTAAAACTATACTTTCCTAAGGTCATAATGGAGAGAAAAGAGACAAAAAATAGAAGAGAAAAAAAGTACATTTTATGGCTTACTCGCACATCACAAAAAGGTTGCCCATGATAATGTGAAAATAAAGTCACCCACTTGAACATGCTTTTTCATGACATTTATTTGCATTTTGGGGTAGAATTATTTGTTTGTGTTTGAGTTTGTTTGTTTTTGTTTTTTTTGTTTCTGATGGTGGGCCTATCACTTAGGTACTGTTAGTGCTGCAACTGTCGCTGCTGTTGCTTTTAAAAGAACTTTACTTGAAGGTGTACTTTTGTTCGGTTTGCTCCACTTATCTTTGTTCAGAAGTACGTGACACCTTTACTTACTTAACTTCGATGCTATATTTAGATTTCACCCAATGTCTTGTTGTTTTTGTTGTTGCATCTTAAAATCTGTTGTAAGAGTACATTTTGTTGTTGTTGGATTTCAAATGCCGGAAATGTTGACATATTTACTGCATTTTTCCAAGAAACTGACAACTGCAACACTTATTTGAACGTATGAAGGTGAAAAACATAATTCAGTTACATAGTAGGTTGTTAAAATGGGCAAAAAGGGGCCCTTAACTCAATTATATTTTATATTTTTACCCCTACAAGGGTTCTTTTTGTAATGATTGGCTGGCTTCCATCCGGGATAATCGCCAGGCAAAAGGCTAAATTTGTGGCGGTGAGATTGAACGCCCTGTCTATTGTTATTATCCCCTCGGGGAGCTCCTCTATATTACCTTAAGAATCCTGGGTACTGCGTTATATCGACTATGTCTTATCTGGACCTGAATTATATAGAAAATTCCATATCTTGTTTCCTAGTGGGAATGATTGAGCCTCTGGCTCTATCATCTCCGGTGATTCGGTGGAGGTCTATACGAATGAGTTTAAACTTGAGAAGAAGGGACTAGAATTTCTCTCAGCCTACCGGACTATTGTAGTGTGTTTCCTAGCAATGAGATTTTTATTTTTTCTGTTAGCCAGACGGAAATCAGATCTATTTCAGGGACTGTCTTGATTTCCTTAGATTACTCTCACGGCAATTTTGTGTTTATCTCATGTTGGTTTCTGGTCACATCCCTAGCAACTGCGAGACTGATAGACTAGCATCTACCCGCGCATAATGGTAGGTGTACCCTCCATCAGGCTGCCCATTAGGACTTGATTAGTCGCGGACAGAGGAGGATTCTTGCTTCATTACTAGACTCACCTGGTCCAGGTTGCATTTTAAGTGGATCAGCCAACTATTTAAACTGGACCGTCGGTTGGTCATCAGCACCGGTTAGCTTTGAATTTAGTGACTAGTACAGGGACAACGTTTCATGCGATATTACAACGTGCCACCAGTCGTGCTCAATTGTGCCTTGCTTTTACGAGGCTGCCGCTCCCTCCTAACTTAACCTCGTGATGTAAATTTTGCGATATAGAATTTATAATCATAGCATAAAAGTGCTAAAATACTTTTTAAGATAGTACTTTTAACTCCTAACTTTTGGCCATAAGAGAGATATACAATTCTGAAAATGGTACACCGAATTGGAAAATACTACTGAATATGTAAGTTTGATTAGAGAAAAATTAATACTTAAAAAAAGAGTACCAAAAAAGAAAAAAGTACTATAGTAATTTTTATTTATACTTTTAAGAAAGCATTTATTTTTTTACATTTTTCGGCCTTTTTTTCTAGTCGCAGTTGAGTTTTGGCTTTTCGGCACCTTTTTTAAAATTTTTGTGTTGGTACCTGCTGAAAAATGTATCTGCAAAAATAGTACTTAAGTGGTTTTCACAAAAAAGCAAATAAAAAAATCAAAGCTTAAAAAAAATATTAAAAACAAACATAGAAAAATCATACAGAAGTTTCATTTAACAAAAGTACTTTGTCTGAAAAGTACCAACTTTTTTTTTAATTTCCTAGTTTTCATGTACTTCACACAAAAGCTGTTTAGGGCCTTTATATTTTTGTTTTTTGTTTTTTGGACTTTTTTCTAGTCGGAGTTAAGTTTTGGTTTTTTCGCATTCTTTTTCAAATGTGTGCCTGTTGAAAAATGTATCTGAAAAGAAAATAGTACTAAAGTAGTTTGTACAAAAGGGCAAAAAAGCCACTATTAAGGATATAATAGGAAAAACAAGCACACATAATTGGCAATTAGAAAAAGTACTTCTCAGGAAGTACCAACTTTTTTAATTCCCTATTTCCGTTTCTATTATTTAATTTTTTGGCATTTTTTAGTCGGAGTTGAGTTTTGGTTTTTTTGCATTCTTTTTAAAATTTTTGTTTTGGTGACTGTTGAAAAATGTATCAAAAAAGAAAATAGTACTAAAGTATTACTAATGGAAAAATCGAGCATAAAAATTGTATATAATTTGCATTTATTAAAAGTGATTTCTGAAAAATTTATTTTCCTAAAAGGTACCCAATATTTTTAATTTCATATTTTTAGTTTTGAAAGTGATACACAGAATTAGGGCTTGCTAAAAAGGTCCTTAAGTAATTTTTAAAAAATGTGTTAACAAATAAAATAGTACTTTCTGAAAAGTACTTTTTAAAAAAAATATGTATACAATTTTTAAATTTCCTATTTTTATGATATAAAAACTTTAAGGGTATATATGTTTAATTTGTACATTTTATTCGGAGTTGAGTTTTGGTTTTTCGGGAGCTTTTTAATAAGAGAAAAATAAGTACTTTTAAAAAAGTGTATCAAAAAAGAAAAAAGTTTTAAAATAATTTTTACAAGAAGACAAACAAAATCCAAACTTAAAAAAACAATAGAAAAAACAAGTATACAAGATTACACTTAATTAGCATTTAAAAAAAGTACTTTCTGTGAAGTAATTTTTCAAAAAATATAAAACAAATTTAAAACAAAAACTTCTAAGGCCTTTTCCTTTTTAAATTTTTATTTTTTTTGGCCTGTTTTTCTAGTCGGGGATGAGTTTTGGTTTTCCCGCATATTTATAAAAGTTTTGCTTTGGTGCCTGTTCTAATATGTATCTAAAAAAAATAGTACTAAAGTAGTTTTTACAAAAGTCCAAATAAAAATCAAAATTTTCGGAATTAATAGAAAAAGCAAATATAAAAAATTATACATAATATGCATTTAATAAAAGTACTTTCTGAAAAGTTTTTTTCCCATAATAATAATACTAATAATACTAACGTTTTTTAATATCCTATATCTTATGCTCCATATATAAAAAATGTTAAGGCCCCTTCTATTTTTATTTTTTACATTTTATGTTTTTAGTTCTTACATATTTTAAAAATGGTACACAGAATTGGGGCTTGGAAAAAACGTGCTAAAGTACTTTTAGAAATTTTTAGAAAATGACAAAAAACCCAAGCTTAGGGAAGTAGTAGAAAATCCATTTATAATTTGCATTTAACTAGAGTACTTTCTGAAAAGTACTTCTTCTAGAAAGTACCAACTTTCTATTAATTATCTACATAATTTTTTATTTTCTTAATGCAAAAATTTTTAAGTTCCTTTCTATTTTAAATTAAAATTTTTGTTTTTGTTTTTTTATTCTTACATTTTTCTAAAAATGGTACTTTGATTGCAACTTAGAAAAAAGTCCTTAGGTACTTCATAAAAAATGTGTAGAAAAGTCGTTTTTAAAAAAGGGCAAACAAAAATCCAAGCTAAAGGAAATAATAGAAAAACCAGCAATAAATTATATGTATAAAGTTGGATTTAATAAAAGTACTACCTGAAAAGAACTTTTTCCAAAAAAGTACCAACTTTTTTAAATTACTTTTCTTAATGTTCTTAATACAAAAACTTGTAAGGCCTTTGCTAATTTTAATTTTTACATATGTTGGTAAATTTTCTTTTTTCTGTTGCTCTGGTGCCTGTTGAAAAATGTATCAAAAAACTGAATAGTACTTAAGTAGTTTTTACAAAAGGGCAAACAAAAATCAAAGTTTAGAGATATAATGGAATATGCAGGCATTAAAAATTATACACAATTTGCATTTCTGAAAAGTACTTTTTCAAATAAGTACCAATTATGTTTAATTTCCTATTTTTTATGTTCTTAAAACAAAAACGTTCAAGGCCCTTTATATTTTTAACTCTTAAATTTTTTAGCCTTTTTTTCTAGTCGATGTTGGGTTTTGATTTTTTGGCATCCTTTTTAAAATATTTGTTTTGCTGCCTGTTGAAGCTGAAAATTTTTCTTGCAAGTGCATGCGACAAAAAATCCTTTTGTAGTCACGTTTTTGCATATGATGCAAAATTCTCGCATTATGATGATTTTACCGTTTGTTCCTTATGAGAAGTACATATTTCGTTTAATTTTATTTTTTACCACATTTTCCATTCAGAAAATTTCAATTTTCATTGTGTTTTTTTGTTCGTATTTGCCCAAAAAGAAAAATCTATTTTTCTACGTGTAAGGATAACTGTGAATGTGTACTATATGTGTGATGGCTTGTGTGTGTGCTCTGATACCAATGGTGAATTGAAATTTTATGAATTTTGATTGTAATTTCGTTGATGCGTTCCCATGATCCTTTTTTTCTTTCTTAATATATTTTTTTGTGATGTTCGTGTCAGATATTTAAAAGAGTACATGGGTGTATGCAGATGTGGATGTCAGTCAATACTCTGCTTGTGGTTAAAAATGGATTTTTTTGACAGGTAAAAAAAGAAAAATATGTTTTTATTATGGTTTGAACATCTTGTTTCTGCTGCTGTATGATTAGCAAAATTTTGTGCCCTAAAGTGCACAGAGTAATCGGTTTTAATGGCAAGAAATTTTATTTTTCTTGGCAATTCAAAGAAAACATGATTTGAAATCATTTTAGTTTTAAAAGACATCTTATGTAGAGTACGACGAGTAGAGTAAAGCAACATGCTGTTAAGCTTTCGGTTCACATTTAAAGATTCCCAAGAATGAAATTTCCAGTTTAATTTTGTTTTATTTTCTTTAATTTTAATGAGATCCGATAATGCCATTAAAGTTATCATTATTTGACAAATTGAAGCTGTTAAATATTCTGAATTATCGTGTTTTATGGCTTTAAGCAAATCGTACTTAAATATATAAACAAAAAAGAGGAAATAGAATTGGATCAACAATGCTATTAAAAAGAAGCCAGACATCATAAGAATGGCGTTAGAGTAGAATCAGCATGAATTATGTTATCGTAGTAATCTAAGAGCTAAAACAGTGCAATTTTACTTAGAAAGGTGAGAAAACCGAGTATGAGCAGTCGCCTTATGAAAGCCATATGCTTACAGGAGAGGTAATGCACAAAAGAAGGGTTTGGAGCTTGTGAGATAAAGTCAAAGGCTGTTGGACTGTTTAACATCTCTCCAAGATACAAAATACAAAAAATTACGCCATTATGACATGATATGGAGTATTTGCATACAACACGAGGGGCCCAGGTTCGAAACTTCAGCAAAGAAAGCATTCCTGGCATTCGACCTTCAAAAGTAAACGCCATCTACTAGCGAGAAATGGCAATGCTAAGTAAGGATCACCACCACCACTTAACTAAAATCTTCACCACTACACAATCACTTTGAGGCGAGCTAGAGTAGCATCATCTACTTAACTTGTAAATGAACTGAAACAAGGTAATGGATGCTTTTAGGAGAGCCGTATTGCTTTCAAAAGGTGTAAAAAGAAAAAAGAGGCTATTGTAACAATTTTTAGTATTCCTGTGGAAGGAAACACCATTAGCTTAGCTATGGGAAATTGCCTTCACACTGAGAAAAGCGAGAAAGTTCTTTTCTCTATCTTCTGGTAGATCCAGGAAATTACTTTTGCTCAATAATAGGAAAAAAAAGAAATGCTAAGTAAGGATTTTCACCACCACTTAGCAAGGATCTTCACCACTACACAATCATTTTGAGACAAGCTACAGTAACATCATCTACTTAACTTGAAAATGAATAATTTTAATAATTAAAGCTGAAACAAGGTCTTGGATGCCTTTAGAAAAGCCATATGTTGCCTAGAGGAGTAACAAGCAAAAAGAAATAAAGATATTTTGTGGTCCTGTTGTATGCTCTAGAGCAAATATCAACTCCTGGGTTAAGCGATAAGCTTGGCTACGGGGAATTACCATTGAACTGAGAAAAGCAAAACAGTTCGTACGTTGCTCCCCAGGCAGGGACCGAAGTCTCTGGGGATCCCAACTCCTGTGGTACCAGAATTAAGCCCTGAGTCAGGCTTTGTAGCATAAATACTACTACCAGTGTCAGTCCCAAATGACTCCGGAGTGGCGGCCAATAGGAAAACAAAAACTAAAACCAACAATGCAAACTACAAACTTACCAACAACTATAAAACCTTCCAGTGACACAATCAGACAGGAACGTCCACAGATAGTCCAGATGATGCCGCAAAGGAAACTACTATTTCCTAATCCAAGCATCCCTCCGTGATCAAACTTGCAGAGTCTCCGTATAGACCGGCTCGATCCCATTAAAGTTCACCTCATCCCCGTTACGATAACTCCCATCGCCCCCTAATGCCATCACAGAGTAGACGCTTAGCCAACACATGCCGCGTTACTTCTGATACCATCTCAGACCTATAATGAGCGGAAAAACTAAGGCAGCTCTAATGCAAAAAAGCACCGAACCAGCCATGTCCTGTCAGTAAGAATCTCAGACTAAAGATGAAGCCAAGCTCAAGGCGCTCTCGCACTAACTTAAGGTCAGGCGCGAATCCAAACATCACCCATTCCAGGAAAGGCTCCTATCTCTCCCATTTGTCTGATCAGAAGCAGAATTCCAATCTGTGAAAAGAAGCGGTAGTAACCGCTGGACTTGATTGAACGTAATATCATGTCGTAGCTATTACCTCTAAGTCAAGGGGTACTATTCTAAACAGCACTTGCAAGACGTTCGACGATACCATCCATTAAATTGACAAAAATGCCAGCAAGCCCACTCTTTGACAGGCCAGAGCCCTAAGCCTACCATTAACAGACTTGACTGTTTTGTAACACACTGATGTCGCATATGTTGATATGCTAATAAGTGCGCACAGTAAATAAGAATGTGTGTTAGATTCCACGTATAATTTCACAAGAGACGATAAGGCACCTTGGCGTAATGATTGATGCCAGGCTAAGCTTTAAGCAGTACTTAGCAAAAGTTGTAGTCAAGACATTAAGGATAAATTGCGGACTAAAGCGAATAGGGCCAAAAGTTACCGTTCCTCAGGCTGAAAAAAAGCGGCTTTTGTGTTTGTGTACGCCGTCGCACTCTATGCAGTATCAATAGGGGCACACGTAAAAAATCGGTAGTTAGCCGTACAAATATGGCAGTATTTTATTTATTTATTTTATTTTTTAAAAGAGGCAGTTGTTCACCTACCAAACAGGATAATTTGCTTTCTTCGAAGCCTCGAAGCTATTAAAAAAGTATATCGAGAAATATGTATATTGACCTGCCTGCGTCAACTAATAAATTACGAGCTATTATTTCCTATATTAGAGCTTGAAATGCTGGGCGACAGGAATATGACCAGAAAATTCTTCCAGAATGTCAGACTTTAGATAATTTCAGGGCTGGTGCTGATTCCTGTAGAAATGAAGATGGCAATTTAGTGACAGATGCCCAGAGTATGCGATATGGAATCACTTTTTGCAGTTATTGAATGGTGTAAGCAGTAGTCTAAAGACAGCAAAAAAATATCCGAGTTTCCCGAAGTGCTGGAAGAGGGCATGCAGCAGATGCTTTGCGAAATGCATGCCAAGTGACTGGAACCTGAATGATCCCGACGTCTGCGCAAGCTAACGTGGGATTAGTCTGATTAACATTGCTTACAGTGCGGCTTCAGGCCTGGTAAATCCAACATTGAGCGGATTTTTACAATACGTTAAAGAACATCGGCCACCTAATCGGCGAGTTTGAAGCCGCCTTCGACAGCACAAATAGGAATTGCCTCTACCTCACCATGTATCCAAGTTAAACTTATACGGCTATATAGTTTGACATTGAGCGCCACTAAAAGTTCCGTCAGAATTGGGAAGTTCATGTTCGAAGTTTTAGATCAGACGATTCCCTGTTATGTGACCTCTTCAGCCTTTTACTGGAGAATATCGGGTCCGCCGTCTAACGTTTTTTTTCAACTAGTGCTTATTTCGTGAAAGGTAACACTTAGGTCATGTCTGATTTGACAAATAATTAGTTTTATCCTGCCACTGAACGAATATGGTTGTGTATACGCTTGAACAACGCTGGGAAATATTGCGACATTACTTTGTAAATCATGGTAATGTTGCAGAATGTGTGTGAAAATTGCGTACGGATTTTGGAAGAAGAGAGGCATCGTCAGCTCCGTATGTTCGTTATCTTGTGAAAAAGTAAAAGAAACTAGCATCCTCATCGATAAACCAAAGCGTGAAAAGCCCAAAACTGTGCGTATACCCGAGAATATTGCAGGTGTGGCAGAAAGTGTGCGTGAAGCGGCATCAATATTAATTCACCGTCGTTCTCAACAATTGAACATTTCGGAGATATCATTGAGACGAATTTTACATAAAGACCTTGGTATGACGCCATAAAAAGTCCAATTGGTTCAGGAGTTGAACCAAACTGACCATCCAATGCGTTTTCGCTTCGCTAAGTGGGCCTGCGATCGACTTATAGAAGATGCCGATTTTGCCCAAAAAATCATCTTTTCAGATGAAGCTCATTTTAATCTTGGCGGACATGTAAACAAGCAAAATTGTCGCATTTGGGGCACAGAAAACCCGCACGCATACATTGAAAAGCCGAGACGAGTCACTGTTTGGATTGCGGATTTTGGTCCAGAAGCATAATTGGGCCATTTTCCTTCGAAAATGAGTAAGGAGTGGCCGTTACAGTCAATGGCGATCGTTATCGGGCCATGTTGAATGAATTTTTGTTCACAAAAATTGAAGAGGAGGATATTAGCAACATTTGGTTTCAACAGGACGGCGCTACGTGCCACACAGCCGAAGCTACACTCGATGTTTTGCGCACTGTTTTTGAAGATCCCATTATCAGCCGCAGAGTTGGTGTCGTTTGGCCACCTCGGAGCTGCGATTTGACACCGTTGGACTATTATTTGTAGGGTGCCGTCAAAGATAAGTGTTACGCCAACAAGCCAGAGACAATTGACGCTTTAAAGGACAATATACGTGAAGCCATTGGTTAAATACAGCTGCACACAATCGATAATGTGCTTAAAAATTGGACCGATCGTGTAGGCTACTGCATGGCCAGCCGAGGCAGCCATTTGAACGAAGTCATTCTCCATTATTGACCGGAAGGATTGTACTTTCAAATAAAAAAGAAATTTGAGAAAATATTCAGTAGTTTTTTTATAGCATTTTCAAAAAAAAAAATTTATTTGGCGGACCCTTTATTATTCGTCCGCCGGGCTGAATCGCCAGGGCACCATTTTCTACCAAAGCATCCACATCCATCAGCGCCAAATCTTCAGCGTACTCCAACCTAGAAAGAGAAGCATCTAAGTGGTGAATAAAGGCAATACTAAGTATATTTTGTCAACAACTAAAGAGTCCACTCGTCACTGTTGGCGACCACAACATTGAAGTAGTGAGAGATTTTAACTATCTTGGTACCAGCATTTGCATCGTGAACGACGTCAGCCTGGAGATCAGACGGATAATTACTCGTGCCAACAGATGCTACTTTAGGTGCTGCAGACAACAGAGGAGCACAGCACTGTCTCGACGAACCAAACTCACGTTCTACGAAATGCTTATCTTCTCTGTTCTGCTATATGGCGTAGAAGCATGGGCACTGTTGAACAAAACGAAAATGTTTTAGGAGCGTTCGAGAGGAAAATAATTCGGAAGATCTTCGAAAGTTTACGAGTAGGGGATGAGTATAGCATACGTTAGAACAGCGAGCTGTACGAACTATACAGGAACGTGAATATACTCAAGCGTATTTAGATACAGCGGCTACGGTGGTTTGACCAAGTGTTGCAAAAACCTGACGACGTGACCAGTTGGCGTGCTTTTTGGATTCGTTCAAAACCCACAGACGGTTGTAGCGCCACATAAGTAATTAAGTATTAACATTGCTAAGTGTATCAAAATACAACGGTTGCGCTGATTGGGTCATGTCATACTTATGAACGAAGATGCTTTAGCAAGGAAATCTTTTGCATCGGAACCCAAAGGAAGGCACACAAGTGGAAGATCAGCCATCCGCTGGAAAGACCAAACAAAAGATCTTTCTAAAGTTGGTGTTGGAATATTTTTAATCAGGCAACTGATCATAACGCTCATAGCTATTTAATGTGTCTTCTTACCTTCAATTATTACGGGGTGAACCTTCAGCTTTAAAAATTGTTACAAAAATGAAAATTCCTAAAAAGATACACCAACATTTGTATATTTAGAGCTCTTTATTATGGAAGTTATTCCATTGGTTTGTGTTAAGGCTATATTTATTTGAACAGTGCTACAAATTCAATTTTGTGTATGAAGGCTATACATTTGAATTAACTTAGCAGAATAGAAGGTTGTGGTATCTACTAGAATATTCGAAACTAATGTTGATTTATTATAAATGGGTGCCACATTCTGCTGAGCCAGTCATTCATAATTAAACAGTCAAAGAGTAAAAGCGTGCAAAGGCTTAAGCAAAAGTGTTGAATAATTTGTGTATTAAGTGAAAGTTAAATAGTTGACTGCACAAAGATAAGTTCGTGCTAACGCAATTTAAAAGAACTTCAACGCTCAATACGTACAATAAAAAATCTTGAATAATATATCTTTTTTTCTAATTTCCTTAACTACCATTATTAAGAATCACAGGGAAAATTTATTTTCTTTTAAGGCTTTTCTTTGTCTTTAAAAAAATACATTTTAAAATTTTATTTCGAAAATATTTTTTTTTTTGCCATTAAATAAATTATTCGTACTTGTCTTTGAACAATAATTTCTTGAGTTTATGGCATAATTTAAATCCTAAATTAACTTAATTTACCTTTTAACCTGCTATTCATTTTTCCTTTACAACAAAAGAAAAAAAAATCATTTCCGTAAATCCTCAAAAATAATCTCAAATAAATGAAAGGAAGCAAATGTATTGTATTGTTTTTGTTTTTTATGCCATACCCTACACTAGCATAGGTAGTAAGGTTATAGAGTTCAACCACTATTTATAACTAAAGGGTTCTTCAACAAAAATTTTTAAAAACATAATATAACAAAGGTTTTTTTTACTGTATTGGCCGAAATAAGACTTGTCTTATTATAAATTAAAAAATTATTAAAAATGTGTTTTTAAAAAAGGAGGCTTCTATTTCCCTCCAATTCTCCCTTCCAGAAGAACTACGTTATCGTTAACTACGAACATTTTTTAAGTTTGAGCAACGCCACCCCTTTAAAAAAAAAAATATAAGGAAATATGATACGCAAAGTTCCCCACCACTACTACACAACACGACGGGAGTTATTTATAGGCAACGATAGATAGTAGCACAAATATCTAAGGACTTTCTACACTAATCACCTACTAAGCTGTAGAACAAAAGCGTATTAAGAAACCAGATCAAGGCCAAGTAATGAGTAATGAGTTTTTATTATGCTAAAAAGGCTACAGATCATCGACTACAAGCTGTCAAAAAGAGAATACATGTGTACATATGAGAATAATTATTTTAGCGGCAACACGGCTACCGACTACACAACTACCGTTGTAGACTGTAGCCAATTTAGGCTAATTTATATATTTCTTGGCGACAACAAATAGTTTAGTGCTGTAGGCGTTTTATAAATGCAATACATGATATATATACATTAAAAACGCGTAAAAAATGTATGTGACACCATTGTTTAAATTTTTTTGTAGCTGTACCTTTGTAGCCAGCGTCTTTCGTAGTCGTGTCACAGATGGTCGGTAGCCTTGAATGTGTTTATAACTCTATGCGCCAACATTCATTGTCTACACAAATGAAATCAATGATATGATCAGAAGCGTTGCAAAGGCACTGCAGAGAAATATACCGCATAGTCGTACAAGAGAACACTGAATGCTGTTGCTACGCGAGCCATTGTTGAGAGCTATCGAGCGAACAGAGACGTTTTTTAGAAATAAGAAGAGGGAGCAGGCAAGGCCCAAGCGTAAGAAAATCACGCTGCTTAGAAGCAGGAATGATGCTCAAAAATTCTACAAAAGAGTCAAGCGTCTGACTGTAGGTTGCAAGTCCAGAGCATCTTTCTTCTGGTTACTGATGCACAAGGTGTACTGAGGTTATAGTGGCATCACTTCTCTGCGCTATTGAGTGGCGATGGTGACAACAATTTCGCCGTACGAAAAGTTTGAGTAACGATCCCAATCGATAATGACGGCGTGCAAATTCCGCCGCACACCCATAGCGAAGTTAGTGTCGAGATACGGCGGCTGAATTATTAAAAGCCGGTGTTGAAGAGACGGTGAGATGCATGCTCCAGCTTATTGGTAGAATATAGAAGAAAGTTTGAAACCTCAGGGCCCTCGGTTCTGTCTTCAAGAAGGGAGACCCACAATTTGTGCCAACTACAAAGATATAAGCCTTCTTCCTACCTCATATAAGGTTCTTACGAGTGTATTGTGTGAACGACTAAAGCCATTGGCCAACGCACTGGTTGGACCATATCAGTGCTATTTCAGACCTGTTAAGTCCACCATTGAACAGATATTTACATTACCTATGATACCCACGAATGAATATCACAAGTGAGTGCCAATTCGAAGGCATGTTGTTAGGACACCCATAACCTTCACACCTTGGTGAGGAGTCGGAAAATATCTAAACTCCTGCCGTGATATGAGTCACAGCATCCGGTTGAAGAGATGCAGCACCACACCGAGCACGCGCTCTGCCTGCGCTTTAGGTCTAAACCACAGCCACCACGAAGCTCCCACAAGGGGCATACCCAACAATCGTGGCCGAGATCGGAATCCCTGAGGCTCCAGATTCCTGTGGCACCAGAATACCTCTGTTCAGGCTTAGTGACACGTGAGAGTAAATTAGACACGTGATACCTCCAGTTTCGGCCCCACAACGGCCCCGGGCTGGTCACCGGTGAGTTGCCAAGTGATGGTGGGGATCCTAACTTTGTATTGTAACTTTTTCCCAGTAGTTGACTTTTTCTCTCGATCATTTATCAGATGTTTGTCATAATTGACGAGGTAAGCTGGAAAGACTGGAGGGCTTGCTTTAGATGGATTTGTTTGGAGCAAGATTGTCTTTTTATTAAGCACTCGAAACCACGCTTAAAATTCGACCCTGGGCACTAAGATCAGATACGTCATTGATATATCCTTGAGACAGTTCAGATCATGGAAGGAACGTACGCCTCCTACTCATCCTTGCAGCTCCTACAGTAGTTATAACATGGGTGACTTGTACTTTCCCTCGTATAGTACGTCCAATTACACAATGCCCAGAAATTATACCTGTCAGAAGTCAGTATATTCGTGGTCCTTTCCATTGAAAGAAAAGGCCAAAGCATCCTTCAGCCTATAACCTATAACTCGGGACCCATATCTTTTAGAAGAAGAGAGCTAGTCATTGTTAGAAATTTAATTGTCGTTTACACTTAGTTACCCAAGGCACTTGTTGCGATTTGACAAAAATGCTATCGCAGGACTGTTTTTAAGTCCATATGTAGACACTATGATCCTACGTCCATATATACATAATTTCCGCGTCATACCAAGTGGAATAAGGGGACTTCCCTCAATCAATGAACTGCCTCCGATTTTATTTAGACTCATTGAAATGAAACACGTTTAACGGCGTCTTCGAACGTATAACGAATCGTCTTAGAGAAGTTTTTCAAAGCGTAAAAACTCATAACCAGTCTCTAGCAATGTTATGCGGAGCTACCACTGAAATCTGAAAATTGTTAGGCGAGTGTCTTACCTACCATACCACACTGGCCCTAGGACTATAATCTTTGTTTTATGAGTTTTTAACTTTTAATTGGAGCCTGAAGGAAGGTTGATTGAATTCCATCTATATTTGGTACTGATCCCGGTGTAGGTTTTCACTGAGTCGTTCTCAACTTGGTTTCGTTCATTTTAATTTTTGTTTGTTTTTCGTTGGGAAGACATTACATGAGACAATCTCTTCAAATTGTAGTTGAAATACAAAGAGAAAAGCGTAGCATCACTTCTAGGAACACAAAATGTAAGTGCGTCCTCATTAACCTCTGGATCAACAATTGTAATCTAATGATTTCGTTTTCATTTTTCTTTCTTTTTTTCTATCTTAGTGTTTTATGCCTTTTTTGGTACTTTTGTTTATTTTTCTCTTATTTCCTTTCGTTTTTAGGATTTAATGCCTGTTTTTTGGTACTTTCACTAGTAAAATGTTTTTCTTTTCATGACAATCCAAGGGAAAGTAGGTAGGCAGGCAGACAGGCATGCAATGGTAGGTAAGTCATTCAGCAGGGGTGGTTTATTTGTTTTTTTTTTTTGTAAACCAAATTGTTTATTTTTTGTGTTGGGAGCAGAGGTAAAGGTTTTTTTCGCAAAACAATAACAAAACAATTGCTGTTGCTCACTCCTCTTGTTTTCCTATAAAACTCCTGTAAAACATGTTAATAGAGAGCTCTTTGGTATGGTTTATGTCAAACCTTAGGGGATTCTTAAAAAAGCTTTAGTTTTTATATGCTGTTCCCCCGTCCCTCCTCTAAAAATAATTGGATAAACGATACTAAAAGATATGTAAGAACACTGACATCTTTAAGAAAAAACAAATAAAAGGTTTTTCCCTTAAGATATTTGTACGAGTAGGTCTATAAAGAATTAAAGATGCCCTACTTAAGGAGATACTAGCTCCTTAAATGCATAACAAATCCCTTTTCCGTCTTTTATCTTAACACATTAGCTTGAGAGATTCAATCGCTACAAGTTTTCATTACGGAAGAAACTTAAAACATTGTTACGGTTTTACTTTTTTTAAAAACGTGTATTTATGAGTTAGTAGATTGTAGTTAAAATAAAATACAATAAATCTTACGTTTGGTTTTTAATTAAAATCCTTTAATTACACAGTTTTGTGCACCACTACTCGTGAAAAGGTTACGAAACCAATTCTATTCTTAATTACTCTTTCTGTTTACCACTTTGTAAACAACAACAATTACTCGACAGATCTTTGTAGCTAAAGATATGCCAACTCAAACGTTATTACAACTTGGCCTCGATTACAATTTAAATTTTTTTCAATCATAGTTTAACCACACTAAACTCTCGTTCGCTGAGTTAACGTCACTTGAACACTTACTGCTGTCGTCACTGATGAGCTTTTTATATAACTGAGTAAACAATACTTCGAAAGCTCTCTACTTCTTTTAGGTCTTGTTGTTTGTTACTTGTTTACTTTTTTGCTTGTTTTGGTTGTTGCTGTTTGTTTTTATTTTTTACATTTCTGCTAATGTTGTTGTCGATTTGGTTATTTGTAAACAGCAAGTATAGTTGTCTATGCGGCCTTTGATTATTCTTTTTAGCACAATATTGATTGATTTTTATACCAATATTCTGACCGAATGTCATCTCAAACAGAGACTTGTGCGAATTCGATTTAAATCGTCATAAGAACTCAATGTTGTATTGCCTACGTCTTGCAAGATAATCACAAATGTGCAACTAAGATTGCAATTTAATGGAATCCTCTGGATAATAGAAGAGGAGATAAATTAAGAGATAAATTAAGGCAGAGGAAAACTTAATATAAAAAACCTTGTTCGAAGTGAAACTAATATCACATAACAAATTACAATTAAAGTACTTTGTTGCGGCATTTTGTTCCAACCAGGAATTAATGTATATGTAGATGTGTGTACATACTTAAGAAAACTAAATTCAAGTCATGGGATTTTAAGTTAAGGTGACAACTGGCCGCCCCTAATTGAAATATTAATTGCAACCAGTGCTGTTCAAAAGTAGATATGCAGTTGCGTTGGTGAGAAAAAAGAATTGCGCTCTGAGAATTGAATTGAATGGTTATCAGTGTCTGTATGAATTCCTTAGTTAGTACAGCTAGAGAGAGCACTCTGCTCGGAAACGAGGAGATTGACCACCTGATTGGGATATCACTTACCACTTGCAGACTTCTGGTTCTGCGATACTTATTGGACAACGCACAGCAAAGGTGGGAGAATCAATCCTCCTGCTTTATATCAAGACAATTTTGGCCCCTGTACGATCGAGCTCGTTCAGTGTCCATCATGAAAATACTGCGGCATAGGCTACGAGTCCTGGTGGCTGTTATTATTAGGTAATCGGTGGCTAGTGCGCACACTAGGAGACTAGGTCTTCCATTCAATGATTACTGTAGGAGTTGTCAGGATGTGGAAAAGGAGGAGGCTATCGAACATTTCCTATGTCAGTATTCGTAGCTTTCGAATATTAGGACTGTTTTTCTGGGCAGTCCATTTCTGCATGCGATATCAGTCCTGGCTGATATAAATGGCAGCACGCTGCCATCTTTTTTAAATGAGTGGGGTAAACGCTAACTGATATAGGCTTCACAGTGGGATCAATACTGGACAGAAGTGAGCTGTACTCGTATCTGGCTACCCGTTGTAACTAACTAACATACAAGAAAAGAACATAAGAATTCTTGTGAGTTGAGAAGGGACAATTATCCCACGAAATGTACAGCAATGGCTTATACAGATGGCCCTGAATAAATGAAAAAGGACGTTAAGGACTAGAGAAACAAAAAAGTTTTTAGTAAATGAGAGTATATGCGAAAACTGTGGAACTGAGAGACACCCAATTAAGAAATTGTCATCGATTTTTAGGGTTAGACTATATTATGGTGGGGGTGGCGCGGTGTAGAGGTTAAAGCGCAGGCATGCTAAAACAAAAACACATTAAGTGTTGTTTTGAGTTTAAAAAAACTTCTACCTCCCTCCCGAAAAATCTTACCAGCTACCATTCCGGGGTCATTGTGGGGCCGAAACTGGCAGCGGCACGTGGATGCATTTACACTCACGTGTCACTAAGCCTGACCACAGGTATTCTGGAGCCACGGGAATCGGGAGCCCCAGAGATTCCGTTCTCTGCCCGATTGTTGGGTAGGCCCCCTTGTGGGAGCTTCGTGGTGGCTGTGGTTTAGACCTAAAGCGCAGGCAGTGCGCGTTGTGGTTTTACATCTCCTCACCCGGGTGCTCAGGCGACAATGCTAAGCATCAGACGAATGATTAGGATATACCGCCATCTACTGGGACAAGATTACATTTCTAACCAAGGACCACCTCCACCACCTAGCAAGGATCTTCACTACTACACACTTAATATAATGGACGCTTATCTACTTGGAAATCAACTTTATTACTGAAACTGAAACAAGGTAATGGATGCTTTGTGGCACGCCAAGAGTAGTGACGGAGAAAAAAATATTTTGGCGGGGCTTTAAGGAATATTTGATTCCTTCTCTTATATAGTTTTAAATACTCTCTTACGATTCACCTGTGAAGGTTATGATGCAGACCAAGTACATTAAGAACTAAACATTTATGTCCTTTTGTTACCTATACAACCACAAATAAAATATACCTCCACAATATACTTACTATTGGTGTAGGGTATATACTCATAAATAGTAATGGAAAAAATTTCATGAGGATTTTCTAAAGGGGCTTAACTAAGGCTGACCACCAACTATATGTTGCACTAAGTCCGGTAAAGTAATAGTTTGATGTAAAAAAAACAAAATTTAATAGATTTTTTGACCTAAAAAATAGAGAATTTTTTTAGCAATAGAAAATGGCCTAAATTATAGCACTTAGTCCTCAAGACAAAAATAAATAATGATTTTGTGGGTAGAAAAATTGTGCAATTCTATAAAAGCGAATGGACATACATTCGTATCGAAAGCTTTGTCACCTGGAGCAGTTTAAAAAGGGAAACGAGTCAATTTCATAGTAAAATTTCATGAACAATTATTTACATCAAATTATATTGATCCGAAATTTTACTGTGCAGCTCCACTTATTACCATTTTAAATCTAATTAAGGACTAGAGAAATTGCCGGATGTTTGGAACAGCGTAATGCTCAAAGAGGACTTGGCTACTCTAGGGCGGCGACCAATTTACAGTTTGGGCGTCATTCTGAGGTTCTCAAGTATGGCAGGCCAGACTTAAAACTTCTAACGGAGTTTTTTACGTGCCACTGTGGGCTAGGAGTGCTTCTGAAGAGGATGGTGACCACAAATGTGGATGTTTATTGAGTGCGCCCACAAGCTTTAGAGGCAGTGGAACGCATATTGCGTGAATGTGGGGTTTTTGATAGGTTTAGATGGGAATTTTTAAGTAGACATAACATATCCACCATTATGGTTTCAAATCTGCTGGTGATCATTAGAAATGCAGCAAATCTGCTGAACAAACTATAGACCGAAAGTGGCACAATAGCTCCCATGGGTCGCAGTATCCTGCAGTAGTGCCTATTTGGTATAATAATAATGATAATGATTTACATAAAAATATAATCACAAAAACAAAAACAAAAAAGTCGTGATAAATGCAACCAAGCGACCATTTCAAAATAGTATTTGGTAATGTTTAGGCATATGATAGGGTAACAGATAGTAGTAGTTTTGTTTAGTAAAGTCTCACTTAAACACGTATAACGGCCTGTTGTAATGCCACATGAGACGGTGACTCAGACCTGACTAACAATCCTGGATTCACCGGTGTCTACAATCAGTTCAGGTGATTCTCTTAAAAGCATAACTTTCTTAGTTTAGACGGAAAACCAGCCCATAATTTTAATAAGTCTGATGTCATGAAACCATAGCTCTGTTAAATTAGAGAGAAAGGGCGAATCAAATACAAGATGTCTATGTTGGGCCAGAGACGGGTATTGGCATATATAGTGTTACAAACTCTCTTCTTCCATAATCGATCTACAAACTGAACAGCAACGATTTGCAGGTAAACACGGACTTTTCACATGACTACCCATTGAGTAATGGGTAGTCTACTATACAAGTACATAGTAGACGCAGCATTATTGGTGTTTCATTGATTAAACTCCGGTAGTTGATTGGCGCGCTCACTATTTTACTTATGGCAGATGACTATAGCACGGAAGTAATTTTTCCCCAATTTAGACTAATAGCCAGTTTGATAAAGGTAACAAGAATGACACCATTTACAGACAAATAGAGACTTAGTAGAAGAAATGTGAATTTTCAAGGGATGTCCCTGTGAGCAGAAATCTACACGCGGTGTACATATAATCGCTACGGAAGAATATTAAGAAAATCGTTACAGTCTCTACAGGAATCAATATCAGTGGTTAAAGCTTCACACTTCAATTCCGCAGAAAAATTTATAGCCAATGCTTCGACCTGAAACACGCCACAATAATCTGCGAGTGCTTAAGAACTATAGGGTAGGCAATTAAAAAGTGAAAATTTGAAACAAAAATGGTTTGAAATTTTGCAAATAAATTTTTTCGTCGTGAAGTAAAATTGTTCCGGCTAGAAATGATATATTATTTCATTCATATAGAGGCCGCGGTTGGCCTCACAGTACTCCATCCGATCGGAACGATTCTCGAGGACTTTTTCGAGTGTATTGGAACGATTCTCGGCAATGACATCACGAATGTTGGCCTTCAACTGCTCAATTGTCTCTGGTTTGTAGCATAACACTTGTCTTTGACGGCGCGCCACAGAAAAAAGTCCAACGGTGACAAGTCGCAGCTTCTTGGCGGCCAACTGAAATTACCATTTCGACTAATTAAACGGCCATCACACGTTTGACGCAGTAAATCGATTGTGATATGAAATGTGTGGTAAATTGCAGCATTCTGTTGAAACCGAATATCGTTCACATCAATACCATGAAAAGCGGGCACAAAAAAGTTGGTTATCATGGTGCGATAGGTATCTCCATTGACCGTAATGGCTGCGAAATATAAAATATGGGTCAATGATGCCTCCGGTCTACAAGCCACACCAAATGCGTGTATTGCTTCCTTTTAGACCATGTTCGGGTTTGCTTAGCCCCAAATATGGCAATTTTGCTTATTAACGTACCCATCAAGCTGAAGATGAGCTTAAGCCGAAAAGATGACTTTAAATGATAATAAATTTCCAATAAATCCCAACGTTGCTCAAGCGTAAATCGATTCATTTCGTTCAGTGGAGATAATATATTAATTTTGTGACAGAATAGAATGATCTAACCTAACCTAACCTATAGGTTAGGAAAGGTGGTTGACCTCCTACAGGGAAGGGGTCCCAAATATTTGGCCCATTGTGATAACAGATCTATTTTTGCCAACCCGGGGATCAAACAATTTCCATAGAAAACCATTTAGTCTCCAAAATAAATCTCGCAATTACGGCCGCTTTTATTCAGGAGAGTTCAGTCAAAGATGAAAAAAGTAGGAGTTCAAGAACCTCCGGATTCTGGCAGCAAGAGCCAGACATTGACACATAAGGAGAGAGACAGTTCGCTCTTCCTCTTCGAAACCACAACTCCTGCAAAAATCATTCGAGGGAATGTCAAGTCTATCGGCATGCCTTCCGATCAGACAGTGACCTGTTAGGAATGCAATTGTGCGGTGTATGGCCACCCAACTTGGGGAGAGAAGACATTTAGTCCTCCTTTCATCGAGATTGGTCTAGCAGAAACTGGCGCTATCGCACGTGCTCTCATGCTAACGATAGTGGTTGTCAACATAAACTGACCGGAGAATATGCAGCTCAACCGACGCAATCGGAATACCAATGATAGGTCCTTGTTCGAAAGTATCGAGCTTAGTACCCATCCTGGGAAATCGTCAGCTACGCAATTCCCGACAATATCCCTATATTCGGGAACCCATATAAGAGTTACCTTCGAATGAATAGAGATTTCCATAAGAAACCTGCGGAGTTCGTGGACTGGGATAGACGTCGAGGTGACATTAGCGAGAGACCTTATCGCAGCCTGAAATGACATAAATATTACCAGATTCAAAATAACCGCTGGTTCAAATTTTAACATTTAAATTTGCCCACCCGATACAAACATAATCACCATAGCGGTCAGGCGCTATTGCATTCGGCCCATGTGATTTAATGTTCCCCTCCCGATTTATAATTTGTTCTGCAGATCTGATGTATTTTTAATGAACAACAGCAGATTTGAAGCCTTAATGGTGGATATGTTACCAGTGAGACTTTTTATTTACCTAAACATTTTCATCTACAAACGTCCACATCCGTGACTACCATCCTCTTCCAATTCAATGCTCTCAGTTTACAATGGGCCGTAAAGAAAGTCCGGTCTGCCATAGTTGAGAATCTCGCCTCCATAGAGTGATGAAGTCTCCTTGGAGCATTCCAGCATAACATCTGAATATTTCGCAATCCTTGATTAGATTGAAGGTGGTAGTAAGTGGTGCTGCAGAGTGGGGCTCCGGAACAATATGTGGTGTCACGGTGATGTCTAGTTAATGCATCTACTGTATCATTACCATCTATCCCTCAGTGTCCAGGCACCCAAAACAACTAGACCTTATTCCTAAACGAAAACCTTTGCAACGTATCATAACAATATTTGACCAGTCTAGATGTTATACTACTCAAGTCAAGAGCCCTTAAGGCAGCTTGGCTGTCAGAGAATATATTTATGGTTTTACCCTTGAGCCCACTTTCTAGGTTGATCTCCACACATATGGCAATGACTTTGATTTCAGTGGAATCGACGATTCTCGACTGGGTCGAAACAGTCATTCATTTTAGAGCCATCGGTAGGTACACCAGTTTAGATCAAACTCACTCCGAACTAAGATTCTATAGTGAAACAATCCTGGCCACGAATTCAACTTCGAATCTCCTGTCAAAGCACAGACTACTCTGCGTAGAATGAACAGACTTCTTGGCGCAGTTCGGGAACCTTTAGTGAAAAACTTTGCCCCAGACATGCACCCACCCTTAACACTTCGGCCCTAGTTAGGCGAGCATTCTGTACCCTGCCTAACTTACTTATTTATCCCTCAGCCTTACTCCATCAAGTGATATAGATACATAGCGTCATACTCGCCGAACCACCCTATATCTTACCGTAGGAGAAACGACTCAGTGTTTAAGCATAAGCCGAACTATTTTTTGTATCCATTTGTTACTACTGACCATGAATGGATCTATCACTATACCTCAGAGACCAAAAATCAAAAAAATCAACAAAAAAATTGTAATCGTGATATAAAAGTCTATCAAAATATTTTAAGGTGTGTCTGAAGTACTATAAGATACATGTGATGTTGCTTACATTGAATATCTTGAGAAGGGTATGTCCATTACTGTAGAATATGATGAAAAAAGTACCTATGAAATAACATTTTCATTAGCCTATCAACTGCTAGCTTATCCTGCATTTTTTTCAAATTAAAAGCCTAGCAACTGTTAGCTGCTTTTAAGCTTAGGAAATTTGTTGGTCAAGAAAACAAAAGCCTATTTTAAGGACCTTGGAAAATGTTATTATTTAGACGATACAAAAATGAAAACATCTATTTGTTTTATGTACAAAACAATTTTATTTCACTTAATTTTAAAAATTTTGTATGAAATAGACCTTCTAAAGCCCAAAAGTAGACCAGCTTTAATTTTCTATATTTTAGTCATAACCCCCTTTGAAATCATTTCGCATAGAGCTTTTAAAACTTATTTTCAACTCTAATTATAAGGTATGGCATATATGCGTGCTTATATGTGTGATATTTGCTGCCATTCAACATGCTTGGTGGCCTAAATATGTGTGTTGGCACATGGTGTTAAATGCCAATGCCTGTGTAGACTCTTGAACATCAGGTACTAAAATAATAATAATTCCTGAAATTATTGTTCGTGTTGCTGCTATTAGTAATGACATCACAAGAGGGTCATAAGCGGACAAATATTAAATTAATGTTTTAAAATAAGTACCTAAATGTAGGCAACACAATACTTGCAAATAAAAACTAAACATTTTAGAGTCCACAAACAGGCAATCTATCTAAGCACTACATATGTGTGCGTGTGTAAATCTGAGAACATATCCAAATAAAAATATAAAGAGAGAGAGAGAGAGAGAGAGGTTTCCTTTGAAATACATGACATATATAGGGATTTAACAGTGACACGGATTTGCATTATAAACATGCAATATTCATTAAAGTAATATATACATACACAAATGCATATAATTTTTTATACATATTATTTTAATGTTTATACTTATATGTATATGTATGAGTATAAATAATATGCTAATTTACTTTAAGCGGTTGCTATGGCTCTCTGACTGTGGAAAGAGAGAGAGAGTAAGATTTTTGTTACGCTAAAACTTTCCGCTACGTGATCCTCCTGCAGAAATAGAAAATTGTTGAGTATTTAATTAAAAAATATTCAAAAAATTTGTTTCATTTAATTAAAACATACAATATGTGGTCTGTGTGCACAACTTTTGAATATTTTTGGAAAGTTTACTTACAGGATAATGATAATACAGGTTATTTTAAAGCATATTTTTAGCGATAAAGCATGAAAGTATTTAAAAAAAAAAAATAAATACAAACGAATTTTGAAATAAAAAGACAAGCACTTGATCAAAGAGGTTAATTTAATGCAGCCTAATCATATGCTACATATTTTTTTATTTAAAATTTAAGAATCATTGTTTAGAGAGGTAGAAATGTGGTCGCAAAACAAAATTTTAATAAATTCTGCAGCATATTTATGGTATGATAGAAGAGAAAAATTACAAAGCATATTTTCAGGTGTAAAATTAAAATTCAATCTTTAATATTGTAATGAATTAGCCTGTGAATAAAACCCATAGTGAATAATAAATAAAACAAATATTTTTAAGGCATAGTTTTACGTGAAAAACAAACTCTTTCCATAATCAAAAATCCTTCCAACAAAAATGAAGTCAAAGTATCGATTTTAAAGCATATTTAAAGTATAACTGTAATGCCATGTTACCTCTGATACTGCTTAATAAAGCAGAAGCTGCTAATCTTTAGACATTTTTTTTAACAAGTCTGTAGTAATTAAGTGGTATTAGACGTCATGAATTTTAAAGCATACTTATTAAAGAAGAGGCGATATACTTCAAAGCATAGTTTTAGGTGTCCAGCCGTATTTTCATAATACCTTATAATTGGTTATTATCGGGTGAGCCATTTAAAAGTTTAAATTTAAAAATTCAATAAAACAAAAACGGTTTAAAATTTTGCCAATTTTTTTTTTTGTGAAGTACAATTGAATACGCAATTTCGAAAAGGGCACATCTCGCACATTTTAACAAATGTGTTTTTTCGTATCAATGATTCCCAAATGCTTCCCTGCACCTACTACGTTTGAGAAACTGACATCCCTAGCATTCTTTCTACTTTAGACGTTATGGCAGATAGTCGGCTTACTCGATAGTTTGGATAGTTTGCAAAAAACTATCGGTACTATCGATACTATTGATACTATCGGATTCTTTTAAGTACTATTAGTGCTAACAATTTTAGAATTTAATTGAAAGGGAAAGAATATTAATAAATATACAGTGTTAAAACCATAAATAGGGGCACTTCATTTTTCCAGATCTAATAAAATTTTATGCATTGAAGTTTTTTGATGGAAGATTAATCCTTATAAAGGGTCCGCCATCTAATGTTTTTTTTTCAACTAGTGCTTATTTCGTGAATGGTAATACTTAGCTAATGTCTGATTTGACAGATAATTAGTTTTATCCTTCCACTGAACGAACATGGTTGTGTATACGCTTCGCTAAGTGGGCCTGCGATCGACTTACAGAAGATGCCGATTTTGCTAAAAAAATCATCTTTTCAGATGAAGCTCATTGTGATCTTGGCGGGTATGTAAACAAGCAAAATTGGTGCATTTGGGGCACAGAAAACCCGCACGCATACATTGAAAAGTCGATACACCCAAGACGAGTCACTGTTTGGTGCGGATTTTGGTCCAGAGTCATAATTGGGCCATTTTTCTTCGAAAATGAGCAAGAAGTGGCCGTTACAGTCAATGGCGATCGTTATCGGGCCATGTTGAACGAATTTTTGTTCACAAAAATTGAAGAGGAGGATATTAGCAACATTTGGTTTCAATAGAATGGCGCTACGTGCCACACAGCCGAAGCTACACTCGATGTTTTGCGCCCTGTTTTTGAAGATCGCATTATCAGCCGCAGAGCTGATGTGGTTTGGCCACCTCGGAGCTGCGATTTGACACCGTAGGACTATTATTTGTGGTATGCCGTCAAAGATAAATGTTACGCCGACCAGCCAGAGACAATTGACACTTTAAAGGACAATATTCGTGAAGCCATTGGTGAAATACAGCTGCACACAATCGATAATGTGCTTTAAAATTGGACCGATCGTGTAGGCTACTGCATGGCCAGCCGAGGCAGCCATTTGAATGAAATTATTTTCCATTATTAACCGGAAGGATTGTACTTTCAAATTAAAAAAGAAATTTGAGAAACAACTGTCAACTTTTAATTTGTACTTCAAAGATTAATCTCTTCAGTCATCAAAAAAACCTTAAAAATGAAGTTTTTCTCCTGTTTCAAATCGCGCAATAAGAAAAAAAATTATGGAAACTAAACTTATGGTAAGAGTCCTCGAAATGAATCATTTCTCAGCGAACGGAAGCAACACCTGCATCGTAATAATTAGGACAACATTATATGGTCTGACGAAACGAAGATTAATTTGTTTGGGTCAAATGTAAAATCGTATGTACGAACATATTTTAGTTACAATTCATACTTTATTTGAGTTTAATAAATAGAAATTTAAGAAACTGTAAAACTGTGTCCTTATGTAACTATAAAAGCTTACAACCTGCGTCGAACAAATTTTTGCAAATGTGACTTTGACTACAATTAGTGGTCTCCGTATTTACTTCTAGAATTTGACGATAGTATCGATAGTGAAAAAAAAAACTATGGATGCTCAGCCAAAAACAAAACTATAGATATTACTATCGATTATCATCGATATCATTCCGGTTAGAAATATGGTTACGTTTTTACCTTTTAAAAACGTGTATTTATGAGTTCGTAGATTGCAGTTAAAATAAGATAAATCTAGTGTTTGGTTTTTAATTATTTTTCATTTCATTCACATTTCATAGTTGTTTTTCTACGTTCTGTTTATTTATTGTAGCGATGTAAAAACCAACATATGTTTCCAAATTTGTCTTACGTAACAATATTATTTCATTCATATGGCTGCCGAGTCTGGTATCCCATTCGATCGAACCAATTATCGATAACTTTTTCAAGTGTATCCCGTTGGCCTTAAAAAGCTTAATAGTCTTTGGTTTATCGGCATAACACTTGTCTTTAACCGCGCCCCACAGAAAATAGTCCACCGATGCCAAATCGCAGCTTATTGGTGGACAACTGACATCACCATTTTGGCTAATTAAACGGTAATCAAAGGTTTGACGCAATAAATTGACTATGGGATAAGAATTGCAGCATGTTGCACCATCCTGTTGAAACCAAACATCGTTCACATCATTACCATGAAGAGCAGGCACAAAAAATTGGTAACTAGACATGTAGTCTATATGTCGATATTGACATAGTTAAACGTATAAATTGCAACAATTACGTTGGCTAGTTCAAGTTGTGAGAATAGATTAGCATGCTCCAGCTAAAAACTCATTTGGGTACGAACCTGGTGATGGTTGCCGTAGACGGGGAAGACTGACACACTGATGGAAGGATAAAGTAGAGAAATCGGAAAAGTAGAGCGAAGGATCGCAGAGCTTTGGCAATATCTTCTATATTCGGTCACTAGAGCAAACACTCTGTAACGGCCACCTAAGTAACTAAGCTTTGGGAAGAGATATAGATCTTAGAGGTAGAGACAGGATCAATAACATAGTTGTTCTGAACAAAAAGAAAAACCGATGGATGGACTCCATCTGCCAGCAATGATAGTGATAATTTATAGTGAGTACTTTAACTATAAATGTTATCTTTCGGAAATATCCTTTTTTTCTTCCAAACAATTAAATTTTCTAACGAGAGCCTGATGGTTTTTAAACCTTAAGGGAAAGCACACACAAATATCATATCCTTTTTTTGCTGCTGCGTTTTTGCTGAGTACTGCTGTTTTCTAAGAAGTAAATCTAAAACAAATAAACAAGAAGGCAACAAAAAGGACTAATAAATACACATTCTCACTAACGCACGCACGCACTGTAAACAAAAATAAAAAATAAACAAACTCAACAATAATAAATAAATAAAAACTCTTCCACGCGCTCTCTTTCTCTTGCCCACACTCTCTTTAATTCTTGAAATTAAATTACTGGTAAATAAACAAAAGGATCAAAATAAAAGGATAAAGTTTTTGTTTTTTTAGCCGCCTCTTGTAAGCCACATACAATTGAGACTCAGTTGTGTGAGAAAGAGAGAAGGAGAGAAAGACATCCGTATAAAGCATGCAAAGGATATACCAAAGTCTGCTACTGCCACTAATGTGAAAACAGTGGGTTAGATAATAGATAAAGGATTAGAAAGGAATTTAAAAAAGCAGTGTGAACATCTTAACGGAAACTGAATGACTATTTTAAGAAACTCACTGAGAATTAAAAGAAGAGAAGTAGGGTTGCATTTTCCTAAGGCGATGAGTTAGGATAAGCTACATCACTTGTCCTAAACACGGATAGGTTGATCTGTATTTGGTTTAGAAAGGTTTTGTTTCAGATCTACACTAAAAAAGATGTTTATCTTTTCGTTTTTCATTTAAAACAGAATTATGATGCTTTATAGAGAGGGACACCATTCCCTCTTAGTTTCTGAAACTTATGTGGAGAAAAATAGATCCACTTTAAATTCTCTTTTTGTAATGAAAGCAATGAAGTTTAGATTAGGCGCAACTTCTGTCAGCAACCCCTTGTCAGTAACGGGCTTATCAAGCCAAGAAATCGGACCAGCTCCTACAATAGGAGTGTCAACGGAACTTGTTTACTCAACGTTTATGCGTATATTAGAAATCTGTCGACAGATATCCACACAAGAAAGCAATGTCGGCTTTATAGTTTGCAAGATTCAGCACCGTCTCTGGAACTGAAATCAGAGGAACGCTCACGATCGGTTGGAGAATGGCAGCAAAGGTTGTAAACTCACCACAATGGCAGATGTGGTGTGTCCATGTGTCCAAATGTGGCTTACTAGACTGCACGGGAACTAGATTATTATCTTATACAGATTCTGTCCGGCCACATGACATAATCCAGCAATAATTAGTTACGACGGGTAGCCAGACACCAGTCCAGCTCACTTGGGTCCAATATTGATTCCACTGTGATGCCCATATTGGTAGTCCAAAGCCTACATGTCCACATTCCAGTTCGAACCGAACCAACCAACCAGCTGATACTCACATCAGCGAGATCCGACAAAGCATGCAGAAACTACCAAGGAAAGCAGTCCTAATATCCGAAAGATTTGGACACTGGCACCAGAAATGCTCGACGGTCTCCTTCTCTTCCTTATCGCGACAACCACTGCAGTAGTCATTGAACGGTAGATCCAATCTTCTAGAGTGCCCAGTAATCACAGCCACCAGCATTCGTAGCCTCTGTCATGGCATCCTGATAATAGACTCCGAGCGTGACCGATCATACAGGGGGTTCACCATCCCACCGTAGCTGTCCCCTGCCCAACATGTACCACAGAACCATAAGTCTACAAGAGGTGAGTGAAAAACTTAACCGCCGAACATAACCCTGTTTTCATCACGGAGATGTGAAGCGGCGTTCAACCAATCCAAAGCCGCTGTTAGACACGTTCGCATTGCACCAGTTATACCAAGGCAGGCTGCTTCTCAGCCTTTCTCCACCAAGCATTCGCAGCGTAAGTGCTAATAGGACGAATAGAAACGGTATATATCTAAAGTGCTGTTCTGGGTGAAAGAGCCTATGTCTTCTCGTAGGAGGAACGACTTTCTCAAATAAAAACTATCAGCTCATTGAATTCCACATGACGTGTTAGAGATGATAGAGGAAACTTATGTGATAACTACAACTCACTTGGAACTAACTCTCTCTGAAGAATAAGAAGGATTTTTGAAAAATTGTATTCCTATCCGCGTTCTTCATAATTTCAGATCAGAATTTTTTTAACGATAACTACTGGGTATGTCGTAAATTCTATTCTGCAGTTCAAAATAGAGTCCAAATAATGACACAGTCGTTTTTAAAGATTTACCAGTGGTAATCAACGAGAACTTAATGAGACTTAAGAAATTTAAGCGGATCCGAGTGGATGATCAAGGTAAAGCTCTCTGTATAATTTATTTTTAATCTCTTAAATAAATTTTATTGAAAAATAATGTCCTTGAATTCTCCTTTACAATTTGCTGTCATTTTCACTTATTTCGTTTCTTACTTGCTTTCCGAAATTGAAACATCTCACTGAATAATATAATTTAATAAAATATGTCACACTGTCCCTGGTGTAATAATATTGAAACTGAAAACAGATTTCCTTTCGCCACACACCCACACACACACACACGCATTAGTAAATGCATCCTCTGGCGAAGGATATCTCTGAATGTAATGGATAAGCAAAGCATGGGGAAGTATTATGGAGAAAAAAAAGAAAAACTACAACGACGATTTATTTAATGATGTAAAGTAAACGACGTGGAAAAATTATTATTATTTTACGTCATTATTGTTATTTTTATTACGTCTGATGTTGAGCGCAAAAAAAATTAACACTTTACAGAAAGGGGGAGATCATTATATGAGAAACTATGATACAGAAGTCAAGCTTGATTGACTCTATTCGTTACTCTACATCAGTATTTTAAAACAACGTACTGTTAAGTGCAAAGTAACTGTATTCTCGATAGTCATTTCATGGCCAGACAACAACAAGCTTTACATTCTTAAGCCCAATTTGTTTGCTAGACTGATTTATTACAGGCCAGTTTTAAATTAAGAGTCCATAGTCTTGAGTAGCCTCAGTTTTATCTGAATTGGCGCTATGGCAAATCCATCGACAAGACTAGATGATTTTCTTTTTTTGCTAGTACGTTTAGAATTGCATTGGCGATATGACAATGGATGGGGAAAACAGAGACTTACCATTAACATTTACCGAGCAACTTGAGCAGGACTTCGATTATGCCGACAACATTTGTCTACTGTCGGTTCGGCATAGTGGCATAGTTAGAAACTCAATGATCTGGTAGCAGAAGCAGAGAAGCATGGCCTGGGAGTTAATAAGACAAAGACGATCAGTGTCAAGTCAATAACAGCATTTTAAAAATATTCTTACAATCATTAACAGTAAATTCGACGCGCTCCTTAGATGTAAAATGCGCCCAGTGTCTTATATATCGCAAATGGTGTTGGATTGGCCATATTCTCAGAAAACCGCATCATGAGGTCTGCTGGATCATGCTCGACTGGAATCCACAAGATTCCAGGAAAAGTGGAAGGCCGAAGGCAACATGACGCAGGACAGTGATGAAAGAAGTGGAACAATCTGGATACTCTTAGAATGAGTTGAAGGGATTGGCGCAGAACCGTATACGATTTAGATGTTTCTTAGAAGCCCTATGCTCCTCAAGAAGTTAAAGGAATAAATGATGATGATGATGATATAAGTTATAACTCGAATCAGGTTGGGGGTATACCGAACAGTCAAAACTGACTGGTAGCGTGGTTGTGGTTGGTCCGAACTTCCAAGGACCATTGTCTATGCTCAAATACTAAACGATTTTCCAGGCGAAAATTTAGATCACCTTCGCATATATTTGGAAGTGTCTCTGCAGAAAGCCGAGGGATTTAAATATTTGTGTAATGTCGGATAGCCAAGCGTTCTCAAGGTCTAGAGTTGTCAAGGACTGTATGACATTTGTCAATGAGCTAGGCGTGCACAACATGGTTACGTTGTAATAAGTCCTGGGTCATAAGAGCCAACCTGGGGGAGGAACTGAGAGAGCACTTAGCGAACAGAGGTGCTGACGAGTTGTTATGGGTCCTGAAACATTTTTCGGTGTCCTTGTGGGGGAAATTGGTTCACAAACCGAGGGAGAGTTTTCTTGGCTATAGAAAAGTCAATTTTGTATGATGGCAGTAAGGCGCTGAACGAAACATCGTTGGGGTCAAAAAGGGGTTTCCAATCTTTTCCCCATAAGTGATTTGTCAAAAATAATGGTTTCGCTATTCCAATTCTTTATCGTTACTTCTTGCTCCAACTCACTCTTGTATAGATCCCGTGCTCTGTAAAACCCGATCCGCCGATAAAAGACTGATAATGATATTTCTATCGGTGCTTCGGCAAGCTCATCCTCTAACTGGCTTTCCCAATTTGTCAATTCGATCGAAATTGTATTTTTAATGGTCTTCTCATAAATACGACAATATTCCAGAATATTATTCGATCATTCTTATGATTCGATTACTCGTATTCGATATTCAGTAAAATTTTTACCAATTTCCAAATCAATTAGAGAAATACTGTCTGCAGCCTGCCAATTCATGTACTTAGAATGCCTAACGAACGAATGTCTAGAAAGGCATTTAACTTACACTCTATTGGGGGTAGAAGAAGAGGGCGACCCAGAAAACCCATGACCCAAATTTAAGGAAGATGAGAATTAGAAATTATTAGGGAGTTGCCTTAGAAAGAGAAAGATGGGGAGACAAGTTGTTGTAGAAGCTATGGTCCACCGAGGACTGTGGTGTCTCAATATGAACATCAATGACCAAATTTGCTCTATTAATTCTAATATGACCACATATTAGGTATCTGCAATGATAATATTTAGTATGTTACCCTCCTTATAAGAATAAGATCCCACTTAGGACCGAAGTTGGGCCAATTGAAATGCCACAGACATGAGAGCTTACCCGGGGATGAAATAGTCTCTTTATTTCGACTCCGGATTAAATCATGCAATTGCGGTAACCGGTATCCGTGAGAGTTTACTCGTTTAGTAGCAAGGGATGGTAAATGACACATGAGGTGAAAGATAGTCTTCTTCTTAGCATTTATGAGGGAGAATATCGAGTCCATCAAGAGGATCGATGGACTCGATATTCTTAAGTTAAAGGAATAAATGATGATGATGATGATATAAGTTATAACTCGAATCAGGTTGGGGGTATACCGAACAGTCAAAACTGACTGGTAGCGTGGTTGTGGTTGGTCCGAACTTCCAAGGACCATTGTCTATGCTCAAATACTAAACGATTTTCCAGGCGAAAATTTAGATCACCTTCGCATATATTTGGAAGTGTCTCTGCAGAAAGCCGAGGGATTTAAATATTTGTGTAATGTCGGATAGCCAAGCGTTCTCAAGGTCTAGAGTTGTCAAGGACTGTATGACATTTGTCAATGAGCTAGGCGTGCACAACATGGTTACGTTGTAATAAGTCCTGGGTCATAAGAGCCAACCTGGGGGAGGAACTGAGAGAGCACTTAGCGAACAGAGGTGCTGACGAGTTGTTATGGGTCCTGAAACATTTTTCGGTGTCCTTGTGGGGGAAATTGGTTCACAAACCGAGGGAGAGTTTTCTTGGCTATAGAAAAGTCAATTTTGTATGATGGCAGTAAGGCGCTGAACGAAACATCGTTGGGGTCAAAAAGGGGTTTCCAATCTTTTCCCCATAAGTGATTTGTCAAAAATAATGGTTTCGCTATTCCAATTCTTTATCGTTACTTCTTGCTCCAACTCACTCTTGTATAGATCCCGTGCTCTGTAAAACCCGATCCGCCGATAAAAGACTGATAATGATATTTCTATCGGTGCTTCGGCAAGCTCATCCTCTAACTGGCTTTCCCAATTTGTCAATTCGATCGAAATTGTATTTTTAATGGTCTTCTCATAAATACGACAATATTCCAGAATATTATTCGATCATTCTTATGATTCGATTACTCGTATTCGATATTCAGTAAAATTTTTACCAATTTCCAAATCAATTAGAGAAATACTGTCTGCAGCCTGCCAATTCATGTACTTAGAATGCCTAACGAACGAATGTCTAGAAAGGCATTTAACTTACACTCTATTGGGGGTAGAAGAAGAGGGCGACCCAGAAAACCCATGACCCAAATTTAAGGAAGATGAGAATTAGAAATTATTAGGGAGTTGCCTTAGAAAGAGAAAGATGGGGAGACAAGTTGTTGTAGAAGCTATGGTCCACCGAGGACTGTGGTGTCTCAATATGAACATCAATGACCAAATTTGCTCTATTAATTCTAATATGACCACATATTAGGTATCTGCAATGATAATATTTAGTATGTTACCCTCCTTATAAGAATAAGATCCCACTTAGGACCGAAGTTGGGCCAATTGAAATGCCACAGACATGAGAGCTTACCCGGGGATGAAATAGTCTCTTTATTTCGACTCCGGATTAAATCATGCAATTGCGGTAACCGGTATCCGTGAGAGTTTACTCGTTTAGTAGCAAGGGATGGTAAATGACACATGAGGTGAAAGATAGTCTTCTTCTTAGCATTTATGAGGGAGAATATCGAGTCCATCAAGAGGATCGATGGACTCGATATTCTTAAGTTAAAGGAATAAATGATGATGATGATGATATAAGTTATAACTCGAATCAGGTTGGGGGTATACCGAACAGTCAAAACTGACTGGTAGCGTGGTTGTGGTTGGTCCGAACTTCCAAGGACCATTGTCTATGCTCAAATACTAAACGATTTTCCAGGCGAAAATTTAGATCACCTTCGCATATATTTGGAAGTGTCTCTGCAGAAAGCCGAGGGATTTAAATATTTGTGTAATGTCGGATAGCCAAGCGTTCTCAAGGTCTAGAGTTGTCAAGGACTGTATGACATTTGTCAATGAGCTAGGCGTGCACAACATGGTTACGTTGTAATAAGTCCTGGGTCATAAGAGCCAACCTGGGGGAGGAACTGAGAGAGCACTTAGCGAACAGAGGTGCTGACGAGTTGTTATGGGTCCTGAAACATTTTTCGGTGTCCTTGTGGGGGAAATTGGTTCACAAACCGAGGGAGAGTTTTCTTGGCTATAGAAAAGTCAATTTTGTATGATGGCAGTAAGGCGCTGAACGAAACATCGTTGGGGTCAAAAAGGGGTTTCCAATCTTTTCCCCATAAGTGATTTGTCAAAAATAATGGTTTCGCTATTCCAATTCTTTATCGTTACTTCTTGCTCCAACTCACTCTTGTATAGATCCCGTGCTCTGTAAAACCCGATCCGCCGATAAAAGACTGATAATGATATTTCTATCGGTGCTTCGGCAAGCTCATCCTCTAACTGGCTTTCCCAATTTGTCAATTCGATCGAAATTGTATTTTTAATGGTCTTCTCATAAATACGACAATATTCCAGAATATTATTCGATCATTCTTATGATTCGATTACTCGTATTCGATATTCAGTAAAATTTTTACCAATTTCCAAATCAATTAGAGAAATACTGTCTGCAGCCTGCCAATTCATGTACTTAGAATGCCTAACGAACGAATGTCTAGAAAGGCATTTAACTTACACTCTATTGGGGGTAGAAGAAGAGGGCGACCCAGAAAACCCATGACCCAAATTTAAGGAAGATGAGAATTAGAAATTATTAGGGAGTTGCCTTAGAAAGAGAAAGATGGGGAGACAAGTTGTTGTAGAAGCTATGGTCCACCAAGGACTGTGGTGTCTCAATATGAACATCAATGACCAAATTTGCTCTATTAATTCTAATATGACCACATATTAGGTATCTGCAATGATAATATTTAGTATGTTACCCTCCTTATAAGAATAAGATCCCACTTAGGACCGAAGTTGGGCCAATTGAAATGCCACAGACATGAGAGCTTACCCGGGGATGAAATAGTCTCTTTATTTCGACTCCGGATTAAATCATGCAATTGCGGTAACCGGTATCCGTGAGAGTTTACTCGTTTAGTAGCAAGGGATGGTAAATGACACATGAGGTGAAAGATAGTCTTCTTCTTAGCATTTATGAGGGAGAATATCGAGTCCATCGATCCTCTTTCTAATACGGTAATACTCCGTAAGAACTGCAATAGTGCAATGAATAATTATACGACTTAAAGAGAGACGACATTAGACCTCTTCCTCCTTCCTCGTCCTCCTTGCAATATAAAAGTACCAACGAAACTCAACCTCTCTGTATGTTGACCGGAGGATATCCAGCCTGAGACCCAACTGAGGCCATCGGAACACATATATATGTGGGGCATTCTTTTGGTCCAATGGGTATTGGAATAAGTGCTCAGGTATTAGGCCCTTGTGGTTGGATCAATATCTATCACAGCTGCAGTGTCTTGAATATTCTAATTAACCCTTCATTTTTAAACAGGAATTGGTTAGTTGTTTGTCTAGAAAGCAAGAACTTCTCGGAAACTCCTCTGATCCTATTGTTTTTAAAATTAAACCTATTTTGGCTCTTTAAGTCTTTTTGGCGAGTGACAGGAGTGTAGATATGAAAGCCATACTAAGCTTTTTGTTTTCTATTACGAATAATCTTTGTTTCAGAAGGATACATACAAAAATCAATAGATACATATTTAAACGAAAGGATAAAGGCTATTAGTCTATTCCGCTGAACCAGCAAAACTTCTGGGTACCATCGATGTATCCTTGTCACTCGATTCTAATTTAGTATTCCTGCCAGGTGGACTCTGGAAACGTGAGTAACAATACCTGTATGGCCGTATGTATGGCTGTATGATGTGGTAAGAAATCCGCCAACCAACCAAGAGTTCCTGGCTTCAACTCAAGGCTAGACCTGTTGATAATTTTCAACAGCAGCATCACCTCATAACATTAGGTAGTACCTAATTATGAGTGTTACGCTAAAAAATCTTCTCTATCTAATGCATCTGCCGTTCTGAGTCGACGATAAACTATAGGTTCTTCTTTTTGATCCAATAAAAAACATATGGCCTTGATATATTTCCAAAACATATCTGCGTCCATACACTGACATCCCCCTAATTCTTGCTGCTGTCGCGTATCGCAGCTTTATTCATTGTGTTATCTGGCAGTACTACCAATTCGACCATCTTTACGTTATATTTATTTGAATTAACGGATATAAATTAGAGGATATGAGACATTTCCGGAACTTTCCAAACTGTAGGCAATTAGGTATACAAAGAGGCTGCTTTACCTACAAGTCAGTCAGTTATCATTTTGTTGTGATAAAATAAAGTAGTGTTTAAGCGGAAATAAAAGTGTTGTATAAACGAATATTAAGTTGTTGTATTAAGATAAGCTGTATAAAAGATAAGTGAGGAAATAAAACTGTAAACAACAACAAACTGGTGTTAATTTTATTTTAACTGAACTTAAACGAACCAAACGTAACAATATTATAAGTTACAGTTCTTGGCCTGTAAATATCAACGATATGAAGGGGGCAGGGATTCACAAATATTTGCAGCTTTTGCATGCCAATTTCTATTAAAAATTGGCCCGGATACACATACAACAAATAGTTAAGGATTTTTACCACTTTACTTGAGTAAATGATAATACGATTATGACTTAGGGTATCAAATAATCGGTGTTAACGATTTATAACTTTCTTACTTATTTATCCGGGTGAATTTCGTTCTGTAGTTGCCGCCATAATAAAATATTATATAATGTTTAGCAGGTTGCCTGCGTGAATGCTTCTGCCTGCATTGATTCGCATGCATATGTGTTAACATGTGTTATGTGTATGTGTAAACTTAAAACTTTCATTTCAAAATGTTCGGCTTAAAACAACTTCACGATTTTTGGTTTGTGTGAGTGTATACAGTACGTTAAAGTTAATGTATTAAGTGTCTGTGTTTATAATTCGGTCCTTCTAACCAATCGTGTATGTTAATGTGTTTGTGCATGTTTATATGTGTTTGTTTTCGATTATATAATAACAATAAATTTCTATCAACACTCTAGTTTATAATATTCCCCACCCGACCAACAGACAATTTAATACTGTCTGTCCGTTTGTCTATCTTTACCGTACACATAAGGATATAAACTTAACTTCTTTATGCACTCAAAACAAATAAACACATTATCCTTTGGGGTATAAAAACATCGCACACAAACAAATACACACACCTAGACTTCACTTTTGTAAATAAATAAAAGTTTTAGGACTTTTTTTAAACAAAAACTTTTAACGTTTTAAACAAAATGAGAATTAAAGGGTTCAAAATTGTTTACCTTCTTTGATGGAAAATGGGAAAAGAGATAGAATTATGAACTAACTTAAGTTAAATTAAAAAAGTACTTTTATGGGTACCAAAAGAATGGTACGAAAAATATTTATTTTAATTGAATTTTGAGGATGTATATTATATTGGATCAGTTCAAATTGTGATGGCGTTAAAATGGAGCCTCACGGTGGAGTACTTTCTCCATTATTAGGGACGGTGGTAGTTGATGGCTTACTCACCATGTTGGCTCATAGGGGTGTCAGAGTAATTGTTTTTGCTGATGACCTCTTTTTAACGGTACGTGGGAAATATACGTTGAGTGATCATATGAGAAAGCCCCTTTGCGAGGTGTCAAATTAGTCTACTTAGGAAGCAATCTCGGTGAATTCTCTAAAAACAGTTGTTGTACATTTTACAAGAAGAATACAGGTTATCATGAGACTATATTTCTTTTATGGGTACCACCATCAACTTTTCTAAGGAGGCTCAGTATCTAGAGGTCATTCTGAATAGGAGGCTCAGTTGTAACTCACACCGTTTTGAACAAGGTGATAAGGGTCTTTTGGCAATTCGCTCCTCTTACGTAAGACATGGTGTCTTACCGCTATTATTCGGCCCATGAGGGCAGGGTACAGACTCTCGCCTACCTCGGTATAACTAAGGCTATAGGAACATGGCAAACAGCCCTTAAATGGTTTGATACTGCATCACATTTTTGTGATGGGGGGTGGCATGTTCAACGGTAAAGTTTTTTACCAAGAGATCTCGAAATGTGTTCGGAAGTCTGTACATTCAACGCAGGGTGGTAGGACAACCATCTCCGGTCCTAGATGTCATGCCTTTGAATACGTGCCTTGGCAGAAGATTCAGGGTTAAATTACCGGACCGAGATTGTTGGTCTATTGTGGCCAAATTAATATCGCTGACTCTCTTCCAGGCTGCGATCCTGACTATTATCCTGTATGCAGAGATCAACCTAGGCAATGGTCTCAAGGGTAGGATAAGATAGCAGGGAGTGGCAGCCTCGCTACTACATAACGCGTTAACCCTATTCTATTCAGCAGAGTCCTGGTGGTCAAAAAGAGGTACCGAATGGAAGTACTTCCCTAGATTAGACCAGAAACCAGCCCGACAGTCTAATAACCCGTCTATTAACCTAATGTCAAGGATCGATAGTTTTGACATGCCACGGAGATAGAATGAGAAGTCACCGTCATGCGAGAGACGGACACTGGCAGATAAAGTCGACAACGGTCTTCATCCAATCCACAGCTACGACAAAAACCATTTGCAGGTTAGAGAAGCCTTTGTGCGCAGTATAACAGAGGACATCCTCCGAAGGTCCAGTTTAAGCATCTGATTGGTAAGCTTCATGTCCAGTTTAGGTCACCTGAGTCCGGCGGCAAAGCATGAGTCACCCTCCGTCAAGGCTCTTTCAGCATCCAACATACACTTTTGCTTAACAGCCAGTTTAACGGAGGTAAGAAGCACACCTATCTTCACGTGATTATTAATCAAAAATATAAATATATGCTCTGAAAGACAAGCTGTTTTAAGGGCTCTCGCCTTTAATTGTATGACATTTAGATTTGTAAAGTATTGCTACGATATGTTGCAAGGGCTTGGAAAAAAGATCAAGTTGTTTTGAGTACCTGGTGGTACTGTGTGAAAAAAAAAAAATAATAAAACAGCGTAGACACTGACTAAAAAAGGTTCCATGATATTCTATATCTTATTGTGCAGCACCACTACTACCATTCTCAATCTAACAATGATTGGGAAATTGCCAAATGCATGTACGCTAAGATGCTCAATGGCGACTTCTCCACTCTAGGGCGACGATCTGAAGGTCTCAAGTATGGCAGGCCAAACTTAAAACTCCTAACAGAGTTTCTTTTCGGCCATTGTAGACTAAGAGTGCTTCTGAAGAGGATGACAGACACAGATGTGGACGTTTAAAGACTGTGCTCGTACGTGCATCAGAGACAGCGGAACACATATTGTGTGAATGTGGAATTCTTGTTAGGTTTAGATGGAAATCTTAAGGTAGACATAGGGTCTCACTGGGTGACATATCCACTATTATGGTTACAGATTTGCCTGTATTCGAAGGCAGCAGATCTATTGAAAAAATTGTAGACCAAAATGGACACAATAGATAGCAGTATCTTGCTATAGTGTCTGGTCGGTAAAATGATAATGATAAACGAGTAAAACAAGTTATGTGTATTCAAGCAAAAGTATACAAGTGTATAAGTAATCATTATTTACTCAATGTAATGGCTCTATTTTTGATGAATAAAATCAACAGATTTTAACTGAAAATTATTTTACCCAACGGTTTAACACTGACTTTTGCTGTAATAAATCTTGCCTGGGTCATATAATTAGCCTACAGATTATCATCGAACAGTCCGCACGGCTACTATTTTCCTTTAAAGACAAAACCAAAAGGTCTATGTTTACGTCACACACACTTTTATGGAGAGAAAGGAAAACTAACGGACCTCCGGAATGCGTTACTTGTGTTATTTGATTCATGGTTGTAAGCCACTGTATTTAAGATTTGAGTGTGGAATTTCGAAAAGGTCACATGTCCGAATATTTCAAGTTTACAGGAAATGAAAAAAAAAACTAATTATTTTTTAATGAAGTATAATAGTTCAAAAAAAAAAAAAAAATTGTACGTATTATATTTTCGGGCTAATTTGTAACCGAAAATTACAGAAATATTGACTGTATTATATATGTATGTTTGTTTATATATTTAAAATTAATGAGATGTGCCCTTTTCGAAATTTATGATATCGAGTATACAAAACTTAACGATAAAAACCGCAGTAATTTTGACAGAAAATTTTATTTTAGGTATCAAAAAATTACAGGCAATACTTCTATTAAAAATAATACCATACTCTTATCAAAAATCTTCTTCAGGAAGCTCTTTTTCATTTGTAGTTGGCCATTGCAGTATTTCGTCATAAAATTCTGAAAATTCTGCCGGTATATATTGCTTGAGATAATTCAAATAATTAATAGGTACTTTGTCTCTATAAGCTCGATAAGGAAGAAGAAGAAAAAATAACGACTTTGCGCGTTAAACAAAAAAAAGCAGTGCTGCATTTCATTTTTTGTACTAGAGTTTAAACAATAATTTCGAAAAGGGCACATCTCTCAGAGTTGTGTCCTATCTGCCATGATGTCTAAAGTAGAGAGAATGCTAGGGATGTTAATTTTTCAAGCGCAGTATTTGCAGGGAAGCATTTGGGACTCATTGACAAAAAAAACCGGATTTGCCAAAATGTGCGAGATGTGCCCTTTTCGAAATTGCATATTCATTTACAGTTATCTGAGATGTATTAGCACTTTGTCTGTCCTTAATTAGTTAAAAAATGGAAAAACCCGGTACAACTTACCCTTTTTGAAACTGCTTTATATCCTATTAAAATATTTATTTTGTTAAATTTTTTACTTGTAATCAATTTAATTTAATTATTATTTTTTAATTAATTCTTTTCGCACTTCATTTACTATTTCACACACAATATTACTTTTAGTTTTATTTTTTAAGAGAGCTTCGGTAATACGTTTTCTCTTTATATTTTCTCACGTAACTTAACAAAAACAACCGTTACTGTTGTTTAAGCAACAACAAAACATTTTTTTTTCTTCTTTTTGCCACAAAAAAGGGCCACAGCTTTGATTCTTAAACATTCTGAATGACTTTTTCTGGAAAACACTGGTTTTGTTCTATATTATTTTAATTATATATTTTTATTTAAATTATTACACTTTCTATATACTATTTAATATGCATTAATATAATATTTTGCTTACAAACATTGTTGTTATTTTCTTAAACACTAAGAACAATGGCAATGATCTTTAAGTAGCCGTCGGCTTTTATTTGCCAAAATATACTGAGGTGAAGAAAATAACAACAGAGTAGCGAAGGTATGTAAACAATATATTCATATTATTTTTTTTATCAGATTGCCCACAGTCTATATACATTCATTCATATAAACAAACGTACATCCATGTACACGCAAACATACGAACTTCCAACTTCAGCTGTGGTAACAAAATGATACAACAACAATGTAGTACCTTTATTTTGTTCAAAGAACACATACACATGTAAACATATTGTCCCCACTGTGCCTTGCTCATGAATTTAAAACTGTTGATGTGGTGAAGAAACGGCACAAAAACAAAAACTAACACATGGCAATGTGTTTTTGTCTGAATTTATACTCCTACCACCCTACTTTTATTTTCTTCACCACAGTATACATATATCAAGTAAAAGTGGAAGATCGTCTTTATGTTAATTAGGGGCAAGAAATGTTTATAACATGAAAATAAAATATAATATGAAATAAATCTGTAATTAAAGTTTAATTAAGTGAAATAAAATAAAAGTTAAGTGTTTTCTAATAAAAATTACAACAATAAATAGCAATTTTACGTATGTTTTCTTAATAATTAAAATTGTGCGTGGTCACTTGTTGAAGAAAAAATATGGTTGCACTTGTACCTGCTATTCTTTTATTTTACTATTATTTGTTGTTGCTTGAGCAATAGCAAGTTTTTGATTTGTTTTTGTCGTTCTCTTAATGTGTAAAATTTAAAAGAGTGTTAATAGTGAAATAAATGGGTATGTGTGTATGTGCGCATATGAAAAAGTGTTTTGTTTTTGCGAATTGCAATTCTTGTATTTTATTATTATTTGTTGTTGCTTAAACTGTATTTAATATTTTATTTTTGTAAAATTAAAAAGAGCAAGTAGAAAAGGGCAAAGGGCTCTCTCTTAAATATTAAAATCCAAAATAGTGTTAAGAGCGTAATAAGTGCTTAAATATAGTATATGAGGAAGTGTTAAAAAGGAGAAATTATTAAAAATTAAAATAAATGAATAAAAAAAATTGTAAATAAAATAATATTCCAGCAATCTCAGAATGGTAAGTTGTTTTTTTTTATTATTTATTCATTATTGAACTTTTAAATAAATTACAAAATCGGATATATAACAGACATCCTTTTAAAAAATGATTTTAAAGCTAAAATAGCTCTTATGTTACTTTTTCGTTATTTTGGATATTTTCTTTTGGGTGGCACATTTCCCTTAAGCATGTATTTGTTTTGTAAAAAAGGAAACAATTTTTTCTAAAATTTTTTTAACTTTCTAACACAAAACATTTCAATATCAATAATGAAGTAGGTGGTATTATATTTTCAAATAACTTGCCTCATATTGTTGCAACAGCAATAATTTCAGTATGTCTGAAAAGTTAAGAAACTTAACTGTAAACTTGTTAGACGTCATAGTTGAATACGTTTAGCAAAGTGTTTATTTATTTGCAAGTTTTACCGTATATTTTTAAAATAAGTTTACTTTGATTGGTATTAAATTTTGTAAATTTTATTACTCCTTTCGAAAGTACCAGTTATTGTACAATACTTTTTACTTCCAGTGTTATTTTTACTTACTATTAAAAAAAAAAATTATCTATTAAGGACTTAAAAGGTTTAAAATATCAAAATTAGGTAAAAAACAAGCCTAAAGCATTATAAAGGTACTTTTTTGGTACATTTTTCGTATATTTGCGTACTATTTGATTTTGGTAAAATTTCTTTGAACTACTAGCAATTCAGATTTGAAGATCATCCATCTGAACCTAGAATAGATGAAATAGTAGCCCAATAAAATCAATTGATTTTGTTCATATAATGGTCACGGATGAGGTATTCGAGTAAATAGTATACCAAACGAATTTGAATGCCTAACAATTCGTATCCAGTTCAATTATAACTCAAGAATCCCGAATACAAAAATGGATTGACACACATGTATCGGAAACAAAAAAGTTTCTTGGTTAGTTATGTCTATGCGAGTACTCTATACTGAAGTAACGACACATTTTATAAAATTGTTTTTGTCTACATTGCTGTCACATAATAGATATCAGCTACTGCTCAAATTTATTCATTTTGCTGACGACTCTACAATCAAGGACAGCCGTTTAGGAAAACTAATTAATTTACTAAACGTTGTAGAAAATAACTACATATGTAAGTGCCAGAACTCCTGGCAAATTATTAGTTGTAGATGAAAGCATGAATCCATGGCGTGGTGGACTCTTGTTTCGTCAGTATAATCCTTTGAAGTCACACAAATACGGGATCAATGTTTGTAAGTTTTGCGATTCACAGGGATATACGTATACTAACTCAATTTAGGGCGGCAAATGTAATGAATGAAATCTAAGAGGCTTACCTACAGAACACTTTGTTCGAGACCTACAGTGGCTCGCAGCTTATTTCGTGTGCATTTATAACAAAACTTTGAAAGTTTACAGCATCAAAACTAAGGAGAATATCAAAAAGACTTAAACACAAAATTTTTATTAAAATACTTATTTATTAAAATTAAAATTACGTATTCATGTTATTAAATATTTGTAAAAGCAATTTTAAGAAAACTTAAAATATTTGAAAAATTCAAGTTTCAGCTTATTTCGTATATTGTCAACAGTCTTAGAAAAAACGTATTTGGGACATGGTTTAGTATTAAGTGTGACCTTCTTTTTGTTTAATTACATCTTTAAGACAATTTTCCGCCGATGTAAAGATTTTTTGAGTAGTTTTGGGGTAGTCTTACTCCACTATTCGACTAGAGCAGTTCTTTGGTATTCCCAAGTTCAAAATTGCCCACATATTTTTTGTCACGTTAAAGTAGAAAGTATTTAAGAAGCATTAATGAGGTTTATTTAGTTCCATATCAACCATGACTTCAAAATCATTGATTTATGTTTCAGGTCATAATCGTAATAATACCGAAAATGATTGCGTATACCAAAAACATTGGCACTTTTCAACAAATTATCTTTTAATTTGCTTAAATACATATTTTTATCCATTGTGCCGTTAATAAATATAATGTTGCTAACTCCAGAGTCAGCCATACAAGCACAAACCATCACTCTGCAACCGCAGTACTTGACAAACTTTCTTAAGTATTTATTCCGGAGCACTGTTATGGCTTTATGAGACCCTTAATTTATAAGATCTGAACTAAAAATATTGAATTTTGGCTCGTCAACAAAAATAACGTCTTCGAAAAATGTAATTGTCTTTGTCACATGATCTTGAGTGAATTTAAGACGACTTTGGATATTCTTCTTCGATATGAACTGTTTTTTGCGAGCTACTTGGCCGCGTATGGCTACCTTTGGTGCTTTCAACATTCAATGGATAAAATATGTTTTTAAGCATGATAAAAGATAGTTTCTTGTAAAGTGCCAATGCTATGGTCGTACGATATCACTTTCGGTATTATCCGAATTATGACCCGAAACACATATCAAAGATTTTGCAGTCATAAATATTCTCTCATTAAACGTGATAGAAAATTTGTGGACAATTTCGGACTTGGGAATACCGCAGAAGCAGATTAGTAATCAGAATTATTTATAAGCTGTATTGGTCAAAGAGTAGAGCAAGACTCCCCTCGAAACTGCCAAAAATGGTTACATCGACGAAAAAACGTCTTACAGATGTAATTAAACAAAAAGAAGGTCACACCTAATACTAAACCATGTTCCATATACGTTTTTTCTAAGACTGCTGACAATACACGAAAAAAGCTGAGACTTGAATTGTTCATATATTTTAAGTTTTCTTAAAATTACTTTTACTTTTACAAATAAATAAATGCTAAACTAAAAATAATAACGTCTTTGGACATAAAAACTGGGGGATTGTTGTGCAAATAGAAGGATAAGTAAGATGTTCTTATGCTTGCCACTAAAAACAAATTAGATATTGTTGTTTCCACCGGGAAGCGACACCGCAACAACGCCGAAATTAAAAATTTTAAAATGGATTACAATTTAGCCAAGCAAGGAGTTGATATTTCAGACCAGATGGCTTGCGCCTCTGCGTAAATCAATTAGATGGTATCATAAAGTCGCATTAGAATATCTTTTGAGCACTTCCGTCGTAAATGCCTTAGTGCTTTAGAAACGTTTCAACAAAGACATTAAAACTCATCAATTCAGACAATCGACCTGTGAAACTCTCTGTCAAGTTGATACAATACCTCAAACTATCTTTCGATCGTAGACCGAGTTTTTTGGAGGTTGGGGCGAGAGGGATGAATATACGACAGACTCATAAGTGACCTGGTGAGGGTTTTCGAGTGCACGCAAGACTCAATGTTGTTTTTTAACACACAGACATAGTGGTGTGCTGTCATCTGTGTCAATGGCTAATGTGGATATTGGGGAATCAGATGCTTTTGATGTTCTGGACATAAGAATTCACTGTGACGTTCGTTGGAATGATCACATATTTCAAGTGTCGAAAGAAGCATTCAAGTGCCTTGGTTTTTTAAGAAGCTGCAAGAAATACTTCACTCCATCTGTTCTCCTTAATATTTACAAGACCTATATCCGACACAAAAATGGAATACAACTCTCATGTATGGGCCGGTGATTCAAAGTCTGTTTTGGAGCTTCTCGTCCGCGTACAGGAGAAGGCGAAGATGCACATCAATTACGGTAGGGTAGGGTATTGATTCATTGGAGCACCGTCGCAGTGTGGCGAGTGTTTCATTGTTCTATCAGTACTATAACGGAATGTGTTCTAACGAAATTAAGGAATTAATTCCTAAAAATCATATATTTTTACGTAGTACTAGTATTTCTCGTAGAGCGCATACCTTTTTAGTTGATTGTTCAGTGAATCGCAGAACGCATTATAGGGAAAATTCGTTCTTTGGTCGCCTTGTTCGGTTGTGGAATAATCTTCCAGCAAACGTATTTCCTGCCACTTACGAAATGAGTAAATTTAAATCTAACGTCCATAAACACTACTCCCTCTGTTCTCCTTCCCATACGCTATTTTCCTAGGACTAGCACAATGCACCGCATGAGTAGGGTCCATCGCCTGGGTGCTGTTCTTATATAAAAAAGCATGAGTAGAGCGAATTCGACACTAAAGAAAAAAGAAAAGACGAATAAGAAGACGCTGTTACACTTGCTATATTAAAATATCGGGTGGGCTACCTATCGGTTTAAATTTGAACCTGCTGTTATTTCGAATCTGACAATCATTATGTCATTCTATTCTGTCACAAACTTCATTTACTCTTGAGCAACATTGGGACTTATTGGAAATTTATTTCCAAAACAAAGACAAAAAAAGCTCATTTTCATCTTGGTTAATAAGAAAAATTGCCGTATTTGGGACTCAGAAAACCCAAACGTGGTCTTACAGAAGCTGAACTAAACGAAATGAATCGATTTACGCTTTAGCAACGTAGGGATTTATTGAAAATTTATTTCCAAAACAAAGACAAAAAAAACTAATTTTCGTCTTGGTGGGTACGTTAATAAGAAAAATTGCCGTATTTGGGGCTCAGAAAACCCAAACGTGGTTTTACAGAATCCAATGCACCCATTACGAGTGCCTGTTTGGTGCGGCATGTGAAGCAGAGACATCATTGGCCCATATTTCTTTGAAAATGAGGATGGCGCAGCCATTACGGTCAATGGGGACACCTATCGCACCATGATAACCGACTTGTTGGTACCCGCTCTGCATGGTATTTATGTGACTGATGTTTGGTTTCAATAGGATGGTGTAACTTGCCACACATCCCATGCTACAATCGATTTATTGCGTCAAACGTTTGATGGCAGTTTAATTAGCCAAAATGGTGATGCTAATTGGCCGCTAAGAAGCTGAGATTTGACATCTTTGGACTATTTTCTGTGGGTCGCCGTTAATGGCAAGTGTTATGCTGACAAATCACAGACAATAAAGCATTTGAAGGCCTACATTCTTGATGTCATTGTCGAGATCCGGCTCGATACACTAGAAAAAGTTTTTGAAAATTGGTCCGATCGAATGGGGTGTTGTGAGGCCAGCCGTGACAGTCATATGAATGAAATAATATTCCATTTCTAACCGGAACAATTGTACTTCGCAGCAAAAAAATAAATAAATTATAAATTTTAACCTTTAAATGGCCCACTCTTTAGTTAGAGTAGGAGGAGAAGATCTGATGCAAAAAAAGTCTAAAAGAGTGTCGACATATTGTGAACATTGTGGCGGTAAGACAGCATTATGTCTGGACTGTTTTAAAAGAAATCATTAATTTTCTAATTATTTTGTTATTTTTTATGAATTAAATATTTGGTTTCTAAGTCTTATGCTGTGAACACATTGACGACGGCAGGCTACCGACTCCAAGCTACAAAAAATAAAATACACACATTTATATGAAAACGATTATATTTCTAGCAACACAGCTATACGGCTACACGACTACTTTTGCTGCTGTCGCCAACTTAGGCTTATTCCTATTTTGTGCGGCTACAAAATTTAAAAAAAAATTTAAAATATATAAAATTAAAATGTTAAAAAATATTTATAAAAAAAGTGTTCAAAAAATTAATGTATTTGTTCTTGTATTACAATAATTTTATATATAAAAATGAATTTGTGTATTGGTTGTTTGTTAGGCAGCTAAACGGTTGAATTGATTATCTTGAAATTTTTACAGTATGCAGAGTGATACTGTAAAAATGCCTGGAATGAACTTTAGGCTATATAAAAAATTCCAAGTGGGCGGTGTCACGCCCATATAGAGTTAAAATTCATTTGTCTATAACTTTAAAATGGTAATAGAAAGAGTCTCCAAAATAAATTCCTAGTCACTACAAATCATCAGTCAAAAAGTGATTCGAATTGAACAAGTAGGTCAGGTACCTCTTTCCATCAGTCAGTAACTGGGCGAAATTATATAAGTGGACGCGGCATATTCCGTTCATGCTAAATATTGAATTTTGTATATGTGGAGAACGACAACTATTTAAGTTCGTTACCTATACACATTATCCAAAAATCGGATATTGCAGAAAGCACATGAGGCAAAACTATCTACATACACATAGATTTTATATATAAAAAATAAACCTCTGTTTGTGTCTTTCTGGAAGTAACTACAGGCTATTTTAAATGTTTGAACTGAAACTGGATGGAGATAAAATGGGGAAGAAGAGAGTTAAAAATTATAACTAAGATAATAGTTAAAGAAAATAACAAAGATATGTGTAGGAGCGCGCCGGGTTTTAGCTAGTAAAAATATAACGAAAAGAAGAAGTTACTGCAATTGTAGCTGCTTATTATGATGTCGTTTCAAACATATCTAAGTGGCTGACTACACGACTACAATCGCTGGTAAATCTGTTCAAGAAAGTCGAAATTTCCACATTAATTTTTTTTTTTTTTTTTTTTTATGAGATGATTAATTTATTTAATGTGTGTGAAAATAAAATTAAATTTAACTAGCAAAGACGCAAACCAGGTTTTTTAGCTCAGCCATTTTTTACGTTAACAGAACACTGTTAACACTTTAACAGTAACTATAAATTAAAGTACAAGAATTTATTGCCAAAATATATATGCCTGGAATATGGAGGAATAGCACATCCTTGTTTTAATGGTGCTCCAGACCTTCTTTCGTAGATCAGCTTTGGAGCCAAACTTTAAAAATTGTGGAATAGCAGAAAATGTAAGAAAACGCGTTAAATACAAATTTTTCAAATTTAAATTTCTCCAGTCCGAAAATTATTTCAGGAATACCACTAGCACAGTTTCATTAGGGACCCCTTGGGCCACTCTCTCCATATAGTGTGGTATTCCGGCCATCTCTGAGTTTCCCATGGAATGGAGGTAACAAATGAACCACAGAGAAAAATAATTTTTAAAATTAATTTTCTTAAATACATTTTCTGCTATTCCACAATTTTTAAAGCTTCAACCACATATTTATTTATTACTTTAAATTCATTCTAATGCCATAAACACATAGACGACGGCAGGTTACACAACTACACGACTACAATTGCCGTTACCAACGCCTTTCTTGAACAGATTTAAGAAAATTTTATACAGTAGAAAAAACGTAGTTTTACAAAGGTGCCACTGCCGGAAAATTTTGTCTATCATCAACAGATCGAAAAACATATGACCAACAAACAAAGTGTACGTGTATATAACGGGTGGTACACATGGCCTCATATTAAAAAAAAAAAAAAATATGAGTCAACGGTGGTGCACATGGCAGCCAACGTGTTAAATGTGTCAATAACTAACTGTCTGCGTAAACTTTTTTTGCGTCATATTTAGCTCTTTTTTACTCTTTTTACCTGTAGCTCTCTTTATGTAAAAGTAATGGGAAAAATGTAGTAGTTTAACGAAAATAATAAATAAATACTTTTTTATTTTATAAAAAGAAAAATAATAAACATTAGCGACATTGTGTATATAATAGGTGTACTTAAACTTTTTTGGTTCACTGTTCATACAAACCTACATCCACTTTTTTTATAAAAACAAACTGTATTAAATTTGGTACTTAAAAAATGTAGCTTTCTCTCTGCAACGATTATTATTTTATATTTCAATTCAGTTTTTTTTTAATGTTATTTTTGAAGTAATTCATTCCCTATAATCTTACACACCATTTAACAAATCTATAACATTATACAGTACTTATGTATAGAAATACAAACACAGACACATGCACACACATACTACAACTACTACTAACACAGAAACATATAGATATATACAGACACATACAGTATTGGACAAAACATATGCACGAGCTTGCAATTATTTATTTATATATGTCTCTCGATAACATAGAAAAGCTCATTCGAATTTTAATTTGATTTATTAATTTTCACTGATAAAATTCTCCTTTTACGAAGAAGAAAGAAAAACAAATTTGTAACAATAAAAACGTATGTTAAAGTTACAAAACCGCTATTTTGCGTGCGTCAAAATAATAGCACAAAATAGATAGATAGTTAAATTACCAACGACAAAAATCGTTTAATCGTCTTTCCTTTTCCTTTTCCTTTCCCCTCCGCTCTCTAGTTTAACCTTCGGTTTCGTATAGATTTCTACAATCTGCGTGGATTGAGGGCGAATTTTTTTTCTGCATATGCGCACATTTGTCTGCATAGGCCTGATGTTTTCGCCTTATGTGAAACCCAGGTTTCTGAAAATGCTGATACACAGGATTTTCAGATCCCTGGGTATCACCACGATGAAGTTGTGTACCAATGCCAGCAACCTTTTGGCATGTATGATGTGGAATTTAACTGTATTTGGGTTAAGTTCAGAATCAGAGCACACCTTTTGCACTTCAGGTTTCTGTACAGAATTCCAAACGCGGGGAGAAAGGTTTCCATACCTGGCTTTGACTCTCTTTTCGGATATAATGTATCCTTGCGAATTGCCCGAAAAGTAAAATTTTTGTGATTGGTGATTCAATGTTCACGGCCATTCTGTCCGCACAACTCTTGAAGGCCAATATGTTGCGCTATTTTCCGCGCATAATAACCTTGCGCAACTAGTGAATGAACCTACACATATATCGTGTGTAGATGGGTACCAAAATATCTTTTCCTAACATCACACCCCGAAAAGTATGAAGTTGAGGTTCTTGCACCTCTCAGTAACCCAGATAATTGCACCATTTCTGTCTCTTTTTGGTTCTCCGCCCTTCATGAGGTCTCACCTTCAGCTACGCTCTGTTTATGTCTACGAAAAAGCACGTTGGGCTGAGCTCAACGCTTTCTTAGGGCATTTCAATTGAAAAATCGGCACAAATGTCGATGCTATGGCAGAGATGGTCGTCAGAATAATAAAGCTGGTGATTAACATGTTTATTCCATCCAAACAGATTTCGATTAAATAAAGAAATAAATCTTGGTTCAATCAGACGTGCAGACTAGCAGTCAGATCTAGAGAAGAAGCATTCAATAATTGACGTATCAATAAAAGCGCTAACAGGTGAGATCTTCGTGTGATGCAGTACTTAGACGTGAGAAAGGTTTTTACGAATAGCACCTTCGTTCTAAAGTGCCTAATTTCCCCAGGGAAAGTAAGAGCTTTTGGTCATTCGTTAAGAGACTCAGTGATGGCGCTAGTTCGATTCCATTTCTTTTAAGGAATGACCAAGCATTCACAAACCGGGTTGATAAAGCAAACCTTTTGGCTGATTTATTTGCAAGTAATTCTAGCTTGCCGGAGAGCCTTCAACCACTGCGCGCACTCAAAAGTGTAGCAGCAACTATGCCTAGTATATTCTTTCGAACCTGAGCCGGAAAAAAGGTTCTCTTGGAAACAAGTCTTCTGGGCCAGATGGCATACCAGCATTGGTTCTGAAGCAGTGTCAACCTTTCCAGTGTGTCATATCGCAACGGTTGCCAATGTGACGCCAGTCCATAGAAAGGGTGAGGTGAGAAACCCTGAAAACTACCGCCCACTTGCAGTCTGTTCGACACTCTCCACGGTTATGGAGAGTATGGTTAATCATCAAATATGTCAAATATTTGGAGTCCAACAATTTGCTAAGCGATTGTCAATATGGCTTCCGCAAGGGCCGTTCTACTGGTGACCTGCTGGCGGTACTCTTTGAGAGGTGGAACAAATCCATTCATGGTCTTGGTGACAGCAAAGTTGTGGCGCTGGATATTTCCAAGGCGTTTGATAGAATTTGGCATGTGGCATTAGTATCGAAACTTGCTGCCTTTGGTGCTGGTAGTCACTTCTTTCGATTTATATCGAGCTTTCTCAGAGATCGTTCTATAAGAGATGGGTTCTCATCCAACGAGTTCAAGTTAAATTCAGGGGTACCGCAAGGCTCTGTTCTTTCTTCGACTCTGTTCTTAATATTTCTTAATGACTTTCTTCTTCTCACTTCCAATCATATCTACTCTTTTGCAGACGACAGCAACATTTATCATTCGTATTCTTTTGATCGTAGTCCGAGCCTTCTGGAGGTTGGGGTGAAAAGGCGGAATATGAAGGACACACTCACAAGCGACTTGACAAAAATTTCCGAGTGAGGTCGTACGAATCGGATCGATTATAACGCGCTCAAGACCCATTATTATTTTTTAACACACAGAAGTGGTGGTGTGGTGTCATCTGTATCTGAGTTGAGATTATCATATTTTCCAAATGTCGAAAGAAGCATTCAAGTGCCTTGGTTTTTTAAGACAGTGCAAGAAATACTTTACTCCATCTGAACTTCTCAATATTTACAAGACCTTTATCCGACCCAAGATGGAATGCAACTCTCATGTATGGGTCGGTGCTTCAAAGTTTGTTTTGGAGCTTCTCGACCGAGTACAGGAGAGGGCGAAGATGCTTCTTAATGACGGTAGGGTAGACAACTCTATTTATTCGTTAGAGCATTCTCGCAATGTGGCGTGTTTTTCATTGTTCTATCGGTACTATAACGATATCTGTTCTGACGAAATAATGGAGATAATTCCTGATAATCTCATATTTTCTTGTAATACTCGTTGATTGTACAATGAATCGCACAACGCATTATAGGGAGAATTCGTTCGTCAGTCGCACAGTTCGTTTGTGGAACAGTCTTTCTGCGAAAGTTTTTCCTGTCACTTACGATATGGGTAAATTCAAATCAATCGAACATAAGCATTACTCCCTCTATCGTTTTCCCCATAACCTATTTTCCTAGTACCAGCGCAATGCATAAATAGGGGTCATCCCCTGAGTGCTGGTCTCAAATTAAAAAAAAACGTTAATTTCAACGTCTTTATAATCGTGTCGAAACTCTGTCCCTAGCCAATAATATTTTGTAAAATTCTACAAAAATAATTAATGATTATAAAAGAGATGAATCAGTGATATCAATCGCTAATAAATTTGGAATTTAGCACAGTATTTCTTACCATATTATAAGTCGTTTCCGTTCATCAGGCTCATTAATAACCATACACAGAGGCAGTAGACCCCTGAAAACCAGCAAACGGAACGACCAGGCGATACTCCGTTTAATAAAAACGTATGCCTTTACGTCAAAAAGGTCGATTAAAAATCAATTCAAATTAAATGCTTCGATTAGGTGCATCCAAACACGATCTTTAGACGGTGGATTTAAAAAACCATTTACTACTGCCAAATGGATGATCAGAATTGAATTTACAAAGAAGCAATTAAACTTAGGTATTCTTTTAATGAAAGACCGTTCTCTTTCCCGATGAATCTAACTTCTAATGGCTTTAGCATGTTAAGTTGAATAAAAATGACGTTTTTATCATCAGTATATCAAAAACATGGTAAAACGTAAAGAAGGAAGTGTTTTAGTCTGGGAATGCATTTCTAGCCATGGAATTGGGGTAATATATGAAATGAAGGGTGTAATGGATCGATTCGTTGACAAGGATATCCTGCAATACATACTGATACCGCATGTGTAGGGGAAAAGGCTACTTGATTGGAGATATTAACAGGACAACAATACAAAATGCACAGATAAATGAGTGAGAGTGCTTTGTAAGCAAACAAATCAACGTTTTTAAATGGCTAGCGCAGTCGCCAGATATCAAAGAACGAACTTTATTGGCCAGTGGAAGTTGCATCGAATGCAATTTCTAATAATATAAAGCGTGTTTTTTATAGAGGTATAGAAAATTTAAGTTGGCATTACTTTTCAAGATGGCAACCGATTTAACAGCTGTCAAGTGATTTTTTCTCATTATGAATAGATTCACGCTCGGCGTAGATTGGTCAAATGGGCCCAAAACGAGATTGCCGTTGTAATCCTCAAGTGTATGTGGAAACACCGTTACATCCAGAAAAACTGACTGTTTGGTGCGCTTTATGGGCTGGTGGAATTATTGATCCGTACTTTTTCAAAAACGATGGTGGCAAGAACGTTAGAGTCAATGGTGATCGGTATAGAGCCATGATTACTAACTTTTTTATTCCTGAATTGAATAACCATGATGTCCAGGAGATGTGGTTTCAACAAGACGACGCAACATGTCACACAGCTTGTGCCCCAATAGACTTATTGAAAGACACGTTTGGTGACCGCCTAATTTCACGTTTTGGACCTGTGAATTGGCCTCCAAGATCTTGTGATTTAACACCGATAGACTACTTTCTGGGTGGTATGCAAAGTCATTGGTCTATGCGGTAAAGCCACAAACGCTTGACCATTTAGAAGACAACATTCGCCGTGTTATTGCCGAATGTTGTAAAAAGTCATCGAAAATTGGACGTAGAGATTGGACTACATCCGCGCCAGCCATGGCGGTCATATGCCAGAAATCATATTTAAAATGTAATGCCACAAGATTATCTTTCGGATAAATAAAGTTCATGTCAATCGAATAGTCCATCGTTGTTTTATTGCAACTTAAAGTTCTATACCTCTATATTTTCGAATATAATCGAGTTAACTCTTTATTGCTCAAGGCCATTTATCATGGAAAAATTATTATTTTTTTAATAAAATCTTTACTTTTAACATAATTCAAGCTCAAAAAAAGGTTTCATATTTTTGACAAGCCGGGAAGAATATCAAAAATTCCTGGTACTCAGTATTATCGAGGGCCTATAGATTTTGATTTTATTTAACTTTTTTAGAAACAAATTGTGTTTTAATACTGTTTGTATATGTAGTAAATTAACAAATTAGAGTCCCCTCTTTTTAAATTTTAAACAATATTTAAATTTAAGCGAAAATTTTTTATTGTTAATGGAAAAAAATACTGTACTTTATAGAACTGATGATCATACATCCCAAAATTATACCTGTATTAGATGACTTGGTTTGTTCGGTATCAGATAAAATAATAATTCGTTCGGTATCAGATATAATATAATAAAGCAAACTGCGAGGAAAACTGTCAATAAAAAATTTTTTAAACCCAGACAACAATGGTTTGACTCGAAGTGTAAACGTTATAGATTCGATATATGAAAAACTTAAGCTGTACAGGAAAAATCACATTTCCATTAACAAATCCCAATACTTTTTCTCCCGAGCAAAATAAAGGGTCCGCCAAATAATTTTTTTTTTTTAATGCTATAAAAAAAAACTACTGAATATTGTCTCAAACTTCTTTTTCTATTTGAAAGTACAATCTTTCCGGTTATTAATGGAAAATAATTTAATTCAAATGGCTGCCTTGGCTGGCCATGCAGTAGCCTAAACAATCGATTCAATTTTTAAGCACACATGCAGCTGTATTTCACCAATGGCTGCACGAATATTGTCCTTTAAAGCATCAATTGTCTCTGGCTTGTTGGCGTAACACTTATTTTTGACGGCACCCCACAAATAATAGTCCAGCGGTGTCAAATCGCATTTCTGAGGTGGCCAAACGACAATAGCTCTGCGGCTGATAATGCGATCTTCAAAAACAGGGCGCAAAATATCGAGTGTAGCTTCGGCTGTGTTGCACGTAGCACCGTCCTGTTAAAACCAAATGTTGCTAATATCCTCCTCTTCAATTTTTGTGAACAAAATTCGTTCAACATGGCCCGATAACGATCGCCATTGACTGTAACGGCCACTCCTTGCTCATTTTCGAAAAAAAAATGGCCCAATTATGCCTCTGGATCAAAATCCTCGCCAAACATCGACTCGTCTTGGGTGTATCGGCTTTTCAATGTATACGCCTCAAATGCGACAATTTTGCTTGTTTACATACCCGCCAAGATCAAAATGTGCTTCATCTGAAAAGATGATTTTTTGTGACAGAAATTTCAAAGTAATGTCGCAATATTTCCCAGCGTTGTTCAAGCGTATACACAACCATATTCGTTCAGCGGAAGGATTAAACTAATTATCTGTCAAATCAGACATGAGCTAAGTGTTACCATTCACGAAATAAGCACTGATTGAAAAAAAAATCGTTAGATGGTGGACCCTTTATATGAAATTGTGCAATGACAAAAAACTTGAAATGTACTATGAGAACTTCGTTAAACTTAACTCAATTAAATGTAGTAGCGGTTGGTGAAAGCTGTCAAAATCAATGAGAACGCGTAGGCAAGTGGATAAAGGCAACTTAAGTTCCGATGATTTTCAAATTCACTTTAGTTTCTTATTACAAAATTCCGATAATAATAATTTAATAAGTTGGTGCATGCCTTATATCACAGATCCTGTATTAGACTCACCTATTGAATTCTGTGATATTTTGCACGTTTTGAAAAAACTGAAGACTAATAAAGCTCCTGGTCTAGACGGCTTCTGTTATGAATTTTATAAACACGCTCCTACTTGTTTCATCAGCGAAATTCTCTCAATATTTAATGTAATTTATTTACATGAAAAATTGCATCAAGCTTTCGCTATCCTATTATGATTCCACTCTTTAAAAAGGGTGATCCATCATTGCCAGCAAACTATTATGGGCTTTCACTTATTTCACTTACCGTTGATAACATTTTCAACTTTTTTTGTCGACTTTTTATGCGCATTTGACACTATTCCCAGAAATAGTCTATTCTATAAACTGTCCAGTATGGGCTTGTCTTCTTCGAATTTTACAAAATGCATATTTTAATACAAAAAGCCTTATTTGGGACGGCGACACTTTCTCTGATCTATTCTCTGTTGATGTTGGTGTTAAAGAGGGTTGTATATTAAGCCCTATACTATTCTCATTATATCTTAAAGACCATGCTGATGAATTTCCTGACGAAGTAAATGTGGCTGGTACAACTGTGAAAATTTTACTTTACGCTGATGACATTGCTATATTACTGATTCTCCAACGGACCTGCAATCTATGCTGAATGCATTATACAACTACTGTTTAAAGTGGTGTTTGACAGTCAACTTGAATAAATCTAAAGTGATAGTATTTCGAACTTGAAAAATAAGCTGGCTGCTTCAAAATTGGCAATCAACTCAACATGGTCGAATTAATTGAAGATCCTTCATGCTGCTGCTCGTTCAATCATGTGTTATGATGCGCAAGTTTGGGGCTATGCAAAATTTGATGATCTCGAAAAATTGCTTCGATTTTTTGCCAAAAAAATGTTATATTTAACATCTACGACGCCTCATTATATAATTTGTTTAGAATCTGGTTTAAGCTCTTTATATGGTTCTACTTTGAACTGCACTTTTGCTACATAAACAAGGTTCTTAATATGAATCGTGACAGATTACCACGTATTCTTGCAGTGGCAATCATAGCTCAAAACGTCTACTGGGCTGATGACTGGATCAATCTTTGCCAACGTCTTCAATTTACTCCCCCGAATACTAATGCAGCAACTTGCAAGCATTGGAAATTAATAGTTAAATTAATAAAAATAAAAGAACAGGAGGAAAATGTAATTCGCGCACTAAATTCTCAAAACCATGATCTTTACTGCCAATTAAATTATAATATTACTCCGCTGCTCGCCTTAAATTTTATATCCTGCTTTACTAGTCTTTTAATTACAGCCAGGGGCGGTTTAAGCGAATTAAATGCCAGATCCTTTACAAATGATTCGATAGTAGTGCACTATCTGTAATTTAGATGAATCGGAAAACACATATCACTTTATTTTTGTCTGTCCAATCTATAAGCAAATCAGGTTAAAATGGTTCGGACAGTATCAGTTGAGTTTTAATAAAGTTCTGAACATTTTGAATGGACCTTACCTAGAATACCTAGAATCATCTATAGAGTATCGCAAACTTTTAATAAATGAATTTTAATTCTAGTCTCCCTATTTAAAAAATAAATTTATATATACATACATACCTTCAAAAGCAATAGAATTAAATGAATATTTAGTACTTTTCCAATCCAATGCCAAATATACGAGGGCGGATTGATATTAAGCTACCTAAGTAGGAAAAAAATATTTTTTTTTCAAAAACCATTCATTTCTCAACATAGTCTCCTTTTAGCTCAATACACTTAGTAAGACGATTTTCCAACTTTTCTGAATAATACGGTTTTGGGAACTCCTCAAAACGCATTAGTTTCGGTAATCACTTCTTCGTTTGAGATGAAACTTTTTCCTGCGAGCCATTTTTTCAAGTTTGGAAACAGGAAAAAGTCACTGGTGGCTAAATCTGAACTATAAGGTAGATAATCAACCAATTCGAAATGGATTTCTCGTGGGTTTAGCATTGTATCTAATGCTGTGTGAACCGGTGCGTTGTCTTGAAGAAAGAGCACTTTTTTCTTGTTTAAATTTGGTCGTTTTTCCTTGATTGCATCAACCAATTGATCCAATAATGCACGATAATACTCTCCTGTGATTGTGGATCCCTTTCCAAGATAATCGATGAGTAATATTCCGTGTGCATCCCAAAATACAGTGGCCATAACCTTGCCAGCCGATTTCGCTGTCTTCGCCTTCTGCGGAGCACTTCCACCAGCTTCCACCCATTGCTTCGATTGATTTTTGGTTTCAGGTGTGTAGTGGTGGACCCACGTTTCATCAACGGTTATTAATCTGCGCCAAAAATCAGCAGGATTATGCTTTATCATGTCCAAACACCGCTGTGAAGTGAGCTGTCGAACTCGTTTTTGTTCAACACTGAGCAAACGCGGCGCCTATCGTGCCGATAGCTTTTTCATATGCAAATGTTCATGCAAAATGTTGCACACTCGTTCATATGATATGTTTACCATTTCAGCAATCTCACGGATTTTGACCCGGCGATCATTCATAACGATATCGAGAATTTTCTTTTTATTTTCTTCAGTAATCACCTCTTTTGGCCTTCCTGTTGATGGTATTGTTGCAGTGCTTGTTCGGCCCCGTTTAAATTCAGCAATCCAATATTTTACCATATAATCTGACGGAGCAGATTCGCCGAAATGTTTATCAAGTTTTTCTTTTGTCTCTGTCGCCGTTTTGCCTTTCAAACAATACTCGTAGTGTTTAATCACTACACGAACTTCATTTTTTTCCATTTCCAAGAAACACAAAAGTTGCTTACTTCAAACGACTGCAACAAATAAACTAATCGATGAATTTGGCTAAAATTTTAACAGCTGACGTTTGACAGATCGTAATTTCTAAAAAAGAAAAAGTTTTTTGTGTTTCTGCTGCCATCTAGCGCTAGGTAGCTTCAATGTCAATCCGTCTAGATGGCAAATAATAAAATTATAAATTTGGAATTGATTTAGCATTTACTCGTATACAATTTGAATATCTATTAATAAATAATAATAAATAAATAAATTATAGGCGTATAATAAGTAAAGTACAAAAATAAGTAATAGTACTTGTAAGTACCGTCGGGCTAAAAAGGGTTAATAATATGTACAAAAGTAAAAAGAAGCTTAAAAAATAATAGCCATGCAAAAATATTTATTAGTAAAATTAATGTTTTAAGTGAATTTATTGACGACGCGCTTATGTTTTGTCGCTTTCAAAAAAACTGTGTTCAACGTACAAATGATTTTTTCTAAATTAAATAGAAATTTTTTTTGCTTTCTTTTTATTTTTTAGTGAATTTAGATGATTAACTTTATAAATAAATAAAATAGTTTAAAGTGCAAAAGTATTTGCTTTTGTTATTGAGACATTTTGTATTAACCAGCAGTTCGTGCATATGTTTTGTTCAACACTGTATATACTATATACGTCTATATGTATGAATATAATTGTATTGATAGAGTACTACTTGTGAAAATGAGAAGTTTAAGTAGTTCAAAAAACCATAGTTGCCGCATTATAAACAAAACTTCAAAAGGAAATAAAGACAAGTAAAAATAATACACTGAGAAAAATAAATGAATTAATAAAAGATTATATAGCTTAGGTTTACTAGTTTAGATAATCCTAAGTTAACCTTAAACTCTTTGCTTTGTGCCGCTGTGATATGGTAGGTAAGACACCCGCCTACCAACCAGAAGGTCGTTGGTTCAACACCAGGCCAGACCATCTTAAAAAAAATAAACAAGTTTTTCGACAGCGGTATCACCTCATAACATTAGCTAGTAACTGGTAATGAATATCACTACTATTGAAATTGAAAACTTCTCTAAATGCATTTGTCGTTCGGAGCCGGCATTGAACTGTAGTTCCCTTTTAATGAGTTTAAAAATAGAATCGGGTGCAGCTCATCGGACAAAGAGAGGTCCCCAGGTTCCTTCTTGGAATGTTATGGGAATTTTTATATAATATTGTTACGAAAATAAGGTTGGGCACCACAGAGTTTATTACATCGCTAAAATAAATAAACAAAAGCTGCAAGAACAATTATACGTACTGTTTACAAATAAACAAATCTACAGCAACAACCATTAGCAGAGATAAAGTAAATAAAAATAACACGGCAACAACAGTAATTCAGCAGCAAAGAAAACAAGTAACAGACAATAAACAAGCAACAACAAACACTAAGAGCTCTAAGAGGTAGATGTTCACATATGCATGGCTACAAAAGAACTAAAAAGAAATTAAAAGAAAGAAATGGAGTCTACCAGAAATATCGAGAGGTTCGAGAGCTTTCGATGTGTTGTTTACTCAGCCATATAAAAAGCACATCGATGCGAACAGCAGACAGTTTTAGTTGTCGTAAACTCAGCGAGTGCAGTTTGTGTGAAGAGAGTTTATAAGGAGTAAACTCGTGAAGCGACTCGTGAAGTAAAAAACCAGTTTAGTTGGAGCTAACTCAGTAAAGAGAGTTAAGTGTGGATAACCTCTGGTTGAAAAGGTTGTGATCGAACCTAAGTTATAACTACGATCGGGTTGAAAGATCTTTAGGAAGAAAGATCTGTCGAGTAATTGTTGTTGTTTACAAAGTTGTAAACAGACAGAGTAATTAAGAATAAAATTTGTTATTCCCGGTAAAAAGATTACAAACAGTGGTACACAAAACTGTGTTGAATAAAAGATTTTTAATTAAAACCAAACACAAAATTGATTTTATTTCAACTACAATCTACGAACTCATAAAACCACGTTTTTAAAAAGGTAAAAACGTAACAATATAATATATAAACTCTTTGCTGAACTCATTTAGAATTTTTTTATACTTTTTTGACATTTTTAAACATTTAAATTGTGTTTCTTCTTTAAAATTTCTCTCCATGTTTTAATAGTTAAAAAAATGATTAAAAAAAAATATATTTTCCCAAACTTTTTCATAAACTTTTGCCAAAAATGCTTTAAAATAGACAACGAAACACTATAAAATACATTTCATTCAAAATAAAAATTCATGGAAAATGTAGGAAAAAACAAATCGAAAACTGGTTTTCCTTTAAAAGAGGAAAAAATAAAAGAGAGAAAAACAATCCGTTGAAAATATACAAAAAAAAACTTTAGAAATGCCTAAAGCACAATCACTTAAGCTTTATCCTGTAACATAAAATAGAAAATAAAATAAAAACTAAAATAAAAGATAAAAATAAAATAAAAAAATATTAAATTTGCTTTAAGGCGGAGTGGGTAAAACTAAATGGGATGTCTTCAAAGAACCTCCTCAACAGTTGTTTGAAAAAAGAAGAAGAAGCAAAACAAAAAATATTATCTAGTGTCACTTGCAGGGCCAACCCCAAAAGTGGTGCAAGATAACTGAAAAGAATAAATGTGACCGTCTACTCAAAATGTATAAATTTTGGAAACTTTACACAAAAAGTTATAAATAGAACAATAAGAACTTATTAAAATAAATTATTGAAAATTAAAAAAGAGAAAAATATATCCGTGAGTCGCACCTGCCAAATGGCTAAACATGTTTTTTGTTCGTTACTCCTTTTAGGAGCTTAGGGCTTCCCCAAAGCATATCCATCTTGCACGATTTGCTGCCTTTGTCTTTACCTCTTTCCATGTAAGATTGTTTTACCTTAGTCCTTGGATAATTGTGCGCCGCCAGGTGTTTGTTGGTCGACCGCGGTTCTTTGATCCTATTACTATGATTTTTCCTTAAGCTATGGCCGACCCATCTCTACTTTCTTTGCCTTATTTGCTTCAGTGTAGGCTCTTCATTAGTCAAATTTCATAGATCTACGCTGCCTATGGTATTAGGCCAGAATATATTCCTTATGATTCTAAGGCGGCGGATAGCTTTTTCGTGAATAGCTTTGTTGAATAGCTTTTTCGTGATAGTGCTTGACACAAGCCAGGTTTCACTGCCGTACAACAGAATTGATTTTACACATGCGTTCAGTATTCCGAGTTTGGTTTGTCTGGATATATATGAGCTTCTCCATACTGACTGTAGTCGTCTGAATGCTGACCTTGCTTTGTTGAGCCTGTTGTTAAACCGTGTTTCTGCACTGCCATTTGCTGCCATTGTGCTTCCCAGATAGCAGAAGCTATCCACCATCTTAATTAATAAGCCCTGTAGTATGATGTTTTCTGCGCTATTGTCGTTAATTCTCGTAGCTTTGGTTTTCTTGATATTTATCTCAAGTCCAACATTTGACTGCATGCACAAATATCATCTACATAATCCAGGCCCTCGAGTTGTCGTGAGAGCTCCACGCCACATAGACTTCGCTTATAATCTCACCCAGTACGATGGTGAATAGTAGAAGCGAAAATGGACATCCTTGCTTTACTCCAGCGTTAGTATGGAATGGTTGACTTATGCACCCGTTGTGTAGAACCGAAAGTTCTGCATTCTCGTACATTGCTCGTATTTTCTATTGTACTCCTATTCTTCTCAATGCTTTCCATATGGCAGTCCTTTTAATGGCTTCCTTGAAGTCGACTAACAGTAGGTATAGAGGAGTACGCCAATCTAGAGACTGCAGCTTCAATGTGGCCTGCCTGTCCGTACCGCAATATTTTCTCTACTTTGCTATGAAGCCTTTCCCGTATTATGATTGCTAGTATCTTGTGTCAAGCAAAGTGATTCCTCTCCAGTCATTGATATATTTAAGTCGTTACTTTTTGGTAGCTTCACTATGATGCCTTTCTTCCAAGTTAATGGTAGTCTGTGTTCTTCCTATGCCGATGTGATATGAGGCCTTAGTAATTCAGCTGTGGTTGTGATGTCTGCGGCTTTATACATACATAATTACCGCAAAATCCCAAGTGGGACAAGGGGCACTTCTTCTTCTTCTTTATTATTTTTCAATTTTATTATTGCCTCTTTTATTTCATTGAAACTGGGAAGGCTATATGTTATGTTCAATAAATCGTCTATAGGGCTGTTATGGTTAATTTTTGTCTTCTGCGGTATCTGTGCGGTTGCAAAATTTCCTCGAAATGTTCCCTGCAGCTTTGTATTTGTACTTCACTATTCGATATTAATGTGCCACTTCGATGAGTAACTGCTTGGTTCCTGCTACACTCTTTATTTTCGAGATAGTCTATCGTCTGATGTGGTTTTCTGAGGTGTAGCTACTTCTTTTGCAGACCTTCTGGAAGTTCTTCTTTCTTCTTGCAGCTTTCTTAGCTATTTTGCCAGCTAAAAACGTTCGGTTCGGTACGCCGAAAAATAGCTCAGGCTTAAGCCGAACTCCGCAGTTTGATAAACAAACAGCCATTTTATTTCCAGAATTTACCAGTTATCCAACACAGCGTAAATATGTTGTAAACGCCAAGTTCATTGATAGTGGCAGACTTGTTAAAACAATGCTCAAGCATAGTGGCCTGTTGTGATACCACATCAAGCGTTGTTCTTGTGCTAGTCACTAGATTAAATCTAGCCGATCCTGATGAGCAGCCGGATGCAACACAAAGAAGTATTTCCTTAAGTTAAGTCGGAAGCCAGTCCGACAGTCTCGAAAAATGGGGAGCCCAGTGTGAGAAGTCTGAAAGATGAAGTGGACCAAGCTCTCCTTAACTGAGGAGGAGATACCAGTTTAAATAGTTGGTTGGTACGCTTCATATCCAACCTGGGCCGCTGCCCAGGCTTTATCAGCGTCCAACCAATACTTTTGACGAATGGACATGGATAACCTGACAGATGTAAGTTGTACAATCCACCCTTATGTGCACATGGATGACCGGAAAAAGTTCTAGCTATTTTATCAGTACGCCGTAATTGGGCAAGTGGCGTGATAGCAGTCATATAAAGTAAATATTGATCTTAATATAGCTTGGAAACGGTTACAACTTAAGTTTCAGAATTTGTTTTGATTGACTTCATAGTCAATACAAATTAAAATTAAAAAGCGGGCGGTATTGGATAAGTGTGCGTGATACGTCCCATGCAAACTAAATATTGATTTCTGTATATCTAGAGAATGGTTAAAGCAAAAACTTCCGATTTCGGTTAGAAACACTTCAGTGTTAATGCAAATAATCAGTCAAAAAATGACCGAAATTGGATAAGTGGGCCTGGTACCCTCCACACAAATCAAATATTGATTTCTGTATATCTGAGAACGGTTAAAGCAAGAACTTCAATGTTTGGTCTAAATAGTTTCATGGTAAATACAAATCGTCAGTCAAAAAGTGTGCGGGATTGGATTAGTCAAAACCTGGACCGAAGTGGCCAAGTGAGTCAAGTACAAAGTAAATAATAATTTTTGTAAACCTTGAAAACGGTAATATCAGAAATTAGTAAATTTAGTTCAAACAATACATATCATCAGTCAACAACTAGGCGAGATTGATAAGTGGGCGTGGCAATATCCACTCATACTCAACATACAATTTTGTATATGTTATTGAATACTACATACAGCTGAAAAGCAGTGCCTAAAATATATCTCTGGAAGAAACTATAGGATAAGGCCCTGAATGGGACAAAATGGGGAAAGGCGATAAAACATTTAAGTAAGAGAGCATTTAGGATAATTATTACAATAGAGGTAGTGAAACACGCAGGGTATTAGATAGTTGGCTTATAAAATTACAAAATACAAAAACGTTACGAATAGATCTTGTTGAGTTCTGTTTTAAACTTTCTCTGTTGCTCAGACATAGAAAGTTTTATTTTGTATATTATTTATTCGTGGGTTTATTAAAAAAGAAATGAAAGTAGCTGTTATATATTAAACACCTAATCTCGCTTGGTCAATACATCGAGTGATTTTTTCAGCAACTTTTTTTTTTGTTTTTGGCAGCTCAGTTGTTTTCATTTAACATGTTACTGTCAAAAATGTTACGTTTGCTCTATAATTTAACCATGAATCGATTTAGAAACGAACAACGCTTACAGATTTTTGAATCACTTATCAAAAATCATGTTTAGTTAAAAAAGTTCATCTTACACTTTTTTCCATTTTATGGTCAGCTTGGACAATCTTCTGAGGCGGCTATCCGGAATTTTACACCAAATTTACATTGGATAATAAAAGACCGACATGCATCTGTGTAGTGCGGACAGAGGAAAATATCGGAGCTGTACGATTCGACGACGTTCGCAGCAATTGGGCCTTTGTTACTCCACTACGTAGACAATTTTGAATAAGTATTTGTGTGGAAAATCTTTTAAAATACGGCTGGTGCAAGAAAAGAAGCTACAGGACCTACCACAGCGGCTAACCTTTGGTGAAGGGGGGCGTTGGCAAATAGTTGGATGAAGTTCACTTTTTTTATCGGATAATTGTGTTCAGCGACTAAGCTAATTTCTGGTTAAATGGATATGTGAACAAGCAAAATTGGCGTCTTTGGTGTTAAGAGCAGCCAGAAGATTTGCAAGATCTGCTAATGGATCCCGAAAAGTGCACTGTTTGGTGTGGATTAAGGGCCGGTGGCATCATTGGACTGTAGGTTTTCAAAGATGACAAACTCAGGAATGTTACTGAATAGCGGGCGCTACCGTGTGATGATTACATATCAAAGAGGGAACAGCTAGACTTGGCTGACATGTGGCTTCAACATGACCGTACCACAAGCTACACTGCTCGAGAAACAATGGCCCAATTGGGAAGTAAGTTTAGTAAACATTTTATTTCACTCTTGTGGCCGGTCAATTAGCCGTCTGTATCGTACAATTAAATGCCTTTAGACTATTTTTAGTGGGGCTATGTTAAGGCTCATGTCTATAGGTACAAGCTCGCAACGGTTGACGAAGCCAATGTTGCAGAACTCAACGGCAGATATCGGACGATATATTGGAGAAAGTATGCCAAAATTGCACCCAACGTATGAACCAATTGAGACATTTACATGAAAACATCTTTAAACAATGCATTATATATATCGTTCTATCGGCCCAAATAAAAAGTTCATACATTTCTCTAATTTTTATATATTTTTTTAAAATTAAATTCTTGAGCTCTTAAAAAATCACCCGATAGAAGAGATATTTTTTTGTGCCAACTGTTTTATAATTTTGTAAGTTCTTCTGTCCAGGTATGTTTATTTAAGCGCAAGCTGCGTTTTGCCTCTTTATTTTTGCGGTTATGTCCGCTGTATAGAATGTGCCCGTTCAGCTTTAGTAATAGTAAACATCTGTTCAAAATCAACTTTTTGAAGAAGTGAATAAAACAAAAAAATGTTTTAAAAAGTTTCACACTTTAGAAAAGATTTTTTTTAATAAGATTTCACTGTAAAAAACTATACTTTCTGTTGTTCGTTCTGTTTTCTTATATATTTTTTTTCCGAATAAATATGTTGAGTTAAATGGCAGCATGAACATTTTCTCCGTATATAAAGTACACTGTAAAAAAAAATTATTCAAAAAAAGAAAAGAGCTGTTAGTCGTCCTCAGGCAATAATTTTGTCGAAGCAATAGCATCTATGGTTGCACAACAACACATTTACACATTAATTGCAAAATATTGCTATTGTTGTTCTTGCCACAATTGCTGCTATTGCTACTGCTGCTGATGATGATGATGATGATTTTGCTTAATCTATGGAAATTGTTGTCATTGAATGAATAAATGTTGAGCGAAATAGTATCTTATCAACGGAATCGAGAGTTAAAGATCCCCTTTGGCACAACAATATAACAAATGCTTAATATTAAATAATAAAAAATAAAATAAAAAAGTATACACTGAAGATAGAAAAGGATGGATGGCTGGTGAGTAAGTAGTAGTGAATTGAAGCCTTTTATTTCATGATATGATTTAAATGCATTACATTACTTACATATTCGCACATACTCTGCTCTTGCCACATGCAATTCAATTTTATTATTTTGTTCCACATTTTTTTCTTTTTTTTCTTTTCTTTCAATTCTATTTGAATAGACATTATCATGCATGTGTTGTTGTTTTTGCTGCTGTTGATTCCTGCTAATGTTGCATTTCTTTTCCGTTTTTTTTACGATTTTATTTCTATAGAATGTCATCATCATCCTGTATACCCATTTCGGAATATTTTACTGTCTGTCTGTGTAAATTTGGGTCAAAGTTCCATTGAACTTTTAATTTTGTAACTGTTCCGTTAAGTTTTTTCTTTTTTAAAATGTAATTTTCAAGGAAAAAAAAGGAAAAAAGCAATAAAACTAAAAAAAAATATTGTTCAATATTCCTGCGAGTTATAATAGGAAAATGCAATTCAGGCAATTTGGCAGAGCAACGCTTTAACAGGTCTCTAGAAGCTCGTTTCAATATTTGTCCGCAGTAATCCGAAACAGTCCAGTTTTATATATTTTCAAATTGTATCTACAAATTATATTTGTGGCCCAGGCTTTCTATCTCGCTTAATCGGTTTTTTTTTTGTTTATGCTCGAATTAACCATTGTTCTATTAGAATATATGATAAACGTGGTTCAATTGTTTGTATTGAATTTATTATTTAGTCATTGAAAGTAACTTTAACAAATTTTGTTATTTTTTAAAACTTTCTCTCATGCTTAGACAGGAAAAGTTTTCTTTTACATATCGTTACGGAAATCTGGTTTGGGAAAACCTGTCAGTCATTACATCGCTAAAAAAAAATAAACAACAAATAAGAAAATAATAGATTAGGTTAGGTGCGATATTCAGTTTAACCGCACTCCTCCCAGAGACCAGAAAAGTCCATTGCAAAATAAAGGAAAAAAAAAGAGATAAAGGAAAAGTAAAAAAGAAAAAGAGAAAGAAGCAGAAGAATAAATAGGACACAAATAGGAAAAAGAAAAACGCCCTGAAAACCGAGCGTAACCTAGTAAGCTAGTTGATGTATGGTTCCAGATCACAGATCCTGGCCTAGGCTTCAATTTTTGAGTCAATTGAACCGTGTAAGGGTGTGAATTCAAATCTTTATTCGAAATTCGCATTAGTGATGTTTGTGAGATGTTCAATATTTGAGCACGTCGAATATTCAAGGTTGACGGCTTTTCTACCATGCTATCGTGAGAAGCAGCAATGTTTTCCGCAGTACGAGTTGGTCGAGATTACACAGGTGCTTCCACATTTCGTATAGACATGATCTGTTAAAATTTACGCACACTTCTCCCGATTGTGGACACATTTGGTCGATTATGCTGACCAGAAAAAACTTGAAGTGCACGAAATGCTTCAACAATCTTAAAGCGCTGCTCAATTGTGTACCTCTCTTTGGTTGAATTTTTCAGACAATGAAACAAAGAAATGTCGAATTAAGTTGGGCAAATAACTTGACGTTAAGGTGTGACTGACAATTATCATTGCTTATCATGGTTTAACCACCTTTTATTTTATCAGACCACGAATTTCTAGTTTTTCCATCCAAAATCACTGAAGCGTCTTTACTATGTAATTTAACATGTGTTTATATGAAGGATAGAAGTTTCCATTATACAAAGCTTATAGCTTTTTATACCGCCATTTCTATGTCAGAGCCTCTTATTGCCAGCGATGTCCCTGTGTCTCATCCTAATAATAACAAAAAAAAGTCTTATCTACTCTTTAAGTATATATGTATATGGTATACATATTGTTAGGAAATAAAAATACCTAAAAAGAAGATACACCACATCAGTGCCTATAAAACTGTATTGTGGGAATTTGGTCTATTGGTTTGTGTCAAGACTATCAATATGCCACCCTGGTAACGTTGTACTTATTTGTGTATTTGGCGGCATTGCCAATTCGACCATCTTTGGATATTACCATCTCACTTTTTTTTTAATTAATGGACCAATAGAAGATTTGAGAGGATTTAAGACTCTTTCAGAATTTTTTCAATTGTGGGCATTTAAGTATATAAGGGACGCTGCTTTGCCAACGTCAGTCAGTTATAGTTTGGTAGTCATTGTGTAAAGTCGTACAAAGAGTCGTGAAGTGAGTAAATTGGTGTATTAAGCGAATATTAAATAAGTTGCTTACTGTATAGTTATCCATCTTTAAAGTAAAAAGAGCTGTAAAAAACATTAAATTCGCTGCATTTATATTATTTTACGAAATATAAAAGAGTTCAAACATTTAAAAAAGCTATATATACCTAGCCGATATGAGTGGGGTTCCCATTTGTCATTAAAACTTCCGGAAAGGCCTCGTGTTCACTACACGATTCTCACTTCCATCTGCTATTTTTTTTCGTATGACTTTGTGTTCAATTACCATTTTATAAATTTTCATTTGACATGGATTGCGTCTTTAAATTTGATTCACTTAATAATTTAATCTAATTTTGTTTTAATTTCATCATTCCGCCATCTAACGTTTTTTTTTCAACTAGTGCTTATTTCGTGAATAGTAACACTTAGCTCATGTCTGATTTGACAGATAATTAGTTTTATCCTTCCGCTGAACAAATATGGTTGTGTATATACTTGAACTTTGCTTCGCTAAGTGGGCCTGCGATCGACTAACAGAAGATGCCGATTTTGCCAAAAAAAATCATCTTTTCAGATGAAGCTCATTTTGATCTTGGCGGGTATGTAAACCAGCATAACTGTCGCATTTGGGGCACAGCAAACCCGCACGCATACATTGAAAAGCCGATACACACAAGACGAGTCACTGTTTGGTGCGGATTTTGGTCCAGAGGCATAATTGGGCCATTTTTCTTCGAAAATCAGCAGGGAGTGACCGTTAGAGTTAGTGGTGATCGTTATCGGGCCATGTTGAACGAGTTTTTGTTCACAAAAATTGAAGAGGAGGATATTAGCAACATTTGGTTTCAACAGGGCGGTGCTACGTGCAACACAGCCGAAGCTACACTCGATGTTTTGCGTCCTGTTTTTGAAGATCGCATTATCAGCCGCAGAGCTGATGTCGTTTGGCCACCTCGGAGCTGCGATTTGACACCGTTGGACTATTATTTGTGGGGTGCCGTCAAAGATAAGTGTTACGCCAACAAGCCAGAGACAATTGACGCTTTAAAGGACAATATTCGTGAAATACAGCTGCACGCAATCGATAATGTGCTTAAAAATTGGACCGATCGTGTAGGCTACTGCATGGCCAGCCGAGGCAGCCATTTGAGTGAAATTGTTTTCAATTATTAACCGGAAGGATAAAAAAAGAAATTTGAGAAAATATTCAGTAGTTTTTTTTATAGCATTTTCAACAAAAAAAAAAAAAAAAAAAATTATTTGGCGGACCCTATATTTTTTGTATGGCATGATTTTTACACCAAATATTTTTTATTATTATTAAATATGTAACTATTTTTATTTGAAAATTTAATTCACTTTGTTTCTATTATTGAGTGAAAAATAAAACAAATATGTATACAACAATAAAAAATAGAAAACATAGATTTTCTAATTTTCTATATTATTTGTATTGTATTTTTAAAACAATTAAATGAATCAATTTAAAATTGATATTTTATTTATAGACAGCCATTTATAAAATATTGTTTTTGTTTATTATATCGAAAAAATAAATTTATTTTTATTTTATTTTAACAAGTAATTGTATTTTGGGGTTTCATTCCACATTCAAAAATTTGTTATCGATTTTGTTTTGTTTTTTCTGCCTGCCGCTTTTGGCAGCCAACTAAATCAGCTGACATTTTTGTACAGTTTTGTGGTGAAGTTTTTTTTTGTTTATTTTTGGTTACCACAAAATTGAAATGTCATTAAATAGTTTTTAAAATAGTTTTTATATACAAATAGATAAAAAAAATAAATAAAAATTTATGGTTTAAAGAAAAGTACAAAATAAATAGGAAATAAATAGAAGGGTAATAGCTGGCCGTTTAGTTACAAGTATTTAAGGTTTTTGGTTTTTTATAAATAACACCACGAGAAGTGGTAATTATGTTTGAGATGACATTTGCAACATCGAAAAGGATGTATGTACAGTAGCGATAGAGATAAATGCAACTCTGTGCCATATGGTATTCAATCTAGACCAGGGTTGGCGACCCACTGGATAACCTAATTAAACCCACCCGGCTTCTATTGGGTATTATATTTAAAAAACCCGGGTGGGTTTTTTATTTACAATAAAAATAGGTCTTTCTGGAATTTCCGTCTCAGAAAAACTTATCGTGTTTTAAGGCGCTCCAACTTGAAGCCGATTTTGTATTTCTTCAAAGGAAATGATTCGCTAACATGGTAAAAGATAAACTTATACCTCTTTATACGGCCTGGATAGTTTCTGAAAATGTAGGCCGTAAATCAAAATGTCTTTAAACGAGATGAATATGTGTTGCATTTGCTTTCCTTACACTTTTTTTTTAAACGGAAAATCGTCATTTTCTTAACCGTAGAACAAGGGAATTCGCGCTTAGCGGAATTCACAAAAAAAAAAAAAATCGGATATCATGGCGCGATAGATTTCTTAATTGACCGTAATGGTTGCAAAATATGAAATATGGGCCAATGATGCCTCCGCTCTACAATCCGTACCAAAAAGTCACTCATAATGGGTGCATGAGCGGCTGTAAGACCACGTTTGGGTTTTCTGAGCCCCAAATACAGCGGTTTCGCTTACTAACGTACCTGCCAAGATCCGAAAAATTGATTTTAAACGGTGATACATTTTTAATAAATCCCAACTTTGCTCAAGCGTTAGTCGATTCATTCGTTCAGTAGAGATAATATACTGAATTTTGTGACAGAATAGAATGACATAAGTATTACCATATTGAAATATGGCCTACCCGATATAAACAAACAAAAAATACTGTCGACTTGAACGAAATTTTGAAGGATTTATAAAACCCAATAAAACCTATCAAAAAACCCAATATAACCCGGTGGGTTGGGGGGTTTTTTTTAAATCCGGGTTTTTGCCAACGCTGATCCACTCTTCTGTTTTTTTATTCGTTAACTTTTTTTTAAGCATCAGTAAGCGTTGTTTATTTCTCTTTTCATTAATTTTTTTATATTTATCAAGGCGAATTCAAACCAGGTGACCTTGGCTTGCTACGTAAGCAACAGCTGATAAGTGACTATATGTCAAAACGATTCGCCATTACTATTTTCTTACAACAAATATATGTGACACACAGTTAATTTGTTTACTGTAGTATTGCATTATTTTGACACAACGTTAAAGTCTGTTTACAGTGTTGTATTCGTTTTTAAAATGAGACCACCTATGGCTTCGAGTTACATTTTTTTCTCGCTACTGTATATTCAATTAATTGACTGACTTGAAATCGTAATTAAATAATAATATTTAGTTGCACATTCTTGTATTCAGCTGTCTTTGTACTACGCCAGATGGAGTATCTGCAATCAGGATAGACCTTTGTTCCGGTACTCAACCTACACTGAACTGCGTCAAGTGTTCCTCTGGCGGACCACTTTACTTGCCCTGAGGGTTTCACTGCGGACTGGTTTCTGCAATGTCCCCAATGTTTTGGCGAAGGATATGAACAATGCATGTCCATTTCCTATTACGAAATTCCATCGCAATTAATTTCTGGTTGCTAATTAATAGCAAATCGGTATTAAATATGCGGTTGGGCCAAAATATTTTATTTATCTTCTTCAGACATTTGTTTATAAACATTTGGATTTTCGCAGTACCGGAGTTAGTTACCTTTCCATTTCCATTCATATTGGGGAACAGATTTTACGCAAAAGGTAAATATTTTCATTTTGACTCCTTTCGATATTTGTGATGATTTCCACACTCTGCCAAATGAGCCATATGCACATCGGGCCTTATAAATTCGATTTGTTACATCCGCATCCGTGCCACCGTCCGTTCCAATAATGCTTCCGAGATACGTAAAGCGAACAACATTTTCAATTGCCACTTCACCTAGGACCAAGAAGAAGAGTTCATTGTGCTAATCTTCATAGATTTTGTATCGTCGACATAATCTAAGTCATGAAGTGGGCGATGTTCTCGAAAGCCGGCTGGTGCTTCTGTGTTTGGTTGTTGTAAAGCAGTGTTCAGTACGTCCAGGAATAGTACAAAAAAGAGTGTGCATCTATGTCTGACATTGACCTTTCGTAGTCAACGAAAACGATAAATAGTGGTGAGTTAAATTACGTCGACTGTTCTATGATTATGCCCAGCGTATTGATGTGATTTACAAATAAGTGATTTGTTCTAAAACAACTCTGTTAATTGAATGTTAGAAATATACTGTCTAATATAATAAATGCAACAATTTTCTGTATTGTACTTAGAAGAGTTATTATGATTATCACGCCCTTCTTCCATTTTCTTTCCATTGAGAAACTACATGAAGTCCATGCATCCTTGATGTGGTGCAAGATGTAGTTGGACAAAAGCGGAACAGTTTTGAAAATTATATCGGTGAAATCATATCATATGCTGTTTTTCTATTCTGCAACCTTGAGAGCGCGCTCTTTAATCAGCGAGTGTGGGAGAAAATTAACTCTCCTCTTGGGTTTTTAAGGATTAAACCTCTCTGTAAACATAGCAGCTAACCACTGCTAATGATCTTGCCTTCTTTGTTGCTAATAGTCGGGAAGATTTTGTGTCTATCGCAGCATAAGTCACAATGGTTTTTTCCACGTAGCTGTGTTTTCCACCACTCTGCAATGCTGTTAAGAAATAATTGGTGGTCAGAGCGTAACATTACGTGACTTGCTAGTCTGTGCGTCAGATTTTGTAAGAAGATACGCTTTGGCCTGTCTACGTTTCTTAATTTTTACCAACGTATCGTCTCGAAACCATGATGTTGTGTGGTGTCTGATAGCCTTTAACACATTGTGTGCAATTTTAATACATGCCCCATTTATGTGCTTGCAGCTTGGTTGTGATAGATCGTTTAATTCTCCATAAAAGCGTTCGTAAAAGACACTTGCCCCTGCAGGTTCGTGAAGGCGGTAAACATTAAATTGTTTTTCGAGCACAAGTTTGCCATTGGGTACAGCCTGAATATACCAACAGTAGCTGGTGGTCCGAGTGCATATCCTAAAAACTTCTTGCTTATCATAATATGGTCTTTGCCATGTATACTTGTGTATACCTTAATTGGGGAACTTCTCCTTTCCTCAAATGAAGAGCTAGTTACCAGTACAGAAGTCGAAAAGACGATCATCGTTATCGTTGCAAATATTTGCAAGCCTCTCTGTTCCCACGATTGTACGTAAATTTGGTCTAACTTTTGCATTGAGATCTCGTTTCTTTATTTTAATATTACCTTAGCTGTCCTTGCAGCTTGGTAGTGATAGATGGATTAATTCCTCATTAAGGCGATCGTAAAAGGCACTTGCCACTGCAGGTTGCTGAAGGCGGTAAACATTACATTTTTTCCGAGCACAAGATTGTCTGTACTTACAAGTAGTTGGTAGTCCGAGTACACATCCTAAAAACTTCCTACTGATCATAATATGTTCTTTCTGGAAATTGCCATGTTTACTTTTGTATACCGTAATGTGGGAACTTAGTTCCACCAATGAAGAGCTGGTTACCAGTACAAAAGTCCAAAAGACGAGCGTTGTTATCGTTGCAAATATTTGCCACCTTCTCTGTTCCCATTATTGTACGCAAATTAGTATTTTTAGGTCTAACTTCCGCACGTTTCTCTATTTTAATATTGCCCTTAGCCGTATTAAGTAAGTTGCTTATGAAAAGAGTTTTTCGCTTCAGTTTCTGTCGCCTCCATTGGAACATAGCATTTTATGATCCTAAGATGAAGATATTTAGTGCGAATGTGAGCTGCCAGAATTTTCTCGGATATCGGTTTAAATTCCAATAATGCCCATTTAATCTTATCAGTAAACAATAACCACATTTTACATTTTTACAATTTTGTCATGTTTCACACTGAAGAGAAAACAGTGACGCGTAGTGGTTCGAAGTTCGACGATTTCCTACACAAAGTTCTTAAAACTCTAGTCTGTATCGTTCCATTTCTCTGCACAGTTGTCTCAAGCGGGATAATGCTAGTAGAGTCCATAAGTTCCATTATCCGAATCATGTACCTCTAAAAAGCCGATTTGCCGTGCAACTAGGTTGTATTTAAAGATATTGATCTGAAAGGAAAAGAAATGACGGAACTATCAAACTTCTTTAGTAATATTAGACTCTGTTGGGTTTTTCTTAGCTGTCTAATTTCATTATAGGGCCATCAGAGCAATTAATTTTCATAAAATTGACTTAATATTAGTGTGGGACTGTTTGGGTAAATTTAATCAGCTGGGCAGGGACTTTCAGATCAGTCATTATAAGGAAACTCCTATTTTAGCGTAGGGCTGCACAATGAATCGAAGTGTCACTTTGATAACAACTATAAAATAAGGCCTTAATTTACAGAAATTTCTTATTTTAAATTATTTGTTTAAAATTGATGTAAAACAAAATATAATCTATGTTTTTACTTCGGTTTCAGTTACAGTTCTTTTAAATTGCGTCAAATAAAATAAATGAAGCAAGTTTCTTGCTTTATATAGTCTTTTTTTTTAAAATTATCTTTATGCGCAATTTATAACTTTTTTAACTTCCACTGAATACACAAGTTTATGCAACACTAAGTAAACTCAACTTTTAGTACAACTTAACTCTTTGATTGTTAAATTATAACTGACTGGCTGAGGAATATGTCGCAGCTTATATAGTAAACTGTCATTAGTTACGAATATTCTAGTATATTTCATAACCTTCTAACCACTTTCCTTTATTTTAAATGTAAATATTTGAATTACATATCTGAGTCATAGTGGTATTGTTAGCACTGTTCAAATAAATACAGCGTTGGCAGGGCAATCGTAGCCTTGATACCAACCAATAGAATACCTTCCACAATAATTAAGTTTATAGCTTTAAAAATTGCTTTTTAGCTGTTTAATTTCCCGTCTGAAATTATGCTTTAAATATTTAAGAAAACTAAAATGGTTTAATTTCCTTTTTTTAATTTCATTCGGCTTTTTTGGGCCCTCTTTCGGTAAATTAACTTCCTTCTATTTCAAAGTGCTTTTTTTCGAAAAATATATCTTAAGAATATCTGTTTTAGAGCCTTAGGATAATTGCATTTATGAAATCTATTCTTTATTTGTCTTACATATTTTCAGGGATTGTCTGCCCTTGTTTATATATTTTTTACCAAATTTTTGTTTTTGTTTCGTATTGAATTAAATTTATTTGATGTATTTACACCTAAATTATCTGAGAACAAGAAGAAAAAAAATAAATAGAGATTTCGGTAAAAAAGAATAGACAAAAAGATAAAAAACGAAAAGACAGAAATAAATTTTTAGCCTTAAGGCAATAAATAAAATGAAATAGAGTGGAAGTAACTAACCAACCAGTCATTCAGAGACACACACAGAGACAGAGACAGAGAGATGGCAATGAAAAGGCAGTCGAGGAAAATTGGTTGACTTTTTTCTGTTAAAATTGCTGTTGTTTAGAGAGAAAGAAAAAAAATGGAAGAAAAAAGTTGTTGTTGGCATAACAATTGTTAAGATAAACTAACTTGTTTTTATATGTCTTCCTTGTTGTTATTATTGTTGTTGCTGTTGTTGTTTTTTCTATTTAGTTTTGCTAATGGTAACGATGACGACGTGGAGTAGCTGCAGCAGCATGATGATGACAATAAATGGTAAATATTGTTTTGCTTGAAAAGCAGGCATATACAGTGGATTAGAAGAGAGAAAATGTTGGCCCATCTTGTATATATGAAATAAGTGAAGAAATTATTGCTTTAAGCACATAGACTACCGACTACAATTTGACAAAAATAAAATACAAACGTTTTTATGAATGCACACGATTTCAAGTGCTGCCACTGGCAATTGTAGTCTTGTAGTCGTGTAGTCTGCAGTCGCCTTTGTATTTAAAGCATAGATCTAAGATTGGCAACATGCTTTGCCTCATCAAGGTAAAAGTAATATCAATACAAAGCCACATTATAGGGCATTGTGCATGATAGACGTAATCCTTTCTCTGGAACAGAACAGTACACCATGTCCTGTTACCAGGTTACTAGGTAAAGGAATAACATCTATGATACAATGTAGGCTACAAAAAACAAAAAACTTCAAAAATAGCACCCTATCATAATGCGAATTGAAAGCACAGAAAGATATAAGTGCGTGCCTTATATTTTTTAATAATCTTCAGAACTCCAAGGCTACTCAACTTTTCTCTCATTATTACTCAGAAGCTGGATCACATTTCAACATCTCGAGTGTTAATTATTCTAATACTACGTTTTGGAGATTTTGATAAGATTTGGTTATAGAAGGAGAAAAAAATCTTATTATCATTTGCAAAATTTTAAAATCATTGTGGCCCGTACATAATAGAGAGCTTAAATCTCGCTAAGTCTGGAAAAATCGCCAAATCGATCGGACGAATGACTGAATTCACTTGGATTCCTTTTCAACAACTATTGCTGCAGTAACACTAAAGCGGAGGGGGAAACGGTCTTCTACCTTCTCTTCACCTGACGATTGGTAAGGTTTTGTAAAAATAGAGTCTTTCGACTTGACTATTTGAGCGAAATGAACTACCACGTTAACTTACCAAGCTATATTTCTGCTATAATTTAACAGTTGCAGATCTTTTGTGCGCTTGAGATCCAGCTTTTTCCGAAGCTGCCCATGCATCCTTGGTGAAGTTACACAAGCTATAAGCTTACAAGTTACTAATAAGACTCACGTCGTCCGAAAATTCGATTGTAAGTTCGATAGTGATGCCATACCAGGCCAGTTCATCAGCCCTACAGTTTCCCGTAATATGGTTGTAACCCGGAACTTATATAGCCTATATATACAGCTCAGCCATCTCGTTGAGAGATCTACGGCAGTCGATAGCTGTTTTCAGAGCTTTCATAGCCGCCTGGCTATTCGAAAGTATGCTAGTATCTCTCTTGGTGACATTGCTCCTTCCAATGATCATCAAAGCAGTTCGTATGGCCGTTATCTCTGCTAACCCTATAGAATATATTCGCCGACTCTGAAAATATACCTCCACCCACAACCTATATTCAAATTGAAGACGTCAATGAAGATTCGCTCAGAGTATTTAACGAGACGCATCACACCTTCTGCCCATTTTCTCCTGTCTGGAATTGTAGCCCGGAACTTTACTAAAAAGTCTTAGAGTGCTGTTGGATTACCTACATCGCCGGTGTGGTTATATCGTGTATGCCATGTATGTATCTGTTTTAATTTGAACCAGCGGTTATTCTAAATAATACTTATGTTTCAAAAAATTCACTATATTATCTCCACTGAACGAAATGAATCGATTTACGCTTGAGCAACGCTTGGATTTATTGGAAATTTATTTCCAAAACAAAGACAATTTGGTTGGAAATTGCACGAAAATGTCGTACAAAATTTGGTCGCACAGAACGGCCAACAGTGCCCTGTTTACGTAAGTTTATTGCTAAAGCTTATGAAAACGTTCTTGTACAGTGCGTACTCTCCAAAATGTCGAAGCTGTGGCTGAGAGTGTGCGTGAGAATTCATCAACATCAACTCATCATCGATCTCAAGAGTTAAACGTTTCACGTACCAGTTTATGTCGAATATAAAAAGAAAAGCAGAGATCTCGGTATGACGGCTTACAAAGTTTAATTGGTTCAAGAGTTGAAGCCGCTTGACCCTCCGCTTCGTTTTCGCTTCGCTAGATGGGCCAACGAAAACTGTACGATGATGTCGATTTCGTCAAAAAATCATATTTTTTGTTGAAGTTCACTTTCGTCTTGATGGGTACGTTATGATTATAATTGCCGTATTTCGGGCTAAACGTGGTCTTACAAAAGCCAGTGCACCTATCACGAGTGACTGTTGGGTGCGGCTTGTAGAACGGAGGCATCATTGGTTCATATTTCGCAACCATTACGGTCAATGGAGACACCTATCGCACCATGATTACCGTTTTTTTGTGGTTATTGATGTGACGGTGTTTGCATTCAACAGGATGATGCAACTTGCCACACATCTCATGCGTCAAATGATTTATTGCGTCAAACGTTTGATGGGCATTTAAGTATAAGCGATTTCACACCGTTGGACTATTTTCTGAGGGGCGCTGTAAAAGACAGGTGTTATGGCGGCAAGCCAGAGACAATTGAGCATTTGAAGGCCAACTTTCATGATGCCATTACCGAAAAAGTTCTCAAAATTTGGTCCGATCAAATGGGGTGCCGTTGTGAGGCTAGCCGGGGCTGCCATATGAATGAAATAATATTTCATTTCTAACCGGAACAATTGTACTTCACAACAAAAAAATAAATTTGGCATAATTTCAAACCGTTTTTGTCTTATTGCATTTTTAAATTTAAACTTTTAAATGGTCCACCTTATATAAGTAAGGTTATCAGATTCAACGTAGTAAAGTTCTTGACATTTAGGAAAAAAATCTTGACAGTCAAATATATTGGTTTTCAAAAATCTTCGGTTTTAAATCGTTGGTAGGTGACTCTAAAATATAATATCTCCGGTAATAATTATTGCACCAGACAATACTATAACTTGTTTGATAGGCTCGAGTGATTACGGAAGCTGAAAAGTAAATCACGTACGAGAATAATGTCAAAAAACATAAAAAAAGAGACGAAGCAAGGAGAAGCTAGACAGATGATAGCAAAGCCAGGATTGACACTAGAAGAGGTAATACTGTGTGTCTGGGGGTATTGGAAGGGAATTATTCAGTTTGAGTTTCTATAATATGATCAAACAATTGATTCTGATCTTTAATGCTAACAATTAACGATATTGAAGCAAGCGATCAAAGTAGAACGACCAAATTTTATCAACAGAAAACGTGTTTTTTTTCATCATGACAACTTCTGACTACACATACACCTGATTAGGAAGTTTATATGCATCCACCATATACAGTGGTGGTCAAAATCGCACCATATTCGTTCAGCTGAGGGATAAAACTAATTATCTGTCAAATCAGACATGAGCTAAGTGTTACTATTCACGAAATAAGTACTAATTGAAAAAAAACGTTAGATGGCGGACCCTTTATATATATATATTGCCTTATTTTTTTAGCTTTTTTAAAGCCTTCTGACCCACTGTACTGTACTAAAGATTTTGTATCGATAGAAAAACAACATTTAAGTCTATTGATACAAAAATAGATGGAAAAACAGAAAAATAGTAAAATCGTATAGAAAAACATGACAATTTCTAAGAGAAATAAAAATTATATATGAAAGGAAAAATGTAAATCAGAGGGGATTGTGTTTTCTAAGGAAAAAAATAGAATTTTTTTAAAAGAAATAAAAAATAATATAAAAAATGAAATAATTTGTTATCAATAGAAAATCATGGAAAAATAAAAAAAAAAATTAGAAAAAAAATTAGAAAAAAATACAAATAAAATAATTGAATATTTTGCATTAGAACAACAATAGAGATTTAAATTTATTTTATTTTTTTATTTTTTGGTCTTAATTGGTTTCAAATTGTGTAGCATAAAAATAAAAATATAATTATAATTGAGGCTTAAAATTAATATTTGATAGAAAAAAAATCTTTGTAAATAGGAAAAGTCTCGGTGCTATTACAAAAAATTTAAATTTAAAAAATATAAGTAAAAAACGCTTTATTAGCATTACTTTCTTCAATATCCCTTCTGCATAAATTTTTGTTCTTTCCGCACAACGAAATTGACTGTTAATCGTATTTTAGTGATTAAAATTAAAATTAAAATTTTTTTTTATGGTTTTTGAAGCGGTTTTCTGCGAGCGTTAATAGCAAAATAAAATTATTGCCCGGGGCATATTAATAGGCCGGAAATTTACTTTACAGCAACGGGGGAAATGTAATGACATTTTGATAAATTATGTGTGGCAGCCATTATTGGTATTCTTCGGCGTTGTTGTAAGTTGAAAAAGAAAAAAATATTTGCTGTTAAAATGGGGAAATTCAATTAAACACATATTGGCTGTATTGGAATTGTGATGAAAAACAAAATCAGCAAGGGGGTTATCTTACTTTTAATAGATTTAAACAGCGGGTAGAAATTACTTTATTTTCGTAGTTTTGATTCAATACGTTTGAACAAACAAAGGCGAGGATGGAGTTAAGTAAAGTTGAATAATTGATTTCTTATTTCCAGCATCCCCTTTAAGACATTTTAGTATTCAGAGGAAAATAGAAAGACTGTAAAAAAATTAGGTTTCCATATAAGTTTTAATATAAAAAAAAATGCCAAAAAAATTTTCAGCACATGGCGATCCGTCTTAAAATTAGGCGTCCTGAATATGTATTAAATTTCATGTTATTATTACCAATTCCTTTAACGATCCTTAGGGAATACAACGTCATAATATACTTTTTCCATCTCTACCCATGTAAAGCCAATGCTTTAATCTGGATTCTAATTATCGTGTGGTAAGCAGCTTCTTTCTATATCTGCTTGCGTTTGCGTCATCATAATTTCCTTCTCATAATTTTTTTTTCTCTTTAAACCAGCACTCAGGGGTTAACTCCTACTTATGCAGTACATTGTGCTGGTACTAGGAAAATAGGTTGTGGGAAGGAGGACAGAGGGAGTAGTGTTTATGGGCGTTCGATTTAAATTTGCTCATGGCGTAAGTGGCAGGGAAAACATTCGCAGGAAGATTGTTCCACAAACGAACAGTGCAACCAAAAAACGAATTCTCCCTATAATGCGTTGTGCGATTCACTGGACAATCAACTACAAAGGAATGCGCTCTACGAGAAATACGAGTACTACGTAAGAATATATGATTACCAGGAATTTGTTTCTTGATTTCGTTAGAACACATTCCGTTATAGTACCTATAGAACAATGAAACGCACGCCACATTGCGACGATGCTTTAATGAAAAGTCATTAATAAGAACCTTAGCCCTCTCCTGTACGCGGTCGAGAAATCTCCAAATAGACTTTGAAACACCGGCTCATACATGAGAGTTGTATTCCAATTTGGGTCGGATATAGGTCTTGTAAATATTATGGAGATCAGATGGAGTGAAATAATTCTTCTACCGTTTTAAAAAACCGAGGCACTTGAATGCTTCTTTCGCCACTCGAAATATGTGATCATTCCAACGAACCTCCCAGTGAATTCTCATGTCCAGAACATCAAGAGCATCTGATTCCTCAATATCTACATTACCTACAGATAGAGATGACAACACACCACCACGTCTGTGTGTCGCAAAACAACACTGAGTCTTACGCGCATTAAAATTGACCCTGTTCGCATGGCTCCACTTGGAGATTTTCGATTTCATATTCCGCCTTTTCGCCCTAATCTCCAAAAGGCTCGGCCTACGATCAAAAGAATATGAATGATAAATGTTGCTGTCACCTGCAAAAGAGTAGATAGAATTAAAAGTGAGAAAAATAAAGTCGTTAAGAAATATTAGAAATAGAGTTGGAGAAAGAACAGAGCCTTGTGGCTGAATTTATCCTGAACTCATCAATGTTTTTGGTGACCTCGATTCAACTCTAAGAGTATCTGCCTCTTCTTTTATGATTTTAAAAAGTACAAGGTTGCAACATTTTCACCTCTTTTTATGACTTTTATCGATAATAAAACTGCTTTCGATAGCGTGGCACGCGCATGCATTCGAACTACGTTACGACGTCGGGGTGTGGCCCCTAAATATATCCAACTTATAAGGGGACAATTTGAGGAAATCAAATGTAAGGTTTTCCACAACGGCAAACATGCTGAAAGCTTCAGCTCAATATCTGGTGTCAGACGGGGTTATCTTTTGTCACCCATATTATTTTTGATCATCTTTGATGAAGCTCTGTCTCAGGCTTTGGTTGGCACATCTCGAGTACATCGACTATGTCGGCGACATCTATTTCATATCATTTCGTTATACTAAAATGCAGAGCAATAGCGACGATCTGAAACATGCACCTAAGGGAATGGATCTGACGATTAGCTGTACCCAGACAAAAACTATGTCTGTTCCATTGATCAGGTTGCATAATCAGTTTGGTATCGATAACTAAATTATAGAGCACTCGAAAAGTTTCTCCTATTTGGACAGTCCATTCTCACCCTAAGGGGAAGCTGTTGAAGATGTGCGCAACCATACTAACAAGGCTAAAGATGCATTTGGCCTATCGGGAAAAGTTGGAAATCAATAACTTTATTCCCAACTACAAAATCAAGAATATTTAGATCAAATGTGAAGTCCATTACTAAGCTGTATTTCTGCGTAACGTAGCTGATGAATATAAAATTGACAAACAAACTGCAATTCTTTATAAACCGCTGTCTGAGACATAGTGTATTGAGAATATGGTAGCCAGGAATTATATCCAATTCAGAGCTTTTGCGCAGGTGCGCTGAGGAGTTAGTGACAATCCAAATTAGGCGCTGAAAATGGAGCTGGAAAGGTCATATGCTACGCAAACCGACTAGTGAACTCCCCAAAAAGGCGTTTAACTGGAATCCGATAACAGAAGGCGAGGGCAATAAATACCAAAATAAAAGCTTTTGACAGAAGCTAGAATGAGATAAAAGCGATTGCAAGGAACAAAGAGAGGTGGAGAAAGTTTGTGGAAGCCATTTGCTCCAACTAAGTGCCAGGGCACGTGGATTTAACATTTTTAGTTGCTAAGACATTTATTGGGGTGTTCAAATGAAAAACGGTTAAGAAAATCCACAAAATGGTATGAAATGCTTCTCAGATGAAGATGCGTAAGCAAAGTAAAGTGATAGGATTTTCAGAAAGTATTGGGTATACAAGTTAATAATGTCGCTTTTTAATTGATTCATTATTTAAAGTATTGTCCATCTTTTCCTATTTCTCTGGTGGCATACGGACTCCGCGCCAAAAGAACTGCTCCGGTTTTAAGGTAAAGAATGCCAATTTCTGATACCCTGTTCTGTAGTGAAGCGTATTCAAGTAATGGCGTTCTGAATCAATCAAATGGTAGTTAGAAGGGGCAAGGTCTGGGGGAGAGCCAAAACTAACCATCGACTGTTTTTCAAATAGTTTTTGACCGAGCTTGCAACATGTGGCCGAGCGTTTTTATGATGGAAGATTATGGACTCGTGTCTGGTCGTTTTTCGTTGATTGCTCTCTTTAAATGCTTATGATACAAAACACACTTCTGTTCCCACTAAATACAGAGCATTACCTTGGCGTCATGGATATTCGGCTTCGGCGTTGATTTGGCTGGTTAGCCGTGGTTTATATATGACTTTTTGCGTTTGGAGTTATCGTAATGTATCAATTTTTCTTTTTCTTCCTTGCTTCTGAATGAAACCCAATGCTCTTTCTTAAACATAGACAAATGGCTTGTTGTGTGGCGTCTAATGATAATGGAAGTTCTTGCATTTGGCAACAACCTTAGTCGAGTAATGCTGCCAATTCGTCACCTCAAACATTTTCAGCTGACCAGGCCTCTCATTGTCCACTGTCTCGAAATTACCACTTTTGAACAGCAAAAACCATCAGTAACAAGTTTTTTGGGTTTTTTTTTCTAATCTTCTACCAACAATCCATAACTTTGAGCAGCCGTTTTCTTCAAATGAATGAAGGTTATCAGACTACTATACACCGCCTATTGATCGAAGATTTGATTATTTTGGGATGAGAGAACATTGCACAAGATAGGTGCAACGTTTTTTAATAGAGCGTTTGCTCATGTTTCACTAGTTCACACATCCATTATGGTGTTGGCCGAAATTAGTGAACTAGAGTTCAACTTGCTTTATTACGCACCTCATTCCTCGGCTTATTTTCTATTTAGTCAACAAAAAATAATTTGGTGTTAAAAGTTTTGCCAACAGTGAAGGGGTAGAATCTGCGATTGACGGCTATTCTAAGAAGTTTCACAGTTCTTACTATAAACATGCTAACAGAGCTATTATTGCTGTGAAAGGTGTATCAAGTTCAAAAGACAAATGTTGCCAAAACATTAAAGTACTTTTTTAAAAATATTTTACAATTTAATTTAAGAAGGCTTTAAAACCAAATAATTTAAATAAAAACTTACCAAAATTATAGCATACATCTACAGATATATGTAAAGAAAAAACTTTTGCATACCTTAAGGCTGGTTTTTTATTACACTTTATGTATAAAATGTATTTTGATCTTTTTTTTAATATTTTCCTTCTGGTACCATAATTTTGAACTAAACTAATCTTTTGTCATCTCTCTTCCACGTTTTTTTTCCTATCCTTCTCTCTTTGGCTTCTACATTTTCTGTTTGTTTAATTTCATTTTTTTATTTTTTGTGGTACTTTTTTGTCGTCCTTGTCCTTAGCCTGGCCTTTTGTGTTGTTTTCATGTTAAACATTTATTTTAACTGTTTACTTTAAGCCAAAAAAAAAATATATATTTTAAACGGCTAATCTTTTGTAGCAACAACACAAATTATTGCAGTGTGTTAAGAACAATGGTACCTTTTGTGTAGCAAAAAAAGTAAGTTGATAAAACACCTGAGCAGGGAAACAACTGGGCAATTGCATAAGCAATAAGAACGGGTTTTATTTTAACCCTTTCAATAGCTAAATTTACAAAATTATTTTCTTTTTAATACATTTAGTACTTTAGTACATTTAATCTAAAGTAAAAATAGTACTAAAATGAAGAGCATTAAGGTACTCGAGAAATTTCCTTTAATTTTTTTTCTCTGTTTAAAATTAAAATGACTTATAGGCTGTAAATAAAAACAAAGTCATAAAGTATTTAAAAAAAGTACTAGTTGGCCAAAGTACCTCCAACAAGTAAAGTACCATACCATACAAGTAAGTCATTAAAACAATTTATTTTAATTTAGTTGTTTTTCTTAAGATATAAAAATATCAAGTTGTAATTTATAACATTTGCTGAATTTATGCTAATATGGCTGAATTAGATTTTAAGCTTTTTATTTGTACTAAAAAAAAAATATTGAAGAAAAAGCTAATAAATTGTAAGGTTTTATAAAAATATCATATATTTCTAAAGCCAAATTTATTTGATAAGAGATGATTTTAATTTTTGGTTGACTGACTTACAAAAAGCATAGCTGAATTGAATAAAACGTAATATTTTTTTGATATATGTATGTAGCCAATTTAAGTGGCTGAAATAATTTTATGTCAGCTGAATAATTTTTTTGCGCTTTTCGATTTATAAAAAGCTTAGCTGAATTGCAAAAAATCGTATAATAGTTTAAAGTTGAAAACATTGCTGAATTGAATAAAACCTAATTAGAGATATAAACTTACAATACTTTATTGAAATATGTTATATAGGCAATTTCAGTAGCTGAAATAATTTTGTGTCAGCTGAATAATAAAATAATAAAAAATAAAAAACGTAGTGAAATTGTTGAAAATCGTGTAAGATCCCACTCTCGGCGCATTGTACCGATTTTCATAACATTTAATGTACCGATAATAATGTGAACGCACAAAATTTATAAAAATAGAACAATCTGCGCCGATATTGATTATTTACAATAAAAATCAACTCTTCTCATTAGCACAATGGCGAACAATAAAATTATATAATTTGTACCGATTTTTATCGGCCACTTATACCCCGATAAAAAGTCGACCATTATAACCGACCTCAATATATAAAACTGTGTACTCGGGTCAGCGACAGCCATAAGCACTATGCTGTGAAATTCCCTTTGTTTATAAAAGGTGCTGCCGAATTTTGAAGGTGCAATAATTTGCACATGTTCACCGTCAACAGCACTGATGCAGCTTCGGTCCATTGTTGACTAAATTTTTTCACCGTAAGTACATATGTGTATGTATATTATATGTATGCATATATAAGTATATAAATATTGTACCTTTAGGTACCTTTGAGTACTCCAAAAATTGCATCCAAAAAATTGCATTGGAAGCAAGGCGAAAACAGCTGGAAGTCTTTTACGGCTGCAATAACTGATTAAATAGCGAAGAGTAGAAGCCAAACGCTGACATACTGGAATAATCGCCAAATGTTTTTCTTTGAAATATTTTCTCCGATAATATGGGCAATAGAAAAGTAATATAAACGAGTTAGTTCGGGTTTACAACAGGTAAATTAATCGTTATTAAATTGGGTTGTTCCTTTTTAAAACAAATGCCGTACGTACCGTATGCTTGGGGGCTTACAAAGTAAGTTTTAACAAAAAGGAGCAAAATAATATAAAAGCGCGAGATACAAAAAGTTAACGCAACACATAGCTAATCCTCTAAATTGACTTATTGATGCATTTTCGGCAATCGTGTGATCCCAGCTTCACATTTTTTAAAAAGAAGTTGGGAGGAATTGTTGTCTTCACGAAACTCATGTTCATATTCACTTCTTTTTTCTTATCACTCTCTTACCCGAACACTTCATTTGCTGTGTGCTTTTTATTTTTACTTTAATTATTAATTAATTAATTATTGAGCCATTTTTAATTAACATTTATTTCAATTATTTTCTAAGTACGAAAAAACAGAAAGCAACATGTGATTTTATTTACAGAATAGTGCACGATAAAGCGATGGTATTGCGCCAATGAATGTAATTTTATTTTAGCCGATATGAGCCGAAAAAAATATCACAATATGCGACGATAATGGGAACGCTCTGAAAAAAATCGTCTCATTTTATTTGATATGCGCCGACTTACTACAATAAAAATCGGCGCAAAAAGCACAATCTGCTTCGAGATAGTGGGATCTTAGCTTAAAGCTGATAGCAATTGAATAATATATAAAAAATATTTCTACAGCTGAATTGAAAGTTTGTTTATTATTTAAATATAATACGTAGCTGAAGTGCTGCAAAATCATGATATGAAGTTAAAATAAAATAAAATATGATATGATTTAAAAAAATATATTTCATAGCAATTAAAATAAATTCTTAGTTTTTTGGCTTATGTAAAACGTAGCTGAATTAAAGAAAACTAATACAAATATAAAAATCTTATGATAAATATAACTTTTAAGTGCAGCTGAATAAATTTAGAGTTTTCTAATCTATGGAATTGGAGAAAATCCTTAAAAGCCTGCAGCTTATTTTAATTCAAATTAGCTGAATTTGATTTTTGTCTCTTGATTTGTACAAAGTTTACTTTTTCTATAGTTAAATGTATTAAAGTTGTTTTAATTACGCATATTTTCGTAGCTGAATTAACTTTAAAAAAGCTGAATTATGTTCTTCGATTTTTGATAAGTAAAAAACATCTATAAGTTAACATATTCTCTTGGCTGAATGCAGTTTCCATAAACTGAATTAATTTTTTTTAAACAAAAATATATTTTAGCGATATTTGTATATAAAATAAGGCATATTTCCTTAGCTGAATTAGTTTAAACAGAAGCTGTATTAAATTTTTTGCTGTTGGATTAATAAACAACATGTGTAAGTTAACATATTCTCTTAGCTGAATGCAGTTTCCATAAGATGAACTAATTTTTTAAACCAAATATATATATATTTTGGGGTATATTTTGAGATAACACATAATTTCTTAGCTGAATTAACTTTAAAAACGCTGACTAAGGTTTATAGTATAGGTTTTTTACATTTTGTTTATTAAAAAACTTATGAAAGTTAGCATATTCCTTTAGCTGAATGCAGTTATCATAAGCTGAATTAATTTTTTAGGAGGAAAATGTATATTTTTGTGATATATTTTTAAATAAGACATATTTTCTGCGCTTAATTCAATTTAAAAAAGCTGTATAAGGTCTTTTGCTTTTTGATTAATAAAAAACATTTGTAAGTTAAAATTTTTTCTTAGCTGAATTCAGTTTTCATAAGCTGAACTAATTTTTAAATCAAAACTATATATTTTGAGATACATTTTGAGATAAGACATATTTTTTTAGCTGAATTAACTTTAAAAACCCTGAATTAGGTTTCTAGTATAGATTTTTTGTATTTTGATTAATAAAAAAACAATATTCAGTTTCCATGTGCTGAATTAATTTTTTGAAAAACAATATATTTTTACGATATATTTATTTTAAAATAAGGCACAGTTTCCTAGCTGAATTAACTTCAAAAAGCTGTATTTGGTTTTTTGCTTTTTTAATAATAAAAATCATTAGCTGAATTTAGTTCAACTGAGCTGAATAACTTTCTCTTTAAGTTTAACATTTTAGTATACATTTATTATGTTTTTTTATTCCTTATCTTCCTTTAAATAGACTATAGCGCATTTTTAAGATTTCTTTAGTAAATTTGATACTGCTCTCATTAGCATTACAAAGCATACATTTTTTCTTTTCCCCCTTCTTCACCTTACTGTTGTATTTAGTTATTGTTTTTTACTTTTTAGTACAATATTTAAGGTTGGCACCATTGTTATGTTTAAATATTAAGTACGAGTATCATATCCTTCTACATTTTGTTAGCTGCTAATATTGTTGTTGTCATTGTAGTTTAGGGTTTGTTAACTTGGCTTAGTAGTAGGTTTCAGTGGCATCCATCTGGTTGGCAGCTAAAAGATACATGGCATGATAGTGAAAAAAAAGCTGAAAGAAAAAATTAAAAAAATAATAAAACAAATAATGTAGTATAGTTTAAGGGATTTAAGCATTAAAGAGTATATATTTAGGAGCAAGATAAAAAATGGAAAATGAAATTTATCGAAGAATATAAATAAGGGCTTTAAATCATCTAAAAAAAAATGTTTTAGTTTAAGCAGATGTTTATGGTCTTTATGTATCTATAGCAACGGTATGGACTCACAAATAAAGTGGTAATAAACGAACTAATTGGATTATCGAAATCATGACGGCTATTAGACAATTTCTAGAACAAGTAGCTGCATTAGGTTGTAGCGATCTAACTGATCTACTACTGATCCAAAGTAGAGCAATATTATTTAATATTTTATTTTTACGAAAAACTTATTTGATAAAATCCTTTTAAAATTTGCCTTTAAGGCAAAACTGTTATTACTTTTTTATTACCTTTTCTCTAACACTCAGGAAATATTATATTTTATTGGCTGGCCCATCAATAAAAGCCTTCAGTTTATTTCAATATCTACGACTGCTTTCTTTTTTAACTTTTTTAAAAATTTTTTATTTTTTTATTCATCATTTGGTTTTGTGGTGCATTTTTGTGTGTGTAGGTTGTCAAGCAGGCAATACAACTGAAATGGCCAAAATCAAATTGAAAATCTTTTAAACAAAAATTGTAATAACTTTGTCTCGGTCAACTGTAGCTCTCCCTTTTCTACTCATATATGAACATTAGGGTGTGCCTTACTTTTCGACTTCACTTTTTTTTGTGCATATCTATTGAATACCTTCGTAATGACTTAAAATACCACCAAATTTTTTTAAACTTGTTCTAAAAATGATAACCGGTGCCGACTTGCGACTTAGTTATGTTTGCCTTTCAAAATATGAAAATAGAAGAAGATAAAGTGCTTTTCATACTTAGCAGGTATAGACCAAAATTTGTCAAACAAAGAAAAAGTTCTAGAATAGATTACACTGGTCTACAGCAAAAGAGGCTTTAAATAAAACTATATGCAATATAAAGATTTTAATGCACTGATTTCAAATCCGTTTTCAGTTTTTCCATCGGGCTCAAATTTTTTTTATGGGCGTGGCAAATTTTTCGCCCAAAATATGGTAGTTATGTCAACATATTTCATCATGACTTGAAAACGACTTGACCGATGTTAATGCAAGTACCAGCAAATGTTTAGGAACAAAATTTCCTATAAATCACCTGTTTCGGAGTTATCCGTAACTAAGTTGCGAAAAAACATTTTTTTCGCTCAAAATTAGACCAATTTTTTTTTTTCGAAAAGTCATAAAAATTTTTCAGAATGAAAATTTTACATTTTAAGTACTCAAATGAAAGCCAGATATATTGAAAGCAAAATAACCCATAAAGGCAGGTGCCTAACTTTGATAAAAAAAGGTAAAAAACTCAGTACAAAATGTTCAAAAATTAATATTGAAAAGTACTCTAAGTACTATTTCCGTTTTATATTTTTTTATTTTGGTAAGTGTTTTACAAAGGGCTTGACGGTAATAGTAAGATCATGCCATTTATAAAACCAATGATATGGAGTGAATCGCAAAATCACGAACATGGCCGCTACGCGTGGATTTACGCAAATTTCGGCAAATTTGAGGTTAGGAAGTAAAATGTGTTTTTAAGCCATTTTTCTTGGCAAATATGGGAATTAATAATGGAATATGATGTCGGTCAAATGTTCACTGCTAGCACGTCGGCAGATGACCGCTCTTTTCACAAAATTGTGAACAACAAAATTTTGCAACATTTTGCTTCGCTTATCTCGTCAATGCAGCGCTGAATTTCATCTTTCAGACTGTCAATTGTTTGTGGTTTGTTCACGTAAGCCCGGTCTTTTAAATGGCCTCAGAGAAAATAATGCAGCAGCGTAAATCAGCTTATTTTATTCTCAATATTTTAAGCTTTAATTGAAATGCTTATCATGTAAAATTTTCTTTCTGAAACATTTTTTATGACTTTTCGAAAAAGAAAAATTGCAACTAAGTTATGAATAAGTTCGAAACTGTTGAAAATATAAAAAAATGCTATTCAGGTGATTTATAGTAAATTTTTTTCCTAAATATTTGCTGGTACCTGATTTAAAGTCGGTCAAGTCGTGTTCAAGTTATGATGAAATATATTGACATAACTACCATATTTTGAGTGAAAAATTCGGCGTATGCATATTTGATGTAAAATAACTGAAAACGGATTTGAAATCAGCGCATAAAAATCATTATATTCCATACAGTTTTATTCAAAGGGCAGAAAATTGTTTGTTTTTTGCATACCAGTGTTATTAGAGAAAGCGAAGAGAAAATCGAGACGAAAAGAAATATTAACAGTTGTATCGACTTCTACATCTAATTTTAAACACACACAAGTTGCTGACGAGTATAAAATACTAAATTATCATATGGAACACGAACAATATACTTATGAGGAAAATCCTGAATTCTGAACACAACTTGCCAAAGACACACTCTGCTTTTCAGTGTGACAAGCTTAAAAACGGATATAAAGAACCTGATAACACCTAACGTAGTAACTGTTTTAGACAGGTGCCAGCTAAGTATTAGAGATTAGTCAGGCGATGTTAGAGCTACCACGTATTTTCCATAAATAAATCTTCAATTCAGCGGATTATAACTAGCGTTGGCAACCCACTGGGTAACCTAATTAAGCTCACCCTGGTTTTATAAGGTTTGATATTTAAAAAATCCCGGGTGAGTTTTTTTTATTTAAAGGTTTTCGTAAATAAATGATAAGTTCATTTCATTTTTTAGCTCAAAAAACATAACGAATTAACAAATTTATCAAAACAAAAATTTAACAAATCACTGCTTACTTCTTTTCCCCACCTCTAGGTCAATGTCTGAATCCTGTTCCAGAAAAACTTATCGTCTTTTAAAGCGATCAAACTTAGAAAACGATTATATATTTCTTCCAGAGAAGTGATGCGGTGACATGTCAAAAGATATTGCATCCGTAGAAACAACCAATAGTCAGAAGGAGTGTTGCGCACTATAGCGGGGGCGATAATTGATTGTTTCTAACAATTGTTTGGTAACTTTTGCGACGTGAGGCTGAGCGTTGTCATTCAAAAAAATAATTAATTATTCCTGTCTTTAGATTCCGAAATTTTTTTTCATAAATCACGGTTCAAACGAAGAAATTGCAGTCTGCTACGATCAGCGAATTTTAGCAGCTTATAGTACACAATGCCGCCTTAATCACACCAAGAGTGCAAAATTGCATTATTAATACTAAAACAACGTAATTGTACCAACAAACAAAAAATATTGTCAAACTTGGAACCAATCATTAAACCCAAAAAACCCAATAAAACCCAGCGCTTAAGGTTTTTTGTATAAACTCGCGTTTTTGCCAATCCAGGGATTTCAAGAACAACATACCTAATGTTGTAACCGTCTATTGGAATGGTAAACTATAATCGGGCTTAGATGTGAGACACCGAAAAGAGGAGCCACTGCCAATTACAATTTCATACAGCGACAAGGAACAAATCCTTGCAGTTCAAAAACGAGAGATTTCATCTGATAAACGTCAAGAAAGAGCTGTAACAACTATCCTCTATGATTGCAACCTTATTGACAGGGATTTGGAGCTTTCCGCTTGTCGTCATCATGTCTACGAATTGGTTCTTACAACTGTATACGTAGCCAAGATTAAGCAATTTATTGAATCTTCATTAGTAACACTCTTTGAAAGATCAGAGACAAATTGGAAAAAAAATTTATAAATTAATTCAAAAGCACATTTCACATTATTATTAAAATAATATTTTTTTTTCTTATAAGGGACACCCTAATATACATACATACATACATACATACATACAACATATGAGATTATTACCCATCAAAATGTGTTTTTTTTATTTTGTTTCGAATAAAATGAATTAAAAATTGGTTTGATAACGACAATATCGAATATGAATCATGGAAAGCATCAATGGCAAAGGCTTATTTAAGGGGTAGACCGGGGATAAAACTCTAGTAAAGGATAACAGTAATAACAAGTAGAGGATATAGGAAACAGAATTTATACAAAATATAACGAAAAAATTTTTTAGCAATTGTTTTCAAATACAGTTATTCATACAAAATTTTTTTTTCTTTTACATTTCTGGTTACAGGGGTATGAAATGCATATGAAATGCAAATGTGATGTATTGTGCATAAAGACGAGGATAGTGAGGGAAATTTTGAATAAAAACTTAACAGGTAATGGCAAATAGTTTGTCTTTTATATTTTCTTATTTAAATATTTCTTATTTTTATTTCATTTTATATTTTAATTTTTTTATCATATAGTACAGGGTATCCGCCGGGAAGGTATACTACTTTGTTTGTTTATAATTTTTGATTATATGAATGAGAATGGATCTTATATTGATAAATGTTTTATTTAATGTTGGCAATTATGTATGGAATACAATATCAGACAAATGCCCGCCTCTGTTAGCCTCACAAACGCGAGCCCTTTTGAGCACATTTTTCATTACGTTCTCACACATTTCACGCGGTATTTAATTAATTTCATCACGAATATTTTGTTTGTTTGCATAAATTTTGCTTTTCAGATATCCCCACAAAAAGAAGTCCGGAGCAGTGAAATCAGGCGACCGTGGAAGCCAATCAACATCACCATTCCTTGAAATAATTTGTTGTGGAAACAGGTCTCGTAGTAATTCCATTGTAATCCTGGCTGTATGTGATGTGCACCGTCTAGTTGAAACCACATGTTAGTCAAGCTCAAAGCATGCAGTTGTAGCGTTTCAATCATATCACGATATCGCTCCCCATTTACAGTTACCGTTACGCCGTTTTCAGTTTCAAAGACTGTCACTTTTAATGGCTGCAAAGGTGACTGATGAATAATTTAAGGGGTTATTCATTACCCAGAACCAACTATTCTGTTTATTCACATAACCATTCAAATGAAAATGTGCCTCGTCACTCAGTATGATTTTTTCATGAAAATCGGGGTTGTCATGGGCGAGCTGTAACATCCTCTTGGCATATGTACGGTGACGTAAATGGTGTTTGAAAGAAGCTCTTGTGTCAACTGAATCTTAAAAGGAGACAAATGCAAATCTTTGTGCAAAATTGTGACCATAGTTGTTCTTTGAATATCAAGCTCGTGAGCACTTTCTTGAACAGCAGTAATGTTTCCAGCCGATCTTGCTGTACGTTGTGGGCCTCGCTTGGGCCTATCAGCTACAGTCCCTCTTTCTTCGAAATCACTCACTACACGATAAATAGTGTGTCTTGTTGGAACGCTGTTTCTCCCAAAAATTTCACGTAACTCTCATCGTCACAGTAATCGATGATTGATTTTAATAAAATGTTTTAACGACTAAAACACGTTGCTTTACTGAATATTTTTCCATAATAAATTTTCCACGTCTCGACTGTCAAATATGAACTCTCAAGACTAATTTTTACCAAAATGGCGGCAAAACATAGCAGCATACCTTCCCGGCGGAGACCCTGTATTAAATAAAATATGAACAAAAAATTGTTTTCGTGTAAAAAAGTAAAAATTTTTTGATTAAAAATAAAATTAAAATTTATAAGGAGCTCGCTAAAACCCGGCTTGCTTCGTTGCCCATTTCAATTATTATCTTATATGATATCGTAGTTACATTTTACCCTTTTATCCCATTTTGTCCCTTTTCGGTCAAAATCCAATCATTTTTTCCTTCCAGAAAGACACTGTAGGTTTTGCATAGATAACTAAGCTAAGATTGTTCTCCACATATACAAAATTTAATATTTAGTATGAATGGAGGGTGCCACGCCCACTTATCTATTATTATTATTTCTATTACCGTTCACAAGATATACAAAAATTGATATTTACCTTGTTTAAGAGGTAGGGTGAACGATTATTCGACTTTTTCCAAAACCCGATTTTTGAACAATTCGAAAAGTACCAATTTTTAAGAAACCGGATTTCGGTTAATGGTTATTCAAGTAACCGGTTAAACGGTTTTTTTATTTAAATAAAATTATTTTTAATTCTTGAAGCGCAGAGCTCGACCACGTCGTTTTAAAAATAAGTAGATACTGATGCAGAGCTTAAAATTAAAGTAAAAAGTTTATAAAAACTATGCCAAAACAGTGTGCGCTCTCTAACCACTACACAATTCCAGCCCCAGTTATCGAAGATAGATTTTAGTTGCTCTACACAACATGCTACATAAAATTCCATAAGAGTTGGGTAAAAGACTGATTCCACAATAGTTTGCGCAGAGTCTGCAATTAGCATTCTTGTAAACGTGACATAGTACTACGAGGCTTTAATATAAGGACATGATTTTCTTTAACCAGAGTGTGCCCAAAAGCTGGTGTATGCATCTAAACAGCTCATCGCCACCAAACTTGCAAGTTGAGGGATGGTTATCGGCACCTACAGCCGTATTTTATTTAAGGCGCCACCACTCTCACTTCGTGCCGGTAAGGAAGTGGGCAGTTTACATTGTTTTTTTTTTTGATTGTGATGTCATTATCGTCAGAGTCTTCACCCATGAGCAAAAATTGGTCTCTAAAAATCCTTAGTAAAGCGTCCATATCTGTGGCCAGATATTTCCGCTTTTGGCTTCTGGCGTCGTTTTGGTTTATGCAGTCTTCCAGTTTCGCATTCCTCTGTTCCTCTAACGGCCTTTTCTTACTTCGGAGTAGTTGATTTTCCACCTTTCAAATATGTTTAAGATTAACTTATCAGCCTACCCTCCGGTATATTACAATTTATTCATATATGTATGTGTTTCCACACATTCATATACATGATTGAACAATATTCGTTGAAGAACAATGCCTGGTCTCTCTATTTTTTTCTGGGTTTTTCCCTCTTTGTCAACATGAATTTTATGTGACAAAAATATTCAAAACTTATCGAGTTCGAGGGTATATTTTTAACCACGATTTTCACTCTTTTTTTTTGTCATATTCCCGGAGTACAAAATGAATTGTTATGGGAGGAAAAAAAATAGAGGAAAAACTGGAAAAAAATAAATAGATTTTCAATTAAATTCATATGAACATTGTTGTTGTTGTTGCAGTATTAAAAATGAATAAACGAAAAATGAAATTATTTAATTAATGGTTTTAACAATGAATTTTACGAGGATTACTGGCAGAGGTTGCTCTCTTTTTTTGTTTGCTGCTCGCACAGTTGGTGGAAGTGGTCAAAATAAAAAATATAGTTGTTTCAGAGCTTTTTATGATTTTTTATAAGGGTTTCAAGATTTCGCTAAAATAGTGCATGAGTAAATGAAATAAAGTGGACTGTAGAGTTGCATTTGATTAAAACTTTTTTCATCCGACGAGTTCTAAAAGTCTTCCTTAAAGACTTTCTTCTTCTCACTTATAATCCTATCTATTCTTTTGCAGATGACAGCAACATTTGTTATTCATATTCTTTTGATCGTAGGCAGAGCCTCTTAGAGATTGGGCGAAAAGGATGAATATGAACGACACACTCATAAGTGTCTTGGTAAAAATCTCTGAGTAGAGATGTGTGAACAGGGTCGATTTTAATGCACTCAAGACCCAATGTTGTTTTTTAACACACAAATGTGGTGGTGTGTTGTTATTTGTGTCCATGGGTAATGTGGAAATTGGGGTATCAGATGCTCTTGATGTTCTGGGCATGAGAATTCACTGTGACGTTCGTTGGAATGACCACATATTTCAAGTGTCCATAGCAGCATTCAAGTTTTTTAAGACGGTGCAAGAAATACCTCACCCCATTTGATCTTCTGAATATTTACCAGACCTATATCTGACCAAAAATGGAATACAACTCCCATGTATCTTGAAGCTTCACGACCGCGTACAGGAGAGGGCAAAGATGCTCATTAATGACGGTAAAGTAGCCAACACTATCGATTCCAGCTTCATTCGAGCATAATTACCGGGCACTGTATGATAGGCAGCATGTCAGAGCTTAGGAGCTGTGAGGATAAGGAAGAATCCTTCTCTGTGACTGTCCCCTCTATGGGATCTTAGACTAAGCCACTTGGGTGCATGTTATTTGCATGATCTGAGCTGTGTTAGAGATGTATCACTGTCGAAGTTGATTGACTTTGTAAGGGCTACCGGTTGGCTCACGTGATTGAACTAAAATTTTTTAGTCTTTAGGTGGGACTCCCCCATGTTCGGCCTTTCTGCCTCTTTAATGGAGGCGTGGGCAGAGGACCACGAGTGAACTCGTAAATCGCAAGCGACCCACATATCTTAACATAACCGTTACATTTCATTCAAACTCAGTACAATTGAAGGAGTTTCTGACCATAAGAAGTTTTTAACTGTAAACTTCTTGTCAGTTGTTTACGTTCCTACCAATAGGTCTGCCAGTATAGAAAACTGTCATTATACTGTAATTCCAATCGAATTTAGTAGAATTCCTAACCACTTCTTTTCGACTTTGCCTTTAATTGGTTTCACTATGCAGGAGAACTCTCACGTCACTTCTGGATATGTGCAGCGTCAAGCTGTGCTGGGTTCCTGAACACTAAAGCCTGAAGGGTAATCACTCTGATTATGAGCTGGCTTGAGCGTGCGCGGACAGGTGTATTGAACTGGTGATGTGTCTGTCAGACCTCCTTTGAGAATAGGGGATAATTTGGCCCGTCGGTGAGTGGAAAAATTCTTAATGGGCAGAGATAAAAATCCGACCACTGGTAGTGTGGAATGGATCCTTAATTTTAGAAAGGAGTCCCTCAGGGCTCTAATTCGTTTTCTGACTGGGCAATGCACCTCTAAGGGCAAGGACTGGGCTATAGGAATCGGGAAATCTTAATTTTTGCCGAGTACGTGGCAACGAGGGGGAGCCAGAGACCGTTGAAGATATCTTTTGCTTTTGCATCGCTCTTGAGAGACGAAACTCAGGCTGCTGGGCTAGGCTTTCTTCAGTGGTCTTGGTAAGGTTGCGTCTGCCAAGAACAGTGACCTGGAGGGTTTTATATCAGGCCTTAGTTGGCTTATTAGGTGGCGTTCGGATTTCAGGCTGTTCTAAAAAGGCTGTTTCAAAGAAGTTTGCGAAGTAAGCTTTTTTTACAAGAAAATTAATTAGAAAACGGTAGTTAAAAATCTTGTTAGAAAAATTTTATATATTTAAACATTTTTGGTTCAAAGTACAAACAAATAATTCAATGCAAAAGGAAATATTTAGGAACTTTATGGCAAAGCAAACAAACTTAGCAAACAAATGTAATGCCAAATACATAGTTCCCAAGGAAAAGCAAGGGATAATCAACTTTGGGACAACCTTACGCTTAAGTTTGAACCCTAAGGTCCACCAATAATGGATTTAAAGTTGTAGCCCAAAGTGACATACAAAGAAAAAATATTTCTTTTTTTTTTAGTAAAAACTTTTTATTAGATACACGCCGATCAAGAAGGTGGTGGTCCAAATAAAGAGCAAAAATTTTGACGGAAACAGGCTAAGAAGTTCCTGGCGAAGGTCTAAAAACTTTTAAATATTTTCGTTCGCTCATGAACAAAGCAAACACAAAAACAAAAAGAATAGAAGATCTATTTCAACATAATGTTAAGTTTTAACCTTTTTTAAAACGTTTGGGTTCGTTTAAATTGCGTTAAAATAAAAGAAAAACCGTTTTATTTTGATGTTTTACAGTTTTTATTTTACTACACAATAACTTTTATACTTTTTGTCTTAATACAACACTTAATATTCGCTTATACAGCACTTTTATTTCCGCTTTAACAAGTCTTTATCTTACGACAGCCAAACGATAACTAACTGACGTTTAGGTAAAGCAACTCTTTATATACCTAATGGCCTACAGTTTGGAAGGTTCAGAAAAATCGACCATCTTCTATTTCCATATTCGCTAATTCAAATGTAACGTAAAGATGGTCGATGTGGCAGTGGTGTCAAATTGACAGGGTGACAAGAAATATACTAAAATCCCACAATGCAGTGTTGTATTTTCTTTTTTCGTAACAATAATTTAAAAAAAATCCAAAAAAAGAAAACAAATTGAAGATTTGAACCTGTGTTGCTTGTCTTCTGTTCAAGCACTGTAACTACTACATCAAGTCACCTACTTAATTTTTCGATTTTATTTATTTGTTTCATATTTACAATCTATGTCATAATTTTTTGAATATATTATCCATTGTTCTAAAACCAATTTTTATAAACCTTTTACAGCACTTAAGCTGTAATTCTATTCATTTCGTACCGAGTAACATCTTTAAATTGTACGATATCGAAATATTTTTGGATTCGAATTTAATTTCGATCACTGATGTCAGAATTAGACCCCAGATTTCGAATACACATACCCCCACTCTTACCTACTAAAAAAATTATAAAATTTTTCTAGTAATCAAATTAAATTTAATTAGTAAATTAAATTAAATTCTTTCACTTCTCTGCTTATATGTATAGGGTCCGCCAAATAATTTTTTTTTTTTTTTTTTTGAAAATGCTATAAAAAATAACTACGGAATATTTCCTCAAAATTCTTTTTTTATTTGAAAGTACAATCCTTCCGGTTAATAATAGAAAATAATTTCATTCAAATGGCTGCCTCGGCTGGCCATGCAGTAGCCTACACGATCGGTCCAATTTGAAAGCACATTATCGATTGTGTGCAGCTGTATTTCACTAATGGCTTCACGAATATTGTCCTTTAAAGCGTCAATTGTCTTTGGCTTGTTACCGTAACACTTATCTTTGACGGCACCCCACAAATAATAGTCCAACGGTGTCAAATCGCAACTCCGAGGTGGCCAAACGACATCAGCTCTGCGGCTGATAATGCGATCTTCAAAAACAGGGCGCAAAACATCGAGTGTAGCTTCGGCTGTGTGGCACGTTGCGCCGTCCTGTTGAAACCAAATGTTGCTAATATCCTCCTCTTCAATTTTTGTGAACACAAATTCGTTCAACATGGCCCGATAATGATCACCATTGACTATAACGGCTACTCCTTGCTCATTTTCGAAGAAAAATGGCCCAATTATGCCTCTGGACCAAAATCCGCACCACACAGTGACTTGTCTTGGATGTAGCGGCTTTTGAATATATGCGTGCGGATTTTCTGTGCCCCAAATGCGCCAATTTTGCTTGTTTACATACCCGCCAAGATCAAAATGCGCTTCATCTGAAAAGATGATTTTTTTTGGCAAAATCGGCGTCTTCTGTAAGTCGATCGATCAAAGTAATGTCGCAATATTTCCCAGCGTTGTTCAAGCGTATACACCAACATATTCGTTCAGCGGGAGGATAAAGCTAATTATCTGTCAAATCAGACATGAGCTAAGTGTTACCATTCACGAAATAAGCACTAGTTGAAAAAAAACGTTAGATGGCGGACCCTATATTATCCAGTGTTCTAAAATCAATTTTCTTAAACCTTTTACAACTTCTAAGCCGTAATTCGTTTCGTATCAAGTAACATTAGTAAAAAATTGTACGATATCGAAATATTTTTGGTTCGAATTTTATTTCGACAACTGATGCCTGAATTAGACCCCAGATTTCGAAAACACATACCCCTACTCTTACCAATTAAAAAAATTATAAAATTTTCCTGGGTATTAAATTCTTTTACTTTTCTGCTTATATGTATAACCAGCTATTGATGTCATCTTTAATCAGCAGTGGCTTTTTTGTGGATATTGGTTTATAAAAACGAAGAAAATCTGCTCAAAAAAGCATCTGCAATGAATTGTTGTAAAAATACAAATAAATTTAATAAAAATATAAAAGTACTAAAAGCGAAAAAAAAGTACGAAATAGTATTTAATATGAATAAATAACAAGAAAATCTTCTAGTTAACAACACTTAAGCTACTACAAACAAAAAAGGAGATATAAAGAAAACAACGAGGGTAGTTAAGCAAAATTTTGAAAAAATTAAATTTAAGCAGAGAAGCTGCTTATTTATAAAAAATATTTGGAGTTCTCTTTTTACATTCATATAAATTAAGTAGCCACCCTCGTATATGTATGTGTTTGATAAGAAATATTTGTAAAAAACTACATTAACGTTTTCAAAAAACTGCAAGAAAAAAAGCATGTTTTTATTTATTCTGTTCAATCTCAAAGAGCTAGAGCAAGTGCCTGCACAGTAGGCCTGATATTATGAAAATTAAAAAAAAAAAATTAAGTTAAAATAAAACCTAAAGAAAAATCGTATTGAAAATTAAAACGTTTTTCAGTTTTTTTTTTTGTTAAATTTGTTTCATTTAGAAGAGCTTGCACAATGGGCTGTTGGCTTTAAATAATAAAAATTGTATATGTGTATTAAAGATATAGCAGATCCATATGTTTTGAAGTCTATTAAAAGCCGAAAATTTTAATTATAAAATAATACGAGTCTGCACAATTGGGTGTTGGCTAAAGGACTAAATTGAGAATTAATATTATAAAAATATAGGGCTTAAAATTTTATTTTAAAAGCCTGTCGGTTCTGGTGTTGGGAATCCAACCAGAACTTTTCGATCTCACTGGGAAGATCACTGAGTGTTTCCAGGCTGAGATCATGGCCATTGCTATATGTGCGGAAATCAACCTGGGCAGTGGGCTTAAGAGTAAGACCATTAATATAATCCCTGAAAGCAAGCTGCCTTGAGAGCACTTGTGTCGAATCGTGTGTCATCTACGATATGTTGCAAGAGCTTTCGCTTAAAAATAAGATCCAGTTGTCCAGTTACCCAAACCTGGACGCTGTGGAATAGATGGTAATGAAATAGCGAATACATTAATTAAAAGGGTTCTACTGCAGCCTATATCGGTCCGAAACCATGCTGTGTGGCTCTATTTACTACCATTTTCAATCCAATCAAAGATTGGGATATTGCCAGGTGCTTGGAATACTGGAATGCTTGAAGGGGACTTCGCCACTCTATGGCGGAGATCAGTCCGTAATTTGGGCGTTGTTATGAGGTTCTCAAGTATGGCAGGCCATATTAGAACCTCCGTACGGAGTTTCTTACGGGCCACTGCAGACTAAGAGTGCATCTGAAGAAGTTGGCGGTCACAGATATGGATGTTTTTAGATTGTTACTACAGGTATCCGAGACAGTGGAACACATTTTGTGTGAATGTGGAGCTCTTGATCGGTTTAGGTGGAAATTTGTAGGTACTAGAACCTCCGTACGGAGTTTCTTACGGGCCACTGTAGACTAAGATCGCATCTGAAGAGGTTGGCGGTCACAGATATGGATGGTTTAAGATTGTGCTTACAAGTATTCGAGACAGTGGAACACATTTTGTGTGAATGTGGAGCTCTTGATCGGTTTAGGTGGAAATTTGTAGGTAGACATTTGGTGACTTATTCACCATTATGTTTTCAGATCTGCTGGTGTTCATTAGGAAGGCAGCAGATCTGCTGAACAAACTATAGACCGGAAAGGGCACAATAGATCCCATCAGTCGCAGTGTTCTGCAATAGTTCCTTTTGGATATGACATTAAATAATAATACATAGCTTACTGCGGACAATTTAAAGTCTGCACAATGGGTTGTGGCTTAAAATAAATAAATTTAAGGGTAATATTGACAAGAGCACAATATTTTTTTTTTTTTCAATAAAAGTCTACAATTTTAATTATAAAAATTAAGAATCTACACAGTGGATTGGTTTCTAAAACTTAAAATATTTCAAATAAAGTTGAAAGTGATTCGTGATTAAATTCGTTTTCAAGTTTTTAAATTAAGCCTACAATTTTCATTATAAATCATTGGCACAGTGAGTTGTTCACCACAAAAAACTAAAATTTAAAATTAATATAAAATAAATAATAAATAATACAAATTTAAAAATATCAATCTATGGGTCACGGTTATTATGTTAACCCCGATTGTTTACAGTGATATACGGATGGATTTAAGACGAATGGTGGTGTGGAAACCGGGATTCTCGGGCCAAATACCAAAGTCTGGAAGCCCATGGGCAAGTAGCACAGCGTTTTCTAGGCATAGATTCATGCTATTTCCATATATGCGTGGATTGTTATGGAGCATGGGATCGGGGACACTTCTATTAATATATATTCCGAAAGTTAAGTGGCACTAAGCTCTGTTTATACGAAGTTTATAGACTCGAGTCTGGTACTCGAGTGCTACGTGAATGGTTACTTATTGGCATTGTGGAACATAGTAACGGTTTGTTTGGTCCCTGCACACACCGTTGTTATAGGTAACGAGTTGGCTGAGAGCCGTAAAGTGGTATTAGCTGGTCCTCGGATAGAGGTAAGATAGACGAATGGGAGCATGAACTACACTCGTCATATTGGGTACAATGCCTGGGTCTATAATAGGGAGCTGCGTCACACGGGCAAGACGACTCTTAGAAGAATTATTGGCTTCCTGACAAGCCATTACTATCTTAGATATCACCTCTTCAGCCTTAATGTGGTACCTGATTCGGAGTGTCGCCTGTGCAAAGAGAAGGAGGAGACCACGGAGCATATTCTCTGTAAATGTGTTGCTTTGGCAAACACTCGGACACGAAGTTCTATGGAGCCCCTTTCGGACCGAACAGGTTCGTCGGCTACCCATTGGAGACATTGCTTCATACACAAGGTAGAGGGTATTCTTCGGCCTGGAAGCGCCAATCGCTGCAGTCATCCGGGGTATTGATTGGCGGTGCGTTTAGCACAATAGATTTTTCTAAATATGTCGAAGTATCATCACCAGTTGAACCTCTCTGGCCCAACTTAATAATAATAATAGTAATGGGTAACGGTTACGGATAAAAGTGTAACATCACTCCCAGCTAACTAACAGCGATTTGGGTTTCAATGACTGCCACTACAGTTGGACAGAGTCCTAGATCCTCAGTCAGACAGTTGAAACCCAAATAGTACGGTTTTGATTAACTCCATTAATATTAAAGGGACTTTCTCTTAAATTTGTTTGTGTAAATGATTCTAAGGAATGCACAATGGGCTGATAAGCATAAAAAATTAAATTTAAATTTATTATTTAAAAATGTTCTGATTTAAATTGCTTAAAGTTTTTTGTATAAAATGTTGTTACCTTCAGTTTCCTCACCAGCCTGCACAATGGGCTGTGGAATTATAAAAAATTTCACTTAAAATTATTATAAAATTGATACCATTTAACTCTTTAGTTTGACAAAAAAGGAAATTTTGTTTAAATATTTTAAGTTGAGTGCACAGTGGGCTGTTTATATCGAAAAATAATATTTTATATCAATAAAAATATAACATTAATAATCAGATTTTTTTTTTCATTATTGGACATTTTTAGGAGCCTATACAATGGGCTGCTAATAATTCAAATTGATTTCTTTTCAAAAACCAACTTTTTTAAATTTTCCATACAAAAGTTTTCACTGATCCCATTGTCGTTTGTACTATAATTCTATAATTTAAAAAAGTTTTCTCTCCCGATTTCTTTTCTTACGAATTTCATAAAATATTTGACCATTGACTGCACAACCACTGGCAATTACTGGCATAAAATGTAAAGCAGTGTCAAAAAAGGGAAGAAAAACGCTTAAAAAGTAAAATAAAGAAGGAGTAAACAGCAACATGTCCTGTTCATACAGGAAGAAATGGTGGAAAAAAGAGCAAAAAAAAAAATAACGTCTGCTCTTAAACACCACAGGGTTCAATTTCAATTTAACCATCAAGTGTATGTCTTCATTCTTAACTTTTTATTTTTATTCGATTTAATTTTTTCTTTTCTTTTACTTACGTACCACAATTCTTTCATAAGTACGGGAGTCAGGAGCTGGTTGACCAGCACGAAAGAAGCATTTTTTTCCACAAATTCAGTTTTTCTTTGGCCGGACAAGTTGTTTTCTTTTTCTTTACAACACAGATAGGAGGAGAAATAAATGCTCATGATTGTTGGTAAATATTTTTTTTGTGTATGTCAGTGTGCATGAGTTTGAGTTATTGCAATAAATAAAAGAGCGCACAATGGGCTAATAACACCATATGTATTCTTTCTTTGAATTGTCAGAAAATGGAAGTTACAATTAAAGTAAAACTCCTTTTAAGCTTCATTCTTTAAATTAATTTTTATACAGATTAAAAACATGTAGAGATTGCACAATGGGCTCTTTACAAATAAGGTTTAGTTTTATACGATTTAAAATAACTGTTTGTAAAAACTTAAAAATTAATTTAAAATTTTTTAATACCTTTCATTGTATCACTTTAATTTAAAGAGACGGCACTATGGGCAGTCAATAACAAAAAATCGGTTTCTAGTCGCGTAATAAAATATAATTTACAATAAATTTGGAAATTTATTAAAAGAACTTCCTTAAAAATTGAAAAGTATTAACTCCCTTAAGCGAAAGGGCATAAATAAAGTGAACAATGGGTTGCTAGTTATACATTATATATACATATTATAATATAGTACAACAATCGTTCTAAGGTTAAACATTTTTTCAATTAAATTTTTTGTAATTAATAGCAGTAGCATATTAAAAAATAGATTACTGCACAATGGGCTGTTAACAACTAACAATATTTTCTAGCCGCATAATAAAATATGATTTATAATTAATTCAGAAACTTATTTATTTATTTTGCTTACAAATTGAAAAATATGCATTCTTTTAAGCAAGTAGGCATTATTAAGCTGCACAATGGGTTGTTAAAAAAATATATATACTTTTAAAGGACGCAAATTATCGCAAAATTAAATAAAAATTAATACTGAATATAATTTATAGAGGAATTGATTATAATGAATACATACATACATTAATTAATTATACTCCGAGGCCTTGAAAACTGTCCTATTTTCTTGCCAGGAGGGTGATATTATGCAGTGGGATAGGGTAAAATCTATTTTCATGTATGCCGTCATTGATATTTTTGGTTACAGAAGACAAGTGAGGAGAGACTAGATTTCCGCGGAGACATGGCAGGCGATTAAATTGAGGAAGAGAATTAAGGTGGAATTGAATCGAGGAAGAACGCACGGTGTCAAGCGATATCTACAGGCACTCCACAGCGAACTCGTCAGGCAGGTTAATCGTATTGCCCGGCGAAAAAAGCTGAGTTCGATAGACTCTATACATACAAGTGCTCAGAGCGGTTACTTAGGAAAATCACAACTGGCCACGCCACATCGCAAAGACTCCTTAGAAGGGCGAAGGGCAAATGGCAAAATTGCTACGACAATTGAGGATCAAGTTGAGGTTTGGGCTGCTCATTGTAGCAACTAGCTGTCGATATGAATGCTCATGTGAGTGGCATCAGGAGAACCTGCACATTCCGTCTGTCTGTCCAGTCCTCGAGTAGATCGGGAGCGCCATCAGCAGCCAGGTGTAGATGGAATATCTGCAGAGCTATTAAGATCTGATCCACTTATTAATGCTACAATAATCTACAAAATTATTCGATCATTCTGGGAGGACGGTAATCTACTTGGTGAACTTGCTGAGAGTGTGTTGATAAAATCCCAAAAAATTTAGTCCTTACAAATCCTAACAACTGGCGGGGTATTACGCTGCTGTGTTTGGCTAACAAGGTTAACGCTTAGATCATTTCCAGGAAAATATCCGAAAGTGTAACAGATTTCGGTAAAGAGTTGCTCTTCTCTTTAGTTTTCTTACGTACGTATCACACTCATAGGCAAAAAATAAGCAAAAAATTAACAAAGAGATGTAATGAGAAAACAAGTGGAAAAACACAGTGAAAAGTGGCCTGAGTGAGAGACTCTCAATTACTACCACAATTGTAAAATGCGAACGCTGGTGTAACACTCACTACTACTGACACAAGAGCAAGCTGGTTTCAGACCGCAAAACTCCACTTAATTCTCTCCGTATCATTACAGAACAATCTGTATCTTTGCTTTATATGATAGATTTCGAGAAAGTCTTTAACAGACTGAAGCGTGAAGTGATATGAAGAGCGCTGGCACTCAAGGGAGTTCCGCTTAAACTAATTGAACTCATTAAAGGCTTATATCGCAACGCATCTTGCAGAGTTTGACATGGCAAGCTATTAAGCGGATCGATAGAAGTGGGAATTGGAGTCCGTCAAAAGTGTGTCCTATTACTACTGCTATTTAATATAGTTCTAGACACGATCCTTGAGAAAGCCTCTTCGACGGCAGAGGGAATATATTTGGACTGCAAATCCGGCTGAACAACATCGCTTATGCGGATGACATCTGCCTTCTGGCTCATAGCCTTTCGGTGCTTGCGACAAAACTAAGAATAAATGTCTCAAAGTCTAAAATTCTTTGTATTAACGCGACGGTCCGGATATTATTTGTTATTGGCACTGATCAAATTGAGGACGTTCGTCAATTCTGCTGCCTGGGGAAGTGTTATACTCGCAAACGGAGGTTAGAGTGAGTTTAACAAGAGTTTGCAGAAAGCGTGTTAAGCTGGGGTCACACGATTGTCGCAATGCATTAATTATTGGTACGGCAATCGTGTGACCGCCCAATAGTTAATAATGCGGCAAAAAAATATCAAAAATGCACCAATATTTATTGTGTTCTTGTGCGAAAATCGAAGTTGACAATACGTACCAATATTTTAATATAAAATTTTTTTTTCGCAGAATAAATTGTGATAATTTTGATATTTAACGACAATAAACCACAAATGAAATTGTGGCATATTGGTACATTTGCGACAATCTTGTGATACTAGCTTTAAGCTTTTGGCCGTCTAAGAACAATTTGGAAATCATCCATATTATAGTTACGTACAACAAATTGCGGTATTGTATGTTTGTACTGCACAATGGGTTGTCAATGTTATAACTACGAATTTTTTTATTATCAAAAAATTCAAAGTGAAATCTAATAAGTTTCATTAATTTAAGTAAATCAATAAATTCAAAAGCAGCACAATGGGATGCTGAAAATCAAAATTTATATTTTTTATTAAACAACAAACAATGTATTAAAAAAACTTACTAATTTATTTAAACAAATGTCTAAGGCGTGTCTAAGTATACGCTTTGGCGCAGAACAGAATAAGAACCATTATCGGTTGAAATAAAGGGACGCAAATGGCGGTGGATTGGCCACGCAGTTAAAGGAATCCAAATGATATTGGCAGAATTGCCATATATTGGAATTTACAAGAGAGCAGAAGAAGAGAACGCCCAGCCCATACATGGAGACGACAAATTAAGGCCAAGTTGAACGGTTGGTGCAAGAGTTGGGGAGAAGTGAAGGCAATGGTTTAATAGTTTAAAAATACATATTTTAAGATTAAATATTTTTAACCTATATTTTGACATGCATTCAAGTCTTAATAGACTGCACAATGGGCTAATTGTAACTAAAAAGTGATTTTTTTAAGCATACCTTTAAACTGAAATATACAGAATAATCTCTATGGAGTATAAAACCAACTAAAATCTGCACTATGGATTGCTAAAAATAACATGACGATGTTTTCATGTTTGATAAACTCAATTTAATGATACAATCGATTAAACAATATTTTATAACAACAATTTTTAAAGGAAATAAGTCACGAATGTACTGCACAATGGGTTGCCAATGTTATAGCTACGGATTTTTTTATTATTAAAAAAATTCAAAGTGAAATCTAATAAATTTCTTTAATTTAAGTAAATCCATAAATTCAAAACTAGCACAATGAGATGCTGAAAATCAAAATTTTTATTTTTTATTAAACCACAAAAAAGTTAATAAAGAAATTTACAAATTTATTTAAACAAATGAGAAAAATTTGATTCTGTTAAAGGCTTATGGATTGATACATAGCACAATGGGCTGTAAACAGCCAAAATTTGCTCGTTTTTTACTATAAAAAGTATTTTATAAAAAATATATTAAATATTTTACTCACCCATTTTTTACTAACTTATTATATTGTAATGTTTATAGACTGCACAATGGGTGGCTAAAAATAAAAATGTTATCTGTTAAATTATTATTTAAAAATGTTGAAATTCTACGATAAAGTTTGGTTATGCTTTAAATTAAATAATTTAAATTAAACTTAATCAATTTGAAAGGCCTGTGTGTTGAATGCACAATGGTCTGTTTAACATAAAAATATAATATAGTTTGTGGAATATTAAAAGAACTTAATGATAAATTTAAAAAAATGTATTCAAAAATATTATACTACAACTATTAAATTTTTGTTTGTTTTGAAGTTTTAGTAAACTGCACCATGGGCTGCTTATACTAAAAAAATATTTTTTTTAATTAAATTTCCAAAATGTGTAATTTCAGTTGCATTAAATAAATGAATACAGAAATGTTAAAAATTAAGTCTGTAGTAAATTACACTATGGGATGATAAGATAAAAAGTGAAAATTTCTATACATTTTTATCAAAAGATAATCTTTTTTTTTCTTCCACGTACCATTCTGTATTAGTTTCTGTTAAGCATGGGGCTCAGTTGCATCTGGTTTTATTTGCTATTTTTTTATTTTTTGTGTATAAGGTTGGAAAAGAGTAAAGAATTACTTTTGTTATCGTTTTTCCTTAGTTTGTATTGCTTTTTTATTCTTCTCTCTTTTTTTTGTATTGCTGCTGACATTGTTGTGTTTTTATTTTGTTTTATTTCCGTTATATATTGCAACCGCATGTTGTCAATAGTTGCCACCATTTATTGTGGCAACACACACATTTGGCCAATATCAATAACAAATTTTTACTAACCATTATTGTTTGTTGTTTTTCTCTTCTTTTTGCAGATTTTTTTAAGTTAGAATTTGGTTTTTTAAGTTTCTTTTTTGTGCGGAGTTACGTTTTTTAGTCCTTAAAAGGGCCATAAATTAAAGGACGTTATATTTCAATTAAAGGAAGGAAAATGGCATATTTTTTGGGAAGTTTTTTTTCATAAAGGAAATAAAAACACTGAGAGCCAAGTAATTTAAAACAAAGTTTAACTTAAGGGGGAAAAAATACTTTTTACATTTGATTTAGTAGGTACTAAAATAATACAAATTACTACAAAAATATAATAAATAATCAAATATTAATTGGAAAAACTTAAATTTAGTAGATTTTATCTCTTTTTGTAGAAACATACATTAAAGTCTATACAAAATTCTGTTGTAAGCAAAAAGTACTTTTATATAAAAACTGTATTAAAAGTATAGTTTTATTGGAGCAAATATAAGTTTTTAAGAATTATAAAAAATATACGCTCTGTCTTGTATAATTGTTATATAGTACTATTTATAGTCTTTAAGCAGGTACTTTAATAAGTAAACCATAAAAAGGTGTCATAACATTAAATTTTTGATTAACTATGATTTCTTAGAAAAAGAATAAACTTATAAGATATTAAAAATAAAATAGTAATTTTTCTTTTAAATCAAAAAGTACCTTTATTTTATCAAAAAATGCAAAATATTTATAAAAGTACCCAAATACATAAACTCTTGCCAACGATTCGTATTCGAAAGGTTTTCGATAGTTTTAAAAACAAGGTACCTAAATTGAAGTTTTTGAAAAAGTATCCGAACAAATTTTTCGGGCAAAAAAAAGGAAAAATGTATTGAAAAAGCACCAATATATGTACATAAGCTCTTGTTAACTATTCGTATTTGTAAAAAGGTATTGTTTAAATAGTTTCAAAAATGAAAAACAAAAAATATTTCTACGAACTGAAACTGGGAGTTTTTTAAAAGGTACTCAAAAAGTTTTTTAAAAGGTACTCAAAACGCATAATTTAAAAAAAAACCAAAAATGGACCTTAATTTCAAAAATAATGAAAATTTTTATTTATATTTTTGGCAGAGCAAAAAGTAGGTTAGTTTAGGCTACATGAGTCGCTCGCATTTCGCGAGTTTACTCGGAGACCCTATGTCCCATTGTGATACCCTTTACAAGACTGACCCATTAAAGAGACCGAAAGGCCGGAAATGGGAGAGTTCCAAAAAAGATTTCCACCTAAAGACCCAACAATTTGGCTCACGTGAGCCAAACGGTACCCTTGACAAAGTTAATCAGCTTCGGCAGTGACACATCCCTAAGACAGTCCAGATCATGGAAGTCACATGCACCTAAGCTTTAATCTAAGCTCCCATAGAGCAGAACTGTCGCAGAAAAGGTGTTTCACCGATTCCTTCTCCTCCTCATCCTGACAGCTGCGGCAGTAGCCATGACCAGGGCATCACGTGCGCTCCGGCATGCAGTCTGTCATACAACGCTCACTAATTATGCTCGAAAAAGCCCGATCGATCCACTTACAAACCTAAGAAGAGACCTAGTCCTTTCCATAGAAAGACAAAGGCAAAGTATTCTGGATATTCTACAAGTGGTGATCATCTATCAACATCTATCTATCAAGCTTGACATCTCACCCAGATGGGCATGCACATCTCCCTATACGAGAGGTAGAGAGTACACTATAGTAGCGCACTCATCAGCAATTTCGTTCCCTTGGATGTCGCATAACTTGGAACCCATATCAATTAGACACGATATTGCTCCAGTTGGACCAGTGAGCAAATCCAGTTGAGGAAACAAACGCAAACGAGTCGACGACAATAATTGGTGCGTGACTGTCTACATAGATCCTAATAGGCTTCGAAAAACAGGTCAATCATCGGGTAGTCTTAGAGACACCCTGAGGTCCAGATTATCAGAGTAGAAACCCGACCCTGTACCCGTTTCCATCTTCAAGCCATTGGCATAGACCACGACTTTGTCATCTCGAAGGAGGAAGGAGGAAGCAACCCTGCCCTGGTAAGCTCTACCGAAGTTCTGCCTGTTGAAATCGGTCTGCTCACTTTTTATAGGATGGTACCGTAAAGTCCATGCCACTCCCTGTGTCTAGGAACTTATAATAGCGGTGGTTGTAAGACAGGCTAGCCTCTGCACCCTATTCAAAACGGCCAGTTGTGACCAAATATCCAACATCTTTCACCAGACATAAGCGCCATAGATTAGGATTAGTTTAATTATCGCGGTGTATATCCAGTATATGATATGGGGTCTAAGACCCCATTTTTTTTTCAAAGGCCCTTCTACAAATGCTGAAGCCACACAATTCTTTTCTCATTCGACTCTCAGCATTACGTTTCCACAAGGGCTACGATTCGCAAATCACGCCCAGGTACTTAGCCTGCTTCGGGAATTTCAGAGTATCTTATACAGCCTGGTGAACAGAACCAGCTCGGTTTTCGCAAGGTTAAGCCCTAGACCATTCTCCAAACACAGAAGAACGCCGAGCAATGTTTTCATTAGCTCGTTTAACGTGGAAAGGAATTTCCCTCTGATAAGCAGCACTACGTCATCCGCATATGTGTCCACCATGGTATCAAAAGGATTCAAGTTATAACCAGGTTCCATAAAAGTGGTGAAAACACAACTCCCTGCGGCGTTCCCCTAGTCATAACCTTCCTTATTGTATCCATACCCAAACTGGAGGTTACGGACTTGCTCCTAAGTATGTTCCCTGTCTAAATCATACAAATCAGCGACTATGGAGGAATGTATCCACATTGTTAAAAGCACCCATAATATCCAAGAAGGATGCCATAACATATCCCTTCTTGTCAAGCGTATCCAAAATTGTTCCAACAGTATTATGTAGGGATGTTTCCACCGACCTTCACCTCCAGAAGTTATCTGGAGTGAGGATATTCCTGACATGTGCATTAAACAAACTTTTTAGCGTTTTTAGTAAAAACGATGACAGACTAATAGGTCTATAATCCTTTGCGGTAGCATGGTTAATCCTCCCCGCCTTAGGAATGAAAAACACTCTTACCTCTCTCCATTCTTTAGGAATATATCTCATTTCCAGGCTACCTTAAAAATCCAGCCAGGGCATGTGAACGATATCGACCTCTGGAGCAGTCCTGGAAAAATGCCATCCGGCCATTGTGATTTATAGGGCGTAAAAGAAGACACCGCCCATATAACTTTCCTGGGAAAATGCCATCCGGCCCTTGTGATTTATAGGGCGTAAAAGAAGACACCGCCCATTTAACTTTCCTTTCTGTCACAGTAGAGCAAATTAGATTGCTTGGCCAGGTCCGAGAAGCCACGAAATACTCATTCTCTGTACAACCTGGAAATTACATATTCACTCACTAGGAGTACTACCCTTTATAAATTTAGAAACTAAAATGTACCATAAATTTAAAAACGAATACCATTTGAAAAAAAGTAACAACAAATTAAAAAAAGGGTACTTTAGTAAGTACCAAATCAGAAAAAAACACTTTAATTCAAAGAAAACACAAATTTTATCCTTAATTATTCTTCAATAAAAAAATTTAATTGTAAAAATTACCAGAACTTAAAAAACAGTACCAACATTAAAAAAGTACCAACATTTAAAAAAGTACCAAAATTTAAAATATGCACAAACTAAACAAAATCTAAACTTTGTTATAATAAAAGTTAAAAAAAAATGTTAAAGAAAAATATTTCCAATGTGTGGTTGTTAAAGGATAATTAAGAAACGCTTAGAAATTTACTTTTACTTACATAGGAGTATATTAAATAAACGCTATAATTTGTTTGTACAAATATGTGACAACCACTAACAGACCAGTATCTACTTATACAAATTTTTATACCTGTCAAAAAGTACCAAATAATTTTTTCCTAACAATGCCATACTTAAAATATTTGTGTTTTTAAAACATACTTTTTAGTTTAACAACTTTCCATTATGATGTCATCGTAAAATACAAGAGTTTTTAAAAAAATTTGTTAGTACGAGTACTTAAAAAAAAAAAATGAGAAAAACTTAGTCCATTTATCTGTCATCCACCTGTACAAATACTTTAAAATGAAAATTGTAAAGTTTTTCTTGCTTTCATTTTCCTCCATAAGTAGTTGCTGTTATTGAAAATGACATTTAAGTTCAGAATTTTTCTACGAAGGCACAGATTTTTTTTAAGTTGTTAAATATGTACCAAAAAATTTGCATGACATAAAAGGAAAAATGTTTTAAAGAAATATTTTTCGTTAAACACAATACGAGTAAATAATAAAAAAAAAAATGTTCTGATTTTATTGTGAAGACAGCTGGTACAGGTTATAAGAATAACCTGTAATAATATCCCCGTTCTTACGGGGATAAGAATCGCAAATTCCAAGTAAGTAAGCTGATGCATTCACAAATCAAGCCATCAAAGAATAGCAAAACTTTGTAACTTTAAATGCAAATTAACTTTAATGTTATAGACTCTACATTATATAGGTATAGGTGTTAGGGATAATAAAGGGTGGTCCAACCAAAACGCACGATATTGATTGTAAATAAAACAAAAAGTTTTCAGAGAACTATCTTAATATATTTTATTATGATAAAAGGATGTACGACAATTATGCGTGAAACAAAATATCGGCCAAATAATCGCCACGACTTCGGTGACATACCTCAATCTGTCGGTGAATATTTTCAATGAATCTGAGACATAACCAATTATGTCTCAATGTCGTTAATGTGCCGAATTATCTCATCCTTGAGCTCTTGAATTGTTATTGGCTTATTGGCGTACTTTTTTACTTTTAAATATCCCCAAAGAAAGAAGTCAAACGGTGTCAAATCACATAATCGTGGAGGGCAATTAACATCGCCACGACATGAGATAACACGGACATTGAATTTCTCGCGCAAAAGAATCATTCTTTCGTTGGCTAAGTGGCAGGTATATATTCTCAATTTCTGGCCACAAGAAGTCCGTTATTATCTCGCAATAGCGAACACCATAACACCGGTAACTGCTTAGCCGACCTCATTTTCGAACTATCGGGAAACAACAGCAATGTTTTCCGGAGAACGAGTTGGGCGAGCATGCACAGGTGTTTTCTGGAATTTGCGCACAATTCTCCCGATTGTGGGCACTTTTTGTGGTTTATGCTGACCAAAAAAATCACGAAGTGTATTTTGATTTGGACGCCCATTTTCGTAAAAGGCTTCAACAATCTTAACGCGCTGCTCAATTGTGTACCTCCCCATGGTTGAATTTGTCAAGCACTGGAACAAAGAAATGTCAAATTAAGTTGGGCAAAAAACTTGGCGTTAAAGTGTGACTCACAATTAACATCCTGCATTATGCTTGGACCACCCTTTATTATGTCAAAAAACTAGCCTAAAACCATCTTTTATGGTGCCACAATTAACGTGAATTCGCTTTTTAAGTCAAAATTAGAATGTTTATCCTCAATTGCACTGTATCATCTGGTTACTTTAAATGTAAAATATTTAAGATTTTACTTCAGACAGTATACATTCTAGACTATAGACGTTATTTTATGACCTTATTAATTTCCTCGAAATGTTCCCTTCTTATCTACATCTGTACTTCGCTATTCATTATTAATGTGTCATTACGATCAGCAACTTCCTGTTGCACTTTCTTTTTCTGAGATAGTCTATCGTCTGGTGTAATTGTCTCATGGTATTCTGCCCACCTGCTTCCTCTGCTGTTTTTGCTAGCCCTTCATGGAACTTCCCTTTGTCTCTTTTTGCAGCTTTCTTTACCTGTTTTAGCAGCTGTTGGTATTGCTGCCTCGTAACGTTGTTATTAGTTAGGTAGGTGGGTAGAAGTGGCTGGCCCAAGAAAGGCCACACGTAGGCCAAGAAATAGACCGTTGTGATGCCACAATGGATCGTCATCATCGTATAATAAAATCGCTAAACGTCCTAATGTCCGTGCCCGACAGCTCCGTGAGATTAGTCGCATGGTGGAAGCCAATATGCCTCCTTTTGCTGCCACATAACGCCGGACATGTGCACAGTAGGTGGAGAATTGTTTCTTCCTCAGACGAGGCATGAGTGCCTATTGTACAATGCCCAGTAATGACACTAACAACTGCGCTGAGTGTGCTTCTTTAGAAATTGAGCAGATCTGTTGTGCGCTTGAGATCCAGCTTTGGCCAGATTTGCTGCGCTATCTTGCCCATCTCCAAAGCTGTCCATACGGCATTGACAGATTCTAATACGGCATTTTGAATTATAAGCTTGTAGGTCCCTATTGAGATGCCCAATGTAGAAAATTCGCTCGTAAGTTCGATAGTTGTGCTGTGCTTGGCTAGTTCATCACCCCTACAGTTTTTCAGAATATCACTGTGAATTGCTACCCACATCAAATAAATATTATGCTGCTCAGCCATCTCGCTGAGAGATCTGCGGCAATATAAAACCGTTCTTGAGGTCAATACGTGAGTTCGCAGAGCTTTCACAATCGCCTGGCTATCCGAAAGTATGCTAATGTCTCTCTTGGAGACGTTCCTCTTTCCAACGATCATCAAAGCAGCTCGTATGGCCGATACCTCTGCCTGAAAAACGCTACAGTGTTCCGTTAACCTTATAGAATGAGCTATATTCGCCAAGTCTGAGAAGATGCCTATACCCACCGCTCCATTCAACTTGGACCCATCCGTGATGATCTGCTCAGAATCTTTACTTACATTCGCCCATTCCTTTCAGTCCGGAATCGTAGTGCGGAACTTCATTGAGTAGTCATACTGTGGTGTTGTATAGTCAATTCTCCCAAAATCTCTCAAAATTGTCAGGGCCTTGAGTGACCCATATTTAAATCGCGCATTGGCCAGTCGCCCGCAGACGCTGACTTGTACCCGCCGCTGACCCCTTACAATAAAGGTGCAGCGGAGGGAGATTTAGGATTAACTCCATCGCCGATATGGGCGTAGTAGTTAGCTGCAGTTGATAGTTAGCTGCAGTTTAAGTTCCCTTCTCTAAGAGATCAGACTCCAAGTGTCGTTTGATATCAATGCTTTTCTATATGTTTACACTACACCCAGTGTTTCTTAGCGACCTGATTATATGTTGCGTGATATCTTCCCATTTATGGTGTTGGTCTATTGGTAACTGTTTGCGCATTGGCATGGCCAAGGCGTTTCTGTTCGTCTTGTGACTCCAATTGTTCTTCTACGAAATTTCAGTTTGAGGATGATGTCGCCTGTGATAAGCTCGTGATCACTGCCGATGTCATCGTCTCTTCTATTTCTTACAACCGCCAAAGAGCTTCTTTTTTTTGCTCATATATGTGATCAACCCGATAACGTGAGTTGTTGCTTGGCGATGTCCATGTGTACTTAAGAGTCTCCTTATGCGGGAAGATGGAGCCAACTATGGCTAGATGGTATATCCCTCATGGCCCTATTAGTCGTTTTCCATTGTCGTTTTCAACTCCACAACTGTGCGTTCCCATGACTGAGCGGATGTTGGTGTTGTAGTTGTAATTCATCCATCTTAGTGTCCTCGGCATCTTTTATTGAGGCATAGCACTGTATTATAATGATGTGTCTTACTCTAAACTTAAATCGAGCCATTATCACACAGTCGGATATTGGTTTCCAGGTTTTAGGAATGCTCTTCACTTTCTTCGACATTATGATACCGACTTTGTCTTTGCCTTTACTACCTTTTCCACTGTAGAATACAGTGTTACCATTCGTCGTAGTAAGTTCGCCATTACCGTTACATCTCATCTCACTTATGACTTAGACGTCGATCTTACATGATGCTATTTGATGTTCTAGTTGGTCACGCCTTGATGTCTCACGAAAAATTCGACCATGCCATTGTGCAATGCGCATTCTATTTTGTGTGCCAAATGTTGTTGCCGTAAGATCATATCGTTCATTATTTTGCCTTGTGTTGGTTTCGTTCATCTGTTTTTATTATTCCAGTTAAGTAGGTGATTAGTCTGCTTTAACCTGTCCTAGGGTGATGCGATGGCCATCTGTCAACGTCTCAATGTAATTGTGCAGTGGTGGGTCTTGATTAATAGTACTGGCCATTGTGTGCTAAGTGTGACCGTTTCGCAGTAGGTGGCGCCTTCTTGATCAACCATATTCTGCTGCCACTTTTTTGGTGTTTATGTTAATGCCAGAAGTAATTTAGGATGTTAAGGAACTACCGATGAGTTGCAATAGAAGCCTCTTATTATAAACCTACGAAGACTGCGATGCAAATTTTCTTGCCTCTGCCGGGACTCGAACCTAAAATTCTTCGGTTTGTTTTTCACTGCAGTACGCTACCTACCAAAATGAATGTTGTTTCATGTATTAACTTTAGTGCAAGATTATAAGAGTTTTAAAATGTGTATAAGAGTTTAATGCTATGGATATTCCAATTTATTCCGCTTAAACGAAAAGTTTCCAAGTGGATATTGTTTTGTGGATTAAATATAGAGCAGCAATATAAGAGTTTTTAAATACATATATAAAGGGTCCGCCAAATAATTTTTTTTTTGAAAATGCTATAAAAAAAAAAAACTACTGAATATTTTCTCAAATTTCTTTTTTTATTAGAAAGTACAATCCTTCCGGTTAATTATGGAAAATAATATCATTCAAATGGCTGCCTCGGCTGGCCATGCAGTAGCCTACACGATCGGTGTAATTTTTAAGCACATTATCGATTGTGTGCAGCTTTCACCAATGGCTTGTACTTTAAAACGTCAATTGTCTCTGGCTTTGACGGCACCCCACAAATAATAGTCCAACGGTGTCAAATCGCAGCTCCGAGGTGGCCAAACGACATCAGCTCTGCGGCTGATAATGCGATCTTCAAAAACAGGGCGCAAAATATCGAGTGTAGCTTCGGCTGCGTGGCACGTAGCGCCTTCCTCTTGAAACCAAATGTTGCTAATATCCTCCTCTTCAATTTTTGTGAACAAAAGTTCGTTCAACATGGCCCGATAACGATCGCTATTGACTGTAACGACCACTCCTTTCTCATTTTCGAAGCAAAATGGCCCAATTATGCCTCTGGACCAAAATCCGCACCAAACAGTGAGTCGTCTTGGGTGTATCGGCTTTTCAATGTATGCGTGCGGGTTTTCTGTACCCCAAATACGACAATATTGCTTGTTTACATACCCGCCAAAATCAAAATGAGCTTCATCTCAAAAGTAAAAGTTTTGACTCATATTAATATAGGAGGGGATTTGTTATAAGAGTTAAAAATAATGTATTTCTATCTATTATATGCTTCAAATGAGCTTATAATCAAGTTTTTTAACTCTTATACAAACTTTTTTAACTCTTATATTGATATGAGTTAATTGATTTATAAAATAAAAATTTGTTTTTATTTATATGACTTCAATGCCATATTTTCTTACAATCCCTTTGTTGATGCACACAATTTCATTATAAATTATTGCAATTTCTTTCACATTTAACACCTGACTTCGGTTCGTAATAAATCCTCTAATTTCATTGCAATTTGTAGACTACGTGCAGCTTATAAATCTTTAAGAAAATAATTTTTCTCATCCCATTCTAATAAACCCAGGAAAATGCATAAATAAATGCTGGAAATACTAAGAAAAAAAAAAATAAATCACTTTGTGAAAAATTGAGCAAAATAATACAAAAAAACTGTCTCTCCAAAGATTTCATAAGAAATTGTTAAAAATAAACCAAGACTCGTAAGCCTTTAAGCAGGGGAGGGAATTTCCAAAAATATTATAAATCTTAGCAAAACTACATTTCATTCTGTTTAACTCAACAAAGTTTTATTATATTTTTTGTTTGGCTTTTGCTTTCTCTCTCCTTTCACACAGGCATTTTGCGTAATCAAAAAAATCAAGCAACTCAATTTGTAAACTTGTTGAAATGTTACTCTAACGTCTTGGCATCAAGGGCGTTTGTGTAATAGTATTTGCGGTTTTGCACATGCTAATAAACTTTATTGTGGCCTAAATGTATGAATGAAAAAATATGTTGAAGAAAAAGTCTTAGAAAAATTCTTGAGTGAAACAAAAAGAAAAACAAAAAGATTTTTAACAAACATTTCCATTATTTGGGATTTGGAGAGAGAAAATAAAAATGAAAGAAAGTGATGTTACTGAGATAACAAGCCATAGACTTATTATCTTACAATTTCCTAAGTTTGAAGAACAAATCACAATGAATAGCAAACTTTTTTGTTAATCATCAACGAAATAAAATGGCGTTATAGAAATGGAGTAGTTATAAGCTAATTATAGTATAAGAGTTTTATTTTATTGCAGAAATTTTATTTTTTAGGATCTAGTTCCCTATATTGAATGTGTTTTTTAAAAACTTGTTACTTTTTTTACTTTTTCTTTCTCTTATACAACTGTTTTTAAAACTCTTATAATCTTTAGTATATATATTTTATAAACCTTATATAATATTATTACGAAATTAAAAATGTCTAAATTGTGTATATTTGGTAGTTATATGTCACCCTGTCAATGCCGTTCTTATTTGCGTATTTGGCAGCACTTACGTATGAAAATAAAAGATGATCGATATTTCCGGAACTTTGCAAACTGTAGGCAATTATGTATAAATATAGGGTCCGCAAAATAATCTTCTTTTTTTTTGAAAACAGGGCGCAAAACATCGAGTGTAGCTTCAGCTGTGTGGCACGTAGCGCCGTCCTGTTGAAACCAAATGTTGCTAATATCCTCCTCCTCTTAAATTTTTGTGAACAAAAATTCGTTCAACATGGCCCGATAACGATCGCCATTGACTGTAAGGGCCACTCCTTGCTCATTTTCAAAGAAAAATGTCCAATTATGCCTCTGGACCAAAATCCGCACCAAACAGTGACTCGTCTTGGGTGTATTGGCTTTTCAATGTATACGTGCGTTTTATCTGTGCCCCAAATGCGACAATTTTGCTTGTTTACATACCGGCCAAGATCAAAATGAGCTTCATCTGAAAAGATGTTTTTTTTTTTTTTTTGACAAAATCGGCATCTTCTGTAAGTCGATCGCTAGCCCACTTAGCGAAGCGAAAAAATCACACACAATCATATTCGTTCAGCGGAAGGATAAAACTAATTATCTGTCAAATCAGACATAAGCTAAGTGTTACCATTCACGAAATAGTGCTTATTTCTTTAAAAAAAAAATCGTTATATGGCGGACCCGTTATAAAGCGGTTGCTTTACCTACAAGTTGGTTAGTTATCATTTGGCTGTCATAAAGTAAAGTATGCTTAGGCGCAAATGAAAAATGTTGTATAAGCGAATATCAATTTGGTGTATTAAGACAAAGTGTATAAACGTTATAGTGCAGTAAATAAAAGAAAACTGTAAAACAACAACAAACGTGGAGTTTATTTTATTTTAACGCAATTTAAATGAACTCAAATATTTTAAAAAGATTAAAACGTAACAATATTCATTTAGAATTATCGATCAATAATTTTTTTTTCTTAGTCAAATAATCAATAAAATCACTTTTATTGAATAATTTTTTATCCAAAATTTTATTATTCCCAAACTGTGGGTGGGATTTGAAGAATACCGTAAAGCTATCTCCTCAAATATTGTTTTATGATGATATGGTAACGCATTGATACTAGTAAGCAAAAAAATTCATTTAAATGGCAATTCGGTGATTTCCCGTTTTGTATATGGAAAAAGAAAAAAACTGTGATGATGCTAGAACTTTTAGCTCTATTGGTAGAGCAACATTTATGGTTGCAGGTATAAAGTTTTCGTTCGATTAGTTAACATCACAAAATAAAAAAAATATTGATTTTCTAATGACATATTAAAAAGGTGTCGAATTAGGTGTCGAGCTTGATGCATACCTTGGATTATAAGTCTCGTGGAGAAAATCTCACCAGCTTGTGGAATGAAAAAAAACGAAGGACCTATTTTTCGAGCAACAATGAGTCTCAAGCGATTTGCGAACATATCAAAGTGCCTACGGTTTGACAGCTCTGAAGATAGAGAAGAAAGACTTCGTGACAAGCTAGCATTGATAAGAAACGTTTGGGACAAATGGACTAATCAGCTTAAAATATTTTACAATCCACATGAAAATGTTACTGTAGATGAACAATTGGTGTAATTTCGAAGTCGGTGCAGTTTCAGGCAATAAATTCCATCAAAGCTCGCCAGATATGGCATAAAAATTTTGGCACTTTGCGATTCCACAACTATAAAGAATCTTGCCATTGAACAACTTTGTCGGAATATAACATTAGTTGGCGCTGTCCGTAAAATAAAACTGTTTTGCCATCAAAAATTCTAGATATGAAAAAAGCCCGTAGTGCACTCTGATTTTTTGTATTCCAATGATATAACAATAGTATCCTATGTTCAAAGAAAAAAAAAATAAATACCTTCTCCGCTTAAGTTCTCTTCACCATTCAGCCGGTGTAAGAGGTGATGACAAAAAAAGAACTTGAAATAATACACCATTACAACCAAACGAAAGCTGGAGTTGATGCGCTTGACCAAATAGTTGCTAATTACACATGTAAGCGCATGACTAAGCGATTGCCTGTTCCAATAAAAATTTCAGACGCAGGCTTTATCTGGTAGAATTGGCAGATCAGCTAATAAGGGAGCAGATTTTGCGAAGAAAGGTTTTTCCACATGGACCATCAGCAAAAAATTTTATTGAAAATAATCAAGAATAATCAAGAACAAAATGATCGCATAGGTGCCCGACTATGTTCCAAACAAAATAGTACAAATTCACCATTATCTCGTAATTTACCAAATAAACGACAGCGGTGTTTCTGTTGTCAACATGGAAGGAAGCATTCTACTAAAGGTGATTCTTGCTAAAACTTTTTCTATAAAGAGCTCATACGATACGCAGATGACACCATCGAAATCCTTAAATACTTAATTGTTAAAATTGTTCAGTCCTGCAAAAATTTGTACTTAATCAATATCTCGAAAACAAAATTCATGATTGCTAGCAGAAAAAATGTTCCATATGAAGGTGCTATTGAAAGAGTCTCAAGTTTCAAGGATTCAGGTAGATGGTTAACTGATGATTGGACATCTGACAAAGAACTCGATGTTGATTTAACAAGGCAAAGGAGATTCTTACCAATCGAGAGTTGGACAGAAATTTAAGATTACGTGTGGTATGGTATGCTAGGTTTGGTCTGTTATATGGTCTCTTATATGGCCTTGAAACATGGACACTGAAGAAGCTCATATGAACAGAATGAAAGCTTTTGAGATTTGCATATATAGGAGACTTTTAAGAAGCTCTTGGGTAGATCATAGAACAAATAATGAAGTTTTTTAACGCATGCTGACAGAAAGAAAACTTCTTCAGACAGTTAAAAGACGAAAAGCTACTTTTTTAATTTCATTATGAGGGGTTTCAAATATCAAGTATTAAAGCTCGTGGTTGAAGGTAAAATCGAAGACCGAAGAGGAAATATAGAGGAATATTCCAATTATAATAAGCAAATTGTATGAAATGGAAACACTTATAATTGTATTGTAAGAATGTATTGCATTTTTTTAAACGAAAATAAATGTATGTGATCGCTAACATCCTGTAAAGCAGGCGTGAGCAACCTTTTTAATCAACGGGCTAATTTAAATTTTTAAATTTTTTGCATAAAGTAACACTTTTTAATAATTTACAAAATTTTATTTATAATAAACATTAATATAAAAAATTAAAAAGAAATAAAGATTTCACACACATGTTTTAATGCAAAAAAATTCAAGTATTTTTAGTGAGAAATTTGGCACTATTTTTTCGATACAAGCTGATCGATATCAGCTGGAATTGATGAGATGGCTACACGTACGCAGCTTTCTAATCGTGCATCACTTAGTCTTGATCGGTGGTCGTTTTTGATGAATTTCATAGTTGAAAATAATTGTTCGCACACATACGTACTTCCAAACAGAGACATCATCTGATTTGCATTTTTCGTCAAAAGCAGAAATTTCTCAGGGCTGCTCACATATGATTTATAAAAGTTTTCGATGTTTACTGAAAGAAATAGATTTTTTAAATCGGTATTATTCTGCATGTCAATCACTTCCATTTGAAACTCTTTGGGAACTGTATCCACAACGATATTAAATGGTGAGGAAAACATTTTTAGTGGAATCGCTGTCTTCTCAGTTTTGAACATCTCCAATCGTAATTGAAATTCGTTGATTAAAATTTTTATATATGGTGCGTATTTTTGAGAAGTGGTAACGTTTTCTTTTTCTAAATGTGGAAAGTGAGACATATTATTCTGCAAAAGATGCTGTTTCCACATTTTTAATTTACACTCAAATCCCTGAATTTTATCATACAAGTTATGAATAAACAGTCCTTTGACTTGAAGTTCAATATTAAGATCATTGAGATGCTGGGTCATGTCGATAAGAAACCCAAAGTCGCACATCCATTCTTTATTACCAAAATGAGGGAGGTCATATCCCTTCATATCCAAGAATAATTGTATTTCGCTTTTTAAGTTGTATACTCTTTTAAGCATTGCACCTCTACTAAGCCAACGCACTTCGGTATTAAAAACCACATCGCCATATTCACTTTCTAAATCCTTTAGGAATTCTTTAAACTGGCGGTGACTTAACGCTCGCGACTTAATAAAATTAATTAATTTAATTATTGGTAATGTTACATTTGGCATACTCCATCCCTTCCTGTGGCCTTATTAATGCCTTGAAACAGCCTTCCTGATACTCCAACCTGCATACTTGACATTGCTCGTGCTCCATCTATCGATACACCCATAATCTTTTCTAATAAAAGTAATTTTCCAACACAAACTTTAATTCATTGTATAAGTCTGTGCCGGTTGCAGTTCCTTGCATAGGAATCATTGAACACAATTCTTCGGTAATATTAAAATTGGAGTCAACACCACGTATAAATATAGCCAGCTGTGCTGTATCGCTAATATCGGAACTCTCATCAAGTGCCAAAGAACAGTCTTCGAATTTTGCAATGCGTTCACAAAGCGTTGTTGCTATGTTCTCAGGTATGTATTTTTTCAGGAAATGCTATTTCTACGACAGCAGGCAGACATTCTTTTATCATCTCTCCATCCGCGAAGGGTTTCATTTTTTTGCCTGTATTTGACTGACAACATAACTAGCCTTTACCGCGATATTTGATAAAGCAGTTTGATTTGTAAAAAATCCTCTTGTTTTACGAAGTATTTCTCCATTTGATTAAACTTATCTATCCGGAGTTGTCCTGTTCGGTTTTTGTATTGTTGTTCATGTTTTGTATCGTCATGCCTTTTTATGTTATATTCTTTTAAAGTCGACACAGTTTGTGAACATATTAAGCATACAGCTTTATTTTTGGCGAAAGTGAAAAAATAACCAAATTTCCACTTTTCTTGGAAATTCCTGTGCTCATTCGCAATCGTCCGTTTTTTGGGTTTTCTTTTCAGACATTCTATTATGGAAAAAAAATTTTAAAGTTAACAAAGTTTGGGGAAAAACTTAATTTTGAGTAAAGAAAATTCCAATATTACCTTTTCGACAATAAAATTTCACTAACTTTTTCAAGAAATACAAACATTTTTAGTTAACAGCTTACCAGTCTGACTAATTGTGTGACAGAAGCAAACACAAATAACCACAGAGGCGGTGCGTTCGTATTTGATGTTTGAACAAAAGGGAAATCCCCCGTTTTACATTAAATAGAAATATGTATGCACAAATTAGTGTCGCCAACACTTCTTTTCAATTTCGCGTTATACAAATCACAGTTTCACGATGAACTGTGACGGAATTCTATTTATATCGTGTTGTAGAAATACCACGTTATGCGGGGTTTCCCGTAATTAATTTTATAATAATATAGTCGCAATTAAGACGATGTGAGTTTTCTTGCATAAAATTTAATTTTATGTACATATGTAATACATATGTAGAGAACATAAAAGAGTAAACATGTTCATGTACTTGATATTTGTTTTAATTTCTTGTTCGTAATTTTTTATTTTTTTAAATTTTTTAATATGAATATTTATTTATGCTGAAGGCTAGTTAAACGGGCCGCAAGTGGCCCGCGGGCCGCGTGTTGCTCATCCCTGCTGTAAAGGATTGCAGCGTAGAAAGAAAGATACAAAAACTTAGAGGTCTTATTATAAATATTCAAATGTTTTAAACACTTTTCAATATTTCTGTAAAAATTACAAACTATTTTGTACAGTATGTTGAATCTCTTATTTTAAAACTCTTATAAAAAGTAGAAAACTCTTATACAGAAATTTAAAACATATACTTAGTTTTTGAAAACGTAACATATTTTTAAAAACAAAATGTTAACGTAGAATATTTTTAAAATATACAAATATTTACACATACTTTTTATATTTTTGATACGAAAATATAAAACTCTTATACAAATATTATAATTTTTTTTTAAAATAATTTTTTATTTTTTTGTAACACTTAACTTCTTAAATGCCTTTTGTAGGGTATTTGATGCCATCAAAAACTAAAAATCTTATTATAATAAAGAAAATTGAGTCTTAAGAGAGCCAACGAGATTTTTTTTCTTCTTAAACATGATTGTTTTTCTTATTATTTCACTAACATGCTCAACCATATGTTAAGGCGTTTTGAAAATAACTTATATAATAGAGAGTTTATTTGTTGTAACCGGAAAAGAAAAAATTGCCGAAATACTACATATCATCAAAAATAAAGGGTAATCACAGTTAATACAAAAAATAAGCCCGTTAGGCAACTTTTGGTTTAAGAATTCAATAGAAAATTCTTAGGCTATGACTGTTCCTAATGTTTGAATTAAACTCTTATATTTTCATCACTATTTGTTTCTACTCCTTTATAGACTATAACAAACCATGCTAACACCTTGTCTTGAGTTTAAGTTTTTTTTCCATTTCTTTCGCTTTCAGTGCATTTTCAATTTCGGCATTTTTCCTTTCAGCTCAACACTTCAAAGTTGACCTCAATTTTCTATTCTTTTTCCTCGTTTTTACTGTATTTTCTTCACCGTTTATTTGAAATTTTTTAGTTTTAGTTTCTCTTTAGTTTTTTTCGGTAGCTTTTATTGAAATAGTAAATTTTTTTTTTCTGCTCATGGTCTCGCTCTCAGTATTGTAATAATTTTCAAAGGATTTTAGTTTTTGGCTTAAAATTACACAAGACCAACAACGCTGGCTTGCTAAACAAAGACGAAGTGTTTCATGTTACAAACTTAAAAAAAAAAAATTCAACAGACTATTCCATTTGATCCCTGTACAAGCATAGAAAATCCTTAAAAAGATGGCGATGTAGTCGGCAAATATAAAGTGAAATACAAAAAAGAAAAAATATCAGGGACCAAAAATGTATGCAGGTTTGTTACAACAAATCGTTAAAGTAAACATTTAAACATGTGTGTGAGAGTGGTTTTAAATTACTGTGGGTTAAGCTTGTATGAGAGTTTTTTTTTTATTAAAAAAGTAAATTTCTATGATATTTACGGTTTTTTAAGTTATTATTAAAATTTTAAACTCTTATACAAAATCTTAAAACTCTTATATAAAGTCCTGAAACCTTAATACAGCGCCCTTAAAATTGAAAACAAACTTTTTAGACTTTCATTCACAATTCCTAAATTCTTAAAATTATTTTTTTTTACCTTTATGAAAATATGAAACTCTTATACAAAGTCGTTAACTTTTTATTTAATATATTAAGACCTTTTGGCAAATACTTAACTGTTTCCTTTTGTTTTACTTAATTTGTGAATTCGAAAATACTTAAAAACACATTTTAAACTCCCTAACAAAATTTTGAAACTCTTATACAGAATCTTTTAATCATTTTCAGCATATTTTTCAATAAAACTGTTTTGCGCTTTATAACTAGCTACCAGTACTATTAAAGAGCGGAAGTAGTGTTCAGCTCTCAAAATTTTTATATGTTTTTCTACCTGTTCTTGCCATAGTGCATGTTTTTGAAATAGGATTTAAAAAGATACTCGTATGCAAGTGTTTCTTTGGAACTATTTTGCATTTCCTTTAATATACGAGGGTGAGGCTAAGTCTAAGAGATTTTCAAAAACTAAGCTGATTAAATGAATTCTGAATATAAAGAATGCAAAATATATTTCCTTTTCTCTTGTATTATTTGTACAGAAAGAAAGCCACTTTTATGCTGGTATTTTAGCTTTAGAAACCTTTTATAAGATGAAAACGAGGCGAAAATGGCTCTAAAAAAATCTAACGTTGAGTTTTTTAGAGGTGTGAAAAGCATTAGCAATAAAGCTTTGAAAATTATATTTTATGGTTGTATTTTAGAAATTATAACTTTTGTATAAGAACTTTTAAATATTGTATCAGAGTTTTACTATGTTGTGTTAACGTATTAAAATTTTGTACCAGAATTTAAAAATTCTGAAAACATAGTTTACCAGTCTTATACAAAACCTAAATATATTTTGAAGAACTTTGCATTCTTCATTTTTTATATTTAATTTTGAACTTCGTACAACAGTCTAAGAATTGTGTATTAGAGTTTTATTATTACTTATACGAATTTTGATATTGATTTATAAGAGCCTAAACTTGTAAATATAAGAGTTTAAAATTTTACGATTATTTGTATAAGAATTATAAATTTTTTGTTTAATGATTTAAAAAATTTTGATGATTTTTATTTTCTTATATATTGTATAAGAGTTTAAACATTCGTCTAAACATTCGTTTAAACAGTTTATAATAAATTGGCTATATTCATAAATTGTACTCATATGTAGTCAGTTATTTAGTTAATTACAACGATTATCCAGACACTGATCCAGCTCACTTGGGTCCAATACTAATCCCACTGTGATGAACAGAGAAGATAGCGTCCAAGCGGGCCTACATTTCAGCGCCGCCCGGCCCGAAACGAACCAACTAGACGAACGCGCAAAGAAAGAAAGTCAGCTGACATTTACATCAGCTAGGTCCGGTATGGCATGCGGAAACAGACTGCCAAGAAAAACAGTTCTAATATCCGAAAGATTCGGACACTGTCCGACAGTGTCCTCCTCTTCTAAAACCTGACAACTCCTACAGTAATCCGTGAACCAGCCTCTCAGCATGCGCACCAGATACCCAGTGCCAAGTGATAACAGCCACCAGGATTCGCAGCCTATGTCGCGGCAATCTTAAGATAAACTCCAAACGAGTCCAAGCATATAGGAGACCGGTTTGTCTTGAAACAAAGTACGTGAGTTCATTCTCATACTGTATCTGTGCCATACCCAACATGTATCCCAGAACCAGAAGTCTGCATGAAAAAGCGTCATCCCAACTAGATGGTTAATTCATCGTTGCCAGAAGAGTGCCTTCCCTCGCTAGTTCGTCTGCCACACAATTCCCCAAGTGGCAGAGTGACCCAAATAATTCGGTATTCACATACCAGTCGAGTTGCAGAGTAGACACCGGAGAGCGCCCTGATCGCAGTCCAACTATTCATACAGATCCGGATATAAACATCAAATGTCCTCTGGTACAACAACCATTACGCTGCCTTCTTTATCGCTGAAACCTCCGCCTGTAAAACACTGCAGTGATCAAGAAGTTTAAAGAATACTATCACTTTGTATGCAGGAATAAAGACACCGACTCCGAACCATTATGAGGATTTCGAGCCGTCTCTATATAAGTCAACAGAACTGGGCCCAATTACCGGCTATGGTAAGATGTACATAAAGAATATTATACACAGGGAGTTTATACTCAATTTATACCACCAGAGATCGTATCTAAATACCGCAAAATGGCCGCACGCCTATGACCATTCAGACCATGTCCTCGCCATCCTGAACCTTATCGCAGACAGACATAATCGTCATCTGATTAACCATTAGGTGTCTACCGGAAGGTAGTTTAACAAAACAAACAATGCTTACAAAAGAGTGGACCTGAGCGCACCTATAACAAAGATTTTCTTATAAATGAAGTTCTCTATAGGTCTCCACCACACAACCGCACCGAACATAAGTACGGGCTTAGCCACCGTGTCAAAAATCCATTTAGATTTCCTATGATTGAAACTCCAGGACTTTCCAATGGGCTTACGACAGGTGTACAGCGCAACGATTGCCCTTGCCGCCCTCGTCTGAGTGTCCTGGAGCCAGGACAGCTAAGTGTTCAGGATAGTACTTCGTGCTATCCGACAGACCCAAATTTACCCCGTGCAGGCGCGGTAAGAAAAAAGATGGGACTTTGTACCTGTGCGTGAACAGCACCAGTTTCGTCTTCCATTGCTAAACGCTTAGTCCACTGTCGGTGCTCCATGGACTAAGGAGACTAAGAGATGTCTAAAGGCATTGCGGTATTTTGTCGAAAAATTTACCTAAGACTGCCAGAGCAACATTATCCGCATATACACAGTCTTTAATCCCATACAATAGGAGCGGGGATAAAATCCCCCCTTATGGGTTGCCCCTTTCGGCCACCTTATAGACTATGGTAGACCCTATAGTGAAGACAATGACATTGTAGGTTAAGAGTTTCCGTATATATCTAATCACGGACCAATGAACGTTCAGTCCCACTACAGCCGGTCACATTGTTAAATGCCCACTCTGTATCCAGAAATGCTGCTAATGCATATTCCCTGTACTCAATGTCATTTCCAATATACCCCACAAATGAGTGAAGCGTAGTCTCAACAGATTTGACCCTCGTGTAGGCATGTTGGAACGCATAAATAGTTCAGGTTCTATTGTGGTACGTAGATGCAAGTCAATTAACCTTTCCAAAACCTTCAAGAGAACATAAGACCGGCTGTTGGATTTGAAGTCATTTGAACCAGTTTAGGAGCATTTACTCCCCTTAGAAAGCTCAGGTATATAAGACCATGCTAATCATGCCTTATAAATAGCCATTAGCCAAAAAATACTATGCCAGCATTATTCTGAATATCAGAAGGAATAATAATCCCACGCCTGGGGATTTGTTTGAAAAAAAGCTACCCGACGCCACGTGAAACTCAGTGACTAAAAAATATTTGTGTAAGACTTGAACTTTAACTTTGTTCAACTAGTTTCACAAGGTGAATTTTTTAATCTTCTTTTTTCCATGACGATGCTGTAGTATTTATGTATGCTGTAATATTTCGTCATACCCAGTTAACAACATAATAACTGTTGTACAGGGTGGGTGAGTTTGAGGTTAGGAAGTAAATTGGCTGTCAAATGATGAAATGTCAAGAATTAAGCTGTCAATATTTGACACTTATTAAGTAAAAAATTAGGAAATTTTAACTATGGAACGCTACACTCTTGAACAAAGAATTTTAGTTGTGAAAATTTACTATCAAAATGGTGAAAATTTTACTGTATCACTTTGTAAAATTCGAGCAGGTTTCCCTCGTAATCAGGCTTCTTCTGATACCACTGTGTGTAATTCAGTTGCTAAATTCGAGGCTCTCGGTACTGCTGCTGACAATAGATCAAACCAGAATGCTCGTAGTGGCCGTAGTGATGCAAACATAAACTCTGTACAGCAAAGTGTTGAGAATGAGCCTGGAACATCAACGCGTCGACCTTTGCAACAATTTGGCATCACCAGAAGAACTTTGCGCAACATTTTGCATAAAGATCTTTAACTTCACGGTTATAAAGTTAAACTCGAACATTGTTCGAACATTTATATCGATATGAATGAAACTGAATTTGTAAAAAAAAATTATTTTAAGCCCATTTACTTCCTAACCTCAAATTTGCCCACCTTGTATAAGAGTTTTTACAATATTTGTATAAGAGTATTTTAGGATTAAAAAATTCTTATAAATGGGCCAAATATTACCGCTTGAAATTAAAAAATGTTTGTGTTACAATCTATATTTATAGTAATCTTATGCAAAAATCTTAATCTCTTTTCTTTAATTTAACATACCATCCTCGTATGTCCTTTTTTTGTTAGTAATAAAATACAAATATATTTATGGTTGTGTATTAGTTTTGGCCCCATATGCTTAGCAGGGATTTTAAATATTTGCCAGCTTAACATCAACACATTTGTTTAAATAAATTCACCAAATATCCAAACACACAACTACACTTAAAGACTTCCACAAACACATACACACATATGTATGTTATCCTGGCAAAAATTTATCTGTTTAACACTGTGATCTACTTTATTCTTAAATTGGTCCTGATGTATTAATTGTTTTTAAAGGAATTTGTTGAAAAAGCTTAAATAATTAAAATGTTTTTAGAATTTTATGATTTTATAGGTTCTTATTAGGTCATTATATACCTGAGATATATTTGCTAATGTTCTTGTTATTTCACATTGTTGCATGGCTTTGAGACAATATGTTGTTAAAGCCTTAAATGTGTCTTTGAAAGGTAATTGTTTCATATTTTTAGTTAAATATTTTTAATAAAATTTTCTATTTGAACTTGGCTTTATGGAAGACCCCTAAGTGTTTACACGTGTTTGTGTTGAAAAAACATTTGAATTTAAATTCAATTTCTTTTCTTTCTTTTTCTGGTTTGCATGCAAAGTCATGGCCGATTGATAGTTGCGCAACATAAGCCAGGTGCTTCCTTTTTATATTTAAATGCCTTGCAATGGACACATAATTGATCCATGCTACCGATATTAATAGTGGGATGTACATTATAATCAATTGTCGGATCATAATTAAACGCAAGACGCATTAAAGAAATGCGATTGGTATTGTGTATCGCTGCTCTGGAGGCTCTTCTCGCAGCACATTGTTGTTCGATGCGTATTTCGCGATTTTCTTGTAAATAATTTTGTTATAAAACTAACATTCGATTCCTGGCTAGTTCGTTGTCTTTTGCGCACTCCTCTTCTGTCTGCTGTGAGCGCAGCACTCTCATATAATTTGTGTGTCGTGTACGGCGACCAATATTTGCAACGTAATCTTCAATTTAATAAGTTCTTTTTTTCGTTTGACACCCACGAACTTTTCACGAAAAGAGGTTATGTATGAGTCGGTATCGGGATATTAACGCCGCTACACGCCGCCACACGCCGATCAAGCACTTAACGCCTTCAGCAAAACGTAAAATAGGCTTATTGCGCAAATAGAGTTTAAAAAAGAGTGATAGATCTTTACTTACTTTTTTTCCAAAATGATGTTTTTTTTTTCAAAAAAGATGTTAGTTTTCAGTCGGTATCAGGCTAATTAACGCCACTGCACGCTGATTAACGAACCAACGCCTTCGACGAAACACAGCATAGTGCAGTAGTTCTTGAGTTACGGTGCAAAAACACAAAAAAAAACTAAATATTGCGCCATCTGTCGGACGTACTTCAAACTACACAGAAACACTCTTCACGCCCCATAGAGCATGTGTATACAGCTTGGTCGAAATCGGTGCAGTAGTTCTTGAGTTACGGCGCAAAAACCCAAAAAACTATATATTGCGTCATCCGTCGGACGAACTTCAAACTACACAGAAACACTCCTCATGCCCATAGAGCATGTGTATACAGCTTGGTCGAAATCGGTGCAGTAGTTCTTGAGTTACGGCGCAAAAACACAAAAAACTAAATATTGCGTCATCTGTCGGACGAACTTCAAACTACACAGAAACACTCCTCACGCTCCATAGAGCATGTGTATACAGTTTGGTCGAAATCGGTGCAGTATTTCTTGCGTTACGGTGCAAAAACACAAAAAAACTAAATATTGCGCCATCTGTCGGACGAACTTCAAACTACACAGAAACACTCCTCACGCCCCATAGAACATGTATATTAAGCTTGGTCAAAATCGGTCCAGTAGTTTTTGAGTTTAGCGATCATTATTTTTTGTTTTGTGAAATATTTACACCAATTCCTTGCTTTGCGTCGTTTCGTTTTGCGATCTTTCGAAATTGCATCGAGTCTTTATTTTTTGAAATTAAATTTTTTTTTTTCTAAAAGATGGCACTACTTTTGTTTCTAATTGCTCCATGCCTCCAAAACTCGGGGATTCCCTTTTCACTTTGTTTTGCCAATTTTAGTTTCAATTAGTATGTTGTGCTTTATTCTTATAAATTTTTATGGGTTGTTTCTGGTTACAAAAAAGATAAATATTTTTCCAATTTATTTACTCGCAGAGTTATATTATTATTTTTACATCAGGGTTGGCAAAAGAGGGTTTTTTTTTTTTTTTTTTTTTTTTTTTTTTTTTTTTTTTTGAGACCAGCACTCACGGTTAACCCCTACTCATGCAGTGAATTGTGCTCGTACTAGGAAAATAAGTTGTGGGAAGTAGGATAGAGTGAGCAGTGTTTATGGACGTTCGATTTGAATTTGCTCATGTCGTAAGTGGCAGGAAAGACATTCGCAGGAAAATTGTTCCACAAACGAACAGTGCGACCAAAGGACGAATTCTCCCTATAATGCGTTGTGCGATTCACCGAATAATCAACTACAAAGGGATGCGCTCTACGAGAAATACGAGTACTACGTAAGAATATATGATTACTAGGAATTAGTTCCCTAATTTCGTCAGAACACATTCCGTTATAGTACCGATAGAACAATGAAACACACGTCACATTGCGACGATGCTCTAATGAATCCATAGAGTTGGCTACCCTACCGTCATTAATAATAAACTTCGCCCTCTCCTGTACTCGGTCGAGAAGCTCCGAAATAGACTTTTAAGCACCGGCCCATACATGAGAATTGTATTCCATTTTCGGTCGGATATAGGTCTTGTAAATATTAAGCTTCCTTCGACACTTGAAATATGTGATCATTCCAACGAACGTCACAGTGAATTCTCATGCCCAGAACATCCAGAGCATCTGATTCCTCAATATCCACATTACCCATTGACACAGATGACAGCACACCACCATGTCTGTGTGTTAGAAAACAACATTGAGTCTTACGTGCATTAAAATCCACCCTGTTCGCACAACCCCACTCGGAGAGCTTCACCAGGTCACTTGTGAGTGTGTCGTTCATATTCATCCTTCTTACCCCAACCTCCAAAAGGCTCGGTCTACGATCAAAAGAATGTGAGTGACAAATGTTGCTGTCATCCGCAAAAGAGTAGATAGGATTAGAAGTGAGAAGAAGAAAGTCGTTAAAAAATATTTAAAAAAAGAGTAGGAGAAAGAACAGAGCCTTGCGGTGACATTTCAACCTTTCGATGAATATTTAAACTTTTTTTAATTGAGGCTGATATACAAGATAAGCCTACCATGCTAGAGTTTTGGAAAAAGAGGCTTCTACAAAGCATTTCCATCTTACACGATTTGTTGCTTTTGTCTTTACTTCTTCTCATGTAAGATTGTTTTGCCTTAGTTTTTTGATAATTGTGCGGTCTAGGTATTTCTTGGTCGACCGCGAGCTACTACTATGATTTTTCCTTAAGGTATGGCCAATCCATCTCCATTTTCTTTGCCTTATCTGCTTCAGTATGTGCTCTTCGTTTGTTAAATTCCATACACCTATGTTGCTTATGGTGTTAGGCCAGAATATTTTGTATATGATTCTAAGCCGACCTTGCTTTGTTGAGCCTGTTACTAACGCCTATTTCTGCACCGCCGTTTGTTGCCATTGTGCTTCCAAGATAGCAGAAACTATCTACATTCTCTATTAGCCTGTAGTATAATGTTTTCTGTGCTATTGTTGTTAATTCTCATAGCTTTGGTTTTCATGATATTTATCTCAAGTCCAATATTGCGAGTCAGTTTTTCCAGGCCATTTAATTTTAACTGCATGTTGGAGGTCTTGTGTGAGAGTAAGCAAATACCATTCGCATAATCCAGGTCCTCGAGTTGTCGTGAAAGATTCCATGTTATACCTCTACTTTGTGAATAGACTTCAGTCATGATCTCATCGAGTACGATGGTGAATAGGAGAGGTGAGAGTGGACATCCTTGACTTACGCCAGCGATGCTCCCGTTGTGAATAACCGAGAGTTCAGCATCCTCGTAGATTGCTCGTATTTATTCAGATTATTTTCTGGGGTACTCCTTTCTTCTCAATGCTTTCCATATAACAATCCTTTTGATGTTATCGAAGGCTTTCTTGAAATCGACAAACAGTAGGTATAGAGGTGTACGCCATTCTAGAGACTGTTCTTTTATGATGCGTTGGTATGGTGTTGGCCTGGTCTATGCAGCTCCTATTTGGCCGGAAGCCTACCTCTTCGTCTCGCAATATGTTCTCTAGTTTGTTCTGAAGCCTTCCCTGTATTATGACTGCTAGTATCTTGTATATGGTGTTAAGCAGAGTAATTCCTCTCCAGTTATTGCAATCTTTCAAGTCAGTACGATTTCCACTTGTAAGCTATCTTTGCCTGTAGCTTTATTATTCTTCAACTTCGTTATTGCCTCTTTTGTTTCACTCAAACTGGTAGGGGTACATGCTACGTTCCGTGTATTTTGTATAGGGCCGTTATAGTACATTACGTTGTTTTCAGCTGTGTCCGTTACGTTACTAATTTCCTCAAAATGTTCTCTCCATCTTTGCATCTGTGCATCACTGTTCGATACAATTGTGCTACTGCGATCAGTAACTGCTTGGTTTTGTCTACATATTCTATATGTGAGATAGTCTATCGTCTGGTGCAGTTTTCTCATGTTATTTTGTCCATCTGCTTCTTTTGCTGTTCTAGCTAGATCTTGTAGGAACTTTCCTCGTTACATTGTTATTTAGCAGCAATTTAAGTTCCCTCACTACACTTCGCTACCCTCTACGTATGTAGTAAAATTTTATATTATTTTTGATTTTTAAATGTTTATTTCGTTAAATTTTCTCTTTAAAAAGAAGTATTTTCGTAAGCCTATCGCATATCGTCGATCTTTACATGGATTGCTAAGAATATCACAATTTACTCTGCGTCGTGTTTTTTTGGAACGTAACTACGACGCAAAGTGAGGTATTGGTGTAGCCGAAATATAAAATCAACCTTTAGAAAAGTTTTAATTTAATTAATTAATAACACGCATACATACGTCCAACTACAAAAGTTTAAGTAAAGGGTGGTCCAAACAAAACGCACGATGTTAATTGTAAATAAAACAAAAAGTTTTCAGAGAATTACCTTAATATTTTTTATCCTGGTAGAAGGATCTATGACAATTACGTGTAATACAAAATATCGACCAAATGCATGACACGACTCTGGTGGCAAGCCTCTATCTGTCGGTTAATATTTTTAATGACTCTGCTACATAACTAAGGTTCAATGTCGTTAATGTGCCGAATTAGTACATCCTTTAGCTCTTGAATTGTTTTTGACTTATTGACGTACACTTTTTATTTTAAATATCTTCAAGGAAAGAAGTCTAACGACACACTATTGTGGCGGCTAATTAACATAGCCCCGATATGAAATAACACGGCTATTAAATTTCTGGCGGAAAAGAGTGGCTGCATCCTGTTGGAACCACATATCGTTCAGGTCCATGTTATAAATTTCTGGTCACAAGAAGCTTGTTATCATCTCGTGATAGCGAAAACCATGCATTAAAACAAGTTTGGCAGGTACTCCGAACTCAGACATAGCCTTATACAATTAGCTCTGTATACGACTATCAAATCCAGCTTTATAGTGAACGGGTTTTCTCTAGGATTTGGCGTAATGTGAATATTTGATTAGTTGTGAATATGCCTGGCACAAAATCACACTTCATTTTGATTTTTGAATTCGTGTTACTCTTCATTACTCCAAAGAGGCTTAAGTCCGGTGATTATGCCGGTTAATGAAGTACTTGGAACATATTTTCTTTACTGAACTCTCTCACTAACCTCGAAGCGTCTTTCGGGCCATTATCGCATTAAAACTACCATTGAAATTACATATTTCACTCGGCATTTGGAATTATTTTAATTTGTAATATGTTTTTGTGCAACAAATCAATCCATTAAGTCATCAATTTTCTGAAAGATTCCTATTCCATTTGATGTAGAGCAAGTACGCCCCATTACGTTGCTTCACCTATACTTAAAATTTCTCTACTAAGTATACTTTTACACTACTTTTCACTATACTCGTTATTAATATGGATTTTGACTAGTCTCTAAACAGAGTAAGAAAAGTCGTCATTTTACGACGTAAAATCTCCAAATCGTAACAATAGTTTTTACCTTTTTAAAAACGTGTATTTATGAATTCGTAAATTGCAGTTAAAAAAAAATAAATCTTTGTTTGGTTTTTTAATTAATAATTCTTTATTAACACAGTTTGGTGTTCCACTGTTTCTAATCTTTAACAAACAATAATGATTTCTAGTCTTAATTACTCTTTCTGTTTACACTTTCTTTCTTCCTAAAGATCTTCCAACCCGATCGTTTTTACAACTTAGGTTCGATCACAACTTTTTCAAACAGAGGTTATCCACACTTAACTCTCTCTACTGAGTTAGCTTCAACATAACTGGTTTTTATTTCACGACTAACTTCACGAGTTTAGTCCTTATAAACTCTCTCAACACCGAGCTTAAACCAATAAGCTCTTTTCAAACAAATAACTCCTTCGCTGAGTTGACACCAAATAAACTGATTGTTGTCCGAACGATGTGCTTTTTATATGGCTGAGTAAACAACACTTCGAAAGCTCTCGAAATTCTCGATATTTCAGATAGATTCCATTTCTTTCTTTTATTTTATTTTAGTTCTTATGAAACCGTGCGAATGTAAATATCTACTTCTTTCAGTTCTTGTTATTTGTTGTTGTTTGTTATTGCCTCTTACTTGTTTTCTTTTTCGCCTGTTTTTGTTGTTGCCATTTATTTTTGTTTACTACATTTCTGCTAATGTTCTTGCTGTCGATTTTGTTATTTGTAAACAGCACGTATAGTTGTTTTTGTACCTTCTGTTTACTTTTTCTTAGCGATTTAACAAACGACAGTTGCTCCAAACAGTAACAGTATTTGTCAAATTTGGCAAAAGTGCTTTGTAAGCGTGTAATTTCAAATCCTTATTCAAAATTCGCATGAGTGATGTTCATGAGATGTTCAATTGCTGGAAAGGAAGACGAGTCGGGGTTGACGGCTCTTCTGCCACACTATCGTGGACAACAGCAATGTTTTCCACAGGACGAACTTGGCGAGCATACACAGGTGTTTCTTAACGCGCTGCTCAATTGCATATCCATTTGTACCTCTCCATGGTTGAATTTGTCAAACACTGAAACAAAGAAATGCCAATTTAAGTTGGGAAAAATACTTGACGTTAACATCATGCTTGAGGGGTGGACCATCCTTTAATTACAATGCTAAGTAAGGATCACCATCACCACTTAACAAGGATCTTTACCACAACAACAACAGCAATGTTTTCCTCTGGACGAACTTGGCGAGCATACACAGGTGTTTCTTAACGCGCTGCTCAATTGTATATCCATTTGTACTTCTCCATGGTTGAATTTGTCAAACACTGCAACAAAGAAACGTCAATTTAAGTTGGGCAGAAAACTTGGCGTTAACATCATGCATGATGGTTGGACCATCCTTTAATTACAATGCTAAGTAAGGATTACTAAGTAAGAATCTTTACCACTACAAACAAACAAAAGTAGATTAATTATCTACTTAACTTGAAAATCAACTTGATTACTGAAATTGAAACCAAGCAATGGATGCTTTGCTGATGGAAAACTAATATTGAGGGTGTTGAATATGTTCTCGAAGTCGCTTAATTTTAAGTACAGTGGTGATATCTATTTAATCGACTATTGCCTTTTGACATGGTCGGTACAGGATATGAGTGGATGTAATCGGTACTTCCTTACACTCCCTTATTTAGTATGTGAGGATTCAATTGTTCGATTACGCAAAATGACGTTGTGGCTCTATAATTTCTTCGTTCTGAAAGGTAGGAGAACTTAACCAAAGTCTCAATATAGTTTCGTTTAAATTCAACTTTTTTTGTTTGATTTTTTATTTAATTTTTTTTTTCAGTAAATTTCTTAAATAAATTTATTCTATTTAAGACCAACAAAAACTACTTAAATACCTCTTTAATTTCAGGCTAATTTCCTTCTTTAAAGAAGAAAGAAAGAAGGCAAATAAGAAAAACAATTAAAAAATAATTTATTTTTCTTAAGAGCAAATATATTCTTTACAAAAAAGTAGCAGCCAGACAAAAGTTGTCTTTTACACAAATTCCGATAAAAAGAAAAAAAAAAACGTAAATTCATTTAAAAATTATTTAAAGGCGAGGAATTTTGGCGCCTTTTTAGTACAATAGCAAAGGCAAAGAGAAAACTTAAGGATATAAAGCAAAACTAAGCAAAAGGTCACTGATACTACAGGCAAGAAAGGATATTGTTTTGGCCATTTAGTGTGGTAATGGTCAATATAATTAATGACTTTTTATTGTCTCTACGAAGAGAAATGATAAGAAAGTTTTTTTTTTTTAAAGAGTTGAAAATGTTATGCCTCATTTTGTTTCATTTTTCAATGCATAATAAAAAATCATTTTAAAGTCAAGATAAAATTTAAAATTTATTTGATTTCTTTGCCCATAATTGTCTTTATTATCAATCAGTTCTTTAGATAAATGCCAATTATGATTAAAAAAAATAAATGCCTTACAAGCAGACAATAAATAAATAAATCAAATTAAATTATAATTTTGTTTTATTTTCATTGATTTTGTTTTATACCCTTATATGTATGTACGATATATACACTCTACACTGTCATGCATGCATGAATGACTAAGAAAATTGTATGGCATTGATTACACTGATTGCTTATTTGAAATACAAAAAAAAGGAAGAGATTTTTAAATTTCCAAGATTTTAAAAGATAATATTGTGGCGTATTCTTCTGCTAGAATAGCGTCTCATTATCAACGCCATCGTCAACAAAGTCATTGTCATTGTTATCGTTGTCACTAATAATGTCATATCATTAACTTTATTATCATCGTTTGCTTGTAAGCTATGCTAAGAGTCTTTTTCTATGTCTTCATAAGCGACAATATTATTGCCATCGCCATCATCATCATCGTCATCATTATTGTTTTTGTCATTAACATCAATTTAATGAAAATAAAAACCTTAAATTAACATTATACAGCGTTGCCGGACCAAACTTGGTAGATTTTCGTTTTTTAAAAACGCTTTGATAATTTGATAGGTTTGTTGCAATTTTTTTTACATTTTTCGTAGTTTTTCCTCCTGTAGAAATTTTTGCCCTTCAAAACGCAGTACTCGTACATAATTTAAAAAAATATAACTTTGAATCAAATTAACAACAACTTTCAATAATCATAATAGCCACTGACTGTTAACTGAATGATGTGTGCAACTTTTTACTACAGTTTCACAACAAATTATAGCAAGGAATAGAGATCCGTCAGTAAAGAGATCCGTCGTAGATCCGTCAGTAAACACATCTTCATTCCATTTCTCGATTTCAGGTGGCATAAAATATTACATTAGAAAAATGGTTTTATACAAAATTCCGTATTTGGTTGGATAACCCTTTTGTTTTATAACTTCACTTAGACGATTTGACATGTTTTTTACTATTTTAGCTGTATAAGCTGCAGGAAAACGATCCCATTCTTCTTGAAGCCGCAATTTGCGGATTCGCCGGTCCAGCTCATCCCATAAATTCTCAATCGGATTGAGGTCTGGGTATTGTGCAGGTGGATGGAGAACTTTAGGGCAGTTATAGAGCAACCATTCTTGAATTAAACGCGACTTGTGCTTTGGGTCGTTATCTTGGTAAAATTTAAAAGAATCTAAAACGCCCAGCTTATTTGCACTTTCTTTCAAATTTTGAGGGAGGATATTCAAGTATGATTCCTTATTCATAATTCCACTTTAGCTCCCATACAACCCCACACCATAACATGTCCGTTTCCATGTTTTACGGTTGGTTTTACATTTTGTGGTTGTAGCTCCTCATTTGGCTTCCGCCACACCATTACACGCCCATCGAATCCAAATACGTTATACTTGCTCTCGTCTGCAAATATAACGTCATCCCACCAAGTTTCAGGCTTCTTAATGTACTCCCTGGCAAAACTCAAACGAGCTTTTCGGTTGCGTAAATTAACCAATGGCGTACGACGTGCTACTCGGCCATGAAAACCTTTTTTCTTATGGTTCTTCGTATGGTAGATGCAGATATTTTCTTCTTAAACTCATTGAGCACCTCTGTGACTAATTTGGGAGCACTTAAGCATGGGTTAGATTTTATTTTTCGCACAATTGAACTTTCTTCCCGCTCGGTCAATTTTTTTGGCTGACCTGCCTGCTTTATGAAGTGTATCCTTCCTTCATTTTTGTGCCTTCTGACAATGTCCCCAACTGTATTTGGTTTCATATTCAGAATTTCAGCAATCTCTTTGTACTTTTTACCTTTTTCATAATGGAAAATAACAAGTTTTCGCTGTTCTAAAGGAGTGTTTTATCCTTTGCGCCCCATTTGTATAGTTTGCAGTGAAGTAGAATTTTGGACAGACAAGAAAGGAGGTGTTATGCACTTTTATTAAAACGTATCTCTATATTGCTGGAAAAGTAGCTGAATAACATGTTTTTTGCAAATAGCATATAAATAGGGGAAAAACCGAATATTAATGGCGCTTAGTAAACAGGGTTAATAAGCTTTGATCGATTTATCACGGTTGCAGGGTTACCATGGAGCCATATTTTCCATATATTTGAATACTCATACTGACAACATTTATTTAAGTTTTTGCTATTCTTCTGATTACCTATCCATTTCGCTAATGCCAGGGTGTTATTATCGATAAACTTAAAAACCGAATATTAATGACACTAAATGTATTTCATTGCAAAGATCAAGATTTAGTTGAAGAACTTCATTGCAATCAAGTTTTCGTTGATTCAGTTGTGCTAGTGGCAAATCATCATCGCTGTCGTAATCGTCTGAATCCTAATTTAATAATTTGGACCAAGAATTTTTTAACACTGTGGGTTGTACCTCATCCCATGATTGTTTCAACAATATTATTGCATCTCGAATTGAATGCCGTTTCAAAAGCTTATTAATATCACCACCATCACCAATTAATTGAGATAGAAACTTACTTCTGATCCACTGACTGAACTGCTGCTGTTATCTACAAGCAGAAGAGCTTTTAGGGCCAAATTGTTGTCTTCAGAAAGCCGAATGACCTGTAGAACGAAAACATTAAAAAATATGGAACTTAAAATAGGCATTGGTTAAACATACTTCTTTGATAAATATCTTGTGAAACCAATCATTAAATATCCGGGAAGGCATAAACACATTTTCCGAAAAGTCATAATGAAGTGGGGACGCAGTGTTATAAGGCCATGGGCAATAAAGTCATATGGCCTTATTTCTCAATAGAATTATGGTGATATTGCACTTGGGTGGAGACAATAAAGGCATATGGCCTTATTTCTCAATAGAGTGAGAAATAAAGTCATATGACGTATGAGAAATAAAGTCATATGACTTTATGACTAAGTGACTTATGACTTTATGACTAAGTCATATGACTTTATGACTAAGTCATATGACTTTATGACTAAGTCATATGACTTTATGACGAAGTCATATGACTTTGTGACTTTATTTCTCATTCTATTGAGAAATAAGGTCATATGACTTTATTGCCTCCACCCAAGTGCAATATCACTATAATTGTTTTGTAACCAAAGTGGAAATAACGCCATAATATTGTAGTTGTCATGGTTACAAATTTGCAAAAGAATGAGTTGCCATTATCAATTAAAAACAAATGATTGAGGAGGTGAGGGGAAGGCGGAGCGCGGCCGGAGAGTGATCGCGGCGGGCGCAGGGCCAAATGTTCTATCTGGCAGGCAGCGAAAATATTGACCGCTTTCATCAGCATTATATATTTCCGTTTCCAATAACACTATTTCTGCGATTTTTGCACGAAATCTGTGTAGGATTTGAGTGCCCTCACCAACATCACTCGAAAGTATTTCTCTACCAATTTTTTAAAACCGTATTTCATGAGGGGTTCTAAATTTGGAAAAACCAACCATCACTCACAGTAAATGCGTTTTAATCTTTATCGGGGTACACTTCACTAAAAATTAGCTTAGCTATTGCTTTTTATATACGTCCTGTCACAGTGTTCTTCTTTTCACGTTGACTTAAAACCCATTTATAAAGGCGCTTCTCCTTTTCTTCATATTCCGCCTTATGCAAAAATTTTTGTCTTGCTTCCTGATAGGTACTAACAACTGCACCTATTATTTCTTGTTTTTTTTTTTTTGACTTTATGTCACGTTAAAATTCTGAAATTAACGATTTCTACTCACGTCTTCACTAAGTCTTTTTAATATTTTAACTTTGATATCCAAAGATAAGGTATTTTTTACGTTTATTTGGCATCTTAACCAAATATTTACAAGCATATAAAATTTCACGAATAACTTGGTGATTCCCCGTTTTATTTTATATTTTTCAATGAGCGAAAAAAAAAATAATTTGTATTTAAAATAAAAAATAATTTGTAATAATAATAAAACTTCCAGAAATTAGAACCCCCTGTTCTAATTTCAGAGCGTCCAATACATTGACCGGTTCTAATTTCAGGTCAGTTCTAATTTGATATGGTTCGAATTTGTGAGATTCTACTGTATTTTGTTTGCAATACAATATTTTATGATCATTTTATATTTTTGAATGATATGATGGTAGTTTTTAATACAGCTGTTCAGGATAATGAGAGCAGAATATATTTAGGTCGATTGGCGCAGGATAGGATTTGATTTTAGGCCCATTTCGCGTAGATTTTATTATGGCTATTCGACCTATGAATCAATTTCTTGTGTGGCAACGCTGCTGTTATACAAGAATATACTTTTCATGAGCATAAAACAAAATATTAAGTCTCATTCACTTTCTCTCTGTCTCTCTCTTTCTTTGTATCTCTTTAAGTCATACAATTACAGATTCTTCCCTCTACTCATCGTTTTTATTAAATTTGCCTTTCAAGTCAAATGTCTGTATAAGTATGTGTAAAAACGTCTAAGTTCATATATGTATGTGTGTGTGAGATAGAGATAGACAGATAGAGAGAGCGAAAGAAAGAGAGAGAGAGAGAAATAATATTCATAAACTTTATAATCAACCACATTTGCAAAATGATTTGCATTAAATAAAATTTTTATATACAAAATCATGCAAAAATTTTCCAAAAAATGGGGGAAGTATACCTCACAACAAAACATAGTAAAACAAATTGTTTTTTCTTCTATAAACACACTTGGAAAAGTATTCCTACAGCATCAATAATTAGTTATTTTTAGGTAATTAAGCAGCCATATACCACCATCCAGTGACCAAAATATAATTTCGTGATGCCTTCAGTAGAGAGCTAAGATACAATCGGGAAAAGAAGGAAAACAGATAGAAATAAGAGAATAAAAGTAAGGCAGGAAGACCAAAACAAATCTCGCAACTGCGCTGACTTTCATTTTGGACAGTTCAGTCAGACATGACAAGATGTAGGAGTCAAAAAACTTTCGTTGTCAAGCAAGGACTGGACACTTACACATTAGAAGTCTACACCTCCTCTTTAGAACCACAACTCTTGCAAAAATCATGCAAGTGGATGCCGAATCTATTAGCGTACCTCTTAATCAGACAATCCCCCATTATGACCGCAATTGTGCTATGGATGGGCATGTGACTTAGGGAAAGCAGGCATTCAGTACTCTTTTTATCGTGATTGAGCCTCGCTATGCTCCGATCGGAGAATATCCAGCCTAACTGAAGCAATCGGGACACCCATGATAGGCTTTTGTTCGAAAACTCGAGATCAGTACCCGCCGTAGCCAGTTCATCACCATATATGGGAGTTATCTTCTAATGTGCTGAGATATCTATGAGCAACCTGCGATATTCATGGACAAAAATAGACATAGAGGTGACGATCGCAGCTTGTCTACGCGAGTAAATCGGAAGATTTTCAGCGAAAATTCCGCCACTCAATAAGCGTTGCATAGCCCTCAGTATGGCTGTGACTGGCAACCATTAAGATAGTCTAGTGTCAGAATCCTCTATGTATATAGTACAGCCTACTCTGCCCAGCATCTTTGCTTAGGCCTTAGCAGCCTGAAGATTCTACAATCACCTCTACTACTCTCTGAGTTATTCACTCCTCGACGCATCCACTGGTCATTTAAGCTGACAAATACGTATGTCACGCATCGCCATTTTTCGCCATTTCAATTGCAGTCTCGTTTCCTTAATGATGAACCTGTCCATAAGTAGATCAGCTTTTCTAAAGAACGCGACCAGCCTTCAGCTGATAATGATTACATTTTAGCCCGTAGCAATATGTTCACAGGTAACCACCGTTGCCTCAGAACTGCAAACACTTTGACTTGAAAGACACGACTTACACCGGAAGATTTGTAAGATAATCCTAAACTGCCACCCAATATAATGCATTTGTGCGCTCTTCTATCCTTGAGTCTGTGAAGATCGCGAAGGCATCCTTGCTTTTGCTCTCTTTTAGGATATACCACCGAGGGAAACCTGTCGGAATAGCTTACTTTGATCTCCTGTATTCTCGCTCAAAAATCCAAACAAAGTTTTGCCAGCTTTTGTCCAGCTCTTAAAAAACCATTGCTAATATCCAGCGCCGCGTGTTATGTGCTCTTAAGCGCACCTTAAGTGCCGGAAGAGATATGTTTTTGATCTGACTGAATCTGCGGACAGTCGGTGTGGGTTAGGAAATGAGACTGGAGGCATGTATTGACTACATGCACAGACTATGCTGACATTAGGAGTTTAGATATACGGGTATTACTCATACTGAGGGGTTTGGGATTTCAGTAGGTGTTCGCAGGACAATCGGACTCTTGGGAGGTAGGGCGCTGTTACACTTGCTGCGTTTTATAGGAGAAGACCAAACGTAAAGGGAGGTACCTCCTCCATTTTTAATATTGGGGTGCTTGACGGCTTCTGACCTATGTGCTGTTCCAGTTTGCTGTTTATTGTTTACTGTGTTCCTGTTTGCTGTTTATTATACAACCTTGATTAAAACGTTTCCGGAATAACCTCCGTGTGGCGGTCCCATCGTTCCGATTTGAGTTTTATTTATTTATTTTTTTCTTTTGTTTTTGTTAGGTTGGTACATCTGTGTCACGTGTCATGGCTTGACTATTGCAAAAGCTACGTATCTATCTCTATATGTGTTGGCGATTTTCTACAATTTTAGAAACGGCTGTGGAAACGCGTTCCCAGTAACGGGGTTTTAGCTCGATTGAACAGAAAAAAGTCATAAGAAACCAAATCAGTCGAATTTTTGGCTGTTATTTATAGCGTTTATCGTCAAAAAATTTCATATAAGGATGGCACAAAATGATGGTGCAACATCCACGAGTTTTCTGATCAAAATTCTGGTCTCTTTCGGCCCAAATAATACTCTTTGTTTACTGTCTGGCCTTCTGGCAAAAATTCGTGATGCATAAAAATCGCTAGCATTGCCTTCTTTTTTAACTGAAAATAACGTTTTTTTGGTCTCGGCTCATCTGGTTAATCCCATTCACTTGCCTGTTGTCTGGATTGCGTGTCATACTCACAAACCCACGTCTCGTTTCTTGTAATGATCCTTGAGATGAATGTGGGATCGGATTTAGCCTCGCAAATCATGTCTTCTGCGGCCTCTACATGGTCAAAATTGTAAGAAATCGCCAACTCACATAGAGATAGATGTACTCTTGGCTATATAGCTTTTGCAAATGTCAAGCCATGCTGCTAAGATTTAGTGAGAGTATCAACAATAGATCTACCAAGCTAACAAAAAACAAAAAAACTCAATTCGGAACGATGGAATCGACACACGAGGAAAAACTTTTGAAAATTTTTTGATCAAGGTAGTACTGTTGGCATTTTCTGTGTTTTCTGTTTGGTGTTTTTCACCTTCATCTTGGCCGCCTGTCCGGAGTCGTTTGGGACTTACACTGGCAGTAGGGTTATGCTACGAAGTCGAATATTTAATTCTGGTGCCATGTGTGTGGCTGTGGCTTAGACCCAAATCGCGTGAATTGCTATGCTGGCTCGGTGTGAAGTTAGATTTATAACCGGGTGACGTGACTCATAGATCGGTAGGAGTTTAGATAGTCTCCGACACCTCACTAAGGTGAAGGTCATGTCCCAACAACATGGCTTCAAATTGATACTCACTGGTGCCTTCAAACATAGGTGGGGGCACTGGTGGACGCATTGTATTCACTCATACATTGGTACCGTAGGGTAAAATCCTAGAACAGTTACTCACGTTAAGCAACTGACTCATTCCTTTCGTACTGCCGCTCTTTTTCTTAGGACTCTTTCCCTCTTTATTTTTCTTAACAGAAAATCAAAATTTTTTACATCCTGATGTGCATTAAATATAATTTGTAGATAAATTGCAGGATATACTGTATGAATAAAGGCATTCAACAGAGAGTAACAAAGTTAGCACAGGAGAATGAATGAATGGAAGAGGAAATAGGAATCTTGTTATTAAAATTTGTCAAATTTATAAACTGATATTGAAGTGTAATCCATAAAAGAATAAAATAAAAGCATTTTTAAGGCAAAATTTTGGAAAAGCCTTAAAGAGAACACTTATGAAGATAGATAAGACCCAAGAATATAAAAACAGTAGAAGAGCGATATGAATATATATGAGAGTTTGTTGTAAATGAATTTATTTGACGCATTAAACTGGAAAAAAGTCTGAAATTAAATTTTCGAAAAAAAAAACACATGACTTAGAAAGAAAAATGGAACAGACAAAATTGGGACAAAACAACAATAAGTCAGAGAATATCCCCCTAACAGGGGGTGTTTTAATATTGGAAAATGACTTACAAACAGTAACGGCTTTATAATTTATTCTAAAATTTGTTTTGGTTCTCTTCTTCCTTTTTTTTTGCAATATTTTTGGCCAAAATATTTTTGGATTATTTTAAAGCACAAAGAGGTGGAGTTGTGTTTGCTCATATGCTTAAGTTATGGGACATGTTAAAACTATACTACATATACTCTCTCATATGAAGTTGGTAGCTGGAGTTTATTTTCCTGTCATTTATTCTCTACGCTTGACTTTGTTTTTAATTCAACATGTCAAGTTAAAAAATAGTAATGAAGGAGGAGTAGGGGTAAGAGTAGGCGGAGTTGAAGTTTTTACTCTGTAACTCTAACATATAATTTTGTTTTCATTCAAATTCTCTTACTCCCCATTTTTCTCTATTATTCAAGCAAAAAAAGGAGTTTTTTTAAAAGAAAGCTACATATTATAAGACAAAGGAATAGCAGAATAGGACTGAAGTTTTAGACATGTTTTGCTAAAGTTCATTATTTTAAAATAAGTTACAAGAAGGGGAAGTACTCTAGAGTATACACTTTGGGAAACCTTTAAGGAATATGAAGTGAAATTTAAAATAATGCTAAAATAATACACAAAATAATGCACGAATTTTTTAATGTTTGTTTGAATGCATAGCATAAATTAGAGCCCTGTAGGCATTATATGCATAACATATAGTCAACATCATGACCCACCTATGCCGCCTATATATTAAACCACACTTCTACTACACACTCAAGCCAGTTTTTTTTAGATGATAGAGAGAATCTTGATTTATTATACCGACTTACTGTTTTTCTCCGTTACTCTTCTTGGGAGCATATGGCTTCCACAAAGCATCTCCATCTAACACGGTTTACAGCTGTTGACTTTGCCTCTTCACATGTTAGGTTGTTCTGTCTTAGTTCTTGGATAATTGTGCGTCTCCAGGTGTTTTTTGGTCGACCACGATTTCTTGAGCCTTGAGGATTACACTCGAGTGACATTCTAGTGCTATATTCTGGACTTTTTCGGATGGTACCGATCCATCCCAACTTTCTTTTCCTTATCTGTTTCATTATTGGTTCTTCATTAGTCTTGCTCCACAGTTCTGTGTTGCTTATGGTGTTAGGCCGGAGTACTCTGCATATGATTCTGAAGCACTTGTTAATGAATACCTGGAGTTTCTGTGTGATGTTATTCGCCAGGTTTCACTGCCATACAGCAGTACCGATTTAACACATGGGTTGGATATTCTGAGTTTAGTTCGTCTGGATATATGTGAGCTACTCCATAATGACTGCAGTTGTCCAAATGCCACTCTCGCTTTACTGGGCCTGTTATCTACGTCTGTTTCTGCGCCACCGTTTGTAGTCATTGTACTTCCTAGATAGCAGAAGCTATCTACATACTCGACTGGCTGACCCTGTGGCATGATGTTTTCCGTGCTCGTATTGTTCATTCTCATGGCGTTCTGCATCGATAGTCAGAAGTAGCAAGGTCTGGGCAATAAAGCGGGTGAGACAAATTTTCCTATCCACTGTTTTCTAAATCGTTTTTGACCGGTCTTGCAACATGTTATCGAGCGTTGTCATGATGGATGATTTTGGCCTCATGTCTGGTCGAATATTCTGGTCATTTTGCGTTGGTTGCTCTCTTCAACCGAATCAATTGTGTTCGCTATAGGTCCTCTGTGATCGTCTGACCTTTTTGATCCTACCAAATACAGAAAATTACCTTGGCGTCATGGATATGCGTCTTCGGCGTTGATATGGCTGATTGGCCGGTCTCTACATGTGACTTTTTGCGCTTGTGGTTATTGTAAGTTATCTATTTTCATCACCATTAATAATACGATGCAAAAATTAGTTCTTTTGAAGCTTTCAAGCATCGTTTCCGACATGCAAAATCGCTTTTCAATGTCTTGCGGCTTCAATTCATATGGGATTTTGAATGAATCCCAATACTTTTAAACGTAGTTAAATGGCTAGTTGTATAACTGCCAATGATAATACAAATTCTTCTTGTGTTTGACAACTATCTTCGTCGAGTAATGCTTTTATCCTTCCTTATGTTCATAATTTTTCAGCTGGCCAGACCTTTCCTTGACTTCTGTGCCGAAATCACCCCCTTTGAATCGCGCCAACTATCGCTCACTAGTTTATTGAGTTGGTGCATGGTGACCGTAAGCTTCTACCAAAAATTGATAACTTCCAGCTGCCGAGTTCTCCGCAAAACATCTTTTTAGGCACAAAATTACACATTTTTTAGCGATTGAAAAAAATATGTGGTTAAACTTTAGCGTTTATCAAATGCTCAATTATAATAATAGATAATTAGCCTCCACGATACCATATTTTTTTTTATTGACATAAACCATGTGTGATAGCTATGTTATGTGTGGTCCAAATCGGTATTGTTAACATGTATACCCAATAATAAAAGAACAAATATTTCTATTAATTAAGTGGTCACGTTTTTCGTCAAATATTTAACAAATGTGAGTATAGCTTTACACTAATACAGTACATAGACAACCAAAGACAAATCTATGAATGAAAGCATGAATCGTTGTATTTAATTGCAATCTTTCTTTACAAATTATAAGCTTTAATTGTTAAAATTCATGTTAAAGTTCCTCTACAGACATTAAAAAAAAATTTATTTGGAATCATATCTTTCTCTTTCTTTCTCCATTTAAAATGAATATCTCGTTTTGAGCATTTAAATGCAAAAAAAAGAAAACGCGAACCATGCAAATATTCAAATGAAATAGAAAGCATTCTATGGAAAGAGAAGAGGGTGGACGGGATGTAGTAGATTGCAGCGGAGAGAAAAACGTTTAAACGTTTAAAAACACTTGACTTGTCAACACAAATCTTTACAATCATTTGTAATCATTTGGGCGTTAAAACTTAGTCAAAAAAACAATAAAAATAAATATCCAGCGTTAAAAACAAATTTTTAAAAATTTTCTCTCTCTGTGTGTGTTTCTGACCAGTGATGGGAAATGGAATTCTCTTTCGGTATCAAAAAAAAAAAAATTTTTGAGAGTACTTTTTTGACAAGAGTAACAAATTTAATAAAACAAGAGTTGCTTTTTTAAAAAACTTAATATCTCCCTATTTACGACGTATTTTCAAAAGCAAAGTAGCATTTTATTCTTAACTAAACATAGGTTAGGTTAGGTTAGGTTATTCTGCCTGTTACCATTAGCTCACTTGGGTCAAAATTTTGATTCACGTTGTATTACTATGTGTTCATTACCGCACCATGGTCATCGAAGCTACTGTCTGGCAACAGTTAGCCATTCAGTTGCCCTAATGAAGACAACGTACGTTGGAAATAGAATAGACTTATCGCCGAATCTACTCTACTAACAAGCACTGAAAGCCTCAAATCGACGAGTTCTGGGCTATTCTATAGACTCTTCCTACTCTTCATCATTGCAGAATTTGCCAAGATAATTATATGGAATTCCCATCCTTTGAGCATATTTGCCGAAAGCCCAACGTTCAGTAATAACCCATATATGACTCCTCACATATGCTCTAGGCAGCCTCATTCGCCGGTAACCCAAATATGGCCAGATCGTTCTGGTCTAAAAACAAATGGGTTCACTTCTCTATGGCATGATTTGGCGAAATTTCCGAGATGCCAGCCGTCTATTGTGCCCAAGAAGAGCACCGATATTTCTAATCGATCCGTTCAAATCCAAAGTGGTATCTGCCTGCCAATATATATCAGTCCTGCAGTTACCTTCGATGTTCTCATGTCCATGAACCCAAGTAAGGGTAAGCGTCGAATGTCTTGCTATGTTATCCAGAGACACCCGGTATTCATGAGCACTTCACGACATGTGATGTAAGGGAACTTATGTAAATACGAAGATATCCCTATTGAATATATCTTAATACCGGACAAGCCGCGTGGCTATATTTCTATTACTCCTCTTTTCATATTAGAAGCTTAAATTCGGTTAATAGTTAGCTAAGTTATTAGCTTATCGGTGCATGAAGGCATGAAAAACCGGGTTTTACCAGGTTTGACAAAATCCCGGGTTTATTTTGATTTTATAATTGCTTCCAAACTCTGAAATAACGTTGTCTTAGTATTTATAAAGCAATTTTGCGCTCTTGGTCGGATCAAGGCGGCATTGTGCTCGATGATCGGAGCAGACTGCAATTACTTCATTTAAACCATGCATTATGAGAAAAACGGCCGGAATATAAAGACCGACATGATTAAGTTATTCTTTTGCATGAAAACTCTCAACCTTACGTCGCAGAAGTTTTCAAACAATTAGAAACCATCAAATGCCGCACACGCGTAACTTGCGAACATTGTTCTTCTTGACTATTGGCTGCTTCGACAGATACTATGTCTTTTAGCATATCACCAAATCATTTTTTTTTATATAAAGTCGGCTTCAAAGTTAGAGCGCCTCGAAAGGCGAGTAGTTTTTCTGACACGAGATTTGGGAATTGGCTGAGAGGTGGGGGAAAGATATAAGCGGAGATTCGACAAACTTAGTAATTCATTCTTTTTTGAGTTAAAATACGGACCTAAATAATTTTTTTGTCGGTTAAATTTGAATCAGCGGTTTTTTCGAATCTGGCAATACTTATATCATTCTATTCTGTCACAAAATTCAGTGGATTATCTCCACTGAACGAAGTGAATCGATTTACGCTTGAACAACTTTGACATTTATTTCCAAGACAATTGAACGAAAATTGCACGAAAACGTCGTACAAAATTTGGTCGCTTAGAAGGACCAACAGTGCTCGGTATACCCAAGTTTATTGCTAAAGTTGGTGAAACTGTTTTCATTGTTGATAAGCCACGATGTAAGCGTGCTCGTACAGTACGTACACCCGAAAGTATCGAAGCTGTGGCTGACAGTGTGAGTGAGACTCTATCGACATCAACTCGTTATCGTTCTCAAGAATTGAACCTTTCACGCACCAATTTACGTCGAATTTTGCGAAAAGGTATCGATATAAAACCTTACAAATTACAATTGGTTCAAGAGTTGAAGCCGCATGAACATGCGCTTCGTTTTCGCTTTGATAGATAAGCCAACGAAAAACTGCACAGTGATGTTGATTTTGCCAAAAAAAAAATCAAGTTTTCGGATGAGGATCATTTTCCTTTTGGTGGGTACGTTAATAAGCAAAATTGCAGTATTTGGGGCTCAGAAAACCCAAAAGTGGTCTTACAGAAGTCAATGCATCCATTACGAGTGACTGTTTGGTGCGGTTGTGTTTGTGACACCGTTAGACTATTTTCTGTGCGTCGCCGTTAAAGGCAAGTGTTATGCTTACAAGCCAGAGACAATTGAGCATTTGAAGACCAACATTCGTGATTCCATTGCCGAGATACGACCCATACACTCGACAAAGTTCTCGAAAATTGTTCCGATCGAATAGGGTACTGTGAGGCCGGCCGCACATCCATATTATTGAAATAGTATTTTATTTCTAACCGAAACATTTGTACTTTACAACCACAACAAACAAAAAATTCGGCAAAATATCAAACCGTTTTTGTTTTATTGCATTCTTAAATTTAAACTTTTTAATGGCCCACCCGATACTTATTTTTGTACGTGTGTGAAGATAAGTTCGAATTTGAAAAGCCAAGACACCAACCTTACTTTTTTAACATGAAGAAATTTTGCGTTAACAGAGTACTGTTGACAGATTAACAGTGATTACATACAAAATGTTAAATATCTTCAGAGGATAAATGAACATTTCGGGAAAATATGAAGGTGCTCCCATATACCACTATATAAATATGGTTGTCCAAGGCGTCCTGTACAGAGCCCATGTCTGAATAAATCACCAGAGTTGAGAAAATGGAATTTTAAAAAATCGCCTTTTTGAAAAATATGAAAATTCGTGAGAGAATGAGTGGGCATTTCTCTAAAATATGAAAGTGTACACATATACCACAATATACACATGCTGGCCGAAGAGGTCCTGTACAGAGCCCATATAGTGGTACGTCTGGAAAATTCACCCGATTTGAGAAAATGGAATTTTAAAAATCGCCGTTTTGAAAATTATGAAAAGTCTTGGGAAGATGAGTGGGCATTTCTCTAAAATATGGAACTGCACACATAAACCACCATATACACATGCTGCCCAAAAGGGTCCGGTGCAGAGCCCATATAGTGGTGTCTGGAAAAATCACTGGATTTGAGAAAATTGAATTTTAAAAATCACCTTTTTGAAAAATATGAAAATTTGTGAGAGGATGAGTGGACATTTCTCTAAAATATGGAAGTGCATACATATACCACAATATACACATGCTGGCCACAGGGGTCCCGTACAGAGCCCATATAGTGGTATGTCTGGAAAAATCACCGGATTTGAGAAAATGGAATTTTAAAAATCGCCTTTTTGAAAATTATGAAAAGTCTTGGGAAGATGAGTGGGCACTTCTCTAAAATATGAAAGTGTACACACAAATCACAATATGCACATGCTGGCCATAGGGTTTCTGTACAGAGCCCATATAGTGGTATGTCTGAATAAATCACCAGAGTTGAGAAAATGGAATTTTAAAAAATCGCCTTTTTGAAAAATATGAAAATTCGTGAGAGAATGAGTGGGCATTTCTCTAAAATATGAAAGTGTACACATATACCACAATATACACATACTGGCCAAAGGGTCCTGTACCCGGGTGGTTTTGATTCGGCTATCCAGTGGGTTGCCAACCCCGGTTTTTACCCATAACTCATATGGGGTGTTTTGAATATGTCAAAAACAGACTCTGGTTGCACTCGATAGTGTCTATCAGAAAAACAATATCACTTCCCACGTATTTCAACTTCATTCATTTTTGTCCCATAGTGTAAGCGAGTTGCCATGAGTACTAAAAATATCTAAAAACAGGAAAATGCTGAAATGAATAAATAGGGAAATATTAATAAGAGTATCAAATCTTTACTACGGTATTTTTTTAGGTTAAATAGTACGATAGTATCAATTTTCCATCACTGTTTCTGGCTCACTTGGCTTTTGTCATCCCCATAAATCTTAATTTTTGCATTCAAGGCTCGTGCCCAAATATGTGTGTGTGTGTGTGTAAAAGAAAGAAAACAAGAGATGAATAATTTTAGTTGTTTGTGTATTTGTTTTTATTTATTTTCATTTTCATTTTTTTATTTTTAATCTTGTAACACAGATTTGCTTTTCCATTGTTTTTTTTGTTTTTTGTTCTGTTTGCAGGACATAAAATAATCCTTAAGGGTTTGTGTTAAGAGAGAAAAGAGGGTCAGGGTGTAGTTACTATTACTCTTATCCACTACTTGTTACATGATTTACATTTAATGTTGCCTTTTCTATAGACTTGTTGTGACTCTTTTTTCTCCAAAAACTGGAATAAAATTTTCATATTCATTCGTTAGAACCACAAAAAGCAAAGGAAGCAAATAAAAATCGTTTCTTCCTTTTTTTTGCCAAAAAGTAAGCTTTTGGCGGTATTTACAATTGTATTATTATTGTACTTCTTGATGTCCTTGTACTACAATTGTCAGCCGAAAAGGGAATCTTCAATACGAAACAAAAGCACAAAATTTCAAATACTTATGGTTGGTTAAGGTAGGCTACATACAAAGTTTGTTCAAAAACAAGTAGAAAGAATAAAAGAGAAAGAGAGAGAGAAAGGTCATAATAGCAGATAATATGCTGCCAATTCAACAAGGAAGAAGGTCCGATGGCACACCAGGTGAGCGGCAATTCTCATTCCAAAGCCTCTCATGGCCTCTAGCAAATTGGAGAATGGTGAAGGATACATGTTTGAAATGGAGATAAAAGCTTTGATAGTATGTCCAGCTAAGGTGGACAAACGACAAAAGAAACATTTTCTCTTAAGCTGAACCGAGCTATAGAGACTGATCTCTTTTCCTGTAGTAGAAACGATTAAAACTATCGGGTAATTTCTTAAAAGCTTTCGGGTTAAATTTAAAAAACACACATAACATGTAGAGAAAAATATGAAATCTGTACTTGAATCGATAGAACGATCTTTATAATTCAACCTTTAAAGATGATTTCATGTGAATGTTGACCGCAGATACGCCTCAAATGGTTCCTAAGCTGTGTCCAATTTTGGCATAATCTCTCCAATATATCGGACAGTATCTTACGAATAAATTCTTCAGTAATGGCTTCCAGTGCGGGCTTGTCCCTATAGACCCGAGCTTTAATATAGCCCCACAAAAAGTTGTAAAAAAGCGTTAAATCACCAAACGTGAAATAAACTGTTCATCGAATTCGTCTCTCAATTGGACCATTTCGCGTGCTGTGCGAGATGTGGCACCATCTTGTTGAAACCACATATCAGACAAGTCCAACTCTTCCATTTCGGGCAAAAAAAATTTGTAATCATAGCACGGTAGCCTTCGCCTTCGCAACATTCCGTCGTCTCTGAAAAAGTACGGTCCAATCTTGCTACCGGCCCAAAATCTACACCAACCCGTGCATTTTTTCGGTATGAATGGGCAGTTCTTGTAATACTTCTAGCTGCTCTTCTTACCAAATACGGCTAATTCTTCTTACAGCTAATGAAGACATCAACATACCTCTGCTGAAATTTTTAGGCGAATCTTAAGAATCAGGAAATAATGTTGCCATAACAGCACAACCAGCAGAGGATTTAATATCCTTGCAGCCATACCAGGAAAGCAAAAGTCTCTGTTGAGATTTGACATGCACCCACAGTAACACAACTAAGCAATACTTTTTGTTTTTCACCACCACCTTTCTTGGAAGCATGTGACTTCCACAAAGCACTCCATTCACTGCTACTGTTTTCACTTCTTCCGAAATAAGATTGCACAGTCCTAGTGTTTGCAGTAACGTGGATCTCAAGGTGCTTTTTGCTCGACCACGACATCTTAAGCCCTAAGGATTTAATTCTATTGCCATCCTTATAATAGTCTCCAGCTTCTTTCTAATGATGTGTACGATCAACCCTAAGGTTCTACGTTTAATTTGTTAAAACTTGATTTTCTTGTTAATTAGATGCCAGAGATCAAGCGCCTGCTCAAATCCGCCAGCTCAGTCCGTTTTTGCATGCCATATTAGGCCTAGCTGATGTAAACGTCAGCGCACTTTCTTCCTTTGCACATGCGTTTAGTTGGTTTGTTTTTGGCCCGGGGGGGCGGTCATGTAGGTTCGCTTGGATGCTACCTTCTACGGACATCACTTTGGGTCAGTATTAGACGTAAGTGAGGTGTACCAGTGCGTGGCTAACCATTGTAACTAACTAACTAGATGCCACAGATCCATATTGCTAATATTTTTCGGTACTTGTTGATGAAAACCTTTAGCTTTTGCGTAGTGGTGTTCAATACTAACCAGATTTCACTTCTGTTCATCAAAGTTAATTTTGCACATGCCGTGAGTATTCTAAACTTCGTTCGTCTGGATATTTGTGAGCTTATTCATATTGATTGTAGTCGTCCGAATGCAGATTTTGATTCATTGAGCCCGTTGCTCACATCTTTTTTGGCGGCACCATTTGTTGTCCTTGTACGGCTTAGATAGATAGATATTAAACTGGTTGGTCTAATGGCATGATCATCTCTCTCTCTCCAGGTTTTCTAATTTTTCCTGCATTTTGAAGAATTTGTGCGAGTAGACAAATATCATCCGCATAATGTAAGTCCCAGAGTTGCCGTAAGAGATTCCATGTAAATCATTTTGTCCGTTAACATACTTTGCTCATGATATCATTTACCACGAGGGTAAGTAGTTCAAGTTACAGAAGTAATCTTTACTTTACTCCAACGCTATGAAATGATTGCTTGATGCTCTCGTTGTGAAAAACTAAGAGTTCTGTGTTTGAGAGCTCTGCACTGCATGGTTGGGTTAAACATTCGTGTGGAATTCCTAAGTAAGGAATTCTGTAGCAATTTTTATAATAAGACAGAGAAGACTACTGACAGCTTCCTATTTCAAGGAGGGCTGACAAGACAATATCTAGGTGATTGCATATTCTGAGACATCCAGAAAGGCATAAACATAAATATGTTTCTGATTGAACTTTGAGACGTAAGCATAGCATCACAATCTGCAGTTACTTATTTTAAGTGACTTCCAGGCTTAGATCACGGCCATTGCCATATATGCGGGCTGAGAGTAAGACCGCATGCTTCTCTGACAGCCAAGCTGCCTTAAGAGCACTTGGCTCGAATCGTATGACATCGAGATTGGCCAAATGTTGCTGCGATTCGTTGCAAAGGCTTTCGCTCATAAATAAGGCGCAGTTGTTTTGGGTACCTGGACACTGTGGGATAGATAGTTACGAAAAAGCGGATGCATTGGCTAGGGAAGGTTCCGTGATACCCTGTATTGTTCCGGAATCTTACTGTGCGGTACCACTTACTACCGTCCTCAATCTAATCAAGGCTTAGGAAATTGCCAGTTGCTTGGCATTCTCGAATACTTAAAGGAGACTTCGTTACTCTAGGTCGGCGAACAGTCTGCAATTTGGGCGTCACTCTGAGGTTCCCAAGTATAGAAGGTCGGACAAGAAACTCCTAATGGATTTTCTTATGGGCCATTGTGGACTAAGAGCGCACATTGAAAGGAATGGCGGTCCCAGATGTGGATGTTTGTAGACCGTGCTTTTAGGCAGCGGAGGCAGTGGAATTCATATTGTGTGACTGTGAAGTTCTTGGTAGGCTTAGATGAAGATGTTTTAAAGGCAAATGATGTCATTTGGAAGCAACAGATCTTCTTAACAAACTGTAAATCGGAAGTGGCACAATAGATCATAAGGGTAGCAGAGTCCTGTAAGAGTACCAGAATGATAATGATAGTTCAAGATCCTTGTTACTAGTACACGTCAAAAGGAGAACTAAATCCTTGCTGGTAAGCATCTCATGGTTAGTATTAAAGTGCTTGGAATTCTTTTAAAATAAGAAAAGGTGAAGGCAACATTACAGCATCTATTATGCGGCTCTTTAGTCCTAGAAAAGTAGCTTAGAAATTGCAAATTCCATAGTCTTTCATAGTTTCAAAAACGTCATAGTCTAATTCGGGATGACCTTGGGAGACACTTAACACAGGGGATAGGTGGACTGTGTTGCTTTTCTGGTGATTGTAAGTTGTAATGCAATAAAACCCGCTTATGAAGGGAAATACTTCTTTTCTAACCTGGTTGTAAAGTCAAGACCAAAGGATTGCATTGATCCCAAATATGTGTGGAACAAACTGCGCTTCAACTTGGAAACATAGGCTTCTTGGAATGCTTTTACTTACTCTTTGAGTATGGTTTTGTGCCATATAGACTTAGCCCATGCTTAGCGTTAAGATGTTTTGGCATTCCACTACATTGCAGATCATTTATAAAGTGTACTCTGCTCAATTATAATGCGCAGAATATCTGTTTCTACAGGCAGAAGTTGCCTGTTGTTGCTACCTTAAGTCAGCCTGTTTGTCCCTCAAAAACTGTTCTATGCACTGCAGTCTTTTTTTTTTATTATAATTGGCAATATTTTATAGATAGTGTTTTAATTTTTTACCGGGCGATAATTAATTTAATTATATATATATTGACTGTTTTGGGACCATAATATACTACTCGTATTTGGAACCTTGTGGAGTCAAAAAATTTTCGCCATCCTTTGGAAACATCTCTTTACTGTATAACCTTGATTTTGCGATATACTGCGTTCTAGGTCTTGCTGCCATACAAAATTATGGAGTTGACGTTCGAGTTGATAAAAGTGAGGACGATTTCCAAACGTTTGCCAATCGCCAAAATGCTTTCTTAGCAGACTTTATGTGATTCTCAGTAACCATTGAAAAACCACCTGAATTAGTTATAATGCTGTTACGTTTTAGCCTTTTTAAAACGTTTGAGTTCGTTTAAATTGTGTTAAAATAAAATAACCACCGCTTTATATTTATCTTAATACAAGAACTTAATATTCGCTTATACAACACTTTTATTTCCGCTTAACTACGTCTTTATCTTATGACAGCAAAACATTAACTAACTGCATAAGCAAAGCAGTTTCCTTATACACATAATTGCCTACAGTTTGGAAAATTCCGGAAATGTCAACCATCTATTTTCATATCCATTTCTATTTTCATTTTCAAGTTAACGTAAAGATGGTCGATATGGCAGTGCTACAAAATTGACATGGTGACACAAAATATATCATGTGTATATGTTTTATTTTTTTTTCGTAACACTGCCTTCTACTTAAGCCTGTTCGTCTCAATAGGCTCATAACCTTCCTTCCCATATCTCGCATGTCGCTCTAGATGTACCACTTCCATCTCAATTAGTTAGCAGCTTTCGAGACACTCCTTTCTTCCGCTATGGGCTGTAGAGTAGAACCAGTTGTCGTTCATTAGCATATGCTGCTTAGCATTTACTGCTCGATCTTACCTGGCTTTCAACCTAGCACGGACCATTTTTAGTCGTGTATGTATCGTTTCATGAAGTCCTTTGGTACTTTCATTTTTCTTAGCATTTTTAGCATTGTATTGCTGCATTTGACACTGGCTTGTTCTAGCTGCATCTTTAGCCGCAATACATTCAATGCAGTTCGCTATCCACCCGGCGACATCTTGCTTGTATCCAACCTAATAACAACGCTGTCTTAATTTTTTAACTGTCTTCGCCACGCAGATGCCCTTCGCTATGTTCCTTAGGAGACTGATTCAAAATTTCGTTCATTTTTGAGGAAGGAACCACTATTAGATTGGAAGTTGTATTGCCGTCTGCACTTTCGCAGCTTCGGTCTAAGCATCCATCTATCAGCTTTAAACTATTCCATTGAGTCTAATAAGCCTTTATTAGAGGGCTATCTGCTGATATCTCTTTACTAGTAGGCCGCACGTGTTTTTCTTTAGCCGCTATTATCCGTTGACCGGTCCTCGTTAACCTCCAGACGTAATTGTTTGTAAAAGTCTCGTTAGCCGTATCACTTGTTTTATCAGCGGCTATTTTTTTGTCGTATATACTTTTCCACTTCGGTAACCAGCTTCCCTGTTATGGAAATCTTTTCATGTTACAGCTTCTATGATACCCATTTCCATTATTGTCTACCTCATTTACATTACGGTGTTCGTTTATTCGTACCCTGTTGTGTATACCTCTCTCCTCTATCACTAAATGTTTCGCGTTTACTATAACTGGTGTTTTTTCACTTGTCATATCTCCATGGTAAGGCGGATCTTACACTTATGAGCGGTGCCCTACAATGTCTTTGAAAATGTCCGCTCTTGCCACAGTTTGGCTACTCGTTTTTGCCCTTTGCTGTTTTTTTTTTTATTTTATTCTCTATTACAACAAATTTTTCGTCAACCATCTTTTCTAAATTTAATATTTTTCCTCGACGTCTGTTACTTTTTTACGGACCGTCTCATATATTTCCTGCAACTTCTCTGTTGTCGCTTTAGAAGTTTTTCATAATTCGGCTTTACAATTTTCTGGTAGCTCAATAGAAGCTTTCTCAAGTTTCTTTTCATTTTTTGCCGGAAAATTCTGGTTTTCTGCTCTAGAAGATTCTCCAAAAGCTTTTCGTAATTTTCACTAATTTTGCAAGAAAACAATTTGTTCGCTAATTTTGGTGAAATTTTGGCGTTATTCTCTGAAGGGTGGAACAGGTCCATTTACGGATTTGGTGAGTGTAAGGTTGTGGGCCTGGATATTTCTAAGGCGTTTGACTGAGTCTGGCATGAGGCTCTCATATCCAAAGTTATTGCTTTTGGTGTCGGTAGTCACTTTTCTCGATTTATATCGAGTTTTCTCAGAGATCGTTCTATAAGAGTGGTTATAGATGGAGTCTCATTCGACGAGTTCAGGATAAACTCAGGGGTACTGCAAGGCTTTGTTCTTTCTCCAACTCTATTTCTAATATTTCTTAATGACTTTCTTTTTCTCACTTCTAATCCTATCTACTCTTTTGCAGATGGCAGCAACATTTGTTATTCATATTCTTTTGATCATAGGCCGAGCCTTTGGGAAATTGGGGCGAAAAGGCGGAATATGAAAGACACACTTACAAACAACCTGACGAAAATCTCTGAGTGGGGTCGCGCAAACAGGGTCGACTTTAATGCGCCCAAGACCCAATGTTGCTTTCTGACACACAGACGTGGTGGTGTGCTGTCACTTGTATCTACAGGTAATGTAGATATTGAGGAATCAGATGCTCTTGATGTTCTGGGCATGAGAATTTATTGTGACGTTCATTGGAACGAGCACTTATTTCAAGTGTCGAAAGAAGCATTCAAGTGTCTCGGCTTCTTAAGACATTGTAAGAACTATTACACTCCATCTGATCTCCTTAATATTTACAAGACCTATATCCGAGCCAAATTGGAATAGAACTCTCATGTATGGGCCGGTGCTTCAAAGTCTATTTTGGCGCTTCTCGACCGCGTACAGGAGAGGGCGAAGGTTCTTATTAATGACGGTAGGGTAGCCAATTCTATCGATTCATACCGATTCCATCGGTACTATAACGGAATGTATTCTGACGATATTAAGCAACTAAAACAAAAAGTAATCATATATTTTTAAGTAGTACTCATATTTCGCGTAGAGCTCATCCCTTTGTAGTTGATTGTCCAGTAAATCGCACAACGCATTATAGGGAGAATTCGTTCTTTGGTCGCACTATTCGTTTGTGGAACAATCTTCCTGCGAATGTCTTTCCTGCCACTTATGACATTAAAAAATTTAAATCGAACGTCCACCGACACTACTCTATCTATCCTCCTTTTGACAACCTATTTTGCTAGTACCAGCACAATGCACTGCATGAGTAGGGGTTATATCCTGAGTGCTGGTCTTATTGAAAAAAAAAGTTAGGTACCTGCATATAATTTTGAATAAGATCAGCAATAACGAACCGATTTTCATGATTTAAAGCTTATTTGATTCGCAACATTTTAAGCTTTAATCTAAGTGCTTAATATCTAAAATTTTCATTCTGAAAAACTTTTCACGACTTTTTGGAAAAAAAAAATTGCTATAATTTTGCACAAAAAATTTTTTTTGCAGCTAAGTTGTGGAATAACTCCGAAACTGTTGGAAATACAAACAAAATGATGTTCAGGTGATTTGTAGGAAATTTTATTCCTAAACGGTAAGTTTTTCTTGCATCAAAATCGATCAAGTCGTTTTCAAGTTATTGACATACTTACAATATTTTGGGCAACAAATTTGCCACGCCCATAAAAATAGCATTGGAACCCGATGGAAAAATACTGAAAACTGATTTGAACTCAGCGCATCAAACTCATTATATTCCATATAATTTTATTTAAAGGCGTTTTTTGCTGTAGAGCAGTGTTATTGAGAACGATGACGAGTTGATGTTGGTGGATTCTCACGCACAGTCTTAGTCACAGCTTCGATATTTTCAGATGTACGCACTGTACGATAAATGAGACCAGTACAATGTACAATGAAACCAGTTTCACGAATTTTAGCATAAACTTGCATATGCCTGGCACTGTTGGTGTTGCTCTGCTAATTTCCAATAAATCACAAAGTTGTTCAAGTTGTTGTTATTTGATTCATTTTGTTCAGTGGAGATAATATACAGAATTTTGTGACAGACTGGAATGACATAAGTATTACCAGATTCAAAACAACCTCTTATTCAAATTTAAAACTATAGATGACCCACCCAATATATCAAATATTTTAGGCTTTACTGTAACACTTCTGCAGAATGTTCGGCATTACATTATCATCCTCTTTTTCGGTCCTGTTGCTTATCGACTCGAAATAATGCTTCCATCGCCAAGTTTGTTCTTCTATGGTGGTTGGGAAACTGACCACTATCGGTCTCTTAAACAGAGAAGTTCTGTAATGTTCTTAACACCTGCCGCCAGACCAGGTTTCCAAAATGTCTCCTCTTGGAGACATTTCCTCTCAAAGAACCTTTATCCTCTTAAGAGAACACAAACCTTTCCGCAAGCACATCATATCTTACTCGTTATGTACCGCTTAAATACTGCAGTATTTTACAGGATTTTCAGTTGTTTATACTTTTTCTATGGATGGGTTTGGGGGTAAGTACTCAATATTCAAAACAAGAGGAACAATTTTTTCAGTTTTCGTGGTTATCGTTTTGCAAAAAAACTATTTTCCATTTCAAAGATGAGTGAAGTCAAAGCAGCAGAGAAAGAAAGTGAAGAATGCAATGATGATGATGATGATGATGACACTTGAAAATTTATGATTTTCATATTAAGAAAAACAAAACCGAAAAAAGATAAAGAAAAACATCGAAAAACTCCAACACGAAAAATTTTTTGAGATAAAGAAAGTAGCATCCGCCGAAAAGAAACTGCAATTAGACAGGACGACTGAGCAAATGTAAAGATGGTTTCGTCCAAAAAATAAAAAGTAACTCTTTTTTTTCTGTTTTTTATACCTCAATCATATAAGCATAGGGTACTCTCTACACCTATTCTGTGTTGTCTTTAATTTCAACTCGGGTTCTTGCCATTTAAGTCTCTAAGCCTATGTTTTAACAAATTTTTTAAACGGTTAATATGAAGGCGGGTTGCAAATGTGAATCGATATCTGCAATAGTAAGGTTAGATTGCTTTGGTGACTGTCTGTGGCATAACACACTTGGTTTCCATATATAGGTCTTATAAGGTTCCTTATATTAAGCCTTCCGCTGTCCATATTTGGCTAAATCCTTCTAACTTCGTAATAGGTGGGCTTACTCACCGGTACCGAGTTTATTTACTGGTACTGAAATTAGCTTAAGGCCAGCACTCAAGGGATAACCCCTAGTCTTGCATTGTGATGGTACTAGGAAAATAGGTTGTGAGAGGGAGGATAGATGGAGTAGTGTTTATTGACGTTTGATTTGAACTTATCCATATTGTAGGTGACAGGAAAAACTTTCTCAAGAAGTGATGATTAACCATACTCTCTATAACTTTTAGGAGTGCAGAAGAGACTGCTATTTGGCGGTAGCTTTCAATGATGGTAGCCCAACCCTTTTTAAGATTTAGCGTTATATTAGCATCCTTCCAACAGGATGAAAAAATACCGACGCGATATGACGCACTGTAAAGACTGGCCAATGAAGGCGCAAGAGCCGGCCGAGAAAACTTGTTGACGTTGAGATTTGCAAAAACTTTTTTTACTGCATGGACTCTATTGTATATACTAGGCATAGTCACTGTTAAGTTTTCGAGTGCGAGCAGTGGTTGAAGGCTTACCTGCTTGGGATGGAATGTCTCGCTATATTGAGACACCTGGCATTCATGAACAATATTCGATATGCTGTGCAAGTATTATGTCAAGAGACCATCTAAAGCTCTAAGCTCAAAAGCCACTTTCGTTACAGTTCAATTGTTGTGCCCCGTTTGCCGCAACAGTTCCCCGTATTCCATCTCGATTAAGGCGGGGCTATTCACAACTTGTCCGGCTGGCATTCAACCTTGGCACACCACTTGTCACATTTCGCCACAAATATTCAGCGGTTGGTCTGCAGCCAAAAATATCGTCTACAGCACGACGTGCTTCAGTATACTTGTTACACACGCGTGTAACGTTTTCATTATTAAGCATTATCCGCTTGAGAGCGCGATTTACTGTCTCTGCCTTTTCGACAACCATCATCAAGTGCTATTTAAAGCTCAGCCTTGCGTCGATCATCACGCCATGGCACTATATTACCTCTTCTGATGTTAGCCACCTTCGTCTGAACTTTAAGTACCACTTCCGTCTTTCGTGTCGCTAATTCCAGGCCAGTATTAGTTAGCCACTTCTATAGCCTCTCCGCTGCATCTTTGCCTTTAAAATGTCGAGCCGTTTGTCCACAACCACCAACTCAATGTCGTCAGCACAGCCAACAATCGATGCATCTTTAGAGAGGCTTAAGCACATAGATACCATTGTACATCACATTCTATATAGTCGGTTCGATTACGAAGCCCTGTGTATCGCCGCCCGTGACCTTGTATTCCCTGAAGCCTGCATCTGTTTCGTAATGAAATATACTGTCACTGAAGTAACTTCCTATTATACGTAGTAAGTACCTTGGCACGCCAAAATCTTCCAATGACGTCAACACATTATTCCATTAAAATAATCCTTGATATCCAGTGTAATAACCGCGCAGTATTTCAACCTTAGATACCTTCGAATAGTTTGGCAGCGTTCTACAAAGTATGATAGTTAGCCGAGAAAGCTCTGCAATCATAATTTCAATTTGTATTTGCGTCATCCCTAGGTAGACCATTCTAATACTATGATCTATCTGGTATGTTAGTCACAAAACCGACTTCAAAGTAGATATTGAATATCCAATAAACAATTAAACCGATAGGCTTTAATAAACTTGATTTAATTATCGATTTAAAAATCATTGCTAAGGCTCAAGAAGTCAATCTTGACACGGTAATTTCTAATAAACGTGAATAGACGAAATATGTTGACGAATTATAAATCTCTATGCCTTGCACTTATATTGGCTTCTCTGACCGAATATACTCGTAAAATATTACCTACTTAGCTCAATACAATAGCAGAAAGAATAAAATTGCCCAGGTTTTGTTCTTTAAATTATAAAAGCTTTCCACAATACAAGCGCCTAACTTCAAGCTTTAAATTTTTCAATATTTATATATCCAGCCATTAATTTAAATATACCAAAAACAAATCGATATAATTAAACATCCTAAATACATACATCTGTTTTTGTTACTTAAACAACCCTAAAAGTATGCCTTTGTTTAATCGTCAGAAAAAATGACTCTAAATAAAACAAACGCTAATCTTCTTGCTTACAGCTTAGATTAAAGATTAAAATATTTTTTATCTTGCCGCTATTTAAATACAGCCTTGGCATATGCTTTTAACATACCTTAACCCTTAAAGTATACAACTGTTTGCACAAAATTATGCCTAAAGCGAAATAAAACAAACCTTGTAAATGTGACAAGGACGTTAGACACGAAACTAAACTTTTTAAAGAGAAAAAAGCAAAAAATAATAATTTTTCAACATTACCAATTTTACTGAAACAATGAACTTTAACCTCTTTCTGCAAAGCAGGTAATTAGGCTTTGTTAGACGAGGCATATTATTCCTAAACATTACTAATATATTAAAAAATATGCAAATAACACGCCATAAAATAAAGAAAAGAAAGAGGAAATCTATGATGTCATCAGTAAAGTATGCTACAAAAAAATAAATGAAAATTCCTTTATAACATACTATATAAAGTATAATAAACTTAAGCAACAAATGTTGCCTTATCACAGCAACATTTTGTCAAAGGGACATGTGCAGTACAACAAAAGGTTTAATGAGAGCCAGAGAGTCTGAGTAACAAACTGAGTGTCATCTCAAAATTCGCTTGAGTATTTTAAAAACAACATGTTGCTTTCAATAGATTTAAGCGAATTCTAAAGCATGCTTTAAGGCGCGTGGAATATTTTATTCAAACACATATTTCCAAGGGTTGCAAAACAGTTGTCTGGAAGAGTTCAAACACAACTATTCTTGATTCAGCACTCATGTTAGTTGTTTATAAAATTCCTTTAGTTTGTGCAATTGTTCAAACCTAGGTTGTCTTCAAACAATTATTACATATTTGAAGGATGAATAAAATAATTAAAAGAACTTTTTTCTGGAAAAGAATAATAGAAAGACATTTCCTATAGACAAGTTTCTTAGTTTTTTTTTTTTAATTTTCTTTTGAAAATAAATCTGCTATGTTCGCACGATATAATGGATTACTTAGTTCTCTGTGTTTATTACTTAAGATTCTTCAGTTTGCCCGGCACCTTTTTAGCTGCTGGCTTATGAAATCAAGGCCAATTTTTTGTTTTACTTTATATTTTTTATTTTCTATTCATTGACAGCGTTCTTTAGGGAGGTCAATTAAATAAACTTTGCGATGTTAAATGTATGATAAAAACACTTTAATTAAAAGCTTAAAAGTATGCCAAACTCTCTTGATCTAAGTTTTATAAAAATTAGAGATGATACTGATTTGAAAGTAATACACAGAGCAGGGTTGCAAAGGGCATATATTTAAAGTACTTGCGACATTAAGCTTTTTAATCTATATTCACTACAACATTTTGCGTCATACCGGAGGTATTTCACAAAAAAGAACTGATTCTTCCTCAGTCCAGGAGTCAATAATTCCCCTTGATTATCCTACAGGCACACCGTAAAATTGCTCAGGTACATTGAAAAACTTTCGGGTATAATATCATTTATTCCATCGAGGGTATCGCTATCAAATAGGTGCTAATGTTCTCATATGCCCCATCATGTCGCCAGCCTTCAGACCAGAGACACCAAGCAACCTAAGAGCACTTTTACATACCTCCTCCATAAATGAAATATGCAGGATGGCCCTACTGGCAAGAATCGGACAGGTCCTCATTGGATTCCATTGTTCGGAATCGTATTAGGCTACCATGCTAAGACCCCATGTTTTACCATTGAGGCGTAGACAGGCATAATGTGTTCCGATCGCCTTGGTGCTAACATAGGACTAGTGTTTTCCCAATTTGAGGGTTGCATCCAGAATGATCTTCAGATATTCCACATCATCTGAAAATTCAAAAGTCGAGCCACTTATTGTTGGCTCAGTGAGTCTCAGACGCCTATATCTAGTAGATGGTACAATCACCCTCTTCACAGGGTTTGTACTTAAACCATATTAACCGATATTTGAGTCGAGGAAACAAAGTTTCCAATTGAAATGTCAAAAGTAATCGTTGAGCTCAGCCCAAGGTGCTTTTTCTTAGATATACAGGGCGTTTCGTAGCTGGTGGTAAGACGTCATAAAGGGCGGAAAACGGAAAAGAGGTAGAAATGGTGCAATGATCTGAGTTACCGAGAGGTGCAAGAACTTCAACTTCATACTTTTCAGGGTGTGAAGTGAGCAAAAGGTCTAGGGTATTATTTTGGTACCCATCTACACACGATATATGTGTAGGTTCATTCACTAGTTACGCAAGGTGATTATACGCGGCAAATAGCTCAACGTATTGGTAGAGCTGCAAAACTATCGATAGTCGGCCTACTCGATAGTATCAATAGTTTCTTTGGAAACTATCGGATTCTTTTAACTACTGAAAGGAAAAGAATAATAATAAATATACAGTGATGAAACAAAAAATAGCGGCACTTTATTTTTTTCCAGAACGTAATAAAATTTTATGTATTGAAGTTTTTTGATGGAAGATTAATCCTTACATAGAGCGAAAATTGCTCAGACCATGAAGTGCTCCAAAACTAAAGTAATTAATAAGATCCAGTGAAAGAAAACTGCAGAGACTACGGGAAGAAAGCGTAGAACAACTGTCAATTTTTAATTCGTACTTCAAAGATTAACCATTTCAAGTCATCAAGAAGACTCAAAAATGAACTTTTTCTCCTGATTCAAGTTGCGCAATAAAAAAAAAGTACGTAAGCTATACTTATGGTAAGAGTCCTCGAAAGGTATCATTTCTCAGCAAACGGAAGCAACACCTGCACTGTAATAATTAGAACAACATTACATGGTCTGACGAAACAAAGATTAATTTGTTTGGGTCAAATACAAGATCGTATGTACGAACATATTTTAGTTAAGGGGTCCGCCAAATATTTTTTTTTTTTTTTTTGAAAATGCTATAAAAAAAACTACTGAATATTTACTCAAATTTCTTTTTTATTTGAAAGTACAATCCTTCCGGTTAATAATGGTCCAATTTTTAAGCATATTATCGATTGTGTGCAGCTGTATTTCGCCAATGGCTTTACAAATATTGTCTTTTAAACCATCAATTGGCTCTGGCTTGTTGGCGTAACACTTATCTCTGACGGCACCCCATAAATAATAATCCAACGGTGTCAAACCGCAGATCTTTAAAAATAGGGCGCAAAACATCGAGTGTAGCTTCGGCTGTGTGTTGTTGCTAATATCCTCCTCCTCAATTTTTGTGGAAAAAATTTCGTTCAACATGGCCCGATAACGATCGCCATTGACTGTAACGGTCACTCCTTGCCCAATTATGCCTCTGGACCAAAATCCGCACCACACAGTCACTCGTCTTGGGTGTATCGGCTTTTCAAGGTGTGCGTGCGGGTTTTCTGTGCCCCAAATGCGACAATTTTGCTTGTTTACATACCCGCCAAGATCAAAATGAGCTTCATCTGAAAATATGATTTCGGCATCTTCTGTAAGTCGATCGCAGCGTTGTTCAAGCGTATACATAACCATATTTGTTCAGCGAAAGGATAAAACTAATTATCTGTCAAATCAGACATGAGCTAGGTGTTAGCATTCACGAAATAAGCACTGGTTAAAAAAAACGTTAGATGGCGGACCCTTTAGAAATTTAAGGAACTGTTAAACTATTCCTATATAACTATAAAAGTTATAACCTGCGTCGAACATATTTTTGCCAATGTTGCTTTGACTACATTTAGTGGCCTCGGTATTTACCTTTAGAATTTGACGATAGTATCGATAGTGCAAAAAACTAACGATTGTCAGCCAAAAACAAAACTATCGATACTATCGATAGTACTATCGATTGTTTTGCAGCTCTATGTATTGGCCTTCAGGATTGGTGCGACAGTGTGGATATCTGAATAAAAAAGATTACGCGTATTCTTTAAAAGAGTACGTATGGCATCCCTATTTCTAAAAGATGTCTTTTGTCGATTGCAAATATAAATGGTCCTTCCTCACTATTGCAGTGTTAAGTTTGCCAAGTTTGGTAATACTGATTTCCCATACAAAAAAAAATCGACTTCGTTGCTAGATTTTGTCGAAATCTAGTTGAAATCTAGGTAATTTAATGATGCAACTCTGTTGTTTGTACTAAAAGTACTAAAAAATAAATGTCTGTTCAAGAAAAAATGACATTTAAAATTAAAATAAAAGACATTTTTTTTAAACTATTGTTTATGACATAATAATTTAAAAACATTATTCCTACAACAGGCAAGCGTCAAAAGCAATCAGTTAATGCAAATCTTTTCTCATTTAGCCACGTTAAAAGAGAATTCTATTTATTAAAAAAAGAAAATTAAGAATATGTTAGTGAAAAATCTTACTTGTAAAATTATTAATTTTTGTTAAGAATTATTTGTTTTTTGTTAAAAATTTATTGAATTTCTAAATTACTAATCGCTTTTTTTGCCTATTTAATATAATTAAAGATCTAATTATTTAATAACATTATCGCTAATAATTGATACTAATTTTCGCATTACGATTCTTGTTTTAGATAATTTCTAACACTTTCCCACTAAACCGCATTTGAAAGTATTAGTTATTATAAAATGTCACTCCATTAAACCACAAATTAGCTCAACTAATTTTATTGATTTGTTCAAATACTACAATTTGCAACAATAACCAACGACAACAACAATAACAATAGTAATAATAATATTAATTGAAATGAAACAATAATCAGCTAAAAACCGCAAATAGAAATTATTATTTTAATTAAAAATAAAATAAAATGAAATGAGAATTACAAATTCAATAATAATGAAGGGAAATTAATTTTCGCACTTGATTACAATGATTGATTGATGGTTATTCAATAGAATTATAAAGCGTCCGACATCTAACGTTTTTTTAGCTCACGTCTGATTTGACAGATAATTAGTTTTATCCTTCCGCTGAACGAATATAGTTGTGTATACGCTTAAACAACGCTGGGAAATATTGCGACATTACTTTGAAAATCATGGTAATGTGACAGAATCAAAAATCATCTTTTCAGATGAAGTTAATTTTGATCTTGGCGGGTATGTAAACAAGCACAATTGTGGCATTTGGGGCACAGAAAACCCGCACGCATACATTGAAAAGCCGATACACCCAAGACGTGTCACTGTTTGGTGCGGATTTTGGTCCAGAAGCATAATTGGGCCATTTTTCTTCGAAAATGAGCAAGAAGTGGCCGTTATAGTCAATGGCGATCGTTATCGGGTTATGTTGAACGAATTTTTGTTCACAAAAATTGAAGTGGAGGATATTAGTAACAGTTGGTTTCAACAGGACGGCGCTACGTGCCACACAGCCGAAGCTACACTCGATGTTTTGCGCCCTGTTTTTGAAGATTGCATTATCAGCCGCAGAGCTGATGTCGTTTGGCCACCTCGGAGCTGCGATTTGACATCGTTGGACTATTATTTGTGGGGTGCCGTCAAAGATCAGTGTTACGCCAACAAGCCAGAGACAATTGACGCTTTAAAGGACAATATTCGTGAAGCCATTGGTGAAATACAGCTGCACACAATAGATAATGTGCTTAAAAATTGGACCGATCGAGCCGAGACAGTCATTTGAATGAAATTATTTTCCATTATTAACCGGAAAGATTGTACTTTCAAATATAACAAGAGATTTGAGAAAATATTCAGTAGTTTTTTTTTATAATATTTAAAAAAAAAAAATTATTTGGCAGACCCTATATTATGAAATTATAGAAATTAGTAAATTGAATAGAATACTCGCTCGCCTGTCTGTCATATCTCATAAGAGTGCAGTTAGACTCTTGATTTTCTATAACAGGCTCTTTTTGTTAAAGAAAAGTTTCCAATTTTGTTTGAAAACGTCAAAACTATCCTGTGTCTGTTGAACTCATAATTTCCTTTTAAAATAAAATTGCCATTTTTTTTTTATTTAAATAATAAAATATTTTATAAATAAATAAATTTCAATTCAATTAGTTGACAGTTTTTGTAGTAATTTTTAATTGAACAAAATTGAAAAAAAATTAGTTTCAATAATTGACATTATCAGTTAAAACCTCCTCTAATGTAAAAATAAAGATTAGAAATTGTATGCAATTTTGCATACATTTATTTAGAAACTTAAAAAGTAGTTGCTGCAGTAAAAATTTTTCAACTAAATTTTTAATAAAATGGCATAATAAATTCAGAAAAAAACACAGCGAGAAATTAGCATAAGTGAAGCATAATTCGTTAAATAAAATTAAAATTTTTTGAAAAAGTCTTTTAAATATTTAATGTTCTGCATAAAATTGCAAAAAACAAAAATTAAATAAATAAATGAAGAATTTTTTATAGAAAATATTTCTTTTTTGTGGTTGAGAAAGGAAAAATGCGTTACTGCATTAACGATAGATCGTAACTTACGTGCATTATGTTGATCACTCTTATGGCATACCACCTAAAAAAGCCACCTCTTTTCTCCTAGGAACTGCTTTAGCATTACTTAAACGCGGCTCTTTATTTTGCTGATTCCATGATGGCATTTTTGATGTAGCTTATTGGTGTATCATGTAACATGATCACATTCGCTAAGATGTCCTGTCAAGGTCTAATTTTTTGGTTCGCAAAAGAATTTTTATAAACCTTGCTACTGTATTTAAATTTTCCTCGTTTTCTGTCATTTTATCGACGACATTCTCCGCAGTCACCACGCCCTTTTGCAATGCATTTGTGTTCAGTGCCTGCATCGGGAAAAGGTAGGGTCAGCATTATAAAGGAGGTCCTCTTTCTCGTATAAGCTGCAGGTACTGCTGCGTTTGCTCATTACGTGAAGACAATTTCTTCAGTATCCATTTCAGTTAATTTCGCCTTCAGTCCTACTAAACCATTTTTCACGTTCATTTCAGTTTGAAGGTCCACCTGCCGTGTTTTTAGCTATTCCATCGTGCCTACCAGTTTGTCATCGTCTCCTGCTTTAATACCTCTAGTGACGATATTTAATATTAATAAATGAAAAATGTTCTACACAAAGTATTAATGAATGAAGTATTTTTCTATAGAAAATTTTATGACCCATGGAAAATTTCACTAAATAAAGAATTTTCCATAGAAAATATAAATAAAAAAAATAACTTTCTATTACAAATTAAAATAAATGATGAATTTTCCATAGAGAATTTAAGTAAATGTAGGATTTTCTGCGAAAAACCACAATAAATGAACAAGTTTCCATATTAAATTTTAATAAACGAAAAATTTTCTATATTAAATTCCAATAAACGAAAAATTTTCTATATTAAATTCCAATAAACGAGAAATTTTCTATATTAAATTCCAATAAACGAGAAATTTTCTATAGAAAATTCCAACAAACGAGAAATTTTCTATAGAAAATTCCAATAAACGAATAATAAAAAATTTCAGTAAACGAAAAATTTTCTATAGAAAATTTTAATAAATAAAGAATTTGCTACAGAAAATGTTCTATAGAAAATTTGAATAAAGAACAAATTAAAAAAAAAAAAATTAAAAAAGATAAATAAAAAACGAAAAATTAACCACAGCAAACTATAGAAAAACAAAAAAAAAATTTCTATAGAAAATTGAAAAAAAAAAAAATTAAAAAATTTTAGTTTATTGGGATTTTCTATTGAAAATTTTAATAAAGGAAAAATTTTTTATAGAAAATTTCACTTAATAAATAATTTTCCATAGAAAATTTAAATAAAAAATAATTTCCCATTATAAATTAAAATAAATGAAGATTTCCCTATAGAAAATCACAATAATAGCCCATTTACACCTGAACGAAATCTATTAACGAGATTACGATCAAGATTTTTTGTACTAAAAATATGAAAAAATTGAGCTCTGGTCAAAAAAAAGTAACATTCAAATTAAAATAAAAAGATATTTTTTATAAATTACAAAATTTATTGAAGAGGATATGTTTCTTCGGGATAACAATTTACGAATTTTATTCATACGACAAGTGGGTATAAAATGCAGTCAGAAAATGTAATTTCCTTTCTCTTCTATTTCAGCCAAGTGAAAACGAAATCTCATTAAACGTCAAAAAAGTCTAATGTAAACGCATTAGATTTTATACAAATGAAAAATTTTCTATAGAAAAACACAATAAATAAATGATTTTCAGTAGTAAATTTTAATAAACTAATAATTTTCTATATAAAATTTAAATAAACGTAATATTTTCTAAAGAGTTTTTCAATAAACGAAAGATTTTCTAAAGAAAAATTAAACAAACGAAGATTTTTTTATACAAATTTCAATCAGTAAAAAATTTGCTACAGAATGTTTTGATATAAGAAAAGTTTTCTATAGAAAATTTTTATAAAGAACAATTTTTCATTAAAAAACCTTTTTTTCATAACAAACGAAATATTTGCCGTAGCAAACTTTAAAAAAAAATTAATTTCTATACAAAATTGTAGAAAAACGAAAAATTTTCTATAGAAAATTTGAATATGCAACAGTTTTTCACTAAGTCAGCCAATGTCAAAAATGCATGCAGGAGCGGTCTAGCAAAAAAATTAGTGCTAATGTCCAAGAAATTTGAACACTGACACAGCACCGTCTTCTCCTCTTCCTCATACAAATGACAAATTACAGATTAGTCATTAAAAGGCAGTCAAAGTCTCCACGCATGCTCACCGACTACATACCTGGTGCCCAGTGATAATGGCCACTAAAATACATAAACGTTGGTATAGTATCATCATAATGAAACGAGTGATCTTATTTTTTCATCGTTGCTCTATCCTCATAGTTATGAGGAAAGTGGCATTCCAACCAAGGTATTAAAATTTCTTATCAGTTAGAAGAGAACCGCTACCAGCCTACAAGTCCGCCACACAACTTCCTTGGATGATAGAGTAACCCTTTAACCAGATTATTTCCAGAACCAAAATCATCGCACTCGTGACCGAACAACTTCGATCGTTATCTTGGCATTTATAATTGAAATTAAAACTATTCGATAAGGAAGCTTATACGATTACGAGTAAGATGATCTGGCCCCATATTTGAGTATTTTGCTAGAAGACAACATACAGCATCCTATCCGTTTGTATTCCATCGCATTCACATCGCATACTTCTAGTACATCAAGCAAGTCCACTGCCTTTTTAATCGCCGAAATTTTCTTTCCCTATGTGATCATAAAGATCTCCATCTTCCCTTAAGGACTTTCATCCATCTGTGTGCATGGATCAAACCAAATGATAGATAATAATCTATCCAGAAATCTATTTGGAGAGAGGATTATGTCCATATTCCGCAGGATATTTCAAGTATACTGTAGCCAGGATAGTTTGAAGTGCAGGATGACAGCCAGATACTTTGCGCTTTCCAACAATTTCAGTTTCAACCAATTCAGGCGTGGAACCTGGATTAAATTGGATAGTCGGCGCACCAATCAGTTATTTAAATTTGATCGTGAGAGAACCTTACCTCCGCTGTGTCTACCCTCATGTGGCAATGTGTTATAGGTAGGCACGCGCAAAGGCTGCGCTTACCTGCAAATGATTGATGTCGAGGTGGTGGATCGATTGAGGAAGAAGAGATTGTTGCCAATGTCCGTCGCTGGCTCGACGTAGATTGCTTACACTTATCTCGCTTTCTCTTGATAACTTATCGGAGACAACGAACATTGACATCAGGTTCCTTAGACTGTCGGACTTATTTCCAACTTGATTTGCAGGATTGTGTTTTCATGTAAGGCCTTTGATTGACTGTCAGGATCGGTTAATCTGGACTAGGTGACTAGCACAGCAGCATCGCTTCATGCGTCGTATTACAACGCCCTGCTATGTGTGCTCAAGTATGGCTTGATTTAACGAGGCTACTACTCCCTCCTTACCTAACCTAAGAAGATATTGTTCACATAACTGGAACTTGAAAAAATAAGCAGCCTTAGACGTGCGAAGATTTTATAGAAAGATCTTAGTGCTTACCTTTATGAAAATCTAGTTGTTCAATAATATACAGGGTGGGTATATTTGAGGTTAGGAAGTAAATTGGCTGTCAAGTGATGAAATGTCAAGAACTGAGCTGTCAAAAATTTGGAAATTTTTACAATGGAACGCTGCACTCTTGAACAAAGAATTTTAATTGTGGAAATTTACTATAAAATGGTCAAAATTTTACTGTATCACTTCGTAAAATTCGTGCAGCTTTTCTTCGTAAATAGACATCTTCTGATAATAGATCAAAACAATGTGCTCATAATGGCCGTATGATGCAAAGATAACCGTTGTATAGCAGAGTGTGGAGAAGGAGCCTGGAACATCAACTCCTCGAAGTTCGCAAAAATTGGGCATCAAGTGAGGAACTTTGCACAATATTTTGCATAAAGATCTTCATCTTCACGCTTATAAAGTTCAACTCGTTCAAGAATTAAGGCCAGCCAACCATTATTTGCATCGCACGTTTGTAAATTGGCTGTTTGAAAAACAGAACGAAAACAACGCATTTTTCAACATCTTTAGTGATGAGGCCCATTTTCAATTAGGCGGTTATGTAAACACACAAAATTGTGGCATATGGGGCTCACAAAATTCACAAATAGTCCTCGAAAAACCATTAAATCACAAGAAAGTGACGGTATGGTGCGGTTTGTGATTAGGCGGCATCATCAACCCATATTTTTTCTAAAATGAGCAAGGAAATGCCGTCACCGTGAATTCTCTGCTCTATCAAATCATAATAATCAATTTTTTGTGGCCACAATTGGCTAATGTGGACATCAGTGACTTGGGTTTCAGCAGGACGGCGCCACAAGCCACACAGCCAGCCAAAGAATTCAGAATGAGAAATTTCGCGGTCAATTGGCCGCCTCGTTCTTGTGATTTTTCGCCACTGGATTATTTTCTTTGTGGCCATTTCAAAGACCGGGGTTACGTGAATAAACCACAAACTACTGACACTCTAAATGATGAAATTCGGTTCTGCATTTACGAGATAAGCGAAACGAAATGTGATTCAAAATTTTGTGGAAAGGGCGGACGTCTGCCGACGTGCTAATTCCCTTATTTTTTTTTTCAATATTGGTATGAATAAAACTGAATTTGTCAAAAAAAAAATTGGTTTTAAGCCAATTTACTTCCTAACCTCAAATTTGCCCACCCTTTCCATACATACGTATTATGTGGTATAAGATTGTGGACATTCACAGACTCCTATTGTAACATATCATCTACATTTTCTTCGAAAGTCAATGACACTTTATTAGAATAATAAAAAACATCAAGTAGTTGAAATAAACGAAAAACAAGAAATAACAATGCTCTTGATATTGTGGTATATGCATCCTTTAGAATCCTTGTAAAAAAAAGCAGGAGTAAATTAAGCCTTGCCACTCGTATAAGGAAAACTTTAAAACATATATGGTGCGTTGAAAGCAAAACCAGTCGGATAAAATATACTAAAATATTTTTATGTTTAGAAATTAAGGTTACGTTAAGACATATTTTATAGTCCTTTGGCAGGATTCATATATATTTCTTTTAAAGAAAACAGATGACATGACAAAAACAATATATAGAGAGAAATCATGCTTGAACAAAAACAAAAAATGAAACATTCATGTATAGGCAGGCACACACCAATACAAAAGGCAAATACACGTACACTTGTTAACCAATAACACAATACTTACATACACCCACACATATCTATTCATATACACTCTTAAATGTAGCATATCCTGGCAGGACAAGCACTTAAAACGGTTTGTTAACGGAAAAACAACTCAACTCGTTCTTTGAATCCCCATATACGTACCTACGTACCGACGAGTGTGTTGTACTACAGGCCAGAAGAAGACACTACTTATTGCAACAATAACAAGTGGAAATCCTTTCTTTATTTTTTCTTTTTTGCGATTTTTCTTTTACAGGATAATCTAGAAAAAGTATAACAAAGATTGAGAGAAACAAAAAAATAAATAAAAATGAAAAAACGGAAACGTTTTGTTTAAAATCCCGCTCTTAAGTTAAAGATTTATAATGAAACCCTTTCTCTACTCGTATGTCCTTTAAGAACAGTTGTGTGTAAAGAAAAATCTCAGAAAAATAAACCCAAACAGGGAACAATATTTCTTTTGTTTGCAGCACCAGTTAATGTTCAAGAGAAACGAAAGGAAGGAGGATCACAAAAGGAAAAGTAAAGTTAACAAACTATTTAGACGGGTTTTCCTTTATTGTTTATTTTTCTAACATTTTCATTTCGTTTTTTAGCCTTCTTTTCTCTCTTCCTATCTCTCTTACATTTTATTAAAGTTCTTAGCTGAGTTAGAAAAAAAAAATCAATGCATGTTTGTGACGTGGTAATGACTTTGAGAAACAATTTTCTTTTTTAGTAAGAAAAACTTCAGGCAAAAGAAAGAAAAAGAAAGTTTTTTTATGAGATAAATTGATTGAAAAGAATTATTTTTTTTTTTATAAAAAAAAAATTAATAAATAAATAGAAAAAAGTATATTGTTACGAAAATAAAAATGCCTTAAAAGAAAATACACCACATCAGCGCCTTTAAAAATGTATTGTGGGATTTGGGTATATTTGGTATTAATGTGGCACCCTGTCAATGCCATACTTATTTCGATCATCTTGGTGTATTACATTTGAATTAACGGATATAACATAGAGGATATGAGACATATTCAGAACATTCCAAACAGTAGGCAATTAGGTATATAAAGAGGCTGCTTTACCTACGTCAGAATAGTAATCGTTTTGCTGTCATAGAATAAAGTCGTGTTTAGGCGTAAATAAAAGTGTTGTAAAAACGAATATTGAGTTGCTTTATTAAGATAAACTATATAAAGATGAAATGAGAAAATAAAAACTGTAAAACAACAACAAAGTGGTGTTTATTTTGTTTTGACACAATTTAAAAGAACTCAAACGCTTTAAAAGGTGTTAAACAATATTCTTTAAAAACTCATAAATTTTTAATAGTTGGTTAGCTTAATAACTAAGTCCTGCGGCTCGCAGTGGAACATAGGTCCTCAACAAAATCTTGCCATTTACTTCCGTCCTTCTCTGTGTTCCTCAATTCATTGAAAAATATCCTTAGTTGTTATATGTCCTTTTCTATTGTGCGCTTCCATGTACGGCCTACCTCGTACTCAGGTGCGTTTTGGGTTTCATTTCAGAACTGGTCTGCAAAACTCGATTAATTTTTTTCGTAGAATGTGCACAATCCAATTCCAACTTCTCTTTTTGATCTCCAGATTTATCGGGATTTGTCTACATTTGGCTAGAAATTCCGGGTTTGATATACCATTTGGCCACAAGATCTTGAAGATATTTTTCAGACTCATTTTGTTGAAAGTTCAGGATATGACTGGAAGCGCAGCTATCTGACTAGATTAAACTACCAAGGTAGATGAAAGAGCCGATATTTTCTATTATATCGACCGACTTTAAAATTACTTTCACTGTCGAACGAGTTTGTTTTCATACCTTTCGTCTTCGTGGAGTAAATCGTTAAACCAACTGTACGCGATTCTATCTTGATGAACTATCAGGAACAATAATCGCGACATAGACAATCTTGGCTTTGTCCAGTGATGGTGTTTAATTCGTGTGACAGTTACCATTTTAAAGAACCCTGCAGCTAAAACCGTTGTATTGTGCCTTTATAATTCCTTGGTATCCCATACTTTTAAGAACAGCGGGAATAATAGATAAGCGGTGGGTAGGCCTGGGGACTTGTTATTCTTGTTATTCCCCTATAGCTCTTATAATTTCATATATTTACGGTGGTTGTGAAATTTGCGTTGTGTCCTACCTGGCCATCCGAACGTTGGTTGTGATCAAGGGTGATCGGAGGGGTAATTGTGGTTATTTAATGTTTTCGAGACATTTTTTTGAATAGCTGAAGTTGTTCGTCTACACCAGTTATAATATTGTCCTGCTCATCCTTAAGTGCCCGAGATGGGTCATATTTTCATTCAACAATTTCATGTTTTTGTTGTTAGCTTCTACGTGAGCGGTTCTCTTTTACTCATTGTATAGCTATGAGGCCCTTAATTTTTCGTTGCTTGTCTTTGCTGCCTCACGACAATTTTTTGCTTCTCGACGATTTTCAATAATGTTCCATGTTTCGATGCTCATCCAGGCCTTTTTCTGCCGTGTCCTCATGACCTGAGTCTATGAATCTTGTTCTTACCAGTGACCACATGGATTCGATATTTTGCACTGCGTTTAGGTCATGTTCCTGCTACAGTGATGTTAGTTTAATTGTCACGCCCCTATTTAAAAGGCGACCGCCCTACAGAGAGGTATTCGGCCCGAAAAGCTGGCCATAATTATTAAAATGTTTTTTGCAAATAAAAGTTTGAGTTTTTGGCAGTTTTAGTTGTAATTAGGTCCAAGGGCCCCATGCAAATTTCCCCCCGAAATAGCACTTACATACTATATATCAGGTGTTTTTTTAGTATACATAACTTTGAGTTGGCAACACTGATAGTCGCTTTTTGTTTAGATTGGTTTGACATTTCATTATGGATAGACTTACACCAGAGGTTTATTTTTTTCCGTCACTACTCTAGGGAGCACTGAATGTACACTGGTAGAATTGAATGTCCACTGGTTCGTGATCAAATTCATAGGGAGACTCTTGACCTACAGGGTCGTTGCCTCCACTTTGAGGTCTGCCGCTGTCTATACGGTGGCGGAAAGTGGCACTCCGCGTATGCGGGTGTCAGGTATATATGTATTTCGATACATTGGCTACAGACGCCTCTTGGATTTCTTAGCCAGTGAAGCACTGTCAGAGGCCTGAGTGTTAACCCAGCTAATTCGAAGTTAGTGTTATTCGCACGGAGGTACAAAATTTCGTCTTTTTCCCTATCGCCTGCACCGGATGGAACTGAGGCTGTCGGATAGTGCGAAGTATGTGGAGTTGATCCAGGACTCCAAGCTGTCTTGGCTCCAGAACACAACATTTTCTTACCAAAGTTTGTGCCTTTAACATTTCACGTCTTGAAGAAAGAACCGACTTCATACTGGAATTGAAAATGTTAATTTTATTCGGCTTAGATATCTGTGAAGAATTCCAGACTTTGTTGAGAGTGGCATATGCGCCTTGTTCGCGGTTTATCCTGTTAGCCACATCTTCATTATCTCCGCCATCCATACTTACGATGCTGCAAAAATAGGTGCCGCCTAGAAAACTAAGCGATTTCTCGACCCGAATGCCTTACTCTTGCAGCCGTTTCATATGCCGTCTAGAGTATGAGATATGAAGCATATATCGTCCACACAATTGAGGTCAGCCGTATGTTGAAGTGCCAATAAATTCCACTGAGCGCCTTGATGTTTGTCTGCTGAAGAAGAAAAGTACATGCCGAATGAAGAGGAAAGTACATGCGATAGAGTACAGTCTTGTCTCACGCCTGTGACCCTTTTAGGTATTGTTCCCTTATAAGTGATATAAAGGACTAGGGAATACTAATGTTTTAGAGCGAACCATATTGCTTTCCTTTTGATTGAATGGAATGCTCTATCAAAGTCTATGAAAGTTGTATTATTCTGCACACTATTCGATTATTATGCGCAGCCACATGATAGCTTCGGTCTAAAGTCACTCTGTTCGAAGGTTGGAGAAGTGCGCTGTAAGATGTTCATCGATATTAACATTTGAACAGTGATAAATAACGCTAATTTCCTCCAGTTGTTACTTTGTCGGCACGAGTGGTACACATAGGTACCAAAAATCATACACTTTTCAAAAAGCCGTGTCGAAAGGGTTAACTGATATGCGGTCAGTTGTACTTTATGAGAACAAAATATGTTTTTTGTTCTTGAGTCTAGCAACTACTCTTTTTACATCTTCGTTAGTAGGCGGAAATGTGTTGTCAGTGATGGGGACTGGAAGAATTTTCTGCATATGCAAGCTAGCTATGTTTCGCTGATATAACCGACAATCAGATCGAGTAAATTTTTTCATGTGCTTTTCCACATTGTCGTACCGGACCTTTCTTTTATGGAAGTAAGAATTGGTTTCGGCTGATAGTAGTTCTAATCAAATAGCCTTTCTCCGATAAATTTTCTCGAAAGTCACATCTCTTATCCGAGGTGAGGTATGATGGATGTCTTTTCTTATGGTGAAAATTCAAATCTTGCTGCAGTCTTCAGTTATATTGCTACACCTCGGCTGTTTATGCTGGTCTTAGTCCTGTTCAACTGCGGGTTGCTGTAGTCAATGCACATCGAATTTTTTTCTGGCTTAGGACCGCTTTAATTTGCCATCGGTGTTGAATATTATCCTAAAATGCAGTGGTATTCTCCATTCTATCGACTGTTCTATAATCAGCCGCAGAGTGTTTGTCTAATCTAGGCTATTTTTTATGTGGCCTTTAAAGCCTGTCTGTTCATTCCTAGAGAAATATTCTACGGCTTTTAATCTATTGCTTGTGATCAGGGAAACCAGAAAAACGTGCACTAAAAAGTCAAGAATATGACATAAAAATATAAAAAATATGCTCTAAACGAAGCAAAAATGTTTTCTTTGTTAATAGTAAAGAAGTTTTATTTTGCAATTCAATACCATTTGTAAACATACATACATATCGTCATATAAAATCCAAAAAAGCCTAAGTTACAAACAATTCAAAATTAACTTCATTATGGTGTAACCTTTCGAAGTACAACGTTCTTGTCAGCAATATTCTCAGCTTAACATAAATGTTTCTCTTTTCAATTTTAGAAAGTTTTTTGCTTCTCCTGAAAAATTGTTGACATGGAACTTATGGCTTTGCTGCCTTTTTTCGGCCCAAAATGCTGACAGAACTTTCCCCTTTCAGCAAGATAACGCAGCAATTCACGTCAGCAAGTCAACCAGACAATGGTTTGAGAGCACAATATTAAAGTATTTGATTGGCCAGCACGTTCCCCCGACTTAAACCCCATGGAAAATTTGTGGGGACTGCTTGTGCGTAATGTTTATGCAGACAACAAACAGTACCTGGTAAAAATTGAATTAAAAGTGGCAATCTTTCGCGAAATGCGCTCTAACATTCTGGACAATTTAGTAAGTGCGATGCCATCCCGTAATTTTAAGAAATGGGAACTGTATAAATTAAAAATTATTGAATAATTAAATAAAAGTTTGGACAAATGAACACTGAATTTTGCACTTCTCTATATAAAGGGTCTGCCATCTAACGTTTTTTTTCAACTAGTACTTATTTCGTGAATGGTAATACTTAGCTCATGTCTGATTTGACAGATAATTAGTTTTATCCTTCCGCTGAACGAATATGGTTGTGTATACGCTTGAACAACGCTGGGAAATATTGCGACATTACTTTGAAATCATGATAATGTTGCAAATGAAGCTCATTTTGATCTTGGCGGGTACGTAAACAAGCAAAATTTCGCATTTGGGGCACAGAAAACCCGCACGCATACATTGAAAAGCCGATACACCCAGACGAGTCACTGTTTGGTGCGGATTTTGGTCCAGAGGTATAATCGGGCCATTTTTCTTCGAAAATGAGCAAGGAGTGGCCGTTACAGTCAATGGCAATCGTTATCGGGCCATGTTGAACGAATTTTTGTTCACAAAAATTTAAGAGGAGAATATTGGCAACATTTGGCTTCAACAGGAAGGCGCTACGAGCCACACAGCCGAAGCTACACTCGATGTTTTGCGCCCTGTTTTTGAAGATCGCATTATTAGCCGCAGAGCTGATGTCGTTTGGCCACCTCGGAGCTGCGATTTGACACCGTTGGACTATTATTTGTGGGGTGCCGTCAAAGATAAGTGTTACGCCAACAAGCCAGAGACAATTGACGCTTTAAAGGACTATATTCGTAAAACCATTGGTGAAATACAGCTGTACACAATCGATAATGTGCTTAAAAATTAGACCGATCGTGTAGGCTACTGCATGGCTAGCCGAGGCAGCCAATTGAATGAAATTATTTTCCATTATTAACCGAAAAGATTGTGAGGAGTGTTTCTGTGTAGTTTGAAGTTCGTCCGACAGATGGCGCAGTATTTAGTTTTTTTGTGTTTTTGCACCGTAACTCAAGAACTACTGCACTATGCTGAGTTTCTTTGAAAGTGTTGGTTCGTTAATCAGCATGCAGTGGCGTTAATTAGTCTGATACCGACTGAAACCTAACATTTTCTTGTGAAAAAAATATATAAAAAAGTAAATAAATATTTATCACTCTTTTTTAACTCTATTTGCGCATTAAGCCTATTTTATGTTTTGCTGAAGGCGTTAGGTGCTTGATCGGCGTTTGGCTGCGTGCAGCGGCGTTATGCTATGTCGATTTAGTGCACCTTTCATTCTTCTAAATATCAATCAGTCATGACTTTGCATGCAAACCAGACTTACAGTGAAAATAAAATTCAAAGGCAAAACAACGTTTGCCCGGGTGTGCTATTATGTACATAAATTTAAATAAACATAATATAACGGTACATTTTTTTAATAAGGTGACCAGGCATAATATTTTATAGTTTGGATGAATTGAGCAAATATTAAGGTTACCTTATCATCTTAAAGCACACTTTATGGCGCTAAAATAGCCAGAAGAATGTGGTTGTATTTATCAAACAGACACAATTTTCATAAAATTTGTTCCTAATTTTTCAGGTTTAGAGCCGTACTGTTTACGAATAACTTAAGAAACTATGTTTAGTTATGAATAAAATGAGTCTTATGCTTTTTAGAAAAGCCCTGATTTAATGAACTTTTACAAGAGATTTTTCATCTATTTAAAGCATATATTCTCTAGCCATCTATTTCCTTTTATCAAAATTCTATTTCAGGGGAGCATAAGCTTTTCTCTCACGCCAAACAAATGAGCTTTTGTAAAATGATTACCTTGTAAATGTTGTTGTTGAGTGATAAACATAATCCTGAATTTTTTAGCGAGGCCAAGTGGGGTGTAACAACATGTTTATCAAAGCCACAAGTTCGTGGCTTTATAAAATTTCATAATTATAAACAGCATCCTTCAAGTATGTGACAGTTTTTTAATGACACGCCGAACACTGTGAAACCACAAAACAATATGACGCAACACTGCTTAGTTAATAAAATTTAGTTAAATGCTCCGGTTTTTGTGTCTGTTCATTGTAGAAAAATATGTGCCAACTGGAGGGTAGAGTGGTGGTTGTTAGAAGCTAAAGGTCATTTCGTACAAACAACCCCTAAAAGTATGCAATTTTCATAATGTTTTCTTATAAAACAACATATCTATTTGACACCTAATCAAATTATAATAACTTTTATCTGCGTTTTATATAAAAAATTTTATTTTTCTGTGTAACAAAATTTAATTTACACCCCAGTATACTGCTATGACCAAAGTGCCTCTGTGGCTATACAGTTTTTATAGGATTTTCTTGTACTTTTTTTTTGTTCGTCCCTGGAGATATATTGTGTTGTCACATGTAGGCTTTTAGTTTTATGGAATTTCATAATTCCCCTAAGACAATTGTATGTTTCAAAGGGATTTTATAATTATCTAACATTGTGCTTTTAAATCCTACATAAGGATTTTGTAATACACACGTTTCCCATTAACAATAAATTTTCAGCTACACACGTACATACATATTTGCTTTAATTTTTGGGAAAGAAGGATATGTTAAGTGATTACAAATTCTCTAGAAAATTAATTTTTCGTAGGTGTAATCGATATCGAACAATTTAAGTTTGTCTACTGTCATGGGTGTTTCAATAAGTAGCTAGTTTTGCTTTGCTTATCGATTGTTTCCATTCTTTAAAAGGACAACCCCAAGACACCTCTATTAAGACCTCTTACTCTTACATAGTAGGTCTGGTTGCAGTTTATAAAGAATAGCTCAGCTACGAAGGCTTAGCAGGTGATAAAGAACTGTTTAGCAAAACTTCCGATAATTATCTTGGGTATAAGACACAGAAAGCGGATCTCCGACAAATGTTGGACTAAATTATTAGCAGAAGGGCTCAAGAACAGTCCTTAATAATGACTAGAAGCCATGCAGCTAAGTCAAGACTTCGTGTTCAAAAGAATATCAAGCAGAATTCCAAAAAAGACTAAAGAAATTAATTTCTTTTTCTCCATCACTCCTCGTGAGAGCATATAAGCTTTCCACAAAGCATCCATTGTTATATATTAGTTTCGTTAATCAAGTTGATTCTTAATCTAAGTAGATGATTCATTTACTCTAGTGGTTAAGATCTTTGCTAAATGGTGGTAGTGATGCTTACTTAGCATTGTAATTTTTTCCCATAGGTGGCGTTTTCTCCATTCGTTCGTCTGGTGTTTGTCATCATCGTTTGGTGGTAAGCTAGATGATTTTGTCTGGAGGGAGGTTGGAGTCTCTTTATTAGACACTTGAAACAGCAATTACTTTTTTTCGGTGTGTCCTCTACTGGGAATTCGAACTTGAGCCGCTTGTGTTGTAAGCGTCGGCTCTAATTGATTTATTAACTTAAGAGAAAATTCGAGGATGTGGCTGGGCTAATCAGCCATAGAGAAGATAGAAAGATAATAAACTTCTTCAGACGAAGCTCCTATCCTTAGCAGAATTTTTATGCTGAAATGAACCATTACCACATACATAGACAACTGGCGTAATGATAAAGCTTTCCAGGAAAAGAAATAACCTGTGCGATTGCAACAATTTGTAGGTCGTTAGCTTGGTAAACCTTATTTATATAGTAATAGTCATTGTCATGGGCGACAAATGGGCTCTCGTCCACACGGAAACTGTCTAGACCAGAAAAACACTCTCTCTTTATTAGACAGTTGATGCAGTGAAAAATACAACTGTGTTCTGAAGGAATACCACGCACACTGGTGGGCCTTTGCTAACCATATACTCAAATATCGCTCTGAATTAACGCGTGTGTTAGGCAGGGCTATCCTCATTCACATTGTTCTTTGCTGTGGCTTTAGACAAGCTTGTGCTGAAACTGCGCTCAGGAAACAGTGGAAATGTATATAATTTTATCAAATACCTCGGCTTATGTCGGACAGATTCCATGAAATATAACTATAGGATCTGGTAAGACTAGTAAGTGGAAACGTTTTGGTGTTAATTGTAGAAAACATCAACAAAACTTGGCTCTCGAAACACCAAGATGCCCTCTTTGACTCGTTAGTCTAATTAATACTATTTTATGATAACCGGAGGGTGACTTGGTGTAGTGAGCACAGGCATACAATACAAACGATTCCCAGGTATTTGAATCCCAGCAGGCGACATGACGATAAAACAATTTAATTGCGATTTCAAGTTTTTAATAAGGAGACTTCAACCTTCTTGCAGAGAAATCCATCTTAAAACGCCCCCCCTGACCTTCAAGCTTACTTCTTTGCGATGATGACAAACTCAGGTGTCTGATCAGGAGAAAATGCCGCCTAGGGGAAAAATTACAATGCTAAGTAAGGATCACCACCACCACTTGACAGTGCTCTTCACCACTATACATAATCATATGGAGACGAGCTACAGCTTGATAATCAACTTGATTACTGAAACTGAATGAAAGTAAGAGATGCCTTGTGGAAAGTCAAGGAATGACGAAGAAAAATAATATATTTTTACCAAATTGCAAATATAAATCTCCTCAAACTGGCCAAAGAAGAACCAATAGGCAAACCAGTAGCTAGACGGAAACAGAAGTGAATAGGTTATACCCTACGAAAATCGTCTAACAGTATCAGTAGAGAGGTCAAACAATGCAACCCCCAGGACAGCCGACGACTTGGTCTCACAATAAACACGTTGCGCAGAGTAGTTTTAATTGATTTAATTCAGTCTAAAGAAACCATTGGTGATACGGAAGTTATGTTTAACGATAGGTTAAGGTGGAATAATTTTGAAGAAGCCTAAGTTCCCTGGTGGAAAAAAACAAGGATGCGAGAGAGTCTGGTCAACATAACATAACTACACAATTCATCAGCAAGTGTAAGAAGCTTTACAATTTCGAAACTTCTCCGGAAAAGTAAAGGTGAATGGAGCCACTACAAAAATTAACCAGTTGGCGGCCTCGTCCTTCTGTTCTCAAAAGACTGGTCGACTGATCAGTCCGATATACGGGCAATAACCGAAGCTATCAATTATCATAAGAATTACACAAACAGCTTTCGAATGCAGTCCGTTGCAATTGTTAATCATTCTTCCTCTATATAATTTTTTAGATATGTTCTTCCTCTCACTTCCCGTTTTTGTATTTGGCAGTGATTTGATGATTCTAAGGGTGATCTATTGGGTTAAGATCAGGTGACAAAGAAGGATGCCATGAATAGACTAACAAACAAACAATGCTTGCAAGTCTTTGAATTTTATAATCTAATTTCGTGCTGTGTGAGAAATGGTTTGCTTATCGAAAAATTATCTTCAACAACGAACCTCATTTTTGGCTTAATGGGTACATCAACAAACAAAATTGCCGAATTTGGTGTGAAAAGCAGACAGTGGCAGTTCGAGAGCTACCAATAAGCTCTGAAAGATGCACTACTGTTTGTGCGGTTTGTAGGCTGGCGCCATCATTGGACAAAACTTCTTCAAAAATTACGAAAATCCCAACGTTACAGGATATTCTGTTTATTGACTAACTCGCTAAAGATAAGTTTTTTAATTTGAACATTTCTTACACAGCACGAATTTTGATAATAAAACTCAATGACTTGCAGGCGGTGTTCGTTTGTTAGTCTATTCATGGTGAAATGAGAAACCTTACTGAGCATTTTTGGCATTGCCGCAATTCACGAATCTTTTTTGACACCGAAAAAACTCACATTGATAATAAAATAGTAAAAAAAAACCACCCTTTTTTCAGAGCCGCGCAATTACCGAGTAAATGCTCTGGCGATTAAAAACCTAAGATGGATACTCATTTTCTTGACCAAACATAATACCGAACGCCGACTTTAAACAAAAAGTTAATCCTAAGAAGGATCCGTTGATTTAAATCCACTAATAAGTAAATGAAGATAAACACTGGCTTATATCTGAACAAAACAGATTGAGGCCGAAGTTTCAAGAAACGGAACATGCGGGAATGAATTCAAAATTACTGAATTAAGAAATAACGATTAAAAAATGTTTAAAACCGACCTCAACTGCCATACCATAAAGATGTAATCTGTAGCATGATATAAGAAAAAGGAAGGTAGTTCCACTCAAAATTGTTTGACAATAAACGAGATTCTTGAAGTTTGTTTTATATGTAAACATTTAAAAAAAAAACGTTGCCACATGCAGATAAAGGATCAATATTCCCAGAAATTTTTCACAATTTTGTGTAATTAAATCAAGATTTTAAATTGAGAATATTATTTAGAATTTTGCAACATAAGTACCAACGTTAATTTTGAGTATATAATGTAGGTATGTTTTTCAACCCAGGCTATTTCAGAATAAATACTAAAAGATATGTATTGAAATGGGAAATTTGAAGGTTTTATTAAAGATTTGTTTTAAGTTCTTTTCTTTTTGATTTTTTCTTTGATTGCACATTAAACATTTTGTTTTGCTTTAAATTACGGCTTAATAATCGAATTCGAAAAAATAAACTATGTGAAAAATGGGATTTTGTGAGCAGCAGCATTTCACCATAAATGTCAATTCGCCTTTATTGTAAAATGGTAATATGTCAGAAAAAATGAGAGAGTGGCACTGCCTTTTATTTTTTTATATCATGATCTGTAGTATTTGATTCATGCTACATACACTCTTTTCAAACAGCAATTAGAGAAAATAAACATGCCATGTTGCCACCTTGTGTGTAATTTGCCCGTGTGTATTTAGCTTCATGTACAATTTTTGTGTAAATTTATTTTTTTAAACAAAACAAAAAATGGCACCGATGGCACGCACACTTTCATTGAGAGGGAAAAACCAACGGTACCTGTAATGACGTAATCTGTAGTATTTGATTCATGAGTATGAAGGCGGATTGACATTGAAGCTATCTAGCGCTATATGGCAGCACAAACACAAAAACTTTTTCTTTCTTAGAAATTACGATCTGTCAAACGTCAGCTGTTAAAATATCCGCCAAATTCATCGATTAGTTTATTTGTTGTAGTCGTTTGAAGTAAGCAACTTTTGTGTTTATTGGAAAATGGAAAAAAGTGAATTTCGTGTAGTGATTAAACACTATTATTTGAAAGGCAAAACAGCGAAATAGACGAAAGAAAAGCTTGATAAACATTACGGCGAATCTGCTCCGTCAGATTATATGGTAAAATATTGGATTTCTGAATTTAAACGGGGCCGAACAAGCACTGCCACAATACCATCAACAGGAAGGCCAAAATAGGTGGTTGCTGAAGAAAATATCAAGAAAATTCTCGATATCGTTATGAATGATCGCCGGGTCAAAATCCGTGAGATTGCTGAAATGGTAAACATATCATATGAACGTGTGTTCAACATTTTGCATAAAAATTTGCATATGAAAAAGCTATCGGCAAGATGGGTGCCGCGTTTGCTCCGTGTTATACAAAAAAAAAAAAAAAAAAACGAGTTCTACAGATTACTCCACAGCGGTGTTTGGACATGATAAAGCATAATCCTGCTGATTTTTGGCGTAGACTAATAACTGTTGATGAAACGTGGGTCCACCAGTACACACCTGAAACCAAAAATCAATCGAAGCAATGGGTGGAAGCTGGTGGAGTTGCCCGAAAAAGGCGAAGACAGCGAAATCGGCTGGCAAGGTTATGGCCACTGTATTTTGGGATGCACACGGAATATTGTTCATCGATTATCTTGAAAAGGGATCCACAATCACAGGAGAGTATTATCGTGGATCAATTAATGCAATCAAGGAAAAACGACCACATTTAAACAAGAAAAAAGTGCTCTTTCTTCAAGACAACGCACCGGTTCACACAGCATTAGATACGCTGCTAAAACTACGAGAAATCCACTTCGAATTGGTTGATCATCCACCTTATAATCCAGATAGTCCCCTAGTGACTTTTTCCTGTTTCCAAACTTAAAAAAATGGCTCGCAGGAAAAAGATTCATCTCAAACGAAGAAGTGATTACCGGAACTAATGCGTATTTTGAGGAGTTCCCAAAATCGTATTGTGTTTTTGTAAATGTGTTTTTTCTACTTAGGTAGCTTCAATATCAAACCGCCCTCGTATGTTGTGTTGTTATAAGTTTGGCAATGGCCTTAAATTTACCAATGACTCTCTCTGTCCCTTTCTAATTCTTCTATACATTTCTAATTGTTTAGTAAGTTTATGATCGAACTTTAGTGGTAAGAAGTGAAAAATGTAGTGTTAAAGTTAAGATATTAAAAAAATATATTATAAATTTAATTAAATAATAAATAAAGTTAAAAAAAATATATTTTAAACAGAATACAAAAGTATTTTATCTCTGAATAATAATAATAATAATAATAATAATAATAATAATAATAATAATAATAATAATATCTCTGAATAATTAAAATATATTAACAAAGAAAAGTGCTATTGCAGCATTATAGTACATTGCTTTGCCAATTTTAAGATTTTTCTTAACAAACGTGTTAAAAATGTTCTAATTCCTTTAAAAAATGTTTTAGTTGCTAATCAATAATAATTCAAATAAGATTATTCAAAAGAAAAACGAATAAAAATTAGAAAATTCAAGCCGTCCATCTACTAAGGAAATTTCATTTGGGACTAATTTAGCAGCGCTGCCGCCGTTAACGTTTGTTTACATTTCTATATGCTGCTTTTAAAAAAGAGAGTAGTGTTGTTAATATTACTCTCATTCTTCTTATTCTTCTTCTTTACATTACTTATTATTAAGTTGGTGATCAACGTTGCCATTTTTGGTTATTTTTAACCAAAATTGGTTATTTTTTTCTATGATGTGTAGATGTGTGCATTTTTTTCCATTTCGGTTACTTTTTTCTCGAAGTAAAAAAATAAGATAATGATTTCTTTTAGCGTTTATTATCCAGGTTTTTACTCAGTGTATCACTCTAAAAACGGGATTTTTGGCAAACATTTGCTTTTTGTTGTGAGTATACTATGACCTTTCCCATCCTTCTAGTAACATATGGATTTCGTGTCAAAGGACTGTAAATTTTTTGAGGCCAAGAACGAATCGAACCAATTTCTTATGTTCTGTTCTAATGTGAAAGGTACTCCGATCGTAACAAATAGTGGTATGACAGGCCATGTCTGGATTATAAGGCGGCTGAAACTATTTTCTAAATAGTTTCAACTGCTCTTGAAACATTCGGTCAAGCGTTGTCCTAATAGATCTGTTTTTTATCGCCAGTACAATTTTTTCAAGCTTGAATAGCTTTTTAAGTTTGAAAACAATCTTCATAGAGTAATGCCTTCAAATCATAATCTTTAAACACTTTTGCCTGACATGGGAGGTCTTCCTTTTTCATGTCAGAATCATGACTTCTGAACTGCATAAATAATCTCTCACACATTGGGATCAGTGAAACATATTCAGGATAGGCTTTGGCAAGAAATCAAAGTAATAAAACTTGAGAATAAATATCAGACACATTCACTTCAACGCTATTGTTCGTGTATTTAAAGATTCGTTAAGATATCTGCTAGTAAAGTCTATTGAGCTAAAGACATCCACAGATAAATTTTAAAACCTCTAACCTCTATGCAATACAATATCAGATAAATACCCGCCTCTGTAAGCCTCACAAATGCGAGCCCTTTTGAGCACATTTTTCCTTACATTCTCACACATTTCACGCGGTATTTCATTAATTTCATTACGAATATTTTGTTTGAGTTGCTTCAGCGTTTCTAGTTTATTTACATAAACCTTGCTTTTCAAATATCCCCACAAAAAGAAGTCTGGAGCAGTCAAATCAGACGACCATGGAGGCTAATCAACATCACCATTCCATGAAATAATTAGTTGTAGAAAGAGGTCTCGCAGTAATTCCATTGTAATCCTGGCTGTATGCGATGTGGCTCTGTTTTGTTGAAACTACATGTTAGTCAAGCCCAAAGCATGCAGTTGTGGCGTTAAAAAATGTTCAATCATATTACGATATCGCTCCTCATTGACACGGTAACTGTCGCCGTTTTCAGTTTCAAAGAAGTAAGGTCCAATGATTCCTCCTGACCAAAGTGCACACCAGACTGTCACTTTTAATGGATGCAAAGGTCACTGATGAATAATTTGACGGTTTTCCATTGCCCAGAACCGACTAAACTGTTTATTCACATAACCATTCAAATGAAAATGTACCTCGTCAGTCATTATGATTTATGTAATTCCTATTGGCATATGTACGGCAGCGTAAATGGTCTTCTGGAGGAAATTCTTGTGTCAACTGAATCTTAAATGGAAACAAATGTAAATCTTTGTGCAAAATTGTGGCCATAGTTGTTTTTTGAAAATCAAATTGAGATTGATGGATTGTTTTGAACACTTTCTTGAACTGCAGTAATGTTTTCAGCCGATCTTGTATTACGTTGTGGTCCATGCTTGGGCCTATTAGCTACAGTTCCTCTTTCTTCGAAATCATTCACTACACGATTAATAGTGCGTCTTGTTGGCACGTTGTTTCTGCCAAAAATTTCACGTAACTTTCTCATTGTCACAGTAATCGATGATTGATTTTATCAAATGTTTTAATAATTAAAACACGTTGGTTTACTGAATATTTTTCCATAATAAATTTGCTACGTTTCTACTACACGACTGCCAAATATGAACAGTCAAGACTAATGTTTACCAAAATGGCGGCAAAACAAAGTACTATACCTTCCCGGCGGACACCCTGTACATAGCTAAAATGTTTAGAACATCAATTGTTGTACCAAGTTTTTTACCAGTCTATTTTCAGTCAATACTGCTATAAATTCCATATATAAAATGATGTTTTAATGTTTTTTGTATTAAAATTATGATTTTAAATTTTTGGTTATATTTTGGTTATTTTTTTTACTGCAATTTGGTTACAAAAAAATCGAAGTTGTGGCAACGCTGTTGGTGATTATGCTTTAGTGGCAAATGTTGCAATTTTGAGTTAAAATTGATAAAAAAAAAGAATTAAGATTAAAAGAATTTAATAATTAAAAAACTAAACTGCATTAAAAATATATTTTTAAAGATAAAAAGTGTTTTGTGGTGTGTATACTTATTTGAAAAAATAAAACAAGTGCAAGTGCTTAAATTGTCTGCTGAAGAAAATACAATTTGAGGCCATTTAAACAGCGCTGCTAACGTTTGCGGTTTGTTTATATTTTCATTACCTAATGCTGCTGCTTTCGAAAATGGTAAGGGCAAAATGTCGAATTATTTGTAAAATTGTTCTATATTTTCTTAAAGTATGACTCTACAGTCAACATAGAATAACTTGTTATTAAAAAATTCTATATTTAGTAAAAAAGTTGCAACATTTAAAAAAAAATCTGAATAAAATCAAAATTAGGCTACTCTGCTGCTGTTGCCGTTTGTTTGCATATTTTAATCTCTTGGTTTTTTGTTGTCTTATATAAAAAGGATAACTTGCAGAGACAAAAGATAGAGAAAATCATTAATTATTCTGTTTTACACCTTATCTACCCTCTTGTTTAGCGTTGTATATATTTCCTGTAACTTATCAGTGGATACTTTAGAAGTTCCACAAACTTCAGCCGAAAGCTTTTGACTATCGGCTCTAAAAGTTTCTCGTATTTCGACTCTACAGGTTTCTAGCAGCTCAGTAGAAGTTTTCCAAAGTTTCGTTTCAATTTTTAGCAGAAAATTCTGGTTTTCAACTCTAGAAGTTTCCTGTACCTGCGTCGACAGCTTTTCGTTTTTTTTTTATTTCGTTTATTTATCCAAAAATTACTTATAATTAAACTACAAATAAACAAATAGAGGAAACATACAATAACTAAATATGCACTGTCCCCAATTGGGCGCTCAAGCATATACGTATTAGATTTAATTTTATTGAATACATTTTAATACTTATTTTGGTTCTATTATCTACTAATAGTTCGGTATAAGAAAAAAATACTTTGTAATAAAAAAATAGCAAAAAACATTACCTATTTATTACAAGGATAAAAAACAAAGTCAAGAGGTAAAAACAGTGTGCAATGTAGGTACCTTACATTTCAAGCCACCAATACTTTTTAAAATTTATGTTTGGAAACATACTTATATTCTTAAGATACATGCTATCATCAAATCTTTTATTACCCGCTGAAATTTCTTTGCATGTAATTGCCTTATCAGTGGCCCGGCGTTAAATATGGTAAAAGACTGGAAGGCCCCTTTCATCCTGGATATATCCATATTTATCCAGGTATAAAAAAGTCTCTGTAGGAACATATCCATTTCGAATAGTTCTATATATGTATTCTTCCCCCACATAATATGGGGCCATAATCAGATTATTTTCAGTGCATTCCATGGTCTTCACAATATGATCTCTGATTAAATGAATGATAAGGTTATCAATCCTGTCAACTTTTGCCTTGTAATATAATCTTCCATTCGATACATACTTCGTAAAGCCACTATCTTGTGACCTAAACAAAGAAGTACAAGCTCTAAGGCATTTTCTCTCAAATTCTCTCATTTTCTTCATATATGACGGCGAGACATTATACCAAATGGACAACCATACGTGAGAATGGGTCTAATCAGTGGTTTATATAAGGTAAGTTTAACCGTACGATTAATATGTTTAGAAAAAAACAGTCTTTTATGCACGAAAAAGGCCTTTTTAGCCTTTTCTATTTGTATATCAATATGATTATTGAAATAGAGAAATTTGTCAAGGTTAACACCCAAGTATTTTGCAGATTGTTTGCCTGGTATAGCTATATTAGAGTAAGACTTTATTCCAAAATTTCTCCAATTGTTTCTAATGTTAGAGTTGCACTTGCCCACAGGAGGACGAAAAAGAATCGTTTCGCATTTTTCGAAATTTATTCTCATTTTCCAGTCAATAGCATATCCTTCGACCATATGGAAATACGTTTGTAGTTTATCATTGATTTTCTGAATTTTATCGTCAGAATGAAACGAAATAATGTCATCAGCAAAAGCAACCATATTACCATATTACCATAACAAATAAATTAAATAAAATTGGAGAGTTCACTGTCCCCTGCTGTAAGCCATTAACCACAGTAAATGCTTTGCTAGTCATTCCGTTCCCATTATAAACACGAAATCTTTTATCACTCAGCATATTATGAATAAGAATAACCAGGTTAAAAGGCGTTTTATAATTCAACAGTTTATATATATTAGTCCCGGAATCCAAATACTGTCAAATGCCCTTTCGAAGTCCACAAGACACGCGCCTGTGTATAAGGAGTTGTTCCAGTTCCAGTAAATATTTGAAACCAGGTAGTGAATTGCATATATAGTGGAATGTTTAAATTTAAACCAGAATTGTCTATTATTAACCAGTTTAGCTTGCTCGCAAAATTTGACTAACAAATATTTTGCTAATATTCGGTAGCAAACTTATCGGACGGAGGTTCCTAATATTACTAGTATCCTTATCCTTCTTCGGTAAAATTACAACTTTCGCAGTTTTCCAATCTCGTGGAAAATATGAATTATTGAGCGTGTTATTAAAAAGAGCACAGTACTCATATGTAATTTCCCTCGGGACGTTTTTCAATATAAAGTTCGGTATGTTATCCAATCCCGAGGATAGCTTTCCCCGTAAATTATGAAAAATATAATCAATTGAATCCCTTGTTATAAAAAAGTTCCCTGTGGAAGAACCATACAAATCATTGGCTCTTTTATCCGCACCGAATGTGGTGATGGTCGAATGACTACTTTCATATTCATTTTTTAATTCCAACAGCTTTTCGTTATCAGCTCTAGATGTCTCTCGTACCTCAGCCAAAAGTTTTTGATTTTAAACTCTAGAAGTTTCATGTGCAGTGGCCACAGCATTAATTTTTTCTATGAGCTTTTCATTTTTAGCTCTAGAAGTTTCATGGGCAGTAGCCAATACTTACATTTCTTCCATCATAGCGGCCAGCAATGAGTTAACGTCCATATTAGTTGTTGTTGGAGGGGCACTTATCTCAGGATCATTTTCATTGCCAAATTCGTGAGTATCGATGTCTGTTTCTAACAGACGCTTGGCAGCTCCATTTTGCTTAATTAGCGTTTTAGTCTGTCCACTTTTAATTCTTGGAATTTAATTTTTACTCCTTTTGAATTATTTATTTTGTTTTAAATGCGCAATCCCACTTCTGACATCAATGTTATGGGTTAACCTTTTTAAAATGTTTGAGTTCGTTTTCTGTTGTTGTTTTACAGTTTGTCTCTTTTTTATTAATTCCACTGTAACTTTTATACACTATGTCTTAATACAGCAACACTGTTTATTTACTTATTGACAGCCAAATGATCACTAACTCACCAGCCGCAATGCGCCATCTTTTTACAGTATTTCATCATTAGTTTCGAATGTTCTAGAACAGACACGAATCTTCGATTTACCCAAGTTAATTCAAATGGTCTAAAATAACTTTATAAACACAAAAAGTAATCGAACTGGCAACTCCGTCAGACATACGGTTGGTAGCAGACTTAATTAGTACAGGTAATTTTAGCAGTCATTAAGCCTTGACACAAATTAATAAATTTTATAGCTAAAAGTTCATAATAAGTCTCTGATGTGGTGAATTTTTTCTTCAGCATTTTCATTTTCGTAACAATACTTTATTTAAAGCTCGACTTTGTACAAGCATAGCTGCTGTATCGGCGAAAGTGTAGATGACGGTGTCAATCTTATTAACGTATACAAAGTTCACCAAACTGCTTGGGGGATAATGAGTTTTTTCGGTGCTGCATTACTGCAATATATCTAGTATGCAGTTATGTACTGCCGTGCATAACCTTAATGTAGGCTGAAGCCAATCTTAATTGTCTTGCTTAACAATTTTGCACTCTTGACTCTAGAATGCTTGCATGTATAACCCTAATAAGTTAATGTCATTTTGAGTACTCCTTTACATTTTAAAGCGTCTTATACGGTTGACTGATTTTGTGATTTAGAGGCGATCTCCACACTATTCACTACTCTATAATCACTCTTAAACTCTTGACGTACCTAGAGTTCTTTAAATATTTGTTTTAATTTTAAACTTAAGTATGCTATTTTACATTATAATCCTGACCTAACTACTAATATTTCAAAAGTATTATTTGATTTTATGTAACACTTTGTAAATAGATTTGCTTTAACCTTAGAATTTCAATTTACATTTATTAAAACCTTTCCTTTCCTTTAATCTCTAAGTGCGCTTCTTTATACCTCACTTTAGTACCCGTAACTAAAAACATAATTTTGACAAAAAAAAAAAAAAAATACTGTTTAAAAGGAAACCAAATTTCTGTGTTAAAGTTTTAATTATACATATAAATGCTTAAAAGTACCCAACAGCAATACTAAAAGGTGACAATGTATCCCATAGTTAAATAATAGTCAGCACTATATATCGAAGTAGTTTCTGTGTCCTGCTGTGAGTAAAGCTGTACATAGTCATTTAAAAATATTTGAACTTTTATCTTTCCTTGACCATAAACACTTCAAAACTAGTTTCATAACTAGTAAAAAGTAGTCGTCCTTGAAGTCAATTGTCACACTTAACCCTCTAGGCGGTAAATTTTTTACACAATTTGTCTAATAATAATTCTATAGCGATCATCAGTTCACAACTAAAAGAAATATTCAAGTTTTTATTTGTTGCAGTAAGTAGAGTATTTTTGTCCATATACTCGTATTTGCGGCTATAATAACACTTCAAAACAATAAGACAAGAATAACATGTATAATATACTCCTCCTAAAGGCAGTTTCGCTGGTTAAAAGGTTAAGCCCTTTTGTAGTAGTCTATACAGAAGAATTTTCTGCGTATATTCCGTATTAAAGATCTGGTCAAAAGTAGCAAAATTTGCGATCGATTGTTGCAATTAAGAATTTTTGTAATATAGGGTGGGCCATTTAAGAGTTTAAATTTAAAAATACCATAAAATAAAAACGGTTTGACATTTTGCCGAATTTATTTTTTTGTTGTGAAGTACAATTGTTCCGATTAGAAATAAAATATGATTTCATTCATATGGCAACCGCGACTGGCTTCACAGCAACCCATTCGATAGAACCAATTTTCGAGAATTCTTTTCGAGTGTATGGGGTAGTATCTCTACCATGGAATCACGAATGTGGGCCTTCAAATGCTCAATTGTCGATGGGTTTGTCGTCATAACACATGTCTTTAACGGCGACCCACTGAAAATAGTCCAGCGGTGTCAAATCACAGTTTTTTGGCCAACTAACATCACCATTTCGGCCAATTAAACGACCATCAAACGTTTGATGAAATAAATCAATTGTGACATGAGATGTGTGGCAACTTGCAACATTCTGTTGAAACCAGACATCGTTCAGATCAATATTATGAAGAGGGGGTCGGTTATTTTTACCGTAATGGCTGCGGTGTCGTCATTTTCAAAGAAATATGGGCTCCGCTCCACAAGCCGCACTAAACAGTTACTCATAATGGATGGATTTATGAAAAAATAAACGCAGATGTAAGCGAAAGTAATATGTAAGCAGTACGAACAAAAATTTATAATTTTTTCTCACATGGATTAAAAACGTTAGATATTTTGCAAAATAAAGAAGTATGAAGAAAAATGGCTTGAAGTGAATATGTTTTTTATATTATGAAACACGTCGCCCAAAGATCCCCAGGTGTCGCTTATTCTGAAAAGAGTGACCGCCAAAAAAATTGGCTTCAGAAGTCTGCTCCCAATAGGAAAAAAATATCGCCTTATTGCTTCATGTAGCTTCATTCTCATCACATGACTTACAGAATCGTGATTTGAGCTTTATTTGAAATAAAGCAGCCACTCACGCCCTTCAAAAAAAAAAAAAAAAAAAAAAATTATACAGTCTCTAGATATTTTAGCCCGAGAAGCACTGTGGAGCTTGTTAGAAAATAATTTTTCACAATGTCAAAACTATACCATTCGATAACTATGTAAGTCCCGCATCTGTGACATATACCCTACATATTATGAACTATTTAAATACAGGCAATAATACAGACCAGAAGGGATCATATCAACCGAAACTATGTCTGAAGTTCCTTCACAAAATTTAGTTGAACATACTTTGAGGAAAATACTGTTACTCCAAAACAAGTTCGTAGAGCGTTTGGGCAATAAAACTGAAGCTAAACTACTTTATAGCTATGGCTTCCACGGCTGAACTAGGCAAAGTGTTTTTAAACAACAATTTGAGAACCAAGACCTGATTGCTTCTATCAGTTAATTAAGTTTAAATTTACTATGAAAGTCTTTCAACCTCGAAGCATGCTATGGAAGAAAATGACTCCAGCTCCGACTCTAATGACGTTATGGACATTATCCCGTACTTCTTATACGAATTAGAACCAGACGAAATGTGAGAGCAATTACATGTGAAGAGTCGTAAACAATAAAAATAAAATTTAAAATTTAACAAAATATTTGCGGAATAATCTTATTTTTATGTAATTTGTAAGTACGGCTTGCTGAAAAAATGGGGAGGATTGAACTAGTGCTACGCCCACCTATAAGTCTTAAAGACCGACCACACTTCAAAATTTGTTTATATATAAACTTATATATACAGGGTGTGCAAATTTTCGGTTAGGAAGTAAATTGGTTGTCAAATGATGAAATCTCAGCAATTGAGTTGTCAAATTTTGACACTTATTGGGAAATTTAACCTATGGAACGCTACACTCTTGAACAAAGAATTTTAATAGTGAAAGTTTACTGTTTTAAAACCTGAACAAAAACAAGGCATTGTTCAAAAAAATCATCTTCAGTGATGAGGCCCTTTTTCAATTAGGCGGTTATGTAAACGAACAAAATGTCGCATATGGGACTCACAAAATCCACAAACAGTCCTCGAAAAACCCTTACATCCAAAGGATCGTATGATGCAGTTTGTAGTTAGGCGGCATAATCAGCCGTTACCGTTAATTCTCTGCGCTACCAAACCACGATAACCAATTCTTTGTGGCTACAATTGGCTAGTGTTGACATCATTAAGTTTCGATTTTAGCAGGACGGTGCCACAAGCCACACAGCCAACCAAACAATTCATATTTAACGCCCTAGATTATTTTCTCTAGGACCATTTGAAAAACCGGGCTAACGTGAACAAACCACAAACGACTACCACTCTGAAAGATGAAATTCGACGCTGCATTGACGAGATAAGCAAAGCTTTGTTGCAAAATGTGGTTCAAAATTTGGTGAATTTCTTTTTTATTTATTTTTTTTTTTTTTGAAAAGTGGTCATTCGCCAGACATTATATTCCATTATTAATTCCCATATTTCTATTTCATATTGGTATGAAAACAGCTGAATTTGTCAAAAAAATGTGTTTTTAAGTAAATTTACTTCATTACCTCAAATTTGCCCATCCTTTCCAGCAATTATTATCTCTGATCGCCCTTGTTAGACTGATATGGGAAATAGGTCTGGCAATAGTCCGATCCCGTAAATTTTTTCACCAAACTTCTTTTATGGCTTTACAGCAATTTGTGCAAAATATCAGCTTTCTCTTAGCTTTAGTTTATTTTTGGCCGCAGAATATGTGCTTTTAAACCATACTGTGCTGGACAAACATTCCAAACATCTTTATTTTTCTGTAAGAAAAAGAGGAGAAACCCATTATTATCTCTAACTCTACAAATGATAAAGTATTCAAACAAATGTTTGTAACCCTTCTAATAACAATATTATATTGTTAAGTTTTAAACTTTTTAAAACGATTGAGTTCTTTTTAATTGCTTAAAATAAAATGATACAACAAATTTGTTCTTTTAAACAGTTACACTTCTATCTTATTTATCTTACGCTTAATATTTGTTTATACAACACTTTTATTTACGCCTAAACAAGACTTTACTTGAAGACTACAAAACGAAAACTAAGCTCAACAAATGAAATGCGCCACCTTTTATGGCAATCAGAGTGGAATAAAGTGCGTTTCGTCTGTTTACAGTTAAGAAAATCAACGAAATCATAAGTCCGGACTTAGTTCCCAGAGGGTTAGGTAAATTATTTTAAGCAATCAGCCATAAGCAATAAAACGTAAATTGAAAACTAACTCATCTTTGCTTTTCCCTTGTGTAGTTTGTCATCTTTATTCTTATCATATATGGTGTACATTTATTGGCATACCTTCCCTACTTTTTTTTTATCTTTACTTTGTACTGCATTTGGTTACATATTTTCCTCGTTTTAACTTCGTTATTAAAATAAATTGTTCTTTAGTGAACCATAATAACGACGATAATAATAATTGTAATAATCACAAAACATGCACAAACATGTTCAACGCCATTTGTTGTTTGTAAATATTTTGTATGAAAAGTTTTTTCCTGGGGGCGGTAGCTTTTTTTTATTGTATGTTGCACACAAAATTATAAGTTGTAAATGCATTTGTTAGCAACACCAATGCTTTTAAATGAAGAGCTTTTTTTTGTGTAAAAACTTTAAAATGAAAATATTTTATTAAAATGTAAATATCTGTCGGATAAACGTTTCATTGGTACTCTATTGACTTAAAAGGCTATCGAAGTAGAAGTAAGGACATAGCGAGCGGGCCTACAATTTAGGAAAGGTGTAATAGAAATCCCTTAAGTTATACCACTAATTTTTTTAAATGTTGCACACATTTTAGATGTTTGCCAATAATTTGCGAGATAGTGCATCCTTTATATAAAGGGTGTGTTTTCAATAGGTTAGGTTAAGTAGGGTGGTGGACCACCAAGAGGGAAGGAATCCCACTTAGGCCAGTAATTTGGCCCGTTGTGATGCCACAACTGCTGAAAAAATCATTCAAGGGGATGCCGAGCCTATCGGCTTGCCTCCCAATCAGGTAGTGACCCGTGAGGACCGTAATTGGGTGATGGTTGGCCAGAAGACATTTAGTCCTGCTTTCATCAAGGTCGGAACAGCAGAGCCTGGTGATACCGTACGTGCTCTCGTTAGCAGCGCATTTCCCAAAGATATCTCTGTGTCCCTGAACCTACATCAGAGTTACCTTCAAATGGGCCGAGATTTCCATGATAAATCTCCGGTATTCGTGGACTAGGTTAGAAGTCCGACTCTCCGAAACGATCAGATTATACTCAGGGAAAATCCCGTCATTTAACAAGCATTGCACCGACCTGAGTATGACCATGACCTCTACCTACACTCCAGTGGTCAGGCAACCTATAAGGCAGCCTAGTGTTATACTTCTTTAGGATTATACTACATCCCACTCTTACCTACATCTTAGAACCACTGGTATAGACCTCAAGGGCATTTTGGGGAAACTTCTGTTCATAAAACCATAATTCTCTCATGAGTATATCAAAGTCAAATCTCCTATCGAGAAAGTTATGAGAGACCATGTAATCGTTTCGAAAATGTCTGTGGCCCACAATAATCGCAGAGTGTCCATGGTATAGACTAGGTCAGGAGTTAGCTAAGCTTGTGTTTTTAATAAGTTTTATGTTATTTTGGAGGGCAAATATATGTCATTTACGTTGATTCGGAAGACAAAGATCATCATGTGTAGCCAAAAAGGTTTACGTATATTGAATGAAGTGAGTGACGCTAAAACACGATTTTGAATGTGCAAAATTTTGCTTGAACGCAGACAGCTAGAAGATACCTTCAGAAAAAAAGGAGTAAGCAAAGAAAAAAGGAAAACACATAGAGAATAAGAATAAGAAAGGAGAACAGAAGTAAAGACTGTCCTACATTGGGGTCTCTTCAACAGCGAACTAAAAACTGACAAAAATTTCTCCTGGATAAGATCGTGGTAGACGCAACCTTACTAAGCCACTAAAAAAGTCTAAGCCCAATAACCTAATCCTGCATCGGACATGGGCAAAGGCACAGGATATGTTCAACCGTCTCCGGCTACCATTGATCGCCACAAATCCTGTAGAAGTCAGGGATGCCTGCGACCAACAACCCAGTTCAGAAAGATGTGACACTCCCTAGCTAGGTTCAGGAGCTATTCTGTCTATACCGGTCCAGTCTGGACCACAGCAGACTAGGGGTTTTACAATCACATCACCACTATCTACTTGTTTGTCAAATCCGCATGCCAAGCAATTCGTGCACAGTTCCGTTTTCGGCCGTGCTTTACCTGCCCAGTAGCAGCATGAGAGCTTTCTGCAGGACGCGTTCAGCCAGTCAGTGCTTGTCCACAAAAGAACATTCTCACGATCGAAACGTTATGTTCATGATCAGCTCAGTTGCCCTAAGTATCGGAAGCACTTAGGCCTGAGAGACACTAACCAAGTAAGCGTCTACAGAATAGCCCTAAAGCGCCATTTAATATATAAACTCCCGCGCCAGTACCCGCCTTCATCTTCCAGCCGCCTGTGAAAATCGTTGGGCCATTCTTTCGCCTATTGAAACTCTGCTATTGTCCCTATCAGGATAATCGAGTGATTACTGGCGAATAGGTTGTTAAATCCCTTAATTGGTACTTCTTGAGAAGAAGTTCTTCAACGAAACTGACTTATAGTCAATACCTAATTGTGTGCCACTGTGGTATGATAGGAAAGACACCCGCTTACCAACCAGAAGGACCAGGCCATCCGAACAAAAATGTTATTTTAACAGCGGCATCACCTCTTAACATTAGTTAGTAACTGGTTATGAGTAAGACTACTATTGAAAACTTCCCTAATGCATTTGCCGTTCGGAGACGGCTTTAAACTGTAGGTCCCTTTCAAAAAATAGAATCGGCAACTCATTGACTGAGAGAAGTCCCCGTGTACTTTCATGGAATGTTATGGGAATTAATAATATACTGCAGATAAAAAATGGATCCCTTACTAAAACCGGAAACGCAAGAAATCACAAATTAAGCCAAGCCAATCAGCAGAATCAACGTCAAGGTCAAGTATCCATGGGACCAAGGTAGTGCTCTGTTTCAGGTGGCAGCATAAAGTTTCCATCTATTATAATTTATTGAAATCAGTCCAGATGAACACGGGAAGCCTGCAACGAACACAATTGATTCATTTGAAGCGAGCAGTGTCAGGAAAATGCCGGAAATATGTTACCAGACGTGATTGTTTTACAATAATACTGGGCCAAACGATACAAAACCAGCTTAAAACCATTTGGAGCATACTGATAAGGAAATTTTGATTCATCCGTCTTATAGTCTAGACGTTAATCCAGCCAAACATGATTTGTTGGCCTGATACGTTCTCGGGATCAAAAATTGGTTTCTTTCTTTGGCGCGGAATCTGTATTTTGCTAAAATAATAGTCATATCTAACGATAACCAATACTTAATGATTTTTTACAATAAATGACTAAAATCTCGCGTTTTTAGTATGGTATACTTATAGGCAATTCAAAGAAATTGTCAAAAAAAAATTTTTTTTTGTATTAATTTTACGAATACTTTGTAGCAGAAAGCCTAAGAACTTACATATTTCAATGGAATGTCGGAGTATTAAAAATCAGCTGGCAAGGAAAATAGTTTCCCGGAGACGTAAAAAGTCACCCCTTTTATCAAATGGAATCGTTGAAGTATGATTATGTATCTACAAAGGAAAGGTGACCCTTAACCTAGCTGAAGAAATCCTGAACAAAAGAATCTCAACTAGAACACATTTCCTCTTAGCTTAGAAAAGATTGAGGTCGTTCCAGCTAAAAAGGGATTAATAAATCAACGATAACACGTACATAGCTTAACAAAACCAAATATCTCACTTGATTGTTGTCAATAAGAAAGTCCCTTCAATGACTTAACAATTTTCATAATAGAGTTTTTTAGAACTCCCTTATGTAGGGTGCAAACAAATTTTTATTTTCATTTATTATTTAATTACCACAAAATCCAAATTCTTGTTATTGTTGCAGCTGCTACTACTGGTTGCCTGCCACACACAAACAAACATACACATTAAATCATAAATATTAATTTTGCCTAATAACACCTAAAAATATGCAAGTGTTTACGCTGAAAATTACCAGTTATTTGTTTAGTTGCTTCCATCATAAAACCAAATCATAATTTTTGTCATTTCGTTAGGCGTGTCTGGCTGTGTATGTTGCGTGTGCAAACGTCAATTAGTTATAATTTGTAAATTTAATCATAAAATGCAACCAGCGATGGAATATAAAAATAAAATGAAACGTATTTTCTAGAACTGTAACAATATTTACTAAATGCACATCAAACACCATAGCATACATTTGGACTGATTTTTGCATATTATTATTATCATTATGATTATAATGTTTGCTTAAAATTTTCTAGCCTTCCAAAAATGGAATACGAAATTACATGAAAGTCATTGAGAATGTATAACTATTTGCACGCATAGACTAAAATATTTATCATTTGTTAGGTAAAAATATTTTTGGGGTATATTTTGTGGCACATATTAAATATAAAAGCCATGAATTATTTAAAAGGAAATAAAATTTCTAAAAAGGGAAAAAATATACCATGGATTAAAGCTTAGATTAAAGCTAAAAAAATAGAAATTAAAAAAATCTAAAGACTAAATTTAGGCTTTAAATATTAAGGAATGTTAAGCATAGCTTAGGGGTTTTGTTTTTACAAAAAATGAACGTTTTAAAGCCTACTTGTAAACGTACTGCTCATGGAATTTAGAAATGAAAAGCATACGTTTAGAATGTTTAGATTAAAAAGTTCGAGAGGTAGGTAGGTACTTAAGTTGACTACCACAGATAAAGAACTGAAGAGGAAAGGTGGATTATAGCAATCTTGAGCTGCAATGAAGAGCAGCTGAAGTAGAGAAGTTCAAGGGGATCAAGATCTGCGCACTACGCCAAACTATTGAAGAAAGGTATGCTAAAATATCGCAGTCGTTTACCCGTCAGACTCTCAGAGATATTTTTGTAGTGCAGGTTAAAGAGCAAACCCCTTTTCTCTGCATGCGATTAGCCAATGTCTACTGTACACCGCAATGAGCTTGGAGTCTTCAGTAGTTTTAGTGTGTTGCTCAAGCTCAACAGGGTCTTCTTTTATCGCTAATTATTCCAAGCCCGTTCCCTTGGCCTATGCCACAGCGCCCTCGAGATAGCACAGGAGGAAAGGGAACTCCACCGGTTCAGTGCATTCTTACAAAATGAATTGTGGATTTGCCCTCTAACTGCAGCATCAGATGTCAGAGTAGAAGCTGATAGATTCCACATCCATAGAGACCCTCCTAGCAAGTTCCCCAGCCTTCTCATTACCAACGATGTCCCTGTGTCTGGAAACGAAAATCAAAGAAATAATAAAAAAGAAAACCAGCATTTAAATCCTGCGTTTTCTTAAACTCTTGAAGAAGAAGCGTAACGGTGTTGGTTGGTTGGTTGAAAGGTAGGGGACAATAACCCCACATCCACAGACACACCTAGGATACAGAAGTACATTGTGCGCTCGTTAATACAAATAAAAAACGTTATCTTGACATAATCCCTTACTATCTCTTATTCAAAACCCCTGAGGTAAGAAACTTTCGAAACCGTATCGTGCCTGTTTCCAGCAAAACCCAGGAAAAAGTGTTCATGGGTTTCATCATCCTGCCTACAAGTCCTACATACACTACAAATACATACACCCAAAATACTACTCGAGTCTCTCTTGCCCAGGCGCAGTCACTCCAATCCCAGTTCGGGTCACTCAAAAGTATTCCTGCAGTTCCGCCATCTGGTACGCAAAGTGAGACATGGGTATTTAAAACACAATTCTAAAACTCTACTCTTATCGCTGTGAAAGACATAATGCTCTCAAGGTTTGCCTTCGACCCTTATGCTTATAGAACTTAGACCTATAAAAAGTAGTTTAGGGGATTGTAGAAGAAAAATTTGAATCTATATTTAGGTTTGATTTTGGAATTTTAAAATAAAATAATTTAATGCAATTCAGTTATATTTTTTGTTTTTTTTTTTCTTAACCCTTATGTGTGTAACAGGGTACCCCGGTACCTGTTTGTATTTTAATTGCAGTTTTCTTTGTACACAGAATTCCTAGATGCTGGAAACCTTCTGTGAATAAAATTACTTTCCTTGGCGGACATTCACACGAATTCGGATAATTTATTTCAGTCACGTTTGTTTTTTTTTTTGTATTACTTTGGCCATCAGAATCGTTTGAGTCCTCATCAGATTCTACACATCTTTCATGCTCTGCATCAAATGCTCTCGATGATGCATCTTTAGTTACTGAACCTCCGTATTTGATTTAATGTTACTCTAAACGAAAACGTTTTTCGCGTTTTAACATGCAGCTTTCGTATATATGAATATTATAATAATACGAAACTACATATATTCTCAGTGTGTTACCCGGGTACCCTGTCAAAGGTGTTTTTGTCACACACATAAGGGTTAATTATCAAAAAAAATTATAAAGCCTGCTTTAAGGTTTTTAGAAAAAAAAAAAAATAAATTTTAATTCAATTTTAATAGTAGATTTATCACAGAATTTAAAAATTAAAAGCCTGGGTTAAGATTTAGTGGTAAAAAATTCAAAGTGTACTTTTAGGCGCTTTACTATGAAATATATTTTTAATGACATATAAAATATATAATCAAATACCAGCCGACATCTTTATATTTTCTTTAAGTTATATGCACAGTATTTTTCTCCACAATAAACTTTTACACAATAGATCCCTTTCTGACAATTACGCCTAAACTCCTACAACACACAATAAATTTCTATATAAATGTACACACACATGAACACATACTCGTAACATTTTCCGTTTTATTATTTTATATATTTTCTCAACTTCCTTTTCTTCTTCTTCTTGTTATTGTGCATCTTTTAAAATGTCAAACTAAAGTTTTGTATGCCACTTAAGCTTTATGTGCCACCTAAACATAGGCAACATAAAGAGAAACAAGCATTTATAACGTAAATGCACCTTAAAGCATACTTTTAGGAGTTGTAAAAAGCATACGGCAAAAATAAGAAAGAAAAAACAAAATAACTAAAGAAATAGAAAGAATAAAACCCAACAACATGAATACACTCTTCTGTGGTTGCAAACGAAACATTGTCTAGCTAAAGGGTTAGTTTTTAAGTTGGAAGATGGCAGGACAGTAAAATAATGATTTCTTAGGAACAAAAACACAAAATGGTAAAAAAAATTGGCACATAAAGAACAATGAAAAATATTTAACGTTAATGACTGACTCAAGTGGCTAAATAGTGCATTCTTAAATTGCCACGCATTGCTTAGCATCTGAATTTTAGATTGAAGTGGGTTCCATAATATTGTCGAGACGACAAATAATGTTTCTCCGATACCAAATGTTATTCCAGTTATAGGTATAAATGATCGCAAATTGAAGGTGCACGAGCTAGCTGATATTGTAAAAATATCAGATGATAGTGTTTTTACCATTTTACATTTGGGTATGCGTAAGCTCTCTTCAAAGTAGGTGCCACAATTCGATAAAAACGAAGGCAAAATTGAATAAATTCGGCTTCAAATTGCTTACCAACGTACCGTATTCTCCAGATTTAACCCCTAGCGAGTTTTGTCAAAGTTTTGTTTTTTTTACAAGTTGTTAAAAGTTGTGTTTAACCTTTGTCTGGTAAATGAGCAAATATTTCACAACCATACATAAGTGTTAGTAGTACCATATATATACTAAACCTTTGCCAGAAGCAAACGTATTCTCAATGGAGTAAAAAATTTTGTTCTCCAAATATTTTTTATTATAGTGTGAGTTTTTCCTCATATTGCATTAACATGATTAGACAAGTCGAGCTGTTTGTTAAAAACAATTCCAAGATTTTTCGCCTAATTAACAAGTTCAATAGCCGAGTACCCAACCAGTAGCGGAAGTAGAGGAAAAGTGATTGTGTTAGTTTTCCCAGCAATCAGAATACATTTCGATTTATCCGCATTTATATAATGACCATTTTCCGAAGCCCATCTGTACACATTAAAATAAAATTTAACTTCATCAGCATACATACAAATAGAGCCATAACTGCCAAAAAAAAAGCTTAAGCGACAAAAAACAAAATTTACAGGAGGTTTTTTTAAATTTTTTGTTTGTTTTTGCTGTAAATTCATAAAGGCATATTTTACAGCTATAAAATTTTGTTTGTTGGTGGGAATGATCGAAAACTCTCGATTTTTATCAAAAAACGAAAATCGATAATCATTGCGCTTACGTTTTTTTTTTTTTTTTTTTTTGGTGATTTTAGCTCGATATGTCGATTACAATGATTTGAACAAATTGAATATAATAATGGTCCAAGAATTGAGCCTTGTGGTACTCTTCTGTTTATCGCGTAAATGTTAGATTTTTCATGACCAATGTGAACCGACTGTAATATGTTACATCAATATGATGACAAGAGTATCGTTGCAGTCGTTGAAAACTTAACTTATGTTTATGCCTTTGAGTGATCAAGAAGAACAGAGAAGAGTGAGATCATGTTTTTGTCTAGCTTCGATCTTAATTCTTCGGAAATATCAATTAACGCAGTTAGACAGCTGTGCCTGACTCTGAAACCGGAAGTCTGTTTGTTAAAAAATTGTTGTCATATACAGGGTGGGTATATTTGAGGCTAGGAAGCAAATTGGCTATCAGATGATGAAATGTCAAGAATTAAGCTGTCAATTTTTGACGTTTATTTAGTAACAAATTGGATACTTTAACTAAGGAACGCTATACTCTTGAACAAAGAATTTTAATTGTGAAAATTTAGTGTTTGAAGAACTCATTTTTGAACAAAATTATCTTTAGTTGTGAAGCCCATCTTCAATTAGGCGGTTATGTAAGCAACCAAAATTGTCACGTATAGGGCTCACAAGATGCACAAACAGTCCTCGAAAAACCATTACATCTAAAGAAAGTGACCGTTCGGTGTGATTTGTGGCGGCATCATCAAGAAAATGCCGTTACTGCGAATTTTCTGCTCAACCAAATCATGATGACCAATTTTTTGTGGCAAAAATTGGCTAATGTTTCAGCAGGACGTCGCCACCAGCCACACAGCCAGCCCAGAAATTCAGTTATTACATGAGAAATTCCCCGGTCTCATAATTTCTCGTTCTGGTGTTTTAAAGCCGCTGGATTATTTTCTCTGAGGCCAATTGAAAGATCTGGTTTAAATGAACAAATCACAAACAGTTGACACTCTGAAAGATGATTGCTTTGTTGCAAAATGTGTTTAAAAATTTTGTCAAAACATCGGACGTCTGCCGATATGCTAGAGATGGATATTTGCCCGACATCATATTCCATTATTAATTCCCATATTTCTATTTTATATTGGTGCGAATAAAACTAAATTTGTCAAAAATAAAATTGTTTTTTAAGCCAATTTACTTCCTAACCTCAAATTTGCCCACCCTTTAGATGCCGGCTCATCCGTGTATGCATTAGTTTCTCAAATACTTTGGACAGGTACTGCAATATAGCACAGGGTGTATAGCTTTAATCTGGCCTAGGAATTAAAATGAGATTCTCCACATCGAAAGGTATTCAGATGACGTGATTATGGTATTCAAAGGGTAAGATAAATAGTTCAAAATATATTTTAAAATAATCCTCACAAATTTTTATCGTCCGACAGACTCAGACTAACTAATTTGGAATACCCACAAGTGTAACATTGGCAAATTCAGAATCCGATAACTGTGGTTTAATATCCACATAAAAGTTAATATTAGTAGCTGGCATTAGAATATTTATATATCAACTGATATATTTATATACCAACATATTCAGCTGCCCTGTTTTTGCCAATAACTCACATATTGCGAATCTCGTTCCATTTTAGAAGAAATATAATAAATATTGTTTCCTAAACTTATTTATCTAGAAAAAATAAGTTTTTAACAAGTTTTTGTTATGTTATGCTATGTTCGTATTAGACTTCGTTTTACTTCACTCTCTGTGTGTATTACTTATTTGAATTATCAAGTTCGCACGGCATTTGTTTAAGTCCTAGCAAATGGAATCAATGCAGAGAGGGACCATTGTTTTTTTGTTGACTTTTTTTGTTTACAACAGCATTCAGAGAGGTAAATTCAATAAATTTCTAATATTAAATCTGTATTAAAGACATTTTAATTAAAGGCGAAAAAGTATGCCAAACTTATATGATCTGAGTTTTATAAAAATTAGAGATACACAGCGTAATAGTTATAGAATTACTTACAATTTAAGTGATTGTCTCTCTCAACTTTTTGTATAAAAATTTATACAATTGAGCTCATAATCGGGGGTTATGTAAATGGTCCGCCAAATAATTTTTTTTTTTGAAAATGCTATAAAAGAAACTACTGAATATTTTCGCAAATTTCATTTTTTATTTGAAAGTACAATCGTTCCGGTTAATAATGGAAAATAATTTAATTCAAATGGCTGCCTCGGCTGGCCATGCAGTAGCCTACACGATCGCTCCAATTTTTAAGCACATTATCGATTGTGTGCAGCTGTATTTTACCAATGGCTTCACGAATATTGTCCTTGAAAGCGACAATTGTCTCCGGTTTGTTGGCGTAACACTTATCTTTGACGGCACCCCACAAATAATAATCCAACGGTGTCAAATCGCAGCTCCGAGGTGGCCAAACGACATCAGCTCTGCGGCTGATAATGCGATCTTCAAAAACAGGGCGCAAAACATCGAGTGTAGCTTCGGCTGTGTGCCACGTAGCGCCTTCCTCTTGAAACCAAATGTTGCTAATATCCTCCTCTTCAATTTTTGTAAACAAAAATTCGTTCAACATGGCCCGATAACGATCGCCATTGACTGTAAATGCCACTCCTTGCTCATTTTCGAAGAAAAATGGCCCAATTATGCCTCTGGACCAAAATCTGAAGCGAACAGTGACTCGTCTTAGGTGTATCAGCTTTTCAATATATGCGTGCGGGTTTTCTGTGCCCCAAATGCGACAATTTTGCTTGTTTACATACCCGCCAAGATCAAAATGAGCTTCATCTGAAAAGATGTTTTTTTTTGGCAAAATCGGCATCTTCTGTAAGTCGTTCGTAGGCCCACTTAGCGAAGCGAAAATACATTGGACACAACCATATTCGTTCAGCGGAAGGATAAAACTAATTATCTGTCAAATCAGACATGAGCTAAGTGTTACCTTTCACGAAATAAGCACTAGTTATAAATGGCGGACCCTTTATATTGTGAATGAGAGAGCTATTGACGAAAAACTTTGTCGCTTTTTGTTGTTTTGCAATTATAAAGCTTATTCAGCTGGGTATTTCTTGAATCTGCTGTATTAACTAAAGTAAGATATTTAATTTTATGCAATTTAGTTATATTTTAACAAATTTAGCGGTAGAAAAGTTTTTTTTTTTTTTTTTTAATTAATTTCTCTTCTTCTTTTTAGCTGCCATTCTACTTCAATTGTTTCACATGCAAATGGATTCATAGATATTTTCCACTGAAGGTAAGTCATTTCCATTCAATCGTATAAACAACTTTTTGGAATAAAATTTCATGAACAAAATATAAATGTTTTTAGCTTTTAAGCTTAAAATTCTGTAAAAAATTTATCACCGGTTTTTCATATCGATTTTAACCCGGTAGTGCCCAGAACTTTTTGTCTAATATTTTATTGAAAATCTGTTTATTTATATTTTTCGACCTCCTGAACACGAAAATAAAGTCCATTTTTATATACATCTTACACTTTTCCAGAATACGCGAAAAATTAGCGTTAGCGTATGGTAACCGTGGGCCGCCCAAGGTACATGTTTGTTTATAAAAGAAAACGTATTTAAAGTCTTTTACTAAAATAATCACAAAAAAAAACTTTTTATGGAAATTGTATTCAAAAGTAAGGAAAAAATAAATTTAATTCCGAAATACATAAAAAAAGATAGTTGATGGACTGAAATAAATCAGAGTGTGCTACGGCAATTGGTTGAAGACTGTACGCAAAACCCTACGTTGCCTTTTATCGGGTAATTTTTTTAGCAACACTGTTTTTGGCAGTTCAGCTGTTTTCGTGTCACAAGTTACTGTCAACCATGTTCAGTTGGGTCTATAATTTAACCATGAATCGACTTACAATCGAACAACACTTCAGATGATTGAATTTTAATATCAAGCATTAAGCTCGGTTAAGAAAGTGCATCGTGCATTTCTGGTAGAATGGATACTTGGACAAGCAAAATTGCCGTATCTGGTGTGAATAGCAGCCAGAAGCATTGTAAGAACTGTCAATGCATCCCGAAAAATGCGTAGTTTGCTGTGGGTTATGCGCCGGTCGCATCATTGGACTGTACTTTTTCGAAGACGATGAAGGCAGGAATGTTACTGTGAATGGCAAGCGCTACCGTGCTATGATTACAATTTTTTTTGTCCAAAACGGAAGAGCTGAACTTGGCTGACATGTGGTTTCAAAAAGACGGTGCCATATGCCACACAGCACGCAAAACAATGGTCCAATTGGAAAGCGAGTTTGGTGAACAGTTTATTACTCGTTAGGGGCCGGTCAATTGGCCGCCTAGATCGTGCATTTAACGACTATAGACTATTATCTCTGGAGCTATGTTAAGGCTTAAGTCTACAACAAGCCAATATTGAAGAATTTATTCGTGAAAAACAGGCCGATATGTTGGACAGGGTATGCCAAAATTGTATCCAGCGTATGAACCATTTGAGGCGTAACCGCGGTCAGCATTTACATGAAGTAAAACAAAAACGGTGTGAAATTTTGCAAATTTACTTTTTGTTGTGAAGTACAATTGTTCCGCTTAGAAATGAAGTATTATTTTATTCATATGGTTGCCGCGGCTGGCCTCACAGTACCCCATTCGATCGAAACAATTTTCAAAATCATTTTAGGGTATATGGGGTCGTATCTTAGCAATGGCATACAATTGGCCTTCAAATACTCAGTTATCTCTGGTTTGTCGGCATAACACTTGTCTTTAACGGCGCCCACAGAAAATAGTCCAACAGTGTCAAATCGCAGCTTTTTGGCGGCCAACTAACTTCACCATTTCGGCTAATTAAACGTCCACCAAACTTTTCACGTAGTAAATCGATTGTGATATGAAATGTGTGGCAAGTTGCAACATTCAATGTTTGTAATTTCCGATCAACGTTGCTCAAGCATTAATCGCTTCATTTCGTTCAGTGGAGATAATATACTGAATTTTGTGACAGAATAGAATGACATAAGTATTGCCAGATTCGAAATAACCGCTGGTTAAAATTTAAACCAATAAATTGGCCATTATATACATTGTAATACAAAAGCGGGTCAATTGCAAATATTCTCGCTACTGTTTAATGCTGATCAGAAAGAACTGACACTTAAATACTACTCTGTAATTAAAAGTCGGGGCAATTGACACCTCACTGCCACAGTGTATTGCAAAGAGAGTGTGAATTGCAAACTCTTTATAATTTTAGGAAGCAGCATTCTGTTTAGATTCTTTACAAAGTAAAATAGGTCAGTTGTCAGTATTTTGCTCTACTTTGTGTTAACAAACGGCGTCAACGCATTCTGGTTACTCTTTAATACAGAGAAGATTTAGAAACACATGTTAACCAAGTATCGCTAGATTTGATATAACCGCTCGTTCAAATTTAAGCCGATAGATTGCCCACCCTATTTAGGTTTTGTGTTTGAAATCAAATCCGAAAGCTCTTAAAAAATCACCCGATATATATGTTTGTTCATTAACTTATGATTGTATAGGAGCACAACGTGCACAATCATAGGGTTCAGCATATCTATCCATAACGGAGAGTATGTTCAACTCGACCTGGTTGCTGTGCATATCTGTGGAATGGTATCGGAACAAATTGTTTGACTCTTGTACCGAAATGTTTGCAGTAGCATACAACCAATTATGGACGAAATTCCAGTTGATCCTTGTCGGTTGTTCTTTTCGATGAAGCTGTCAAACATTTTGGACACAAGCACCTATCAGTCAGGTCAAAATACCAGTCCACCACTTTTTTCCTTTATATGCGATGCAGAATTGGTACAAATTATGATCGAATCGGTAAACTACGCACATATATCTGTTGTATTTCATTTCACAAGGACGAAAAATGTGTTTTGTCTCCACTTTGGCTCCACAACGACACACTTTATACTGCAACCGGAAATGTAAGATTAAAAGTCAACGAATCATTCTTATTTCTTCATTCCCTGGTGCCAATGCAACACTTAAAGGCTTTAACTCCACCTTACGTAAGCGTTTTCTGTCGGGTGATTGATGGGAGGTTGTCGGTTTATTCACCATTCCTTAATATCCCTCTTCAACTACAATAACGGGCAAACCTTGCATGCGTATTATTTAGAATTGACGAATGCAGGACCTAAAATAGTTGAGAAACAGTTATTGTTTTCGAACATGCCTCCAATTTCTTTCTCATGCAAATTTTGTAAATGTTGTTCACTAGTTATTACATCTTAACATCCGTCTTTGAGCTAAACTGCGCAGACACCATCTGGTATGCCCCCACATTCATCTTTAGCATCATTTTTGTTAGATATGTTGTCATCTACAGGAGGCTCTATATTAATATGACGTTTTTCTTTTACCATATATAACCATGGGAGTTATATCGGGTTATTAACTTAAATGGCAAAAATTGGTTCATTCAAAATAATTCAGCTTCGCTTAAAAAAATTCAGCACAAAAAATAATTGTTTACGCTGATATTTTTTTACCATTGCTTACATTTTTTGTATATTTTTGTTATTTAACTGAGCTCTTTTATTTATTCAGCTGTATATAACAAATCTTTTTTCTTCTATATTTCTTTGTTTATTATTAATTCATTTATAGTATGTAATGGTTTATTCAGCTAAATAATCTTTATTAAATTATTATATTAATAAATGAAAATTTAAGCTTTTAGGTAGTTTTATGAAATTCAGCTACATTTTTACAAATTCAGCAACACTAACATTTGTTTTTTTTGTAAATTTTGAATATATCTTTTATTTACGTACTATCTGTTAATTGCTTACACTATTCAGCCGAATATTCTTTATAAAATTAATAACTAAAAACTGCAGGTTTAAGATCTTTTGTGCTATTCAGCTACATTTTTATAAGTGCAGCAACTTTAAAATTTGTATTTTTGTTAGTTTTCAATATCTCTTTTATTTACGTTTAATTTGTTAATTGCTTACACTATTCAGCAAAACTTTTCTAAATTCAGCTATTACAAAATGTATAGCCATTGATTTGTTTTACTAAAAATTTCATAATTTATAGTTTTCTAAATTCAGCAAAATGCAAAATTTAAAAAAATTTAAATCTTTTAACAATTTTCTTTTGAAAGGACCTTTTTTTCATCTCTTGTTTGATAATTTAATTCTTTTAAAGTTCTTGGCGTATAAAATTTTTGAAAAGGGCAAAATTGTATATGTTTTTCTCTTTATTGTTGTTGGTTGTAGTTGTTTTCATATTAAATAGAAATGATATGCTGTTTCAAGAAAGAAAACTTAAAAAATAATAAAAATTTAGAGAAAAAGTTTCCTTTTTCATATGGTTGAACAAGAAATGTGTAAATGAAGTAGAAACGAAGTCTTCCACAGGATGTTGAAAATTACAAGGATTGTGTGTGATTTATTTAATTGCTTTGCTACTTACAGCAACAAGCAAACAAACAAATATTCATATGCGAGTACACATTTATTTCTAACCACTTACTCACTCACCTACTCACTCACTTACACTCATTTAGACTCGGGCTGCCATAGATTACTCTTTTTTTCTACTGTCACTTGCACATCTACTGCCATAACACTTTTTCATAGTTTTTTTCCTTAAACTCTCTCTACAACCTGCAGGTCCTCTGCGTATCTAAATGCATGCTCCTGCAGGAGTACAAGGTATGCTTTTGTTTGCTTTATATTCTAAAAGGAAGTTGTTTTTGCATTCTCCTGTTCGTCATCATCATCACCATCATCACCATCATCACCATCATCGTCATCAACATCAGCAATGGCAACGTTAAGCATCTATGGCATCATTGTCCTGGTAACGAACACCACCACTTTTTGTATGTGTTTAGACATGTATGATCCTTGTAAGATTATATCCTTGATGTAGAGTTTTGTTTTATTTGAGTGTTAGTTGGTGTGTTGTTTGAGTCTGTTTCCTTATGGGGAAAATTGTCGAGAGTTTTATGTCAAAATGACTTGTTATTTGACTAGTTTAACGCTGTATTGTAATAATATTAAAGGCTACAGTGGAAACTCTATAAATCGTAGAAGAAAATCTTTATAAAAAAATGTCTGCCACGAAATTAAACCTCTGAGTTAGCAGTTAGCATCATATCGAACAGGCACTATCTACTGTTTCTCTTCCGGTCTATAGGGTTTTCTTCGGATCTGCTGCCTTCATAAGGAAAATAAGCAGATAACATCCAGGACCAAAAATGGTTCCCCGATCATCATACCTAGAATAGAGAGACAACCCGACGCATTTCGGGAACTCTTGGCGACAAAATTTTTCCGTTGAACTTGCCACCGCCCACAGTACATAGATGTGAATCGGTGTCAAACCAATCAAGGCCTTCAAAGTCGCTGTTGGACGAGTCTCTGTACCTGCCTAATTTATTCATGGTGGCCTTTCTTCACCAAGCTATCGCCGCAAAAGTGATAATGGGCCGAATAATAACGTTATATATATAAACCGTCATTCTCGCCAAAAGACTCCATGTCTTACTGTAGAAGTAGTCTTAACCTGGACGGCACCTATGATTTGACTAAGCCTATCTAGAATCAGACACCTGGATACTTTACTTCCTTAGAAAAGTTGATGGTAGTAACCATAAAAGAAAAACAGTCACATGATAACTTGTATCCCCTTGTAAATAGTACAACAACCGTTTTTGAGGGATTCACCGAGAGTCCTTGCTGATTAAACCAATTTGACACCCCGCCCATGACCGTCCTTATGAGATTGCAAAACGCGCTCTCATGTTTCCCTCGGACCGTTATATCCACGTCATCAGCGTAACCAGTAACTGACACCAAATACAACTGCCACTGTCCATATTGGCATCCATTGCTTTGTTTCAGTTTCTCTAATCAATTTAATCTTTCAAGCTAAGTAGATGATTAATCCACTGTAGCTTCATTCATATGATTCTGCATAGTGTTGAAGATCTTTGCAAATTGGTGGTGATCTTTACTTTAGCATTGTAATTCTTTCCCAGTAGGTGGCGTGTTTTCCTGATCATTCGTCTGATGTTTGTCGTCATACCCAAAGGTATGCGAGAGGTTAGGGGGGCTTCTTCTTTATTTATTTATTTTTTTAGATGTAGGTATCTGGAGGTAAGTTGAAGCCACTTTATTAAACATTTGAAACCACAATTAATTTTTTTTTTTTTTTCGTTATAACCTCCGCTGTGGCTCCTTATATGTGGGCTCTAACTACCTCACCACGCTACTCTTCATAACAATGGAGAAAGTACTCTACCCTGAGGGCACTCCTTTGACACCGTCACAGTAGATTTTACCCTATCAATCAACAAATAAGCTGATGATCCTGCATCTAAGCAAGGAACTGATCCTGGATATATTGATCTTTTTTATTCTCTTTCGTTTCAATGACCTAGAAATGGAGTCATAAACTATATTGTCGAAGATACTCTGAATATTCAAGAAGTCTCAAACGCCACTTCTCTATCAGAGAATCCCTTTTCAATACTGCATAAGAGAGTCAAAATGACACCCTGAGTAGACCCCTCTTTACGTGCGAGAACTAACTCGGGTGAATAGGGCATACAACAAGATACATCTCCCTTAAGGACATCAATCAGTCTTTCCGTCGTCTACAAAAGGAAGGATGGGAGACTGATAACCCTTATGACTTGGGGAGATTACTAGACTTACCTACCTTCCTTATTAAAATAAGCGTTACCTCAAGCCATGCTTGTGGGACATAATCCAAACCTAAACTGGCCATAAAAATCACTAACAGTTTTAATAGGATTATGTCAGAGCTGTTTTGCAAAAGGGTTAGAAAAATCCTATATCTACCTGGAGCTTTATAAGGTTTGAAAGAGCCAATCGCCCACAAAAGCCTGTCCGGGGTGAATATTCCACCTGCAAGACTCTTAACTTTTTTGGTGTCACGTCCAGAGGCGGGAATGCTCCGATACTCTTATAAACGTGAAACCGTACTAGAGTCAATAACACATATATATCCCGCCAATTATTCCAATTTTGCAAACCAACCGTCTTCGCTATCTTGACATTATCCACTATTCATCCTCTCTACTAGAGATATGAGAATGCCAAAGTTCTAGGACTGGAATGATAGATAATAGAATAGTCATAGGCTTTTTTTAGTCTAGTTGCCTAACAACCTTACCTATCAGTTTATTTAATAGAGTACCCACTGTCTCCTTCTCTGTCTGACTGTCTTTATCCATAAAATGTCTGTTTCTGTCATAGATTCTAACCCATTTTGTCCAAAAAATATTTCCATATTTTAAATATTGAAATTTTGGCATTAATGATTTTGTTGTTGTTGACTAATATTACTGTCCTTGTTGTAAAGCTATTGCCATAGCTACAATGCTATGGCAGCTCTAAGATATTCATTCAGCTTTTCGTGTGTGTTTTGTGTACGTAACAGGCAGACAGGCAGACAGACAGACGGACAATTTATTTAATGGTTGATCTCAGACCAATATTCAGTAAAGTTAACACATTTCTAGGAAATTTCTAACTGAAATATGTTTTTCCAAATTTCCGAAGGTTACAATGCCTGCAAGTGCAAATAGACAAATGATAAGGCAATTTGGAATAATGTTTTGAGGATGTGGATGTTAAATAGCTTAACATTCAAAATATTTTTCCAAAAATATTTATTTATTATTTATTGCAAATTAATTACAAAAATTTAAGTCTAATGTCTCTGTGGGGAACGAAGCAGACAGAAGAGTGTAATGGCTAAGGTAGCAATGCCATCTTCTAGGCTGAAAGTTTAAGATGTTAAAGTATAACGGCCATATGCAAAAAAATCTAGCAGTAGACTTGTAGTGCACGTTAGTTACCACCAGTATTGCCATATTGTTTTTTTAGAAAAACTTAAAATTTAGAGGGAAAAAACTGAGTTTCAAGTAAAACACTGCACATAATTAAAAAAAAAAATAGAGGAACATATACGGATATGTTCTGTACACCGAAAACGAGTGAAATTGAAATCTAGTAAACTCTCCAACACAAACAAAACTTGAATACGCCAATTATTTTAAACTTTTGTGGTAAACTTATATAATATGATATAATGATACTGTGATGGAATTTGATACTTTTTTTCCGACAAGCATGACACCTGGCGGCTAAACCGGATTCGAGTGCGCTGAATCCAGTAGTGAATACGGCGTTTTTAGTTTAGCTCATGTTTTCGAGAGATGCCGTTATTGCTAAAATGGAGGAGGTTGCACAACGTATATTATTGTCAATTAAAAAAAGTTTGGTTTATTGAGTAAATGAAATCGATATTCCGCAATAAATTACCTTTGAGTAAGGCTACAATTTTTTATTATTTATTTTTTTATTTTTTTTTTTATTCTAAAACAACTGAGCAGAAAAACGCAACTTACTTAGACCTAAATGTGAGTATCACACACTATGTAAATTCTCTTTTTGTGGTCAATGTTCAAAAAACGATAATTACATTACCGCTTTAACCCTTCTGCATGCCATGGATATGAGCCCTTTCTATGATCCTTAGTGTCAATATGACCCAACAATAAAATGTTAACATATTTAATATAGAAAATTATCTATTTTGTTGTTTTTTATTTATTATTTAAAAGTATAACAAAAACAATTAAAATTAAAATAAATAAGTCCTTCCTGAGCAATGATTAAAAAAATACATACATACATACATACATATAAAGGGTCCGCCATCTAACGTTTTTTTTTCAACTAGTGCTTATTTCGTGAATGGTAACACTTAGCTCATGTCTTATTTGACAGATAATTAGTTACGCTTGAACAACGCTGGGAAATATTGCGACATTACTTTGAAAATCATGGTAAACTGCCACATCACTTGTCGTGAATTTCTAGAACACATTCCGTTAGGTTAACAGATCACTCTGTGCAACATAGGATATCACGGAGATGTGATCTAAGATATCTTATAAAGGCCCAACATACTAACATACTACTGAAAGATGGTAGTGTTATTGTTCTTATCGGAGTATAAAGGTACTGCTATCCTTCCATTATTGTACTGCGAATTTCAGGATGTCGCTTGGTGCCAACCGCTACAACTGCCCACCTAATATCTGATAGGCACCAATATACTTCCTCCGAGAGTGCATCAATGCTGATATGTATCCAGTATGTGGAGAGGTGGTAGTATTTGATCTAATGTCTGCCCGATGGCTCTAGGTTAGGTTTTAGGGGCACTGTGGCCCGTTGTAACACTCAAAACAAGAACTATTGTAGAGACCGAAAGGCCGGGCATGGAAGAGTCCCAGAAAAGATACTCATTTGAGATAACCGGTACCCTTGACGAAGTTAATCAACTTCGACAGTTACACATCCCTAAGAGTGTCCAGATCATGGAAGTTACATGCATCAAAGTACTCTAGTCTAAGCTCCCATAGAACAGAACAGTCGTAGAGAAAGTGTTGGCCTACCTTATAATACCCGGCAATTATGACCGAAAGAAACCTGATCGACCCCCTTCCAAACCTAAGAATATGCAGTCCTTTCCATAGAAAAAGAAGGTCAGAGCATTCTGGATATTCTACAGGAGGTGAGATCGGTCCACTTGTGCTCCATACTGCTCAGTGCCCATTTATCTAAAAAAAATCGACGTAGCACATGGAGTGGCATGCACGTAACTCCTGTATGAGAGACACAGGGGACTCTATAGTAGCGCACTCTTCAGCAATTTAATTTCGTTGGATGCCCTCATGACTTGTAACCCATATCAGTTCGACATGATATCGCCCCAGATGGAACAGTGAACGAATGCAGCTGAAAAGACATTTCGGTTTAACCACATAAGAGTCGAGAGCAATAATTACGGCCCTATCTATAGCCTCCGCCTGGAAAACAGTGCAATAATCAGGTAGTCTAAGAGAGACCCTGAGGTCCAGATCATCAGAGTAAAAAACCAACCCTGTACCTGTTTTCGTCTTCGAGCCGTCGGTATAGACCGCGATTGTGTCATCTTGAAAGACAGATCTAGCAGCCCACTCATCCCTGGAAGGTGTCCTGCTCAGTATTGCCCAATCTGTCCGGCGCGTTAAAAAAGGTCCGTTCACACTCTGTAAAATGGTACCGTGTCTAATGCGAAAGTGCCTCAGTCCACCCGACTCCAGTTCCAACATCACACAACACACGTCTTTGAGTCATCCGTGTAGACCCAGATGTTAAATATGTTCAGAAGTCAATTCGGCCAATAAAAAATATTTCTTGAGCTTTCTTGGGTTGGCGTGGTGTAGTGGTTAGAGCGGAACATAAGCGGTCCATGGTCAAACACCAGTAGAGAACATGAACAAAAAACAAATAATTGCGGAGTCGAGTGTTTAATAAAGTGAGATCAACCTCCCTCCAGACAAATCCATCTAAACAAGCCCCTCTGACCATCCTGCTAACCTCTGGCGATGATGACAAACATCAGACGAATGATCAGGGACAAAATTAAAATGGTAAGTAAGGATCATCACATTTACATACAATCATATGGAGGCGAGCTACAATAGATTAATCATCTATTTGGCTTGAAAATCAACTTGATTACTGAAACGGAAACAAAGCATATTGCTTTGCGGAAAGCCAATATACTCACTAGGGGAGTGACGAAAAAAAACTTGAGTAGACCGCTTTTTGCTTAACAATATAAAATTGTCATGTGGTTGTTGTTGCTTAGTGGATCCGATACTTATATCTCCTGACAGATTGAATCTCAACTTTGCTCCACTTCATCACTCCATCACTTTCTTTGTGATTCAAATCACATTTGAGTCTATTGTTGACTGAAGTACACCTATGGGGACATTTAAACCATTTTGAAATCCAAAAAATATTTTACACGAGCGACAAAGCTAAGAATTGTCTTAAGCCAAGTGCCACCTTTCCCAAACGTATTCGTTTGCCACAGCCGCATTAGTGAAAGAAAACTGCGGATATTTTTATAGATATTTCGTAGCTTATTGTGCAAATAAAGGCTTTTGGTGTTCCAAGGGTTTTGTTAAAAACTATAGAATATTTTTCAAAATATAAACTATTTGAAACTAAAACAAAAATCGATTCCCTAGCCCTTGCCTAACCCTTAACTCTACACATTCCCTAAACTTGTTTGCTTTTATATGAATTTACGCTTTTTTTGTTAAGCAAACACTAACAAACTACTGCTGGTAAAAATCTCAGTTAAATCACAAACATGCATTAAGAAATGCGTGATAAGTTATGAGACTTTCCAAAAAAAACGCAGATAACAGACCAGCAACAACAAATAAATCAACATGACTTGGTGATGCGGGTTCTTAACACACCCGAAGCTGAACAGAAAAAGCGTAAAACATACACTTTTTAAAACAACATTCTTCCAAGCGTAAGCAACGTAGTCAGTCAACAACATAAAAATGCTATTCACCCTATGCATGTAAACACATTACTACCACTGTCTGTCAGTCATAGCGCAGTAGACAGTTTTATAGCCACTGCTTTGCTCACTCACTTACTTTTTCGTTGCCTGGCTGACTGACTGAGTCAGTGGTTAATAAAGTGAGTCAAAGTCAGTTGTTTTATTTTGTCAAGAAAAATAAAAAGAAAAATTAAGTGCGTACGCCTGTCTAGATGTGCGTAAACAACTCAAACACTGACACTTTCAGGCAGTTCCTTAGAAAGGGGAAAGGTACCCCATAAATGTATCTCTTACACACAACAATGTGTATTTAAGTGCTGTTGTAATATGTTTTTAATGTCTAAGGTGAGAAAGTCACTTCACTAGTTTTTGTCAAAGAAAAAAGTGGTTCCTTGGGCCCAGTGACAATTTATTGCGGTATTTACAGTACACACTCATTCTTTTTCCTACATTACATCCTGACTTGTGTGAGTTTAAGGCTCGAACCATGGGGCACATCTGTATATCTCGTTGTACCAACGCATACTGTATTCTTCTCCTACTCGTATAGGCGCTGTTAATATTTTTATTATCATTGTGGTATAAAAGTATTGCGACGTCTCTATCTATTGTACAGCCATCCATATATGTAGAGTTACCCTATAATATCTGCCCCTTCGTCAGATCGACCAGTGACGAAATTCAGGATGTCGTTTGGTACCAACCGTGATAACTCCCCACTTGGTATCTGATAGGCACCTAGATACTTCCTCCTATAGTGTATTAATGCCCCACATGCATCCTGTATATGCTCTGGTGATTCAATCTCCTTATCACAGAATCTGCACATCGGACTTATGACTATTCCGATTTTACTAGGATGTTCAAGGCAATGACCAGTCAAAAGCCCGGTCAGTATACTCAAGCTGTCTTCGGAATATTCTTATGCAGGATTTAAATTTCCTCTTGTTATAGATAATCAACAAAAGGTTGCCTCAGACCCGTACGGCCAAAGAAGAGTACTCGCCTCTCATTATCCTCATTTTTGTTGAGTATGCCCTTTCTTGCACCCATCACAGTCCACAAAATGTTTATCGCCCCACCAATGTAACGAAAGTTCTCTTTCTGGCTTTTCATATTCCGGAATTCCTACATTACTCGGAACTAAGCATACGTTATAGTTGCTCAACAAAAGCTTAGATTGTTTCAGACCTGTACCGCCTCTCATAATCTTTATTTTTGTTCAGTATGCCCTTGCAGGCGCCCCTTCTCAGTCCACAAAAGTGTTCTAGCCACACCACTGTAGTGGAAGCTCTTTTTTGGCCAGTTCACCGGTCCTTTCATTTTCAGGAACTTCTACATGACCCGGGACCCAGCCCAATCTGACCCTATTGTCCTTGCACAGCTGATTCAGTTACCCAGACAGTCTCAAACTAGCTTTGATTCAACATCATAGGAGCCAATTGCTCTAATATCCTCTATATTTCCTTTCCAGATTAAAGTGAGAGCACATCTTCCAATTGCATAAACTTCCGTCTAAAATACGCTGGCGAGTTTTCCCAAAGGCTCCGAATATTCTCTCCTAAGCCCAAACACTCTCGGACTTGTACCAGTTTCCGTTTTTGACTCATACTTGTACCACAAAATGGTACCTTCTCTAAAGGTGTATGCAGCCATATTACTCAGTCTTGACCTGAAGAACTTGCCAAAGTCATAGAGTTTCATGATCCTGTCCACAGGACAGCCAAGTATGAAGTAATCGTCTACTCGGCCAACCGGGTACACGTGACCCCCGCATAACTTCGTGCCTCAACTCATTTCCCATTATCTTCGTCATGGTTCTTATATTCCTATTTTGCACTGCCAAATGTAGCGGACTAAGGTCCAATGGAATCACGAGTGCAGCTGTGGGACAAGTACACATTTCCCCCAGTTATGCTTATGCACGCTAATCCTTATACCTTATTTGGCGCTTCCTGGGTTGTTCCCAAACTCGTTCTTACAGCCTATGAAACGGCCCCATACGTCATAATCGATCTGACCATCATGGTATAGATGCAGTATAATATAGGGTGGGCTAGTTAAAGTTTTTAATTTAAAAATGCAATAAAACTAAAACGGTTTGAAATTTTTCCAAATTTCGATTTTTGTTCTGAAGTACAATTGTTCAGGTTACAAATGAAATATTATTTCATTCATATGGTTGCCGCGGCTGGCCTCGCAGTACTCCATTCGATCGGACCAATTTTTGAGAACTTTTTCGTGTGTTTGGGTTCCTATCCCTGGAATGCTATCGTGAATGTTGGCCTTCGAATGCTCAACTGTCTCTGAATTGTTGGCATAACACTTGTCTTTAATGGCGTCCCACAGAAAAATATCCAACGGTGTCAAATCGCAGCTTCTTGGCGGCCAACTGACATCAGCATATCGGCTAATTAAACGGCCATCAAACGTTTGACGCAATAAATCAATTGTGTGGCATGAGATGTGCGGCAAGTTACACCATTCTGTTAAACCCAAACATCGTTCACATCAAAAACATGAAGAGAGGCCTAAAAAAAGTCGGTTATCTTGGTGTGATAAGTGTCTTCATTGACCGTAATGGTTGCGCCGTCCTCATTTTAAGAAATTGGGTTTTTTTGTAAGACCACGTTTGGGTTTTCTAAGCCCCAATATGGTAATTTTGATTATTAACGTACTCAATAAGATCATCCGAAAAGATGATTTTTGTGGCAAAATAGACATCATCGTGCAGTTTCTCGTTGGCATAAACTGGTGCGTGAAATGTTTAATTCTTGAGAACTGTAACGAGTTGATGTTGATGGATTCTCACGCACACTCTCAGCCACAGCTTCGATATTTTCGGGAGTACGCACTGTACGAGCAAGCTTATGTCGAACTTTATGAACTTTAGCAATAAATTTGCGAATACCGGGCTCTGTTGGTCCTTCTCTGCGACCAAATTTTGTACGACATTTCGACATTCGTGCAATTTCCGACCAATTTGTTTTTGAAATAAATTCTCAATAAATCCGAACGTTGCTCAAGCGTATATCGATTCATTTCGTTCAGTGGAGTTAATGTACTGAATTTTGTTACAGAACAGAATGACGTAAGTATTGCCAGATTCGAAATACCCATCAGTTCAAATTTAAACCGATAGATGGCCCACCCTATATACTTGGGTTGCAGCCACAAGATTTCTTACACACCATAAGTGCATGCGTATATTTCCTTGAGACAGCCTCTGCTTAAGCTATCCACGTCAGCTTACTATCCGGAGTTATTCCTAGACACTTAACCTCCTTCGTATGTGGTATTTTCTCACCCTAGGAGTTGAATATTTAACCACTTAGGTAGTTTGCTTTTGCTAGTGAATGGTACTATCATGGTAGTCCCACACCACAGATTTACTATTCCAAGCCCCCTCTGTATGATTTCACGCACGGTATTCTCGAATTTACCCCTTGCTATCAGAACAATGTAGTCTGCAAAGCCCTGTCAGTCAATGAGCGCTATAAATAGTCTGCTTAAAACATAAACAACAAGACTCCACATTACGGCGATATGACCCCGCATTGCGGGCAGTCTCTAATAGTGCTAATACTTATATTGACATTCCCAGCACTAGTTTCCGCAGATCTAGTAGCAAGTGACGGTGACCACGGTTCTATGCCATATAGCAGTACAGAAATGTTAAACTTTTAGTAAAGCGTGAATTTGGTTCGTCGAAAGAGAGCTTCCCAATTTGCCGACTGAGCTAAAAGTAGCATGAGAGTGATTCTCAGTCTGATTTCTAGGTTAATGATGTTCATTGTGCCAAGAACCTTGGCATAAGGTATTCTTATCCAAACTTATTGATTTTGGTGTCGATAGTCGCTCTTAAAAGTGACTCGGCAAAAATCTGCGTGTGGAATTATGCAAAACAGGATCGATTTTAATTCACGAGGCCATGTTTATTATTGACACACAGAGATGGTGGTGAGATTAAGTCATCTGTTTCAATGGGTAATGTGAATATAGTGGGTGTTTCAGGTGTCTTGGATTCACTGTCAAGGAATAATTCACTTCATCTGATTTTCTTAATATTTACAAGACCTACGATGGAATACGACTCTCAAGTAAGGACCGGTGCTTCAAATGCTATTTTGAAGCTTCTCGATCGCGTACAGGAGATAACGAAGGTGATTATTAATGATAGTAGGGTAGCCAATTCTATCGATTCGCAATGTGGCGTGTTTTTCATTATTCTATCAATACTACAACGAAACGTGTTCGGACGAAATAAAGGTATTAAGTCCTAATAATCACATACTCTGACGCAGTACCTGTTTTTCTCGTAGAGTGTATCCCTTTGTAGTTTATGGCATAAAGCATTATAGAGAAAACTGTTTGTTTGTTGAACAATTTTCCCGCAATATTCTTCCCAGCAACTTGCAATTTGAATATCTTGAAGTCGAACATCCATAAACCACAACCTATTTCAGTAGTGGTAGAAGACACTTTGTTTGTTATTGTTGGCCGCATGGGTGTTAAGCCCGACAATGTCGATATCGTCGGCGTATACCAGCACTATGCCACTCTGTAATAAATTATGCCAGACATCACGACTAATTTTGTGCAGGCATAATAAGTAGCGCTTACGTGCCAAAGATATTTTCTTACTCGCCCGGAGAAGTGAGAGCTTTTAATCGATTTTTCAGTTATCGATCAAATAAAGGTAATTTTTACCAAATAGTTAACAGTCATTGTCTGAACTCAAAAGAATATGAGAAGATTAAGCTTCTAAATCTTCAGAATCTTAGAGATTAGTTAACCACTTTCCTCAGTAAAATTTTTTTTTTACTAGTAAGCTTCTTCCTTCAAACAAGCTCTGGTAGGAAATTAAAAACAGAACTTACAACTTTTTTCTTTAAAAAAGAGACCGTCACTTGGCTAGTCCTAAGTGGCCATTCAGGTAAGTAATTACTTTTCGACACTTCCGTGTTATTTAAATTTTACAGAAGCACAAAAAAAATATCCAGTGGAGGTAAATCACACGAATTTGGTGATAGTAATGTGGTCATTACGTGAAATTACTCTTTCATTAAAAGTTTCTTTAAGTAAATCAATTGTAGCTCGCGCTGTGTGGCATGTGGCTTCGTCCTGTTGGGACCACATGTTAGCATAGCAAGATTAATGCCAGCTAATTAAGGTACGAAAAAATGTCTAATCATGCTCTTATATCGTTCACCACAGACAATAACATTCTGACCATCATCGTTTTTGAAGACATATGGACTATTGACTCCGGCAGCAATAACACGCACCAGGCAATAATTTTCTCTGAATGTAATAATATTTCTACGAAAGCTTATGGATTGTCCTCACTCCAAATGTGACAATTCTGCTTATTTACGTTCCCTAGTAATCGAAAAGGGGCTTCATCGGCGAGCGAAACTTGGCATTTTGAAGTTTGAAGAACAGAACTATTATTTTTATAAAAAATTTCAAAAATAAAAACTGAATAAAAGGCAACTATCAGCACCGATATAACAATATCGGTTGTCAAATAAAGCAGTGTTGCCAACTCGAAGCCATGAAGCTCTAAAAATGTTTAGAACGGGTCTGGCATATCGCCTACTTGTTTAACAAGTCTAGAACTGCCAACTGCTGCATTACTGTATATTAGTAAGCTAATAATAATGACTTTTTACGTCACGCAGTGTTGCCAACTCAAAGTTATGAACCTCTAAAAACACCCTATATATCTAGATCTAGTCTATTATATTCAGAACTGGTCTGGCATATCGAGTACTAGTTTAACAAGCCTAGAACTGCGATCTACTGCTTTACTGCATGTCAGTAAACTAATAATAATGGCTTTTTACGTTTCGCAGTGTTGCCAACTCAAAGTTATGAACCTCTAAAAAACGTTTAGAACGGGTCTGGCATATCGAGTACGTGTTTAATAAGCCTAGAACTGCCATCTACTTGATATCAGTAAACTAATAATAATGACTTTTTCGTTATTAAGTGGACACAAAGAGAGACAATTGTCTCTAAGTAGACCAGCTGGAACTAGTAAAGCGACTAGTGAAAAGTGACAATGTCGGTCACAATGTATTAAAATTCTACTGAAAAATTAACAGATTCGTTTTATGAACACAAACAAGCACACATCTACTAACACAGTAACACCAAATACTGGTACACCAGCACATATACATGCATACACATACATATAAACACACTCAGTCTATGTGTCATATCCTTGGCGTTTTAACCAAAGAGTTGATTTAAGGACTTGTTACTGTTATAACTGAAACTTTGTGTTTTACTCTTGTTGTTGTTGTTGTTGTAGTTATTGTTATAGATGATGTTTATTTTTCTTTTCTCCTCCTGCTGTGCTAGTTGTTGTCACTGTTGTTTTGTTTTTCTCCTTTGAAGTTATGGTGCTTAAAACAGGATAAAAAAGGATTTTAGTTTTTTCTTAAATGTTATTTTGCGTTAAAAAACTGCGTGATAAAGTGGGGAAAAGGAAAAATGGGAAAATATGTCTTAAAGTTTTAAGAAAAAATCTTAGAAAGATAAATACTTGCGTAATGTTTGTGCTGTTTTTATTGTTTCCATTGTTTGCTTAACAAATTGCTGGAGATTTTTTTAAAATGAGAAACATTGTTGTTCACTTTAAATCTTTACAAAGTGTTTTACAAGTCAAATAGATAATGTCTCTGGAATGCTAAGAAATGGTCATATGTGAGCATAAATTCCATACAGAGGATGTGCTTAAGTATAAAGGCTCGGTTAAAGAAATAACTGCTGCTTAGGGGCAGGACTTCATTAATATATTTGATATATTGACTAAAGCCTGTATTTGTTGGCTGTAGTCAATATGTGCTGTAACGCCTTCAATAGCAATCCGATTTTAAAAAAATAATTCAACATACTGCGAAAAATAGTACGGTTCCTATATAAAATAGCGTGTAAAAACTTCCCTAAACTTAACAAATTTGGAATGAATTGAATAAGAATATGTTTACTTGAGATATCTCAATATATACACAGATTCCTTAAGTTTACTTAAGCAAAGTAAATAAATTTGTTCCTCTTCCTTCCGAATCTGCCCAGAATCTTAAAATCGGCTAAAATTTAGCTAAGTTATTAGCTCGTAAGTGCATGACAGTACGAAAAACCGGTTTTTTACCCGCAATGCAAGATTTTGGAGATATTACTAAAATTTCAAAGTATGTTTCTTGTTGAACTCGAAAGCAACTTACTTACTTACTGCACGATGATGTCGATTTTGCCAAAAAAAAAAAAAAAAAAAATAATCTTTTCAGTTGAAGCTCATTTTCATCTAAGTGAATACGTTAATTAGCAAAATTGCCGTATTTGGGGCTCAGAAAAACCAAACGTGGCCAAAGCATCCATTACTAGTGACTGTTTGGTGCGGCTTGTGGAGTGGAGTCATCATTGGCCCATATTTCTTTGAAAATTAGGAAAGCGCAATCGAGACACCTATCGCGCGATTAAAACCGATTTTTTTGTGCCCGCTCTTAATGATAGTGATGTAAACGATGTGTGGTTTGAACTGGATGGTGTAACTTGGCACATATCTCACGCAATAATCGATTTATTGCGTCAAACGTTGGATAGCCATTTAATTACCCGAAATGGCGATTTGACAAGGTTAGAGAATTTTTTTATGGGGCGCTGTTAAAGGTAAATGTTATGCCAACAAATCAGAGACAATTAATTCGAAGGCCAACATTCACGATAGTACTCCTGAGGTAGGACCCCATACACTCAAAAAATGTCTCGAAAATTGCTCCGGTCCGATTGGTACTGTGAGGCCAGCTGCTCCAGCCAGCCATATGAATGCAATATTATTTCATTTCTAAACTGAACAATTGTACTTCATAACAACAAAATAAAAAATTTTGAACTGTTTTTGTTGTATTGCGTTTCTAAATTTAAAGTTTTGCATGGCCCACCCGATACATGTTACCGGATAGCTAAAAACGAATGGAACGAAATTAAGGTCTTGCCAAATGATCGAGTAAAGTTTAGATAATTCGTTAACGCCCTTTGTTCAGAATCAACATTTAATTAGAATAGCTAAGTGGTTAAGAAATATCGGCAATGTGTTCTAATAGCATTAACAGCTATTCCCAATTGTTAGACGATACTTTAAGAAGACAGGGATTAAAAAGTTCCCGGAATTTATTCAAAAAATTAAAAATACCAGTTTATTCATCTAAATCTATATATTGTTCCCCTCCTTCGCTATGTCTCTGAAGGTTGCGGTTTTTGGCCAACATTTCTTTTACTTAATCAATGTTTTCGTCGGTTTTCGATGTCAATGGTCTGCCACTGTATTCTTCACCTTCGATTGACTCACGAGTGCTTTTAAACCACGCGTGCCACTGGTAAACGACCGTTTTCTTTAGAGAACCGTTCCGAAAATACTTTCCAACATTTCCTCCGTTTGCGCACCATAAAATCCGTTTTTTTACGCTAAATTTAACACAAGTTCGTTGTTGCAGATTTAAATCATTTCTAAAATTTTAAAATTCGCCAACACTCATAGAGATAAATGTACTCTTGGCTACGTAGCTTTTGTATATGTCAAGCTGTGACGCTAAGATTTAGCGTGAATATCAACAACAGGTGTACTAACTTCACTTAACTTAAAAAAAAACTCAAATTAGAACGATGGGACCGGCTCACGTGGGTTATTCCGGGAACTTTTTTATCAAGGTGGTATTTAAAAGTAACTCTAGTAACTATTGTTGATTTGCTTTTAGGAACTGAAGTATCGCTAAAGTAAGGAGTGCAGTGGTAAAATTGAAGTCTAAGATTACGATTATGGGACTAAGTTCTGATATTTCGCCCTTTGCTGCATTTTCACATGCACTCTTTCATAGACATCTAGTTTCTTTTGTTGTAAAGACCCGACGCTTTTCTAGATAAAATCTAAGGCGTAACTATTAATATAAAAAAAGTAGACCAAGATTTATATCTGCGCATTTCATTCCTGTATTGAAGAAATATTGTTTTCCCTTTTCAGGTAGATGATTACTAAAGCACGTTTTAAAAGATCTTTGAAGCGAATTGTTTTGCTTTATTCAATCATCGATCGCCTACTGCTTAAATGTGCGTGCAGTTTATGTTTTATATTGTATAGGCTCTTGGCGATCTCTTACATCTTAGTTTTAAAATTCTTATTGAACTGAGAGTTACCTATGCTTATGTGAGCAGATGTTGAAAGTAAAAGTTCAAAGTTTTTTCTTTCTATTGCATATACTAGGGCAGCTATTACTTGATTGAAAATATTATTTGTCTGGCCATTGAATGGAAAATGTTTTTAATTATTTATGCCAAAAACAAATATTGTCTTCAAATTTGTACTGAAAAACAGAAAAGATTAACATGTTTCTCCCATATAATTTTTTGCCTAAAACTAGGCAACGAAATTTAATTTGTATCCTACAACTTTAAATAGGCAACATTACTTAGTTTGTAAACATATATATTAATTTTCAAATAAGCAGAGTTAACTTTTGAATAAACAGCCGCTTCTCTTCTCTTTTTTTGGTGGCAATATTTGCGCTCTGTTGGCAAAAATATACTAAAAAATTTCGGTTTCTATGGCAGCCATTGTGCTTAATATATAAAATTACAATTACCCACATTATAAATATTTCATTAAGCAATTACTAATGTTACATTAAACACTCACTCTTTCTCTTGAAAACTCCTAGCAACACTATTAAAAGTCCTACACTCTACACGAAGTACCACTTAAATAAAGCACAGGACCCACTCAAACACTCGAAAATTAAAATTTTTGTTTTCCAAAAACAAAAATTACATGCTGTTGGCCGGCCAATAATATTCATGTAATAAACATGTGTTATGACCATTTTCGCAAAAGAGGAACTGTGGCATTAGAAGTGAAATCGTGGCTAAAACAAACCACACAATCATGATCAAAAGCAACCACATAAATAACCGTCAGACAGTCAGCCAGACGGACTAACAACACACTGGACAAACATTTTAACATCCGCTACAAACCACTTAAAATATTTGCAATGAATGCAATTTTGAAAAATTTATTTTGTTTTAAAATAATTCTATTTAAAAGAGAGAGTCTTCAATTACGAGGGTTGTTTCGTTTAAAAAGAGAGGGCTGGCAGTGTGGTCTCTTTAATATGCATTTCTCATACACAAACTAACAGCAGAGTTGAAAAAGAAAAAAAGCGATTGACGTTGATTAACATAAATTGTCTGGACCACTAGAAAATAACAACAACAAACAGTTTAAACTTCACTAACATACAAAGCAGTGATTTTACTACATTTTTTTTTGTGGGTAAGGGATGTACACTCAAAAAAAAATGTAGTAAAACAAGTATTGAGTAAAACTTTATTATTTTGTTTTTCAAAGATCTAGGAGATGGATAAGTATGCCGTACAACATTTATAACCAGTGTTGCCACCAACAGTATAATGAATTGCACAGCAACCGGCATCATAATTATACATATCGCACTTGATCAACAAGAGATATTAACTCAAAATTTTTTAAATTTCATTTTTGGCCGGAAATCAACTAATCTATTTACTGTAAAATTTTCAACGTATTCCGTATTTATCTCGAAAACCATTTAGACCATATTCGTGGTAGTGTAGTTCCACCTTTATGTCACCAAATAGTTATTATTTTGAATTAGTACAAAAGAGGAACTCGAAATGTATCGTATATTGTCATAAAAAAGGTTTTATTTTGTTGTTTACTATTATCTATTCGGAAATTAAAATTCTGAAAAAAATTACACCCAAAATTCTGTTTTTACGAATTTATACTTCACAGTTTTGAGTGACGTGGTGTAGTCGTTAGAGCACATGCATAAAAACGAAAATTTAAGAGGCTTCACTTTCCCTCCAGGCAACTCTATCTAAAAAATAAAGAGAAACCCACTGACCTTCCCGCGTACCTCTGGCGATGATGACAAAGATTAGACGAATAATCAGGAAAACACGCCACCTACTGGAAAAAAGATTACAATACTAAAAGTAAAGAAACCCACCAATTAGCAAGGATCTTCACCACTACGCAAAATCATATCAGGAAGCTACAGTGGATTAATCATTTACTTGGCTTGAGAGATCAAAATGTGGAAAGCCAATATGCTTCCTAGAGGAGTGACACACGAAAAAAAATATACCAACAGTGACCTCGAAATATAAAATTGATAAAGAGCATGTGGGTTTATTCTATCACCGTTTATGTACCTTGCCCAGCATATATCGCAGAACCAGATGTCTGCAAGAGGAAAGTGGCATGCCAAGGGGAGAGCCTACTATCGCTATTTCGTCCGCCATACAATTTCCCTGGGTGTCATGGTGACCCCTCCTCACCCTTAAAATCTCCAGGTTTGAATTACTGTGTCTTGATCAGAACCTAAAAGGGCATCCTCATCAACCACTTTGCCCTTCTGCACACAAAGCTCCCCCACATTCGCAAGGTTGGATAGTGTTTCTTCTTTAGCCAAAGAACTAGTGGTCTAGTAGCACGGCATTTTCTCTAGAGGAATCTTATCGTCCTTAACCGGTTTTTCTCTTTCTCCACGGTAGACCAGTAGAAAGACCGACGAGAATCCGTAGTAGATATTTTCACCTTCTTCTTGTTCAGCAAGAACAAGAAAAAAATTCATCGTCCTGGATGAATCATCCAATGAGCAGACCCTAAGAACCATCAACAATTTCCCCACTAGATGAATTCCAGAATCTCCCTCTTTTCCAACGGTTCATTAGGGATTTGATCAAGAGACCCCTACCTCAAGGGACGCTACTTCAAGTCTAGCACCCTTCCATAGGTCTTCCATAGAGGCTATCGCCTGCTTTGTTTCAACAGGACATGAGCAGAACATGAGCGGGATTTGAGCACATACGTAATGAGGTGTATGGCCTGGGCTTTCATTTAGCACTCTCCAGAACGCTCCCATCAGTTTTTTGCTCACTAATTCCTTGTTTTCCCGGTAAATAGAGCAATCGGAATCACTCCTATCAATATATATAGCCCGTATGAGACGACCCTTGGCCGCCTCACTAGAGCATCTAACCATTGACCTATGGGCCTTCAGACATTTAGTCTCACGCTGGTGGCCCCGACCCTGTTCCTCATTTTGTGACCGCTGCCGTTTAGTCTCTTCCTTTGACGCCAGAGGTGGTTGCACATTTTCATCTGTTTACAAAGTAATTTCGAACTTAGAAATTTTGGAGAAAAACTTTAAATTTTGTTCTAGAACTCTTTAAAACAATAGATTCGTATGAAAATCTAGTTTTTAGACCAAGTTCGAATTATCGAATTTAAGTTCGAAAATGTAAAATGACTACCGAAATGTCATTGCCTGTGGCTCCTAGGTATAGATTACATAAAAATTTTATTTTTGTTTCTACTTTTATCACCTACAAACTTATCAATTTTGTAAAAATATTTAATATTTTGTTATAAAAATCCTGTTTGAAAGATTTTTAAAACCCCTAGAATATATTATGAGAACCACAGGTGTCTAATACATAAAAATTAGATTTATTTTTTTACATTTCCATCTATTTTTCTTAATTTAAACATCGAAAGATACTGCATACAATTTAAGTTTTCCAAATTTCTAAAATTCAAAAATTCTATTTTCATTTTAACTTATCCAGCTATTTTCGAATTTTCGAACATAGAAACTTTTGAGAAATATTAAAAATTTTGTTATAAAGGTTTTTAAAATCATTCACTTGTTCGAAATATTGGCTTTTAAAGCTATATTCGAAAATTCGAAATCAAGTTCGAAAACTTGTATTTAAATATAATTGTGATATCCTGAAATTTTAAAGTTAAAATTTGGTAACTTTTTGCTTTAGAAAGAGGTTTTGCTTTCTCACAGTGCAAGTTGCCTTGTTTTTGCTCAAGACCACACCTTTTTTGCGTTTAAGGCCTTACTGCTTTGTATTGTTTAATTTAAACGTAAGACTGTCGGCTGCATTTAAATTCAAGTGCATAGGAAAGCAGTTCTTTATGCCCCACAAAGCTATACTCCATCAATTTATAACAACGACGAGAGCCACGACGACGCCAATGACGTTAATAATGATGCTGCCTCGATACTGTTCATAATAACAATAATGTAGATGAGTTCAACGAGCATGTGGTAAGGTAAATGAGCTATTGTATGATTTTACTTTTTTTACTTGGTTCGTGCAACATGCAACACATACATGCAATCATAGCATATAATGCATATTTTTGTTTATGTCTCTGTGTGTGTAGTTGTGTGTTTATAATTTTTCTAGGTATTGGTTATTTGTTGTTGTGGTCAGTTGACTGCTTTTCTATATAGAGGTGGTCATTTAGTCCATCAGTATGTTAGTTAGTGTTCGTTCATCTGTCTGGTATCGAATGACTGACTGACTGGCTCAGCCTCTCCACTTAAAAGCAATCAAATTTTCTATTATAATTTATTTATTGAATTAATGATTTTTGAAAAGAGAGTGATTTTCGATTTTTTTTATTTTGCCTTTTTGTTTTCATGATGGTGTTTAACCCTTTAAAAGGATAAGGTAGTGATAGTGAAAATTTAAAAAGTATTAATTAATTTTGAAATAGAAAACGAGAAAATGTAAAAATTAAAATTAAAAATATTTTTGTTCTAAATTTGAACTAAAGTACGAAATGTCTAGAAGAATACACTAACATTTGTAGATTTAGAGCTACAAGCTTTATTGAGAAAGGTAGTCTATTGGTTTGTGTCAAGGCTGGATTTATTTGAACAGCGTTGCCAGTTCAGTTTTGGGTATTAAAGCCGTAATAACGCGATTGTGGCACTACATCAATTATTGGTACGGCAATAGTATGAGCGCCGAATAAGTAATAATATGGCAACAAAGATATCAAAAAGGCGCCAATATTTATTGTGTTCTTGTGCGACAATCGAAGTTGACAATACCTACCAATAACTAAATTATTAAATCTAATTTCGTAAAATAAATTGTGACAATTTTAATATTTTACGTCAATAAAGCACAATCACAATAGAAATTGTGTCATATTGGTACATTTGCGACAACCGCAAAATTAATTTCCAACTGATTTCCAAAATCTTAGTTTCACTTTATTCATAAGTAAACATAATTAATTTATAAATAGTGCGGTTGCTTTATAAAGTAGTGCGCAGAAACATTTTTAAAATTGAAAAATAGGAAAAAATTGGACGAACTATAACTCAAGTTTTAGAAGTTCACACATAATTTCCATAGAGACCTCTATCATAATAAAAGATATTAAGATAACTCTTTGAAAACTTTTTGTTTTATTAACAATTAATATCATGCGTTTGGGCTGGATCATCATTTATTCTACTGCTTCTAAATACAAATAGTGCAAGAAAATCTTGCGAATTATTAATAAATGAGATAATCTGTAGTGATTTTGCCCGAACAAAATGGATGAATCCAGATTCAAAGTTAGTTTCTTATTTACACATCAACGGATTTCAAACACATTTCGTTTTTTATGTCAGTTGATTGGTCTATCACTGATTTGATGTCCTTATTGAACTTTAGACAAAAATGTTGGCAAAGAAATTTGCGCACTTGCATTTGCGCACTTGCTTCTATGAAGCTTTACATTAAGGGTGTCTTTAAAACAGGTCTGCTGTATAAGTCAACGTATGTTGGCATATAAAAATGCTGGACCTATATGCTGAAATCTTGCTGGCCATAAGGTAACTTAGGTTAAATTAAAAGGATGAGCAGCCATCAGATCATGTGGTCCATTAGTAACTTCTATGATTTGAAATTTTTATGATTTGAAATTTTTCCATATGATTTTTTGAGTTATACGGATCGTTTGAGTCTTCTGTTATCTATAACTGCAGATCAAAGCGTTGCGTGAATTCTGGTCTAAAATTTTGCCGATATTATGGAGCCCTTTCTATCTAACTCAAATAATATTTTTATGAAGTTTGAAAAAAATATCGTTTTCAATTTTTAATTAACCATAATAGATCCCATAACATTCTACCGATGAACACGGGAACTTCTTTCAGTCTCATTGACCAGTAGTTTAAAGCCGGCTTTGAATATTAAATCCATTAAGGAAAATTTTAACAGTAGTAATATCCATATCCAGTTACTAGCTTATGTAATGAGCCTTATGGTATTTCAGGTTTTCTGGCCTGTGTTCTAACCGAGGAAAAAAACCGCTAGTTCTAGCCGGAAAATGGCAAAATTGGCAACCATGGTTACAATTGCTGTCTTTCGCAAGGAAAATTTTCCTACTTATGCTCGCATTATCATAAACTCAATGAGAATTATTATTGGCACTTTCTTGTTTTATAATATAATACTGGTTCCAAATTATCTTCCTCGTCATCGAATAAGTTCTTATATCGAATAAATTTAATTTAAATTACAAAATATCAAAATAACGATTGAGGTTGTTGATAACGAGTGCGGTGGTTTTGTCCCCAGTATCGTTACTTGAAGCATTATTAGTACTAAATATTTTTTTTATTATTAATGTTATAGGTTTAATCAGAAATTTATCAAGATTTGTAACGTCACGTTAAAAGTGTTTAAATCAACTAGGCAACTTTGTTCCTACACGCTAATATGAGGATCACCCCGAAATACCAGCCTGTACAAGTGAGTTTTATTTTTTGCATCAAAGCATTTAAAAGTCACTTTTAAAATTTCATAACTATTCACGCAAAATCCAGCGAATTTAACTTTTTATTTATAATCTTTTATTTCACTTTAAATTTTATACAATTACGAGGGGTGCTATTTATATTTCGGGAATAGCAAATAATAACAAAAACATTTAAATGAAAATTGCTCTATTGTTTTTTAAATACTGCCTTAAACAAAAAGTTCTCAGAATTAGTACATCTGTTGTTGATATTCTCGCAAAATCTTAGCGTTAAAGAAGCTACGTAGCCGAGAAAACATCTATCTCATCTCATCTATCTCATCTATCTCATTGTAAGAAATTTCCAACACACATAGGAAATTTCTTACAATTCTGACCGTGTTTAGGTCGCAAAAGACATGATATGCGAGGCTGAATCCGATCTTGCATTTATTAAAATGATCGTTACTGGAGACGACATACAATCCAGATATGGCGTTCTCTCTAAAAAAAACACGTCGTTTTTAGTCAATAAAAAAGGTAATGCTCCAATGGCCACATGTCCCATCGGCCGAAGAAACAGGCGACCATTTGCTTCGCTATGCTCTTTCCACGAACAACTTTTGTTGGATTTTGCTCGTCCTAGAATATCCACACGGTCGATTGCTGTTTTTTTTGCGGCTCATACGCATGATTCGTCCATGATTCGTCACCTGTCACGATTTTATACACGTCTTTTGAAGCACCACGGTCGAACTTTTCAACCACGAGCCTTTTTTTGAGCGATTGGTAATTTATGCGGTAACCCACGAGAACAAATTTCTTTTACAACTAAGTGTTCATGCAAAATCGTATGTATTGAAGTGGAACAAATGCGCAAGGATGCCTCTATCTCGCAATATGTCACATGACGTTCTTGCATTGTCAGTTCACGCACTGCATCGCTGTTTTATGGCACAATAACCGATTTTGGGCGACTACGATTAGAATCACTATACTAGCGATATTCCCTTTTTGATGGTGCTTTATCCCCATACAAAGAACTCAGGTTCACGATTTATTCTTGTTGAGATAATCCACGTCGAAAGTTGTGAAAACTTATCCAACGAAACCTTTCTCTTGAAATTTCAATATCTTGGCCAAATTGATTTTCTTAACTCAATGTAAACGAAACAAGTAGAACTTGTGCATCAAAAGGCTGTGAGTACGTTTTTACTAAAAATATCAAACTTTATTATGGTGTTGCCTGATCTTAGCTATTGAAATTAGTGTTCCCAGTTCCTGAAACATAAAAAAACGGGTCCGCCATCTAACGTTTTTTTTCAACTAGTGCTTACTTCGTGAATGGTAACACTTAGCTTATGTCTGATTTGACAGATAATTAGTTTTATTCTTCCGCTGAACGAATATAGCTGAGTATACGCTTGAACAACGATGGGAATCTGGGCCTGCGATCGACTTACAGAAGATGCTGATTTTTGCCAAAAAAATCATCTTTTCAGATGAAGCTCATTTTGATCTTGGTGGGTATGTAAACAAGCAAAATTGCCGCATTTGGGGCAAAAATAAATTTTTTCAAAAATAAAGAAATAATTCCTTTAATTAAACACGTATTATAACTTTCACTTGTAAATCCATTGTTTTTGGTTTCTTTTTTTTGTAATGTTGTTGTTAATTCTATCTATTTCTAGTCCCTCTTTTATTCTATCCCTTTTCCCTAATTTTTTCTGCCATCCAAAGCTTGCTTTCCGCACTAGTTTTGCTCGTTACTCACTTATAGAGAGAGACTAATTCGTTGAAACCATTAAAAATGGGTGGGATTTTGGGTAATCACCAAAGCAGTGTTTTGTTTTGCGTGGTAAATGTTTTTGGCATTATCATGTCCTGTTTTGGTATTTGATTTAGTTTCTGACATCCTTGCAAACCGCTGGCATGAATAATGTCTGTGTGTGGTTGTTGGTTTTTTTTTTCTAACTTTTCTATTGTTTTTTAGATTTTTTTTAAATTTTTTTCCACGAGTTTTTAATATTTGGTAAACAATGTTGTAAATTAGTTTTGTGGACTAAAGAGGAATAAATAAAGTGGAAAAAAGGCTTAAACAAATGGGCAGAATAACTTCAACTACTAGACAGCAGGATTACTGAAACTGAAAGCATGCATTGAAAGGTTGTTTGACGTTTACAAAGTTTATTCCACTGCAAAGGTTTCATAGGATTTTCAAAATGTTTGTTTGAAATGACCATTAAACAAACGTAAGTACTGCAGAAAAAATTTAAAAAAATTTTATAAATTTTAAATGTTAGTGGATTCTAATTAACCCTTAAATACCTGAATTTGAAACACGTTTTAAATTATGGCAAACATTTTTCTTCTAAAAAGTGTTCTGCTAAAATTAAAAAAAGATGCTCCTGGAAAGCTCCAGAACCACAAAAAGGTACGGATGGTATTCACAAAAATCTCCATTAAAACCAAATCTTTGCTGGATTAACATATATTTCGACATACATATGTATTATGAAAGTAAACATTTCAAATTCTTCCCAAAAAAATTCCGGATTTAATCCAATGAAGACAAACTATTGTTACGTTTTAACCTTCTAAAAACGCTTATTTATGAGTTCGTAGATTGCAGTTAAAACAAAATAAATCTTGTGTTTGGTTTTTATTTAAAATTCTATATTTAACACAGTTTTGTGTTCCACTGTTCGTAACCGTTCCACGAGCAATAACAGTGTCTATTCTTAATTACTCTTTCTGTTTACAACTTTGTAAACAACAACAAATACTCGACAGGTCTTCTACCTAAAGATCTTCCAATCCGATAGTGGTTACAACTTACGTTCGTTCACAACGTTTTCAAAGGTTATCCACACTTAACTCTCTTTACTAAGTTGGCTCTAACTAAACTGGTCATTACTTCACTACTCATTTTACTCCTTAGAAACTCTCTTCACATCAAGTTTAAACCAATAAACTCTACTCTACTCTACTGAGTACACTTCGCTTAAACTTGTCACACTGAGTTTCCACACCACATCGATGTGTTTTTTATATACCTGAGTAAACAATACTTCAAAAGCTCTCGAACCTCTCGATATTTCCAGTAGATTCCATTTTTTTGCTTTATTTTCTTTTTAGTTCCTAAGAAGCCATGCGAGTTTAAACATCTACTTCCTTCAGTTCTTCTTGTTTTGTTGTTATTTGTTATTTGTTCTATTGTCTGCTTGCTTTGTTGTTGTAGGATAGGTTATTTGTAAATAGTTGTTTTTGCGGCTATTGTTGGGTAGCCAACCCCGCTTTTAAATGACCGCCTATAAATTGACGGCAGCAGACGATCTTTTTGAAGTATTTCTCCACTACTTTTACGCACAATTCGGGCGGTATTGTCACCCAGCATAATTTGATGAATGTGGGTTTTCAAATGCTCCAACGTTAGGAGATTATCTGCGTGGACATGTTTCTGGACGAAGCCGCACAAAAAACCATAATCATGTTGGTTAATTAACGTCGCAAAGTTTTTGATGCAACCGGAAAGTTTTTCATGTAATAAGGACGGTTTGTGGCTTGTGGCTCTTAGCTAAAACCACATATCGTCGAGCTCATAACCTTTGCATATAAAAAGAATAAGATCAGTCACCAAACTGCTATACCGCTCTAAATTGTCTGAGGTTATTCCATCGTTATAAAAAAATACTGCTCAATGACACCTCCAGACCATAATGCGTACCAAATAATTAATATTTACGGATGCAATGGCTTTTCCTTATTCAAAACCCACATGCGACAATTTCACATGGTGACAAAGCCACTGTGCGAAATTTCAGACAAGACAAACCCAACAATCAATCAACTCCGTCATGAAAAGTGTTCTGAGTAAGGTGAATGTTCACCACAATGGCACTATTTTTTGAAAAAGGGTCCAGTTCCTTGCGTAGGTAAATGACATCGACATTATTTGGTGTACCAAATGCCACGTCGCTGTCTTTAGTACCATTGAACGGGAGTCTGCTAGGACTGATCTAGTGGCAGATGAAGAAAAGACGAAGTGTAATGGATATCTCCAGTACCGATGCTAAAGATCTTCGCAAGACCTTCGGTCCTGTGCAGGCATCCGCATGTGAACTAAGCAGTATAGTCTCCTCGACAGAGTGGACATTGGCCAGGCCATGTAGATAGGTAGGTAGGTAAGTTGGCTAGTTGACCAAGATGAGATCAACTACAATTAGCAACAAAGTGCAGTTTTGAAACCAAGCCAGACCACAGGTAAAGAACCACCTAAAAGGGAAATGAAAAACGTGATTAGAGCCACCTTGAACTGTTCATGAAGCGGAGAAGATTAAGAGGATTGAGATCGCAGACTCGGAGAAAATACCAGCCCCACACCCGATGCCATCTGTGAATACCGTAATACCAGAACACTTAGAAATCCTACTTCTTCTTCACAACTTTCTCCCAGGAAAACGACGTTTTGCGTGCCCGGAGAAGTCGAAGCTATGGATAACCAAGTCTGTCCCCAATTCCCTCAGCGACGGAGTAAGAAATCCTTAAATTCTACTGTTGCCACTGAGCGATTGACTGCAGAAACCGAGTGATTTCAGCGTCATCTTATTCAGCACTGAATGATGATGTTTAGAGCAGCACTGGGTGGGACATGTCCTGTATGCACCAGCAATACTCCAACACTCAGTACTCTGAATTCTTTCCAAACTAGTGATGATAAAGCTCTTATTAAGAGCTCCTCACCACATCAGGCAGCCATATGTGAGAATTGGCAGAACCAGCAGGTTAAACATCCACAACACTATTTGAGTTTTAAGTCCCCATTTTCGCCCAAACGTATACTTGCAGGAAAAAAATGCTAATCCGCCCTTCTGTTTTCTTCCACATGAAGTTCTGAGTCCAATATCCCACCCAGCTACTTGACTTTTAATGAAAGTTTCAATGGATTGATTGTATAGGGTGGGGAATTTTAAAATTTAAATTGTTCCGATAAGGATTGAAATATTAAATCATTCACATGGCTGCCGAGGCTGGCCCCACAGTACCCCATTCGATCGGACGAATTTTGGAGAACTTTTTTGAGTGTATGGGATCTTATCTCGGCAATGGCATCACGAATGTTGGCCTTCAAATGCTTAATTGCTTCGGTTTGCCGGCATAACAATTGTCTTTAACGGCGCCTCACAGAAAATAGGCCAACGGTGTCAAATCGCAGCTACCTGGCGGACAACTGATATCGCCATTTTGGCTAATTAAACGGCCATCAAACGTTTGACGCAATAAATCGATTGTGGAATGAGATGGGTGGCAAATTGCATCAATTCGTTGCAAGGAAACATCGTTCGCATAACACCAAAAAATTGGTTAAAATGGTGCGATAGGTGTCTTCATTGTTCATAATGGTTGCGTCACCCATTTTCAAATAAATATGGGCCAATGATGCCTCTACTCCACAAGCCGCAACTAACAGTCACTCTAAATAGGTGCATTGGCTTCTGTAAGACAACATTTGGGGTTTCTGAGCTCCAAATAGGACAATTTTGCTTATTAACGTAAACCAATATAAAAATGAGTTTCATTCGAAAAGATGATTTTTTTGACATAATAGGTATCATGGTGCAGTTTCTCGTCGACCCATATAGCGAAGCTATAATGAAGCGGATAGAACTTTGTAAGGCGTCATACCGATATCTTTTCGCAAAATTCGACGTCAACTGGTGCGTGAAATGCTTAATTATTGAGAACGATGACGAATTGATATTGATGGATTCTCAAGCACATTCTCAGCCAGAGCTTGGATATTTTCGGATGTACGCACTGTACGAGCACGCTTACACCTTGTCCCATAAAGAATGAAACCAGCTTCACGAACTTTAGCAATAAACTTGCGTTTACCGGGCACTGTTATTCCTTCTCTGCAACCAAGTTATGTACGACATTTTCGTGTAATATCCGACCAATTTTCTTTGTTTTGGAAATAAATTTCCAATAAATCTTAACGTTGCTCAAGCGTAAATCGATTTATTTATTTCAATGGAGATAATATACTGAATTTAGTGTCAGAATAGTATGACATAATTATTGCCAGATTGGAAATAGCCGCTGGTTCAAATTTAAACTTTTAAATTACCCACCTGGGTACTCTGAATTATGTAAGTTGTATGGACAAAGATTATTCAATGGGACGAGAGTTTGATGAGACATATACATCGGCTTAGAGGACGACCTTGTCTTCGTTAGAAGGACCATGTCATTAATCAGTTCCAGCTAAGTATAGCTTTTAAAACCAGCAACGTTCAACAGATTTGTTTCATCAAAAGTGTAACCTGCATTTTCCAGCAAGTCTTCGTTTGATATACTCGAATTGGTGTGGCATGGTGTAGTGGGTAGAGCGCACTCATAATCACACAAAAGAACCAGCCCCAGCAGAGGACATGACGAAGAAAAATGTAATTGTGGTTTCGAATGTTTAATAAAGAGGCTATAGCAGAATGATCAGGAAAAACACACTCCATCTACTGGGAAAAAATACTACTACTTACTACTAAAGTAAAGATCACTACCAATTAGCGAGGATTTTCACCACTACGCAAAATCACATGAGAAAAGCTACAGTGGATTTGTCATCTACTTAGCTCGAACGATCAAATTAATTAATGAAACTGAAACAAAAAAGTGGTTGCTTTGTGGAAAGCCAATATGCTTCCTAACGGGTGACGGAGAAAAAAAATCGAATCGGTGATGTATGCTATCTGGTGGCACTAACTAGTAATAAATAGATCTTAAATGCTGTCGATCTTTTGTAAACTAATTTTTTACTTTTCTATGTTTTTTTTGCTTCTGCTGTTTTTTTTTTTTGTATTTCTTTACAATGAGTTCAGTTTGTAAAAGTTAAAGAACGTTGAACTATTAAGCCACAGAAGACTCAATAATTGTCAATCATCTTCATGGACAATAGTTGGTGGCCATAAGTTTTATAACAAAGAAAAGACTCAAGAATGCCCTGCTAGAGTTTTATTTCCTTTTACGACTTCCAAAGCTTAGTGTGGTAAAGCAGCAGCAGCTGCTCTTGCTTCCTGTTGCTTTGTTTGAATAAGTTTTTCTTAATTTTTTTGCTCTTTAAGAACAAGAAAAACGGCCATGTTTGATGACTCGGTTATTAACTCAACATGTAGTCTTAAGAAACACTCTTTTCCTTCATACCCTTCGTTGGCTTTACAATTATAACAGAAAGCACATAAAACAGAAAAAATTTGCACAAGTTTTTAAATGACATGAGAAGCTAAACAGAGAGAGTGGGAGATAAAGAGAGAGATAGAGAGAGAGAGAGAGAGAGAGTTGAAAACCATGAACGCAATTTGAATTTTGGCGCCACTTGGACGCGACAATTTTTATAGTCTTAATGAATAGCAATGAATGATGGCGGTATGAATACAAAAGCATCCTCTCAGATTGTGCGTAAATATGCCGTTCTTCTGCCTTTTCAATTTAAAATGGTTTGTTCGACGCAAGAGGGATGATGTTTGCCGCGCCATTGATACGTGTGTCGCCAGCCAACTTGGGTTATCTTGGTTTTGCTTTTGTATTCCAGACAATTTACACCCAGTGCTGTGTGGTATCCATGGCATCTACAAGTACAATCAACCAACATATTGGATTTTAATTCAAACATTGTTAGAGTACTCGTTGTACCAGTTTCAGTTCAAGTATTTTTGTATTTTTCTTTTTTTTTGCTATTGTGGACCATTTTTCCTCTATTTAAACGGCATTTTTGGTGGAATTGTGGTTTCAATAATTTAAAGAAGTTTTTTCACTTGTTGGACGACTATTTTGGAAATAGTTTTGCGAAACAATGAAAATGGCTTTAAGATTGTGAATTTTATTTAGTAGTTGCTTTATATACATTCAGTTTAAAAAAATTTTTTTTCGTCGTCTTTCCTCTAGGGAGCATACTGGCTTTTCACAAAGCATACATTGCTTTTTTCAGTTCCATCAATAAAGTTGATTTTCAAGCTAAGTAATGAGTAATCTACTCTAGCTCGCCTCCATATAATTGTATGTAGTGGTGAAGATCCTTGCTAAGTGATATCAGGTGTCGCTTTAGGTCTAAACCACAGACACCACGAAGCTCCCACAAGGGGGCCTATCCAATAATCGGAAGAGATCGGAATCTCTGGGGCTCCAGATTCCCGTGGCACCAGAATACCTCTGGTCAGGCTTAGTGACACATGAGTGTAAATACAAACACGTGCCACCTCCAGTATCGGCCACACAACGCCCCTGGACTGGTCACCGGTAGCCTTGCTAAGTGGTGGTGGTGACCCTTAGCATTGTAATTTTTTCTCAGTAGGTGGAGTTTTCTCCTGATTATTCTTCCGGACTCAAAGCTCGGCCGCTTGTTTTGTATGCCTGAGCTCAAAACACTACACCACGTCACTACAATTATGGCCTCTCCTGTGTAAAACTTATTTGTGTAAAATTTCTAGCCCACTACCACAAGCTCCCACTCATTAATAGCATCAGAGTGCAGTTTAACTTTTGGCTTCTTTTCAGAGCCCTTTTGTCTCCTTAAACTTCTAGTCTCTATTATTAACGTTCAGTCTTTTTCTACTTATACTTTATTATTAACAATTGCTTACGCGCTGCTAAGTGGCGCATAGTGCCGTAAAAAATTTCTTGAACTTACTACGGTCTTTACCTAGACCTTTGATCTGCGTCCAACTTAATTCCTCATCAACAGGCTTTATCTCCGCCATGTGCCTCTCGGTCGACCCCGGCTTCGCTTTCCATGCAGATTCCAATCGAGAGCTTATCTTGCGACAATATCTGTCGGCTTCCACAATATATGCGCAATCCAGCGCTATTTTCGCAATCTTATGTCCAGGGCAATAGGTGTTTGTCTGCATCTTCTGTGAAGCTCCGAGTTGGAAATCCAGTTGTGGAACCACCAAATGCACAGAATATTTCTCAGACATCGGTTGACGAAAGCTTGTAGTTTGTTCGATGCCTCCACTGACACAAGCCAAGATCCACTTCCATAAAGGAGTACAGATTTTGTTTCCTTCGAAAATTCGAATTTTTGTTGCAGATGATAGTTGCCGGCATCGCCATACTTTTCGAAGGCTTGCAAGTTTCCCTTTTGCCTTCGCAAGTCGATCCTCGATATCTGTTTTGGCACCGCCATCTGATGTGAATGGCTGTCAAGGTATGTAAACTCTGTACACTTCAACAGGTTTATCATCAAGGAAAATGTAATCAGAGCGTGAGTTGTTCACTCTCATGGCATTTGATTTATTTACATTGTCGCGCAACTGGTATTTTTTACAACATATTCGCAAGCTATTCAATTTGTCCTGCATGTGGCTTCGCCTAGTGGATAACAACGCAATATAATCAGCGTAAGTCAGGTTAAGGCGTTGCATACTAATTGGGTGCCAAAGAACCCTCTATTAGGAGTGGCATCTATACTTGTTCGAAGTACCTCGTCGATTACCACCAGAAAAATGAGTGTGGCAAGGATACATTCCTGACGGACACCTGAAACTATATTGATAGGGTCAGAAAGCGCACCTCCGTGCTAACACTCTAAACCCGAATGCAGCATACTGCGCCTGTATGAGGCGGACCAATTTACTTGGAACCTTACTTATACTTTAGTTGACACAAATCTCACCATTGTTCTTGGAACTTTGGTTCCATGTTGGAGCAAAACGGCGTAACGAAATTCTTCTATTGGGATCTGTCCTGTACGTATTCTAACGACCTTTTCCAGCTGTTGGTGGGCCTTCTGCTTCATCTGTTGCCCTGAGGGTTACAGTCAATTGCCATCTTCGAAATATAATCATGAGATCTTCTTCAAAATATGACCAACACAACATCATTTTATTTTTGTAATTTCTATACAAACGGGTATTTCGCCCCAGTTGGAAACTATGTTTGGCCAAAAAATTCGCAATTTCTTACGCAACCAACTGTTACTGAACACCTATAGAGCTTGTATGTCGCTCTCAGTAATTTTCCAGGGTTCCCCTTCATATAGCACGGTAGTGTGAACATTCGAGGAGTAGAAGCGGATCTTAGTCTTTGTATGGATTTGCGGTGACTTCCATAATCCTTAAATGTTCCCAGTGCCTGTTTTGCCTTTCTTTTTCAATTTACAATATCATTATGGGAGCCGGCTGTGCTAGATATGATGCTTCCTAAGTAGCATCTTCGAGCCCTACGTTGTTGATTTTGAATTTCGAGAGACTGGTTAGTTTCATCGATATTAACATGATGACCGACACCAGATACTGGCTGCTGTATCCTATTCAATTTGGCTGGTGTATCGGTAAAGTTATGTGCCCGCAGACAAATAATATCAGCGTAGTTGAAATCTTCCAAGCGACCATTCATACCTCCTCTTATCAGCCTGGTTATAGCTTAATTGAGTCCAGTACAATATTGAATAATAGTGCTTATTCAATCGGTCTGCCTAATGTATTCGCATGTTTTTGAGAAATCGATAAATATTGAATACAATGATGGCCGCCGTGGTATAGTAGGTAAGACACCCGCCTACCAATCAGAAGGGATTCAGTTCAATGCCAAGCCAGACCATCTAAAGTAAAAGTTTTTTTGAACAGAGGTATCACCTCATAACATTAGCTTGTAACTGCTTATGAGTATTATTACTATTGAAAGCTTCTCTAATGCCGTTCGGTGCCGGTGTTAAGCTGTAGGTCCCATTCAATGAGTCTAAAAATAAAATCGGTTGCAGCTAATTGACTGACGTTTTTCTTCATGGAATGTTAAGGGAATAATTTTTAATATACAACGGAGATCGCCGTTGCACAGCGTCAATATAATCCGCAGGCTATTTATATGATCGCTAAAATGGGCGGTGTGGCCTGAAGCTTGCTTGCTATCACCTAACGGCCAACAAAGTTATACCCCTTCAGTTTTTCACTGTTTGAGGTCTACATGCTTTGGTAGCTTTATTATCACACTTTCACAAGCTTAGAAGAAATATGTTCAGAAATCCTTAATAGCAGCTTTCGTTATTTCAGCGCCTAGAGTCGGATCAGCCTCAAGTAACACAAGATTAATGTTGTCTACGCCTTGTGCCTCGCCATTCTTCAGAGTACCAATGCCACTGGCTATCTCAATTTCGTTTAGACATACTATACTTATGCCTGATCTGATGTGACATGTAATAACCTTACCAGAAGATTGAAGGTTGCGGAATTGATAGTATGTTGGCATAGTAGTCGTAACATATTGGCAACGTTGTTCTTCTCCAGCTGGCTGTGGAAGTCTTCTTTCTAACTGATTTCTGGGATTTCAGTAGAGGCATAACATTGAATGCACGTGATGTTATGTGCACGAGAGTAAAGTCCTACATGATCTTAAGGCACCTTTGGTCCCCTCTGAATGATGGAAACCTACAATACTCGTCGAGACAGTCCACTTGACTTGCTGAAACATATAAAGGTTATGATACTGGCTACTGCTATGGTGTCATTTTCAGGCCATCTGGTCTCACACAAACCCAGGAAGAGGAAGCTGTAACTCCTAAGCTCCCTGAAAATTTGGGCCAATCTTGATGGCCCCAAAAGCGGTCTAATATTCTATGTTGCAAATTGTGTCCTTGAATTAAAACTAAAAGTTGTCAACAGTTGGGGATCGTTCTGATTTTTTCATTCTATGTGGTTTCTATAATCATGAGAGTTTAAGATGAACCGATGACTAGCCGATTGCATCCGATTCTGGTGTCGGAATTGAAGATTTACGAACTTAGACATGCTTTTGTTCTCAATTGGGCATTAAGATTGGCTATTAGGTGGCGCCACGTTATTCCAAGGATCATTAGCAACTCGAAATTTATAAGAACTTTAAATGAGGCTTCTGAGACTCCACCCTTGAGACCGCAGTGTATGCGTCTGCTTATTTACTCGCAGCAGCACAGCATGTCTACTGGGCTTCCACTATCCGCAACTGTCAGATAGAATTAAGTCGTTATCTCCGAAGCCGTAAGAAGTATGTGCTGTTACATCATTGACAAGCAAAGAGCTGCTCTTATCTTTTGTTATCGCACTTATAGGCAAAAAATAAACAACGTGAAGTAAACAGAAAACAAGTGGAAAAATACACTTCAAAGTGGCCTGATGACAGCCCAGCATGGAGTATAATAGCTATCACCTTATTAATCAAGGCTTCTGAGACTCCACAATTGAGACTGCAGAATTGTCGCGACTACTTATTTTACTCGCAGCATCCTAGCACGACGGGGGTTTCCACTATCCACAACCCGTGAACGCGTCTGATAGGATTGAGCTATTCTTTCCGAAGCCGTATGTACCCTGTAGTGTATACTCTTACATCATGGACAGGCAAAGAGCTGCTCTTGTCTTTGGTTCTCATAGACAAAAAATAAACAAAGAGAAGTAAGGAGAAAACAAGAGGAAAAATGCAGTCTAAAGTAGCTTAAGTGAGAGGCTTTGAAATTACTACCACAATTATAAAATGCATTAATATTAGTTTGCCTGACGCTGGTTTACATAATTCATGTTATTTAACCGCCACTGAGCAGACACATACAGTGTCATGATATTGAAGTAAGACGGCTGCTGCGGGCGCTAGGGATTGATTTGATTAAGTAAGGTTTTCAATCGCATTTTTATATGAATTATGAGTAAAAAATAATATTTAAAAAATCACAAATCAATATCTACATTTAAACTTTTCTCGCCATTTGCCTTTTAAGTTCCATAGTTCTTTGAGGATTTTACACTCTTTCGTATTTTTTATTATTTTTCTAATTGTCTCGTAAATTGGCTGCAATTTCATGGTTGCATTACAAAACGATAGTAAATGAATGGAATGAAATGGAATACAATAGAATGGAAGAAAGAATGAGTGAATTGAATGAACAACTGAATGAAAAATATTAGACTGTAACAATAACGTAATGAGTGGCAGGGTACGCGGAGAATAAACGTTTTATTTATTACCAATGGATGTGCATATAATGTGGTTTTTGTTGCCATTGTTGTTGTTTGCATGAGAAGCTCTTGAAATAAAAATCCTTTTGGAAAAAATTTCTCATCAAATTATTGAAATTTAATTTTAAAATAATGGATAAGAGAAATTATTACGGAATCAAAGAAGCATTAGAAGTGACTCATGTGACAAGTGAAGGAAATTGAAAACACCAACATATGCAGCTATGGAGTTAAATTAAATTCTAAAACATATGGCAGAATCAAGGAAAAGCACAAAAAAAAAAGAAAATTAAAAAAGGAAACTGCACTGCATGGGATCTATTTTTCCCCCTTCCGGTCTATACTTCGTTCGGTAGATCTGCTGGGTGTTCGTTACGAAGGCACAACCATAATGGTGGATATGTTATTCAGTGAGACCCCATGTCTACACAAAAATTTTACCTAAACCCATCCGGAACCCCATATTCACACAATTTGTGAACGCTGTCTCCCATGCTTGTGAGCAGAGTCTACGGACATCCAAATCTATTTCCGAATTCCTCAGTTACCCTCTTAGTCTACAATGGCCCATAACAAACTTTGTAAGGAGACAAACCCAAATTGCGGACTGATCGCCGCTCTGAACTGGAGAAGTATCCTTTAAGCAAGCATCTGACAATTTTCCAATACCTGATTAGATTGAGGATGCTAGTAAGTGGTGCTGCACAGCAAAGTTCCGGACTCATATAGGGTGTCATGGAACCTTTTCTGGCCAATGCATCCGCTATTTCATTGACAACTATTCCATGTACCAAGCGAAGCTTTTGCAAGCTATCGTAGCAATATATGACCAGTCTAGATGTCAAGTGCTCTTAAGACAGCTTGGCTGTCAAAGAATATATAATTGGTCTTAACCTTGAGCCTGGGAGTAGCGTGGTGAACTGGTTGGAGCGCATGCATAACAACACAAACGACCCAGGTTCGAGCCCCAGCAGAGGATATGACGAATAAAGAGGCTTCAACTTTCCTCCAGGCAACTCCATCTAATAATACAGAAAAAACCCCCTGACCTTCCCGCAAACCGCTGGCATGATGAAAAACATCAGACGAATGATCTGGAAAACAATTCACATACTGGGGAAAAAATTGCAGTGTTAAAGTAAAGACCACCACCAATTAGCAAGGATCTTCACCACAACACAAAATCATATGGAAAAAGCTACAGTGGATTTATCATCTACTTAGCTTGAAAGATCAAATTGATTATAGAAACTGAAACAAAGCAGTGGATGCTTTGTGTAAAGCCAATATGATCCCTAGAGGAATGAGGGAGAAAAAAAAGATCTTGAACCTTCTGTCCATACACATATACTTACTCCAAACTAAGGCCCCGTTAGACCAGCAATTTCGCTCCGGCAATTCAACTTTGAATCTCTTGCCAAAGCAAAAATCCACAAGCATAATATCCAGGACCGAAGATGGTTCTCCGACGACCCTGCGCAGAATGAACAGACTTACCGACGCCCTTGGCGAAAAATGTTGTCGCAGAACATGCTGCCAGTTGCATCACATGGATATGAAGCGCTGTTAAACCAAACAAGACCTCCAAGGTCGCTGTTGGGCATGTTTTGATTTCCTGCTCACGCTCTAAGTCATCTGGTACTTTTTACTTTTTTTTGGCTTTGCACACAACTAAAAATTAAATATTTAATTCTCTTAATATTTCGTTCTTCTTGTTGTTCTTCTGGTACTGTAGCTACATTTGATACCAAGAAAGCCCTTCGTTTTATTTTTATATTCTACTTTTAGTCTTTTGAGTACCTTTTACCTTTTGGTACTTTTACAAAATTGTTTTCTACAATTTGTTCCTACAATTTTTTTATATTTTTGAATTTTTATGGTACTTTTTTGCTCTTTGTAACATTTGCTTTATTGGTATACTTTGATGTTTTATTCTTTAGTATCATCAAAACTCTTAATTTTTTTAAATTTTTTGAGTACTTTTGTACTTTTTGGTACTTTATAGTTATTAGTACTTTTTTTAATACCATACAATTTCAAATATTTATTTTAATATACAATATTGTCTAATGGAAGTTTTTTTCCCCACCGTCTCCTTTCAAAACTTCATTTGATTCACTTTTCAATTTTGTTTTTCCAATGCCAAGTGACTAAATTAAGAAACTACTGCGTTTAAGCCACAATCTTTTGCGTACCAGAATAACAACATGAGCGGAGTTTCCATAGCAACACATTTACAAAATAGTCTCTATAATCATACAAAAGCCGGCTGGCTGGCCAACAAATATGAATTCCAAGGAATTTTCCCTTTGCATGTGGGGTACATAAGTACATAAGTACATACGTAACTCCATGTGTTACCCCCACATAAACATATGCTGGAGGATATGAAAGAGAAACCGTATAAAACCATTAAATATTCAACTTAATATGAAAGTAACAATAACACAATGAAAAAGAGAGAGTGGGCGAGAGATGGAGTTAAGGCCACAAATTACTGATGCAATATATCACAAATACAAAGAGACTAGAACGTGCACACGCACACACTTAAGGAAGTATACAAATACTTATAATCCCTACACATGCAAATGTACGTAAATGGGCAAAATAAAAATCTCCAACAGTCTTCAATCACAATCACAAAATTGTATCGTCGTCTCCTTTCCCCTCTTCATCCTTCTTTTTCGGAGTATTTTTTACAACTCTCTCGCACACACACAAACACACACTTAAAAAGCAAATCATGAAAAATTACTTCTGCACTCAAACGAAATATTACGAAAATGAATCAATTCTTAACTCATTCATGACTTTAAGTGATTGGGGTTCAGGTTGGTAGTGCAAGTTAAAGGCAACTAAATAACTGACAGTCTGACAAACTGCAGTAATTCATAGCACAATTGCAAGAAAAGGTAGAAAAATTAGCAGCAGCAACAACAACAACAACAACTATTAAAAATTCTTTATGGATTTGAATTGTAAGCCAAGTGTTGGCGATAGAGATGGCAAGTAAAAAACAATACTTTTGTTAATTTTTAGCAATCAAGTCGTTGCTGATGATGTTGATGATGATGAAGGCAACAATAGAAAGTTTTACAATTGCATTCGAGTGCAACAACAGGAACAACAATTAAAGAAGAATTTTTTTTTTAAAGAAAAATTAAACTAAAAAAGTAATGAGACCAACCAGTTTTATATAGGCCCCAATGGAGAAATTAAGAAAATTTACAAAAATGGACCAGACTAAAACTGGGATCACATGATTGTCGCAATTGTACCAATATGACACAAAATATTATTATTGTCGTAAAATATTAAAATTATCACAATTTATTCTGCGAAAAAAAAAATGTAAATATTGGTACGTATTGTCTACTTCGATTGTTGCACAAGAACACAATAAATATTGCCGCATTTTTAAAATTTTTGTTGCCGCGGTCACACGATTGCCGTACTATTAATTGATGCATTGCGACCATCGTGTGACCCCAGCTTAAGTCACAGATAAAGACAAGTCATGGATAAGGTATAGTCAGAGACATTCTCGGTTGGCAAAAACCCGAGTTTAAAAAAAAACCCAACCTACCGGGTTTTATTGGGTTTAATAACTGCTTAAATATTTTGTTCAAGTCGACAATAATGTTTGTTTGTTTATGCAATCACGTTGTTTTAGTATTTATTGTGCAATCTTGGTGGGATCAAGGCATTGTGTACTATGAGCTGTTAAAGCTCGGTATTCGAAGCAGATTGTAATTACTTCGTTTGAATCATGCATAATGAGAAAAATGGACAGACATGATTAAGTTATTCTTCGAACATTTCTTCGCCGGCTGTTGCGACCGATATATACTCACACCTCTTTTTACGACCTTTCTATTTATGGCATTTCTCTATAACGGCCTGTTTGAAATATGGAACACATTCGCTTTAAGCGCAAATTTTCTTGTTCTACGGTTAAAAAAACCATAGATTCTCCGTTTTTTAACAAAAAGTGTAAAGGAAGCAAACGCAACAAATAAATTGATTAAACAAATTTTGACTTAAAACTAACATTGTATCACGGGCTGGGCGATTAGTGGCTCCATCCTGCTCAAACCACATTTAAGGTGTTTTTGAAGAGCAGAACGTAAAAAATGTTCCATCATAAGTCGATAGTGCTCTCCATTTACGTTTCCAATAATATTTTTTAGACGTAATGTCACACCCTATTCTGTACACCTAGTGTAGTCGAGATTTTCATCACAAAGCCCTTCAAATGAAAATTGGCTTGAAATTTAACCAGAAAATTAAGACCTTGTCGATGATCTGGGGAATAACCGTAAATTTCTTTTAATATTCTCCGCAGTGACGTACGAGATATTCCTGAGAAGAACACCTTCTGATAGATATTTCTAGTGTTTCGTTAATATTTTGCTCTACACTTTCAATATTTTTCGCAGAGTCAATTAAACGAGGTCTACCTGTTCGAGGGATATCTCTTACGGTGGCATGTTGGTAGTGACAATAAACTAAGCAACGATTCTTTGCATCAGATGTCGAAATTATGACGTTAAGAGTTCGACTTCATGCTCATCGTGTTAAAATAATTAATCGCTGATTTAAATACTAGGTTAGGTTAGGAGCGGCTGCCGGTCCATTGTGATACCCATAGCTTCCCCCTGACAGCTACTGATAAGTTATCTAACCAGTTCGTTGACCTTGCTGGTCAACCCCACATGAATTTCTTGTAGAGTCCCAATCCTAACTATATAATCACCGAATATCCTGAACCTAAGAACCGCCTACACCGGGTAATCCAAAAGAAGATATTCTGTGGTCTCCTCATCCTCCTCTAAGCAGTACCAACGTAGGACGTACTCCCTATGGCCCAACCTAAGGGAGTGTTTTCGCACCAGTCTTTACGTAATTGCTCCTATTACTGCACTTTTCCTGCCTCTTGGAAAGTTAAGTAGCTGCCTAAACGTCTTCTTGTCCACCCTCGGTCAGAGAGTTCCAGTCTGTCTACAAGTCGGAGCTTTACTGCACTTTTATCAAAGATATTATACGCCGATTGCCTTATACGCAGACGGCACGTAGAGATCGGTATACCAAACCTCTCCATCGCCCAGGTGCCCTGTCTAACCAGTTCATCCGCAGCACAATTGCCGGGAATGTGACCCGATACCCAAATAAGATTGATATCGAAATACTCAGCCATCACTCGTAGTGATGAGTGGTTTACTTACTGTCAGGGATTTAGTGAACCCTTAGAATTTAACAGCGGACTGACTGGCCTTATAAATTAAAACTTTCCGGACCGTTGTAACACTATTACTTAATAGGTCAGCTGCCTTAACAATAGCAGCTGCCTTTGTCTGAAACACACTGCAGTGATCCGGCAATCGGTAGAACATGTTGGTATTAAGTTCAGGAGAATGGACGCTATAGCTATATACCAGCATCCAGCTTTGACCCATTCGTGTCCCCCACAATGACATTATGCAGGTATTCCTATTCGGAAAAAATATCCTCAGATTAGTCACTAGTAATAGGCACTGGATAAAGTTGTCCGTCCTCACGAGATACAAGTCAATCTGGTGCAGTAGCCCAGTAAAGTACTTCGATAATTAAAGACCACATTTCTGATTTTCAGCAGAGACATAGAAGCAGTAGATTCGACCATGATATCAGGTGTCTAGGTATTCATAATGACACTGAGTGCCACACCTGTTCAGTATATGCTTCCTATGCAGAGACCTCCACCAAACTACAATACCACAGAAAAGTATTGGTCTGATTATAGTCGTATAAAACTACATTGTGGTCTTCGGAGAGAGTCCCAACGTCTGCTTTTAGACCCTTATGTTAGGTTAGGTTAAACTCATGCTACGCGAGTTTACTAGAATGCCATATGGCCGATTGTGATCTCATTTACAGGACAGAACCATTGGAGGAGTCCCGAAAAGATCTCCTCAAAAATTCCAGTTCCAGTTCTCTCACTTGAGCCAATCGGTGTCCTTGTCAATTAACTTCGATAGTGACACATATCTAAGACAATTCAAATCATGCAAGTGACGTGCATCCGAGTGCTTTAGTCTAAACTGCCATAAAGCATGACAGCCATAGAAGGTGTTGCTTCGATTCTTCCAAACCTAAGAAAAGACTTAGTCCTTTCTATAAAAAAGAGAAGGCCAAAGCATTCTGGATATTCTACAAGTGGTGATATTGATCCACATGTGTTCCATCTTGCTACACGAGAGACAAGGAGCACCTCCATAATAGCGCACTCAACTACAATTTCATTCCCTCGGATGCCCGCCTGACTCAAAACCCATATCAATTCAATATGTGACCGCTCCGCAGTGAGTGAATGCAGCTGAGGATACAGATTTAAACACATACAATATATAGATCCTAAATAGGTCTTGAGGACGGAAACGCCTAGTGGCCCTATCTCAGCCTAAAAAACAGTGCAATCATCGCGTAGTCAGAGAAAGACCCTAAAGTCCCTATCGTGAGGATAAAAACCCAATTCTGTAGCCGTTTCCGTTTTGAAGCCATCGGTATAGACCAACACTGTGTTATTTCGAAGGAAAAATCCAGCAGCCAGCTCATCTCTAAAAGGTATCCAACTGTGATAAGCACTACTGAAGTTCAAAGTAGGTACCGCCAAATCTGTTCGAAGCGTTAAAATCGGTCCGCCCACATTTTGTGGGATCGTATATTGTCCAATGCAAACGTGCCTCAGTCCAACCGACTCCCTGAGTCTAAGTGCAGACTTTGCAGAGATGCATTGGATACAAATATCCAGGGGCGTTATGCTTAGCATTGTCAACATACTGGCTTGAGGAGCGGAAGTCATGGCACCGGTGATTGCAAGACATGCTACTCCATATTCAGAATGAATTGATGTGACCCAAAATCCGCCGCCTTCCACCAGACTAGAGCACCATAAGTAAGGATTATACATCCAATATAAGATATAGGGTCTCAGACCCAATTTTCTCCCAAAGGCCCTTGTACAAATGTAAAAGGAACATAATGCCTTTCTCATTCAACTTAAGCATAACGTTTCCACGAGAACTTCGAGTCTAAAATCACGTCCAGTCTATAATCCTTCTTGTAACTTGTACCTACCAACGTAATATCAATGACCAGTTCCCTAATAGTATTGAAAAACGTTGGTTAGTAGATCAAATGTATTGAAATTAACACTCATCTCCGTGATTCCTTTATAACTTGGGTGATCAAATCGTTGTCTAGAGTTAACTGTACTGGATTTGACTGTTCTGCCATTGAACAGTCCCCTTAATGGCCAAATTTCTATTATGGATTACAGTTATTCTTTTCTTAACCCGGTCATTTAATTTCTACATTTAGTTGGTCCCCTTGATTTTTCTAATTTCGTTTTCTCAACTCTTTCTTCCTGAACTACAAAAGCGTTTAATTTACCTGCTGCTGCTTAAATGTTTCTGTTGTTTTGCGAGTATTTTTGCTCCATTCGATATTGCACACAGTTTTCAACTTTGAAGACTGACTGGCACTCTATTTTCTGTTTGCAGATATTCAATATTTTTTACCCACATTCGCTGGCATCTAAGTTTTAACCACAAACATTCAAAGTTACTTTTAAGAAGTATTTTAAATGATTTTGTTGCTGGCCTCTGCCTTACCGATGTTACGGCTGCCATCATTCTTATATGGCGGTAGACCACAACATAGCCGTGACCATTTTAAAGGAATATTTATTGCACGTTATTGTTTTTGTTGGAGGGCACGACTCTTAGAAAATAGCAATTCTCATTGCATAAGAGGAGAATTTCAAATGCCAAAACCTAATATTGAGAGTGATTTCAATGTGGAATTTTAATTAAATTAAGACTCTCGGTTATTATGTAAGAAGTACACGCTTGAGAGAGCTTTACATGAAATAGAGGAAAGCACTTATTTATGGGTCGATAGAAAAGAAATTTAAAATTTAAATTCGAATTTCTTCACATTTTAACAAATCGTTTCTATACTTTTTTTCATTGAATTGTTAAGTTCACGTCTATGCATAAGAAAAAATTCTCCTTTAAGAGATAAAATACCCATGACTTTACAACGGAGCACACTAAAGAGCGAAATTACAGATACGAGTGCATGAATCATTACAAATTGATTTGAAATGATTTAACATTGATATCAGGACTTAAGCAATCTAAATAAACGTACATTTAAGACAAAAGGCCATAATCGCACAGTGGTTAGCAGGAGTTTTAATCAGCTTAAATGGTTTTTCATTCGAAATATTTTACGCCACTAGAAGTAAGTCACAAGCTTACCCTAAGTATTGCCACGCTTGTATATCCCACGGTGCCCGAAACACGAATGAATACAATGCGTCGATTAACGCCCCCACAAATTATTTAAATTACATGTGACTACCAAATTCGAAGACTTGCAGCTGACTTTCGAAGCTGTCGAAGACTATCTAAACCCCTAGCGATCTATGAGTCACGGCAACCGCTTAAGAATGTAACTCAACACCGAGCCGCAATTTAAGTATAAACTACAAACACCACGTTGCTAAGATAAGAAGAACTTACCATAATCGGGTAGGGATCTAGGTCTCTGGGACTACCAATTACCAGACTTTGTAGCTTAAATTCTACTAAAATTTTAAGTCCTAAATGACTCCGGACTTATGGAAAATAAAAACAACAAGAAAAAACAGCAAACACACCACGAAGAAGTAACAATCACACAACCGTACAAACACAACCAAATAGACACAGTTCAGGCCAATAACCACCGTAAACCTATCGTTTCCTAACTCTAGAGCCCCTCCTATTTAAAATAATACCAGCAAGCTTGGCTAGCCTTCGTATAGTCCCATCCAAACACAAAGCCCCACTAAAATCCACAACATCCCCTGTCACAATGATACCCATCGTCTCTAAATCCCTAATATCACGCCGTACATGCCGCAAGTCCTTAACTCTCAATCCGCACCTACAATCCGCAGTCTTATGCAAAAATGTACCAAGCGAGTCATATACCATTAGTAAAAATCCTAGGCACAAGCCGAAGACAAAGTCAGTACACTCCGGTACAGAGTCCGGTACTCAGTCACAAACCCATACATCACCCTTCCCTTGTCGCTGTCAACATGCCGCTCACTTATCGAATAAAAATCTCACAAAAATCGGCCTAAAACTCCTGTTACCCAGATTTGGTAGAAATAGAAATTCAAATGTAATAGCATGTCATCTACCGTATATAGTGCATACAGCAGGTTTGCTAAGGCCCCAGTAGCTCCTAAAAAAAAATTCATCCTCTCGATCATCAATGTCTGCAGGTTTTTGACCTCCGTTGCATGTCGTAAGCTAACACCGACAGCCCTAGTGACCAGAGACCTACCGGTGGACAATCTGCCCTTTAGCAGCGTTGTAAACGTCTTGTTGGCCTGCTCACCCCTGCGTTACAGTTCCATTAACAAGAATGGAAAAGTCATCCGCATACTCACATACTTTAAAAATGGTGGCAAGATAACATTAACTTGAAACTATTTTTTTAGATACAGCCAATGGAATATTAATCGATTGTGAAGAACAACGTACTCTTTTTTACGTCTCCACAATCAGACATTCCTAGATGTAACTCTTCATTCATATATTTTATCAGACAATGGGTCAATTTTCAGGGTTTCAAGTGTTGTTTACAACGGATAGTCAGACTCTAGTCCACCTCACTTTGGTCCAATAATGATCCACTGTGATGCTCATAAGACGTAGCGTCCAACCCACGTGTCCGCACCCTGGTCTGAAACGGACCAACCAGACAAAAGAAGAAAGCCAGCTGATACTCACATCAGCAGTAATCACACTCCTACAGTATTCACTGAACAGTAGACCCAGTCTCCTAGCATGCGCGCCAGCCACCCAGTACCCAGTGATGACAGCCGCCAGGATTCCCAGCCTATGTCGCGGCAACATCACGATAGACTCCATACGAGCCCGAATGTTTAGGTGCCAAATTCATCTTGATAAATGTGGGTTCATACTCACACCGTATTTGTGCCCTTCCCAATATGTGTCGCACAAGCAAAAGTCTGCAAGAGAAAAGTGGCATCCCAACCAGATGGTCAATCTGCTCGTTGCCAAGGAGAGAGCCCTTCCTCTCTAGTTCGTCCGCCACACAATTCCCAGGTGTTTCAGAGCGACCCCTTACACAGATAATCACTAGGTCTGAATGCCTCGCTAACTCGTTAGAGATCACACCAGTCGTGATGTCGAGTAGACACTGGAAAAGTGCACTGATCACAGAGATCCGCATATCAACATAAAATTCCCTATAGTACCAATTCGCTTCCCTCTTTTCAGCATCTAGATTTTCTCCAAATTGTTGTCTACAGAGGATGAGTACTTGAAAGCTACGTATGCTAAGTCGACTGCCAAGGATTTTTTTACAGGCTTACGGACAACGGTTATGTTTCCGATAGCTATTGCTTTTCGTTTTATACAAAGCTCACGAAGTTTTCAAGTACGATCACCTGAAGAAATTTTTTCGAGTGTTAAGAGTTTTTCTTTTAAACTCAATTCCTAACTCTGAAGATAATATTTTGTTTCCTCAAATTGCACAGAAATATTTTTGAAACCTTCAGATAAAAATTTTAATTGTTTAGTTCATGGTAAGTTGGCATGTATTCAAAATGTTGCGCAATGTGACATAAGTTATCATGACAAGATTTATGAGAAATGGCTCTAACATTTACATAACATCCATATAACATATTAAACCTCAATGGTCTACCAAACCACTGTGCAATTTCTTTCCTTCATCCCCCGTGCGTGTACTATAGCTTCATTATAATCGCTGTTATTGTCGCTGATTTGAAAAGTCATGACATGATGGCTGCTGGGTAGACGACGGAAGATGATGAAGAGTAATAACTATCATTACTCTGCTCTACATACATACATATATACACATATACAACATAAAGTTATTGTCATTGCTGCTACTATTGTTGCTGTAATTTATATTGTTGTCGATTATATTGTCGTACATAGTCGCCGTCAACAACAATATCGACATCGTAACAGCGATAATGGTGGTAGTGGCGGTGATGATGTTGTAATTGTTGTTTTTAAACATGCTGTCATTCCGTACTCGTATGTTGTTGTTATCATTGGAATGTGTCATTCGAACAATGACTTATTCACTACAATACGAGTGTACAACATACATGTACACAAAACATATCATATCCTTTAAACTATTGATAAAATGGCGGCTTGTGGGAGGTGGTGAGGGGATAGTAAGTTTTCTTTGTCTAGTCAAATTTTCTTTAAACACTTTCTAATATTTGAGCTGCTGCTGTTGCTGCTGCTGATAGTATTCGTTGTCGTTGTCATTTGAAAAGTTCAACGTCTGAAAACAATTTCAAACGATAGAGATTCTCAATTATCATTGGAGAGCTTTTATAATCATCATTATTATCATTATTACTTCCAAATTATTTCCTATAATTGTATAGAATATTTTCCTTGATTAATTAAAATGCTGGGAAAATTCCTGCCCTTGTGGCATATACACATTATGGAAATGATTTAACAGTTGTATCCCTGACCGTGTCTATAATGGAATTACTTCCCAAATTTAGAGACTTCTGCAATAAATTTTCTAAGATATAGACATATAAATACAAATGTTATGTGGGTGTGGCTCCGCCCGGTTAAACAATAGTAAAGCCACACACCAATTGAGAGCTTTCTACATATGCTTTTTATATACACAGTCCTAAAAATACTTTTTAATTCGCACATAATTTAAATGCTGTAACAAATTTCTTTTTCAAGTAAAACTTATGCAATATACAGGGTCCGCCAAATAAATTTTTTTTTTTTTGAAAATGCAATAAAAAAAACAACTGAATATTTTCTCAAATTTCTTTTTTTATTTGAAAGTACAATCCTTCCGGTTAATAATGGAAAATAATTTCATTCAAATGGCTGCCTCGGCTGGCCATGCAGCAGCCTACACGATCGGTCCAATTTTTAAGCTCATTATCGATTGTGTGCAGCTGTATTTCAGCAGTGGCTTCACGAATATTGTCCTTTAAAGCGTCAATTGTCTCTGGCTTGTTGGCATAACACTTATCTTTGACGGCACCCCACAAATATGAGTCCAACGGTGTCAAATCGCAGCTCCGAGCTGGCCAAACGCCATCAGCTCTGCAACTGATAATGCTATCGCAAAACATCGAGTGTAGCTTCGGCTGTGTGGCACGTAGTGCCGTCCTGTTGAAACTAAATGTTGCTAATATCCTCCTCTTCAATTTTTGTGAACAAAAATTCGTTCAACATGGCCCGATAACGATCGCCATTGACTCTAACGGCCACTCCTTGCTCATTTTCGAAGAAAAATGGCCTCTGGACCAAAATCCTCAACAAACAGGGACTTGTCTTGGGTGTATCGGCTTTTCAATGTATGCGTGCGGGTTTTCTGTGTCCCAAATGCGACAATTTTGCTTGTTTACATACCCGCCAAGATCAAAACGAACTTCATCTGAAAAGATGATTTTTGATTCTGTAACATTACCATGATTTTCAAAGTAATGTCGCAATATTTCCCAGCGTTGTTCAAGCGTATACACAACCATATTCGTTCAGTGGACGGATAAAACTAATTATCTGTCAAATCAGACATGAGCTAAGTGTTACCATTCACGAAATAAGCACTAGTTGAAAAAAAACGTTAGATGGCGGACCCTTTAAAAGGGTTCACTATACCATCAATAATTTACGAAGAAATGGACCTACAAAAACAGCATATACATAAAAACTTTGGTTTTGACTTCACCTTTCCTTTAACGTTTGTTTGTTAAACTATATTTTCGCGAAAGTTTTTTCTGCCACTTACGATATTCATAAAGTAAGACCAAATGTCCATAAACACTACCTATTCTATCCTTCTTTTCACAACCTATTTTCCTACTGCTAGAGCAATGCACGGCCTAAGTAGGAGTCATACCCTGGCCTCAAATGAAAAAAGTCGGCATTCTTTTTGAAAGAGAGAATAGTTCGGAAAATAAATCAAGTCGATACCTGAACACGCATTGCGACCCTTTATGATACCACATAACTCGCTATCCCTCTTCTTAATCACTAGAGTCCTAATGATCGACTAGGGACACCGTACAGAAGGTTAGTTCCCCGTATTAAAACAGAAACCAGCTCGACAGTCTATTGTACCTGGATATCAAACAGATGTCAAGGATCGATAGCTCTGATAAGCCATTGAGAAGGGAAAGCCTAGTGTGGACCACGCTCTCCTTCCTAGGACAAAAGTCAGCTCAGCCTTGGGCCTGTAAGAATACATACATCAAAGAAGATACTCTGACGGTGCAGTTTGAACAGTTGTATTCTACACTTACTATCGAAACTGAGCCAGGTGAGTCTGGTAATCAAGCATGAAACACCCTCCGTCCAGGCTCTTCAACGTACATCAACACATACTTCTACCTAATTACCAGCTTAACGGAGGTAAGAGGTGCACCTACCTTTACTTGTGGATGGGTCATCAACAGTACTGTTACCCGGGATGACCCTGTGACCAGGAACACAGATAAGTTGTACACGAAACTGATAGTGTCACAAGGAACACTAGAAGTTAAGGTTACATCCGGAATAAAATCTGATCGCCGCCTGGCTATCAGAAGAGATATAAATGTCATTTGTAGGAGTCCCATTATTGCGGATCCACTCTGCAGTATTAAAAAGGGCCATCATGAAGGGCGGCATGAAACACACTGCAGTTGTCCGAAAGGCGAAGAAAAATCGCAAGATTGAACCTTTCGGAAAACCTTCACTGAATCGCCGAAGATGACAAAGCCAAAGGCCCAACCATCCCTACAAAGAATTACGATATGGAATACTGTACGGTTCAGGCTCAGATAAGTGGTTCCTCAGATAAAATAGAGGAATACCCCGAGGCGATAATATATCAGCGAGACAGGGCGTTCAATCCAATCGCCACAAGCTTAGCCGGATGCCTGGCGAGTATCCCATATAGAAGCCAGCCTAGCATTAAAAAAAAAATGGTTCTGGTAGGGGTGGTGCGTAATGCACCCTTGATATGGATTGCAGCAGACCTACTGACTTTATGGAGGACTCTAACATAGACGAGTTTAATTCAAAAGATTCGGTTCAATAACCGTTGCATAAATACAGCGAATATCGCTCTCTTCTGCAGCAGTAGGTGACACAAGCTGTCTTACGAATTCTCTATGCCAAGTTGGCTTTCCAACTTAACTTGAGGTTGAGAAAGGCTCAGATATTTGACCGTAGGACTTAAACTAAGCCCGGTTTCATTCGCTCTGCACAACGTAGATGAAGTTAGTTTTATTGCATTCACCTCTTCTTAAGTTAGGGCTAAGCTTCAAAAGACAGCTGTTAAATTTCGTTTTATTCTATTAATTAGTTGGTGAGTTATTGTGCTAGAAGTGACGCTACTTTTGTTCTTTTCATAACAATGGATCAAAAACAATTTTTTGTCTTAATTCTACACTGCTTTTTGATGGGAAAAAATACCGTTCAAGCGTAGCAATGGCTTAAAACAGAAACAACAATAATACGTTGGTTTCCGACTTCAAATGCGTTCGTAGAGACATGATACAGAACGCAGTAGATGTCCAAGTGAGGCGGTAACACCAGAAAATATTAAAAAAAAATCCACAAAATCGTTTCGAATGATCGAAAAGTGAAGTTGCGTGAGTTAGCTGACATCGTAAAGATATCAAAAGAGCGTTTGACTTTATATTGCATGAGCATTTGACTATGAAAAAGCTCTGTTCAAAGTGTGTGCCGCGTTTGCTCACGATTGACCAAAACCAAGAACGTATGATGGTTCTGAAACAATGGCACATCCACCGTATTCGCTAGATTTGGCGCCCAGCTACTACTGGTTGTTCGCAGACCTCAAAAAAATGCTAGCCAGTAAGAAATTTTGCGCGCTGAAACTGAGACCTATTTTGGGGCAAAAGGTAAATCGTTCTACATAAGTGTTATTGAAATGTTAGAGTGGCGCTGACACGATTACAATGCTCTTGATGGAGATTACCTTGATGAATAAAGCTAATTTTGAACAACAACAAAAAGTTTTCTTTGTTAGCCCCGGAACTTTTCAGACCATGTGTTAGTCCGTCTTCATAATTTTTAGCTTTTTTTCTTATTCTTGACCGTTATTTGTTTCAACTGTACCTGGTAGTTACGAATGGTTTTATTTTTTAAAATTTTTGAAATAACAAAATTGTTGTTGCAACATCTGTTCTCTTTCTGAAACTGCCACATTTAGTAGAAAATATATTATTTTTTCTTTGCGTTTTATAATTTTCGTTACTTATACTCGTTATTCAGTTTTTATTGCGTTCATCGTTCTTGTTGATATCTTTTTTTTATTCACATTTTAAATAAATTTTAATAATCATGCACTCACTGCAAAGCAGCAGCAGTGATTGAAAAACTTTTTAATTAATAGCTATGGTTGGTTTGAGGAGTTCGCTTCTCTATTTTGGTTGAACAAGATAATTATTATGTTTTATTCTTATTATTGAAATATGGGAGTCCATTGCTCATTAACCCTTCCTCCATATGTAAATGCAAATGCATAATCGTGGCATAATGATAAAAATGACATTTTAATTAAAAAATATTTAATACCAACAACAACAACAACAGTCATAATATGAATGTAAAAATATCAAATGAAATGGTCGTTGCATCACAAATGATTAATTTATGATTTTATGTGTTGCGTATTTGTAGGCGTTAGTGTTAAGCAGATACACACACGCAGACAGCGCGAAGGACCATTATTATTTGATTAAATTATTATGTTGCAGACGGATTTTTTTATTTCATTAAAACCAAATTTAATACACCAAAATGACTTCGTTATGGGAAAAGAGAGGCTGGCTATGGCTTTCTACATTTCAGCACTGTCCTCGAGTTAGGCTATGTTCGCACGACAACGTTTTTTCGTCAATCGCTCTCTCTTTCATAGTACAACCACCGATTATGAGTTTAATTCCATAAATTTCCATAAAAAATTTTGAAAGTGATACTTAATTTGCAAGTAAATCTATTTGTATCGGGTGGTCCATTCAAAGATTTAAATTTAAAAATGTAATAAAACAAAAAATGTTTGAAATTTGGCCGAATTTATTTTGTTTGCAAAGTACAATTGTTCCGTTTATAAATAAAATATTTTTTCATTCATATGGCTGCCGCAGCTGGCTTCACGGTACCCCATTCGACTGGACCAATTTTCGAGAACTTTGTCTAGTATATGGGGTCGTATGTCTACAATGGCATTACGACTGTTGGACTTCAAATGCCCAATTGTCTTTGATTTGCCGGCATAATACTTGTCTTTAACAGCGTCTCACAGAAAGTAGGCCAGTGGTGTGAAATCGCCGCTTCTTGGCGACCAATTAGCATTACCATTTTGGCTAATTAAACTGCCATCAAACGTTTGACGCAATAAATCGATTGTGGCATGAGATGTGTGGCAATTTGCTTCATCCTGTTGGAACCACACATCATTAACATCAAAACGGATCGGGCACAAAACAAATGAAGAGCAGGCCAACGAATTTTCGCTCCACAAGAAAATAGTCCATCGGTGTCAAATTGCAGCTTATTGGTGGCCAACTAACATCACCATATCGGCTAATTAAATGGCCATCAAACGTTTGACGCAATAAATCGATTGTGATATGAGATGTGTGGCAATTTGCTTCATCCTGTTGAAACCAAACATCGTTAACATCAATACCATCAAGAGCGGACACAAAAAATTGGTAATCATGGTGCGATAGGTGTCTTTCTGGTTTCTGACGTCAGCACCAAATATATTATAAAGATGAAAATAGAGGATCTTCATTTCTACTCGGGGAATTTGTTGTTTTCAAATTACTGAATCTTTTCACAGGATGCGGAAGAAGTGTCACTGCAGGTAATTTCCTACGAACGCATTGTTAGCTGCAAAATTATTAGAAAAAAGAACCACCCTCAGCTGTATTAAAAGTAAATTAAAAGTAAACTACCATAAGTCGCCAAGCAGAAAAAAGATGGCCACGCTTCTCTACAAAATTATATAAATCGAGCTTACTTACCACTTACAAAAGCCAAACAAAAAAGTGCTTCTGCTGATCTGTAAACATCGAAAAAAACGGTAAACGTATACCTGACACAATCGTATTATGCAACAGTATTAAATACGATGTATACATTAGGGATTAGATGGCAAAAAACAGTGAAGATCAAGTGAAATCAAGGCCATCTGTAGCCCGATTCAGTAACTTTTTTTATGATAATTGTATTACTTTTAACAGTAAACGACAGAATTGTCGATTTTGCTATTCAGTAACTTTTATTTACGATACCCGATATAGGTTTGTCGCAAACTAACGACAAACATTTATTTGTTGTGTATTTAATCGAAAAATCGCAAAGTTTTTCGTAAAGTTGATTTTGTTCTACGGCTGCGGCGCTGCTTTTCTTTTTTAAAGCATTGATAGCCGTAATGAATAAAAGATATTGTAGACATAAATAAAATTAATAAATAAACAGTCGAAAAATAGAGTTGTCGACTATCGCTAAAGTGTATGTAGTGCATAACATAATCGTTACTGCAAACGACAAAAAATATCGACTTCTGTTGCGATTGTCGTGTTGTTAAAAGTTACTAAATCGCACAACTGGCATCCTTAGCTGTCAAACATACAAATTAAAAAAATTAAAAACAAAAAGTAGACATTTATTCTATTGGTTACAAGCTAAAAAAATGCCGTGCGAACGCAATAATCTGAATAGGTAATATAAACAGGGAGCAAAGTAATCCGAAATTTGGTGCGAGCATAGCATTAAATTTATTGGTTACTCTGAAACAAGCAAAAGTATCTTTAATATTCAATATATTTTTTTGGTGTGCTATGGTCGCCTACCTTCAAAAATCATCTGCATTTCAGATTCTATAGATAAGTTTTTTTAGAAAAAGTTTTTTTTTTTTCTAAAAAGTAAAATTTTTGAAGAGGCTGCTTCAATGACTTATTCGATTTCGTTAAGCAATATGTTAGCAAATTCCAAATTAGTCATTCTAATATCATTTTTGAATATAACCAATATTTTTAAGGATATTGAGAAACATATTATAAAAAAAAAATTTGGAAAAACTATGAAATTTTTGATTTCTAAAAATTCAGAAAAATAGAAGCAGCAAATATTTACGAGTTTCACTATTTGTTCATAAAGCTTTATATAATAGAAATAAAATAAGCCATAATACTTGAAAATCGATGGGTAAATACTTATTTTATTCTCAATAAAGAGAAAGTGCCCAGTTTTGAAAAAAAAAATTGCTGTAATTGCCGAACAACGGGTCTTCTGAATAGTGTAGAATAGACATATTTGAAGGTAAAGAATATGTGTGACTTCATTATAAAATGGCGACTATTCGTGGATAGCAGTAAAGCAAGCTTGAAGGCCGTTTTACTTTATATTGGCAACAAGAAAACATATATACTCGTACCTATCGCGCAAGTTTTGTCCCGATCCTCAAACTAATATTATAGGCTGGTAAAGTATGGAATAATCGACATAAGATTTAAATGACATTTTTGATTTGTTTACAGCATCTTGCCAGACAGCACCGTAAGCATTTTTGTTTGCGTTGTTTAGCTCTAGTCATTAATAAAGGTCAAAGTTAGGCACCTGCATTTAATTTTGATTAAAATCAGCAATGGCCCAGCGATTTTATTTTATTTTCAACATTTCAAGCTTGTTCTTAAACGTTTGGTTGTACTTGCATCAAAATCGGTCAAGTCGTTATCAAGTTATAATGAAATATATTAACATAACTACGCCCATAAAAAAAATGTTAGCCCGATGAAAAAAAGCTGAAAACGGATTTGAATTCAGCGCATCAAAATTATTATATACCATATAGTTTTATTTAAAGGCGTTTTTTGTTGTAGACCAGTGTTATTTGCCCATCGATTTTCAAGAATTATGGCTTATTTTATTTCTATTATACAAAGCTTTATGAATAAATAGTGAAACTGATAAATGTCTGCTGCTCTCTATTTTTTTATGAATTTTTGGAAATCAAAAATTTCATAATTTTTCAAAAAAATTTTTTCGTAAATTGCTTCACAATATATCCAAAAATATAGTGTTACGTTTTTGCTTTTTTAAAAACGTGTTTTTATGAGTTCATAGATTAAATTTAATTAAAAATCTTTTATTCAACACAGTTTTGTGTACCACTGCTTGTAATCTTTTTACAGCCAATAACAATTCCTATTATCGTATTATATTCTACCGACCGTAGTTATAACAGCCTTATCCACACTTAACTCTCTTTACTGAGTTAGCTCCAACTCCAAACTGTTTTTTTACTTCACTAGTAGCTTCACGAGTTCACTCCTTATAAACTCTATTCACACCAATAACACATTCGCTGAGTTAACTTTACTTCAACTGCACTCGCTGAGTTTACGACACATAAACTGATTGCTGTTCGCATCGATGTGCTTTTCATATGGCTGAGTAAACAACACATCGAAAGCTCTCGAACCTCTCGATATTTCAGGTAGATTCCATTTCTTTCTTTTAATTTCTTTTTAGCTCTTTTGTAACCATGCATATGTGAACATCTACCTCTTTCAGCTCTTAGTATTTGTTGTTGCTTGCTTACTCGTATTGTCTGTTACTTGTTTTCTTTGCTGCTGAATTATTGTTGTTGCCATGTTATTTTTATTTACTTTATCTCTGCTAATGGTTGTTGCTGTAGATTTGGTTATATGTAAACAGCACGTATAGTAGTTGTTCCTGCAGCTTTTGTTTAATTATTTTATCGATGTAATAAACGCTGTGGTGCCCAACCTTATTTTCGTAACAATAGGAATAATATTGGAATAACTTATCTGGTATAATTTGGAATTTTTTACACCTGACTTACCGCAATCGAATAAATCATTTCAATTTTGTCATAAGATGTATGAAGCAACCTTTTCTCATATTTTAGAAAAAAAAATCTAAAAAAAAATTATCCATAATCTAAAATGCTAATGATTAATGAAGTTAGGCGTCCATAGCGCATCAAAAAATAGAGTGGTTTTATCCTTCCGCTGAACGAATATGGTTGTGTCCAATGCGTTTTCGCTTCGCTAAGTGGGCCTGCGATCGACTTACAGAAGATGCCGATTTTGCCAAAAAAAAAAAATCATCTTTTCAGCTGAAGCTCATTTTGATCTTGGCGGATATGTAAAAAAGCAAAATTGTCGTATTTGCAGTCAATGGCGATCGTTATAGGGCCATGTTGAACGAATTTTTGTTCACAAAAATTGAAGAGAAGGATATTAGCAACATTTGGTTTCAAGATGACGGCGCAACATTCGATGTTTTACGCCCTGTTTTTGAAGATCGCATTATCATGTCTGATTTGACAGATAATTAGTTTTATCCTTCCGCTGAACGAATATGGTTGTGTCCAATACGTTTTCGCTTCGCTAAGTGGGCCTGCGATCGACTTACAGAAGATACCGATTTTGCCAAAAAAAAGTCATCTTTTCAGCTGAAGCTCATTTTGATCTTGGCGGGTATATAAACAGGCAAAATTGTTGCATTTGCAGTCAATGGTGATCGTTATCGGGCCATGTTGAACGAATTTTTGTTCACAAAAATTGAAGAGGAGGATATTAGCAACATTTGGTTTCAACAGAACGGCGCTACGTGCCACACAGCCGAAGCTACACTCGATGTTTTGCGCCCTGTTTTGGAAGATCGCATTATCAGCCGTAGAGCTGATGTCGTTTGGCCACCTCGGAGCTGCGATTTGACACCGTTGGACTATTATTTGTGGGGTGCCGTCAAAGATAAGTGTTACGCCAACAAGCCAGAGACAATTGACGCTTTAAAGGACAATATTCGTCAAGCCATTGGTGAAATACAGCTGCACACAATCGATAATGTGCTTAAAAACTGGACCGATCGTGTAGGCTACTGCATGGCCAGCCGAGGCAGCCATGTGAATGAAATTATTTTCCGTTATTAACCGGAAGGATTGTACTTTCAAATAAAAAAAGAAATTTGAGAAAGTATTCAGTAGTTTTTTTTTTTTATTAGCATTTTCAAAAAAAAAAAAAAAAAAATATTTGGCGGACCCTTTAGTATGTTTGTTTCCCTTGGCTTTATATTTTTCTTGATCCAATTGATAGTAAAACTTAGAAATTAGTTTTAAAATTCTAAGTAAATTGTGTTCCTTTAAAAAATATTTTTTCAAATTCTTTATTTCCTCGTGTAACCCACCTTGCCTTGACAATTAATGATTAATTGCAATTATCAGTGTGTTTTTTTACGCAAAAAAAAGAAAAACAATCGCAAAATCTTTACTTTTTTCATTTCGTTTCTTTTTTCTTCTATTTTTGTTAAATGAAAACCCATAAATAATTTCAATGTGTTGTTGTTAAAAGACAATTTGTTTTTTCCATTTTCCTTGTTCGCAACGAAATTTAAAATGAAATGAAAGCGTTTTTTTCTTTCAATATTTCGCTCACAAATCTTTATGATTTTCTCTCTGTTTTTACTACAATGGCTACAATTTTCAATGAAAATTTTCTTTTCATATACAATTTGTTTTTCCCATCGTACCAGGTTTTTCTTTATTTTTTCATTTCTTTTTTAATTTTTCTCGGTACGTTTTAGCAATTACAATGGCATGGTTTCACGTACAAAACGTATATTTAAACAAAGTTTACGTGCTGAATATGGTATAGGACAGAGAAAGAGGGAGAAAATAATGCCAACATTGTAGTTAAATACTCCAACTGGGCTTTAGGATAATGCCAGGGGGGAAGCGAGCAAATGCCCCATAAAAATAACAGAAATGGTAAATTGTTTCATTTAAAGAACACACCTCTGTATAGGTCTTGTCAACTGTAGTATTACCTTACAATCGAAATTTTTGAAAAATTTAAAAAAGGAAAACGACATAGAACTGTGTGTTGTATTGACTGTAAGCCCATATTGCCAATGCCAAAAGGCATTAAGTGACATTCAAGTTAGAATTTGGGATCTTGTAAAGGTTGGTCCAACCAAAACAATATGTTTTCAGAAAATCTGAATATTTTTTATTATAACAGAAGGCTCTCTGACAATTATGTGTAAAACAAACTATCGACTAAATGCTAGCCACAGCTTCGGTGGCATACCTTTATCTGTCGATCCATATTTTCAATGACTCTGAGACATAATTGAAGTTCAATGTTGCTAATGTGCTGAATTATCTCATCCCTTAGCTCTTGAATTGTTCTTGGCTTATTGACTTACACTCTTGTTTTAAAATATACCCAAAGAAAGAAGTCCAACGGTGTCAAACTACATGATCTTGGCGGCCATTGAATTTCTCGCTCGAAAGAGCCATTGTCACGATGGCTGTGTGCATGATATCCTGCTGGTACCACATATCGTTCAGGTCTATATCCTCAATTTCTGGCCACAAGAAGTCCGTTATCATCTCCTGCTAGCGAACACTATTCACATTAACTACTTGGCCGACCTCATTTTCGAAGAAGTACGGTCTGATACCGCCGCCAGTACATAAACCGCACCAAACAGTCACACTAGTGGATACCTCGCCCAAGTGCTGCAATTCTACTTTTTAACGAATTCGCTGGGGTAAAAGTGTGCCCCGTCGCTGAAGATGATTTTCTTTGTAAAATCACTATTCACTTCTGTCTGTTCAACTAAACATTCAGCGTATTGACGACACTGGAAATGGTCAGCAGGCTTCAGCTCTTGAGTCAATTTAACCTTGTAAGCATATAAACTCAAATCTTTATTCAAAATTCGTATCAGTGATGTTAGTAAGATGTTCTATTGTCTGCCAAACTATCGCGAACATCAGCCTCGTTTTCGCAAAACGAACTGGGCGAGCATGCTCAGGTGTTTTCATATGTCCTACAGACCCGATTTGCCGAAATTTATGCACAATTCTTCCGATTGAGGGCGCATTTGGTCGATTATGTTCATCAAAAAAATCACGTAGTGCACAAAATGCATTTTGATTTGAAAGCCCATTTTCGTAAAAGACTTCTACAATCTTATCGTACTGCTCTCCATGGTCGAATGTGTCAAACACTGAAGCAAAGAAATGTCATATCAAGTTTGGCAGACTCACAATTAACATCGTGCATTATGGTTGAACCACCTTTTGTTTGTAGCACAACTCACTTGGGTCTAAAATATGTGATTACCACCTCTCCGAATTAATTCTGCAGCATGGTAAATAGCCATTTCGGCCTATAACATGCCGAATCGTAGTCTGGAAGTTGAAGAAACAGCCTGAGATTGAGCCTTTCGGAAACAAGTTCCTGTGCCCCCCTATTCCCGCCAAGCAGTCAGAATAGACCTCTACCGCATCGTCAGGGAAGGCCGAGCCAGATGTTTAGTCGTCTTTACTTGGGATCACTAAATGAAATCCGTCATCCAGCACCGACCCGGATGGGACATAGTGAATATGATCCAAGGCTCGGAGTTTCTCTGATAGAATTGAGGGTATAATACGCCACCTTAACAGGACATTAAGTCTCACCGCTACAAGTTGAGCCTGTTGCATGGCAAGTATCCCCGAAGGAGGCCAGCCAAGCATGACCAAACGGGCCGTTGTATGGGTGATAGTATCTTCCAGGGCTCGGGGTTTCTTTGATAGAATCGAGGAGTGGCATGAGGGTATAATACGCCACCTTAACAGGGCATAACGAGTAAGTCTCACCGCTACAAGTTTGGCATGCCATTGTATTGCGGCCATTGTAGGGCTGATACGCAACGCACCTGACGTTGAAATGTTTATCGGAGGCAGTCCACTAAAAAGCCACTCCGTAGAGTAGATAAGGTTCAATAACCGTCGAGTAGATTCAGCAAATGATACTTAGTCTGAGAGCTCATTTAGGATTCACTGCTCTCCTACAGCAGTAGTTGGCACAAGCCGCCTTGCGAGCTCTCTCAAACAAATTAGCCTGCAAACTAAGCTTGAGGTCGAGATTAAGACCTGGTATATGACCGTAGGACTTAAATTCAGTTCGATCCCATCCACAGTGGGCAACGGAAAGCGAGGTATCTTGTACCTCTTAGTTAAGAACATTGTAACGTTTATAGGAGTACAAGGGTTCACACTAAGTTCAGACCCACTGCACCAAGTAGATACAATACACAGGGCAAAATTGAGCTTGTCCGATAATGTCTGTGAACAAATGCTAGACCCTGTGTTGGCGATATCATACGCATAAGCGGCGACTCTATCAACCGTATTATTTGCAAGATTCCATAGAAGCGGTGATAGGACATTCCTCTGAGGAGTGCCCCTACTCACCCCTCTCTGTCGCTATATGTCCCCAAAAGAGGAAGTAAATAGCTGAGGCTTGAGGAGGACTATAATAAAATCACAATTTTTCAGACGTCTTTACATTCTAAATCATATGCTATGGGCCCCACCAAACTACTTAAGTTTAGACAGAAAGCCAACAAATACTTAGCAGGAGGCACGTCATCTGTCATGTATTTCTTTCATTTTTTATTCACAGACGGCTTTACAATCAGTAAGAGCCTCTGATATACCAAACTTCGAAAATTCCTAACGTACCCATAATACCGCCTCTTTTTTTGGTAGCACATTTGGCCAAATATTTAAAAGATAAATAAAAAACATTTAAGGCAACAAAACAGTTATATTGTAGGTAAAATAGGCTACCCCAGGGAACGGGGGAAAATGGAGAGGGGCGGTGTGCTTTTAACAAAACTTAAACGAAACAAAAATCACAATTTATTTACGAACCCAATTTCAACTTATTTTGCATGCAAAAATGCACTACATTGACTTCGTTTTTTCCACTTTTTTTTATTCTGCAACAAATAACGTTAAAGAATAAGCACAACAATTGGCAAGTAAAGTAAACAACAACTACAACAGCAACAACAATAATAACAACAAATTGAAAGCAGCCAACAACATTTCCGTTTCCTATATTTCATTTTCTACCTCCACCTTCAACTTTCTCCTTCTCCTTCTTTGCTACCTACTGCTGCTAGTGGATTGTTGTTTATGCTGTGATTTTACCAGGCTTTACGTTAAAATATGTCTGAAAATAAAATGTAAAATAAACTCCGCATGGGTCGAGGTGTAGGAGGTAAGACAGAATAAAGGTTTTTGTTAAAATTTTTGTAAACAAATTTCATTTTTTTTTTTTTTTTTTTTTGTATTTATTTATTTATTATTCTGGCCATTTGCTCAATTTTAACTGAAAGTACAACAAAAAAAAGAGGAATAAGGAGAGAGAGAAAAATATTACAAATGAAATTTCTAATAACAGGAGATTTGAAAAATGTGCAACAATATGATGTTGAAACCATTGAACGGAAAAGAAACTGGCAAAAATTGATGGTCTCCATTGTTCAAATGATTATTGAAAATAATGCCTCACAGAGTTGCTACTAAAAACTCTTATAAATAATTAAAGTTTAAATCGCTTTAAAGCCATAATGTAGTCACTAATAATTTTAACGTGATTTGTTCAAAAGATTTCTAAAATCAGGCTCTGGAGAATAAAGAGAAGGTTCTTTTTTCAGAGTTGGTTTATTTAGCAAATTCTAATGGTTGTTTACCAAGTGTAGGACTAATGCAGCTCTGTTAACATAAATTTTTCTCAATTTCGATTAGCTTATGTTTAGGTTTTGATCAATACATATTTTTTATATATTTAATAGATTTATATAAAAATACATACTGTTACGTTTTAACATTTTTAAACCGTTTGAGTTCGTTTATATTACGCTAAAATAAAATAAACACCGCTTTATTTACTGCACTATAACTTTCCTCATACAGCAAATTCGCTTATACAACACTTTTTATTTACGCCTGAACGCGACTTTACTTATTGACTGCCAAATGATCACTAAACTAACTAACCGCCTTGCGCCACCTTTTCATAGTGTTTCATTATTACTATCGAATGTTCTTGTAGTAGTTGCAACAAATTTCGATTTATGTGCGGTAAATTCAAATGGTGTAAAACCAAAATACCCCAAAAAGAATTGAACTGGCAACACCATTAGGCATGCAGGTGGAAGTAACCTTAAATTAGTAAAGGTAATTATGGTAACAATGGCAAGCCCCGACACAAACCAATAAAATCCCCAGCAAAAAATCCCTGATTACATTTACAAAAATTTTAATAAAAAATATGTATGATCTATAGCTGACATAACCTTTGGTTGTAAGCCAGATTGGCAAAGTTAAAGCATTTGTACAAATTTAAGTAATATGATATAATACGAGGCGCATTGATATTGAAGCTACCTAAGTAGGAAAAAAAATTTTTTTTTTTCAAAAACCATTCATTTCTCAACATAGTCTCCTTTTAGCTCAATACACTTAGTAAGACGATTTTCCAATTTTTTATACCATCTGAATAATACGATTTTGGGAGCTCCTCAAATACGCATTAGTTTCGGTAATCACTTCTTCGTTTGAGATGAATCTTTTTCCTGTGAGCCATTTTTTCAAGCTTGGAAACAGGAAAAAGTCACTAGGGGCTAAATCTGAACTATAAGGTGCATGATCAACCAATTCGAAGTGGATTTCTAGTAGTTTTAGCATCGTATCTAATGATGTGTGAACCGGTGCGTTGTCTTGAAGAAAGAGCACTTTCTTCTTGTTTAAATGTGGTCGTTTTTCCTTGATTGCATCAACCAATTGATCCAATAATGCACGATAATACTCTACTGTGATTGTGGATCCCTTTTCAAGATAATCGATGAGCAATATTCCGTGTGCATCCCAAAATACAGTGGCCATAACCTTGCCAGCCGATTTCGCTGTCTTCGCCTTCTTCGGAGCACTTCCACCAGCTTCCACCCATTGCTTCGATTGATTTTTGGTTTCAGGTGTGTAGTGGTGGACCCACGTTTCATCAACAGTTATTAATCTACGCCAAAAATCAGCAGGATTATGCTTTATTATGTCCAAACACCGCTGTGAAGTGATCCGTCGAACTCGTTTTTGTTCAACACTGAGCAAACGCAGCACCCATCTTGCCGATATCTTTTTCATATGTAAATGTTCATGTAAAATGTTGAATACACATTCATGCGATATGTTTACCATTTCAGCAGTCTCACGTATTTTGACCCGGCGATCATTCATAACGATATTGAGGATTTTCTTGATATTTTTTTCAGTAACCACCTCTTTTGGCCTTCCTGTTGATGGTATTGTTGCAGTGCTTGTTCGGCCCCGTTTAAATTCAGCAATCCAATATTTTTGCATATAATCGCCGTAATGTTTATCAAGTTTTTCTTTTGTCTCTTTCGCCGTTTTGCCTTTCAAATAATAGTGTTTAATCACTACACGAACTTCACTTTTTTCCATTTTCCAAGAAACACAAAAGTTGCTTACTTCAAACGACTACAACAAATAAACTAATCGATAAATTTGGCTAAAATTTTAACAGCTGACGTTTGACAGATCGTAATTTCTAAGAAAGAAAAAGTTTTTGTGTTTGTGCTGCCATCTAGCGCTAGGTAGCTTCAATGTCAATCCGCCTATATTCAGAAGTTAAAATCTGGTTTTCATGCAATTTAATGAGGTGTAAAATTGGTTTGCAGTATTTACTAAGTGGTACTTAGTTATTTTCTGAAACAAAGCCTGCTTGAATACAGAAATTTATCCAATCCTCTGCCCAAAATGTGTGTTTTGCAATTATCATTTCTGCAAGCTTTCGAGGCAGTCTGTTGTAAGGCATTTTAAAGACTTTATTAATGTAATTCAAGTCTAATTTAAGAGTATCCAGGTGTAGTGAACTTAAGCCAGTTTCTAGAAGGATCATATAGATTTGTGTGTTGCTAGGTAGCGTTAGCATCTTCTAAATAAAAAATCTAAAAAGTTTGTCAACCGCATCATGTTTTTTCTATACCCATACTTGCGCACAATAAAACATAATCGAAAGAGCTGCAGCGTCAAATATTTTCAGTTTATTTTTAATAGACATGTCTGGGTTGTGTATATACTTAGACCAAGAAGAAGAAATCGTCATTTTAGACGTTGTAGGGGTATTTTCAAAATGTTTATTAAATGACAAATTATAGGAAAAGAGTGCTGCAAAAAACACTGCTGTTTCTCGCGATAGCGTAGCAGAAGAGCCATCAACCTCTACTTGTCGTCGTGACCAACAGTTGCACATCTCACGAACATCACTGATGCGAATTTTTTGATAAAGATTTGAATTTACACGCTTACAAGGTTCAGTTGACTCAAGAGCTGAACCCTGTTGACCATTTCAAGCGTCGTCAATACTTCGAGAGGTAAGTTGAACAGACAGAAGTGAATGGTGACTTTACAAGATAACTCATCTTCAGCGATGTGGTACACTTTCACACCTCAAATGGTTCGCTAACAAGCAGAATTGCCACACTTGAGCGAATGAGAATCCACGAATTATTGTTGAAAAGCCGGTGCATCCACAAAGAGTGACTGTTTGGTGCGGTCTATGGGCTGGGTGCGTCATTGGCCCGCACTTTGTCGAAAATGAGGTTGGCCAAACAGTTACCGTGAATATTGTTCGCTATCGCGAGATGATAACGGACTTCTTGTGACCAGAAATTGAGAACAGTGTTTTTTTGGTTGGACCACCCTTTATGTAAGTTATTTAATTATTGATAACAGCCTGAGCTGGTCGCTATGAATCCCTGTATCTCCGTTTAGGTCTCGGCTTCTGGCCCCTATTAAAACTTTTTTGATTAAACAAAATGTTTTATTCAAGACTTAAGCTTATAAACTATTTAGAAATTTTTTCCAACCTTGTTTTTATTAACTTCCTTTGTGATTTCATGCATACTTTTAGGATTTTTCCCAAAGCATTTCTTCTTTTTTTTCAGAATTTTATACAATTTTTTTCTCTTTTCCTTTTAGGCTCTATACTTAGAAGCATGTGTGTTAAAATATGATTGCCTATACAAAGGCGTACAGATAAACAGCTTTGAAGAGTAAAGAGTTTAATTGAAATTTTACATTGACATACTCCATATCATAAGGTAATTGATTTTTTTAAACAAAATTATTTTAAAACATCATCATCGCCATCATCTTCTTGCTGTCAAAGCTTTGTGTTAAAGCATGTTTTAAGGGATTAAAAAAGGGTTAAAAAGACAAGCATGTCGGATTTTGATAAAAATTACTCAACGTGAATAATCGAAATAATTAGTTAATAGCAAACGATAAGCTTACAAGCTGATAATTGGTGTTTAGGCTCCTTAAAGTATGTAAGGAAATATTTGTTGGCTCTCAATATTGCCAAAGATACTAAATAAGTGCAACAGGATTTTAAATTTTAATTTTTTTTTTATTTATTTAACAAATTTGTAATTACAGGCCTATCTAGGGCTTCAACATATATTAAGCTTACTTTTAGGCTTTGTAACAATAACAGAAAGTTGTAAATACGAGTACTATGTAAACTGTTATTGAAAAGAATTGATTGAAATTGTATTTCATTACCATAAGCATTTCCCCTTAAGCTCTGAATGAAGCCTAGCTATGGCTAGCTGTGACAATTGGCTTCCCAATAAATTTAATAAAAATAATAGAAAAGTTTTTTATTTAGACATGTGTGGGTAATGGCATAATTTTTATGTCATTTTAATAGTAAACTTCTTTTCTATTTTACTTCACCAATATGACTCCACACACGCTCTATATGATTATAAATTTTGTGGTGAAAAAGTAAAATTTTTTGCAAACTTTTTGGGGTTTAATTTGTTGCTTTGTTAGGACTTCCTCCTTCTTCACTGTCTAATGTTTTCGTATTATTAAGGATTAAAAAAAGTTTTCCTTTTGTATTCTGTCATACTGGCGGGCTCTTTTATGAGTAAATAATTAAGAAAGTTTTTCTTTCTTTTTTTAATTGTTGCCATATTTCTGACAATTAGTCTATAAATGCAGGGCTGATAACTTTGGTTTATTGCGTATATATAATATAAAAATGATTGCTGCGATTATTTTAATTGCCTGTTTAGGAATGGATTTATGAGAGGAATTAATGGTTAAATAAATAAAAAAGTTTCTTGTAAAAGTTTAATTAGTTATTGCAGTATATTTATAGGAAATTGAGGAAAAGGAAAAATGAAGCATATTTTTAGGGCAGACAAAAATGTATTTCAGAACTAAAACAATCATTTATAATTTAATATCCTGCTTTACAATAAAAAATTGAAGTGGATAAGACAGGTCATAAGAAAGGCAAGGGCAAAGTTTAGATGAGACATAAGCATATTATAGAGAATACTTAAGCAACGACAAAATATTTTTAAGACATCAACCCTCTTCCACAAAATTGGTGTATGTAACAATAACCAAATTTTACAGGAGACCATATACCAAATTTTGAATGTGATACAATACCGACATATCCGTGCGCATCTCGCCAGACCGGCAATTGGACCCCGGCTCTGTAGAGGTATAAACGGATGTGATAGCGAAGAGTGTCTTTATTCCTGCATACGTGGTGCGAGTATCCCTTAAACTACCGGACCATTGCAGTATCCTACAGGTGGTGGTCTCAGCGATAAAGACGGCAGCGGTCTGGATGATGTATCCGGATCTCTATGGATAGTTTTGAGTGTTTAATAAAAAGACTTGAACCTCCCTCTAGACAAATCTATCTAAAGAAGCTAATCTAACCGTTCAGCTTACTTATGCCGATGATGACGCCTATCAGACGAATGACCAGGAGAAAATACCACGTACTGGAACAAAATTACAATGCTAAGTAAGAATCACCACTTAGCAAAGATCTTCACCACTACACATACATCATATGGTGACGAGCTTACAGTAGATCAATCATTTACTTAGCTGAAGATTCAACTTGATTAATGAAATTGAAATAAAACAATGCATTCTTTATGGAAAGACAATATGCTCCCTAGAGGAATAACGTGTAAACAAACAAAATTTATGATATCATGCGGATCGAGTAATTTTGTAGTTGCTATTTGACACTCGTGACGGCTGTAGGTAGCCACGTTAACCAGCCAACCAACCAATTGATACAGATTAAAGAGCTTATTAAAACTGTCTTTATCAAACACAGGGCTTATCATATCACAAATAATTCCAGTGAACATGTTAGTGAGAGGGTAAGCGTTTATACAGTTAAATGGCACAATGGCGAGATATAGTATTTCTATCATATTACTTAAGTGGAAAAAACCGACATACCTGTAGATACACATAATAAACAAAATATGGAAAAGATATAGTCACGTATATAAACGAAATATGGACTAAATAAAGCAAATTATTAAATTTACTCTTAAAAGATTTTGGATTAAGATTTTTGTGGTGCGTTCTACGAGGGCGGATTGACATTGAAGCTACCTAAGTAGGAAAAAACATTTTTTTTTTTTCAAAAACCATTTCTCAACATAGTCTCCTTTTTTTTGGGAACTAATGCTGTGTGAACCGGTGCGTTGTCTCAAAGAAAGAGGACTTTTTTCTTGTTTAAATGTGGTCGTTTTTCCTTGTGGATCCCTTTTCAAGATAATCGATGAGAAATATTCCGTGCGCATCCCAAAATACAGTGGCCATAACCTTGCCAGCCGATTTCGCTGTCTTCGCCTTCTTCAGAGCACTTCCACCAGCTTCCACCCATTGCTTCGATTGATTTTTGGTTTCAGGTGTGTAGTGGTGGACCCACGTTTTATCAACAGTTATTAATCTACGCCAAAAATCAGCAGCATTATGCTTTATCATGTCCAAACACCGTTGTGAAGTTATCCGTCGAACTCGATTTTCTTCAACACTAAGCAAACGCAGCACCCATCTTGCCGTTAGCTTTTTCATATGCAAATGTTCATGCAATATGTTGAACACACGTTCATATTATATGTTTACCATTTCAGCAATCTCACATATTTTGACCAGGCGGTCATTCATAACGATATCGCGGATTTTCTTGAGATTTTCTTCAGTAACCACCTCTTCCTGTTGATGGTATTGTTGCAGTGCTTGTTCGGCCCCGTTTAAATTCAGCAATTCAATATTTTACCATATAATCTGACGGAGCAGATTCGCTGTAATGTTTATCAAGCTTTTCTTTTGTAACTTTTGCCGTTTGGCTTTCAAATAATAGTGTTTAATCACTACACGAACTTCACTTTTTTTGATTTTTCAGGAAACACAAAAGTTGCTTACTTCAAACGACTACAAAAAATAAACTAATCGATGAATTTGGTTAGAATTTTAACAGCTGACGTTTCGCAGATCGTAATTTCTAAGAAAGAAATCAATGTCAACCCGCCCTCGTATTATTAGAATATTTTATTTGTTTACCTAAAGGCATGCTTTATTTATTGAATTTCTTGAAAGCCTGAAAATAGGCTGTATTTTTGTCAATTCCGCTTGAAATTACTATTTAGTTTCAAAATAATCTTTCTGGTAATTTTTTAAAACACTTTTTGATATATTTTAGTCCCTTTTATGATCCTGGCAAATAAGACCAACACAATTTAATAAAGAATTAAGTAAAAATAATCAGTAAAACGAGAGTATACCTCTTAAGGGAATTTGTAGTTCTTTGGTAAAGATACAAAATAAATTTATGTTTAACAAATTGCTTAGAGACAGACATTTAAGGGGGTACTTTTAAAGCAACTGTAAAGCCACAAAACAACAAATTGAAGCATAGAACCATACCAAGGAAAAAGAAAAATAAATTGCTGTCAACTATTTTTGTGATAAATATTTAAGGATAGAAGAACTTTTTGTTTTGGGTTTTTATCGTAAAATCAATGAAAAACCAATCAGCTGTTGCATTCTAATCAATCTTGTATGGAATTCTATAAAACTGGAAGCATAAAATTCTTTTATATAAAATTTTATTTACTTTTTATGGCCTTTCTCCTGCAACGTAATTTTATTCAATTTTCATTGAACCGCTTTTAACGATTTAATAGAATTCTAAAAGACACCTCAACATAGGCTGTGTAATTTAAAGGTTGCAAAGAAGATAAAATTGGTATCTTTTATTGGTAAAGTATAGCAAAAATTCAATAATTTTTATATGAAATGCTATAAAAAGCCAGACATATTAGATTCAGAACCAGAAGACATTATAAAATAATTTTCCTAAAAGCAGGCTTTAGATTCAATACAAAAATTTTGGCAAATGCAATGTCATAAACAATTTTTCTTCAAGACTTAAAGCTGGCAATTTTTTGTGGTTAAAAACAAACAAAAACTGTTTTAAAGAGTCTCCAAAATTGAGGTATCAATTTAACCCAAAGATGTCCAACTTGGTCTGGCTAGACCCTTTTTGACTTTAAAGCTCAATATCTTTTTTTCTAGTTAAGTTAGAAAAAAAAAGAAGACCATGAATTCTACCAGTGAATTTTATTTGGAGTCGATCAATACACATTAAGGGGTTGAAATTCCCTTTTTTTTAAGATAGTGCGCTAAATGCACACTTGTGGTCTGCCTGCACCAGAAATTATTTTACTACGGCTTACAGGTTTATACCATACAAACACTCGTCCAAAGCGCCAAATATTAGTAACTCAGTTGCCACTAGTGTGGAGTAATCATATACTACCCAGATCCAAATTTTGATGGTAGATGTCCAGACTCTTTCTTATTGCTGACGTACTAGATTAAGCCGATATACTCAATAAAATCCACTCAAATGTGGCATAAAAGTAAGCATCTCCTCGCAAAAAATATAACAACCCTTTTTGAGGGATTCGCTGATATCCCTTTCTGAGTGCACCAATTTTTTCTCCCGGACCGTTATTACGAGGTCATCAGCATAAATAATTACACTGACACCCCCTATGAGCCAACATGGTGAGCAAGCCACTATCGTCTATAATAATGGAGAAATTAGTCTACCCTTAGTACACCCTTTTAACGCCATCACAGTGGATTCTTCCTCATCAAAAGACGAACTGATGATCCTGCTCCTACTGATCCAAGCTATAATTGATTTCTCCACCCCCTTTCATTCCAACGTCTTAGCCTGTAATATCAAAGGCGCCCTGAATATCCAAGAAGGCACATAGAGCCACTTCCCTCTCAGTACTGCCCAGAAGAGACAAAATGGCAACTGAAGGTAATACTTTAATGGCCTTTTCGAGCTGTCGGCTTAAATAACTGGGAGAGATATACTCGTAGACGTTTTTATGAAGTATTAAGACAAATGGGGTCGATTTTAATACTCGAAAGACCCATTGTTGTTTTCTGACACACAGACGTGGTGGTGTGGTGTCAGCTGTGACCATGGTTAATGTAGATATTGAGGAGTCACATGATCTTTTTTTTCTGGGCAAAAGAATTCATTGTGATGTTCATTGGAATGCTCAGTGCCTCGGTTTTTTAAGGCGGTGCAAGAAATACTTCACTCCATCTGACCTTTTTAATATTTACAGGACTTATATCCCACTTAAGATAGAATACAACTCTAATATATGGGCCGGTGCTTCAAAGTCTATTTTGATGGTTACAGGAAGCTGCTTGTTGATGTGCATAATTATGAGTGTTGGGTAGCCAACTCTTTCGATTTATTAAAGCAGTGTCGCAGTGTGGCGTGTGCTTCATTGTTCTATAGGTACTATAACGGAATGTGTTATGACGAAATTAAGGAAATTATTCGTAATAATCATATACGTACTCGTATTTCTCATAGAGCGCTTCCCTTTTTAGTAGATTGTCCAGTGAATCGCATAACACATTAGAGAAGGAAATTGTTTTTCAGCCGCACTGTTCGTTTGTGGAATAGTCTATCCGTGAAAGATTTCCCTGCCGCTTACGACATGAATAAATCAAGTCGTACGAACATAAACACTTCCCTTTGTATCCACTTTCCCACAACCTATTTTCCTAGTACCTGCATAAGTAGGTGTCAATGCCTGAGCGCTGTGCTTAAACGAAAACAAAGCGTATAGTTTTCGTTCTCATTCGTAGATTAGCACACAGTGCTTATCTCCTGGTTTCTTTGCTCTCTAACTCTACTTCATGGACAGTATATTTGTCTTTCACGTATGTCTTCTTATCACTTTCACTAAATCATTTTCTTTGGTGTTTATTATCTCAACCAATCACCTACGTCAGTAGTAATTCCTTTTATTCAATATTTTTTCTTTTTTTGTCAAACGCAAGCTGATACTATTTACGTATATTTCGGGTACTGGCAACACTAATGTCAATAGAAAAAATCTGGCAATACCATAAAAAAAGAGAAAGCAACATCAAAACCAGGGTTGGCAAAAACCCGGGTTTTTAAAAAAAAAAACCCAACCCACCGGTTTTTTGGGCTTTTCGATGGGTTTTTTTGGATTTTATTGGGTTTTATAAATGCTTCCAAATTTCGCTCAAGTCGACAATATTTTTCGCTTTTTTATACAGTCACGTTATCTTAGTATTTATGATGCAATCTTGCACTCTTGTTAGGATCAAGGCGTCATAGTGTACTATGAGTTGCTAAAACTGGGTGATCGGAACAGACTGCAATTACTTCGTTTGAATCACGCATTATGAGAAAAAGGTCCGGAATATAAAGACAGACCTGATTAAGTTATTCTTTTGCATGATAACACCCGACGTCATGTCGCAAAAGTTTAAAAACAATTATTAGAAATGATCAACTGCCACAACCGCCGTATTTTCCGAACATTGCTCCGTCGGCTGTTGCGACGAATACAATATACTCACACCTCTCAGGCTTTCATTTCGCTATAACGACCTGTTTGTAGTATGGAACACATTCGCTTTAAGCGCAATTTACATCGTTCTACGGTTAAAAAAATGTGGATTTTCCGTTAAAAAAAAGTCCAAGGGCAGAAAATGCAACACATATTCTCTCACACACATTCATCTCATTTAGAGGCATTTCGATCTACGGCCTACATTTTCTGAAACTGTCCAGGGCGTATAAGGAAATATGAGTTTATCTTTTGACATGTCACCGAATCATTTCCTTTGAAGAAATACAAAATCGGTTTTTCTGAGAAGGGATTTGGAAATTGGAGAAAAGATGTAAGCATTTGATAAAGTTGTTATTTCATTATCTGTTTGAAGTCAAAAACGAAGCAAATAAATTTGTATTCCCAATACGTAAATTAAACCTATTTGTGCTGTAAATAAACTACCCCCCGGGTTTTTTTAAATATAAAACCCAATAAAACTCGGCTGGGTTTAATTGGTTTACTCAGTGGGTTGCCAACCCTGATCAGAACCCACAGTACCATCTTGAACAAAAAGTTCTTTTTTTTTGTTAAGTTGGTACATAACTTGCTGATATTCCTGTTAAACTTTAGCGTCATAGCTTGACATTTGCAAAAGCTAAGTAGCCAAAAGTACATCTATCTCTATGTGTGTTGGCGATTCCTTACAGTTTTAGATAGAAATGGATTTAAATTCGCAACAATGAATTTGTATTAAATTGTGCGTAAAAAACGGATTTAATGGTGCGCGAACGTGAAAAGTGTTTCGGCAACGATTCCCTAAATAACCCGGTCGTTTATCAATGGCACGCGCGGTTCAAAAGCGGTCGTGAGTCAATCAAAGATGAAGAACACAGTGGCAGACCATCGACATCGAAATCCAACTAAACCATTGATAAAGTAAAAGCAAATTAACTATCAAAGTGGTAGCGGAGGACTTGAACATTGCCTATGAATTCGTCCAAGAAAATTTGGTTAACGATTTAGGTTTCCATCATATAGCAGCAAAGTTGGTGCCAAAAGACCTCAAATTCATGCAAAAAAGAGACCGTGTTGAGGCCACAAAAGACACAATTCGCGTGGCTGAATCCCATCCTAAATTCATCAAAAGGATCAATACGGCAGACGAGACTTGAGCTTATGAGTACGAATGAATGGCGTTCAACAAATGAGCCGTTTTCAGTCCAAAAAGAAGGCAATGCTCATGGTTTTCACGGATTACAACGGTGTAGTGTTTCATAAATTTTTTTCGGAAGGCCAGACAGTAAACAAAAAATATTATTTGCGTAAAGTAAAGTATTTCACCGAATACACCAGAATTGTGGGCAGAAAACTCGTAGGTTTTGCACCATGATAACGCACCGTAGCACAGTGTCATCATTGTTCAAAATTTTTTGACGAAAAGTGCAATAAATAGCATCCAACAGCCACCAAATTCACCTGATTTAGCACCCTGTGACTTCTTTCTATTCAATCGGGATAAAAAACCATTACGGGGAACGAGTTTCAGCAGCCGAGAGAAAATAAGGTAAAAATCGCAGGAAGCCTGATGGACATACCGAAAACCGAATATAAAAAATACTTTGAGAATTGTATCAAACGCTAGCATAAGTGTGTTGAAGTCTATGGGGATTACTTTGATGGGGACAATATAGATTTGGATGAATAAACGTGTATTTTAAATTTTCTGATCCAGGTGGTATATCGCTGGTATAGTTAGTTCAGTTGTGCTCGTTGTTCGGTCGCCGGCGAATTCCGTGAAATTCGTCCAAAAGCGTTTGTTGTGCAATAAAACATCGATGCAGAACTTATTGTCAGATGGAGGCTTCCTTGCACATGAGTTTCATTTCAATACAAACGATTTTACATGAACTCTTGTTTTCGTTGTATACCCAATAATTCCTCAATCGCTCAAAAAAGCTCTCGTCCACTGGTGTAAGGAAATAATTTTAAAATTCGACCGGTGATCGTAACAGATGACGAATTAAGGAAACAGAAATCGTGGAAAAAGGACAGTGAAGCAAATGGTCGCTTGTTTCTTCGACCGAATGTGTCATGTGGGCACTGGTCCGCTTGAGTAACATAAGGCGAACAATTCTAAGTGGTATATGACTCTTTGTTTGTCGGAAAAATTCTTCGGAAAAATTCGTAAAACAAACCACCGAAGACGAATCATTATCTATCATGACTATGTGAGCTCCCACACATCACGTCAAACAGGTGAATTTTTGAGCAGTCCAAACATAGAATTGATGTCCCTTCCACCGTACAGTCCTGATTTGCTACACAATATTAAAGGTAAACAGCGTGGTCGATTTGGGAGCGTCGAAGAAGCAGTTGAAGCGTTTAAGAAACCATGTTTTGGAGGTTTTTCAAGAGGAATGGAAGAAATGCTTTGGTGTTAATGAATGCAAAAGTGTATTGATCATCAAGGGGACTATTTTGAAAAACAATAAAGTCATTTTCACTTTAAAATATTTGTTATTATTTGCTATTCCCGAAATAGAAATAGTACCCCTCCTATGAGATACGACTTTTTTTAAATAATTTCTTTATCAATGCTAAACTTTAATGCCAGTTGTAGAGTTCTTATAGAAGATGCTCGTATTGTACCATAAATTATCATAAGAAATTATATTTTCTTTTCAAAATTCAAAAACTTTTCTTAATAAATTGAAAAGTTTTCGGCATTAAAAATGTCTTATTTTTCATCTCTTTAGTGGAAAATCTGTCTGTTTTTTACTTATCTTTCGCCATAATCCCAATTTGATAAGAATATAACTTTATGCAGCAGTGACAGAAATATTTTTTTCTTTTTCTTTAATTATCTTTTGAGTGAGTTTTGATTAAAATCATTATTTCTCTCTTTTAATACCGAATAATTCTTAAAAAAAAAACAAAAAAAAAACAACTGAAACGTAAATCGTACTCTCCAATCATGCATGCATGGAAAACCACAAATTGAATAACTTTTTTTGGGGTGGAGCATTAAGTATCCACTTCATGGAGAGAGAAAAATATCAACAGATAACTAAATAAGAGAAGAAAGTAAATCTTTTATGAGCTTAGCTACCGTAACCGAATTTATGCACTGAAAATAACGCAAAATAAACAAAACAAAAAAAAAACCCGAATTGACAAAATTCCCAAAAGGATTACAATAACATCAATGGATGATTGTGCCCCTAAAAGTATACTACATGGAGAAAAAGGGAGAAACAAATAAACAAAATAAAGAAAGAAATAAATAAAAAATTACAAAAGAAAATTCGTCAAAGACAAATGACAAATTTTTAAGGGCTAAATAAAAATTGATGACATGCTTAAATGTCGACTTTAAGGCGCTTAAACTGAAAAAATTGTACAGAACAAAAAAAGGGTATATTTCTCCGACTACCAAAAATAGGCATATGAAGGGTGCTTTTTTAGCTTGTCTGGCTTTATAATCATTATATATTATATCTTCTGCAACTTCGATGCCCTGACAAACTTCAGAATAGCTGAAGCTCCACACTCAAGTAGAGAGTTAATTTCTAAATAATCAGCAAGTATGTGCTCCGTCGATACAGTTTTCTCTCCTTGGACCTGAACCTTTGTTTAAAAACTGCTGCTATGCCATTCAGATGCTCATTGAGTTTGCTGTATCCGATTATCATTCTCAGGCAATTTTTAAACAGCTAGGAACTAAATGTTTGAATAGATACTTCAATTCACATCTTTATATACCGTGTGTTTCCGCTTGAAAAGTACTAGAGAGTTTTCTCATAGTTTTCGAACCACATAATCCCGCTCGCGAAGTATTTTCGGCCTCTGATCTAATCGTAAATTATATAATGATCTGTTCCCTGATTAAATATTTAGCCTCCAGACAACCACATTTACTCTTTTTATTCAGATTCGTCAAATAACGCTTCTCAAAGTCATAGTTCTCTCGTCCTATCAAAGGGATAGTTGCGATGCCCCCTGAATAGTCCCGTGTTTGACTTATTTCCCATTATGCTGACCAGAATCTCAATGGTTTTGTATTTCACTACTGCATTCAGCACAACTTAGTCCACTAACATTTCCAAAGCTGTAGTGGGATAGAGTCCCCAGTTAATCAAGCCTTTTCATTGTGATCTTTTCTTGAATATCCATGCAAGGCATTTCCTCCTCCTCCTAGTGAATGGTAATATTGTGGTCTTAAACGGTTTAATATTCAACCCCGTTCACCTGAATCATCAATCCATAATTTCCAGCCCTCTCTTATAATATGACAAAGTGTATCTACGGAGCTACAAACCTTCGTCTTTTCAGCCATTAATGTTAAACAACACGATTGTCGAACTTAGTGAAGAGGTTCCCTCTCTGAGGCTTATATTTGATAGGAAGCCTAATATACACAACAGAAGACCTCCCTTGGTCTCTACACTTGCAATAATGTGTTGCAATGGAAATGGGGTCTCAGATCAGGGATGACTCACTGGATATCCACGGCTGTGGTCATACCTTGACCTATGGATGCCTTGTATAGTTGAAATCCCTTGATAAGGCGGCTAATCGTAGCGTACTATAGTAGCGTATATAGTGGGCGTACTACACCCACATCGGTGATGGAGGTGATCCTGCATCTACTTCAGCTGGGCTTATATTGTAAGTGGTTAGTAGGTAGTACAAGTCAGCGTCTGGACAATGGCGCGGTTCAAATTTGGGTCACTCAATGATACTTACAAGTTTGGGAGTTTTTGAAAGAGTTGACTACACGGCACCGCACTATGACTTCTCAAAATAAATGCGGAATGCGCAAATGGTGTAATGTACCTCATTAAAGACTCTAAGCAGATCTTGACTGACGGCTCCAAGTTAAATGGAGCTCTTATTCGTCGAATATATCTCTCTAGGAGTTGCCTTGATAACCAATGGAAAGGGCAACGTCCCCAAGAGAGATATTAGCATTTTCTCGGATAGCCAGGCGGCTATCACAAGTTGGCCTCAGAAACAGTTACCGACTGCCGCAAATCTCTCAACGAGATGACTCAGCAATATTATTTTCATATTATATGGGTTCCGGGTCACAGTTATGTTCCGGGGAACTGTATGGCTGATGAATTGGCCAGACATGACACCACTATCGAACTCACGAGCGTAATTTTCACGTTGGGAATACCATTAGGAACTTGTAAGCTCATGATTCACAATGAGGTAATCGTCAAAGACGCATGGGCAGCTTCGGAGACGAGCAAGATAGAGTAGCAAAATTGGTACTCAGCGTTGTCTGTATCATTACTGGGCATTGTAAAATAGAAACTCGTGCCAGGAGGCTTGGACTGGGTCACCTGGCCAATGATTTCTGCAGAAGCTGCAGGGATGAGGAGGAAGAGAAAACAATTTCTCACTTCACTGCCCTGCATTATGTGGCAGAAGAAAGAGGCACCTGGGCTTCTTCCATGCGACCGGGCTTGCGGAGCCATTAAGTACGGACATTTAGGTTTAGAGGTTTTATTATAAATTCCGGAGTGACGATCCATTGTGGTATCAAACGGACCTTCGTGTGCACTTCTTTTGTGGGCAGCCACTTCTACCTTCCTACCTACCACCTGCGAGGATGTCCCTTGCTGTTAGAACAATGTCGTCCGCATAGCCCTGGCAGTCAATGCCTGTCAGTCAGCGCTTAAGTTCTCATATCCCGCATTTTTTCGCATATTGCCACCAATCTCTAAATAGAGCTCTTTCTTTGAATTCGCAAGAAGTGTTATCTAATGCTTCTTTAATATCGAGGGAAGCTCACATAGTAATTTAGTTGCTTTCAAACCATTCTTGAATAGCTAGAACTTCTTCCGTCGTCCTGACCTTTCTGTACGTGTACCGCCTATGATGCAATGGCATCCGTTGTAATACTTTACATCTTTTAACATCCATAGTTGTCCACGGTCTTTTCAAAGGTTTTCACCATTAAACATGTCAATCTAATAGGTCTAAAGGACTTTGGGTTGGTTGTGTCCTTAACAACACTCTCTTCTTTCTTCAGGAAATATATATAAAAGGTCCGCCAATTAATTTTTTTTTTGAAAATGCTATAAAAAAAAACTACTGAATATTTTGTCAAATTTCTCTTTTTATTTGAAAGTACAATCCTTCCGGTTAATAATGGAAAATAATTTCATTCGAATGGCTGCCTCGGCTGGCCATGCAGCAGCCTACACGATCGTTCCAATTTTTAAGCACATTATCGACTGTGTGCAGCTGTATTTCACCAATGGCTTAACGAATATTGTCCTTTAAAGCGTCAATTGTCTCTGGCTTGTTGGCGTAATAATTATCTTTGACGGCACCCCACAAATAATAGTCCAACGGTGTCAAATCGCATCTCCGAGGTGGCCAAACGACATCAGCTCTGCGGCTGATAATGCGATCTTCAAAAGCGCGAAACATCGAGTGTAGCTTCGGCTGTGTGGTACGTAGCGCCGTCCTGTTGAAACAAAATGTTACTAATATCCTCCTCTTCAATTTTTGTGAACAAAAATTCACTCAATATGGCCCGATAACAATCGCCATTGACTGTAACGGCCACTCCTTGCTCATTTTCGAAGAAAAATGGCCCAATTATGCCGCTGGACCAAAATCCGCACTAAACAGTGACTTGTCTTGGGTGTATCAGCTTTTTAATGTATGCGTGCGGATTTTCTGTGCCTCAAATGCGACAATTTTGCTTGTTTACATACCCGCCAAGATCAAAATAATCTTCATCTGAACACATCGCACACATTTTGCAACACTACCATGATTTTCAAAGTAATGTCGATTACCATGATTTTCCCAGCGTTGTTCAAGCGTATACACAACCATATTCATTCAGCGGAAGGATAAAACTAATTACAGTTAGTTCTTTAAATAAAAAGATATGTTAGATTTACGTTAAAGAACAACAACCATTTCATCTGTGTTTTGTCTGTTTCAGCCCTAATCTCTAAATATCTTTTTTATTTCCTTCTAAAAACATGCTTTAAATCTTTCTTTATCGTATAGCCTGTTTTAAACTGCACTTCACTGCTCTCAATTTATTTAAATTAGTATTGATTAGCTTCCTTTATTGGGTAATTCGTACCCTTTTTTATCAGACAAGTGACAAACTCTTGAACACACTGTCAGCGAAATACAATAAAAAAAATAAAACCCTTTTACTACACACAAGAGCTAAAACCACCACCGTTACTTCAATAAAATTAGATTTCCGGTGTTAAAAATTTAACACATACTTTTGGGCTGTAAAACAACGTGTGTGTTTAGAAAAAGGTTTAGAGGGAATATAAGGCAAAGCATATTGATTTTGAAAATATTAACGAAATATGTAAAGAATTATTGTAAAATTTTTAAACATCACTAAAGGTATGCATGAGGTGGGAGGTTAAATATTTTAGCTTTTCATGTAGAATTTGCAATCAATAGTCAGTCTGGGTAAATAAAATTCATTTCGATGCTCAATAATATTGACAGAACAAAATAACCCCCTCTTATACCAGTTTACACAGCAAAGGACACGTGCCAGACAACAATGGACGATTGTCAGCTTGATTGTGGCACTCGCTCTCTCTTCTTTCTTCTACGTATTCACTGGCAAAAAGATGCTGCGGCAATTATGTTGCAATTGTTAAACAAATTTTTTGAATTTTTTTCTTTCTACCCTCGTTGCTGTCTTTTCAAAAAGCATTGCTTTTATTGTGTCAAGCATTAGATGTCTGTAAAGAAAGAAGCAATTGAAGAACTCTTGATGAATAAGAAAACTTGCTAGACAGCCCTAAAATATGCTTGAAAAAAGTTTATTGTTTGCAAAATTGTTGTTTTTTTTTTTCTTTTCTTCGGTAAAAAAGATTTTTGTGGTTGACTTAAGCAGGAAAACAAACTTAATTTGGTGAATAATTTGTATGGAATTCTAAAGTAAATATTTGTTTATGAAGGAAAATTGTGAAAAGAATAAAAATTCGACTTAAAGTAGTCAATAGAAATCAATATTAGGCAAGTATTTAGGGAAATTAACAACAAGTTAACAGGCACTGTTGTATCATACAAAAATAAAAACTATAGTCTCTAAGGTGCCTGTTTATCTTAACTTTTTATGGGCCTTTTTACTAAGTATCTTTCCAGTTATTGTTTATTTTAAATGTCAAATATTATTTATCTTTGCAGAATTTCTTAAATGCGGATCACTAAGGTAGATGAGGTTTTATATGTAGCACAACATGAATTGTTTTCTTTAAATCCAAAGTAAAAACAATTGTTTAGGTAATAAACTACGAGGGCGGATTGATAATGAAGCTACCTAAGTAGGAAAAAAAACATTTTTTTTTCAAAAACCATTCATTCTCAGCATAGTCTCTTTTAAGCTCAATACACTTAGTAAGACGATATTCCAGCTTTTCTATACCATTTGAATAATACGATTTTGGGATCTCCTCAAAATACGCATTAGTTTCGGTAATTACTTCTTCGTTTGAGATTAATCCTTTTCCTGCGAGCCATTTTTTTATCCAATGTCACTAGGGGCCAAATCTGGACTATAGGGTGGATGATCAACCAAATCGAAGTAGATTTCCCGAAGTTTTAGCATCGTATCTAATGCTGTGTGAACCGGTGCGTTGTCTTGAAGAAAGAGCACTTTTTTCTTGTTTAAATGTGGTCGTTTTTCCTTGATTTCATCAACCAATTGATCCAATAATGCACGATAATACTCTCCTGTGATTGTGGATCCCTTTTCAAGACAATCGATGAGCAATATTCCGTGTGCATCCCAAAATACAGTGGCCATAATCTTGCCAGCCGATTTCGCTGTCTTCGCCTTTTTCGGAGCACTTCCACCAGTTTCCACCCATTGCTTCGATTGATTTTTGGTTCCAGGTGTGTAGTGGTGGCCCCACGTTTCATCAACAGTTATTAATCTACGCCAAAAATCAGCAGGATTATGCTTTATCATGTCCAAACACCGCTGTGAAGTGATCTGTCGAACTCGTTTTTGTTCAACACTGAGAAAACGCGGCATCCATCTTGCCGATAGCTTTTTCATATGCAAATTTTCATGCAAAATGTTTAACACACGTTCATATGATATATTTACCATTTCAGCAATCTCACGTATTTTGGCCCGGCGATAATTCATAACGATATCGGGGATTTTCTTGATATTTTCTTCAGTAACCACGTCTTTTGGCCTTCCTGTTGATGGTATTGTTGCAGTGCTTGTTCGGCCCCGTTTAAATTCAACAATCCAATATTTTACCATATAATCTGACTGAGCAGATTCGCCGTAATGTTTATCAAGCTTCTCTTTTGTCTCTTTCGCCGTTTTGCCTTTCAAATAATAGTGTTTAATCACTACACGAAATTCACTTTTTTCCATTTTCCAAAAAACACAAAAGTCGATGAATTTGGCTAAAATTTTAACAGCTGACGTTTGATAGATCGTAATTTTACTAAAGAAAAAGTTTTTGTGTTTGTGCTGCCACCTAGCGCTAGGTAGCTTCAATGTCAATCCGCCCTCGTAGATATGACTTTTAAACCTATTTGATCAGCATAAAAGTCAAACCATTAATTGAACGAATTTCAATAAGAATTCAAATGAAATACATTAATGTTCATAAGTTTCAGTTTCATACATTTTTCAAATCCATATATCGCACTCGATCAACAACTCAACTCAACTCAACTCAAAATTTTAAAATTTTCAGTAGAGCTGAAAAACTGTTTGTGGTTACATTTTAAGAGAATTTGAAAATCCGAATACATCACAGTAAGCAAAAAATAATACCTTTTTTATAAAAATACACGTTATACAGACTGTACGCCGGGAAGGTATACTACTTTGTGTTGCAGCCATTTTGGTTAACATTAGTCTTGATAGTTCATATTTGGCATTTATTATGGAAAAATATTCAGTAAACCAACGTGTTTTAATCGTTAAAACATTTTATCAAAATCAATCATCGATTACTGTGACGATGAGAAAGTGCTGAAAGTACTGAGAAAGAGGTACTGTAGCTGATAGGCCCAAGCATGGACCACAACGTACTGCAAGATCGGCTGAAAATATCAATAAAGTGTTCAAAACAATCCATCAACCCCAATTCGATGCTGTGCTCAGGAGTTTGGTCTTCAAAGAACAACTTTGGTCACAGTTTTGCACAAAGATTTGCATGTGTTTCCATTTAGGATTCAGCTGACACAAGATCTTCTTCCAGAAGACCATTTACGCCTCCAAAATTGAAGAAATGACTCGATATCAACAGATTTGGCAAAAACAATAAAAGTTAGCATTAAAACAAATGTCACGAAATTATCAAACTGCCAACTAATTTTATGTTACAGCAAGATTTTTTTATAAAAATCGAAATGAAATTATGTTGCATTCCTAATATATTATCGCTTTGTAAAGAAGTTAGGCTTTAACACTAGATATACCGTCAATTTAAATATACCTATTTGCCTCCATTGAAAAGCAGTAGAAAACTAATTTATTTGAGATAATAATTTTCCCCTTTTTAAAATGACAAGTTAATTTATAAGCATACATACTTACGTTGTCAATTTATATTACAATTACCCTTAACGCTTAAGCATTTCCTTAAGCAAAGTTTGCTTTCAAAACTACTTAAGTATCCGAACTAAATAACAGAAGTCTGTGAAATTAAATACAAATCCACCCTCTTATGTTTTTATGACATAAAAGTTGCAACATTTTTATTTGATTTTGTCTTTGTACTCTTTGTTTTTGATTATGGATTTTTGGCAATTTTGCGTAAATCAAGTTCTGACTGTCAAATGTCAATCACAAATTACAACAATTCAATCAATTTCGGTTAAAAATTGTTTTTCAACTCAATCCTCTAATAATAAATGAACAAAATAATGGCAAATGCTTGCTGAAAACAAGTACTTTATGTGATAGTAATGGGTAAAGTACTTAATAGGCTAGAAGTCCTCGGAGATAAAAAATTTCAAAAAAAAAAAATATTTAATATTTATTTAAAAGGTGATTTTTTAAGACCTTTCAGATTTGTTTGAAATCTTTATTTAAGTCGATAGCCCGACCTACATTCAAATCAAGATGATCCATCGTTTAATGATCCAAGCATTCCGTTACATATAGCGAAAGGGAACGACATGTTTAATTGCTAGCTAGCGTTTACAAACTAGCTATACCAGAAAATGTAGACGCTGTTATGGCGACTAGGTGTCTTCAATATTGCCTCCCGGTGCGTCAACTGTTGCGGGCTTCTCCCTATAGACATGAGCCTTAACAGAGCCCCACATTAAATGGTCTAAATACGTTAAGTCGCATGATCTAGAGGGTCAATTGTCAATCTGAAATAAACTGTTCACCGAACTCGCCTCCCAATTGGACGATTGTTTCGTGTGCTGTGTGGTATGTGGCACCGTCTTGTTGAAACCACATATCAGTCAAGTCTAGACCTTCCATTTTCATTGCACACGGAAGCAGCAGTAACGTTCCTGCCTTCATCGTCTTTGAAAAACTATGGCTCAATGATGCCACTGGCCGATAATCTGCACCAAACAGTGCATTTTTGGCAGTCCTTGCAATATTTCTAGCTGCTCTTCACACCAAATAAGGTAATTTTGCTTGTTCACGTATCCATTCAAGCAGAAACGAGCTTCGTGTCTGAACAACTAAATTTTGATGATAAAATTCCATAATTTGCAAGCCTTGTTCGTTTGTAAGTCGATTCATGGTTAACATGTTACACGAAAACAGCTGAATTGCCCAAAAAGATGCTAAAAATCGCCCGATATAACACATAAGAGTTTCAATCATACATAAATACACAAATACATTTAAGAAAGTGGTGCTGCCGGTTCGGCTAACTGAATAGTTTTATATAGTTTACACCTAATCCTGATTTAACATGATTTTTTTCACAATATCGGCTCAGTTGTATTTTATTACAAATGTCGAACGTGTTTTTATCTAATACCTTATCCTGTTTTTACACCATTTTTCGACCGATATCGTTTGGAATGCACTTAACATGTAAAAACAGGATTAGGTGTATTTTATTACAACTGTTACTTACATATATTAATTTTTTGACATTCAAGGTTTACAAAAAAGGGGCAACAAATATATGTTTGTTTTGTTAAAAAATTAATTGCCGTACAAGATCGTGTTGCCTTGTTCAGTGTGCCTTGATTTTTGAAGATTTGGCAAAAAAATTTTTGTTGCCTACAAGAACTTGGGGTTTTTTGATTTATTAATTATAAATTATTACGAAAATAAAATACAACACTGCATAGTGGGATTTTAGTACATTTTGTGTGACCCTGTCAAATTGACAGCACTGTAAAGATGGTCGATGATCTTTACGTTAAATTTGATTTAGCGGATATTGAAGATGGTAGATATTTCCTAAGCCTTCCAAAATGTAGGCAATTAGGTACATAAAGGGCTGTTTTACCTACACCTTAGTTAGTTATCGTTTTACTGTCGCAAGAGATAGACGTATTATAGCGGAAATAAAAGTGTTGTTTAAGCGAATATTAAGCTGTTGTAAACTGTATAAAAGTTATTGTGAAGTAAATACAAATATAACTGTAAAACAACAAAATAAAACGGTGTTTATTTTCTTTTAACGCAATTTAAACGAACTCAAACATTTTTAATAGATTAAAACGTAACAATATAAATTAACAAAACAAATTAAAATTCGAATGATCTTCTCTATAGGGTCCGCCAAATATTTTTTTTTTTTTTTTTTGAAATGCTTTTTTAAAAAACTACTGAATATTTTCTCAAATTTCTTTTTTTATTGGAAAGTACAATCCTTCCGGTTAATAATAGAAAATAAATTCATTCAAATGGCTGCCTCGGCTGGCCATGCAGTAGCCTACACGATCGGTCCAATTTTTAAGCACATTATCGATTGTGTGCAGCTGTATTTCACCAATGGCTTCACGAATATTGTCCTTTAAAGCGTCAATTGTCTCTGGCTTGTTGGCGTAACACTGATCTTTGACGGCACCCCACAAATAATAGTCCATCGGTGTCAAATCGCAGCTCCGAGATGGCCAAACGACATCAGCTCTGCGGCTGATAATGGGATCTTCAAAAACAGGGCGCAAAACATCGAGTGTAGCTTCGGCTGTGTGGCACGTAGCGCCGTCCTGTTGAAACCAAATGTTGCTAATATCCTCCTCTTCAATTTTCGTGAACAAAAATTCGTTCAACATGGCCCGATAACGATCGCCATTGACTGTAACGGCCACTCCTTGCTCATTTTCGAAGAATAATGGCCCAATTATGCCTCTGGACCAAAATCCGCACCAAACAGTGACTCCTCTTGAGTGTACCGGCTTTTCAATGTATAAGTGCGGGTTTTCTGTGTCCCAAATGCGACAATTTTGCTTGTTTACATACCCGCCAAGATCAAAATACAAAATCGGCATCTTCTGTAAGTCGATCGCAGGCCCAGATTCCCAGTGTTGTTCAAGCATATACACAACCATATTCGTTCAGCGGAAAGATAAAATTAATTATCTGTCAAATCAGACATCAGCTAAGTATTACCATTCACGAAATAAGCACTAGTTGAAAAAAAAAACGTTAGATGGCGGACCCTTTAATACAATTGTTCAAAGTAAAACCTTAAAATTGATAAGCAATTGTAAAGGTAAAAAATGTTCGGATCTCTTCAAAAAGTGGGCGTATCTGATTCATTTTTTTCAAAGTAATTGCTACACGCTGATAGAGCTTCTTAAAAAAAGCTTTAATTTATATCATAATTGTTGAGATAAATATTCTTTAATTCCAATAACCAGTTTTGGTAACTTTCTCTTATTTTTATAAAAGTGGGCGTGGTTTTTTCTAGTATTTTATATTATGCTTTCTTTACTATTATTTGTGCTAATTTGTAAAGCAAATATGTTTCATATTTTTTTCGTTTCTTAATTCTGTTTATCAATTCCAAACAAATTTGAAATCTTTTGACCAATTCGCTCTCCTACCTCCCCATATTTTTTAGATAATATTATGAAAAATTTTCACCCATAATTTTTTTTTTTTTTTTTTTGGCAAATATGTTTTTGAGTAGGAAAACCGAACTTTGTTGTTTTAGCAACAAAATATTAGAAATCAATTCAATTTATATGCAAATTCCATTTTATTTTCACAGCAAAATATGGCCTCAGTTGAAATATTCAAATGAAATATAAGCCAGCACAACAGGTGGCGGAAATGAATTCCATACTTTTTTTTGTGTCAATATTAAAAATGAATTTGTTGCTTTATTTTGAGTTTTAATTAAAAGAAAAAGACAATAAAATATAAAAAAACAATATTAAATATCAATAAATTATGAGTTAAATCTGAGTCAAGCGGTAGAAATGATTGGAAAGAATTTTCATCATTTTTTTTTATCAATTAAACGTCGAATTTGCTGGCAGATTCCTGAAGTACAGGCGCATTGAATTGAGCCTGAGTGCTTTGCGTATTTACAGAGTATCAACGGATGGTACACCACAGGGTGAGGTACCTCGCCACTGCTCTGGAATTTCAAATAAATAGTATGCTTAAGGCCTTGGAAAAAAAGTGTTTTCAGACAACAAATTTTGCTTTCTAAAGCCTTGTGATTAACACTAAACAGGGTTGGCTACCGACTGGTTAACCCAATTAAACCCATGCGGGTTTTATGGTGTAAAACACATCTGGGTTTTTTATTTAAAGGTTTTCGTTTTTTATTTACAAAAAAAAAATAAGTATAATTTATGTATTGGGAGTACAAATTAATTCGGTCTGTTTTTTTAACTCAAAAAAGATAATAAATTAACAAATTTATCAAATCTCCTCTCATCTTCTCATCTTTTGAAAGTTAATTGGTGACATACGAGTACTTAAAGATTGTAACTGCCGAAACAGCCAATAATCAGAAGGTATGCAGGTGCTGCATTTGTCTTTTCTAACAATTGTTTGGAAACTTTTGCTTTTCATGCAAAAGAATAACTAAATCCTGCCTGTCTTTATATTCCGGCCGTGGTTCTCATAATGCATACTCGTAGTTCAAACGAGGTAAATACATTCTGCTCCGATCACTGAGTTCCAGCAGCTCATAGTGCTCCATGTCGCCTTGGTCCGATCAAGAATGCAAAATTGCATTATAAATACAAAAACAACGTTATCGTACTAACAAATAAAAAATACTGTCGACTTAACAAAAGTTGCAAGCGGTTATAAAACCGTAAAGAAACCAATAAAACTCAGTTGGTTGGGCTTAAAAAAAAACTCGGCTTTTTGCCAACCCTGACACCAAAATTTACATTCAGATGGTGCCAAGAATGTGGACTGTGTGTTGTCCCAGCTGTTATTAAATTCCTTGTTTTTTGTCACTCCCAAACCAAGTATCTCTGTTATCTCAAATAGGACTTAACTAGCACTGCTCACAAGAAAATTTCTAAATTTTTCACTCCCATTCTTAAGGGGGTTTTCTTACCATTGTAGAACAGTGCTACATATCTGTGAGTATTAAGTAATTTAACTGAAAGCAGCGAGGGCATATTGAATATAAAGGGTTGGCAAATTTGGGATTAGGAAGTAAATTATCTTATCCACCTCTAGTACGTCGGCAGACGACCGCTCTTTTCACATATCGGGCTCACAAAATCCACGAACAGTCCTCGAAAAACCATTACATCCGAAGAAAGTAGCCGTATAGAGTGGTTTGTGGTTAAGCGGCATCATCGGTCCGTATTTTTTAGAAAATGAGTCAGTAAACGCTGTAACCGTCAATTTTCTGAGCTACCAAACCATGAAAACCAATTTTTTGTGAACACAATTGGCTAATGTTGACATCAGTGACCTTTGGTTTCAACAGAACGGCGCCACAAGCTACGCAGCCAGCCAAACAATTCGGTTATTGTATAAGAAATTTCCCGGTTGAGTAATTTCTCGATTTGGCGATTTCAATTGGCCGCCCCGTTCTGTGATTTAACGCCGCTGGATTATTTTCTCTAGGGCCATTTGAAAGACCGGGTTTACGTAAACAACTGACACCCTGAAAGATTAAACTCGGCGCTGAACTGAGAAGATAAGCGAAGCTTTGTTGCAAAATGTGCTTCAAAAATCTTTGAGAGAAGAATGAACGTCTGCTGATGTGCTAGAGGGGAACATTTGTGCTTTATGTTGTTCCATTATTAATTTTCATATTTATATTTTAGATTGGTATGAATAAAATTGAATTTGTAAAAAAATGTATTTTGAAACCAATTTACTTCATAACCTCAAATTTGTTAAAAAAATCCAATTCTCTTTTAGGAATCGTCTATCTGGTGTCTTGCACTTGAGGAGATGAACCATTAGATTAAATTTAAGAAGTACCCCGTAAAAGGCTTTGTTCACGTCTTTGAACTTTCTGTCTCCGGATATTCAGGAAAGGAAAATATTCAGGTAAACAATCCATGAAATTTGCGTGACATGTTAGAAAATTAAACTTGATTAATTGAAGCCAGTTAATCCAATATTAAAAAGCTAAATAATCTTGTGTATTTTCAAAAGATTTGTAAACCTTTAGTCTCATTTTATTCATAACTTAATATAATTCATTAATGAATTCATAAATAGTACGGTTCCCATATAAAATAGGGCTCAAAATGCATCTAAGCTTGAAAAATGTAGAAAAAATCGCGTGAAAAATAAGTTTGTTGGAGGAATACAGCCAGATTCTTCAAGGCTACTTAAACAACATTTATATCTTTTAAAAATTTAATAATTTTTCTTCGTTCCAAATCCGCAAAGAAACTTAAAATCGGGCAATATTTAGCAAAGTTTTTAGCTTATAAGTGCATGATGGTTCGAAAAACCGGTATTTCACCAGTAACTCGTTATTTATTTCCAAAAAAAGATTTTTGTTCTACTCGATAGCGCCTAATAGGAAAATAGTATCACTTGTAAGGTTTTTTCTTTGGCGCACCGTGTAATCATTGGTGTCAGATAGATCTATAATACTGAAGCAGTTATTAAAATTTTCATTTTTCGGTGAAAAAGATCATTATTGGCGAAAACAGATGGATGATATTGTATATTTAGAGGTTGACTAGCTTTAACCATCCGGCTTTGCCCGGAAATCTATGTATGTATGTTCAGAAATAAACAGTTAATTAGGGACAACAATTGTTTGTATACTTTCTCAGAGTGATAAATAAAAAAACAACTACTTATTATCATGTGTGAAAGATGCCACGCCCACTTATCTAATTCATCCCACTTTTAATCCGATGATTCATATTGACTGCCAAGTCATTTAGATCAAATTATAAAATAAAAAATTTCAATATTTATTTGTGCGGGAGGTACGTACGATGCCCACATATCCGATTGTTATGCAACCACTTATTGGCTGACGATTTGTATTAATTGAAAAGTTTTCAAGTTTTAAGCTTCCGAACAAGCCACAATCCATTTTTATATATATAAATAATGACGAGTTGGTCTATTTGGCACGTGCAAGTTAATTTTACTAAGCAGGAATTCAGAATCGACATCACCACACATAACTGGCAAAAGAAAAGTGAGACAAGCCTTTTAGCGTACGATGGTAGTACATGCGAATTCCATCGAAGGCCACGTAAACAGAATAATAAGAACTGCTTCTGAACGGATTCAATTTTGTTTATGTGAGATGTGTTGTGGTAAAGTAAGGGTCCCATATAACACTATGCAACAAATGGAAAAGAATTTTCTGACCTTGGACAACCACTATATTTTTTTGATGCGTTATGGTCTCCTAACTTCAAAAATCATCAGCATTTCAGATTCTATGGATAACTTTTTTATTTAGAATTTTTTTCTAAAATGTGAGATTTCTTCATACATTTTATGATAACTTTGAAATAACTTATTCGATATCATTAAGCCATATATTAAACAACTTTAAATCATACCAACATTAAGTCATTATAATATAATTTTTAAACATAACACGCATTTATGGAGTTATTAAGAAAAAATCATAACAAAAAAAAAAAAAATTTTTTTTAATTATGATATAATATAATATTATGATAAAGGGTCCGCCATCTAACGTTTTTTTTCAACTAGTGCTTATTTCGTGAATGGTAAAACTTAGCTCATGTCTGATTTGACAGATAATTAGTTTTATCCTTCCGCTGAACGAATATGGTTATGTATACGGTTTGCTAAGTTGGCCTGCGATCGACTTACAGAAGATACCGATTTTGCCATCATCTTTTCAGATGAAGCTCATTTTGATCTTGGCGGGTATGTAAACAAGCAATATTGTCGCATTTGGGGCACAGAAAACCCGCACGCATACATTGAAAAGCCGATACACCCAAGACGAGTCACTGTTTGGTGCGGATATTGGTCCAGAGGCATAATTGGGCCATTTTTCTTCGAAAATGAGCAAGGAGTGGCCGCTACAGTCAATGGCGATCGTTATCGGGCCATGTTGAACGAATTTTTGTTCACAAAAATCAAAAAGGAGGATATTAGCAACATTTGGTTTCAACAGGATGGCGCTACGTGCCACACAGCCGAAGCTACACTTGATTTTTTGCAACCTGTTTTTAAAGATCGCATTATCATTATTTGTGGGGTACGGTTAAAGATAAGTGTTAAGCTAACAAGCCCTAGACAATTGACGCTTTAAGAGACAATATTCGTGAAGCCATTGGTGAAATACAGCTGCACACAATCGATAATGTGCTTAAAAATTTGACCGATCGTGTAGGCTACTACATGGCTAGCCGAGGTAGCCAATTGAATGAAATTATTTTCCATTATTAACCGGAAGGAGATTGTACTTTCAAATAAAAAAGAAATTTGAGAAAATATTCAGTAGTTTTTTTATAGCATTTTCAAAAAAAAAAATATTTGGCGGACCCTTTATAAGATAATATTTTTCTACTGCTTTCTATTTTTTGTGAATTTTTAGAAATCAAAAATATCATAATTTTTCCAAAAAAAAAGACAAAAAATTAGGGAGTCATTTCAAAATCTCACTTTTTAGAAAAAAATTATAAAAAAAACTTATCCATAGAATCTAAAATGCTGATGATTTTTAAAGATCTTTTGTGTCCTACTATTGTCATTATTGCTGTTGTTGTATGGTAGGTTCAACATTAGCTAGTAACGGGTTATGAGTATTAGTACTATTGAAAACTTCTCTAATGCATTTGCCGTTCATAGCCGGCATTAAATTAGATCCCTTTCAAAGTGTCTCAAAATAGAATCGTGTGCAGCTCATCGACTGAGAGAAGTTCCCATGTTCCTTCACAGAATGTAATGAGAATTATGATATTGTCACGAAAGATAACTCCTATGATCATCTCCCCGCAATAATCAGTGCGGCTACGCCCGTTGTTGATGCCCAGTTAACCAAAATCGTCCACTGATACCATCCAATACGCCTTGTTCTAATAGCAACTTTACTCCCTCTGAAGGAAGTTAAGTATATCTTTAATAGGAATAAATCTGATATTTTCTGGATCTAATTGATCGCGATTGAAAACGTGCAATATGCGCTTTGTCAGCGCAACGCAGTGGTACAAAAAATGCACAGTGATTTTATCCTCTAGCAGACAGAGCTGGATCTACGTCTTATCCAGAAGACGGCCTATTAAGATGATATCTCAGGTAGTAGTATCCCCATAGAAAATCTTACTTTACTCTTAAAATTGGCTTAAATACGAGTATCTGATATCACATAAATGCTCAAACCATTCTAATTTCACCTCAGACATTCCCGCTTTCAGTTATATCAGTTATAAGTGTGACCACGACTATTGGATACCAAAAACCTACTTTAATCTGGATTTAACGACCATTTTATTGGATGGGTCACAGTATGAAAATTGTCATATCCTCCAAGATAATATCGTATAATAATTGCTGCAGAAGCTACGATGGAGGAGTCTACGTAACATTTTCTGTTTTTTCTGGGTCGGAGATGATTCAAGATAAGAATAGTTTTTTGAAGGGCGATATGAACAAAAGCCACACTTTCATTTAAGCGACTGGGTGGTTGACAAAAACTAACTAGGACTGGGATACAATAGTGAACATAGTGTAGCACAACGATACCTACTCTTTAGACCTACGTTAGTAGTGCCGTAAACAGCTGTAAAATGGATCTACTCTAACCTTAACTATTCACCCGTATGGTGAATAAAAGGCAAACAAAATTTTAACGTGAATTTTTTACCATGAAAAAAAGTAAATATTCAAAAACAAACACAATTCAAAATTTCCGATCAGAATTTGGTGAAAAGGGAAAAGTTTTCACTTGAAATGTGTCTTTCTTTTATTCATAGAATATTAATTTCCTAAAAAAATTCATTTCATTTGAAGATCAGCTTCGTAATATAGTCTCCTCCCAGAGACCAAAGAGGTCCATTGTGGAAACCTCTATAAAAAGCAATGAAAACAAAAGGAAAACAAAGTGTTTGCAAAATAAAAAAGAAAAGAAAGGAAAAAAGAGAGTAAAGGAAGGATACCCTAATAAAAACCGGGCGCCACCTAGTAAGCCAACCTATACCCTAAATATAACCTTTTTGGTCACAGGCCCTGGCTGAAGCAACCTAACCTAGACCATTGAAAAAGCCATTGGCCTAGCAACCTGAGCCTGCGTTCATAGAGAGACGGGCAATGACGGAGAATAAGTTCCGCAGTTTCTGGCTCCCCACATCGTCACACACTATCCTTGCCCTCAGAGCTTCATGCGCAGTCAGAAAATCTATCAGAGTCCTAAGGGAATTCCTTCTCAAATTAAGAATCCATTCCGTCCTAGAGCGGTCGAGTTTAGGCCAAAGCTACCTGGAGATCCTACTGTCTCCTTTGACCATCCACAACTTTTCCATCCTACGACGAGCCAAACTATCCACTAAGCCTACAAAGAAACCAAGCGGTTGTCTAACAGACGCATCCGCTTATTCCATACACTTGGCCGCCACCGCACATCAGCAGTCTCGTTCTCCTGCATACCAGTATGTAAAGGAGCCCAGCATAGCTTGAGGCTGGATATATCCGGAAGTAACATAAGGGTAAATGAAACCAGGTTTGAGCTGATACAGCGTCCAATCAGCGCCTGATAGCAGCTTGATTATTTATATGACGACCACACTATTACCAACAGCGTCTAAGTCACGAATTGGCTCGGCTGCCCTAAGGACTCCAAATATCTCGGCCTGTCCATAAGATAGACCCACGCATCCCTGCCCTCCTCGGTCTGGGAATCATCAATGAGGATAGCATGGCCGCTCAACAACCTATCAACACCTTGCCAAGACTCTATCAGGAAAGACTGCCGAATGGCTGCTGCTGAAGTCACATTTCCTAACCTACTCACCATATGCGCAACCCAGTCTACCACCCTCTCCGCAAAATGCCAGAATTATTTTATTTTTTTTATTAAAAATGAATTTTTAAAATTTTTCAAAAAATATTTAATTTCAAAAGAAAATTTATTAGTACGAGTACTTGCTAGGGCAATACAAAAACTGCCTCATTTTAAGAGAAGTAGCGTATATAGCCATCATCATCGCAATCAGTATTACATTTACAGGAAGGCGATGGTACTTCTGGTTCGTAAGTGTAAGAAGAATAAGGCCTTTTCGGTGTTGGATAAGCTGGTTGGGGTACTTCTGGATATGATGGTGAAGGATATGGTATTTCTGGCCTATAAGACTGAGACGAATGAGGCCTTTTCGGTAGCGGATCATCATAATCCGAATTACATTTACAGGAAGGCGATGGTACTTCCGGTTCATAAGTGTAAGGAAAATAAGGCCTTTTCGGTGCTGGATAAGCTGGTTGGGGTAATTTTGGATATGATGATGATGGATATGTTACTTCTGGCTTATAAGGGTAAGACAAATGAGGACTTTTCGATGGTGGATAAGCTGATTTTGGCACTTCTGGATATAATGGTGATGGCAACGATACTTCTGGCTTATAAGGGTAAGACGAATGAAGGCTTCTGGGTGGTGGATTATCTGATTGTGGTTCTTCTGGATATGATGGTGGTGGCGACGCTACTTCTGGCCTATAAGAGTGAGTCGAATGAGGCTTTTTCGATGGTGGATAAGCTGAATGCGGTTCTTCTGGTGGTGATGGTGTTGGCGATGGTGTTGGCGATGGTGTTGGTGATGGTGTTGGTGATGGTGTTGGTTGATATTCAGCCAATTTATATGAAATGAGTTTAGCGTTCTTTTTATTATTCAAAAATTCCCAAAGTTTTTCTTCAAACTGATTTTCATGTTTTGGCAATTCGAATTTTCCTTCTAATTTTTTACTTAATTTTTCCAATTTCTGCTCAAATGTCTCTGCTAATTTGTCACTTTTTTCAGCGAGTTTTTCAAATGGATTAGGATTTTCAAAAAGATGAAATAGATTGTGTTTTCCAAATAGTTGTGCTATTAAAGGCTTCGTCGTCGGAGTATTTGCAAAGAGTTTGGAAAGCGTTGCATTAACTGTAAACAGGGGAAAAAAGAGAGAGGGAGAAATGGGTAAACAAACTATAATTGAATTTTTTGTTTTGATCATCTGGTTTTGTATCAAAATTTGCTTTATCATCATACATACCGCTGCAAAGTGCCAGTAGAAAAATTAAAAATAATTTCATTGTTATTTTATATTGTTTTGCTTATTTTTTATTTTTATTTTTTGTTTTTAAATTTATGTTTTTATTCAAGAACTACACCCAACGTTGTTGGGTCATTGACTGCAATTCATTAATTACTGACACTGCAATAAATATTCTCACTATTTATTTAATTTCTTTTTTTTAATTTAATGTGACGTTATTATGGTCTTACTGCGTTTCGCTGTTTTTTTTTATTTCTTTTAATTACTTTACCATTTAGTTTTGGTTTTTATCACGTTCTGGTCACGTTTCACTATTAAAAATAAATATTGACTTGAAATCATTTTAGAAACGTTTTACTTTATCCACCGCCCCCACCATTGGTAATAATTTCCGCATTTAAGAAATAGCATTTGCGCAGCCTGTGACTAATGGTGACTGGTATGGCGAAAATTTTTACGTGAAGAATTTAAAAGAAAAAATTAAATTTTGGCTATCAAACCCAACCATTTAAAAATTAGTTCGAGCACCATTTTGCTGATTTGAATATCGTAAATGACTAAAGGCTTCGGTTAAGATGGGCCGCCGGACAAACGTTCAGTGCATTCAGGCTGGATAGAGCCCATTGTGATAGCCATATCCTCCCTCCGTTAGTTATCTAACCAGTTACCCGCTTTTACAAGCCATACAAGAGCTACTTTTAGAGTACCGATACTAACTATATTCCCACCGAATATGCTGATCCTAAGTCGCGTAAATACCGGGCATTCCAATAGAAGATGTTTTGTAGTCTTCTCATCTTCCTCCAAACAGCACCTACATAAGACGGACCTAGGGGCGTAACTCTCCGCTACACAATCACCCGTAAGTGCTCCTATTACCGCAGATATTCTGCCTTTCGGCAAGTTAAGCAGCTGTCTAGACCCCTTTTTGTCCACTCTCTGCCAGAGAGTTCTAGCTTCTCTACAAGTAGAAGCTTGGCTTCACTACTCATCAAAGATATTATCGTCCTATTACCCTATACGCAGACGGCAGGTAGAGATCGGTATACCAAATCTTTCCGCCGCTGAAAGATTCCGAGCCACAGTGCCCTAACCTTTCAAAGAGAAACAATGTAATAAAGGATTCATTGGCATAAACCGAAGTCATGAGAAAAATAACAATCACCGGTGTGGCGTGATGTAGTGGTTAGAGCGCATGCACAACATAATCGGCCTAGGTTCGAGCCCCAGCATAAGACATGACAACAATTTTATTGTGGTTTCGGGTGTTTAATACAGAGCCAACAACTTCCCACCAAGCAACTCCATCGAAAAAAAAAAGAAGGAGCCCCCCTGAGCATCCAACTTAATTCTGGCGATGATGACAAACATCAGACGAATGCTCTAGAAGAAAAACCACCTACTAGGAGAAACTTACAATGCTAAGTAAAGATCACCAGGACCACTTAGCAAGGTTACCGGTGACCAGTCCGAAGTCGAAACTGGAGGTGGCACGTGTTTGTATTTACACTCACGTGTCACTAAGCCTGACCGGAGGTATTCTGGTGCCACGGGAATCGGGAGCCACAGGGATTACGATCTCTGCCCGACTGTTGGGTAGGCCCCCTATTGGAGCTTCGCGGTGGCTGTAGTTTAGACCTAAAGTGCAGGCAGAGCACGAGCTCGGTGTGGTGTTGCATCTCCTCAACAAGGTGCTGTGACCCATATCACGGTAGGAGTTTAGATAGTCTCCGACTCGTCACCAAGGTGTGAAGCTTATGAGTGTCCTAACAACACGTCTTCGAATTGGTACTCACTTGTGATATCCACTGGTGGGTATCATGGGTGGGGACATTGGTGGACACATTGTATTTACTCGTGCCATTGGGGTACTGTGGGGTATGCCGCACGGCGAAGACTCATGTACACCCACCACTTAGCAAGAATCTTCACCACTATCATATGGAGGGGAGAGGAATGGCTTAATCATCTACTTGGCTTGAAAAATCAACTTGGTTAATGAAACTGAATCAAAACAATAGATGCTTTGTGGAACGCCAATATGCTCCCTAAAGGAATGACGGAGAAAAAATATCACCGATAAAGCTATTTTCAGCGTAAAAGCTTTTAACTTCTAGGTGGCACATAAGAACACAAAAAGTTTTTCTTGAACTCCTCGTTTGCTTGTTTGAGCGGGTTTGCGACTTCTATCACGTGTGATTCATGGGATTCTTTACCGATATTTTCTTTAAGCTTTACAATATACCTCTTTGGGACTCTCCTATATCCGATCTTTCGGCCTCTTTAAAGGAGCTGTCCTGTAAACAGTAGCAAAATGTGCCATAGGGCCTTAGGGTAAATTCGTAAATGGAAAGCGACCCACATAACCTAACCTGTCCATTTCTTCTTCTTACTTTTACTTTAGTTATACTTTAGCGTTTGATTGTATCTTTAGGAAAGATGTTGATTCGAGATTTTATTTGCCAATGTAATTGCAATATTCGCCTGAGACATCTGTTTACAATTGCCTTTTATAAACGATTATTGAATAAAAATGTAATTATCAAATGATCTAAACGAGGAAACGTTACCTCTTACAATGCTGAAACTGGAATGCCGTTACACTGTTAAGATAAGCTCACAGACATCATCAACAACAACAACAACATCTTGCATGTTAAATTGAAAGAGCTGTTTGAGGAAAAATTGTGAGTTTTGTAAAGCCCCATAAGTTTCCCAATTGAGGCCGCCTATGAAGCCAGTGATTCCATTTTGTGAAAAAAGAAATACTGCTTTTAGAGTCACTACAGCATTTCCCGTGAACCTAATCATATGGTCTTAAATAGCCGAGTACTCACGAAGGAAGCTAAGATGTCTTAGCGTAAGTCGTGCAGAAACTACATCGATTTTCCCAAACATTTCCCAAGACATTCTTAGACCACCATCTAAGTTCGCCCTTAGTGAGTAGCAGCAGCCTTCTTACTGAGTAGCAATTTTTTTCAGTTACGCCTTTTGGGAACATATGACTTCCACAAAGCATCACCATCTTACACGGTTTACAACTGTTGAGTTTGTTTCTTCTCATGCTAGATTGTTCTCTCTTAGCCCTGGGATAATTGTGGTATTCGTGAGGATACCACTCGGGTGACATTCTAATGATATTATCAGGACTTTTTCGAATGGTGTGACGGATCTAACGCTATTTTCGTATCTGTTTCAGTATAGGTTCCTCATTAGTCATGTTACACAGTTCTGTATTACTCATGCTATTATGCCAGAATATTATCCATATAATTCTGAGGCACCTGTTACTCGTATTGAATACCTGAAGTTTATGGGTAATAATATGCGATATAAGTCAGATATTACTGCCAAGCAGAAGAACTGATTTAAAATATGAGTTAATATTCTGAGCAGGCAGTCGTTCAAATGCCGTTGTCGCTTTATTGATTCTGTTGTCTACGTCAGTTTCTGCACCGTTTGTAGTCATTGTATTTCCTAAATAGCTATTCACATACCCGCCTGGTTGACCACATAGCATGATGTTCTCGTGCTAGTATTGTTTGTTCTTATGGCCTTAGTTTTCTTAAGTCCAACATTGCAAGCTAATCTTTCTAGATCGTCCAGTTTCTACTGCATATTTTAAACCTTATGCTAGAGTAGACAACTGCCAATCGCATAGTCTAAATATTCGAGTTGGCGTTAAAAACTCAATACTATTCCTCTTTTCTCATATTGTCATCGAGCACGATGATAAATAGCAGAGGTGATAGAAGACATCCTTGTTTAACTCCAGCATTGGTATGGAATGGTTGACTGATATATTGAGTAGCAATAACTTCCTTGTCGTATTATACCGTAAGCACTTCCCTAAAACCTAGCGAATTATCTCTCAGCCAATCAATCTTACTCTTTGATTATCCTACAGAAACACCGAAAAATTAGCGAAGCTTAATAAGAAACCTTAGCTTCCTGGCACGCTAAAGAGTCAGCTCTTCCGTTAACCGTAAGGTAACCCTATTGTGAACGCCAAGTTCATTAAGAGATGACATGCAGTCCGAAACGACCTTCGATCTAACTTGACAAAGCGGCTTGAGTATCTGACATCACACAGATACTATAATCCCTCGAGTTTTTCTTAGTCATTAGAACAGCTTAGAAAAGATTGTATTCTTTACAGAAATGAGATGAGAACCGCGGGTTAACATTGTTGACCTTGATTACGTGAATGAAATTTGTTTGAGCACAAATAATCAAATAATTATTAAGACCGAACAGAAAAAAAGTCTTAAAGGACTAAATGTAAAGAGCATGTTGCATAGAGTAACAGTTCGTAGCTCAACTCACGGGTTTTGCAGAGTGACTACATACGTGTGCACAAGGGTGCTTCTTATTTGTATAGAAGCATAAATAAACTCTCTGACGCATTTCAGGGTCCCTTGGCAAAAAAATTTTGTTGGCGCACATGCCGCCGCTTTATCACATAAAACCGATGTTGGACACGTTTTCATTGCTCCGGTTATACCGAGGCATGCGTGTCACTGCATCTTGCCTAATTTACGCAAACTGTCATGTAGAGTTAAAAAGGTTCAGTTTCAGAACGACAACAATATTACTTGAAGGGATTGCAAGACGAATTGCATGGTCAGCTAGCACCCAATATCCATTTATTACTGCCAGCAACCTCCATCTATCCTTCACTGTTATTGTATCAAAAGGTAATCACCTTTTGATATGTTTTTGGTCTCGACTTGTCTTCCTTGCGTACTTTAAGATCTCTCTTCAACACATCGGTCGGTAACTAGTAACGTTTGATTCCTACTCACTGCTTGTTAGGCGTCTAGTTTCATCTTTCTAAAATATACTAATGCAGCACAAATGAATGAAGAAGTATTAGAGTAGCTTTGGATATATTGTTAATGCCCCAACTAATATAGGTTGTCCCAATAATATCTCTTCCTATTTTGTCTTCCTGGCAAACTTTACGAGTAACATCTCTGTCGATACCAGTAACATTATACTCCTACCCAGTACTTGATAGGAGTCGAGGTGCCTCTTCCTAAAATGCATAAATGCCAAGAATGCGCTCTGGTGATCTGTTATTTGAATTTAAAACTAAATGTTCATTGAGTCTGCAATACTCCGATTGTCATTCTTAAGCTGGGGTCAAACGTTTGCGCAATGCATCAATTATTGGTACGACAATCGTGTGACCGCTTAATGGGTAATAATGCGACAACAAAAATAATAAAAATGCGCCAATATTTATTGTGTTCTTGTGCGACAATGGAATAGACAATATGTACCAATATTTTTAAATCTTTTTTCGCAGAATAAATTGTGATAATTTTAATATTTTGCGACAATAAAGCACAATTGAATTTGTATCATATTGGCACATTTGCGACAATCGTGTGATCGCAGCTTTAGGTTATTCTATGCATATTTGCTGAGCAACAGTTCACACTGCCTTAATCCTGCTTGACATGATAAAAATAAACACTTTTTATTATACTACCTTTCACTAAAGAGACCTTTTTAAACCCCTATTTCCACTCCACAGATACGTTTTGCTCTCATTAGTGATGTGTGACTGACCGTATCAGTCCTACACATGAATCCTCCGTATTACGGACCATTAGTTCCACATTTTCCTAACCTTTATCTGACAATTTATCCATTTTCTTTTGTCTTATATTCTCAATTGATTTCAAATACTTTTTCCGAAATTCGAAGTCTATGCTGATATGAGAATAATGTGATTCAGTTAATCACTTTCAGTCTGGAAAGTAACTGTGCAGCACCACTTGAGACCATCCTTAATCTAATCAAGGATTGGGAAATTGACAGTTGCTTTCAACAGTGGAATGCTCAAAGAGGACTTCGCTACTCTAGACGGCAAACAGTCCGAAATTTGGGTGTCACTCTAAGCTTCTGAAGTATGACAGGCCGCACTTAAAACTTACTGGCCACTGTAGACTAAGAGCGCATATGAAGATGTTCGCGGTCATAAAAGTTTATGTTTGCACACTGTGCCTTACAGGCATCGACGACAGCGGAACACATATAGTGTGAATGCGGGGCTCTTAACAGGTTCTTGAAATGTTTTGGTAGGCATATTCACTATTACGGTTTCAGATCTGCTGATATTCACTACGTAGTTAGCTGATCTGATGAACAAATTATAGGCCGAAATGACACAACAGATCCTATAGTTTGTAGTGTCCAGGCAGGATGAGGATTATGATAATAAATCACTTGCTTTTTATTGAAATTGATAGTAAGGAGTGCTCTTTGTACGTAAAATTTTTAATTTTGTCAAATAATTATGTTATCGTCGTATGTACAACCACCCATAATCGCTTAGTCATAATCTTAGATGAGTCAAGTCTATTGACCTTTTTCTGTCAAGTCACATAATATTTTTTTCCAGCCAAAAAGAATAGAATGAAAAAATGTCTCCCAAAGAAAAAAGAGAGTCATTGAACAGAATTTCAATCACATTTAGACAAACACTTCCCTAGCAATTACACAAACAATTGCCGGAAATGAGTATATGGTTGAGTATGAGCCGGATAAATAGAAGAGATATTGCTTTGAAATAAAAAAGCAAAGGATAAAGGGTGTTAATGTTGCAACAACATTTAACATCAACAACAACAAATTGTTATGTGTACCCCGGCAAACAGAAATACAATAAAAGCAATTGAGGAAAGCACTACTGCGTCAATGCACTACACTGCACTGTAAAGTAAGTGTTTTGTTTTTGTAAGGGCGGTGGTGGCGGCAGAGATTAAATTATTTGTTGTGTTGTTGTTATTATTGTATGACATTTAAGTCCTGCAGGCAGTCATTCAAATAGTCAGTCAGTCTGTCAATATAAAATGATTATTTTCATTATTTTGTGTGTGTGTTTCAGTTTTTTCAAAACAATTGCAATTGATTTTGTTAAATTATGTAGAAATTGTTTGTCACTCACTTAGTCTATTCCTCCTCTTCTGTGTGTCTTTTCTTTATTTTTCGCAGTGATTTTCAAAATATGTTGACATTTTGTTTACAGGAGTTCGTTTTTTATGATTCGTTTAAAACTTTTTACATGTTTTTCTTATTTGCTCTGTCTTGGCAGTTTCTCTTCTTCTGCATCAGTCAACCATATGTTTCGAAATGTCAATTATTATTATTGCCATTAAATATTCAAGTGAAAAAATTATATCGAATAGACATCCAAGGACCATTATTGAGAATGTACTTTATATTATAAAAAAAGTTTCGTATAAAAAAAATTGGGTCTACAAGTTAATAATGTCGATTTTTTGTCTTTTGTTAATAACAAAATGAATAATTACTGATCGCTGCACTAGAGTGACAAAGTTTGAGCATTCATCTAGCAATTTCCCAATCCTTGATTTGATTGAGGATGGTAGTAAGTGGTGCCGCACAGTAAGGCTCCGGAGCTTTTCCTTACCAATGCATCATGTTTCGTTACCATACATTCCACAGTGTCCAACTTACCAAAACTTTGCACCTTTTTTCTAAGCAAAAAACTTTTCAAGGTATCGTAGCAATATTGACCATTTTCAAGAAATACAAAAATCAATACTTAGTTTGTCTTGAAGATGCCATGCCCACTTATTCGATTGCGCCTACTTTTTGACTGATGATTTGTATTGATTATGGGGCTATTTGGATCAAATTTAGAGACTCTTTAGATACGCATCAAAATATAATTTTTTTTATTTGATGTTAGCTAAAACCCGCTATGCTTCGCTACTCCATCTTAATTATTATCTTAAATGCCACTTTAGTTACACTTTCACCCTTTTTCCCCATTTTGTTCCATTCCGAACAAAATCCCATCATTTGTTCCTTCCAGAAAGACGCTGTAGATTCTGCTTTTTGACTGTATACAGTCTTCAAACAAACACGCATTTTTTTATACATAGTATACGTATATACTAAGACAGCTGTTATTTTTTTTCGCAGCTAAGTTGTGAATAACTTAGCAACTGTGAAATTACAAAAAAAATGTTGTTCAGGTGATTTATAGGAAATTTTGTACCTAAACGTTTGGTGGTACTTGTATTAAAGTCGGTCAAGTCGTCTTCAAGTTAGGATGAAATATATTGATTTAACTTTCATATTTAGGGCAAAAAATTTGCCACGCCCATAAAAAAACTGAAAATCGATTTGAATTCAGCGCATCAAAATTATTATACTTCATATATATCATTATCAAAAATAGTATATCGCTGGTAGTTCGGCCGCCGACGAATTCCGTCAAGGTCGTCCAAAATGGGTTGTTCTGTCACAAAACAACGATGAAGTGCGTGAACTGATAGTGCAAGATCGTCATGTGACATATTGTGAGATAGAGGCATCTTTGCCCATTAGTTCCACTTCAATACATACGATTTTGCATGAACACTTAATTGTAAAAAAAATTTGTTCTCGTTGGTTACCTCATAAATAACCAATCGCTCAAAAAAAGGCTCGAGTCGATTGGTGTAAGGAAATGTTTGAAAAGTTCGATCGTGATGCTTCAAAAACATGTATAAAATCGTGACAAATGACGAATCATGGATATAGGCATATGAGCCGGAGACAAAACAGCAATCGACCGTGTGTGCAAATGGTCGCCTGTTTCTTCGACTGAATGGGTCATGTGGCCACTGTTCCACTTGAGCAACGTAGAACGGTTAATTCTGCAGGGTACACGATCATTTGTTTGCCGGAAGTCTTTGGAGAAATTCGTAAAACCAACCGCCAAAGACAAATCATTCTCCTTCATGACAATACGAGCTCTCACATATTTCATTTATCGGGTGAATTTTTGAACAGTCAAAACAACGAATTGAAGACTCAGCCGTCTTTTAGTATCGATTTGGCACCCAATGACTTCATCTTCTTCCCGAAAAACAAGGGTAAACTGCGCGATTAACGATTTACGAGCGCAGAAAAATCAGTTGAAGTGTTAAAAAACCATGTTTTGGAGGTGTCTAAAGAGGAGTGGAAGAACTGCTTTGAGAAATGGTTTGAACGACTGCAAAAGTGTAATGATCATCAAGGGGTATATTTTGAAAAACAATAAAGCCATTTTCATTTAAATATATTTTTTATTGTTTGCTATTCCCGAAATACAAACAGTACCCCTCGTATATACACACAAAAAAGCAATGCTAAAATAAAACAAGTATCAGCGTTGGAACAGTATAATTCGCAATCATGATTCAGTTAGAGAAGTTTTACACAGCGTAAGTACACATAACCAGTCGCCAGCAATGCTGCGAGGTGATAACGCTGTTGGAAATTGTCAGATGATCTGGCCTGGGATTAAACCGACGACTTCTTGGTTGGAAGGTGGGTTCTTACCTAACATGCCACAGTGACACACACACAATATTAAATACGTGGTGCATAAATTTACATACAGTGCTGCTCGAAATGTTAGCAAATTTTCTTGTCGAGGCATTTAAGAACTCGTATATTACTAATAGATTTATTCAAAGTAAAACATTTACTTTTTGTTATATTCGGCACCTAAATTATAACTATAATAACAAACTTTTAATTCCATTCTCTACCTAGTAATACAAAAAAAAACGAAATTAGCTCCTTGAGTAGCTGTTCGAAACTTAAGCATTTTTCAGTACTTTGTTTTTTATGGCTTCCGCACACCATCTTGGCATAGTTTTTATGAGATTTATTATAATTACTGTTAGTATTCATCAGCTTTTGCTTATTTTTAAAACGACGTGGTCCAGCTCTACGCTTCAAGAATTAGGAATAATTTTATTTAAATAAAAAAGCCGGTTATCAGATTATTTGAATTATTATTAACCGAAAACCGGTACTACTTTTCGAATTATTCGAAAAGCGGTTTTTGAAAAAAGTCGAATAATCGATGTCCCTATAATGCATACACATGTGTGTATACCATAAATAACATTGATAAACATTAATCTACAGCCGCCATATTGACAATGTTAACAAGGGATATACTCGTATAAAATTAGTTTTATACAGTTGTTGTTGTTCTTAGCTATTGTTAATAATAATAATAATGATTTTCAAAGGAAGATAAGATGGTGTTAATAATGAAGTTTAAATCTTAATTAATTACAACCTAAAGCAATAGAAAGTAAACGCACACGCACAGACATGCATAAAACTCGTTAAAAATTTTTTTAATACGCTTCTCTCGAAGAAAGAGAAATAGTTTGTTTACATACAAACACACAAATGCACATGCAGCAGAAGGGAATACAATAAATAAAGAAATAAATGAGTACAGACATATGCACATACATACATATACATATGTACATGTAATTAGCTCAATACGGTAAATACTTTACGAAAAGATAAGTTTCTTAATTTCTATGTATAAAACTTTCCCATTGTATTTCTCTGTTTACGTCTTTACAAAGAAGCTTATAAGGCTTCTCCAAATTTCCCTTTTTGTGGTTGTTTTTTTTTTTTTAACTTTCGTTTTTTAATGCTGTCCTTTTATAAAGGGAAGCCACTGTCTCTATTAACAGTAGTATTATATAAATAAGTAAGAGTGCGTGCTAAAATAGAGATTACTTTGTGAATTATTTGCAGCGTTAGCATTTAAACGAGAGTTGGTTTTATAACCTTTGCAGAAATATCCCTGTTAACTAAAATTTCTCATACAACCCCCGTTACATAAAAACGTTAAATAAAAGCCAATTAAAAAAGGGTATGAGACGCACTGAAAAAACTAAACTTCATTAACATTCCCAGTCTAAATATTGTGCGTTTTTCCGTTTTTATTTTCATTTCTATAAAATAAATATTTCTCTTTTTCTATTGCTTTTGCTTTTCTCCCCCTTTTTCCATTAAAAAAAGTAATCATTTTGCTGGTATTTACTTAAGAAAAATACAATTTTTTCCTCTTTTAGTTTTCCTTCTTATGGCAAAATTGAATGCAATTGGGAGATAAATTTTCATTAAATTTTTCTAAAATTTTATATCAAAGGGGAAAAACTATTTCCCCTCAATCATTTGATGATTAAATTCATTAGCTAATGTCTTAGAATGAAAACAAATATTTCACCAAAGTGTTAATGAGATATGAACTTAGTAAATATAAAATTTAAGAAGTCTAAGACAAGGGCAATATATAAGAAAAAGTACTTTCTATACAATAAAAATACGTTTTATAAAAAATAAAAATAATTTTCTTTAGAAATATTTAGTAAAACTAAAAAAAAAAAAAATTGATTTGATAAAAAGTACTTATGTATGTCTGTCACAGAAGCACAGTTTGCAGAGGAAATTCAGTTTTCACAACAAAAAAATGTTACGCTTTTACTCTCTAAAATATTTAAAATAAAAAAGTATTTTAATAAAAGTGTTTTATTGTTTTTAAGCAAAATTTATTGTAAAATTTTAATTTTTAAATTTCGCTTTAAAATTTACGTTTTTCTTTGGTACTTTTTACTTTAACGCTTTAGCATTAGTAAAATATTTGTGATTAATTAGAAATTCTTTGTGATGGTGTAATTGAATATTATTATAAAAATATTTACTAATAATAAGAAACTTAAAAACAATTGATCAAAAAGTACCATTTTTGTTACTTTGCAGTTCAATTACCTAAAATAGGTACAAAAGTCGTGCTTTAAACCAATTTTCTGTTCTATATAAAAAAGCAGTTTTTTACACAAATTTAAAAAAAAAAAATTTTGTTTCTAAAAGTACTTTTTGTGATAAGTTAAAAAAAAAACACCTTTTAGTACCTTGTTGTCAAATTCTCTAGATTACCTTAAATTTACCATTTTTCAAACAAATTTTCTCTTAAAATTTATTAAACACCAATTTTTTAATTCAATCATTTAAGTACTTTTCCTTAGTACTTTTGGCTTCATATATGCACGTATTATTTACTTTTTTGATACTTTTTGCTTTAAAGCAGCAGCATAAGGAATAATGTAATAATACTAATGTAGCAAATACCTTTACCAATAATAGATTTTTGTAAATTAAAAAAAAAGTACCTTTTAGTACTTTGTTGTCAAATTCTGTAGATTTCTTTAAATGTTTCATTTTTCAAGCAAATTTTCCATTTTTAAACTTTATTAAACAGCAATTTTTTTAATGAAATTTTTTAGGTACATCTTTGGTACTTTTGGTTTTAACTCAAAACACATGTATTTTTTAAAAAGTTATTTTTTGGTATTTTTGCTTTATAATTCCAGCATTAACAAGATTTAAGAATTAAAAATACTTTTTCCTTAAAACATTTTAGAAACAGTCAGGAGCCTTTATAGAAAAAGGTACTTTATACAGTGCCTTTTGTTTTTAATAAAAAAAGTAAATTTTATAAAAAATATATTTTCTTTCACCTAAAATTGACTGAACTTAGTAATAATGATTTTGGTTTTTTGAAGAAAAAGACACTTTTTTGTTGGTACGTTTTCTCTAAAAAAAAAATTCAATAATCTTCTTGAACACAAAATTATAACATTTTGGAAACAGCGCACAGTCTTTAAAACAGTAGTTATTTTTTTATAACATTGGTACTTTTTAAGTACCTTAATATAATACATTGATTATAATATTTACTCCATTGCATCTTAAGCCGATCTTTCGCACTATTTCTCCAATCTCACACATTAGGTTGTTTTGATGTTGCTCAACCCCATTTTTAATTTGGATTCTGGGACATTCTTTCTTTGCTTACTTCCTCAGGATCATAATCGAATGTCCTCTTTATCGGTATCATTATCATTCATGCGTACTACATGCCCTAGCCATAGCAGTCGATATCTCGATATATTTTATGCACTTCACTATATCACTGTCGGCATAGAGCTCATAATACGACTTCGATGCTCTCCGCTAATTTTTTTGTCAAATGCTCTAAGAACAGCTTTGTTAGCATGTTAAAGAATTCAGTATCGTCAACAGGCTTTCAAGTACTGCAAATCTTTGACTATAGTATTGCCCCGACTAGAATAGGTTTTTCGTAACATATCCCTCGCATAGCTTAACGAATTTTAGCATATCGTGGCTCTGCGACTCAGTTTCGCAGCAGAGTCTGTACACCCTATTCTATTCAAATATATCCGTGTTGGTAAGTAAGAATAGCTTAAGTCGACTTAAGCTACTCTTGCATACGACACAGATTTATGATATTGGGAGACAATCATGGAAAAAATCGAACAGAAGATATTTCTATTGAAAAAACTCCAGTCCTATTCGATGTTCCCTTCTTTGTATCTCGTAGTTTATCATATAAATCTGTGTCGCTAAGCTAGAATGACTTATGCCGACTTAAGCTTCTCTTTCATATCAACACAGATATGTATATGAAGTTTGCAAATACACACCTGCTTAAAAGGTCGGTTACAATTGCCAACCACGACTGAAATCTTTACCTAACGTACATATAGAGTTGCCTAGTAAAAGTTTGAACTGTCTTAAGTCCATTCTGCTTTAGAAGAGTTCTGCTCCCTTTTGCTAAGGAGACGAATAGAAAAAGAACGAGAGGCATATAGTAGCACTGGTAGGATTAGTGTTTTGTAGAGAGTTAGTTGCGTTTGGCAAGAGAGTGTCTTATTCCTAAATCTGTTGCTCAGATCAAATTGGAAATTTGATTTCCAAACTGATGTTATTGAGTTTGTTTATGCTGGTTCCGCGCTAAATAAATTCTACTATCGCCTCACCAATCCTGCCCCTATCAAAGTATTGTTCGTTGAAACCATCAACGTTGTCTTGCCTTGTCTTTGCTGACTGTCAGACCCACTTTCGCCGAATCCTTGTCGACTCTTACATATGCCATCGGCATATGCAAAAAGCAATATAGGTTTGAAGAATGATTGGTTTACATGGCCACCCGTAACTACTATTAGAATTACTGCAAACACTCGAAAAGCGCAAGATGTAGGGAATATCTCACACTCACTCTGTCACGTTGAGATGCCTTATGAGATCAGCTCGTTTAATTCAGGATATCGCGGAATTGTTATGTGGAAGCTACTTACGGTGACGGTTCATTAGGACCGTCCACACACATAGTAAGTCCTAAGCCGTCTCTTCTCATTCTTCTTGATGAATACTAAGTCTAAGTTTACTTAAGATATTTTTGGCTACTACTACTAAACAGTTCAGAGAAGTGTAACGATGTTAACTGTAAATAAAACAAAAAGTTTTGAGAGAATTATCAATTATGATGGAAGGATCTATGGCAATTATATGTGAAACAAAATATCGGCCAACTGCTCGCCACGTTTTTGGTGGCATACCTCTATATGTCGGCCAATATTTTCATTGACTCTGAAACATGATTGATGTTCAATGTCGTTAATGTGCCGAGTTATCCCAATCTTTAGCTTTTGAATTTTTTTGGCTTATTGACGTACACTTTTCCTTTTAATTATCCTCATAAAAATAACCATTCATGGTAACTGCTTAGCCGATCTCATTTTGGAAGAAATACGGCCCAATAATGACGCCACCTGCCCATAACGAACTGGGCTGGCATGAACAGCAGTTTCTACATTTCCTACAGACCAGTTTTGCTGAAATTTCTGCACAATTTCCCCGATTTTTCCCCGATTTTTGACACATTTGGTCGATTATGCTGAACCAAAAACGAAGTGCACAAAATGCGTTTTGATTTGAACGCTCATTTTCGTAAAAGGCTCCAAAAACCTTAACACGCTGCTTAACTGTGTACTTCTCCATTGGTGAATTTGTCAAACACTGAAACAAAATATCAAATAAAGTTGGGCAAAAAACTTAACGTTAAGGTGTGACTCACAATTAACACGGCGCATGATGGTTGGACCACCTTATATCTCCTTATAAAGGGTAGGCCATTTAAAAGCTTAAAATTTAAAAATGCAGTAAATCAAAAACGATTTGAAATTTTGTCAATTTTTTTCCGGTGAAGTATTATTTCATTCATATGGCTGCTAAGGCTGGCCTCACAATACCTCATACAATCTCGGAAATAGCGTCATGAATATTGACCCAATTAAATTGTCAATTGTCTCTGGCTTGTTGCCATAACACTTGTCTTTAATGGCGCCCTACAAAAATTAGTCCAACGGAGTCGAATCACAGCTTCTTGACGGCTGACATCACCAGTTCAGCTATTTATACTGCGATCAAACGCTTGACGCATTAAATCGATTGTGACATAAGATGTGTAGCATGTTGCACCATCCTGTTGAAGCCAAACATTAAAGAACGGGCACAAAAAAATTCGGTTATCATGGTGCGATAGGTGTCTCCATGAAGTGTAATGGTTGCGCTGTCCTCATTTTCAAAGAAATATGGGCCAATGAGGCCTCCGCTGCACAAGCCGCAACAAACTATCACTCGTAATAGGTGCATTGCTTTTTGTTTAGGCTTTCTGATCCCCAAATACGGCAATGTTCCCTATTAATGTACCCGCCAAGATGAAAATGAGCTTCATCCGAAATGATGATTTTGCAATTTTTTTAATTTGTTTGAAATTTCCCACTCATTCTCTTTGTTTTTGAGATAAGACATTGAATTTTTTAACAAATTAATTAAAACAATTATACTTAACACGATAAAAGCTTCACAGTCTTTTGCTTGCACCGACGTTTCTTAAGCACCCTCGTTATCAACAAAGGTATCTAATTGTGGTTCTTGTGTGTTTTCCAGGAATGCTTACCTTCGCGAGTTTTTGAGCCCGTTGTTTTTATGAATTGTTGCCCTAACTTTTTCAAATTTAATTTTAAAATCTAAAAGCATTCCAATCAAAGTATTAATTAATTACTTTGCCAAACAACAGCTCAATTATTTAAGCAATTAAAAAATTCGGAATCAACCAATACGTACGTGTCAGACTGACCATATTGTTAAGTGGCTAAAACCACTGCTCACTTTAAATGGTAGCTTAAATGAGATATGAATAAAGTGACCAATAGTTGAAGAAAAACTTAGTACATATGCTACGGAGACATATGATTTGGGAAAAAAGTGCCTACTTTAAGGCTTTCATAAAACACAAATTAGCTCAGAAATCTTATCAACCCTCTTAAGTTTATTCCTACAAATTCGTACCGCTCTTATACTGTATTAAGTACTTTATTTAATCTATTTATTACATCAAACTCGAATGTCCATGTCTATTTCTTGCTTATTTTATAATATTTTGACAAATTATCCTTTTTATACTGCATTAAGGATGGCTGCACAAACTTGAAAACTAAAAAAGGACAAAAAAGAAATGAAAGCAAAAGCAAACTCATGTTTAGATAATAAAGGCCAACAAAAACATCATTCAATATATTGCAGAGGAACAAAAAACCATCAGTTTAGAAAAGAGAAAAAACGTTCTTTTAAAAGGAAGCAAAGTGTAGCACTCACTCACTCCAGCAGCAGTTTTGAAGTGATGCAGTTGATAAATGTTTCCCCAATGGCATGCAATTTTATGCATTACACTTGTCATATCATGAATTATACGCCAACACAAATATACATGCATACTAGCACACTCTTTCTATCTTTTTTATCATAATAACACTTACACATATACATACATACGTACTTATATCGACAATCATAGTCAATAAATGCTTGTTGTTATATTTTCTCTCTAACTTTTCGTTTTATTTTTCTCTCTTTCTTTGTAGTTCTTGACTGTGTTGGAGTAGCATTACAGCAACTGTAATACGAATGTAATTTTAAAATGCAAATGTATAAGAGTGTTTGTCTTTACGTGTATGGAACATCCTGTTTATTTAATGCTGAAAAATTATATGCATAATTGGATTACCAAGCACAAGGTACGAAATAAAGTACTTTATTTAAGCTTTTGTAGAAAACTTCACTTCTCTGAGCAATAATTTAAACTGTTGAATCTTTGAGACATTGTTTGTGTTTGTAATAACTTCTATGACATCTTAGAGGGTAAATGTGTGTCATAGAAGGAAATAGTCTAGACAACAAAGTCTCGTTTGTTTTGAAAAATCCAATTTTATGCGAACAAGTCATCGTTATTTTTAACCCTGATACTGAGGATCTGAGAACCATAATAAATTTTTTCCAAATAAAACCATTTGCCTTCAAGTAGTCACATGGGTAGCAGTTTATTTATCCTCCTGCAGCCTAATCCAAGTATAGGCTGCTTTCAAATTCGTCGGTTGAGCACCTTTCTAAGATCACCTTTGTCATATCGTCATAGGGTTTTCGAAAATAGTTGCCAATTCATCCCATTTCCTGCATATAATTTCCTTTTTTACTGAAACTAAATGCGATCTTTGTCACAAGGAATGATTGGAGACTAAACTGTTATAAAATATTTTCAGAATGTGTATTTGATTCCGCAACTCGTAATATGGATTTAATCCAGCCAAAATATTGGCTGCTAAGGTTAAATGTGCTTCAGATGTTAGCAATGGATCAGCCGGACGCAGTAAATACAGTGCGGAAGTAGAAAAAGGACAGAAATACCTCCAAGCTCTTAGTGTGGTAGTCCTTAGATACTGTACGACGTTGTGTTTATCTTCCAAGAACTACCGGCTAATTATTATGTCAAAAGACCATGTTCGCTACGTACGATCGAACGTTCGATCGATTATGGCGAGCTTGCATCCAACTCGTCCGATATTATACTTGGCACTCAATAAGAATTAACAAGGTACCATTGTAGCTTCTCTCCTGTTCTCCACTCTTTATAACGCTTCACATACGGCTACGAAGCGCTTGGTTTTCAATTACGCGGAAACTAGTTGGCCTGAGCTTAACGATTTCTATAGGCATTTCAATTAGAAACTTTGTTTTCTTGATTCTAACGTGAATGCCATGGCCGAAATGGTTGCCATGTAATAAAGCTAGGGATGGATAATTTTATTCCATTCAGAAAGCTTCCGATTAAATAAAGAAATAAATCTTGATTTAATCAGACGTGCAAGCTTACAGTTAAATCCAGAGAGAGAGAGCATTAAGAAATTGGCTTAATAACAAATGCGATCATACTGATACTCTACGCAAACAGGCGAAATCTTCGTGTGCCTTAGGCGCGAAAAGACTCTATACGAACAGCGCCTTGGTACTAAAGTCCTTACTTTTCCGCGGAGAAGTAAGGATATCCAAACTTATTGCTTTTGGTGTCGGTACTCACTTCTTCTCTTTCTAATAAATCACACTATAAGAGTGGCTATAGATGGGATTTCATCCGGTGAGTTCGGTATAAATTCAGGGGTACCGCAAGGCTCTGTTCTTTCTCCAACTCTATTTCTAATATCTCTTAACGACTTTCTGTTTCTTACTTCTAATCCTATCTACTCTTTTGCAGATGACAGCAACATTTGTCATTCATATTCTTTTGATCGTAGGCAGAGCCTTTCGGAGATTGGCGCAAAAAGGCTGAATATGAACGACACGCTTACGAGCGATCTCTGAGTGGGTTCGCGCAAACAGGGTCGACTTTAACGCGCGCAAGACCCAATGTGGTTTTTTGACACACAGACGTGGTGGTGTGTTGTCATCTGTGTCCATGGGCAATGTTGAGGAATTGAGGAATCAGATGCTCTTGATGTTCTGAGCATGAGAATTCACTGTAACGTTCATTGGAACGAGCACATATTTCGAGTGTCGAAAGAAGCATTCAAGTGTCTTGGCTTCTTAAGACGTTGTAAGAACTACTTCACTCCATCTGATCTCCTTAATATTTACAAGACCTATATCCGACCCAAATTGTAATACAACTCTCATGTATGGGGCGGTTCTTCAAAGTCTTTTTTTAAGCTTCTCAACGTTAAGCTTCTCTCGTTTGTGGAATGACATGAGCAAATTTAAACCGAACGTCCATAGACATTACTCTATCCATCCTCCTTCCCACAATCTATTTTCCTAGTACTAGCACAATGCACTGTATGAGTAAGGGTTATCCCCTGAGTGCTGGTCTTAAGAGAGAGAAAAAAAGGAAACTCTCAGAAATGTCATGTAGAAAACACTCACCGAAGTATTTACGTATTTACGTAGTATGGTTCATAAGAGCCGGATATCCACATAGGAAGTGCTTAAAAGTCTCCTTCCCTATATTACCATAGTTACGACACTGGTCGTCGTACCGCAACCTCATCTTACGGGTAGGGTTTCTTATCGGCCAGTGACCGGTAAGCACAGCTTTTAGTTTGAATACATTCTTTCTACCAGTATGCCTCACGTCATAATCAGGACAAGTCAAATACGGCGGAAGCGGCATTTGATCGTTTCTAATAACTGTTGTGAAGTCAGGCCTGTCTTTATATTCCGAGCGTTTTTCTCATAATGTGTGATTCAAATGAAGTTTTTTGCTCTGATCACCGAGTTTTATCAGCTCATAGCTCCCAGCAAGTGTGCAAAATGGCATTCTAAGTAGTAAAACAACGTAATCGTATTAACAAGCAAAAAACATTGTCGACTTTAACGAAATTTGGAAGCAGTTATAAATCCCAATAAGACCCGGTGGGTTGGGTTTAAAAAACCCGGGTTCTTGCCAACCCTGGTCCTCATGCTCCGCCCTGAGATAATAGTGATCATGCTTCTGTTGGAAAACACTAGAGCCCTTAGAAAGAAGTATGAAGGCTCAGGTTAAGTTTGAACTAGAAAAATCTATATTAAACGCCATACCTCATTTTCATCCATGTACACCCTGATGTTTTTTTAATTTATATTTTCAACTTCTATTTCAGTATCTCTCTGTATTCCTCTACATGTACAAAATGAAGCCTGCCGCAAAGTCTGTAAGTCAGAACATAAATGTTGTCGGCTTAGTCTAGAATTTCCAGTCTTTAAATAAACCCGCATATTATACCTTTTGACAAGGATAGGGCTCGCTGTAGAATTCAGTCAAGGACAATGTTAACTTTGATAGAGATTGCTCATTTACGAAACGACAGTGACTTATGCAGATTATTTTCCTAATAGCGGGCAACTTTTTAACAGCATTTGGATTTGATTTTAACAAAACACATACAATTTTGAGAAATGTATAAAATCTTTATTTGAATCGATAGAACGATATATAATTCAATATTTAAAGATGATTTCATGTAAACGTTGACCGCGGCTACGCCTGAAATGGTTCATACGCTGTGTGCAATTTTGGCATAATCTTTCTAAAACATCGGCTGGTATTTCACGAATAAATTCTTCGATATTGGCAGCCAGTGCGTCAACCGTTGCATGCTTATTCCTATAGTCATGAGCCTGAAGGCGCTAAATCGCACAATCCAGGCGACCAATTGACCGACCACAAACGTGTAATAAGCTATTCACCGAACTCGCCTTTCAATTGGTTCACTGTTTCGCGTTCTGTGTGGCATGTGATACCGTCTTGTTGAATCAACATGTCAGCCAAGTCCAGCTGTTACTTTTAGGGCAAAAAAAATTTGAAATCATCGCACGGTAGCGCTTGCCATTCACAGTAACATTCCTGCTTTCGTTTTTTTTTTTTTTTTGAAAAAGTACGGTCAATGATGCTATCAGCCCCTAATCCATACTAAACAGTGCATTTGCAATACTTCTGCTCTTCACAACAAATACGGCAATTTTGCTGGTTCACGTATCCATTCAACCATTCGTCGCTGAACACAATTTCCGATAAAAAAAAAAAACTTTCTTAATCCAGCATGCATTTTCATAAAAAGAAAAGTTTAAAAATTTGCGAGCGCTTTTTATTTGTAAGTCGTTTCATGCTGAAATTATGGACCAAACTCAAAATGTTCGACAATAACATCTTAACGAAAACAGCTGAGCTGTCAAAAACAGTGTTGCCAAAAAAAATTGCAATCCAATGCGTTCCAAATTAAAAATTCCAAATTAAAATTCTTTTTGAAATTAAAAAATGCAAGTTAGCGCTATTTAACGGACTGCTTAATAACAAATCAAAAGATGTTTGTATGATCTGCACAATGTGTTCAATGCGAAGTATTAAATAAAAAGCCTAAAAAAGATGTTTATTTATAATTTGGATCACTAGTTCATCATATAACTGATTCAAGACGTATTATTAGCGGGACGTTATGCAGCTGAAGCACAATAATTGCTTCTCTCGAATCCTAGCGAGGACAAAAAAAATTTTTATAATGATTTTTATTTTTTAATTTTAATTTATTTTATTCCATATTACTTACAACTAAACCTAGGGTCGTCTTATAATTATGAAACATACCATAAGTTTCAATTTTTTAAATAATTAAAAAAAATAAAGGTTAGGCCATTTAAAAGCTTAAATTTACAAATGTAATAAAACAAAAACGGCTTGAAATTTGACCAAATTTATGTTTTTGTTCCCTCGTGAAGTACAATTGTTCCGGCTAGAAACGAAATATTATTTCATTTATACCTCGGCCGCACTTGGCCTCACAGTACTCCATTCAATCGGACTAATTATCGAGAATTTTTCCGAGTGTGTAGAGTCGTATCTCGGCAATGGCATCACGAATGTTAGCCATCAAATGATCATTTGTCTCTGGTTTGTCGCATAACACTTGTCTTTAACGGCACCCGACAGAAAATAGTCCAACGGTGTCAAATCGTAGCCACCTTTTTTTCTGAGCCCAAATACGCCAATTTTGCTTATTAACGTACCCACCAAGATGAAAATGAGCTTCATACGAAAAGACGATTTGTTTGTCTTTGTTTTGAAAATAAATTTCCAATAAATCCCAACGTTGCTTAAGCGTAAATCGATTTATTGCGTTCAGTGGAGTTAATATACTGAATTTTGTGACATAACAGAATGAGAGAAATATTGCCAGATTAGAAATAAACGTTGGTTCAAATTTAAACCGATACATAGTCCACCCTATATTATTTTTAATAATTAATTGGAGCAAAGACTTTTGGACCGACGGCAAGTGCATTGACAGCTGTGCTGTCTAGTGCAATAGTTTAGATCTCGTAAAACAATTTTTACGATTATAAATTGACGGCATTACGCCATGAAGATTGTTGTCAAACTAAAGAAAGACTTGTCAAATAATTAGGAGCCACTCTGGCAGCAGAATTCATGCAAAATCATGCAAATTGATTAACACACGAGTTACAGACAAAAAAACAAGTGATTTTTTAATTGAATTCTTACCAGTTACGAAATATGAATCCATTTGGTTAATCAGCAGAACAAGAGAAGGTATCTTAAGCCCTGCAAATTAACTGAATCAAGGCCAAAGCTGAACATTCATTAAGCCAAGGTAAATTGGGGGAACTAGAAGCAAAGTTACTATCTATTATAAGTTGCTGTCTGAAATTGGGTCAGACATTCACACGGGAGTTTTATCGAACACGATTAATTTATTTGAAACACACATTCGACAAAAAAATTCAAAGAATATGCAATAAAAAATGAAGTGGTTTATTGGTTAAAGTGCTTACATACAACACCAAGCAGCACGGGTTCGAATCCCAGCGAGGACAGAGGAAATTTTGATCATGATTTATACATTACATTACATTTTTTTTTTTTAATTTTATTCCATATTACTTACAACAAAACCTAGGGTCGCCTTATGATTATAACACAAAAACAGATATTCGCTAACAATTTCATCGGAATTATTAAACATAATATTCACATCTTAATTAATTAAAAATTTTATAATTAACAATTATTATAAAAATTTCTTGTCGCCTCACTTCTAGGGAGCATATGGGCTTTCTACAAAGCACCCATTTATTAGTCAAGTTGATTTTCAAGCGAAGTAGATAATTAATCTACTGTAGCTCAACTCCATGTGATTGTGAAATGGTAAAGATCCTTGCTTAGCATCATAATTTTTTTGCAGAAGGTGGCGTTTTTCTTCTAACTATTTGTCTGAGGTTTGTTATTATTGTTAGGGGTAAAAAGCTGAAAGGTCAGGGGCTTCTTTGGATAAACTTGTCCGGAGAGAGGTTGAAAGACTCTTTTATTAAATACTCGAAACCGAAGTTAAAAGTTTTTAACATATCTTCTGCTTTGTTTCGAACCAGGATTATTTCTGCTGTATGCGTGCACTCTAGACCGCGCCAATTATTAATAAATTGGATGGATAACTTTCTGACCGGTGGCAAGTGCATTGAGTGATCTAGGGTGGTAAGTGACTTGTGTTTGGTTAGTAGAGGCGGTTGTTGGGCCAATCCGTTTTTATGACATGGCTGTCTAGATTTCGTGAGTAAAAGATCTTGTTTTGGAAAGTTTTCACATAATACCACTCATGATCACAGGTTCCTTGAAATCTAAGCTAATGACAATACTTTTTATATTGCTATGCTGACTTTAGGTAAGAAAGAGTAGTAAGGAAAAAGAAGAGTAAGAAGATCAAACGATTAAGAGTTTAAAAAAAAACTTTGCAAAAAATTTGTTTTCAGAGGAAGGCATTTATTTAAGTACTTATTTCCATAAGTACTTTTTTTCTAAACGTATTTCGTACTAAGTGCAATTTTTATAAAATGTACTTTTTTAAGTACTTTTTTCTTAACCACTTTTTTCTAAAATGCTTTTCAATAATCGTTTTTATATTACTTTCTACCACTTTCCACTTTTTCCACTTTTTTCTTAAAATACACATCTTCTAAAAGACTTTTTTCTTTTGCTAGAAAGTACTTTTTATTAAACATTTTTAAGGAAAAGTTTTCCATCTCTTTGTGCATAAATTTATGCACTTTATGCACATTTATTAAAACACTTGATACCTGGGCTCTTTAGTTCGATCCCTTAACATGAAACTAAAGCTGTTGGTTGCACGGCCAACCAACACAATAGGGCTGAGAAGAAAGTACCAAAACTGCAATAAAACCCCAATCATACATAATAAAACTCCATTAATAAATACCAGATACAATCAATGTTTGATGTTAATGTTCATGGACTTAAAAGAAGCAGCAAAAAATAGGAAACGACTAGACAAATAGACAGACAGGCAGACAGACAATTGGATAGACAGACATGGCATTATATGCGTCATAGATACCAAGCTATGAATAAAATCTATAAAAATGTATTTGTATTAGTTTGCAGAAAAGAGCAAAATGAGTGAGGGTGGTGGTAAAAAAGCTTTAGAAAATTAAATTCAATTGTGTTTGACAAGTTAATCTGGTTTTCTTTTAAAGTGCGTACGAGTAGAAATGATATGTGCATGTAGGAGTGAGTACATGTATGTATGTATAGGTTAATCCTTACCTAGTATCATTAAGCAATAATAACAACAACAATAATCAATATTTTATTTTCAAACAAAAATTAACTTTAATTTTCTATAACAATTTTTCATGTCTGTTTGCTACTTTTTTTTGCATTTTAGCATGGAGTTCCATAAAGCGAGTGAACAAAAAAACAGTCTTAAGTCGTAGTCATACTCTCAGTATGTCTATGCGTTTTTTTTTTACACTTAACGTTTCATCTTTTATGCATTACAGACTGTATTCTTTACATTTTTTTAACATTCTTGGTCTCGATATACATATTTGACGGATGTATCGCCTGTTGCTAGAAGGTGGAGGCATATGATGTTACTGGTTTTAGACAATAAATGAATTATTGATGGCTTTATTGATATCAAAAAAATAAAAATAAAATGGCAGCGGCGGTGGTGTGTAAAAAATTTGGTGGTTGATGTCATGAATTTTATTTTGAATGATATTTTTCACATAAAATAGTAGTAATAGACAAGGGAATAAGTAATATTTGTAAAAAGGAATTTTTGTAAGAATTTTATTTAAAATTTTGAAAAATATCGACCCCTTTGCGCGAAATTATCGTATGTTACATTTTTCACTTTTTGATGTAAAAAATTAACTTTTTGATAAAAATCTATTTAAAAGTCTTGGACTCACCACATAGCAATACATTTTATCGATATTCGCTATATGTACTTAACCGAACTATATTATCGTATGTGATATTACTGTTTTGCTTGAGAACAAAATTATCGTATGTGCCATACAAATATTTAGTGCAAATAATAATAGTGTACGAATAAAAATGTAAAGTTTTGTTTTAAGTATTTTGAGTAACCACGCAGAAAGCGAGAAGAAATCAAACTTTTGTTATGTTAATATTAAGATGCAAAAAGTCTTGAATACTCCCTCTGGAAAAATATTGCACTCCTTTACTCTCGAAAATTAGTATATTATCTTCTTCTTTACTTGCGTATTTGCTTTTCCAATGTCAGTGATCAATACAATAATATTTCCATATCCATCTTAATATTTCGGCAAAGTAATCTGTACTTCTCGTCCTGCTCAAAAGATTTCCTACATCTTAAATTCCAATCCATATCAGTGTGTTACCAAGCTATGTAAAGAGTAGTCCAACCATAATGCACGACGTTAAGTGTGAGTCATACCTTAACGTAATTTTTTATGCGCAACTTAATTTGATATTTCTTTGCTTCAGTGTTTAACAAATTCAAGTAAAGTTATCGCGAGATGATAAAACACTTCTTGTGGCCAGAAATTGAGGATATGGACGTGGACGATATGTGGTTCCAACAGGATGACGCCACTTGCCCAAAGCCAACGAAACAGTGGCTCCTTTGGACGAGAAGTTCAATTGCCGTCAATCAAGTGATTTCTCACTGTTGGACTTATTTGAGGATATTTAAGAGAAAAGGTGTACTTCAATAAGCCAAGAACAATTCAAGAGCAAAAGTGTGAGATATTTCGGCACATTAACGATATTGAACCTCAATTATTAACACCGCGGGTTTTGGTTTAATTTATCTACCTTTAAACCAAATTTAATAATTTATCTACCTTTGGCCAAAAATGAGGTATAATGGACAAGCTTTGATATTTTTTAAAGTTCATTAAGTTACAGAGCAACATCAGAAACCTGTAAAAAAATGAAAAAAAAAACTATATAATTTTCATATGTGAAAAATCGTTCATGATACATTGGCTAACAAAACAGTGATAGGAACTATCACTGTGCATTGGTAATCTTTTGTAAGTCTTTCCTTTAACATACGAGGGCGGATTGACATTGAAGCTACCTAGCGCTAGATGGCAGCACAAACACAAAAACTTTTTCTTTCTTAGAAATTACGATCTGTCAAACGTCAGCTGTTAAAATTTTAGCCAAGTCCATTAGTTTATTTGTTGTACTCGTTTGAAGTAAACAACTTTTGTGTTTCTTGGAAAATGGAAAAAAGTGAAGTTCGTGTAGTGCTTAAATAAACACTATTATTTGAAAGACAAAACGGCGAAAGAGACAAAAGAAAAGCTTGATAAACATTACGGCGAATCTACGCCATCAGATTATATGGTAAAATATTGGATTTTAAACGGGGCCTAACAAGCACTGCAACAATACCATCAACAGGAAGGCCAGAAGAGGTGGTTACTGAAGAAAATATCAAGAATATCCTCGATATCGTTATGAATGATCGCCGAGTCAAAATCCGTGAGACAGCTGAAATGGTAAACATATCATATGAACGTGTGTTCAACATTTTGCATGAACATTTGCATATGAAAAAGCTATCGGTATGATGGGTGCTGCGTTTGCTCAGTGTTGAACAAAAATGAGTTCGACAGATCACTTCATAGCTGTGTTTGGACATGAAAAAGCATAATCCTGCTGATTTTTGGCGTAGATTAATAACCGTTGATGAAACGTGGGTGCACCACTACACACCTGAAACCAAAAATCAATCGAAGCAATAGGTGGAAGCTTGTGGAAGTGCTCCGACGAAGGCGAAGACAGCGAAATCGGCTGGCAAGGTTATGGCCACTGTATTTTGGGATGCACACAGAATATTGCTCATCGATTATCTTGAAAAGGGATCCACAATCACAGGAGAGTATTATCGTTTATTATTGGATCAATTGGTTTATGTAATCCAGGAAAAACGATCACATTCAAACAAGAAAAAAGTGCTCTTTCCTCAAGACAACGCACCGGTTCACACAGCATTAGATACGATGCTAAAACTACGAGAAATCCACTTAGAATTGGTTGATAATGCACCTTATAGTCCAGATTTAGCCCATAGTGACATTTTCCTGTTTCCAAACTTGAAAAAATGGCTCGCCGGAAAAAGATTCATCTCAAACGAAGAAGTTATTACCGAAACTAATGCGTATTTTGAGGAGTTCCCAAAATCGTATTATTCAGATGGTATAAAAAAGTTGAAAAATCGTCTTACTAAGTGTATTGAACTAAAAGGAGACTATGTCGAGAAATGAACGGTTTTTGAAAAAAAAATATTTTTCCTACTTAGGTGGTTTCAATATCAATCCGCCCTCGTAAAATTACTCTTAAAGTAAAATTTTTAAAAAGAAGTTAACTTAGGACAACGCTGGTTCCTAAAGATTTGTCGCAAGAATTAGACAAAAATCAGTCCTAAAGTTTTATATCCATATCATTTCCACATATCCCAAGCAATCATAGTTTTGATGTTTAAATTTTGTAAAAATGTAACAATTCAATTGTACATTCGATAGTCGGGTTTTTTAGTCTTGGTTAAATTTTATCCAATTTTATCCAATTGGCAGCTCTAAAAGTATGAAAAATTCTTTATAGTTGAGACAACTATAATTAAACCAAAAGCTTTGTGGTACGTCACTATTTATCGATAACATATATCGTATAGTATCGTATAGTTTTGGAAATAAGTATACTCTCTAGTGTTTACCCAAAAAAAAACAAACAAAAAACAATTTAAATTGAACTATAAAATTAAGCTGAAAATTCGAACGTATGACAAATACGATATTCGAATTTTATCAATTAAAAAAAATGAACAAAATTTCATTTGAATTCTAATCGAATAATTTGTCTACTAATAGGCCAAAAGAACCAAAATCGATCATCAAGATTTCGAAAATAATTTTTGCCTCTTTTGCTAATATCTAAATACTATACAAAATATTAAAATAAAATTTTTTCGTATGGTCGGTAGCTCTGAAGTTGAGCTATAAAACTGTTATGCATATATTTTTACACCGGCTGTCGAGTCCACTACTTTATATTAAACAATTCAAATTTTTGTACTTTATAATCTTAGAGCAACGGGCTAAAAAACAAGGTATGTATTTTATTTTTCTGATCTACATTCTGCAGTTGATTTCGATCCAAATTCGCAAAAAATTTTTGAGATATAAGTTTAAGGATCATAGGTCACAAATAAAATAAAGAAATTTAAAACATAGCTTCTTTATATAAAATTTTATTATATTTTTTATTTTATTTTATTTTTTATTTTTTTCATTTTTATTTTTTTCTCTCTTTTTAGCTTAAAATTAAATTGCTGCTGGTTCATAAGAATATCTGCTGGACATGCACCTCAAGTCTCCAAGTGCTTTTAATAAAAAAAATAATAATAAAAATAGTAATACAAGAAATAAAAATAAAATTATTTCAATTTAACTACTACTTTTGTAACTAACTAAATGGAAAAAAAATTATTTTCAAAATCAACCCTTTATGTAATCAATCTGATTTGTTTTATTTATTTAAAAGAGCGTTTAATCGAAATTTTAGTTTAACTTCATTTCAATTTTAAATTTCCTTTCAACACCCAGTTTAACCGAACATAATAAGCTTATAACTAAAACCAAAATATTTATAATTTTTAAATAAAAAAATATCTAAAAAACTTAAAATTTGTTTTTTTATTGAACAATTTTTTGTGACTCTTTTTTATACAATTTATAGATAGAATTTATGGGAGGATATAATAAATTAATCTTAATTACGTCTGGCAGCCCCGTCAACATACTATACTACATAGTACATGTAAAAAGCTTTTTTACCTTTTTGGTGAATACGTACTGTTTTCTGCCTTTTATTATAATCATGTTTGTCAGCCATGTAATGATGATGGCTGAGTTGGTAGAGATCATCACTAAAAGATGGTAGCGTGTTATTCACCTTTTTGGTGAATTTCATATTGGATTCTACCTTTCTATTGTAATCATGTATCAGACACTAACAAATAAGTGGTAGTGATGGCTGAGGTGGTAGGATCATCGCTGGAAGTTGCCAAGGTTGCTGGATCAACTCCTGGTCGTCGTTGGGTTGTTGTGTTGTCTAAAATTTAATTTTGAGCTGTTGTTTGTCGTCGGTGTTAACAATATGATTAATAATTATAATATAACAACAATAACCCACCCCCCCCCAATGTGTGTCACTCTTCTTTCCCCACTGAATGTGATAAGGAATATTAAACACCTAATGAAAAATAGAAGCTATTTCTCTTTGTCTCCCATCTGTCTACCTACCTTGCCTATCAAACAATGTGTTGTAAAAAAAGTAAGCAAAACTTACTTTTATTTATTATTGTATTTATTCCTTCATTCCATCCTTAACATTTTTTTTATTACAAAAGGAAATAAGCAAAATATCCTTTTTCAAGCTTCTTATTTATGTTTAGGTGTTCAAATGTCAGAAAACCGTTTAATATATAGATATAGCATAGTTATAGCCAAAATCCACTAGTTTTTGGGTTAAAATTGGTTTATAACTAATAAATTAACCAAATAAATCATAATTTTTACAATTATGAAACTAATTTTGGCCATCTGCAGGCATTAAGCCATAATATTATTTATAAATATCAATTTTTTTATTATTTATAAATAATTTCATAGTACATATAATAATAAATTATGAAAATTTATTTACATTTGTACAAATTTCTTAACTTCTCTATGCTTTCTCTTCACTAACACTTACCTGATCTATAAACAAATAAAATCAGTCATGTCTCAAGGTGTTATACCCATATTATTTATAAATATCAAATCTGTTGAAAACTGGTTTGCATTATTTATCAACAAATTAAAAATGAAATACATATATAATAATTTATATATATATATATATATATATATATATATATATATATATATATCATATATAATAAAATTCCTCAACTACAAAACTGCATTTCTTTTTTACCAAACAAGCCATCCGATTAAATTTCACCTTTCTCTTTTCTTAAAACACCCCGAACAAAATCACACGCTCTCTTCTCAAAAGCAAGTTGAAAAGTGCGAAAAAAAAGAAGGACTTTTTCACCTCTCAGCGTAACAAAAATCACACTTGGGTCCGTGAATTTTTATAAATATTTATTTATTTATTTCATTGTTATATTATGAAATTATTTATAAATAATTAAAAAAAAAGATTTAAATAAAAATAACTGTTATTTATAGATTATATTATGGCTTAATGCCTGCAGATGGCCAAAATCAGCTTCATGCTTGTAAAAATTATGATTTCTTGGTTATATTTATTATTTATAAGCCAATTTTAACCTAAACTAGTGGATTTTGGCTATAACTATGCAATATATATTATTAAACAGTTTTCTGACGTTTGTACACCATAAACATAACAGACAAATTTGAAAAAAGGACATTATAAGAAAGGATATTTTAATTTTTTTTCTTTTCATAAAAATTTATTTATCCATTATTAAATAATTATTTTTTTGCTCTTTTATTTTTGTGCATAACAACACCAATGCGCAGGCAGAGACGTGAGAGAAGATAAGATAAACATGTGAAAATCGCTGTTTAAATGCAATATTTTCTAGCACACCTAGAGGAGAAGTGAGAAGAGAGACGACCGACTCTATATATATAGGAGAATTTATTTATTGAAATTATGAACAGTATTATAGCATATCGATGGGGGAGGGCACACTAAATTTTAAACAACGATTTTGATATTTTATTTTAATCACACACTTTTACTGACACAAACTTTTTTGTACACTTTTGTTTTTCTTCTATGACTTCATTTGGGCCCGATCGGGGGTTGAACCGACAATCGTCTCAACTACAGCAATGATCTCTACCACCTCAGCCATGACTATTAGTTGTTACTTAGTGTCTGCTACATGATTATAATAAAAAGGTAGAACCCAATATGAAATTCACCAAAAAGGTGAATAACACGCTACCATCTTTTAGTGATGATCTCTGCCAGTCAGCCATCATCATTACATGGCTGGCAAACATGATTATAATAAAAGGCAGAAAACAATATAAAATTCACCAAAAAGGTGAGTAACACGCCATCATATTTTAGTGATGATCTCTGTCAACTCAGCCGTCATCATTACATGGCTGGCAAACATGATTATAAGAAAGGGTAGAAAACAATACGAATTCACCAAAAAGGTAAAGAAACTTTTTCAATATAATATATGTATAGTAAGTTGACTGGGCTGACAGATGTAAATTCAATTAAATTATCATATCCTCCTATAAATTGTAAAAATTAAAAAGTCGCTAAAAATTGGCCAATAAAAAAGCAAATTTTAATTTTTTTATTTCTTTTATTTAAAAATAAAATTTTTTTTGGTTTAGTTATAAGCTTATTATATACAGTAAAATACGGTTAAGAAGAATTAAAAGGAAATTTAAAATTGAACTGAAATTAAACTAAGATTTTATTAATATTTAAAAAAGTTGTTATTTAAAAAGTTGATATTTTAAAAGTTGTTATTTATTTCCAAATAAGCGTTGTCGTTTATATAGCTGTGTTGTGTATATTTAGGTTGAAGCAAAATGAGTTTTCTCTTCGTTTCTGCTACATAATTTGCCGCAACTAATAGATGACTTCTAAGTACTCAGTCTATTTGACTGGGTAGTTCAAAAGTTGATCGCGTTTATGGAGTTTAGGAGTGAGAAAATGGCTCAATTCAGAAGATGGTTAATAAATTTGCTTTTGAAAGGTACACGGCAGTTGTAGATTTTTCTAGACATATCAGCTGCAAAATAAAATAAAAATGCATTAGTTATAACCGAAAAGTAAGAACGTTTTAAGCTGGGATCACACGATTTACGCAAAGCACCAATTATTGGTGCTGCAAACGCGTGAGGGCTCGTTAGGCCATAATGCGCTAAAACTTATTTTTTTAATGCGCCAATATTTATTGAGTGCTTTTGTGACAAACGAAGTGGGCAATATTGAAATTTTTAAATTCATTTTTGTACCATAAATAAGAAAATTTTAACACACTATAAGCGGGTGCAGGTACTAATTACCGTTTTACAGACTTCCACTTATAAGCGAGTCATTATACGAAAGATTATTTTTCCCTTGTCTCACTTAAAAGTGGCAATTTTAAACGAGTTCTAATAGTACTACGACAAATTGTGGAACCGGTACTAGTCCCGTCCCGATAATAAGTGACAATCTGCGAAAAGGGTGCGGGTACTAGCACCCGCTCATAGTTTATTAATATTCTGCACCAATGAAATAAAAATTGTATCATACTGATGCATTTGCTACTATCGTGCTTTCCCAGCTTTAGTTTTGTTTACTTTATTACCTTAATTTCGAAAAATTTTCATTAGTGCTTCAGAAAGTCCTTTGATACACCAATACCGATATTATAACATATAGTATGATGTGAATAATTATCTAAAAGTAGAAGAAATGTAGAAAAAAAAAATTATTTTAAATGTTTTGAAAGAGAAAAGCTAAACAGATGAGTACTTGAACCAAAAAACTGGCCATAAATTATTCAAAATGTGTGAGTTAAAAGTTTGGTTTTTTATAGTTTTAGGTTTCATTAGGCCAAGGACGAAGTCGGTTTATGATTCCACCTAGTTCTCATACAAACACCATCTCACAATAGCACTTATGTATGCATGTGTATACGTATAAAAAAGTTAGTTTTTAAAAATTATGATTGAATTGATCAAGGTTCAGTTTTATGAAATCAAAAATAATGCTGTAAAGTTTGGTGAAAATTCAGCCACATTTGACTCTAGTCAGACATTAGTATCGTAATGATATTCCACATAAAAATTTTTTATATGAATTCTTATTCACTGAGCAAATACTAACATAAGACCTTTTTAAAAAAGTCACATTTCAAAACATTCATTAAAAAATCATGACATTCATGATATAATTTAAAATATAAAATGTTCAATTAACTCTTGAATGCTTAATTAACTTTTTTTTCACTAAATACAGAAAATAGATGTTGATTAGATCTTTCAAAAAAATTAAAATCAATGTAAAAACTCCATTCGGTTATTCAGCAACAAAATTTCATTTATGTATGTAAACTTCTTAAAACAGAATAATTAATTCTTAAAACAGAATTGTCTGATGTCTAAAAATAGAACAAAGGTGATATTTTATAAAACTCACCAAAAAAAAGTGCTCCCTCTCTCAACTTTTCTCTTGTTTCTAAAAATAGACATGTACAACTGATTTGTGGTGTAAAACATTATTGGGGATTCTGCTTCTTTCTTCACCTTTTAAACCAGGGTTGGCAAAAGGCTGAATTTTTTTTAAATAGAACCCAGCCCAGCGGCGTTGTGTACTATGGGCTGCTAAAGCGGACTGCACTTATTCGTTTAAGCCGTGCTTTATGAGGAAAAAGGCAAAAATAAAAAGACAGATATGATTAAGTTATTCATTTGCATGATAACGCTCGCAAAAGATACCAAACAATTGTTAAAAACCCGTCGTATTCTTCGAACATTGCTACTCATGACTGTTGGATAGAGCTGCAAAACAATCGATAGTATCGATAGTTTTGTTTTTGGCTGATCATGAATAGCTATTTTTCACTATCGATACTATCGTCTAATTCTTAGAGTAAATACGGAGCAAATAATACTAAAAGTAGTTACATTTGCAAACATTTTTTCGACGCAAGTTGTCTGCCGTCTGTAAATTTTTATAGTTACATGGGGACACAGTTTAACAGTTTCTTTTCTTAAACTTAAATAAAGTAAAAGTTTGAATATATCCATACATACGACCAAAGCATGTTGTTCTAAATGTTACGGTGCAGGTATTGTTGAGAAATAATACATTCGAGGACTCCTACCCATAAATCTAGCTTTCATAAGTGCTTTCTTATTGTGCGACTTGAAACAGGAAAATGAGTTAATTTTTGAGGCTTTTTGATGATTTATAGGGATTAGTCTTTGAAGTACGAATTAAAAGTTTATCAAAACTGACTGTTGTTCTACGCTTTATTCTAATAGTCTCTGCAGTTTTCTTTCATTGGATTGAATTAATTACTTTATTTTTGGATTTCACTATATATAAGGATATAAGGATTACTCTTCCATCAAAAAGCTTCAATACATAAAATATTACGACATACTGGAGAAAATAAAGTGTCCTTATTATTTCTTTCAACACTGTATATTCACTATTATTCTTTCCCTTTCACATAAATTTTATATTTTCGGGTAGTAGCACTTAAAAGAATCCGATAGTATCGATAGTTTTTTTTTTTTGCAAAGTATAGAGTGTGCCGACTATCGATAGTTTTACAGCTCTACTGTTGGATGTTTCGATGAATATAATATTTTTTATCATGTCGCCGAACCATTTCTTTTCAAAATATATTTAATCGGCTTCAAAGTTGGATCGCCTCAAAAGACAATAAGTTTTTTTGAAACGTGATTAGGAAATTGGTTCAGAGATGGAGAAAAGATATAAGCAGTGATTTGATACATTTCTAATTTGATTAATTCGTTATTATTTTTTGAGCTAAAGGAAAGACCGAATTTATTTTTACGCCCAATACATAAATTATACGTATTTTTATTGTAAATAAATTACGAAGTACTTTAAAAAACCAACCGAGTTTTTTTAATATAACGCCCAAGAGGGTTAAATGGGTTACACAGTGGGCTGTCAGCCCTGTTTTAAGTCCTTAGTATTATTTTTTTAAGCAAAACAAGTGTGTAAGTCTTTTTTAATTTTTGAATGAATTATTTAAACATAAATATTTAGGATTTTTTCAAAATATTGAAAATAATAAATTCGTTTACCCACAAAAAATATCTATACTTTTTTGACTTAAACTACAAATCTCAACGTAAAGTCTTCCAAACTAATAATACGAATAAAGAGTTTTGTGGCTTACTGCGCTTTTCACTCACTCACTGTTTTAAATTTCTTTTTAGCCTTTTTGGCTAGTATTTGTGATACTCCAAGCTGCGAAATTTTTTTCAAGAACTCCAAAAAGTAGTACACTGTGACTTATGGGATCTATTGTGCCCCTTCAGGTCTATAATTTGTTCAGCAGATCAGCTGACTTCCTAATGAACACCAGCAGATCTGAAACCAAAATGGTGGATTTGTCATCAAGTGAGGCCCTATGTGTACCTAAACATTTCCACCTATCAAGAACCTCACATTCAAACAAACATCTGTGACCGCCATCCTCTTCAAATGCCCTATGTCTACCTAAACATTTCCATCTAAACCTATCAAGAACCTCAGATTCATTCAATATGTGTTCCGCTGTCTCTGATGCTTAAGAGAAGAGTCTACAAACATCTGTGACCGCCATCCTCTTCAAATGCGCTCTTAGTCTACAGTAGCCCCTAAGAAATTTTGTAAGGAGTTTAAAGTTCGGCCTGCCATACTCAAGAACCTCAGAGAGACAACAAAATTGCGAACTGATCGCCGCACTAGAGTGGCGAAGTCCCTTTTGAGCATTTCAGTGTTTCAAGCATATTGAAATCTCCCAATCCTTGATTGGTTTGAGGATGGTAGTAAGTGGTGCTGCACATCAGGGTTCCAGACCGATATAGGGTATCGTGGAACCTTTTCTTTCCAAAGCATCAGCTACTTCATTACCATCTATTCCACAGTGTCGAGATATATAAAACAACTGAACCTTATTTCCAAGGCCTATTAGTTAATAGCACAGCATATGAAGGTGAAGCTTCGCAAAGGGCAACAAAGCCAGGAATGGCACCAAAACAGACTGGTCAAGCAATTAATTCTGAACTCTACTATCAATAAATAATGAGATTTAAACAAAAATTTCAATGAAAACGGTCAGAATCGATCAACTGAAAAATTGAATCATAGCAATCATAATAATTTCAGAGCACACATATTTTTGATAAGCAGAAACTGATAGGGCTTTTCTGGGAAGTTTGGCCCTTGCATCTACAGATTATCATTTGTCTCAATCTCCGCAGGGCTCTTTTTAATGGTGTAAAATTCCTGATAAATTCCAGAGCTGATAAAAGCAACTTGATCAGATTTTTGATCCGAAAACCCAGAAGTTTACCCCAAGAATATTAAAATTTTGTTTAATATTTGGTTTTCAAGAAAGTTGCTCAGCTGTTGGAACAATGTTTTGAGAATACGGCGAATGCAGCATTTAATCGTTTCTAATAGTTATTTTGAAACTTTTGCGAGAAGAGGTCGGGTGTTATCATGCAAAAGAATTACTTAATCATGTCTGCCTTTATATTCCGATAATTTTTTTCATAACGCACGATTCAAACGAAGTAATTGTAGTTTGCTTTTATAACACATGTCTGCCTTTATATTCCGATAATTTTTCTCATAACGCACGATTCAAACGAAGTAATTGTAGTTTGCTTTTATAACACAGTTTTAGCAGCTCATAGTACACATTAACGCCTTGATCCCACCAAGAGTGCAAAATTGCATTATAAATACTAAAACAACGTGATTGCATAAACAAACAAAAAACATTATCGACTTTAACCGAAAATGGAAGCAGTTATAAAACCCAATAAAACCCAGCAGGAAATCCAATAAAACAAGGTGGGTTGGGTTTAAAAAAAAATCCGGCTTTTTGCCAACTTTTCTAATAGGGGCTATCGAGTAGAACAAGGATCTGCTTTTGGAATTTTGGAAACACTTTCAAAATCTCACGTTACGGCTCAACCGGTTTTTCGGATCTTCAAGAATGTATAAGCTGATAACATAGCTGAATAATACCAGATTTTTTTGGATTTGAAGAGAAGAAAAGCAGACATTTCAAATGATATATGCATACATATGTGTATCTCTATGCATAATAAAAAAATAGCATAATAAGGTGAGGACTCGCACACGGTGGCAAAACTAGGATTGTCATCAAAAGAGCTAAAGTTGTGTGTCTGGTTGTTTTGGAAGGGAATTGTATATAACAAGCTTCTAAAACCTGGCCAAACGATTGATATTGAAATTTCAACGAGAAATTCAATTAAAACAACCAGAACTGATCAACTGAAAAGTTTTTTGTGATCCATCACGCTAATGCCAGAGCACACACATTTTTAATAAACTGGCAGAAACTGATAGAGTTTGATTGGTAAGTCCAATCATTGCATCTTAGGGCTATTATTTATTTCGATTTACGCAAGGCTGTTTTAAATGCTACAAATAAGAATTCTATAGAGACCTGTAAACACAATTTTTTCGCTCCGAACTTTTTCAAAAATGTTGATTATTACGTGGCTAATTCAACGGCTTATTTCTTTTGCTGCTCATACCGTGAACTTGGCCTTAAATCAACATCAATGCGGAGTAATGAGACAAGCCACAATATTTGTCAAAATTAAAATCCCATGGTCTCGCCTGCCAGCTTTTAAGATATTTTTAAAACTTTTTATTTTAAGGTTATTTTATTTTTACCGAAGCTCTGAGTTCGAGTCCCCGTTTATTTGTATAATTAAACAATTGTCTTTTCCATTCAATTTCGCCTTGATATCAAAATTTATTGCTTTTTATTTTGGCAAAAACTTTGTTTATCATTCATTGTAAAGGGTCTGCCAAATAAATTTTTTTTTTTGAAAATGCTATAAAAAAAACTACTGAATATTTTCTCAAATTTCTTTTTTTTATTTGAAAGTACAATCCTTCCGGTTAATAATGACAAATAATTTCATTCAAATGGCTGCCTCGGCTGGTCATGCAGTAGCCTAGACGATCGGTCCAATTTTTAAGCATATTATGGATTGTGTGCAGTTGTATTTCACCAATGGCTTCACGAATATTGTCCCTTAAAGCGTCAATTGTCTCTGGCTTGTTGGCGTAACACTTATCTTTGATGGCACCCCACAAATAATAGTCCAACGGTGTCCAATCGCAGCTCCAAGGTGGCACAAAACATCGAGTGTAGCTTCGGCTGTGTGGCACGTAGCGCCGTCCTGTTGAAACCGAATGTTGCTAATATCCTCCTCTTCAATTTTTGTGAACAAAAATTCGTTCAACATGGACCGATAACGATCGCCATTGACTGTAACGGCCACTTCTTGCTCATTTTCGAAGAAAAATGTCCCAATTATGCCTCTGGGTCAAAATCCGCACCAAACAGTGACTCGTCTTGGGTGTATCGGCTTTTCAATGCATGCGTGCGGGTTTTCTGTGCCCCAAATGCGACAATTTTGCTTGTTTACATACCCGCCAAGATCAAAATGAGCTTCATCTGAAAAGATAATTTTTTTTTGGCAAAATAGGCATCTTCTGTAAGTCGATCGCAGGCCTAGATACCCAGCGTTGTTCAAGCGTATACACAATCATATTCGTTCAGCGGAAGGATAAAACTAATTATCTGTCAAATCAGACATGAGCTAAGTGTTACCATTCACGAAATAAGCACCAGTTGAAAAAAAACGTTAGATGGCGGACCCGTTATATTTTGTTTATTAAAGTTTATTTAGAGACATATTTTGTATTGCATATGTTAAGGATTTTTTAAAACATAAAACAATTTCTAATATTGTAGAAAAAAGCATATTTTTATATGCTTGAAATTGCCTAAACATTTACAAGGGTTATTTTGTATGCATAGCCTAAAAATACACTAATATAAGGTCCATTTTAAGGGATTTTTTACATATGCTTGGGAATGCTTTCAGATTTTATTTGCTGTAGCTTATCATTTTTTGGAATACTTTTTTTCACCTATTTTAAGCCCTATGTTATATGTTATGATAACTTAAAACAGGCCGTTACTTTTTAATACTTTTAATTTTGTACGTTTCAACAGACATTTATTAGATTATGTTTTAATGTCTTAAGATTTTTTAAAATTAATATTGCCGTTTTTGAGCAAATGTTTATGCCTAAGATGCCTAAATACAGGCAACTTTTATTTTTCAACTTCTTGTTCAAAATATTTTTTGCATGATTTTGTTTGTTTTTGATATTGCTTTAAATTATTTTGCTTAATTTTCGATATTCTTGATAGCATATGTAAAACTTAAACAAAAATTATTTTTATTTTTACTGCTATTTTTTTTAAAGGATTACATGTATTTTTTTGTTATTTAACATATGGAAGTATACTTTAAGGCGCTACCATAGTCTTTATTATTAAAACATTAAGAAGTAAATTTTATTTATATTATATATTCCTTTCTATGTTTGTACAGTAGTGGACATTGAGTTAGCACATATCATGTGTGCTGCATTGAAAAACATATATTTTTCCAGGCATCGAAATTGAACAAAGTGTTTACCTACAAATGTTGACTATGGTGTGCTTAGTATATTGAGTAACTTTTTTTTTTCTTTAGCGAGTTTTATTTCTATGTTTAATTTATTTAAAAATATACGAGTAGGTAATCAGCACTGGACGGCAATTTACCACATTTTATCAATTTCGATTTTCTTCAAAAATTTTATGTTTAAAATCTTAAATTGGCCAATTTTTTTAATATTTAATTTCAAAAGTTTTAATAAAGAGAAGTAGGCTCAGGTAAATGGTGCACAAAGGCATAGTGTAAAGTTATTTGTCAAATAAGCTCAAGTAGAATCATTGTTTGCGACATTCCATTCCTATTAAACTGCTACAAAAAGATGGTGTTCATTCGGCTAGATTGGCAAGATTGAGGAATAAAAAAATCACGGTTGTTTAGATAGTTTCTGAAATCGGGGTCTAGTACTGATTTTGCTGGGGTTAATCATTACTGTTATACTGACTTTGTTACTGACCCAAAGTCCTTTTATGACTTCGTTCGTGTTAAATGTAGACGTTTTCTACTGAAATGTTCTACGTGGAAGACGCGTCTTCTGATTATCGTAACATTTCGGATATGTTCGCTGATTTCTTCTAGTCTACGTATACGCAATTTGACTCCGTCTTAGGTTCGGGAGAAAATTTTTCGTATCCCTATTCTGTAGAAAGTGTTTCAATTTCTAATATTTATGAATTTAGCGTTTGAGTCTATTTTTGAGTCTTTGTCTGTGCTGAAATTGACGCAATTGCCAGGGCCTGATGGAATTCCTGCTTGTGTATTGAGGAACTGTGCCGTCGTTTTGGGCGGTCCTTTGACATTTATCTTTAACAAGTTTTTGAAGACAAGTCACTTTTCTCTTCTTTGGAATGGGTCATTTATTCTTTCTTTGTATAAACCCGGTAGTAGATCGAATATTTCAAATTATAGGGGAATTGTTAAGCTCAGTGCTATTCCTAAGTTAATGGAGAAGTTGGTTACTTATTATCTCTCTTTACGGACGAGATCTATAATTTCACCCTTTCAACTACAAAGGTATTTAGGGGCTTTGTCGCTACGAGTTGATCATAAAATATTGTTTCATAAATTGGCATTGATTGGTATTCCTGATAAGACTGCTTTGTTGGATAGACTCTTACCTTTCTTTGAGAACTCAGAGAGTTTTGTTTCTTTTGGAGTTCCACAGGGTAGCCATTTGATTCCGCTTTTGTTCTTGTTGTTTCTTAATTACCTTCCTGGGGTATTTTCTGACTTTAGTGTTCTTATGCATGCTGATGATGTTAAATTATTTTATACTTCTTATGATGTTTTTGGTCAGTCTGTTTGCAACGGAGTATTGATGTCTTCGCTGATTGGTGCAAAATTAATTTAATGGATCTCAACCTTCGAAAATGTATGCATATGGTTTTTTTCCGCAGGAATGTATTTCCGTTCGAGTATAAAATTAATTTTTGTCCGTTGGAAACCGTTACTATCTTTCTTGATATAGGCGTGTTGTTGGATAGGAACCTACCATTTATTAATCATATTAGTGTAATGACTAGTAAGGCTCGGTCTGTTATGGGTTTTGTAAAAAGATGGTCTAAGGAATTCACTGACCTTTATATTACAATTGAGTTATACATATCGCTCGTTAGGCCGATTTTGGAGTATGTCTCGGTTGTCTAGAATTCTTATTATCAGGTTAATATTGATTCAATTGAGTCCATGCAGAGGCAGTTTTTATTATATTGTTTACGTGGCTTAGGGTGGAATTATGTTGATGGTTTTCTTTAGTATTGCGTTAGATAGGGCCTAATAAAACTTCCTACATTGGAGCGTAGGACAACAGTTTTGGGTATTTGTTTTGTTTGCAACCTTATTGCGGATGATATTGATTCAGAGTTCTTACTTCTGAACTTCAATTTTAACATCCACGTTAGATTTTCTCGGCACTATCGTCCTCTGGCATTAGAATTCTTCAGTACAAATTATGCGAGTTCGTTTCTTTTTCGTAGACTGTGTAATGACTACAATTTGTATTACGAGTTTATTGATTTTAACTTCGACGTCGATAGTATTAAACGTAGTTTGCTTACTGACATTAATTTGTCATGTCTATTCTGTCATGTCTATTTCTGTTAGCTCTAAGTATGTATGTATATTAATTGTATTTCTGTTCACCTTCTGATTAAGTTCTGTAGCTGATCTATGTTCTCGTCGCTATAGTTCGGACTGTAGTGTGTACGTGTCTCTTCGCTATGGAGATGAGCCCTCCGCGGTCAGGTGAGAGCTCGTAAGTGAGTGGTGGGATCGTTCGTTGAAAAAAAGGATTGAAACGAATAAAATTAAATTAACTTTATGCTACGTATTCCTTGGACCACGATTGATACATTAGGACACAGAAATTATCAAAATAAAAAATATGTAAACAAAAATTTGATTCTAAGAAGTACACATGCATAGGTAATGTGCTAACCCAATGTCCACCACTGTACATATATAAATTCATGTTAAATGAAGACAAGCATGTGTCGTCTGCAGTTGTAGACAGTATTTCTGACAATATTAAATTTCGAAGGAAATTAAAAGAAATAGCATAGGGTTGCCATATAAAAAGATTTTTTTTTAAATATGACTTTTTCACTTAAAAACTTAAGGAATATAAGCTGTTGTCTTCGCAATAAAAAATAGTTTTTTTCTAAAAATAAAAATGTGGCAACTCTGTTGTTGTAAATATTTAAGCATTTCATTTTTACAAACTTATATATATTTATTTTTTTAAGAAATTATTAAAAATCTTGCGTTTTTGTCTTGTATTATTCTTTATTTGCAGCATGTGTGTCATTTATTTTTATTATACGCCAATAACAGCAGCGGCAACAGCAACATAGAGGGCAAAACTGGTCTCAAAGAACGCTTAAGAATAACACAGAAAATAACAAAATATGTCGATAACATGTTTAAGAAATATTTAAGAAAATTTCTCACGTTTTCACTATAATTACGAATCAAAATACGTGACCTGAGTAACAAACAAACAAATAAAAGAAATAAATTTCAGCACAAATACTCGTACTTGCATGGAAATGTAACCAAATGTTGATGATGATGATGATGATGATGATGATGAGAATTAACAACTTTAATAGCAGCATCAGCAGCAGTTGTAGTAAAAAATTATAGCCTATATTTAGGCATAAACGTTAATACAAATGCTCAACATACTCATAAGTAACATAAGTAGCAATACAAATTTTGTGGAAATCTTAAGAATTTATGTAACACTTTGTTATTAAATAAACAAATAAATATTATGCCTTTAAATAGGCTACAAAAAATTCTTTTTTTGGCTTATTAATATCACCTAAATATAGACTATTAATATTTTTATATACAGATTTTTATGCACATATATTAACTAAACAACATTAAAATTCATGTTTGTAATTTGGGTTTCAAGAGGAAGTTTGTTTTGATTAATGAGTTTCTAATAGAAGGATAGGAACTAAGCAAAGGAGGTCAAAATTCAAATCACACTTAAACACGACATTATATTTAAAGTGTTTGTTATGTATATGAGAGTAAATATTATTATTTTTATTCAAATAGATTTATTATGAGGGCCACTCATAATTACCATATCAAAGGCATTGTTCAATATTTTAAATCTGGTTCAGATATTCTGTAGAGATTAGCGGCTCTAGAATTAAGGACTACTTATTTATAGAGGTTGCATTGCTACGTAGATTCTGGTTTAGTTGTTATCTTAATATCGACTGTGGGATAACAAAACGTTAATTTGGACCGTTTTTCACGACCAATGTACGGGACAGATCAAAATGAAATGGTCAGTAGCTTTCTGAGACCATTATGACCTAATCTCAAGATCGAAAACCATATATTATATGATATATCATCGTAGCCAGTTTTCTTTTAAAACATTCTTAAAACGAGTGTATTTCTATAAAAAAGTTTATTAGTGCCTCTATAGAGTAGCCTAATTTAGTAAGTAAGGGGGTTCTTTCGTCCTTGCTATGGAAGATGGCTTTAGAAGGTTTGTTGGATGATTTTTAATAATGTGGTTTAGGGTATCTGATTGATGAACTGGCCAGCTTAGCACCGGTATCGATCCGCTTAGCCTCTCATGGAGGTGTAATCAGTTCCTTTAGTTTATTAGGAATGATGCTTGTCTCTCGGTCTAGGCGTCAACCACCATAAAATGGAGTTGATGCTCTTTACCAGACGATATAAGATACCTGTATTTAATATGCCGAGACTTGGTGACCTTCAACTCTCTAGCCACAAAGGTGAAGTATCTAGGGTATATTCTTAAGACAAAGCTCATCTGGAGGGAGAACATAATGGATAGTTTGAAAAAGATGATCATAGCGCTGTACACCAGTAAGATGGCCGTAGGTAAGATACGGGGACTCATGCCTGCCATCATCTACTGGCTCCAACAGGCCGCAGTTGAACCCACTCTTCTTTACGATGCTCATATTTGGTAAGTATTAATGTCATCGTAAGATGCTGTCCTGAACACCAGTGCACTCCGTTCCACTCCAACCAAAGCCTTATTTGGTATACTTAACTGGCTTTCCACCGATCTTCTTCTGAAGTAGAGAGTAGCTTGTGGTTTTGTCTGGATTTTAATCACACTGTGGTTATTGGGGACCACAGACATCTTCGGTTCCATTACATAGTCTCTCATAACTTTCTCAATACAAGATTTGACTTTAATATACCCACGAGAGAATTCAGGTGTGATGGATAGGAACTTACTCAAAATGCCCTTGAGGTCTATACTGATGGCTCTAAGATGAGATGTGGAATGAAGAATTTTGGCACTCAGCTGTCTTAGTGTGTTTCTGGCGGAGGTCATGGCCATACTGAGAACCGTACATTGCTTGTTGATCAGGCTGCGATTAGATCTCTCGCAAACGTTATCTCGATGTCTATCATAGTCAATGAATGTCGCAGGTTTCTCATGGAAATCTCATCCTAATCGAAGGTGACTCTCATTTGGGTTACGGGAAGCAGGGATATTGTATGGCGATGCTCAATCTCGTAGGCAGCATAAGAGCACGTGCGGTATTGCCAGGCTATGCTAGACGACCGAGCGAGAGGAGGACTAAATGTCTTTTTTCCTAAGTCACATGACCACACATCGCATAATTATAGTGCTCACGGGTCACTGTCTAATGGGGCGGCATGCCGATAGACTCAGCATTCTCTCAAATGATTTTTGCAGGAGGTGTTGTTCCGAGGAGAAGGAAGTGAGTTTCCTACACCTTATGTGTTAGTGTCCAGCCCTTGTCACCAGACGACAGAAGTTTTCGACCTTCTATTTCTTGCCATCCTTGACTGAACTCTCTAAACTTAAGGTCACCGCAAATGCGAAATTAATTTTGAAGTCAAAGTGGTTTCCTAAGGAGACTGTTTACACTCCGGCTTAGCGTTGTGCTCGTAGCATTACAATGGGCCTAAGTTGGACTCCTTCCCGCTATATAATATCAATGAAACAGGTGAAGTCGGACTTTATGACATTAATGTTTAAATATTATTTCGGCCATGTGGCCGTCATGACTAAACGGTATAAAACGCAATCTGGAACACCCATTTTCACAAACTTTTGACAGTATGTGCGGCCGTATTTCGCCAATTACTCTTCGAATGTAGATTTGCAAGTGACAAGCGATTTAACATAACACCAAAGAAAATAATCCAATGGGGTAAGTCACTCCCAAATAAATTGGACCATTACGTGAAGTTACTCTTTCATTAAAAGCTTCTTTGACTAAATCAATTGTAGCGCACGCCGTGGGGCATGCGGATCCGCCTCCTTGGAACCACATCAACTAATTGAGGTACAAAAAAATTCTAATCATGTCCCCATACCGTTCACCATTGACAATAATATTCTGAGCGTTTTTGAAGTAATATTAACCAATGACTCCGCCAGTCCATAAAGCTTATTAAAAAGTAACTTTCTGTAGATGTAATAGTGTTTTGACATAAACTAGTGAATTATTCTCACACCAAATGCGACAATTTTGCTTATTTAACATACGTACTCATTAAAACAGAAATGAGCTTCATCTGAGAACAAAATTTTGAATGGAAATTCCATTAAAAAATTTCAGCAGTTACCGAGAGATTCTCTGGTGTAAGTCTATCCGTAGCGATATGCGAAAGCAAACTAAGCAAAAAGCAGTTATCAGCTGTTAAATCGGTTGTCAAATAAAGCAGTGTTGCCAACTCTAAGATATGAACCATAAAAAACACCCGTGATTGCAAACCACAATGCATTGTAAGAAAATCTGTCAGGAGTTTTAAGTCCGGCCTTCAAATCTTAAGCAACTTGTTTCGATTAAAGCTTGTGGATTATTCTCACGTCAGATGCGATAATTCTGCTTATTTAAGTACCCATTTCACCAAAAATAAGCTTTATCGGAGAACAAAATTCAATTAAACAATTTCAAAAATTTTCAAGCGTTGCTCTAGTGTAAATCTATCCATAATGAAATGCCAAACCAAACTAAACAAAAAACAACTATCAGCTGTTAAGTCGGTTGTCGAATAATGCAATGTGGCCAACTCAAAGTTTTGAGTCTCTAAAAAAAGACATTAGATATTTAGTATAGAATACATGATTGGGAGCTTTTGTTTAGACGTGTATTACGTTGAATACGATTATTTAATTGATAAGGAACTGAGCAGATTCAGTTTTTCTGAACCACTAAGTGAAGCACGGCTGCTACTTGTATATCTAGATTTTAGGCCTAAATTGCAACGTCTTTTTAAAGGCGATTCTCCACTAAGAACTCCGATGATTTTATCCTACAAGTGGATCTTTTATTTTGATCTACAGAACGTCCCCTTGTGGGAAGCAAAACAAATTGTTGGCTATTGTTCTTTCTAGTTTAGACCTTAATATAACCTATACCTTGTATAGTAAAAGTTTTAAACGGGTAAGTAAGGGTTTAATGACATAAAGAGCACATTTTTATTTAATGAAAGCTTTGACTGTTCAACTGCATCTTATATAGAGGCCACAGGTTAAAATTTTTCTAAAATAATAAATAAATTTTTCTATTTTTTACATTTTTTTGAACTAGACTGTCTTCAATATTTTTAAAGACTTTTGTTTACTACAAGTCCACATATCACTTCCCATTTAGTCCCAAAACTAATATTACACCCCGTCCCCATGCAATTCATTATTATTTTAATTTGCGTTTTATTTAATTTATTTTATTTGGGGACCCCCAATAACAAAGAAGACTTTATAGTGTTTTTGACAAAGGCTTCCTGTAATTAAACTCAAACGGAAAACTGCATAACAAAAAAAGGGGCGCATTTACGACAGGAAACTTGTGTGTCCAGAAATAAAGCCACAAAATATAAATTCCAAATGAAAGAAAAACAGCCAATGAATAGAAGCACTCGTGCGTAGTCTAGAAATGACAAAACAATACTACAAAAAGTGAAAAAAAGTGAGGAGAATAGAAAATAATGTAAACGAGGGTGGTTAAAAATTTACATTATAATACTTAAAACGGAGAGGCATAAAGATTTAATATTAAGGAATAAGAACAACTTTCTAAGACACCTAATATTAAGAATTATATAAGATAAATGTGTGAGAATTACATACATATGTATATACGAGGGTGGTTGAAAATTTTCCAGAGATTTTTAAAATATGAAAAAATAGACCTTCGGAGCTAAAATAGTCCTTTACTATGTGAATTCTATAAATAAAGGGACTAAATAGATACCATCTTGATCAAAAAGTTTTCGTAATAACCCCCGTGTGGGGATCCCTTCGTTCCGATTTGAGATTTTTTTTTTCTTAAGTTGATACATCTGTTTTTAATATTCCCGTCAAATCTAAGCGTCATAGCTTGACATTAGCATTTTTTATATTCGGTTTTCGGTATGTTCATCATTGCTGCCTACGATTTTACCATTATTTCCTCTCGGCTGCTGAAACGCGTTCCCCTTAATGGTTTTTTAATTCGATTGAACAAAAATAAATCATATGGAGCCAAATCAGATGAATTTGGTGGCTGTTGGATGGTATTTTGCATAAATGCAAAAGGAAATGGAATTTAAGAACCAAAACAGGCTATTAATATGTAAATGATAAAAAAGATTGTAAAAATTGACATACGCGGGTAGTTACAAAAATTTATAGATAAAATTTGATATGAACAGAATATGAAAACCGAAAACGGCCTTTAGGATTAAAAGAATAAAATAAAATGATTTTAAAAGTATAAAAAAATAATGAAAAGATAAATGAGGGTGGTTACAAACTGTCTGGCGGAATTTCAAAGAAATAAGTTAGTTAGTTAGTTAGTTAGTTACAACGTGTAACCACCGAACGAGCTCACTTTGGTTTAATAATAATCCTACTGTGTTGCCATTAGTAGGCAAAACATTCGGACACTGACACAAGAAATGCTCGACAGTCTCCTCCTTTTACCCATCCTGACAAACCTTACAGTAATTATGGAGAGGTAGATCCAGTCTTCTAGCATGCGTACCAGCCACACAGTAGTACTCAGTGAGAAAAACCAACAGGATTCGCAGCCTATGTCACCGCATCCCCATTATAGACTCCAAACGATCGTATAGTGGCCAGATTTGTCTTCATACAAAGCACGTTCATTTTCCCACCGTACACAAGTACCCAGTCCTGTCCAACGTGTAGCGTATAACCAGAGGAAGAGGAAAGAAGCATCCTAACTAGTTGGTCAATCTTCTCGTGGCAGTGTGTTTCTAGGAGAGAGCCTGCACTCGCTAGTTAGTGTTCCGCACAATTCTCCTGAGTGTCAGAGTGATAATTTACCCAGATAATAATTAGGTCTGCATATCTCGAATAATAGTTTCGAGATGTCCGGCTTTCACAAACCAGTCACAATGTCGAGTAGATACGGGAGAGCGCCCTCATCATAGTCCCACTGCTTGTACAGATTCTGATATCAACATCAAATACCCATCAAATACATCAACCAGTCGAGACCTTTACCTATAAGAGAATGCAATGGTCCAGAAGTTTATAGGAATAAAGTAATAGCTACGAACCCTTACGATGATTTCCAACCGTTCGTCTATACCCCAACAGGACCGGGTGCAATTGCAGACTCTCTTTTATAGAAGGAATACGAGAACAAACAGAATACGATAACCATAAAAGGCCTTTACTGTAAAAGTATCAAAGATAATAACGATTGAGATAATAAAATGCATATACGAGGGTGCTAAAAAACAGTGGGGTGAAATTTTCAAGAAGGAAAAAATTTTAAATCCAAAACATGTTTCTGCTATGGGAATAATAAAATTAATTTTAAAAATATTTACACGAGGGTGGTTATAAAATTTTAAGGTAAAATTTTATAGAAGATATACAAGAACAAAGAGAATACGAAAACTGTGAAAAGCCTTTACTGTAATTGATGATAATAATTTAAAAATTACAAGAAAGTGGCTAAAAGAGATATACGAGGGTGTTTAAAAACAGCCAGGCAAAGTTTTAAAGCAGTAAGTTAAAAAGGAATAAAAACCAAAAGCTAAAACAGACTTTTGCTATGTTAATATGTAATATACATTAAAAATTTTTATAAAAATATACGAGGGTGGTTACAAAAATTTAGGAAATTATTAAAGTAAAATATCAGGAATAAATTTGAATCTTAAAGGCAAAATAGACTTTAGCTGAAAAATATTATTTAAAAAATTTTCCGAAGAATTATATGAGAGGTTATCTAAGAAATTGAATTGAAAATTAACGAATGTAGTTGTAATATGTATATTCGGTTTAAAACTTTGCAGAAATCAATCACAAATAGACTTAGGAAACCTAAAATGGCCGTGTCTGTATAAATAACTTTATAAAGTTTAAATATTAGATACACTACGGGGGTGATTAAAAAGTGAAGTGCAAAACGTTAGAGTTGAAATACGACAAAGAAATAGAATTTAAAAGCAAAACAGAACCTTACCTTCAAAATAAATTTAAAAAAATAACAGAATTAATATATGAAGTTGAAGGTAGAAAACAAGTATAGAATAAATATACGAGGTTTGTTAAAAATAAAACATGAAAAAGTTTTTTAGCAGATAGTTAAAGATAAATGTAAATTAGGATTCAAAATATTCCTTAATTATGTAAATAAAGAAAAAGGATGTATAAGCTGCATATATACATATACTTACCCTCGTAAGTATAGAATTTAAAAACAGAAAATTGAGAAAAACTATAAAGACAGAAGAAAATAAAGGCTTTTATTATGAGGATAATATAAAAAAAATGGATATACGAGGGTGGTTATAAACTCTGTAGAACAGTCCTACAAAACAAAGTCAAAAAGAAATAAAAATTGAAAGAAAATCTAGGATTTTTAAAATGAAAATAATAATTTCCTGCCAAAAATTTGTACAGCGACCCTCGTTTTTTATGTACATCAAATTAAAAGCTAAATTTTTAAAGGTCTTCCTTTAAAAAAAACTAAAATGTATTGACAATAATGATTGTACTCATGATGAGGCAAATAAGTCAATAGGGAAGGAAGCTGATGAATACTTTAATTTGCTGCAGCATAATTCTGAAACGTGTTGGAATTAAGACTTTTCAGATGGTACGTGTTAGACGGAAGGCGGGTGGTTATATTTCTATAAAAGCTTATTATTATTAAAACGACCCCTTTTCCTTTGTACGCAACAAAATACTACAACCACATTATAATAAAACCAATACAAACATAAATACTTCCACAGACATAATATATGTCAAATTGTAATTGACATGCTGTGACAGTTACTCAGACAACTTTTTCAGCATGTCTGCTATGTAGAGTGCGAGCGCAACAACAACAATAAAAAAATTAACAGAAGTTTTACAATCATCCCCACCGAATTTCAAATATTGTATTGTTTGTTTTGTTTGTGTGTGTGTATGTATTTGCTAAAGTTTGACAATTTACCTTAAAAGTATGCTTTACATAAATATTTGTTGTGTCTGCCTAAAGTAAACAATGTTTTACCAATGCCGTCTCAATAGTTGTTGTTGTTGTTGTTTGATGACCATGAAAAACCTGTAATATTTAAATGTTGGCTTTTTGTGTTGCATAAACAAAATTGTTAATATTTGCTATGCATGTGTTGCATATTTATAGGCTGCGACAAAAACTTTGAACTTTGTTGAAAGGCTTTAAAAATATTTCAAATTTAAAATGAATGAAATTAAATGAAATTTCTCTAAAACCTAAATGGTATTTAGAATGTAAAACGCACTTCGACTAACTTTGAATCTGAAATATTTTCTTTAAAACTGATTTTAAAGCTTAAAAATTTGAGCATATATTTCGAATCGAATTACATGATGCAGATATGGTTATTCAATGTTTCTCGAGAGAACAGCAATAATAGCGATACTAAGCTTCTACTGCACCATTGGCTAAAATTGGGTGATTTTTTTTAGCAACTTTCTCTTTAGTAGGACAACTATTTTCGTGTAACACCCTGAGAAATATGTAGCTGAGGTTCATGTACCTCTCGCAAATTTAGATCATTGCACAATTTCTGCCTCATTCTCGTTCTCCGCTCTTCGTGAGGTTACCTGCACGGCTATGGAACGTTCTATTTTTAATTACGAGACTGCTCGTTGTGCTGAGCTTAACGACTTCTTTAGGCACTTTAATTGGAAACTTTGTTTTCTAGATTCAAGCGTCGATGCCATGGCAGAAATGGTAGTGAATAAAATAAGGCTGGGGATGGATATTTTTATTCCATCCAAAAATCTTTCGATTAAACCTAGAAACAAATCTTGGTTTAATCTGATGTGTAAAAGAGCAGTCAGATCCAGAAACGAAGCATTCAGGAATTACCGCTATAATAAATGTGCCCATATTGATTTGCGCCGCAAACAGGCGAGATCTTCATGTGCCGCAGTACTTAGAAGCGAAAAAGCTCTAAGCTCTTCCGCGGAGAAGTAAAAACTTTTGGTGACTCGTTAAAAGACTAAGGAATAGCGCTAGTTCGGTTGCTGTCCTTATAAAGAATGAACAAACATTCACGAACCCGGTTGTAAAGGCAAACCTTTTGGCTGAAATGTTTGCAAGTAAATCTCACTTGCCGGAGAGCGTTCAACCACTGCCCGAACTTGAAAGAGCAACTATGCCTAGTATATTCTTTCGAGCCCGTGTTGTAAAAAAGAGTCCTTGCAAATCTCAACGTTAAAAACTCTTCTGGGCCGGATGGCATACCAGCACTGGTCCTGAAGCAGTGCTCTTCGACGCTTGTGCGTCCATTAACTCACCTTTTCAATGCGTTATATCACGCCGGTATTTCATTTTGCTGGAAGGTTGCTAATCTAACTCTAATCCCCAAACATGGCGAAGCTAGTAACCCTGAGAACTACCGTCCATTAGCAGTTTGTTCCGAACTCTCCAATGTTATGGAGAGTATGATTAATCAGTATGGATTATATTGAAATCGCCTAAATATAATCAGACTCTTTCAATAAAACACAGCCTTCGGAATAAATCTAGAAGTTAACTAAATCAGACAATGCGAAGCATATTCCTTAAATCTTGGGTGTGTTTGAGTAGAAATTTACTCTTATTTTGCATAAAAACTCGTTTCGTTTGAAACCTCATTTTCATTATTTCATAGCGACAGCAGATCTGCTGCATTTTCAATGAACACCAGCAGATCTCACATCATAATTGTGAGACTTAAGCATTTCCATCAAAATCTATCAAGAACGTGAAAACAATTTCTAGTTAAATCTGTTCAGTTTTCACAAAATTCTGACCGGGAATTTTAAATTGTTTTTGCGTTCGCCATTCTGTACAATCTTCAATCTTTTTTTGTTCATGGGAAAAATTTCAATTGAAAGTTTTGTTAACCTTTGTGTTCCGCTGTCTTTGATGCCTGTGAACGCAGTCTGCACACATCTGTGAGGAGTTTTAAGACCCACATAGCATAATTGAGCAACTCAGAACGACGCCCAAATTGCAGACTGATCGCCGACCTTGAGCATCTGGCAATTTCTCTTGATTAGTTTGAGGATGGTAGTTAATGGTGCTGCACATCACTGAAGCTGTTTTCTAAATATCTGTTTCGTTCTGTAAGAAGTTTCTCTTTTTCCTAATGTAAAAGCAGAAACTAGGCAATCGTTATAATATAACTAAGCTGTTCTAATACTTAGAGTGCTACAGAATAATTCACTTTCTGATTAAAGAATCCTATTGGAACTGAGATATAACTCTACGAGGCTAATTTCCTAATAATTTGTTGTTTTCTTTTGAAAATTCCTTTAAATCCTTGATTGCAAAAAATTACATCTTTGACAACCTTTCTCGTAAAGGTACAGGCTATTTGGACTGAAAGGAAGTAACAAGATGCCAAATTTCCTGTAAGAAAACTCATTTACTCTCGTTGCATACCATCTCGAGGCCATTTTCGTAGCAATCACACTTTTCCATTAACAATTTCCCATTTAAAACTTCCCAGAAATTTGTAAAAGCCTGCACATGTAAAGTCCTTGCAAATTGTCTATTAAATTAAAATATTTCTTTATTACGACTTTATGAGTAAAAAGAAAAATTCGAAACAATTGAAAAGCAGCGAACCCTTAAAATTTTAACAATATAAAGCACAAGAATAGAAAAGCCCAAAATAGCAGACAACATTCATATAGAGAGATAGAGAGAGTGAGAGAGAGAGTCAGTCTATAAATACGATTTACTTCTCAAATAACTTCCTGTTCAATGAGCAATTTTGTGTAATAGAGATACAATTCTTCTAACAGCCTTTTATCCTTTTGTAAGGACTAACAATAATAACAATAGAAAAAGGACATGCACACACACACACCTTAACAAATGAGATACGCAACATACTCTTTCAAATATAAGCTGGTATAAAATCTCAAGTGGAATTAGAGAGTTCAGGAGAGAGAAAGAGAAAAGGAAGTTATTTCAACAAAAAGCCTAATGGCTGAATAACACAAAAGACAACGCTTTGATATATGAAATGAATATGGCTAAAATTATTAACAGTAGGGTGGTTCAGATTTCGTGAGTGGTGGTTCAATTTTCTACTTTATAAGATATGTTCCACTAGAAAGGGGGAAATAAAGACCAGGGCCAAGAAAGCTACTCTATTTAAAATAATGACTTATTTAGATTATATAAAGGTGCCCCAAAATTAACCCAAGATTTGAATTAAATAAAGGGTCTGCCATCTAACGTTTTTTTTTCAACTAGTGCTTATTTCGTAAATGGTAACACTTATCTCATGTCTGATTTGACAGATAATTAGTTTTATCCTTCCGCTGAACTAATATGGTTGTGTATACGCTTGAACAACGCTGGGAATCTGGGCCTGCGATCGATGCCAAAAAAATCATCTTTGCAGATGAAGTCCTTTTTGATCTTGGCGGGTATGTAAACAAGCAAAATTGTCGTATTTGGGGCACAGAAAACCCGCACGCATGCATTGAAATGCCGATATAACCAAGACGAGTCACTGTTTGGTACGGATTTTGGTCCAGAGGCATAATTGGGCCACTTTTCTTCAAAAATGAGCAAGGAATAGCAGTTACAGTCAATGGCGATCGTTATCGGTCCATGTTGAACGAATTTATGTTCACAAAAATTGAAGAGGAGGATATTAGCAACATTTGGTTTCAACAGGACGGCGCTACGTGCCACACAGCCGAAGCTACACTCGATGTATTGCGCCCTGTTTTTGAAGATCGCATTATCAGCCGCAGAGCTGATGTCGTTTGGCCACCTCGGAGCTGCGATTTGACACCATTGGACTATTATTTGTGGGGTGCCGTCAAAGATAAGTTTATGCCAACAAGCCAGAGACAATTGACGCTTTAAAGGACACTATTCGTGTAGTCATGGGTGAAATACAGCTGCACACAATCGATAATGTGCTTAAAAATTGGACCAATCGTGTAGGCTACTGCATGGCCAGTCGAGGCAGCCATTTTAATGAAATTATTTTCCATTATTAACCGGAAGGATTGTACTTTCAAATAAAAGAAGAAATTTGAGAAAATATTCAGTAGTTTTATTTTTATAGCATTTTCGAAAAAAAAATTTATTTGGCGGACCCTATAGTTATCGAGCTTTTCACTACCCTCAGTCTGAAGATCTGTGAAGACCTCTGCCCATTAGTGGTAAGCTTTACTTTATCATTGTAATTTTTTCCCACTAGGTGGCGTATTTTCTTGATAATTCGTCTGATATTTGTCGGCATCGCCAGAGGTATGCGGGACGATCAGAGGAGCTTCTTTATTTTTTAGATGGAGTTGTCTGGAGGGAAATTCAAGCCTCTTTATTAAAGCCCCTATGTTGCCCACAGAAGCAAAAGGAATATAGGGGTAAAATAGTCACAATAAATAGATTTCATTTCCCAATACAGAAACATAAAAAACGTAGATTTCAAGCATTTGCCAACTTTAAAAATAAAAGACATTTGGAATTTATTTTATCCGAAGTGAAAAAGACACGTTATGAGCCTCCCTAATATTGCTACTGCATTTAACTTAGTCTGTCTATAGAAACACATTCTCTATACTCTCACTTAAGTTAAGGAAGGAAGCTCTTGATTATCAAATCATCGATACAGATTTCCCCCTTCAATTAATTTAAGCGAAGGCGTGTTTTTTTGAAAGGAAGAAAGAAAATATATTGAAATCTTTATAGATTTTCTTAAATGAAATTACGAGTTCAACATATCGAAAAGCATTTCTCATCAATAAAACACGAACACAATATGTGTTTGACGGTTAAAAAAAATGTAAATGAACAAAATGGCAACAAATTACCGTTATAAATGGAAAAAATTAAATTTTATGAGGAAATTATGTGATACGAACGATGTAGGAGTATAAAGCTTTCCCTCTTAATCAAAATTTTCATCTTTTGCCTCACACCACTGCAGAAATTTGAATTAAGAGAGTTAAGCAGAAAGTTTCTACTTCTTGCTGTCTTTTTTATAGTAAGAACACGTCTTCTAATAATTATTTGTTGACATGAAAATTTTTATCCTGATTGACAGTGAACAAATATCAGAAGAAGGCTTTACTTGTCATTTTATAGACATCAATCGCACTGCTAGAAATCCCGTTTATCTCGTTTCTTAGGGTGGCTCTGCCTTGCAATTATTTTTCACATTAATGAGTGATTGTGTTAGATTTTGAGCATCTTGCGCTTCTTTGGGTATAAAAAATATATGGAACGCTAAGCATCATCGATTTTCTTAGTGTAACATGGTAAGATTCCTTCCTAGTTAAGATCATTTCTATTGCTTGTGGCACAGCACTACTGACATATTTTCTTAACCAAACTAGTTTTTACATTGCTGGTCTTGAATACTTGGGTATTGGATTATCTTAAACATGAGTAATATTATCAACGGGCTCATCGACCATACGGGACGGGGAAGCACATCGGATAAGAATAAGATGTCTGTTTGCAGCCATGAGGTCTCTACTATAATTAGTTGCAATGTAACGCGATTTAGATTTTCACTACAACATGTCTACCAACAACAACAACCAGTCCGTATTGAAATCAGAAGGCGTAAATGGAGGTGGATAAGTCATACTAATGCTGGAGTAAAGCAAGGATGTCTACTTTTATTTCTACTATTCACCATCGTACTGGATGAGATCATAAGCGAAGTCTGTACACAGAGAAGAGGTATAACATAACATGGAGTCTCCCACGAAAACTCCTAGACATGGATTATGCAAATGATATTTGTCTACTCACACGTGAGATCTCCAACTTACACTCAAAATTAGAAGGTCTGAAAATACTGGCTTGCAGTGTTGGACTTGACCAAAGCCATGAGTACTAACAACAATAGTACAGAAAATATCATGCACAGGGCCAACCAATTGAGTATGTACATAGATAACTTCTGTGATCGGGGAAGGCGTTAGCAATAGGCTCAACAAAGCAAGAGCGGCAGTGAAACCTGGCTTGTGTTTATGATTATCATGCAAAAGCTACAGGTAAGTAGCGCTAGTAAGTGTTCTAGGATCACATGCCAGATATTCTGGCCTAACACCATAAGCAACATAGAATAATGGAATTTGACAAATGAAGAGCCCATAGTAAAAAAGATAAGACAAAGAAAGTGCTGATGGTCGGACTATAACTTAAGGAAAAATACCCATAGTTTTACAGGAATGGCACATGAGTGAAATTCTCAAGAATCAAGGAATCAACAGACGACGCACAATTATCCAGAACTAAGACATAACTTTCATAAATGAGAAGGGAGAAACACAACGGCAGCAAGCCGTGTAAGAAGGAAATGCTTTGTGGAAGAACGGAAAAAAAGTCATACTCTGAGGAAGTCAGCAAATGATGTTGTCAGAAAATGCATTGACTATAAACCGCTTAGCCGGCACAGAGTAAGCCCAGCAGGTAGCTGGAGAAGGCAAATTAAATTATAAAAAGTGATCCTAAACTGAAATTGGTTAAAAATAAGTTAAATAAAGTAAATTTTAACTTCCTTGTATGTGTAAAAGTATACTCATATGGGCAAAAGCCTAAGTTCATAGGGCTTGCAGTGAATATGGCACCAGAAATATGCTTCTAATTAGAACTTCCTATTTCTTCCTATTTGGGCATAAGACTGAGTAGAGGATGGTAACTCCCCCTATTTAATGGTGTAGTAGGTAGAGCACACACATACAACACAAGCGGCCCAAGTTCGAATCTTCAGCAGAGAACATGACGAAAAAATTGGTTGCGGTTTCGAGGGTTTAATAAATTAACTTCAACCTCCCCGCAGATAAAAAAGAAAAAGAAGCCCGCTGGCATTACAGACGGATGATTAGGACAAAACGCTACCTACTGGAAAAAGTTTAAATGCTTAGTAAGGAACACCACCACTACTTAGCAAGGGTCTTCACCACTAAACAGTCAAGAAAATAGATACGCTAACATTTTTGTATTTAAAGCTATAAACTTTATTATGGAATTTATTCTATTGGTTTGTGTCAGAGCTACGATTATACTGGCAATGCTGTATTTATTCGAACGGTGCTGCCAATTCAACTTCGGGGTATCAGGAGCTTACATTTGACTTAACGCATATGAAATTAATGTCAATTTACGATAAAAGGCGGCGCATTGCGCTTATGCAACCAGTCGTAATTTAACTGTCAAAGAGGAAGATCGTGCTAAGGCTTTCGTAAAACTGTTAAGTAAATTTGTGTATTAAGGTAAAGCTTTAATTGAAATAAAGGACTGTTTAAAACATAAATTAGAGTCATTTATTTGATTTTACGCAATTTGGAAGAACTCAAACGTATTAAAAAGGTTAATACGTAATAACATGGAGATGAGGTACAGTAGATTCACCATCTACTTAAGCTTGAGCATCAATTTGATTAATGAAACTGAAACAAAGCAATTTATGCTCCTTAGAGCAGTGCTGGAGAGAAAAAAGCTCCCTCTATTTACCCGTTCGGTAGCTCAAGGTCACCAAGGATGTACTAGTGTTAGAGCCCTTATGGCGAAGCTTCTGTGACAGATAGAAGCACTTATAGTTTTTTAAATACAATAATTATGATTTGTCAAAGCTGGTCCAACCCTAATGCATGATGTTAATTGTGAGTCACATCTAAACATCAAGTTACTTTGCCCAACTTAATTTGTCATTACTTTGTTTTAGTGTTTGACACATTCAACCATGGAGAGGTGCTTAACTGAGCAGCACATAAAATTTTTTGAAACCTTTTGCGAAAATGAGCATTCAAGTCAAAATACATTTTGAGCACTTCGTGATTTTTTTGGTCTGCATGATTGACAGAACGTGCGCAAATTTTAACCGGGTCTGTAGGAAATGTGAAACGGCTGTACATGCTCGCCCAGTTGGTTCTGCGGCAAACATTACTGTTGTCCGCGATAGTGTGGCACAAGAGCCGTCAACCTCGATTCGTCGTTGTGCCCAACAAAGCCTACTGATTATTTCAAGGTTCATCAATATGTCGAATGGTTAGTTAAACAGGCAGAAGTAAATGGTGACTTTACAAAGAAAATCATCTTGAGCGACGAGGCACAAGCAGAACTGCCGCATTTAGGCAAATGAGAATCAAGAGAACCAAGAGAGAATGTTTAGAAGCCGAAACATCCCCAAAGAGTGACTGTTTTGTGTGGTTTATGGGCTGGCGGTGTTATCGGGCCGTACTTCTTCGAAAATGAGACCAGCCAACAGGGTTTGCAAAAACCAGCGATTTTTTAATAAAACCCAACCCACCGGGTTTTATTGGGTTTTTTGATGGGTTTTATTGGATTGGAAGTTGGTAATATTTTTTGTTTTTAGTACTATTACATTTTTAAAGTATTTATAATGCAATTTTGCACTCTTAGTATGAACAAGGCATCATTGTGTACTCGGAGCAGACTGTAATTATTTCGTTTAAACCGTGCATTATAAGAAAACGGCCGTAATATAAAGACAGACAGACAAAGTTTTTCTTTTGCATGACAACGCTCGGTCTCACTTCGCCAATGTTGCCAAGCAATTGTTAGAAACAATCAAACGCCACAACCGCCGTAATCTTCAAATATTGATACTTCTGAATATTGTCTGTTTAGACGAATACAATATCTTTTGGCATGTCACCGAATCACTCCTTTTGAAGAAATATAAAATCAGCTTCAAAGTGTATCGCTTAAAAAACGAGTAGTTTTCGGATATTGGCTCAGAGGTTAATTCATTATCTTTTTGAGCTAAAAAAAAGAACCGAATTAAATTATACTCCCAATACGTAAAATTTAATTATTTTTGTTGTAAATAAACTACGAAAACCTTTAAATAAAAAACCCACCCGAGTTTTTGTAAATATAATACCCAATAAAACCCGGGTGGGTTTAAGTGGGTTGCCAATCCTGTCTACCAAGCAGTTACCGTCAATGATGTTCACTATCGCAAGAAGATACTGGACTTTTTGTAGACTGAAATTGAGGATATGGACCTGCACGATATGAATGCCACACAGCTAATGAAACAATGGCACTTTCGCGCGAGAAATTCAATGGCCGTATTTTCATGTGATTTGATACCGTGACTTCTTTCTTTGCCTATATTTAAAAGAAAACTTGTTCGTCAATAAGCCAAGAACATTTCAAAAGCTAAAGGATGAGATAATTCGGCACATTACTGACATTGGACCTCAATTATGTATCAGAGTCATTGAAAATATGAACCTTCGGAGAGAGGTATGCCACCGAAGTCGTGGCATGCATTTGTTTCACACACAACTGTGAAACATAATAAAAAATATGAGAATAATTCTCTGAAAACTTTTTGTTTTATTTACAATTATCATTATGGGTTTTAGTTGGACCACCCTTTACTTGCATTCACCGAATTACACATCAAGGACTTGAATATTTCTTTACATCCAGTAGTGTGGTTTGATTTCCTGATTAAAACAGAATTCTTTATTAAAAATAATCTATGTTTCTGATTAATCAGTCTGAACTTAATCAATAAGTGCTACACCAGATAAATCCTGTAATTCTACCAAATATTTTCGGAATTTCTTAAGAAAAGTCGTAGTAATTTAGAAAAAGAAGCTCGAGGAGTTCTTACTTAAGCATTGTAGGACACTTTACTATTAATGGTTTGCACTTTGGTCCTGGCCTTTTATACAAACAGCCTGACTTCCAAAGCCATTTAAGGCTAACACCCTGGCATATGTACTTTAATACCAACATTCTCGATAAGTAAATGCAATTTGAAAAAATATTTTGAATTCTTGTTAAGCAACTTCAGGGCTTCACTGTTATCCTCTTTTGAACTTTTTAAACTTCATTAACTCATCTCTCTATTATGTACATTCTCTTCCATATTTTTTGAACGTTCTGATGATTTTATTGCGTCTGTTTTTAGACTTTATCGAGACTGAGAAAAAAAGACGCATGAAAGCAGCATCATTTCAAATTATCAACTCAATAAAGAAGTTTATTTTTAAAACAACAACTACAACCACAAGAACAGAGATAAAACCGAACAAAAATTTTGTTAAAAAGTTTAACTTTTTTTAAACACTTAGCTCATGTCTGATTTGACAGATAATTAGTTTCATCCTTCCGCTGAATGAATATAGTTGTGTATACGCTTCGCTAAGTGGGCCTGCGATGGACTTACAGAAGATGCAGATTTTGCCAAAAAAAATCATCTTTTCAGATGAAGCTCATTTTGATCTTGGCGGGTATGTAAACAAGCAAAATTGTTGCATTTGGTGCGGAATTTGGTCCAGAGGCATAATTGGGCCATTTTTCTTCGAAAATGAGCAAAGAGTGGCCGTTACAGTCAATGGCGAACGTTATCGGGCCATGTCGAACGAATTTTTGTTCACAAAAATTGAGGAGGAGGATATTAGCAACATTTGGTTTCAACAGGACGGCACTACGTGCTACACTCGATGTTTTGCGCCCTGTTTTTGAAGATCGCATTATCAGCCGCAAAGCTGATGTCGTTTGGCCACCGATTTAACACTGTTGGACTATTATTTGTGGGGTGCCGTCAAAGATAAGTGTTATGCCAACAAGCCAGAGACAATTGACGCTTTAAAGGACAATATTCGTGAAATATTGGTGAAATACAACTGCACACAATCGATAATGTGCTTAAAAATTGGACCGATCGTGTAGACTACTGCATAGCCAGCCGAGGCAGCCATTTGAATGAAATTATTTTCCATTATTAAAAAAGAAATTTGAGAAAATATTCAGTAGTCTTTTTTTTATAGCATTTAAAAAAAAAAAAAATAAAAAATTATTTGGCGGACCCTTTAGTTTTGGTAAATACTAACTTATTTAACAATTTCAAATAAATTGTTTATATGTTATATGTGAAAAAAGGAGCAACATTCTCAACTTTCCTTAAAAGTTCATATAATACAAGCAATTTTATTCTATTATGACGTACATGCGCAGTAGAAAATTATTCTAAAAACCTGCCGGGATCATCTTTATTTATTGCTTCATGTATACAACCGAACGAAAATGAGTAGATAATAACAAATTGATAAATAAAGCAACAAATGGTATTTAGTTGTGGAATAGATGTCAACATGAGCAGACTGGTATGTTGCTTTCTTTTTAAAAATTGTTTGTCTGTGTTGTTGTTTACCGTTTTCGTTTTTCTCTTTAACGCGCACAGTAACTTTTCTCTAACACTACTACACCACTAATTTCTCTTCTGGGTCACCCTTGCCCTAGGGCAGTAGATGCCAAACTATTGCGATGCACATACATTTATTAAGTGATTTCTGCATTAAAAGTAGAATTTTGGCCATAATTAACTTCGCCCTTTAGCTAGGATCACACGATTGCCTCAAATACAACAATCTGATACAATTTTTACTGTGACAAATTAGCACACTGTAATAAAATTCTGTATTCACACGATTGTCTTATTTTAAACAAAATTTATTGCCACAAGATGGCTCAAAACCATGTCTCAACATAAATCGTTCCAACGTTGTCACATGATTGTTCTAGTTTACGGCAACTCTGTAAATCAGCTGTTGTGGTAAATTAAATTATACTGTTTTGGTGTTCAAAATGATTCGTTCTTTAAAAATAGCAAATACAGTCCTTATTTATATTGAGCTCATTTAATTACTAAATAAATAAGAAAAATACAAAAAAGAAAAGAAGTGTGTGAGTCAGAGATTGGCTCACAAGAAGGCTACTGTTGGTGCATATGAGAACACATTTCAAGAAATTAAAAAAAAAATAATAATTCACTAAAATATGTATTTAATTAAATTGGAATATAAGTACAAATTATATTTAATCCTCTAAAGTAAAGATGATTTGAATAAAAATTGCATCGGCTTAGGTTATGGAGTGTCCGCTTGATAAAAAAGTCAAAATAATGAAAAAAGGATATGGTAGAAGTTTGTGTTGCAATTTACATGTAAATCATTAAACAATTCAAATTTTAAGGGATGACAACTGTCGAGTATTGTCTTCTTGGATTGCCACACAAGAAAACAAAAAATATTAGTGTATTTTTGGTATTTACATTGGAGCTTAATTGCCTTTAAAGCTTTCACACGATTGTCGCACCAGGGTTTCATTTGATTGGGATAAATAATTACAATAATATTGTGAGTTAGCGTGTGAGCGTATTACGTATTATGTATTTACTTAGACATACTGATAAAACTACCGACGTTGCTTAACTACTTTGACTTTTTCTGTTTGAAAAAACCTGTCTAACATGCATTTACTACCGCTGATCTATCTACCTGTTCTTTTCTCTCTACTATTTTAGAAAAAAGGATGCTACAAGAAGAAGAAGAAAAAAAACAAAAACTGACTTTATGGTTGAATGAAAGAAACAACTTCGAAACAACTCCTGAAAAATCCATTTTAAATTTAAGAATTTTTTTTTTTTAAATAGCAAAAGAATACATCTAAAAACGGGAAATTTAAATTTTTAATAAAAAAATTTTTTAAATTTATAAAACTTAAAATGGGTTTTTCAGAACTTGTCTCTTTCATTTAACCATAAAGTTGTTTTTTTTTTTTAATTAAATTTAAAATTTAAGTTTAATTACGAAAATCTCTTATTTTATTTCATTTTCGCAACGGATTTTTTAGTTTAAAAACAAAAAGTCTCTAGTAGATCCATTATAAGTAAAGAGGACTGTCTTATGGTACCCATAAAAGTACTCCTAGAAGTTCTCTCGAATACTTCTTCTAATTGGCAGGTTATTGTGATCTTTTTGCATAATATTTGTATTGAGCTTTTCAACAGTGTTGTATAAACTTGGAAATTGATTAAGATTTGGAAGGGTGACGTACCCATCTTTAAGACCAAGGTTTTATTTAGGTCAAAAGTTGGGGCTATTGTTATATACAAGCGTAAGAGCCAACACGAGAATTAATCAGTATCCATAGGAAACCACTTTGATTCCAAAATAATTTTTTTTTATTGTAGAGTTTAATTAAAGATGAAAAGATATGAGAGGCCAAGAGCTACTGTGCTGTGCACGACACATAAGGTGAAAAATAGTCTCCTTTTTCTCATCAGATCAACAGTTGCAATGTCATAGTAAAATTCGCAATAACGCAATAAGTGGCCATGCTATTCAAGCAAAGAAGACAATAGTCGTCTTCTTATCCAGATCGGTCCTGCAGTGCCTAGAAACACTAGAAACACTGCTCTCATGCTGCTAACGAAATTGAGATCTTTTAACCACGACCCACTGGGTTTTATACAGGCTTGGCAAAAACCTGGGCTTAAAAAAACCCAGCTTACTGGGTAGTATGTATTTTATACACAAAAAATTGTGTATTTATTTGAAGACTGTATACAGCTAAACGACAGATTTTATAGTGTCTTTCTAGAAGGAACTATAGGCTATCTTACAAGTAAATGTTTGAATTTGAACTGGAAGGGGACAATAGTTAAAAAACGTTATTAAAAGAACATTGAATACAATAATTAAAATGAGGGTAACGAAACACGCCGGATTAGTCGTATATATAATTAAAAACAAATTAAAGGTTCTAAGCTGTACTTACATCCAATCCCATTAGTTGACGGTAAACATGTCTCCATATCGCAAACAAGGAAAGCAAGAGTTAGAGATGTTTATAGACAATAGTGTTGTCTATCAAATTCTCATATTTTACCGCTTGTATTTCTATCCTTTTCAATATTTCTTTCTCGTTGTTGCGTATTTTGTAGAAGGTAACCTTTATATGTCAACTGAAATAAGAAAAAAGTTAAATTATTATTTAAAATACTTATGTAAGTATGTGCACTTTCTAGAATTCTTTTTGTTTTAATTTTTTTAATATGCCTTTCTTTTCTTTTTTTTTAGGCTCCTCTTAAGAGCTCAAACTTCAAGAAACCATCTGGTTGGACAGATTTTTTATAAATAATCTTGCAAGAATTAGCAAAAGCAACCAAAAATTTGTTAAAAATTGAAAGAAAAAAAATAAGCAAAAAGTTAAAAATTCTACAGATTTTGACATCAAAGAAAACATTGGAAGAAATTTAAAAAGTTTTTTAACAAAAAAAAAAAAAAAAATACACTGGGAGATCAGGAAGGATAAAAATATTAACAAACAAATAAGAGTGATCCGTTTGACAAGAAAAAACAAATACTTTTCAATAGTCCCACTGTAATTCGTTTTCCTAACCGGAAGTAATACCTCCGAGGAATTTAAAACGACGCAAAGTGTTAGACAAGGGGATATACTGAGCCCGCATATTTGGATTATATGCTACTCCTCGATGATATTGTTATGTTTGAGTTCGTTTATATTGCGTTAAAATAAGACAAAACTCTATTTTTTTATTTTAGTTCTTTTACAAACTGTCTCTTTCTTTATTAATTCGACTGTGCTTTGCGCCTTAAACAGACTTTACTTCTTGACAGCCAATTCAAAACTAACTAACTCACCAGCCGCAATTCGCCGCTTTTATAGTAAGGGGTGTTTTTTATAGAGGTATAGAACTTCAAGTTGCAATAAAACAACGATGGATTATTCGATTGACATGAATTTTATTTATCCGAAAGATAATCTTGTGACATTACATTTTAAATATGATTTCTGGCATATGACCGCCACGGCTGGCACGGATGTAGTCCAGTCAGGACGTCCAATTTTCGATGACTTTTTGCAACATTTGTGGCCGTATATTGGCAATAACACGGCGAATGTTGTCTTCCAAATGGTCAAGCGTTTGTGGCTTTACATAGCCCCACAAGATCTTAAAGGCCAATTCACAGGTCCAAAACGTGAAATTAGGCGGTCACCAAACGTGTCTTTCAATAAATCTATTGTGGTGGCACGAGCTGTGTGACATGTTGCGGCGTCTTGTTGAAACCACATCTCCTGGACATCATGGTTATTCAATTCAGGAATGAAAAAGTTAGTAATCATGGCTCTATACTGATCACCATTGACTGTAACGTTCTGGCCACCATCGTTTTTGAAAAAGTACAGATTAATGATTCCACCAGCCCATAAAGCGCACCAAACAGTCAGTTTTTCTGGATGTAACGGTGTTTCCACATAGACTTGAGGATTACCTTCACTCCAAATGCGGCAGTTTTGTTTGTTGACGTAGCCACTCAACCAGAAGTGCTAAATAAAATTCACTTATGAAAATCGGGAACAACGATAATCGTTTTGGGCCCATTCGACGAATCTATGCCGGGCGTGAGTCTATTCATGATGAATTACCAAACCAATCTGAGAATAAATCACTTGACAGCTGTTAAATCGGTCGCCATCTTGAAAAGTAATGCCAATTTAAAGTTCTATAGCTCTATAAAAAACACGCTTTATTTCATTTAGTTTAGAATGTCCTAGTACGGACATGAATCTTCGATTTTTTGCGGTTAATTCAAATGTTCTAAAATAACACAAAAAATAACCGATCAATGCATTTGGCAGCACCCTCAATTAGTGCAGAAGGTTTTAAGCCTTGACACAAGCCAAAACATTTTTTAGCTAAAAGCTCATAATAAGCTCTGACGTGGTGAATTTTGTCTTTAGCATTTTCATTTTCGTAACAATATATTAAGAAACTGCAAACAAAGAATGTCGATTTCCGGTATTCCAGGAAACTGAAAAGAGTAAGAACGCAGACAATGTACCGCTTATAGCTAATAAACTGCACAGCAAACTCAACCTCTTTGTCGATTAGATGACTAGCGGCTTTCGGAGGAAGATTTGGATTGTCGACTAAAGATTTGTTAGTATTTTTCAGGTAGATTTGTGAATTGAATTAGATTCCATTATGTGTTTTGTAGGGATATCCAGATAACTATACATATGCATTTTACAATCGTGGTAGTACTTTGAGAGTCTCTCACTCAGGTCACATTACACTGTATTTTTTGGTTTCTTCTTATTTTTTCTTTTCTTTGCTTATTTTTTGCCTATGCGTGTGATTACATATGCCTGAAAACAAAGGAGAAGAGCAGCTCTTTGCCTGACAGTGTTGTATGGTGTGATTTTGGTTCATCAAAAGAGTACTCTGCTCTTCAAGTGTCTACTAAGTCCAAAATAGCATTTGCTGGCAAGCGTGATTCTCCGTTTGATGTGCAGGCCGACGTCGTTTACGGTGTTAATGCTGTACCAAACTAGACAAAGGCCTTTACTACTTTAAAGGTGTGGTCGTCGATGACGCTCTGCTAAGACAAGAGGACTCTTTACTTGTTGACAAAAGATACTTAGTCTTGTCTTCATTTCCACAAGATCCACTGTGGACGCTTCTCTCTCCAGGCTTGATTACGAAGATATAGCACGAGTATAAACAACAACAATGTAGATATTTCCGGAGTATGCCATCAGCAAGATGTTTTTGTAGAAAATGGTGTGCTGGCGATTCAAATCGGTGGCACAATTAAGTTTCACAAGCAAAAGGCTGAAAAAGTTACATGACAGAGAATCGCCTTGTCTAAAACCTCATCTTGTACCAAACGACTCTGACACGTTCTTCCCAATTCTGTCGGAGCTTTCAGTGGCGCTCAACGTCATACTGCGCAGCCGTATAAGATTAGCTGGTACACCAAATTCAGAAATAATGGTGTAGAGGCAGTTCATATCTGTACTTTTGAAGGCGGCTTTAAAGCCGACGAATAGTTGGTATGTAGATCTTCTCACAATTTTGATGTATTCTAAAAATCTGGTCGATGGTGGATTTACCAGGCCTGCAGCAGCACTGGTAGGGTCGGATCAGCTTGTTGACGATAGGCTTTAATTTCTAGCACAATACGTTTGATAAGACCTTGTATGCGATATTAATCAGACTAAGCCCGCGGTGATTTGAGCAGATGGCGGGATCACTCTTTTTACAACTGGGCAGGTTCCAATCGCTTGACATACATGCATCCAACTATATTTAGCAAATCAGCTGGTTTATGCGTTCTTTTAACAATGAATAGCTCCGCTGGAACTCCGTCAGCTCCAGCGGCTTTGTCAAACTTCAACCGCGCTATAGCAATCCGTACCGTGAGCTTCAACTTTACAAATATGTCCAGACTTTCATTTCTCCCAGTGTACCTTTTTCTTCAACACATGTGAAGTTTTCTTTGTTAATTTCTTAACAACAAATTGTCCTATTATTCAACTGCCATCCATCTATCCGACCCCATTACAGTGTTTACCAAAAAACAAACAAAAGGAGCATTTTCTAAAGAAGCCTAAAAATATGTTACAACTCGACATAACAAAAAAAAAATTAAGTCAAACATATGCAACCCTGCAGCAGCCTTATTTCTTTTATAATTTTTTTTCTGTTATTTCATTATTTTTACATCTCTTTAGTTTTTATTATTCCCGGCTCTACTACTTTAGGCAGGCAAAATAATTCCGGGGAAGGAACGTTGGATAGAAATTCATATCACGTCCCGATGCTATAATTATTTCGTACGTGAATTATAATGTTGGGTTCTTAAGTAGAATAACTGTTTGTCTTTCTTAAATAAAGTTTTTTTTCTCTTTCCATTATAAGTTTCCTGTTGAACACATGTTGTTTTATCAAAAACGAAAGAGTTCTTTATCGTGCCCAAAGATACCCTACAGTAGGTGCTACAGGTCTCTTAAAACAAGAATACGATTTTTAAAACGGGGAACTGAAATTTTTTTTCTTAAGCTAGCTGCCTGAGAAGAGTGCAATAGTTGGCAAGTGTTTTTCACTAGAGAAATGAAAATTAGTCTGGAATTATTCCAATCCATTGTCGGTCAACAATTAAATTTGTTATAGGAACCACCCCAACTCTAAATATCCTTAATGGCAAAAAAATGTAAATTGACTTTTCATGTTCCTTAGGGCGGTTCCGTATGCATTTCTACAGTGAGCTTGCCGACATTCTGAGTCACAATGACATTTCTTGATATAGATATCGGGCTTAAATCGAACCACCAATTTAGTCTTGCTAAACCATTTATTCTAGCAGCAAATAGTATGTAGAAAAGGCATTGCCATTGCCATTGCCGACTTCTATTTAAAGTCGAAGGCTATTCCCAGTATTAATTGGTCCATAGCCGAGCATAAAGAAACCAAAGCGACTCGATATGAATATCAGCAGATTTGAAACCATAATTGTGGACATTTCACCCAGTGATGCCCTATGTCTACCTGAATATTTCTATCTATACCAATCAAGAAACACAACATGTGTTCCACTATCTCTGATGTCTGTGAGAACAGTCTACAAACATAAACATCTGTTGTGTTATGGTGTTCTTTTCAGATGCGCTCTTAGTTTACAGTGGCCTGTTAGAAACTTCATTAGAAATTTTAAATCCGGCCTGCCATATTTGAGATACTTAAATCGACGACAAAATTGCGGATTGACCGCCTTTGAGCATTCCAGTATTTCAAGCATTCTAAACTTTTCTAAATCTTGATTAGATTGAGGATGGCAGTAAGTGGTGCTACGCAGCAAAGATATGGATCGATTTAGAGTGTCGTGGAAGCTTTTCTAGCCAAGGCATCCGCTATTTCATTACCATCTATCCCACATTATCGAGGTACCCAAAACAACTGGACCTTATTTTTGAGCGCAACGTATCGTAGCAATATTTGAAAAGTCTAGATGTAATACCATTCGAGCCAAGTGCCCTTTAGACAGCTTGGCTGTCTGAGAATATATTTATGGTCCTAGCCCTGAGCCCACTGCCAAGGTTGATCTCTGCATACATGGCAATAGCCTTGATCTCAGCCTGGAAGACGTTCAGCTATCTCCCCAGTGGGATCGACAAATTGAGTTGGGTCCATGAACACCAGCACGTACACAGTTATTCATTTTAGAGCCATCGGTATACCAGTTTAGATCAAACTCACTCAAAACGAAGGCGCCATTTAACAAAGAATCCGCATTCTGAAATTCAGCCTTGAATGTTCTTTTAGTGCACAGATCCAGAACCGATGATGTTTCTCCGTCCACCCTGCTTAGAATTGACGGATTTTCTGACTCATTCTAGGATTCCATGGGGAAAAAATTTGCCGCTGAACCTGCTGCCACCCTCATCACATTGAAGATGTGAAAAGCTGTCAAGCCAATAAAAACATTAGTCCGACACGTTCGCATTGCCCCAGTTATACAGAGGCCGGCGAGACTCTTTACCCTGCCTAATTTGTATCTTCCTCCGCCTTTATTATTACTTAAGAGTAAATACGAGTTTGCAGGTTCATTTTGAGTAACATCTTAAAACATTCTAGAACGTTCAGGACTCACATGTAATACTTTAATTCAGGTATTTACGGATGCTTTACATTGTGGAATTTCCAATTTTCTATTAAATCAGGCGTTATATTTAGATAGAAAAGTAAAGTCCAATGTTTTTCCGAGGCTACAGCGATCTCAGTTCATTTCAGTGGCTTTTAGAGTATCGAGCTTGCTAAACTTCATGAGATTACAAGGAAATACTTCTTGGAATGGCATCAACACTTCTAAGAGCATTCAGGAACTATCTAAGAATTAATTTACTTTCAGGAATTTTGAACCAGTAGGTTCAAGTTAACTCCTTTACTGATATAAAGTTAAGAACTATGCGAGCAAATAAAACTTACTTTGGGCTCGGTAAGTAGCTTAAGAACTCAGACTTATCTCTAAGAACAAATCTCATACTCTACAATACGTTTATTTTACCCGTGTTCTGTGACAATAAGTAAGTATTGGATGTATTTGAGAAAAAAATCTTCTGAAAGATTTATTATTACGTGTGCGTCTATGAAGACGTTATAGACGTCAAACGCACTGTGAACTATATCTCGACATTAATATGGTCAAGTGTATCAAAATACTACGTTTGTACTGGGTAGGACATGTTGACTGGATAAATTTCTAACCAAAAAAGCGTTGAATGACAATTATGACCATAATCGCAGATAGAGAAGGCCAAGACTTCGAGCGAAGTTCCAAACTAAGGATGCTGTGATCATCACTGGTCTTACAAACTGAAAACAGTTGTCAGTATATTTTGGAGTTTTTAGTTTTCTACACTTTATCACATAACTTTAGATTACATTCTGGTTCCAGCATCAAAACTTTCCCGATACTTTATTATTCAATGTTTAAAGATGATGTAAATGTTAGCCGTCCCTACGTCTCAAATGGTTCATACGCTGGGTCTAATTTTGGCATACCCTCTCACACATACCAGCCGTTATCTCAGGAATACATTCTTCAATGTTGGCTTCCAGTGCGTCAACTGCTGCGGGCTGATTCCTATAAACATAAACTTTAACAGAACCACACAAAAAATAGTCTAAAGGCGTTAAATCAAACGATCTAAATGGCCAATTGCCGACCACACACGTGAAATAAACTGTTCACCGAACTCTCCTCCCATTTGGGCCATTGTTTCGCTTGCTATGTGGCATGTGGTATCGTCTGTGAAACCACATATCAGCTACGACCTCGCCATTTTGGGCAAAAAAAAATGTAATCAGGACACGGTAGCGCTCGCCATTCATAGCAATGTTCTTGTCTTCGTCGTCTTTTAAAAAGTGCGGAGCAATGAGGCCACCGGCCCATAATCCACATCAAATAGTACATTTTCCGGGATGCATTGGCAATGTTTCTGGCTCCTTTTCGCACAAAATATGGATATTTTGCGTGTTCACGTATCTATTCAAGCAGAAATGAGCTTCGTCGCTGAACACAACTTCCGATAAATAGTGAATTCAACTGAATTTTGATGATAAAATTCAATAATCTGCAAGCGTTGTTCGCGTTTAAGTCGATTAATGGTTAAATTATAGACCAAACTGAACATGTTTGACAATAACGTGTTACACGAAAACAGCTGTGCTGTTGAAAGTAGTGTTGCCAAAAAGAAAGTTGCTAAAAAATCACCCGATAGTAGAGGGTGGGCCATCTATAGGTTTAAATTTGTACCACCGGTTATTTCGAAACTGGCAATACTTATAAAATTTCATTCTGTCACAACTCCACTGAATGAGATGAATCGATTGAGCAATGATGGGATTTCCAATAAATCCAATTCAATTTACCATTATTTAAAATCATTCTTTCAGATGAAGCTTATTTTCATCTTTGTGGGTACGTATTTGGGGCTCGGAAAATCCAAAGGTGGTCTTACAGAAGGCAATGCACGCATTACGAGTGACTGTTTAGTAAAGCTCGCAGAGCGGATTCATCATTGGCTCATATTTCATATTTCGCAGCCATTACGGCCAATGGAGACACTGGGGAGATCGATTATTCGAATTTTTTCAAAAACCGGTTTTCTAATAATTCAAAAAGTAGCACTTTTTAAAAAACTGGTTTTCGGTTAATAATTCAAATAACCGGTTAACCAGTTCTTTTATTTAAATAAAATTGTTCTTAATTATTTAAGCGCAGAGCTCGACCACGTCGTTTTAAAAATAAGCAGAAGCTAACGGAGAGCTTAAAATTTAAGTGGCAATCAATATTAAAAATAATCAATCCCAGGTAACACCGTCTGACAATTTTCAACAGCGATATCACCTCACAACATTACTAGCGACTAGTTATGTGTATTTAAGCTGTGAAAAACTTCACTAACTAATATATCTGCCGTTCGGAACCGGCGTTTGTGGATTTGTTGGCTTTCAATGAGTCTAGTTGATCATCCTTCATATATAAAAATCAATATTTATTTATGGAAGATGAGAAAAGATTATTGTCGCTCAAGAGTGCATATCTTTTTCGATTTACCTTGGTTTTCATGAATAGTATTAGGGTTTAGAGTAACATTCAACAATTACGGGGAAAATTTTAAGTCAATACCTTATGAGTACTTTAAATCTAGGAATTTCCAAGGTTTCTCAAATACAAGTGGTTTTCACAAAAAAAAAAAAAAAAAAAAAAAAAAAAAAATTATAAACATCTGCGTCCCATACACTTTCACAAAAGCTTTTTCATCTATGTATGCCATCTTTAAGAAACATTTATCATAAACTGTGTAGCATTTGCTTAGGTCGTCTTTTATCTACATTACCTAATACATATTCTTATCCTCATATCCGTTAAATGTTTATTCCGTAAATATTTTGGCTCTTTTGTCAGTGAAATGTCAACACGTGTGTTCGTTCCGAAAAAATGTATGTTTCGTACAAACATTTTTTGTACTTTTTTTGAAGTTGGGAAGTGATCCAACAATGGGTGGTTTGTTGGAACATTTTTTGAAAGTTTAAGAAAGAAAGAAAAGTTTGGAAAGTTACGGCAAATGGATAAATACTGAAAGGAAGGAATGAGTGAGTGTTGACGAAGTAATAACTTCTTAAGAAAGAATGTTTGGGCAAAAAATAAGTAGCTGACACGCACTAAATAACATTTACTCGTGTTAATATTGGAAGTTTATCTCTAAATAAAAGGTTAGATTGACAACAAATACAGACCAGTCAGTCCACATGTCATGTATATTTATAATGTTGCGATTAAAATTGGAAACTAATTCATTAGAAACGTGGCAAGTGTACGAAGGAATGACTTTATATTCACTGTATTGAGGACACATAGATTCTTTTGATGTTGAAAAGTAAGGGAAATAAAGGAGTGTTGCTAGTGATTAAAGAAAAAAGGGTCACGATTGACATATTGGAAATGAGGATCTTTTTAAGAAACATTCAAATTAATTTTAGTAAAAATTTTAGTTTAACTAAGCCTCATCTGGACCTGAACTGTAGCAGGAATTTGGTGTCATAATTCTTTATAGGGAGGATTGGGTTTATCGCTCTACTTCCCCAGCGATTCAATGGGCAGGGACTGCCTTGATTTCCTTGTGGCATTATCACAACAGTTTTGTGCACATCTCATCTGGGTTCCTGGTCACAGGGACATCCCAGGTAACTGTGCTGCTGATGAGTTCGCTAGAGCGGGCACACTTCTTCCGGACAGTCATCTTCACGTGGGGATGGAATATATGTTGAACGCTAAGAGTCTGGACGGAAGCTGACTCTTGCTTTGTTGCCAGACTCACCTGTTCTCGTTTGGATATGAAGCGTACCAATCAGCTGTTCAAATTGGGCCTTCTGTTGTATCCATCCTCACTGGTCATTGCGCCATGAATAGGCGCGCATAAATGCTTCGTTTTGCTGCAAATGACTTTTGTCGTGGAATTGTGTTGGCTAAAAAAGGAGACCGTGGTTCACTTTATCTGCCAGTGTCCGTCTATCGTATGACGAAGGTTCTCCCTTTTTCGATGGCTTATAGGAGCTATCGGTCCTTGACATCAGATCAATAGCCCTGTTCGTTAGACTGTCCGCCTGGTGTACGATCTAATATAGGGAAGTGGCTTCTATGCGGTGCCTCTGTTTGATCACCAGGACTCAACTGAATAGAACAGGTACAACGCGTTATGCGGTATCACAGCGGGTTGCTATCCGTGTTCAAGTATGGTTTGTTAAGCGAGTCTGCCACTCTCTCCTATTCTATCATATCCTTAGTGTAAGATAAAACTCATTCTGAACTAAGTATTATTAATTTAGACCAAGTAGAGTTGTAAAACACCCATGAAAGCATTTGTGTCACTTCGAGTCTTTTGTTTGTTCAGCACACCTACTTACTTCCTTCCTAATGAAAGCTAGCTGGTCTGGATATTTAGTGGTAGTTATGTCAATCATTGAGACCCTATGACTTCCTAAACACAATCACTTAAATCTATCAAGAACCCTGCATTCACACAATACGTGTTCAGCTGACTCTAATGTCTGCAAGTATTATATACGAACATCTACTTCCTTGATCGGCATTCTCTGTAAAGGCACTTTCAAGCTACAATGACCAGCAGGAAAGCCCATCACTGTCCAAATTGATTTCAGTACATATTTTTTGAAAGGTTCTGTTTTCACAACTCAAAATAAACCTTAATTTGTTAAACTAGCTGCTGTTTTCTGAAGGATATTGTATAACCTTCAACAATCTAGTCTAGATTAAAGATATAAACCGTCCTATACTCAGTTTTCTAAATTTTCTACAGATTTGGCTTACAGTTGACAAGAAAACCAAATCCTTTAAGTTATTCCCGACCAGAATACAAAGAAAGACTTTGTATTTGTTTCTAGAAAATTCCATGTACTAACCATTAGGAAAACATGCCAGATATCTTGGAATAGCCGCCAACAATGCACGTAAAAGCTGTTGCGAGGACGACAGGGATGAATCGGTAGCTTAACTGCTTTGCAGGCTAAGCATATAAGGCGCTTCGATCTTTGTCAAACTCAGCAGCATAGCAGACATATTTCCAACTAGGATTGTGGAGTTTCTGAACAGCACTAGAAGGATAGAGACAAGCAGGTTATTCCCCTTTTAATCTTCGTTAGCTGGTACTAAATCTACGCTGAATGTGACAATTCCTGATCTCAGTATTTTTTATTTTGTGGTTGTGCGTTTGTTTTACCAAAACAGCACAATTGATTTTATATTTCGAGGGTGCCACCCGAACGTTTTACGAAATTTTGTCATGAATTCCTTCTTGAAAGTCGCCGGAAGAAATGTGTAAAGCATAACACCCAGCTCATGTCTGATTTGACAGATAATTAGGTTTATCCTTCCGCTGAACGAATTTGGTTATGTATACGCTTGAACAAGGCTGGGAAATATTGCGTGCGATCGACTTACAGAAGATGCCGATTTTGCCAAAAAAAATCATCTTTTCATCATCTTTAAACAAGCAAAATCGTCGCATTTGAGGCACAGAAAACCCGCACTCATACATTGAAAAGCCGATACACCCAAGACGGGTCACTGTTTGGTGCGGATTTTGGTCCAGAAGCATAATTGCGCCATTTTTCTCCGAAAATGAGCAAGGAGTGGCCGTTACAGTCAATGGCGATCGTTATCGGGCCATGTTGAACGAATTTTTGTTCACAAAAACTGAAGAGGAGGATATTAGCAACATTTGGTTTCAACAGGACGGCGCTACGTGCCACACAGCCGAAGCTATACTGGATGTTTTGCGCCCTGTTTTTGAAGATCGCAATATCAGCCGCAGAGCTGATGTCGTTTGGCCACCTCGGAGCAGCGATTTGGTTGGACTATTATTTGTGGGGTGCCGTCAAAGATAAGTGTTACGCCAACAAGCCAGAGACAATTGACGCTTTAAAGGACAATATTCGTGAAGCCACTGGTGAAATAGAGCTGCACACAATCGATAATGTGCCAGCCGAGGCAGCCAAAGAAATTTGAGAAAATATTCAGTAGTTTTTGTTTATAGCATTTTCAAAAAAAAAAAAAAAATATTTGGCGGACCCTTTATATAAACAGTCCTGGAAACTACACAACTTTTAGATTTATCCAGGGCACAAATGCGTAATCTGGTGGCGATTGTTAAACGGAACTGTAAATTTGCCGCTGTTGCCATAGCAGTAATGACATAGAAAATATGTACCACTATTCCGCTGCATAAACTCAAGATTCTGGAATCGCGGTACTTTGGCATCCTTTAAGGGCTCTCGATTAAGAGAATGACTAAAATAGTCTGTTGTTAAAGCTATTGGATAGTTATCGCAGGCTGCTATAATATAGTGTTTCAACTTGAACTTTTGGCATGTAAGAAACACAAAAATTCCTTTTATTATTGAGAGTGTGTAAAGGTAGTTAAGGTAGGTGGGTAAGTTTGCTAGTTAACCACGACGACATCAACAAAAATTAGCAACAGGTGTCGTTTTGAAACTAATCTAGTTATTTTGGACGCTATGAAAGACTAGCTGGTATCTTCTTAAACTCTGCAGTCTATATTGCAGACATAAACTTTTCTTAACTAAATTTTCTAAATTTCGTTGAGATTTTGCCTACAGTTGGTGAGAAAACCCAAATTTTAGGTTATTCCGAAGATTTCAAAGACTACGAAGAATCTCTAAAATCTTTGCTAGAAAATTGCTTGTAAGTTATAACAAATATTTCGAAATCTTGATTGCATATTAAGCGAACTCTTAAGTCTAAGCTGAAAAAACTTAATTATATAAATTTTCTTAAAGTTATGAGTACAGAGTTTGAAGTTAAATTTAATATGTAAGCTACTGCAGGCTTCTCTGGAGGCTACGATAAAGCCCCTGCTCTTAGCTCAGTTACCCAGGTTTTCTAGAACTTCCGTCTACACTATAATAGCACACTCACAGCTTTAAGTTGTTGCAAGTATCTGATAGTTTTTCTCAAAACACTTGTAGAAGCAACTTAGGTCTTAAACTTAGTTCTTATTTAAAGCTTGAAAGAAAACCTTAATCTATAAGTTCCTGAAGGCAACTCAAAAGTCACGATATGGATAGTAGTGTCTCCAGCACAGTATCCTAAAGTTTTCTTAAAAGTTTTTTCAAAATTTTAGAAGTAAGTTTCATTCTGGAAGTTCATAGAAACATTTTGCAGGCACAGAAGATTATTTAATTAAATTTAATATTTGAATAAAAAATCCCAAAGTGTTTTGTTTAATTTATTTTTACGCTTAAATCGAAACCTATAATTTCCATCACTCTCTTCTCCAAACTGACTTGATTGAATTTTTTTTCCTTACTTTCTAAAGCTGTGCTCTTAATCAAAACTTTGTTTATAATTTATTCGTAATTTGCATTTAATTACAGTTTGTCTATCAACAAAACACAAACAAAGAAGTGAATTAACATAAAGTCAAAGAAAATCAACCCCTAAAAATATGTTACTGAAAAACCCTTCTTACCTGTCTGTCAAAAGCTTTCCACAGATGAGTTCTTAATACAATCATGGCATCATCAGAAAAATAACATATTCTTATGCGAAATAATGCCGCAATTTAAAATTTCCATACAGCATTTAATACTGCAACCCCTTTAGTTCCCCTTCCTCTAACGCTTTCTCCACAAGTTTACCAACGGAAAACAATAGGATTATAACCACCAGTTTTAGTCTCCTGACAAAGACGACAAATTTGACAATGGAACGAACGTATAAACTGATTAAAAATGTATCCACACTCTCGAACATCTATTTAAATATTAACAACTTTGGGGCGTTGGGGAGATTTAAAAGTGAAAAGTGAAAAGTAAAAGTGGTTTGCAGCAGAGCGCTACACATTTAGAGAAAGTGTATGGCAAAAAGGTATAACGTGTGATACAATAGCGTTCTTTAGAAGTAGATAAATATGGACACTCTAATGAGATTTTCCAGGACTAGCCATTGGGAAAACATGACTCATCTGCTTTACAAGCTTAACATACTAGACGCTTCGAACTTTGATAAACTGAGGAGCATGGCAGATATAATTCCAACTGGGATTGTGCAATTTCTGAACATTAATAAATGGATAGAGGCAAGCGGGTTATTCGACTTTTAATTTTAATCAGCTGCCACAAAAACTGTGTTAAATATGACAATTCGTGATCACAGTATTTTTTATTTTGTGGTTGCGAGTTTGTTCTATCACAACAGCACAAGGGTGTTAATTGACCCTATAATGCGAGGGTGCCATCCTAAAGTGTTACTAAATTTCTTTGTTAACTCCTTCTTAAAAGTCGCCAGAAGAAATTTATGTTGCATCAGACGTTGAAATCTCGCCTCGAACTATGTAAGCAGCTTTAGAAACTTCACAACTTTTAGGTTTACCCATGGCTCGAATGCGTGATCGGCTGGCAATTGTCAAGCGGCAGTGTAAATTTGCTACTATTGCAATAGCTTTATTGACATAGAAAAGAAGGAGATGATATTTCACTTTATGTGTCACTGTTCCATTGTATCACCTCAAGTTTCTGGAATCGTGATTTTTTGGTGTCATGACTCTCGATGAAAAGAATGACTAAAACAGAGTATTTTGTTAAAACTATTGGGTAGTTTTCACAGGCCGCAATAACTTAGTGTTTCAACTTGAACCTTTGACATGTTCGAAACACATTTTTTCTCTAATTCATCACAAATTTCCCAAGTTTAGAGACGTTTTGACAGTCTGACTTATATAAAAGCCGTATTATTTTTTAATTTATTAACGTACGAGTAGAATATTTATTTATGAATAAAACGATACTTAATTTTTTAAATTGGAATGGGAATTGACGGAGTCATAGCACCTATTGGCTTAAGCTTATGTGGTAATCTGTATATCAGACTATGTATACTAAGGAATTCCGACAAAAAACTGGATGTGAACGATAAAGCATGGGTGTAGGCTGTTTCTTTGTGGCTTAACGACTGGGTTGGCATTTAAGTTTTCATTGATACTTCACATGGTTGGCTTCACAAGTTTAGGTCGAAACTCCCTTCAGAAATGTGTTCTGTAGCCAAAAAAAATCCGATATGGAATATTATAGACAGATTGCACCAGAAGAGGGCGTAATTCATAAGAATTTAACATATTTTGACAGATTGTGGCCGGATGTGACATGCCTTCCCCTTCGCTACGAAGATATTCTGAAACAGCTGTAAAAACGCAAAATCTAGGGTATTATTGTAGAAAACACCCAACTTACCGGAGTAAAGTTTGGAAACTCATAAACGAAGGAGGATATCATAAGAGGAAAGTGATTCCAAAGCTTTTATTGAGGAAAGCAATTTCGAATTGGACAGAGAAAAGATGCTTTAGGCCAAGGAATGGGCCACATAACATGTAACAACGGCTTACTAAATACATCATGAAAAAATTTTGGAAAATCATGTAGAAAATTGTCATGTGATCGTAATGAAATTAGTATCCACAAACAGCTAAAATGGTAGGCAGTCCAAAAATTCTAAACATTTCACTGCCCCAATTACTCAAATGCTTCCACAAAACATTTTCCGCTAAACTTTCACTGTAGCGTGCACTTCAACTAAACTTTACATTTCAAAAGAACAAATAAAACCAACTCTTGCCACATTCACAGCTTCAGAGAATAGAAACAAAAACAAATGTATTCGAAAAGATGGTTTTTAAAGAATGTTTGTCGGCATTAAATTGAATTACAATTGTAATGTAATTATTCAAATCGAGAGGGAAATAGAAAGCGAAACATACAACCAATCGCGGAAAACAAGAGCAGCGTGAAGAGGTAAATAAAGTGTTCAAGTGACATTACAACAATAAAGATTTAAAAGTCAGGAGGTTGTTTCTTTAGCACACCCCCGCTTAAAAGAAGTGGAGGCAGGCAGGCAGACATAAGTCGCAATTTGTTTGATGGCTAAATGTCAGCTTAAAAACATAAAAAGGTACCTGGAAACTTAACATGATAAAGCTTTTACACAGCAACCAAAAAAAGCCCCAGGTAATGGTTTTGTAGTCTTTAATTAAGATGAAATAAAGCAATTAATTAGATTTTAAAGAGGATTTTGATTAAGACAACAATGTGTTTTTTTTTAGGGCTGCAAAAATAAAGAAGACTATATTTCAGTGAAGAAATGGTGCCGACTCCCTTACAATTTTATGAAGCATTATCAGTGAATTGGAAGTAGAACGTCAAGAAATATTTTTAGTTTTTACGACGACCAACTACAGTTCTGGGGTTATTCTGGATCCCAAACTCTCCTGGTGCCAGAACATAATAGACAGGCTACCACAACGTTTTACACCTGTAAGAGGACCGTAGGCCAGATTCGAAGACTTATGACGGCCTTCACCTTTTGGCTCTATCAGGCCTTAGTGTAAACTACTCTACTTTACGGAGCTCACGTTTGGTGGTCGGTGTACAAGTATCAGCGTCATTGAAAACTGTTAGACAAAGTGTACAATCAGGTAGCTGTCCGGATCATCTGTGTACTCTGCTCCACTCCAACTAAGACCTTGTTTGGTATATATTTAATTGGCTTCCCACCGACCTTTTACTAAAGCAGATGGTTAAGCTGGTGGCAGTTAGGCTTAGTGACAGATATGTTCTTAGCAACGGTCTTGAAGCCCATAGCAACAGTTTTAAAATGCTGTACAGAGTAGAAGGTTCTGGCATTAGACTTTCTTAAAGCTTGCCTGGTCATACTGAAGCCTGTAGAATGCTTGTTGTGTGCGAAAATCTTGGCACACTGTAGCTCGCCTCCATTGGCTTGTTGACATTTTCTGATTTACTCAGACAGCCAGATTGCAATCAAGTCACTTACAGGCATGATGTCAACGTTGATCTTCGTCTATGAATGCCGGAGGTTTTTCACAGAAATTTTGGGTCAGTCGAAGGTAACTCTTGTATAAGTTATAAAACACAGGCATGTCATCGAAAATTACTCTGATAAAGGGTTTGAAAATTTGAGGTTAGGAAGTAAATTGGTTTAAGAACAATTTTTTTTTTTTTTGACAAATTCAGTTTTAATCATACCAATATAGAATAGAAATATGGGAATTAATAATAGAATATGATGTCAGACAAATGTCGACCTCTAGCACGTCGGCAGACGTCCGTTCTTTTCACAAAATTTTGAATCACATTTTGCACTAGATGCCGATAAATTCGGCATTCTTTCTTAAAAGAAGACTATATTCTACCTTATGGTGCGGATATGATGAAAAAGAAATGTAATTGCAAATTCGAGTGTTCAATAAAGAGACTTCAATCTCCTTCCAGACAAATTTGTCGAAAGAAGACCTCCTCCACCTGACTCTTCCAGATTACCTCTGGCGATGATGATGTTTAATAAAGAGACTTTAATTTTCCTTCAAACAAATCCATCTAAATGATGCCAAATATCAGACGAATGATCAGGAGAAAACGCCAGCTACTGTGGAAAAAATTACAATACTAAGTAAGGATCACCACCACCACTTAGCAAGGATTTTAATCACTACACAATCATATGGAGGCCAAATACAGTAGATTAATCATCTACTTGATTACTGAAACTGAAAAAAGGCAATATGCTCCTCAGAGGACTGATGGAGAAAAATATTCTACCTCATGTGTCAGCCTCCAGTCCGTGCTATGAAACGGCGGAGATTTTTCACCTGTCATTTCATATCACCTTTGATTGAACTTTTCATGATAAGGGTTACTGCAATTGCTTGATTGGAGTTGAAATGATTTCTAATAGAGACTGTTTTACTCTCGGGTTAGCTCTTACATATGTGATATCGCAATGGGTTCAAGAGGGAGCTTATACTTTAAGAAGGGTCCGCCACCCAGCCTAACGTAACTATACTTTTTCACTGTCCTTAAAACATCTTTCGATTGGGATAAGATTTTTCAAGACTTTTTAAAACACAAGCATTGGCTTGAGAAGTAATTTAATAAAAGAGATGCTTTAGGTTTACCTGGTCTTTATAGTACTTTACCGTACAATGTACTTCGTGGAGTGATAAGTTTTTCATATGAAAGCCATAGCATTGCTTAGTTTACTTCATCTGAAAGCCGAGCCAACAAACTACTGAGATTTTTTCAGGTTTTAGCTAAAAATTCAAACGAGACTAAGGTCAATTAGATCGATTATCACTGAATTTTTTTCAGGTGCTACGGAATATAACTTCTGATGTTGTGTTAACGTTTTTTCAAATTACGAACTGTTTCAGATAAGCACTTGTTCATGTAGCGTGAAGCTCTTTTAGCAATACACTTTTGATCTATTCAAGGCAGCAAATCTTTAATGTTTTTGCCAAGAGGTTCTCTACTACAGTCATAGACTGTAGGGGAAATCTGTTCTATAAATTCCTTCGTGAGAGAGCAGACGCTGTGGCCTCCGTATGACAGTGGCAAAACACTCTATTTTCAAACTCATTGCAGCGCACACGGGTCATTGGATGATCGGTAAATAAATAAAAAAATGCCCTTCAACCTTCATTCCAGAAGCTACAAAACACCTTTGTCGAGGAGACAATCGTTAAATTTCTTTGAAAATGTCCGGATCTGGCGAGTAGACGACTGCGGTACTTTGACGTATCATTATTTAATGGGTTGGATAAGCAGCTCAAGATAGCTATAATCCCCTTTTCCCTTTTGATATTTTTTTAGATGGTTATCCTTTTTTTGGTCTGACTTATATATATATATAGCCGCTTAATCTGAAATGCCATATAAGGCTCTAATTTTGATGAAACAAAATGAGTTTGCCAGCATGGCGAATAAAAACTAAAGAAAAATAGAACGAAACTCAAAAATACGCTTAGTTTATTGAACAACCCTCGTTTACGAAAAATTTTATTTATAGATAAGAAGCCAATTTGAGTTTTGTTTTGGAAACAGCACTTTCCGCTTTATTAGTGGACATTGTGGAGTTTAATTCCTTCTGTAAGCACCTTTGAAGCTTTTCAAAAACTTTAGCAAACTTTTGGGGTATTTATTTGGTTAAAATTTATTGTCTATCTTAGAGCTGTTTAAAATATGTATATTCTAATAAAATAATATGTTCTTCAGCACTTGAAAAGCATAACAACATATAATACAGGAAAAAAGAAAAACTTGTTAAAAAACGCAAACGTTTAGTTTATTTTTTGAACAAACCTCATTAACAGATAATTTTACTTATAGTTAGAAGGCTTATTTAGATTTGATTTTTGCAACAGTAACGAAAAAAATTGATTTATAGTTTTGATTTTTGAAACAGTACTATTAATTTTATATTCTAAGGATAAGGTTAAAGATTTTCAAAAACTTTAGAATATATTTGGGATCTTCATTTAGTTAAAACCCATTGCCTATGTTTAAGGGCTGTTTAAACAAAAAATATCTCGTAATAAAATAATACACATTTATTCCTCAATTTCAAGTGCATACCAACATAAAACAACGACAAAACAATTATTCTGCAGCTGTAATAAGATATGCAAAGACTTCTCTAATTTTTTGAACAATTCTCCTTAACGGAAAATTTGCTTTAAAAATAAGAATATGCAGTTTAGCTTTCTAAAACCATACTTTCCATTTTATAAATAGATTTTGTAAATTTGAAATTCTTCTATAAACACGTTTTAAGCTTTTCCAAAACTTTAGCATGCTTTGAGGAGTCTTTATTTAACTAAAATTTATAGCCTATTTTGGGGCTGTTTAAAATTAATATCTCTTTTAATAAAATAATAAACATTTATTCAATACTCTACGAAAAATGAATTTCCTTTGCTCAAAAAAAAAAAGTTAAAAAAAATAAATTGTTATGCACCCACCTTCAACCACTTCCTTCGACGCTAATGATGACGTTGGCGTGAAAGTGTTAATGGTCGAGACCATAAGGAAAGTAGTGGTGTTGCTTGTTGTTTAAACTTAACCAGTTGAACCTGAACAAATTTTTATTAATGTTAGCAATTCATAAAATTAGCAGGTCTTTTGTAATGGATTTTTTTCTACTTTTTTGAATTACATTTTTGCTCTCCTGGAACATAAAAGGTGAAGAAGAGCAAGCGGCAGTAAAAATGAAAATGAATGAAATGAAAAAAAAACCAGAACGTGATAAGTATGAAGAATACAAGGGCAAATAAAAAGAGGGTAATAAAAGGGTTCAAGGCAATTAAATATGAAAAATTATAGAAAAAGTATGGCGAGGCACTAAATTTTCATTAGATATTTAACCCAGCAAACAATATCAACTTCAATTGAAAAAAAATATATAAAAAATATAAGGAGATATTTGAAATCAAAAAGTATAACTTGGTTTCCATTTCTTCACTAACCCTTCTCTTTAAGTACTTTTCATTCATTTTTATTTTATATTTCATTACTTTGTCTTTATGAAAGTGTTTGTAATTCGCTTTCATTGCTTTTCACTAAACGTGAATGCCGTTATACACCGTGTCTTTCATCTTTAATGTCTTTTGGTGCTGTCATTTACAATTTGTTTAGCAATTTTCTTAAGAAATTTTCTTTTTATTCATATTTTACTTTTTTGTTTCCTTTTTAATTGAATCATAAAATAATGTTAAATTATAGACACTGTTCTCTCCTTTTTGTTATATTTTCGGTAATTACAGGAGTGAAAATTTCTTCTGAGAACTATATTTTTGGCATCATAATGAGATTAAATGAAATGCGTGAGTGTTGAGAGAAAATGGAAATAAATTTTGTTAAAATATTATGGCCGACAAGGTGTAAAAGTGTTGTCAAGGGGTAAAACATCTGTTTTCTTTTTAAAAACCTATTCAGGAACTTAAAAAAATACAATTTAAATTAATTGAAAAACTTTTCTTTAATCTTTTATTGGCATTATTATTACATTTTTCCACCACATTTCGAAAGGAGGCGCTTACTTTCTTATATAACGTCTGTGGTCCTATGTTTGCCTTCAGATAGTTCCTGGAGGTTTCATTAGATGGGCCATCTATCGGCTTAAATTTGAATCAGCGGTTATTCCGTATCTGGCAATACTTATCTCATCCTATTCTCTCACAAACATCAGTATATTATCTCCACTGAACGAAATGAATCGATTTACACTTGAGCAACGTTAGGATTTATTGCAAATTTATTTTTAAAACAGAGACAATTGATGGGAAATTGCACGAAAATGTCGTACAAAATTTGGTCGCAGAGAAGGACCAATAGTGCCCGGTATACGCAAGTATATTGCTAAAAATCGTGAAACAAGACGTAAGCATTCTCGCATAGTGCGCACACCCAAAAATATAGCAGCTGTGACTGAGAATGTGCGTGAGAATCCATTAATATCGTCACCACTCTCAAAAGTTGAACATTTCACTCACCACTTAATATGTCGAATTTTGCTAAAAGATCTCGCTATGACGCTTTCAAAGTTCAATTGGTTCAAGAGCTGAGACCGCATGATCATCCACTTTGTTTTCGCTTTCCTAGATGGGCCAACGAGAAACTCCAGGATGATGTACATTTTGCAAAAAAAAAAAAAAAAAATATCTTTTCGGATAAAGTTCGTTTTTATTTGGCGGGTACGGTAATAAGCAAAATTGCCGTATTTGGGGCTCAGAAAACCCAAAAGTGGTCTTACAAACGCTAATGCAGCCATTACGAGTGACTGTTTTGTGCGGCTTGTGAAGCGGAGGCAACATTGGCCCATTTTTCTTTGAAAATGAGGACAGTGCACCCATTACGGTCAATGGAGACACCTGTCGCACCATGATAAACAAATTTTTTGTGCCCGATGTGAACGATGTTGATGTGAACGATGTTTGGTTTCAACAGTATGGTGCAACTTGCCACACATCTCATGCCACAATCCGAAATGGTGATGTCAGGTGGCAGCTAAGAAGCTGCCATTTGACACCGTTAGACTATTTTCTGTGGGGCGCCGTTAGAGACAAGTGTTATGCCGGCAAACCAAAGGTAGTTGAGCATATGAAGGTCAACATTCGTGATGCCATTACCGAGGTATGACTTCATTCACTTTGAATAGCTCTCGAAAATTTGTCCGATCGAATGGGATACTGTAAGACCAGCCGCAGCAGCCATATGAATGAAATAATATTTCATTTCTAACTGGAACAATTATACTGGACAACAACAAAATAAATATGGCAAAATTACAAATCATTTTTGTTTTATTGCATTTTTAAATTTAAAGTTTTAAATTGTCCACCCTATACAATCACGTTGTTTTAGTATTTGTAGTGCAATTTTCCACTCTTTGTGGGATTAAGGCGGAATTGCGTGCTGCTATGAGATGCAAAAACTCGATAACCAGAGCAGACTCCAATTACTACGTTTGCATCATGCATTATGTGAGAAACGGCCGGAATATAAAGACAGACATGATTAAGTTATTCTTTTGCATGATAGCACCCGAGTTCATGTAGCACAAGTTTCAAAATAATTATTAGAAATGAAAAAAGCCGCATCCGCCGTATTCTCCAAACATTGCTGTTGCGGACGAAGGCTGTTGCGACGGATACAATATACTCACACTTCTTTCTAGGGGCTTTCTTTACATGACATTTTACTATGACGGCCTGTATAAATTATGAAACACATTCGCTTTTAGCGCAAATCGTTCTACGGTTATAAAATCGTGGAATTTCCGTTTTTTTTACCAAAAAATATAAGCGAAGCAAACGCAAAACACATTTATCTCGTTTAAAGACCTTTTGATTTAGGGCCTACATTTTTAGGAACGATCTAGGCCATATAAAGAGGTATGAGTTTATCTTTTAATATTTTATCGAATCATTTCCTTTGAAGAAATACAAAGTCGGCTTCAAGGTTGGAATGCCTTAAAAGAAGAGCTGTTTTTCTGAGACGGGATTTGGAAAGTGAGGAAAAGATGAAAGCGGAGATTTGATAAATTTGTTATTTCATTATCGTTTTTGAGCTCAAAATTGTTCCGTTTTTGTTGCCCCAATACGTAAAATACAATTATTTTTGTTGTAAATACGAGTAAAGAAGGAAAACCATTACCCCGGGTGATTTTTTTTTAAAATATAAAGGTTTTAAAGTTTACCGAGTGGGTTGCCATCCCTGATTTAAAGATCTAGCCCAATTGGAAACCTCTTTTCTCCCGCATACTGTGACTTAACTGGGATGTCAACTTTTGAAATTGAACCAATAACTACAGATGGGGTGATGAACGTGCCGATTAACGTAGCGTGCTTGCCACGTTTGAATATGTTATTATTCTTATTATCAATGATATATAAAACTACTGCGACTCCTCGATATCTTGCACAGCCCTCCATCCAAAGGATGGTCCAAACAACACGCAAAATGTTAACTGTAAATAAAACAAAACGTTTTTGGAGAATTATCTTAATATTTTTCATTATAATAGACAATTATGTGTGAAACAAAATATCGGCCAAATGCTCGCCACGGCTTCGGTGGCATACCTCTATCGATATTTTCAGTGACTCTGAGACATACTCGTAATTGAGGTTCAATGTCGATAATATGTTGAATTATTACATCCCTTAGCTCTTGAATTGTTCTTGGGTTATAGACGTACACTTTTGCTTTTAAATATCCCTAAAGAAAGAAGTCCAACTGTGTCAAAACACAAGATCGTGGTGGCCAATTAACATCGCCTCGACATGAGATAACACGGCCATTGAATTTCTCGCGTAAAAGAGCCATTGTTTCGTTGGCTGTGTAACATATCGCACCATCCTGTTGGAATCACATGTCGTTCAGGTCCATATCCTCAATTTCTTGTCACAAGAAGTCCGTTACCATCTCGCGTTAGTGAACAACATTCACCATTCGAAGTTGACGGATCTTCTGCCACACTATCGCGAACAACAGCAATGTTTTCAGCATAGCGAGCTGGGCGAGCATGCACATTTGGTCAATTATTCTGACCAAAAAAATTACGAAGTACATAAAATGTATTTTGATTTGAATGCCCAATTTTATAAAAGGCTTCAACAATCTTAACGCGCTGCTCAATTGTGTACCTACCTCTCCATGGTTGAAATTAATGTGAAATTAAGTTTGGCAGAAAAATAGACGTTAAGATGTGACTCACAATTAACATCGTGCATTTTGGTTACACTCCCTTTATATAGATTTTTCCCTATAACATCTGCCAAAACCTCGTCACGCTGACGAATTTTAAGATATCCGCGATATCTCTCCATCTAATTACTTAATAGACACTCAAATACTTATTTTAGCATCAATGCTTCACATGTACCCAGTATGTGCCCAAGTGATACGATTTCCCCGTCACTGCATCTCTACATCGGATCTTAATTTATTCCCATTTTACTCAGATATCCATTAAGCCTGGAATGGCTGCTCAAAAGCCCGGTCAACATGCTTAGGTTTTAAGGGATTTAAATCTCCCCCTGTTATAGTTACTTAACCAAATTTTAGATTGTCAGATAAGAATAATCACTTCTAATTGTCCTCATTTTCACTGAGTAGACCGTTCCAGGCCACTTTGCCAGTCCACGGTTTTGACCAAACATGTAAAGTAGAAATGCCCTTTAATTCCCTGGAATTCCTACGTGACCCTGTTGTCCCTGACAAAATGGTTGAGTTAATCCAGACATCCCCATACTAGCCTTGAGACAACCTCATAGAAGCCAAGTGCTTAAATGGCGGCCTGTCTATCAGATAGTATGGCTGTCATGTCCCCTATATTTCCTTCCCAAGTTGACTTGAGCACATCTCTCAATCTCATAAACTTCCGCCTGTAATATGCTCGCGAGATTCCCTACAGCTTCCGAATATTCCTTTTTAGGACTAAGCACTCCCGCGCCTGTACAGTAGGTTATGTGTTGAGCAACTTTTCTTAATTTTCCCATAGCATGACTGCGTGTGGCGACTGTCATGAAAAATTGAAGGTTTAAGACACCCAACAGGCATCGCCATACATAGTTCAGGCCTTGATGCCTTTAGAGGTGTTAGTGAAAGGGTAAAGAGCTTTTTGCAGGTTTCGAGCCAGGCCTTGCCAATATTATGAAATATTGGCATGCCACATTTTTGAGGGCATTCGATTTGGAGATACACGGGACGATCATCTTAGTTTCACGGCCTATGTGACTAGTGTATGCGATAATGGTATGGAGTATTTTCTAATAAAGGGCAATGGCTATGTGTTGATAGGTTAATGCATGCCACGCAACTTTCATAGACGGTTTTACAGGGGCATGCACATGTGCGGAAGTCTATTTATCGAATAATGGTATAAGGCCATCCTTTAGACTTTCTGATAAATGCAGTGTTTTTTAGGCTGAGGCCATTGCCGCCCATAGGACGACCGACCTGATCTGTGAGTACATCGCAAACGCGTAAGAGGGTGGCCATATATGTGGACATTCAGGCTGTTATAAGCTGTTTGCGTCTGGCAAAAAGAACATCACGTCGCCCATTAACAGATGCGGTATTAAACTGAGTTGGGTACTGCGACATGTAGCAGTGGGGAACGAGACTGCTGATGAGTTAGCGAGAGAGAGCGCGACGAAGTGTGAGGATGAAGGAATTTATATCGGACCTTAGTTGGCGGGTGCGTTGACTCCCGGTTCAATAGTCCCAATCTTCTGTCATCTATTTTCTTTTATTTGTCGGAAAGGCTTCCGCAATTAAATTTTTTTCAGGCCTCTTGTTCCATGTTTTGAAATGAGATGTTCTGACTTGTTTATGCTACGAAGTCTGATCGGAGGTTTAACTCTATTCCTAACTATGGTGAGTACCTCTTGTGGTAGCTATGACTGGTTGCAATTATCCATATCTCGGCAGGAATTTAGATAGTTGACAACGCTCAACCAAGGTTTTAAAGTTGGTATTCACATATATTACATGTGGGGCCGCTGGTTGAATCTTTACGTTCACCCGTGCTGTAAACTCGTCTCTCATTAGAGGTACTCACGTTAAACGTATGCCTCATTTGGCTTGTGAATGATACTGTCTTGCTGTGAATGAGTTCAATAAAAGACTTTCAGCTGAAAGGCGGCCAGTTCAATCCTAGCACAATCGCCGGATTTCTTATTCTGTCCTAAGTCTCAGAAAAGCTTTTAATTCTCATCGTGATTGTTATAGAATGTCTCCTTTTCTTAATTTTACTTGAAATCTTCACCTACTTTTCCTACTTGGCCAAATAGGCTGTACTATTTCACTTTATGTTTTTTTGCACACCTACAAACTTAACCCAATCTAACGCTTATTGTCGTTATTATGTTTGAAAAATTAAATTATTTTACAAATAATAACACTTCAGATCCGAAATTCAAATTTTATAATAGATATACAAAATTTGTTCACATTTATCAAAATTTTTCAAAAAAATTTTAAAATATTAAGTCATATTTCTAACTATCCAGCCACCCTTAACCAATTTACTTCTTTAATTCATTAAAAAAAAATTAAATCAAAAGATTTTGAGAAAAAAAAACTTTTTAATTAAATATTTCATATATGTTTTTACTAATGATTCAATTAAATTTCAAAATATGCTTTTAGCATTTTATTTCACAAAACAAACTGAAAGGCCCCCAAAAAACACAAAGTTTTTAATAAAAACTAACATTTCATTACAAAAAAAAAAACTCAAAATTTTACTCTTTATGTCACACCAAATTACTTATTAAATATCTTTGTTTTTGTGACAAGAAAATGAAGACCGGAAATATTTTCTGTGTGTTTCCCAAATAACACCCTAAAAGTGGACTTCATTAAATGATACTAAAAATAAATGAAAAGAGCACTCTTTTGGTCACACAAAGTATGCAACACATACTATAGCAAACATTATGACGAACAATGCGAAAGAGAGTATATATGTGCACGTACATATGTGTGAGTGTGTATGAGATTTAAAACTAATTTTGAGTGCAAAAGATTTTTTTTACCACATAATTTAAAAGAAGAAAAAGGGCTTAAATGGCAAAAATTTACAAAAATTCGTTTAAAAAAAAGTGAACAAAATAAAAAACGGTGCCTATTTTTAGGAAAATATTTTAAAACTTAAAACCTCGCATTCAGTTTTAGTTAATTTGTTTGTTTTTGTATCAATTTTTTTAAATTAAAACATTTCTTATGCCAAATTTTGCTCATAAAACTGGTGAAACCTATAGTTAGACATAATGGTGTTAAATGCCCACCCCCTTTCTGTAAAAGAGCGTAGAGAACGAGTTAATAAAATAAACACATTAGCTGGGAGATCGAATGCTTAGACGATGATTGAAACCTCAACCTTTTATGTCCAGTTTAAAACAACTGAAGACAATATTCAATCCAACTATAGTGGAATAAGTTTTCTGTTTATCGCATATAAAAATTACTCTCCTGGGGCTAATTCTGGCATTCGTATACGAACGGATTCTTATTCGAACGAATGAGTTTTTGACTATTTTAAATTCTCTTATACGATCATGAATTAAATGAATCGAAATTTCTAATGATGGCTAACGGTATTTTTTTTATATATATATAAGACCAGCACCCAGGGGATGACCCCTACTCATGCAGTGCTTTGTGCTGGTACTAGGAAAATAAGTTATTAAAAGGAGGACAGAGGGAGTAGTGTTTATGGACGTTAGATTTAAATTTATTCATGTCGTAGTTGGCAGGAAATAATTTCGCTGGAAGATTATTCCACAACCAAACAGTGCGACCAAAGAACGAATTCTCCCTATAATGCGTTGTGCGATTTACTGGACAATCAACTACAAAGGGATGCGCTCTACGAGAAATACGAGTACTACGTAAAAATATATGATTTTTGGGAACTAATTCCTTAATTTCGTTAGAACACATTCCGTTATAGTGCCGATAGAACAATGAAACACACGCCACATTGCGACGGTGCTCCAATGAATCGATAGAGTTGGCTACCCTACCGTCATTGATGAGCATCTTCGCCCTCTCCTGTACGCGGTCGAGTAGTTCCAAAATAGACTTTGAAGCACCGGCCCATACATGAGAGTTGTATTCCATTTTGGGTCGGATATAGGTCTTGTAAATATTAAGGAGATCAGATGGAATGAAGTATTTCTTGCACCGTCTCAGAAAACCAAGGCACTTGAATGCTTCTTTCGACACTTGAAATATGTGATCATTCCAACGAACGTCACAGTGAATTCTCATGCCTAGAACATCAAGAGCATCTGTTTCCTCAATATCCACATTACCCATTGACACAGATGACAGCACACCACCACGCCTGTGTGTTAAAAAACAACATTGGGTCTTACGTGCATTAAAATCGAATGCACGCTAACGATATCGAACAGTAATTCAAGCTTAAGCTTGAGAGTTTTTACTCGTTAACAAAGAAGTATGACAAATAAAGTTTTTACACACGAAAATCAATTTTAAAAAAGAAAATTTATAAAATGGAATCATTTCTGGTCCACAGTGCAAATAATAATTCAATGCCAAAGAAATACTTAGGAATTATATGGCAAAGCGAACAGTCTTAGCCATAAAATTTAATGCCAAATAGTTCCCAAGGAAAACCAAGGGCTAGCCAACTTTGGAACATCTTTACCCGTAAATTTAAAACCTAAGGTCCACCAATAAAAGATTTCAAGTTGTAGCACAAGGTGATTTACAAAGAAAAATATTTTCTTTTATTTTTAGTAATAATTTTATATCAGATATACGCTAATCAGGAATAAAAATAGGTGATAAACCAAATAAAGAGAAAGTTTTTTGCCAGTAAGAGAACATTTTTGACTGAAGCAGGCTTATAAGTCACTGGCAAAAACTTTTCAATCTCTTTTACTAACAAAAACCAGAGATCTATCTCAACGTAATTTAAAAACATCCAAAAAAAGAAGAAAAACTGTCTTAATCTTCGTGAGGTTCGAACCTGTGCTGTCTATCCAGAGATCTATCTCAACGTAATTTAAAAACATCCAAAAAAAGAAGAAAAACTGTCTTAATCTTCGTGAGGTTCGAACCTGTGCTGTCTATCTTATGTTCGTGCAGTATAATTACTACACCACATTACTTAATTAGTTTTTGATTTTATTTAGTCATTTTCTGTGTACAATCAATTTAATAATTTTTTAAATGTTTTATCCAGTGTTGTAAAACAATTTTTTGTAAGCCTTTTGCAGCTAAAATTCTATTCGTTTCGTATCGAGTAATATCATTAGAAAATTTTACGTTATCGAAATATTTTTCGATTCGAATTTCATTTCGATCACGCATGCCAGAATCAGGCCCCTGTGTAGTTTTGTTATGAAAATGAAAACGCCTAAAGAGATACACCAACACATAAAGCTATAAACTTAAGTATTTTGGGAGTTATTCTATTGGTTGGCGTCAAGGCTACGATCACCCTGCCAAGACTGTATTTATTAGAACAGTGCTATCAATGCCACTATGAGTCAAGTATGTAATTCAAATGTAAAAATTTTTATTGAATTTAATTTAACGGCAACTGAGTAGTAGGTTGTAAAATCTGCTAGAATATTCGAAACTAATGTTAGTTCACCATATAAGCAGCAATATTCGTTTTAGTTAGTCAGTTATGATTTTACAGTCATCAAGTAAATTGGTGCTAGGAGTTGGCCTTAATAAGTGTCGAATAAGCTTGTATATTAAATGAAAGTTAAATAAATAGGACATTGCGTATAGATATAATTTGGAAATAAAGACTGTAGAAAACAACAAATTCGCTTCATTTATTTTATTTTCCGCAATTTAAGAAAACTTAAATGTTTTAAACAGGTCAAAACGTAATACATATTAAGGAGCAAATTCGTTGAATTGATTTAACCTTATCAGGGTTAACAAATTATCAATCGACCAAATCATCAAAGTGTGGCAAGTAGGGTAACACCTCAGAAGGAGTTTTATCTCCACTACTGTGATCTGATCTCGGTAAATGGACTACTTCTCGAATTGGAGTAGGCTGGGTGTACGCTGATGATATTGCTATCATCATTACAAGAAAGAATCTTAACTTGATGAACTGACCTAACTGAGCTTGTACTCTTTTCTCGGAAGTATGAGATACCAGTCTTTGAACCGCTATTTGTTAACAGAGTGCGGTTACGGTTGACAAAAGAGGTCAAGTATTTGGAGATTATTCTCGACAGAAAACTGTCGTGGAGGAGAGTCAGAAAAGCGTTAGTTAATATATAATGCTTTGGGGACTCTCCCTGAAGGTCACAATGTGGATTTATATGGCTATAGTCAGACCAATACTTTTCTTTGGTATTGTTGTTTGGTGGAATTTTTGAATAAAAGGTAAATTTTGAACTTCTTCATGAGAGCTGAACGGTTGTCACATGAGAGCTGAACGCAGCAGTCTACCTTGTCCACCGTGAGGACGGACTACTGTATCCCGTGCCTATTACCAACGACCAATCTAAAGACATCTATTTCGAATAGGAATACCAGGAAAAAGTCGTTAAAGAGGGACACGAAAGGTATTCGATTCTTCACGTACAGGTCAACGTTGGCTGGCGGAGTAGATTATGGCGTCCATTCTCCTAATCATAATAACAATAGGTCTTACTGGTTGCAGAATCAAAATATTTCAGGCAGAGGTGGCCACTGTCTGTGAGGTTGCTGACTTATTGTGGAATAGTATCACAACGGTTCGGAAGGTCTGCATTTATACGGACAGTCAGTGTGCTATTAAATCCCTAGGGCTATGTATACTAAGTCTCAGACGGTGAGGAAATGTCACTCAGGAGTGATGGCTGAGAATCATTTCGATACCGGGTCATAGTGAAATTCCGTGCAACTGAATAGCGGGAGCTGGCGGACACACTGCAAAAGGAAAATTTTTTTTCAATTGATTAATCGCGATTACCTCAATTATCCGGGATTGTGAAGCATGTATGCATCTATTTTGGCGATATATGTATGCTTTAAATGTGTTAGCAACACTAAATATGCTTTGTTTAAAGCGAAATAGGGGAAAACCCTAGTTTTGATGTTTTTTATGTTTACTTGCATTTTAAATTTGAACAGTTCGGATTGTGGGTGTGTAATTTGATTATGACATCGATATCAGTAAAATCGGCAAAAAGACAATGAAATGTTTTAACGATTCAAGAAAAATATAATTTTTGTTCAAACATTATCGTAGAAGTAGGTGTTGGGAAGCAAACAATTTATGACTTAATGAAAAATAAAGACAAAATATATAGCGGGAAACGATTCAGTTATTGACTTCGAAAATCGAAAAACATTAAAAAAATTCGAATTTGCGACATATGAATGGTTCCGACAAAAACATTTTAAAGGGGCATCAATTTCCAATTAAATGATAATGAAAAAGGTTAAATTTTTCCAGTTAAAACAATAGTAGTTCAGGATTAGGACATGGAATGCACATACTCAAGGCTGGAGGAGGAAATGCCTCTGGCGACTATGTATCTGCCACAATTTTTATTAATTATTTTCAAGAATACATATCAACAGAAAATTTTACAAATAAACAAATCTACAATGGCGATGAAACAAGCCTTTTTTGGAAGTGTTTTCCTGAAAACAGTTTAGGCTGCCATAATGAACATTTTATAGATGGCCATAAGAAATCAAAGGAGAGAATTACCGCATTGTTATGCGCTAATGCAGCTGGTACACATAAGTGCAAACCGTTTGCTATAAGAAAAAGTACGTGACCAAGAGCTCTTAAAAAAGCTTAGGTTACACACATGTTATTCATGAAATGGGTTGAAAAAATTTTGTTCAAGAGGTAAGAGAGCATTTAAAAGAGATCGGCTAACACAAAGAAAGTAAAATACTCTGATGACTAGATAATTGTCCGCCCAGAGGTGGAGAAATTAACAGCTCAAAATATTGTCGCTAAGCATTTACCATCAAATTGCACATTGTTGATTCAACAATTCCGATGGATCAGGGTGCAGGCAATATGTTGCTTTAAGAATCACATTCGGAAAATCCAAATGCAAAAGTTAGTGGCATCAAGCAATCTAGACGAATTTGCGAAGTCATGCAACACCAAGAATCTTTTGCGGGATATTTCAAGTGCATGGGATGCAGTTATTTTATTGGTTTGGCAATGTGTTTGGAGTAACCTGCTTTGTTCTCAAAGCGATCATGATTTGGGTACAATCTTATGGACAACGTTACATAAAAACTGCATACATACGAGTTTGTACATATTTTATTTACTTTTATGTTTTCTTAACAAAGATATGGACTCTATCGAGCACGTAAATGTAATAGTAAATATAGCTGACAACTTGAACATTAAAGATGTAAAAACTTGTCTTAACTGTGATTAAGATGAAGCCGCATTTCCAATTCTAATTGTTTGGCAAATCGCTATGATGAACCTGAGCTCTCATGATTCTGATGACGATGATATAATTGTTATTGAGGTGAACGATGTTTGGTTTCAACAGGATGGCCACACATCTCATGCCACAATCGATTTATAGCGTCATGGCCGTTGATGGCCCTTTAATCAGCCGAAATAGTGTTAACAGTTGGTCGCCAAGAAGCTGCGATTTGACATCGCTGGACTATTTTCTGTGTGCTATGCCGAGAAACCAGAGACAATTGAGCATTTGAAGGCCAACATTCATGATGCCATTGCCGAGATAAGACCCCACCTTATACACTCGAAAAAATTCTCGAAAATTGATCCCATCAAATGGGGTACTGTGAGGCCAGCCGCGGCAGACATCTGCATGAAGTAATATTTCATTTTTAACCAGAACAATTGAATTTCACATAAAAAAAATAAACTTGACAAAATTTCAAACCGTTTTTCAATGTCCCACCCGATATATTGATTTATGTATGTATATGTAAAAGAGTACAAAATTTGACCTCAAATTTGACCACTGGGAGAATCGATTATCTTGAACGCTTTCGGTCCCTACTGTATTTGATTAAATTTTTATATTTTGTAGCTTTTCATTTATTTTTCTTTTTGTTTTGTGATTCCCCTTTATTTTTTTTTTCGAAATTTATGGCGTGCTTTTAGAATGCTAAAAATAAACTAAATCTTAATTTCAAAGAACCGGCTTTTGTTAGCTTTTAGAAAAGTAGTGCATATCTTTAGGTTGATTTATAAAAAATTAAATTTATAAAAATTCGCTTACCAGTTAACATAATTTTAATTCTGAAATAGGCTTCTTTGAACGATTTTTGTAGGTTCTTAAATAGTGGTGGCATATATTAAGGCTGAAATAAGAAATAAAAACAATTTGTTACTATTTTACTATATCTTTTAACATTAACAATAACAAAAAGACCATTTTTGACGTTATTAGTTAAAAAATATATTTTTTTATTATTATTTTTTATTGTTTCATAACAAAATGGTTCTCAATTAACTTTTTTTTCTAATCTTAGGATATTTCCATCTACTTTAAGGCTTTTAAACCAAAATTTGTTTTTCTTTAATTTTCTTAAAAGCCTTTTAATCCCTTGTTCTCATTAGCGCTGCTAATGTGAGTTATTCCTAAAATTAAAAAAATATATTTTTTCTTTATTGTTTTTTTTTTTAATTTATTTTGTTTTATTCTGCTTTTGAGTTCAGTTAAAAGTAAAAATTTTGTTTAAAAATTCCCCAAAAATGGACCAGTAGCCAAAAAATGAAAAAAAAAAATAAATTCCATTTACTTTATTTGTTGCTACTGTTAGTGGCACTTATAGTTTAGCCCATTGCGTTGCATGATGCTTTTGTTATGTGGCCTCAAAGTTTATAATGAATTTTGCCTTAAAACCCTTCAACTATGCAACACTTTTTGCTTTTTTGTGTGTTTCTAACTTGAAAAGAGCATAAGTTTCATGGTGCTGAAGTGTAAACTGGTAAAAGCAAAAAAAAAAAAAAAATGGAATTTTTATTTAAAGACTAAATTAATTTGCGAAGAATTTTTGGCAATGTGTAAGGACCAGAAACAAAATCCCAAAAAAAGACATACCGAAATTTGGCCTTTATTATCTAATAATCATATTAAAAAAATTATTGCGGTGTTTAAGAAAATTTCAGATAAGAGGGGCTAAGCAGAAAACAAAAATGTTTTGACATATTTTAAGCAGTTTATAAGAAAAGAGCCAAAATTTAAATTCAATTTTAAGGGGTTACAACTTATAGTAAAATAAAGGGTCCACCAAATAATATTTTTTTTTTTAAAGTGCTATCAAAAAAAAACTACTGAATATTTTCTCAAATTTCTTTTTATATTTGAAAGTACAATCCTTCCGGTTAATAATGGAAAATAATTTCATTCAAATGGCTGCCCCGGCTGGCCATGCAGTAGCCTACACCATCGGTCCAATTTTTAAGCACATTATCGATTGTGTGCAGCTGTATTTCACCAATGGCTTCACGAATATTGTCCTTTAAAGCGTCAATTGTCTCTGACTTGTTGGCGTAACACTTATCTTTGACGGCACCCCACATATAATAGTCCAACGGTGTCAAATCGTAGCTCCGAGGTGGCCAAACGAAATCAGCTCTGCGGCTGATAATGCTATCTTCAAAAACAGGGCGCAAAACATCGAGTGTAGCTTCGGCTGTGTGGCACGTAGCGCCGTCCTATTGAAACCAAATGTTGCTAATATCCTCCTCTTCAATTTTTGTGATAAAAATTCGTTCAACATGGCCCGATAACGATTACCATTGACTGTAACGGCGACTGCTTGCTTATTTTCGAAGAAATATGACCCAATTATGCCTCTGGACCAAAATCCTCACCAAACAGTGACTCATCTAGGGTGTATCGGCTTTTCAATGTATGCGTGCAGGTTTTCTGTGCCCCAAATGCGGCAATTTTGCTTGTTTACATACCCGCCAAGATCAAAATGAGCTTCATCTGAAAAGATGATATTTTTGGCAAAATCGGCATCTTCTGATCGATCGCAGGCCCATCTAGGGTGTATCGGCTTTTCAATGTATGCGTGCAGGTTTTCTGTGCCCCAAATGCGGCAATTTTGCTTGTTTACATACCCGCCAAGATCAAAATGAGCTTCATCTGAAAAGATGATATTTTTGGCAAAATCGGCATCTTCTGATCGATCGCAGGCCCACTTAGCGAGGCGAAAACGCATTGGACACAACCATCTTCGTTCAGAGGAAGGATAAAACTAATTATCTGTCAAATCAGACAGGAGCTAAGTGTTACCATTTACGAAATAAGCAGTAGTTGAAAAAAAAAACGTTAGATGGCGGACCCTATAATATAAAGATATTGGATTTAAAAAAAACACAGCTACAGCATAACAAAATTAATGTAAAAGATTGGCGGCACATTAATAGGTTTTTCAAAAAGCAAGCAAAATTTTAAGATTATTTCTGATCTTCATAGGGTCTTAAAAGGTACTTACGTTTAAGGTCTTCGGGTCAAACTTGACAAGCAATAATTTTACTTACTTTAGGTTATTATTATGAATGTTATGAAAATATTTATTACAAAGGAATATGTTAATGACAAAAAAGATTAATTATTGTTAATTGTTACATTGGTTACATAAAGTAATTGTCGTAGAGTGCTGTTTGCACACAAATTTATTACCATTTGCCCATAAAATTGGTGTTTTGTTATCGGTTTCTTGTTCACATAATTTTTCTTTGGATCTAGTTGAACTTAAGGACTGCTGAACCTGCTCGGCCTTGTGGCGGAGATTTTCTGCAATTTCTCGGGAAAATTCAGCCCTTGGTAAGGTTTTTCTTTGCTTCATATAAGGCGTGGTAAGCTGTAAACCTAAATTTTTCAAGAAACGCCGACGTTTGGCAAAACAATTTTCGTTCCAGCCGTTGTTAGCCGATGTAAAAAGTATAATAGCATTATACGCTGAAATATCCAGCATGTTGCTAAATACTGTCCCTTAACCCTGTCCCCATAAAAAAAAAAAAAAAAAATGTATGCCATACGTCCAAAATTTTATTTTTGCCTAGAACGGGTTTTATGCACTGCTTTTCGCTTTTTTTATTAAACTATTTAATTTCAATAATTAATAAAAATTATTTGGGTAAGGGTTCACTCGGAGACCCGGGGGAACTGTGTGGCGGACGGACATGCGAGGGCTGGCTCTCTCCTCAGAAATGAGGAGATTGACCACTCAGTTGGAATGCCACTCTCTTCTTGCAGACTTATGGTTATGCGGCATATGTTGGGTAGGGCACAGCCACGTGCTCTGTATCGAGGCCAATCTGGCCCCTATATGATCGGGCTTGCTCGGAGTCTATTAGAGAGATGCCGCGACTTAGGGTGGGCACTGGGTGGCTGGTGCGCCCGCTAGGAGATTGGGTCTGCCGTTCAATGACTATTGTAGGGGTTGTCAGGATGAGGAGGAAGAGGAGACTGGCGAGCACTGCCTATGCCAGTGCCCGAGTCTTTCGGACATTAGGACTGCTTTCTTTGGCAGTCCGCTTCTGGATGGCTTGTCGGATCTGGCCGGTGTGAATATCGGCAAGATCTCTTCTTTTGTACATGCGTCTAGTTGGTTCGGATCGCACCGGGACACGGACATATAGGTTGTCCATTTTCTGGATTACTGATGGGTATCACAGTGGAATCAATACTGGACCCAGGTGGGCTGGACGTGTCTGGCTACCCATCGTAACTAACTAACTAACTAATTTCAATAATGTAGAAACGGAATCAAATGTTATGCACAGACATGTTTTTATCATAGTTTTTAAACAGACGTTCTGTACATCACATATGATTCACACAGTTTAAGAACAAAAACAAAAAAAAAAATAGGTAAATAATGGAAAGAATAAGAAGCGACGATTCCGATAGTGATAAAGAGGACCCCTTTCAAGATAGCGGTGATCACTATGTTCCTTCTGATTTAAGTAATTCTTCATTTTCAATACCTGACCAAATGGAAGCATCGGCAGCATCAATGATTCCTAAGACCCAGCAATGTAGCTCCACTTTCGAAGCAGGGGAAAGGTTAAACTTTATTGGAAGATATGGTTTAAACAAACGCGTTACAGTTGATAACGGGGAACCCATGCCAATTAACATATTTCAGTTTTTTGATGAAGAAATAATGGAATTAATTACAGCGACTAATAGATATGCAAGACAATTTAAAGAAAATAATCAGTTGCGATGTAATTCCCGTATGAATAGATGGTCAGATGTAACAATGACTGAAATGAAAAGCTTTTTGGATGTTATAATTATTTCAGGTCTTATCAAATATCCCAACATGGAAGACTATTGGAAAAAAGATGAAATTTACTGTCATCCGTTACTTCATAGAATTAATATGACCTACAATCGTTTCACCTTAATTTTAAGAAACTGGCATGTTAGTGATAATTGCCCCGCCTGGAGACCGTTTGTACAAGATATCAAACTTCACCGAAATTTTGATTTCAAAGTACCAGGCACAGAAATTTCGGTAGACTTCTATTCAAACAAATATGAAAACTGTTAAATTGAAGAAAGGACAACTCTTTGAAAAGAAAGGTATTTCTGGTATTCGAGTGATGAATTTTCACGATAAAAGGGAAATAGATATGATTTCAATTTTTCATGGTCCCGATATGAAGAACACTGAAAAAAAAACCACAAGGAGAGAAGTTGTTGAAGCCTTCTGTAATATTAGATTACAATCGTGTAAAAGGTGGTGTGGATCTTTCCGATCAGATGATATTCTATTACAGTCCTATTCGTACCTGCTTAGTACCCAGATCATTTTTTATTAATTCCAAAGAAGCCTCCAAAGGACTAATAAAAGCTGTCTTAGTTATTGTGTCTTAGAATTTCCCGACAAAATATTTCCTCCGCATAGGTAATAGTGCTTACAAGTAAGTAAGTAATGGTCACTTGCCAAGTAAGGTCTATGTCTTTTCAATTTTCTAAAAGTCAGACTCGTTATTTGGAGCTGATGTTGATGTTTTTAAGTTTCCTAAAGTAGGCCTAATATTAAGGCAAATAATTAGTTTAAGTCTCTAATCTTTAATAATTCCTAATAAATGCTTGAATTTTTGCTCCGACCCTCCATTAGAGAGCTAATTTGCTTTTCCACAACGCATTCACTTCTTTGTTTTAGTTTCAGTAATCAATCAGTTTGTAGTGGTAAAGATCCTTGCTAAGTTGTGGTAGTGGTGATCCTTCCTTAGCATTGTAATTTTTTCGAAGCAGGTGGCGTTTTTTCCCGATCATTCGTCTGATGCTTGTCATCATCGCCACAGGTTAGCTGAAATGTCACGGGGTTTCATTAGATGGATTTGTCTGGAAGGAGGTTGAAGTCTCTTTATTAAACACTCGAAAACGTAATTATATTCCTTTCGTCATATCTTCTGCTGGGATTCGAACCTGTGCCGAACTGCCACCCCAAATAAATGCTTTATAGATATATTTAATTCTTTTATTTGATTCCTTAACGTTCATAAGGTCTTTGGGTCAATTTTGACCCATTTCGGAAGAAAAATCTGGATTTGTCCGAAAATGTATGACATATTTTATTCATATTTTTTACTTTTATTATGATGGATATCAAAATTTTATTGTGAAGCATGATTTATCATAAACGTAACACATGGGCTGAAAAGTCCCGGACCTAACACATAGATAGTGCTAATTTTATTGCATTTATCTCTTTTTCAGTTAGTGCTAATCTTCCAAAGACAGCTGTTAAATTTTCATAATATTATCTTAACTAGTTTGTAAGTTATTGTGCTGAGTGACACTATTTTTGTTCTTTTCACAACAATGGATCAAAAACAATTTGGTGTTTTAAGTCTACATTGCTTCTTAATGGGAAAAAAAACCGTTCAAACTAAGCAATTGAAAAGTGTTATGGGACTCCGCTGCATTAGAAACAGCAAGTGTGCTGAGTTCAAACGCGTTCGTAAAAACACCGATGATGCAGAACAGAGTGGACGTTCAAATGAGACGGTAACACCAGAAAACATCAAAAAAGTACACAGACGCGTTTTGAATGATCGAATAGTGATATTGGGTGAGTTAGCTGACATCGTAGATATCAAAGGAGCGTGTTGACTTTATAGTGCATGAGCATCGGCGGAAGCTCTGTCAGAACTCAATCAAAGCCCAATCAAAACAATGGCAAAATTACATACATTGAACTTTGAATTGCTTCCACATTCACTGTATTCGCAAGATTTGTCTCCCAGCTACTATTGGCTGTTCGCAGACCTCAAAAAAAAAAAAAAAATGCACGCCGGTAAGAAATTTTGCACGAATAAAGAGGTTACCGCTGAAACTAAGGCCTGTTTTGGAGCAAAAGGTAAATCGTTCTACAAAAGTTTAATTGAAATGATAGAGCGGCGCTGAAATGATTGCAATGGTCTTTATGGAGATTACCTTGATGAATAAAGCTAATTTTGAACAACAAAAAAGTGTTTTCTTTGTTAGCCCCCCAGGACTTTTGAGCCCATGTGTTAGATCTTCTACATAATTTTTAGCTTTTTTTATTCTTGACTGTTATTTGTTTAAATTGTACCTGACAGTTGTGAATGATTTAATTTTTTAATTTTTTAACATTTTCAAATTAATAAAATTGGAGAAGCTCACACATATCCAGATGGACTAAGCCCGAAATATTCATATAATCATGTGTTAAATCAGTTCTGCTGTATGTCATTGGTTTGTATCGAATAACATCGCGCAAAAACTCCAGGCATTCATTAACAAGTGTCTCAGAATCATATTCAGAATATTCTGGTTTAAGACCATAAATAACAATGAACTGTTGAACATGACTTAGATAACAGATAAGCAAAAGAAAGAAAAATGGGTATGGAGTGATCATACCATTAGTGTCAACAGAAGTTCACTCGAATGGAATTCTCAAGGCTCAAGAAAAAGTGGTCGACCAAGAAATATCTGCAGATGCACAATTAATCAGGAACTAAGACAGGACAATCCAACATAGGAAGGAAAAATCAAAATCAACAGCAGTAAACCGTATTAAATGAAGATGCTTTGTGGAAGCCATATGCTTCTTAGAGGAGTAACGGTAAAAGAAAAAAAAACATGCTAAAGAGAAATGGAGAAAGAAGCTGCTTTCTAAAGGACGACTTAAAACCAGAAAAAACACAGACGCAGCTGAATGAAATTTGTTAGTATGGAACCTAGTATGGTACTAAGAAACTTTGCAGTATATTAAGATTTTCTTAAATGAAAATTTATATTTTAAGAAATTAATCCGCATTCAAAGTGAATGAAATATTTTTATACGTTAAGAGTCCTTAAAATATGCTTCAATTGAAAAAATTTTATTTTACATTGCTTATTACTTAGAACGATATGTTCTGCCTTAATTTGTTTATGTTAAATACTCCTATGTATTCACCACAGTTTTTTTAATTTATTAAAAATCCTTAGAATATGCTATGAATTCTTAAACATTAAAAAAAAATGTTTTTATTTCATTTAAGCCATTATTTGTTTTTCAAATAGAATTTCCCACAAAATACAAACTAAATTTTTAATTATATTCATGTTTTTCTTTTCATATACCCCAAAAGTATTCTAATGTATTTTTAAACAAATGTTCTGCATTTATTATGTATATTTTTTAAATATTATATTTTTATGTTACTTATACCATCAAGCTGAGAATTTTTTTAAAATTTATATATTACTAGTCTTCAATAAAACTAAACAACGAAGCCTTAAGGCCTTAAAATATGCTTTAAATAATTTATATTACTATACTTTTAAATAACTTGCATATGTTCAGGTGTATAAAAATAAATTATATCTTTTTCAGAGAGGAAGAAAAGAAAACCTCAAATATATATTGAAAATTTATTTACAAGCAAAAAAAATATAAAAAATATAACCTGTGGAGCCTACATGTATGCAATAATTTATATTTAATAGATTTGTTTGCCATATTGTAAACTATACACACGTATGTATATTAAGGAAAATGTTATATAGTTATTTTTTATAGATATTACACATGTATGTCTTACTTTCAATGTTTGTGCTTGTGTGTGTGTTGAAAGTTCCTAAAAATATGCAATATTCTTATAACACATTATAAATAAATTTGTAGATGTTAGCATATCTTTAAGGCATTTGTATATGATTTAATATGAATTTATTTATAAACAAATTTCCGGCTTTTTTGCCTTCGTTTGTTTCCTTCTTTTTTTCTCATTTCTTTTATTGCTCATCGTATTTTATATATTTGAATAGATTTCCTGTGTGAGAAGAAAAATTGAGGAGAGGGAGAAGGAATGAGAGAAAAAGAATTGAAATTGTGAAAAGCATGTGAAGCGCAGTGAACATTTATAAAAGGGTAGTACGATACATTAGGTGCTACTATTTGAAAGGTCGAAATCTAGTAAAAAAAAGAGTACTGCTGGTAAAATTTAACACGAAAAGTTACATGTAATCGGAATGGTAAAGTTTAGACCCCAAGCATTTAAGGGGCAAATATGGGACCCTTACGAACGAAATTAGTAAAAGAATAACTCAAATTTCAAATTACCATCATTTACTACACCTTATTCGGGTCTGGCTCAACTTTTTAATACAGAGTTGCTAGAGTTACATTCCAAATTCTGTTTTCAAATGTATTTGCGTGCGAAAAATATCAAAAAATTATTGGATGGTTTTATATCAACATTTTGATGCTCTGTCATGCGTTGTCACATCTTCTACTTGTTTTCCCTCATGTTCTTTTGGATGGTGCTGTTAGGTTGCTTGTGGTCTTTCTCTCGTTTTTCTAAGTTTTATTATGTCCATAGTTACTTTAACATTGCTCTCAACATCTTTTATGACATAACATGCCTATTACGGTTATTTCTCGGGAATTTAAATTGTTGCAATTTCTCGCTCCCGTTTTATTAGTAAAATCTAGAAGAAGAATCCTGTTTCATTTCTAGTCTCAACTGGCCTAAATTGAATAGCAAGTATACTAATCAACTATTTATGGGCTGAACATGGATGACAACAGAACTTTAGTTAAGTTGTCAGTAGCCGAGAATTGTATTACGTATGGCAACTGCCAACTAAAAATCTATTAATTCCAATTGCTATTTAGACAACTTCGAATTTCCAGCTGCTGTTCGGCAACGCAACTAAAGTCCTGTTGCCATCCATAATCGAGCCATTAAGCTGGACGGTGGGAGCATCTCTTCCGCTGTGTCTATTTTCACAGGTCATTGTGGTATAAACAGACGTGTAAAAAAGCTGCGCTTACTTATGAATGAATTCTTTCCTGGTTGTATATCGATTGAAGAGGAGGGCATAGCTTTTTTCTTCGACCAGTTTCTATTTTTGACTCAGCAAAATTTTTCGATGGTTTATCGGAGCTATCGACCATTAATATCAGCTTAATAGCCAGGCTCAAAATCGAGCTACTTTCTGACTTAATTTATGGAATTGTACTTCTATGCGAAGCCTCCAGCTGATTGTCCGATTTGTCTGGACTTGTACGCTGACACAGGATCATCATAAAAAGAGCGGCTATGTGTGCTTAAGTGGTAACTTCGTTTTTAAGTAAATTTCTTTATATTTGTAAATAGATCATTACGCAACACTAATGTCAATAGCTAAAATCTGGCAACACCATAATAAAGTTTAACATTTTTTAGCATAAACATACAATATTTTGATGTAAAATCGTTATTTGTTTTGTTTACAGTGAGTTAAGAAAAACAAGTTGGCCAGAAAATGGAAATTTCAAGAGAAGGTTTTTGTGGAATTATTTTTCACAACTTTCGAGGTGGATTATTTCAACAAGAATATGTCGATGAACTCAGTTCTTTGTATGGCGATAAAACTCCATCAAAAACCATAGTATACAGCAGATATAATGAATTTCATCGTGTTCGTAGTTCGTCCAAAATCGGTTTTTGTGCCACATCGATGCAGACCGTGAACTGATAATGCGAGATCGTCAAGTGATTAGCTCCAACTTAATACATTAGAGTTGGGTCCTTTAACCCTTTTTAGAAGCTAGTTAGTTCACTTACATCAAAACACATATTATAAACATGTGTGTGTGTGTGTGTGTTTAAGAGACATGTTTTGTGTTGTTAGTGAGCGAACTAGCTCATTAAAAGAGCTAAAGAACCCAACTCTGCAATACATACGATTTTACATGAACACTTAGTTGTAAAAAAATTTGTCCTCATTGGATACCCCATAATTTATCAATCGTTCAAAAACAGAATGCAAAAGGCTATTGATCATCAAGAGGAATATTTTGAAAAACAAAATATCATCTTGGGGGACTGTGATAAGCAGTTTTTGGTGGTTTTCCATCTAAGAAAGGAGGCCACCAGCTATGACCCACTTAGTGGGGTAAGAGTTGATCCTTAAAAATCGGAATGATCAGAGAATAAGGGTAATATTTGCCAGATCAGAAACAGGAAATCTCCGGCTGTTGACGGAATGACTGGAGAGATATACAAAACATCTGGAAGGTCAACCCGGAATATTTGGACTCGATCCTTGGGAAGTGTATTAGTGAGGTAAAAGACCAGTGGGTAAAAGACTGCCATCAATGTTGTCTACCTGAAGTCTCCCGATAGTTTGCGGAGCAATCCAGGCTCTTATTTGGGAATCAGTACTCTTCCAGAGCTTGGAAAAATGCTGGAAGGAATAGATAATGGTGTCTTCACTGAAGGAGTTCTAAGTATCAGTGACTGCCAATACGACTTCAGGAAAGGTAGAAGCGTTGAGGATGCTTGGGCTTACGCTAGGCAAAGTGTCAGTATGAGTTCCGCGAATTATATCTTAGGCATATTAGTGGAGTTCAAGGGTGCATTTGATTATCTCCTGTGGGACAAGGATTTCAAGAGGCTAGCTTAGGTTGGCTGCAGGGAATTAGGCATTTGGTCTATTTATTTTCAAGGCAGGTGAGCTTGTTTGCTGCCAGCGACACGGTTCGGAAGGATGTGGGTCGTGGTTGCCCGCATGGCTTTATCTGTAGTCCATTCACTTGGAACCTTATGGTGGACATGCTGTTGCGTCAGCTTGCCGCCACTTTCAAAATGTGGGCGTATGCTTGTTGAAGGTCAGCCTCTTGGTGGAATTGAACGCAGAGGTTAGTAGGCATCGCATGTAAGTGGGGTCGAAGTGTCGGGGTCGAAGTAGCGATGGACAAGACAGTTACAATGCTGCTTAAGGGCAGATTGTCAACCGGTAATCTACTACTCATTACGGCTGGGGAGTTAGCTTTCGGTATACAACGGCAGGTGAAGTACCTTGAGATATCTATGACCGATAGGATAAATTTCCTGGTGTAATCCAGACGATAAGGGGAAAAGTGACTGGGGTGACATGATGAATGAGACGTATCCTTAGAAGTGGCTGGGGCTTTAGCAGACGTGCCTTACTTAATATATATAGAGTTCCCACTTTGAAATATATAATGGAAAGTTCTATCTGGTGGGCCATTAAAAAGTTTAAATTTAAAAATTCAATAAAACAAAAACAGTTTGAAATTTTGGCAAAATAATTTTTGTTGTTGTGAAGTACAATTATACCGGTTAGAAATGAAATATCATTTCATTCAGATGGCCTCACAGTACCCCATTCCCGCGGACCAATTTTCGAGAACGTTTTCGAGTGTATGGGGAATGTTGGCCTTCAAATGCTCCATTGTCTCTGGTTTATCGGCCTAACACTTGTCTTTAACAGCGCCCAACAGAAAATAGTCCAATGGTGTCAAAACGCAGCTTCTTGGCGGCCAACTGACATCACCATTTCGCCTAATTAAACGGCCATCAAACGTTTGACGCATAAATCGATTACGGCATGAGATGCATGACAAGTTGCAGCATCCTGTTGAAACCAAACATGAATCACATCAATATCATGAAGAGTGGTGCGATAGGTGCCTCCATTAATCACGTAATGGTTGCGAAATATAAAATATGGGCCAATGATGCCTCCGCTCTACAAGCCGCACCAAACAGTCACTCGTAATGGGTGCATTGGCTTCTGTAAAACCACGTGTGGGTTTTCTGAGCTTCAAATATGGCCATTTTGCTTATTAACGCTTCATCCGAGAAGATGTTTTTTTTTTTGGCAAAATCAACATCATCGTGCAGTTTCTCGTTGGCCCATCTAGCGAAGCGAAAACGAAGCGGATAGTCATGTTGCTCCAACTCTTGAATCAATTGAACTTTGTGAAGCATCATACCAAGAATTTTTCGCATAATTCGCTGTTAACTGGAGTGTGAAATGTTCAGTTCTTGAGAACGATGACAAATTGACGTCGATGGATTCTCACACACGCTCTCAGCGACAGTTTCGATATTTTCGGGTGTAAGCACTGTACGAGCACGTTTACAACTTTAGCAATAAACTTGCGTATACCGGGCACTGTTGATCCTTCTCTGCGAACAAATTTTGTACGACATGTTCGTGCAATTTCCGTCCAATTGCCTTTGTTTTGCAAATAAATATCCAATAAATCCCAATATTGCTCAAGCGTAAAGAGATTCATTTCGTTCAGTGGAGATAATATACTGTATTTTGTGACAGAATAGAATGACATAAGTATTGCCAGATTCGAAATAACCGCTGGTTCAAATTTAAACTGATATATATAAATAAAAACAGTCTCTCTTTGATTTTAATTTTTTAGTACTAATTTTTCTTGGTTTCCTTCAAACTGGTTCACTGGTGTATATCACGTTTGAACATATATTTTTATGGTATTCTATGCTTGTTAGACTTATGTGCCTGAAAATGGGGAAAAACGAAGAGTATATGTGTTGTAACTGTAAGGATAAAATTGCCCTATACAGACAAATATCCCTGTCTGTGTTTTTTCTTAAATTTTTTTCAACACTGGAATTGTATTACTTTTATATTTTTTGTAATATATTTTCTGTGATTTTCTCTTTTCACTTTTCTTTTTTTTTTTGTCAAGAAGTAGAGACAATTTTTATATATTTTCTAGTCTTTGTACACCTTGTTTGTGTGTGTGTGTGTGTTTTGAAAAATATTATAAATATTGCTTTTCTCTCTACGATTTGTAAAATGGAAAAATTCATATTTTAAAAATATGCATATGTTTTCATAGTGTGCTTTCAGGCTCATGGAATATATACTGTTGGTGTAGCAGGAAAAATCTTTACATGTGTTAAGAAATATAAATTACATATTGTCTAACAATTGGATTTATTTTAAGAAAAAAGTAAAAAAAAAATAATTTTTTTATAGAAAAGACTTTTAAAGTAAAAAATTTATTTTAAGCCTTAAAATATGCTTTAATCTGCAAGAAACACTTAAGTTATTGCCTTAAAAACCTTTATTATAAAAATAATACCGAAAAGAAAATTTAATTGAAATAAAGAAGCAAATAACTGGCAAACGTTGCATAGTTTTCTCTACTAGTAAAGGGGTGTGGCACACGGCACAATTGAAAATGTTACTTTACTGCTGATAAGTGTCTTAAAAGTAAATAAATAATTTTTCCCAAACCAAAACAAAATCCACCTGTGGCTGAGCCTGTGGGTGAGCCTGATAAGTTAAACATTTTTGACCATTGTGGTATAAGGGGTTACATCTTCCCCTAGTAAGTCTGTAACCTAAAAATTAATGAATAATCCTTGTGATCTAACCAATAAACATGAGCTTTGCAAGCTTTGGGAATAATTAAAGTTGTAGTTTTTCCTTATATGCTAAAAGAGGCGATGTCAGAGTTAAGATATTGTTACCTTTTAACATTTTTAAAAGGATTGAGTTCTTTTAAATTGCGCTAAATAAAATAAATAACACGAATTTATTGTTTTACTTGTCTTTTTTTTGTTCCACTTTATAATACAAATTGCTCAACACTTTTATAAAAGCTAAAGCGACTTTTCTCTTTGACTGTTAAATAACGACTGACAGACGGACAGACTGAGCATAATGCGCCGCCTTTTATATAAAACTAACATTAATTTCGAATGTTCTTGTATATACTACAACTTTCTATTCCTCCATGTTAATTCAAAATGTAAGACCTTATTACTCAAAAATTGAATTAGTACAGCGTTCAATACGAAATTAGCAACACCGCTAATAATAATAGAAATAAGTAAGGCATTGACAGCGTGACATATTGACATCCTTGACACAAGTCAGTGGAATATTTTTTTTTTTTTATATATAAGACCAGCATTGTACTGGTATTAGGAAAATAGGTTATTGGAAGGAGGACAGAGGGAGTAGTGTTTATGGACGTTAGATTTAAATTTACTCATGTCGTAAGTGGCAGGAAATACTTTCGCTGGAAGATTATTCCACAACCGAACAGTGCGACCAAAGAACGAATTCTCCCTATAATGAGTTGTGCGATTTACTGGACAATCAACTACAAAGGGATGCGCTCTACGCAAAATACGAGTACTACGTAAAAATATATGATTTTTGGGAATTAATTCCTTAATTTCGTTAGAACACATTCCGTTATAGTACCGATAGAAAAATGAAACACACGCCACATTGCGACGGTGCTCCAATGAATCGATAGAGTTGGCTACCATACCGTCATTGATGAGCATCTTCGCCCTCTCCTGTACGCGGTCGAGTAGCTCCAAAATAGACTTTGAAGCACCGGCCAATACATGAGATTTGTATTCCATTTTGGGTCGGATATGGGTCTTGTAAATATTAAGGAGATCAGATGGGGTGAAGTATGTCTTGCACCGTCTCAAAAAGCCAAGGCACTTGAATGCTTTTTTCGACACTTGAAATATGTGATCATTCCAACGATCGTCACAGTGAATTCTCATGCCGCGAACATTAAGAGCATCTAATTCCTCAATATCCATATTACCCATTGACACAGATGACAGCACACCACCACACTGTGTGTAAAAAAACAGCATTGAGTCTTACGTGCATTAAAATCGACCCTGTTCGCACGACCCCACTCGGAGACCTGCACCAGGTCACTTGTGAGTGTGACGTTCATATTCATCCTTCCTACCCCAACCTCCAAAAGGCACGGTCTACGATCAAAAGGATATGAGTGACAAATGTTGCTGCCATCCGCAAAGGAGTAGCAAGGATTTGAAGTGAGAAGAAGAAAGTCGTTAAGAAATATTAGGAAAAGAGTAGGAGAAAGAACAGAGCCTTGCGGTACCCCTGAGTTTACCCTGAACTCATCGGATGAGACCCCATCTATAACCACTCTTATAGAGCGGTCTCTGAGAAAACTCGATATAAATCGACAGAAGTGACTACCGACAACAAAAGCATTAAGTTTCGAAATGAGAGCCTCGTGCCAAACTCTATCAAACGCCTTTGAGATATCCAAAGCCAAAAACCTTACTCTCGCCAAAACCATGAATGGACTTGTTCCACTTCTCCGAGAGCAACGCCAGCAGGTCACCAGTAGAACGGCCCTTTCGGAAACCGTACTGACGATCGCTAAGTAAATCGTTGGACTCCAGATATCCCATAAGGTGGTGATTAATCATACTCTCCATAACCTTGGAGAGTGCGGAACAAACTGCTATTGGACGGTAGTTCTCAGGGTTACTGGCCTCGCCTTTTTTTGGGATTGGCGTTACATTAGCAACCTTCCAGGAAGATGGAAAAATACCGGCGCGATATGACGCACTGAAAAGGTAAATGCCATTATAAACTTTATAGCTACAAATTTACTGGTGTTGGTATATTGTAGGGAGATCAGACTGTTATTATTCGCCCGTTTTTAACCGGTTTTTTTGGTTTTCTCGCATACGGTTTTTTCAAAATCTTCATTTTTCGAATACTGAATAAACCGGTTAATTCAACACGAATAACCGGTTAATTTTAATGAGTATAATTTTTATATGGTTGTATGTTTTTTTTATTGAATATATGCTCAACGTTTAACTATTTGTGACATTGAAACACATACTTCGAGTGTCAAAAAAAACATTCAAGTGCCTCTGTTTTTTAAGACCGTGCAAGAATTACTTCATTCCATCCGATCTCCTTAGTATCTACAAGATCTATATCCGTCCCATAATGGAATGCAATTGTTATGTATGGCCCGATGCTTCAAAGTATATTTTGTAGCTTTTCGACTGAGCACTTATTAATGACGATAGAGTAGCCAACTGTATAAATTCATTGGGGCATCGTCGCAATACGCTGTGTGTTTTATTGTTCTATCGGTACTATAAAGGAATGTGTTCTGACGAAATTAAGAAATTAATCATATTAAATTAAGACAGTAATCTCTCGTACAGCGCTTCCATTTGTAGTTGATTGATTGCACAACGCATTATAGGGAGAATTCGTTTTTTGGTCGCACAGTTCGTTTGTGGAACAATCTTCCAGGGAAAGTTTTCCCTGCCACTTACAACATGAGTAAATAATATAAATTGAACGTCCATAAACACTAATCTCTTTACCCTCTTTCCCGCAAACTATTTTCCTAGTGCCAGCACAATGCATTGCATGAATAGTGGCCACGCACTATGTGCTAGTCTTAAGCATTCGTTTATGGACAATGAGCTGACGAATGTAATATATAAGCCTTTACATGCCAGTAGTCGAGAAACCCCGATCCTTAACAACACGCTTTTCGACTTTTAGAAAAGTCTTCTGTCCACTTATGATTATATAACTGAAATATTCATTCTTACTTCTCATACTTTCGGGTCAGGGAATCCGATTTTAGTAGAGCGAGGGGAGCGGGGGTCTACTTTGTGAACAGTGAGACTAAAGTGTTCTTTAGACTTCTGGATGAGTGCAGCGTTTTTCAGGCAAGATCTGTCATCAGAGCAGCTTAGCGTTTTCATGACTTGGCTGCTGAGGGAGATGGTGTAGTCTTTTACATGGACAGTCAGGCGATTATCAGGGCGCTGATTTGTCGGCATGTCGGCTCAAGGCTGTTTGCATTATGCGAGGAAATGAGATTACAGATGAACTCGCAAAAGCGGGCGCGCCCGTCGTGGAATGGAGAATCATAGGAGACTGTAGGGCCTCCAGGCTGCTTTGGCGGCCAGACTTGACCGCTCTAGGATGGAATCGGATCTCAATCTGAGAAGGGAATCTCTTATGATTCTGATAAGTTCTGTGACTGAACACTGCGCTCTTAGCGCAAGGACAGAGATTTGGGAAGCAGGTACCACAATTTTCTGCCGATTTTTTGGCGATACTGGTGAGCCGGTGACCGTAAAACATATTCTCTGTCATTATCTGGTTCTTAATGGACGCAGGCTCAGTTGCTGGGCCGGGGATTTTTTAAGGGACTAAGTGAAATTACCTCAGCTGAAGTATGCGCCCTGGAGGGTCTTCTGTCAGACCTAGGCTTGCTCATTAGGCCAGGTTCTTTTTGGGCGTGTGTTTTCTTGCATATTTTTTTTAATCATTATTTTCTACTTCTTTTCTTTTCTCTGTTTTTATTGCCTTTACAGGCAAAGGTCTTTCCACAATGGGCCTCTGTGGTCTCTGGGTGGGGTACTTCGGTACGGCCCTTCGCACCTACCCACCTACCTACCTACTTACATACAAAATTATTTTCTGAATTTTTTTATAGTTTTTATGGTTTTGTTCTTTAGCCAACTGCTTAAGATATGCTTTAAAACAATTTTTAATGCCAAAAATATTTAAAATACTTGGCCAAAAGTTAAGTATCCTTAAAAAAATTTCATAAAAATATACTCTCAAATTCATGCCATTTACTACAGAAAAAAATATTTGACCACTACTACTGCATTGCATACTTTTTGGCGTAGTCTGTCTACTCAATTCTTTAAAAGGAAAAAAAATTCTATAAGTTTTATGCTGCAATGACAGCTTGTTGTCGAAATGAAAAACTTTTTTGATTAACTTAATTGCTGTTCTTCTTCTTTCTAGTTTAGCTGGCTGGAGATGACCCCTAAAATTATGCTATATGTATTAAAGTATTAATACAAAAATAAATTGTCTCTCTTCCTTGTTTTCTTTCGCATAAAAGAGAAAGTTTGCTTTTTGGGGAATACGAAGCAAACAAAAAATTACAAAAGTTTTTTCCTCCAATTTTATGGTTTTTCTTTAATTTCTTGTATTTCTTTGAAAAATTGCAAAAAAAAATTTCTTAAGGGACTTTTAGGCAAAAGTTTAACCTTTTTTTGCAGCTTCTTGTCTTCTTTAGTTTTCCTATTGTACGCAAAAGAAATAAAAAATGGAAAGAAAAATAATAGTTTAGAAGCTTCTGTGATTAACTTGGGGACTTTTGTGTCCAACCAACAACAATTACAATTACAAGACGCCTTATAGTAGCCTTTAATTTTTTGTTTTTTCTTTTTACATATACTTTCCAAAGGACCTTAATTTCCTTGGTTTTTGCCGTTATTTTTCCATTAAAGCTTGTATAGTTTTTCCGTTTTTCCTTTCTCTTAAAATTAAATTTCATTTACTAGACTTTCACTTCTTCGCACACGGAAAATGAAAGCAAGAATGCCATACTTTTGGGCATTTTGTAGAGAAAAATAAATGTTTGTCTGCCAGCCAGCCTGCTATCCACTCAGGCGAAATTAATTGTTTTGCGTATAAATGTTTTCTTTTCATTTATTATTCGTTTCTGTTCTTAAATCAACGATGTTCTTTGTAGAGTGGGAAGTAGGCAGCAGTAGTGAAAATTGTTGTTGGGGCCAAAATGTGAAAGTGTTTGTACATAAGCTGGCAGTTAAATGTAAACGTGGCAATTTTAATTGTCCAGTTGATATGTGTGAATTGCCATTAAGGGAAAATATTATTTTAACCTCGTTTGTCTAGAGGGGGTTTTGTAAGAAACAAGGCATTGTTTGATTACTAGGCATTCATAATTAGTTTATATTGAATGCCTAAATATAGGCAATTGTTTCTGTTTGTTTTGCAACACAAAAAAAAAGTCGAAAATAAAACCATTTAGCCTTTAGTGTTTTCAATCAAAGTTTAATGACTCTTTTATAGGAAATCAAAGAAACATTAACTTTTGGTACTAAACCGAACAACTAAATGCAAGATACCAAAATCAAGTACTAACACCGTGTACGGTAGCATTTTAAATAAACTGAGTTAATAAGTTTTTTATTGAGTGCCATTCATGGATTAATAAATGCTATGGAAATCCGACGACTATAATTTCAGTAGTTAAGAACTAATTTGCTGTGATCCGCCACGATCTTACCGCCACAAATATTGTCAGACCTTCAAATCACTCATAACCAGAAATCAAATCACGTACCAGAAAGGATTTATTAATATTATCGTTGAAGTGTAAAAGTACTGCTACCTATATAGAAACCCTATTGTCTCTGCACAAACAAGTTTTGAGTCAACTTCATAGTCAAGGGCTCGACTAGTGGCCTGACTATCACATAGTATAGCTATGTCCTGTCCTCTATATATCCTTTCCAGTTTAAATTGAGCACATCTCTCAGTGGCATGAACTTCCGCCTGGAATATGCCGAAGAGTTTTCCAATATGTTCAGAATATTCCCTCCTGGTGCCAAACACTTTCCGTCATTAAACCATCCGTGCACAAAATGATGCTTTCTCTAGAGTCTCCAAACCTCTCCACTTTCTCCTATTACCCAGTCTTGACCTTAAACATTTGCCAAAGTATGAAAATTTCGTGAAGCACTCGGCAAACCGAGTTATCATGACCCCGAGAGCTGCAAGAACCTCAACTATATACTTTTTAGGATGTGTAGTGAAAAAAGGTTGAGGCTATTGTTCTGGTGCCTATTTAAACACGAAATATGTATAGATTCATTCAATAATTGCACAAGGTTATTGTACACGGCAAATAACTCAATGTATTGGCATTCTGGGGTTGTGCGGCCTAAATGGCGTAACCAAGATGAATTATGAACACTGAAATCACCAGCAACAACAATTTCTCTGTTCACTCGATATGAATTCGAAAACAGAATCGATAGCAGATATTGTAACCTCTCCTGAAATGCAAAAGATATGCCCTGATTCTGAACTTAAACCAAAACAGTTAAATTCTGCATCATACATTCCAAGAGATTGCTAGCATTGGTGCACAACTTCATTACATATTTAAACAGCAAGACCCCTATAAAAATTACCCAGGGATATGAAAATCCAGTGGATCAGTATTTTCAGAAACCTGGGTCTCACACAAGGCGAAAACATCCGTCCTATAGAAACAAATGAGCGCATAAACGGGGAAAAGTTTGCCCGTAGCCCGGGCACTTTGCAAAAATCAATCCGAAAGCTTCCTGCCATTACATTAATTGAACCAAATAAAAGAAAAATAAATAATATACAAATTAACCACGAGTAAACAAAAACTCAGACAACCTTCCTTTGGATGAGGACGAAAAAGAAGTTGGTCGCTGCTGCTTGATTATTCAGCAGCCAGTGAATAATCATACCTTCGCTACTGAATAATCCAATAGCACCCTTCTAAATCAAATGTAGAATAGAAGTTGGGTGAGCAGCATTCTGTAAATATAAGAAAGTTCTCCAAATCGAGATTTTGAGGTTTATAAATTGTTATGTTTGGCCTGTTTTGTTGTATGCTATGGAGATATGGACGTCAAAGATAGCCGATACGAATAGATCAACAAACACAGAAGTGCTTAGAAGAATCGGGAAAGAACGAGACCTATTGAAAAATATAAAACATAGAAAAATGGCGTATTTAGGTCATATAATGAGAAATTAAAAGTACCATCTACTTCAACTAGAGGGAAAAATTGATGAAAGAGGTGGTGTAGGACGAAAACAAGCATCATACCTACGAAACATACGTCAATGGACGGGCATAAGAAATGTTGGACATTTATTAACAGCAGCCAGGAGAAGAAATGTGTTCTCTGAGATTATTAGAAATATTATATAAGATATCAGGCTTTAAGTAAATAATATGCATTACGATGAATACTACGCATTGTAAATAGTTTAAGTCTCATAATGAATTAATAAATTGTATGGTCGCTTACATCCGATATCGTATTGCAAGATCAAGAAGAAGAAAAACCCCTCCAAGTGTTTTGCGTCAAAAGGTTTGGTAAGGAATAGTGGGGAGACAGGAAAACACTATTACTGACGTACACCGTCCTTATATTTTAATGTTAATCGCGCTGCAAACTTCGATTTCATTGAGAAGTCAATTAAAAAAAAAACCGCAAACTGCTCATATTAGTCGAATAGAATGTATTAACTGAGATGGTTCAGAATATTGACAAGATAAAAGATTGTAATACAAAACTGAATATTAGAACTAAGCTAAAACAGATTGTAGCAAAAAACGAATGACTTGATGTAGTAGTGTTTTTATATCACTTTATTGTTGTTTTACAGTTTTATTTCCTCACTTTATCTTCATATAGTTTATCTTAATGCAACAACTTATTTATCTTGCACTTAATATTCGTTTATACAACACTTTTATTTATGCCTAAACACGACTTTACTTTATGACTGCAAAACGATAACGATCTCACCAAAAACAATGCGCCACCTCTTGTAGTAATTCATTATCAATTTCTTATATTCTTACAGTTACTAAAAATTTCTATTTATCTACGTTAAAATCAAAAGAGTAAAATTATAATACACAAAAGCAATCAAACTGTCAACACCGTTAAGCATACTAGTGGTAGCACTCTTAATAGCACAAACAATTACGGCAGAGACAGATACACAAGAGCTTTGACACAAAGCAATAAAGTTTTTAGCCAAAATATCACGATACAATCCTTGATGTGGTGTATTTTCACTTTAGACATTTTTATTTTCGTAACAATATCTAACATTTTCTTCAAATCGAGTTTTAAAATGTGATCTCAAGGAATTGTTATCCTTGAAATATGTTCCCATCATCAATAGACATTGACATTTTCAAAGTATAAAAGTTGCTAAAATGTAATAGACAAACGCTTTACATTTGAAAATTTAGTTCAGAGTTTTGCTTTTTATTACAACAGCAAATACATACCAATAAAAACATCTGTCAGATTTCCTCAGAAATTGAAATACAATTTTTGGTTTTTATTGTGTTGTATTGTTCTTTGTATTATTAAGAAATTGAATTGTTGATTAAACCCTTTTCTTATTAACAAAGAAGGAATTTTTATTTTTTAAAGCATATTTTTAAATTTTCAGATAATTTTTCGGGGTTTTACTGCATATTTTATACGCACAAAACACTTTTTAAGAGCATATTTCTGGTTTACTATAGATGTTTTTGTATTAGTATAGTCGTAAATTACCAAATTTGTTTACTATTTTTCTCTAGTTGTCATTAGTTTAGACTTAAATCCTAAAACTGTGCTATATTTTCTGATCATATACTACTAAAAAGAAAAATCGGTATTAAATTTAGACTTGATTATAAAAATTTCTTGCACATTTGCTAAAAACTTTAGTAATAAAATGATAACAAACAATCTCACTCTTTCTTCCTCCTTCTCCTCTTGTAAAAAAAGACAAAATATTTGTTTCTTTAATTGTCTGCTTAAATATTTGTCATGTGTTCAAAACAGAAAATAAAAAAAAATTCAAAAAGGTATTGAAATACGTTTAATGTTAGAGCAAATATTTTTATTTAAATATGTATGTATACACAAATATATGTTCTCTCTGCCTATACAGATGCCAAAATAACAAAAGCCCAAAAGTATACTAGAAAAGATATATTCAAATAAAAATATTCATACAATACCCACAATTAGATGGACAAAGAATTATTTGCTGCAAACAAAATATTTCACAATAAAACCAAATGGCATTGTTGTTGCTATTGTTGTTGTCAGAGATAAACTAATAAAAATGTTAGAAAGTGTGGTTGAGAGAAAAGAAAAATATTTAAATCGTAGAAATATAAATAAAATTGTGTTGAAAAGCCTAAATGTAGGCAAGATATATAAAGACATAAAAAGATCAATGATACAAATTTTTAAAAATAAAATAAAACTATTTTAAAATTAAAAAAAAAAAATATCTAAAGAATAAAGCACTATTGAGTTCTTTTTAATTGCGTCAAAATAAAATAAAACCACATTGTTGTTGTGTTCCAGTGTCTATTTCCTCACTTTATATTAATATTCGTTTATACAACATTTTTATTTACGCCTAAACACGACTTTATTCTATGCAAAGCAGCCTCCTTATAAATTTCGTGAATGGTAACACTTAGCTCATGTCTGATTTGACAGATAATTAGTTTTATCTTTGGGTAGCACAATCTCACATGTTTAAAATTAACCAATGTAAAATAGGGGATATAAGAGCACTTGTGACATTTCCGGAACTTTCCAAACTGTAGGCAATTAGATATAAAGGGTCCGCCAAATAAATTTTTTTTTTTTTTGAAAGTCCAACGGTGTCAAATCGCAGCTCCGAAGTGGCCAAACGACATCAGCTCTGCGGCTGATAATGCGATATTCAAAAACAGGGCGCAAAACATCGAGTGTAGCTTCGGCGGTGTGGCACGTAGCGCCGTCCTGTTGAAACCAAATGTTGCTAATATCCTCCTCTTCCGTTCAACATGGCACAATAACGATCGCCATTGACTGTAACGGCCACTCCTTGCTCATTTTCGAAGAAAAATAGCCCAATTATGCCTCTGGACCAAAATCCGCACCAAACAATGACTCGTCTTGGGTGTATCGGCTTTTCAATGAATGCGTGCGGGTTTTCGGTACCCCAAATGCGACAGTTTTGCTTGTTTACATACCCGCCAAGATCAAAATTAGCTTCATCTCAACACATCGCACACATTCTGCAACATTACCATGATTTTCAAAGTAATGTCGTAATATTTCCCAGCGTTGTTCAAGCGTATACACAACCATATTCGTTCAGCGGAAGGATAAAACTAATTATTTGTCAAATCAGACATGAGCTGTGTTACCATTCACGAAATAAGCACTAGTTGAAAAAAAAACGTTAGATGGCGGACCTGATACATAACCGGAGTAATCCCTCCCGAGTTGTTGGGAGCTCTTTTGTGTTGTACTTGCTATTTGACTGATGTAGATAGATAAAGGAAGCTTTAACTGTTACCATTCTCTACACATGCAAAATTCCATATATTTTTTTTACGATGGTTTTTATTGACTGCCAAGTTATTCAAACCAAATTTAGAAACTTCAACTCTAACCAGTCTCATGATATATAAAAATCAATGTATAATTCGTAAGATTATCCGATTCCGCCCATTCTTTAACTGATGATTAGTACTATCTAAGAAGTCATTTAGACCAAATTTAGAACCTTCCACTATTACCGTTCTAAGGATATAGAATCAATATTTATTTTAAATTTCAGGTACTACTCCCACTTATCCGATACGGCCTAATTTTTGAATGATGATCTGTATTGACAACAAAATTATTTGGGCCAAATTTAGAGACTCATACTGTTACCGTTTTAAAAATATAGACACATAAATACAAATGTTATATGGGCGTGGCACCACCAAATGAAAGCTTTCTGCATGTGCTTTTTACATACACAGCTTTACAAATATTTTCTAAATTACACGAAGTTTAAGTGCTGTAACAAATTAAGCTTTCAAGCAAAAAGTATGCACTACAAAGGGGTTCACCCTAATGTAAATAACTCGCGAAACAGTGGACCTACTAAAACCTTGTTATTGACTTCGTTTAAGGGATTACAAAACCAAATCGATTAGCGCATTTTAGAAAACATGAATTTCAACGCATTTTAAAGTCCTAAGTTCCTAAGCAGAATGAATAAATGCTGGAAAAAAATTTTTTCTTTTTTTTTAAGGTTATAAGACAGCTTGCAATCGATAGTTGGGCGTAAGTGATTCATGATATTTGTTTTTAATGAGTTAAAATGCAATAAATTATTTAACTCATTAACATCCTAACCCTGAGCTCTTAACACGTCATCATTATAAATTACTTACTAACAACCATCAAAGATTTTAGATTTTTTTTTATTTTCTTTAATCTTTTCAAATCTCCCCAAGTACTTTAAATCTTAAACTTAATATATAAAAAATATAACTACTACCCCTCTACCCATCCCTTGAATACATAAAAACTCAATTAAAAGAAAAAACAAATTTTTGCCAGTCATTATCAGCAAAAAAATCCGCATTCAAGTATTTAAATTTATTTAATTAAGAAATTGAAGACTGTTAAGACAGAAAACAGTAAAATAAAAGAGAGAGAGAAAAGAAAGGGAAGAGGCTTATAAGTTATCATTTCCTTTTCAGTCGAATAAGAAAAAAACCACGACGAAGAGGCTTTTGAAAAAGTAAAACTACCCCACATTTATTGCGGGGACAAATACCACTTAAGGATACTTAGAAAAAATCAAAAAAAAAAAAAAACTCTTAAAACGAACAGGAAAAATTCATTAGATTTGATATCAATAATGCCAGCCAATAATTCTTCGAACATAAATTGAAAAAAAAACCGGAAAAAATTGCCTTAAAAAATATTTAAGCAGAGATTTTATTTTATTAATTACATAAAAGCATTTGAATGTTGCCTATTAAGAGTGTAATCATGAAATGGTATTGGCAGTTGGCCTTAAAGGCTCAATAAATTAAATTACATATGGGCAGGGAAAATGTTATAGAAATTAAAAGAATAAGAATTGAAGTTACAGACTGTCGGTATGATACCCTATAACAGAAGAGATTAAAGCGCAGAAGAAGATTTTGTAGTGAGAATTGTAACGCAGAGTCAAAAAATAAATTTTATGAGAAAAAACTCGTTCATAGTGCTGTTAAACATAGTCACACACTCCTACGAAGTAATCACACGATTACGTTCATGTTCGACTGCGGAAAGCTTTCTCTTACCCAAGTGATCATTCAAAATTTTAACCACTTAGTCATGACTTCAACAATATCTCGTGTATATAATATCCGTTCAGCCAACATTTGCCATTCATTTCTTTTATTCCTCTAATATTCCACTTGGGGGCATAAGGCTTCAACAAGAATTTTCCATTTTACTCTATTCTGAGAACAAATTTTAATTTCCTCTCATGAGTCATGTACTCTTCGGATGTCATCGGCGGCAGCTACCTTGCGATTTCTGGATGTGCTTGAAGAGTATTTTCTAAGGATATGTCTCTATATTTGTCGCAGAATTGGTTCTTCGTTAGTATTGCTGATGGTTCGTGAACAAAATTAATTGTGAGTATTTCACAGATAAAGAGCTGTAGCTTTCGAGTAGATACGTTCGATATTAGTTAAGTCTCACACCCATAGGTCTTGATTTGACACATGCATTAAAAATTCGCATTTTAGTTTTACTCAATATCTGATTTGATCGCCAAATGCTCCGTAGCCGTCCAAAAGCTGATCTTGCCTTACCGAGTCTGTTATATGTATCATGGTCTATACCACCGTAAAAAAAGCTGCTGACGTATTCTATGCGTTGATTTTCAATTGTAATTGTCTTCTCGATGTTGACGTCTAGATCCTATCCTGATCGTATCTTGCATGCCGCTTAGCCGGTCCTATACGACATGAGACAAATGTAATGCTACCTTAAACAAGTACATAGGATCTTGTAACCCCGTACTTGGTGATCAAAAGCCTATAAAGTTTCCTCTTTTATGCCCCCTTCAATCAAATGCATCCAAAATTACTTTGTTTTGGCTCATAATTAAGCAATTTTCTTTACAAGAATATTTTACATTTTTTTACTCAATTTAATGGCATGCTAACGACAAATATAATCGATAATATCCCCCCAAAAGATTTAAACTGAAATTAAAAATAATATTACATACCACTGTACGCCCACACACACGCACATAATGTCTATTCATAATAATATTCAAATTCTTTTTTTATTGTTGGAAATACTACAACGAACCCAAAATTAAAACCAAAATAATAATAGAAAATCAACCAACCAACTGACCAAAAAAAAGGATTTTGTTTTTGAGAGCAATATCCGTTTGGCTGAAGGGATAGCTAGAAACAGACAGACAACAATATGACAGCAAGTGTACTCATGTGCTTATGAGAGAGAAAGAATTTTAAATTTAAAAACTCAAACCCACAATAAAATATTTAAGTTTATTGACAATTTTAAGTACACATACACACACACACACGCACACACACACATATTATTTAAAGTTTTATAAATAATTTTAATAATAATCATGTATTTTATTTATCTATTAATGGGCAAAATGGACCCTCATCACTGCCTAAAAGTGGAATAAGAAAAAAAGACAATTTAAATACCCCCAAAAGTATGTTGTAGTGCAAAAACTAAAGAATCCCTAAATGCTCTTGTATAAAATAACAATAATAACATGCGTATCTCTTTTATTTTCATTATTTGGCATAAAAATATTTAAAATCCCAAAGCCATGACCATAATCTGGTCAGGGTATGAGTATTTAAAAACCAAAAAAATAAAAATAAAACAATAATAATAAAAGAGGAAAATACAACATATTCAAAAATATTTAATATAAATTTATACAATAACAACAACAACAATAATAATAATAAGAAATTTATACATATACGAGTATTGACAAAGAAAAAATTGCAATCCATTGCCCTTAGAAAACTCTCTGAGGGAAAAGCGAAGAGTTTAAAGAAAACTCTAGAGAACACAATGGAATGGAATTAAATTTATTTTTTTTTTAAGTTTTTAACCCCGCCTTTCAAAATTCTACTCCACTGGGCCAAAGAAGAAAAATGTTGAAGCTTAAAGAATCCACAGAATTTATCAAATTTTTATTTAAAAAAAGGCAAAGATTTTAAAGACCAAAAAAATTATTATTGACGACAATAACGGGCTATTTAATAACTAGCCCCATGACTTAACCAAGCCTTAAGCATACAACTATGAATGTATATATCATAAGAACCATGATAATAGTAGTGATACAAGGACACTGAACACCCATAAAATCATTTTTAGCCTGGCTAACTAATGATAGCCAGGAATTAAAGACAGAGAAAACGGAAACGGTACGATAGGTGTGCACAAAGGGAAGGCGGCCAGTGAGACTGTATGTCGGTGGTCACATAACTTCACAACAGACAATAAAGTACCTTGACATGATAATTACGAAAAAGCTTTAACCAGCACTTGGCAATGTTTGGTGACAAGGCGAAGAGAATAAATCGAGCGCTCATTCGGATAATACCAAATATGGGCGGTGATCATAGAGAGAGAGAGGGCAACTTCTGTCGATGTTTGTGAACTCCATCGCAGTTTACCTATATGATGGATGTGGCCGAAAATTTGCTATATAAAGGGTGTTTTTTATAGAGGTATAGAACTTTAAGTTGCAATAAAACAACGATGGATTATTCGATTGACATGAATTTTATTTATCCGAAAGATAATCTTGTGGCATTACATTTTAAATATGATTTTTGGCATATGACCGCCACGGCTGGCGCGGATGTAGTCCAATCTGGACGTCCAATTTTCGATGACTTTTTTCAACATTTGTGGCCGTATATCGGCAATAACACGGCGAATGTTGTTTGCCAAATGGTCAAGCGTTTGTGGCTTTACCGCATAGACCAATGACTTTACATAGCCCCACAGAAAGTAGTCTAGCGGTGTTAAATCACAAGATCTTAAAGGCCAATTCACAGGTCCAAAACGTGAAATTAGGCGGTCACCAAACGTGTCTTTCAATAAATCTATTGTGCCACGAGCTGTGTGACATGTTGCGCCGTCTTGTTGAAAACACATCTCCTGGACATCTTGGTTATTCAATTCAGGAATGAAAAAGTTAGTAATCATGGCTCTCTACCGATCACCATTGACTGTAACGTTCTGGCCACCATCGTTTTTGAAAAAGTACGGACCAATGATTCCACCAGCCCATAAGCGCACCAAACAGTCAGTTTTTCTGGATGTAACGGTGTCTCCACATACACTTGAGGATTACCTTCACTACAAATGCGGCAGTTTTGTTTGTTGACGTAGCCATTCAACCAGAAGTGCGCTTCATCGATAAACAAAATTCGCTTATGAAAAACTGCACTATTTGCAAGCATTGTTCAGGCATGAGTCTATTCACGATGAATTACCAAACCAAACTGAGAATAAATCATTTGACAGCTGTTAAATCGGTCGCCATCTTGAAAAGTAATGCCAACTTAAAGTACTATACCTCTATAAAAAACACGCTATAAAACGGATAGCACAAGTTCAGAGACGCCCTGTGTTAAGAGTATTCTGCGCTTACAGGACGGTGTACGAGTGTGAAATTGCTTAAATATCCGGAAAGATGCCGATAGGTATCTAAGAGAGAGATCTGTGTCAGCTTTATAATGTGAAAGTTGCAGCACAGTCGCAGAAACCAGGATTGGCAGGAAACCCGGTCATTTTTTAAAACCCAACTGATCGGGTTTTAGAAATGCTTCCTATTTTCGTTCAAGTCGAAAATATTCTTGATGGGCTTAAGGTAGCATTGTTTACTATGAACTGTTAAAACTCGGTGATCGGAGCAGACTGTAATTACTTACTTTGAACCATGCGCTATGAGAAAAATGGCCGGAATATAAAGACAGACATGATTAAGTTATTCTTTTGCATGACACCTCGCAAAAGTTTTACAACAATTTTTAGAAACGATCAAGTGAGGCATCCGCCGTATTCTTCGAACATTGCTCCGTCTGCCTCTCTTTATAAGTCTTTTTACTATAACGGCCTGTTTAAACGATGGAACATCTCGTTTTACGGCATTTAGACTTACGGCCTACATTTTCAAAACCTATCTATGCCGTATAAAGAGGTATGAGTTTATCTTCTAACATGTCACCGAATCACTTCCTTTGAAGAAATACAAAATCGGTTTCAAGCATGGAGCGCCTTAAAAGTCGAAGTGTTTCTGAACCGGATTTGGAAATTGGTTCAGAGGTGGGCAAAGATGCATTTATCTTGAGCTCAAAAATGGAGCAAATAAATTTTTGTTGTAAATAAACTAGGAAAACCATTAAATAAAAAACCGACTAGGTTTTTTTAAGTATAATAAGCCCGGGTGGGCTTATTTGGATTGCCAACCCTGGCAGAAACAGAAAACATGATCGATTGTAGAATGGTAGCATAGGCGGCAAACTCACCCTAAAGAGATATGGACATATGTTCTTATAGCCTGTGTCCAAATGTGAATTAAGAGACGGTACGGCGAACTGGTTTATTATATTACACAGATTCTGTCCGATCACGGGTGTTTTCAGCAATAGCTGCATCGTTTTTTTCTGGCCCAGGTGAACTTGCAACCGCGGAACACGTTACATTCGAGTGTAACAGATTCACCGACGAACATCGTCCACTAGTGAAGGTTTTTGAAGGTTTTTTTAAGCTTGTCAAGTAACAAGTGATATGCTGATCAATTGTTAGCCGGACGAGTTGTTCGCAGGCTCAGCATAATCAAGAGGGAACGCGGAGAGCTGCTGTTAAGGCTTAACGTCACATTCAATAATATAACAAGATATGTTTTTAGGCTTAATTGCTATGGGAATCGCCATCATATAATCTTCTATACAAGGCTATTTTCGGCGTCCAGTTTGATGATTTAATGAAGATAAGTGCTTTGATATTTCCTGCTTAAAATAGTAACTTCCGGTCAACCTGAGGAACTGTATAAACGACTTAGTTTCAGTTGTTTCGGTAGAAACAAAGCGATAATACTACTGAGAAATAAAATATTGATTTCAAATTGGCAATTTTTCGTATCCGCGATACGTCTTTGGAATACTATCCCCCGCACAATATTATGACAATTAATTAAGGACTGAGAATGAGAGTATTTCATGATTTGATATACACATACATATATATGTTTTAAATGTTTTCAATTTATATTTTGTTTGCATTATTATTGATCTATTTGTTTTAGTTTAATTATTACATATCTTTAATTCACCAATGTGCTCATAATTTCTTAAAATAACTAATTATATGCTTCTACTACTTTAGGACTAAAGTTTTCTTGTAGAAGGTTCCAAAATAAAAAAAATAAAAGCACTAGTGAATACAATACGTCTACCAACGCCCCCAGCTACGATTAAAATCACCAGAGAGTGCGAATTCGAAGCCATGTTACTTGGACATAACCTCCACCTTGCTGAGGTGTTGGAAGCTATCTAAACTCCTACAGATTTATGGGTCTCGGCACCGGTTTAAGAGTGTAACATCTCACTGATCCAACATGGCTCTCTCCGCGATTTGGGCTTAAACCACAACCACAATGTTGCTCCTAGAAGGGTGCCTCACAGTAGTCGGGCAGGGACCAACTGTTATAATTACAGACGTAGTTCGTTACAAATTTTGTACAACAAAATAGGTCCGCTATTAAAAAGTTTTGCTATAACCCTGTTCGTTATAAGCGTATTCAGCTGTATGTTCAGGTTTCTGTACAATTTTTTTTTATGAAAATTTAAAAAATATGCCACAGGTTTTCGCATAACTCTTCTTTCGCTTTAATTTTATTGATTTTTCTCTCCATGACCCTCTTTTTTCCGCATCATAACACGAATGTGTATGTTTCCTTTTTTTTCATTGTTGCAGCATTGTTGTACAACAAAATAAGTCCGCTATTAAAAAGTTTTGCTATAACCCTGTTCGTTATAAGCGTATACAGCTGTATGTTCAGGTTTCTGTACAAATTTTTTTTATGAAAATTTAAAAAATATGCCATAGTTTTTCGCATAACTCTTCTTTCGCTTTAATTTTATTGATTTTTCTCTCCATGACCCTCTTTTTTCCACATCATAATACGAATGTGTATGTTTCCTTTTGTTTTTCATTGTTGCAGCTGTTGTTGTTGTTGTTATTGTATTTAAAAGCTGTTTAAAATAGCGGAAGTGAAAAGGTGTTGGTATGATTAAAATCAATGACATTAAAAGTACGGAGGACACGGTTTAAAGGCTACACATGCACGTGTACGAGTACAAGTGCTTGTGTGAGGCAGTCAACAGTCAAGGCTTACAAAAAAGATAACAATTTAAGGGAACGATTGTAATGGTTAATGGCTTGGCGACAAAGTTTTCCCTGTGACTGTGGTAATATCTGGTATGTGCTTACCGATCCTACTCCTCTGTGTACAACCTTAATTCAGTGGTAATATGAGAAAGTGTTTCCATTGCACTTCATTTGCATTTGCAATTGATTACAAAATGTTTGCATGACGATGGCTATGCAGAGGCAATGCAGCCAAGCAAGTGAGTGTTGGTATGTGGCAAGCACGTTAAGTCCATAAACATACCATGAGTTTAATTGGGGAGAGAGAGAGAGAGAGAGAGAGAATGGTTTTAAATTTAATGGCTGGTAAGTAATGGAATTTTATGTTATTAAATTGCACACAAAATGCAGCATACTTTTAGGGTAGTAGTTTCGCGGTTTTTTTTCTAGCTGTAGCCCTATTTCTTCAAAGGCAATTACAGTTCTAAAGGTTTTGTTTTAAAGTTTTTAAATGAGTACAAATAACAAATTGCATTCAAACTTGTTTTAAATAATTTACAACACAAAACAGTTTTTCAGGTAAAAACTGTCAGCATATTTTTATGTTCCTGTACAAATCATTCTCCTGAGTCCTTAATTTCTTTGATTGTTTTCAATTTTTGCTTTTCAGTTTTTTATTCTTCTTTACAGAATTTTTTACGTCCCTAAAGAAGGCCGCTAATCGCTCAATTTTTGTTGTCACAATTTTTGTAAAATACAGGCAGTCAAAAAATCAACGCTACATTCGCTATAAGGTTGCCAATTGCATTTTAAAATTTAATAATCCTAACTAGTCCATTGAGAGAGAAAGAGAAAGGATGGAAAATAAAGCGATAAAACAAACTGTCGGTAAAAATAAAAAAGTACCAAAAAAAGCAGAAATAGAAAATTTTTTTGGACAACATTTAAATGCTGCTGAGTTTGCAGTATTTTTTGGAAGGAAATACAAAAAATTCAAAGTCGTGACAAGAGCAACAATCAATCAAGAGTAAAAAATAAAATTGGTGCAATGGTACCATTTAGTAAAAAAAGGATGCTAAAAATGTAACAGGGGATTACAATTGAATTTGAAAATAATCTTTACAAAAAGCAATTTCTCCAGATAATTGTAAAATAAAAATGAAATAAACCCAAAGAATTAAATTAAGTACGTATATGTCTTAGGTACTTTTTTATACAAATAAAGTACTTTTTTAAAAGAAAAACATAAATTTTCTAAACTAATCACACATTAATAAAAAAATAAATTAAACTATTATTTGAAATACTTCAATTAGTTGAAATAATTAATTTTTCTTTACTTTTCAAAATATAAAAATAAACAAAAAAATTTTCAAAATAATTACAAAATAATAAAATGAATAAAAGTACCGTCGTTTTTTTGAACAAAAAGTACTATTCATAACTCAAAACTTTATACAAACGAAAAATAAGTTTTTTTAAAGGATTTAATTTAGTTTTACAAAAATTTTGCTTAGTTCTCAAAATGGTAATTTTTTGGTACCTAAAAAGTACTTAAAATTCCTAAAGTTCAAAATACTTATAATAGTTCTATAATTTCTAGTTTTTACAATGCGTTCAATTTAAAAGCACAACACAAACCTAATTCTTTTAAATTTTTAGACGTAAGACTTTAAATCACTGCAAAAAAAGTACTGAAATTAAGAAAACAACTTCAGAATGCTTTTTTCGTTATTTTGCACATTATTTAACACATAAAAACCCAACTAAAACATTAGTTTAAAAAGCATATAGGGATTAAAGCTTTTAGTACCTAATAAAGTACTTTTGTTACTAAAAAGCTAACAAAGAATTTCCGACCTCTCTTAACTACAATTTTCCCATATCTTTAAATACATATACAAGGTGGGAAAATTTGAGGCTAGGAAGTAATTGATGAAATGTCAAGAATGGAGCTGTCAACCTTCGATACTAATTTAGTACCAAATGGGGAAATTTTAACTATGGAACGCTACACTCTTGAGCAAGGAATTTTAATTGTGAAAATATACTATCAAAATTGTAAATATTTTACTATATGACTTTGTAAAATTCAAGCTGCTTTTCCTCATAATCAGTCTCCATCTGAGACCACGGTGCTTGATTTAATCACTAAATTCGGCGCTCACAGTACTATTGCTTACGATAGATCAAAACAGTACGTTCGTAGTGACCGTAATAATGCAAACATAACCGCTGTACAGCAAAGCTTTGAGAATGAGCCTGAAACATCAACTCGGCGTTCGCAGCAATTGGGCATCACTAGTGAAACTTTGCGCAACATTTTGCATAAGCATTTTCATCTTCACGCTTATAAAGTTCAACTAGTTCAAGAATTAAAGCCAGCTGTAAATTGGTTGTTTGAACAACCGAACAAAAACAACGCATTTTTCACCAAAATCATCTTTCGACGGTTATGTAAACAAACAAAATTGTCGCATATGTGGCTCACAAAATCCACAAACAGTCCTCGAAAAACCATTACACACAATGAAAATGACTTTGATAACCAATATTTTGTGGCCACAATTGGCTAATGACATTAGTAAGCTTTGGTTTCGGCAGGATGGCACCACAAGCCACACAGCCAGCCAAACATTTCAGTTATTGCATGAGAAACTTCTCGGTGGCGTAATATATCGATTTAACGATGTCAATTGGCCGTCTCGTTCTTGTGATTTAACGCCGCTGAATTATTTTCTCCATTTGAAAAACCGGATTTACGTGAACAAACCACAAACAACTGACACTCTGAAAGATGAAATTAGGCGCTGCATTGACGTGACAAGCGAAGCTCTGTTGCAAAATGTGGTTTAAAATTTTGTGAAAAGAGCGGACGTCTACCGACGTAAGGTGAACATTTGCCCGACATCATATTCCCTTATTAATTCCCATATTTCTTTTTTATATTGGTATGAATAAAACTGAATTTGACAAAAAAAATTGTCTTTAAGACAATTTACTTCCTAACCTCTTTTTTGTCCACCTTTTACAAGCATTTTTCCTAACTTCTAATTTTGTAACTTTTAGTATAAGTATTTTTTGGTACTTTTTTTACCATTCAAAAAAATGCTTTAAAAATTAAATTGTGTATTGGTAGCCACGTGGTAGTTTTACGAAAGACATTAAAGTACTTTAATGATTGATACGAAACACTTGGCAGTAGTTGGCATTAAGGCTAAAAGCATGAATCATAAGCTCACGCGAATAATGCCTAATATCGGCAGTCCTTAGGAGAGAAGGTTTCTTTCGATGATTGTGGACACCGTCGCATTCTACACAGCCCTAAAATGGGATTATAAGAAAATCCACTATATACGGCAGAGAGCCACAAAACTCAATGAAGTTGTTGTTTATTTGTTATTATCTTGTTATGATCTATTTGTTTTCATTCGATTGTATACATATACCGAGTAGATAATTCTTATGTACGGGGAGTATTTAACTGCCCATGGACGTAGGACATAGGACACAAAAGAAGCTTTTTGGCTGCAGACCAACCGCTTCAAATCTGATTGGTGAAATGTGCTTATTAAGCATGCAATAAAATGCTGGTAAATTGATAAATGAAGGGCATGATTGAGATGGGTAAAGCACACACTCCTGCTCCTCTTCCTGTAGTTTCTAGCGAAATTTTGAGTTCAATATCACACCTAGATACCTGACCTGACCTTAGACGAAAGACCAAGACCGCATCTATTAGTCCAAACTTTTCAGACTACCCCACAGGATTTTGCACATTACTGAGGGAAAAAGTTCCGAAGCCAACAGGATGAAGGAGTCCTTATCACCGTTAATTTCGGTGTAATATTGATCATTCAATATTGGCATTTTAAAAAAGGGTGATTGTACCTCTCCAAGACCGCATCTATTGGCCCAAACTTTTCAATCCACCATACAGGAGTTCGCACATTACTGAGGGAAAAGGCCCGAAACAACAGGATGGCGCCTAAATAGAAAATGTGGAAGAACACCGCCTATGTTAACCTACAGCCTGGAAATGACTCTACCCAGGACACAGATATTGTCTTTAAAAACTAAAGCACATTGTATTTGTTTTCTTTTTTCTTTTACTATATAATCTTATTTCATTCAACATTAATTAATTTAATAGTTCTTAACAATCAGTGTTGCCATTAAAAAAATTTTAATTTTACCAAAGTGTTTTCAAAAATCTACCAACTATCAAAATATATATTGTCCGCCAAATAAATTTTTTTTTTTGAAACTGCTATAAAAAAAACTACTGCATATTTTCTAAAATTTCTTTTTTTATTTTAAAGTTCAATCTTTCCGGTTAATAATGGAAAATAATTTCATTCAAATGGCTGCCTCGGCTGGCCATGCAGTAGCCTACACGATCGGTCCAATTTTTAAGCACATTATCGATTGCGTGCAGCTGTATTTCACCAATGGCTTTACGAATATTGTCCTTTAAAGCGTCAATTGTCTCTGGCTTGCTGGCGTAACACTTATCTTTGACGGCACCCCACAAATAATAGTCCAACGGTGTCAAATCGCAGCTTCGAGGTGGCCAAACGACATCAGCTCTGCGATTGATATTGTGATCTTCAAAAACAGGGCGCAAAACATCGAGTGTAGCTTCGGCTGTGTGGCGTTACGTCCTGTAGAAACCAAATGTTGTTAATATCCTCCTCTTCAATTTTTGTGAACAAAAATTCGTTCAACATGGCCCGATAACGATCGCCATTGACTGTAACGGCCACTCCTTGCTCATTTTCGAAGAAAAATGGCCCAATCATGCCTCTGGATCAAAATCCGCACCAAACAATGACTCGTCTTGGGTGTATCGGCTTTTCAATGTATGCATGCGGGTTTTCTGTGCCCCAAATGCGACAATTTTGCTTGTTTACATACCCGCCAAGATCAAAATGAGCTTAATCTGAACACATCGCACACATTCTGCAACATTACCATGATTTTCAAAGTAATGTCGTAATATTTCCCAGCGTTGTTCAAGCGTATACACAACCATATTCGTTCAGCGGAAGGATAAAACTAATTATCAGTCAAATCACACATGAGCTAAGTGTTACCATTCACGAAATAAGCACTAGTTGAAAAAAAGCGTTAGATGGCGGACCCGATAAGGTTTTTCACGTCTAATTTCTTCAAATTGTTTGTTGAATATGTTTAAACAATCTATTTCATTCATAGTACCTTGTATGAATATTAGACTTCCACCAAACATTACCACACTATTACCAAACCTCCACCAAGCTTTACCGTGAATATACAATATTGTTCTGAGTTTTTTGTTTATGGTTCTCATCGCTTAATACGACGTTGTTCCAGAAAGAAACATATTTGGTTTTCTATTTTTTAAATAATCAAGAAGTCACTTAGTCTAGCATAGAAACCATTTGCATGCAGTACTGGATTTAACGCTTGCATCTGATATAGCAATAATATCTTCTAATATTTAATTATCACCTTTCGGTGGATTTTTCTTTACATAGAGCATAACAGACCGCATTTTTAAAATTTTTCGGCAGCGAAATTTTCTAGTTAATCGAATTGTTTGTCTTTACAATTTCTACAATCTAAGCCAATATATAATTAATATTAATCAGTAATAATACAGGACTAATACGAGTAATAAAATACAGCAAATTTTTTTATTATATGAAAACGTCAAATTAATGCAGTACATTTTTTGAAGCCTAAAATATAGAGTGCATTTCGTAGCAGAACTATAGTTATTACAAGAATTCTTTTGTAATTTTATTAATTTTTTAAAACCTTATATAGTTTTAAAGAAACACATAATGTTTAAATTTATCTTATTTTGATTATATTGTAATAATTTCCATTACATTCCATGAAGGAACACGGGACTTCTCTCAGTCAATGAGCTGTACACGATTCTATTTCTTCACTCATTAAAAGGGACCTACTGTTTAACGCCGGCTCCTGCAATGTTAAAGTCGAAATTTTTTTCTTTTTCCTATGGATTTTTCAGATCGAATTGAGGACTTCTTGTGTCTTACCTACCATACCACAGCGGCAAAATTAAAATAAATTGTAAAAAATGTGGGTGTACACTTTATTCTGACGCTCACAGTAAATTTATTCTTGTTGTGTTGCTGTTACTGTTAAGTTTTTTATAACAATAGCTTGTAACTGTAACTGTATACTCTTCTGTTTGTCTGCTTTATGCTTATAGAAGACAAACAGTATTGCGAGCAATTCATAAATTTTAATAACAAAGTGAATTTTCAGTTATTAATCTTTTGTTAAAATCTATCAAAATTCTCTTCAAACCTACCAAACGAATTCCACAAAAGTGGCAATTCGTTAACAATATATTCAACATACTCTTCAATAAAATAAAAATAGAAAATTAGTCAACATTCTGCACTTACCGTTTTAGAGAGCAGCAGCAAGTAATATGTAGTGAAAATGTAAACAAACGGCAACGTTAACAGCGCTGTCTAACTGGCCGGAGTATATTCTGCAACAAAAACATAGTTTTTTTAGTTTTTATTATTTTTACTTTAAAATAAATTTATTTTAATAATAATGAAACAATTCTTTTCAATTACATTAAACAATTTTAACACGTTTTTTGGAAAATAATGAAACTGACCAAGAATTTCGTATGTATGTACATACATACATATGTATGTTGTATGTAGGTATGTTGCACTTGAACTTGTCTTATTAACAAATAATTATAGAAAAAATATTTTTGTTTTGTATATTCTCTGATGAATATTATTGATCTATTAAAATTGTATTTACAAAATAAAACTTTTATTTGTTTTTTATTAATTTTTTTGATAAAAAAATTCCAACTTTTAACTTCAATGCTTACTAACTAACTGAACAATTAGCAATGCAAGGAAGAAGAACGAAAGAGAAAGAAAGATCGACGTATTAAAATACGATTGTGGTCAGTGTTGCCATAATTTTTTTTAAGGAAAACTGCAAATTTAGAAGAAAAATTCATTGCCAAATGAAAAAACTGCACATACTTAAAATAGTAAAAAAATATGCACATACTCGTATGTACTAACGCCATTTATTTTAAACTTTTGATAATCAAATAAGTTGTCACTTGGCTACTGTCGCAGCCAGCGTCTTTTGTAGTCGTGTGGTCGACGTGTCGGTAGCCTTGAATGTGTTTATAGCATTATGAATTACTTCTTCAAATGATTGATTATTCACTGTTTTTATTACTCAAGTTCTTTTTGCCTTCTTTTAGGCTGTTACGAATGACATTCTTCCTTCAAAATCACTTGCATATTTACAAAATACGTTATGTGTAGGAAAATATGGCCTACTTTTCAGGTTTCAAATTCAATTTTTGTATGGATGTTTAATGTTTTAGTCTGTTAAAAGTATTAGTTTTCAAGTTTTTCTTTGTGATTTTGCTTTACTGAAGAAAGTGTTGACAGTTTTTTTTAATGCAAAACTTCAATTTATTCAAAGCTTTAAAGGCTTTTTTCACTTTTTGTGCAAGAAACGCAAAAGTTAAGTTTTTTTTTATCAAAATTTTTTAATATTTTTTGGAAATCCAAGTTTTATATGCAACTCATATGATGATGTAGGATAGAGTGTATGAGACAAGAGCAAAAAAGTTGACAGGTGCTGGCTGTTTTCATATTAAAAAATATTCAAAAAAGAATGGGAAGGTAGCCTAATACTAAATATTGATCAATTTTAGACATGAAATCGTAATTTTCTTGTCTGTTGCTATGGTTTGAAAAATGTTCTATATTGGTTTACTAATTAATTTTTTATAAGGCAACCTTCTCTTTATTTTTTGTATGCAATGCTGTTGCATGCAATGCTGTAATTTTTTTATTCTTTTTTCCTAAAACCCTCCATAGATAAATGAAAAAGAAAATGCTTTTATGACAAATTCCCCTGTGGAACTTTATTTGATTTTATGCGTATGGCGTATAGAACTGCATTAAAAAAAATTGAAATGCTACACAAATGTGGGGGCAATTGCATTGAAATACATTTTGCCTGAAGGCTGTCGTCCTATTTGTGGGCAAAGTCATATTCAAACGTTATTTTGCCTTGGGCCAAAACAAACATTTTTGTTTTAAATGGAAAAGTGTTTAATATGCTATTGAAGGTGCTAAAACTAATAACTAAAATGAAAGCCCTAAGAAATTGAAAAATTAAGGAAATTCATCAGAAACAAAGTCTTTAGTTAAAAAGTATGTAATAGAGTAGTTCGAATTGAATTTGTCCGTAAAAAACGATTCTTTTCAAGAGCCGAATTCTAAAAGAATTTAAAATATGACGCGTGGGAAGAATCACAAACAAAAGACTTTAAAAATAAAATTCGGAATGCATAACCGAGTCTAAAAACATTAAAACCGGGGTTGGGTAACCCAGTTAAACCCACCCGGGTTTTGTTGGGTATTATATTTAAAACAACCAGGGTGGGTTTTATAATTTAAAGGTTTTCGTAGTTTAATAAGATATACGTATTGGGAGTACAAATTAATTCGGTCCGTTTTCTTAGTTCAAAAAAGATAATGAATTATTAACAAATTTATCAAAATAAAAATATATGAAGTCACTGCCTACATCTTTTTCCCACTTCTGAGCCAATGACCGAGTCCCGTAACAGAAAAATTTCTAGTCTTTTGAGATGATCCACTTTGAAGCCTATTTTATAAATCTTCAATGAAAGTGAACTGATGACATGCTTACAGATAAACTCATACCTCTTTATATGGCGTAGATAGGATCTGAAAAATCAGGCCGTAAATCGAAATGCCGTAAAACGATATGAATATGCGTTGAGTTTGCTTCCCTTGCACTTTTTGTTAAAAAACGGTGAATAAACGGTTTTTAGCCTTGGTAATTTGTGCGCCAAAGCGAAGGTGTTCCATAATTCAAACAGGCCGTTATAGCGAAATGCCATATAAAGAAAGGCCATATGAAGAGATATGAGTATATTGTATCCATCGCAACAGCCAATAATCAGACGAAGTCGGATAATAAGGCGGAAACTTTGAAACTTTTGTGAAGTGAGGCCAGGCGTGGTCATAAAAAGAATAAACTTATCATGTCTGTCTTTATATTTCGAGCGTTTCTCTCATAATGCATGATTCAAAGGAAGTTTTTTATTCTGATCACCAAGTTTTAGCAGCTCATAGCTTCCAGCGAGAGTGCAAAATTGCATTATAAGTAGCAAAACAACGTAATTGTATTAACAAGCAAAAAACATTGTCGACGTTAACGGAATTTGGAAGCAGTTATAAAATCCAATAAAACCCATTAGAAACCCCGGTTTTGGACAACCCTCTTTAAAACGAGTTGAAAACGCGCAATTCTTTTTAGTAAATGTTGTATATGAAATATAAAACACGCATTAAACCTTAAACACAGGGCTGCCAGATTTCGGGTTCTAACCCTCAATTAAGGGAAACTTCGTTTATAAATGTAAATTTTAATTTATGGTTTAGTGTTGTCATCGAAAATATTTAATTAAAAAAGTAGGATTTTTTGGGGAAATTTGTTAATAATTATTTTTATTTAATATTCAACAAAGTACAATATAATATATAGTGGTGGAAGAAATAATAGGGACACATTAGCAAACTATTTTCTTTTCGTCAGACCGTGGCACGTTTTTCTACTTATTACGATACAGGTGTTGCTTAGCTTGGCGTATATTTCGTTTGCTGAGAAGATATACTTTTTTGTATAATAAACCACCAATCACATACTTCAAATTTTTTATCACAATTATTGAAAAAAAAGTGCCCAATTATTTCTTCCATCACTGCATATACACATAATTTTTTTATACCGCAAAGTTACAAAAATCATTCTGGTAGTCCAGTACATGTTACATTGACATGATAACATGATGTCATCATTGGGCCGTGATTGATTTAAAAAGAACAAAAAAAAAGTTGAACTAAACCAGAGTTCGGCAAACTAATATTAGTGCATTTTACAATTGTGGTAGTAATTTGAGTGTCTCTCACTCAGGCCACTTTGTACTATATTTTTCCACTTGTTTTCCTTTTATTTCTTGTTTACTTTTTTGCCTATGTGTGTAACTACGAACGTGTGAAAATAGAAGAGAAGAGCAGTTCTCTGTCTGCATCTGAACAAAACAAACATTGATAACTCTTTTTATTGAAAGTTAGTCTGTTTCTCCGAATATGGTTTTTTTCTCTTATAAATAATAAAAATATATCCTCTCCAAAACGGGGGTGGTGTGGTGCAATGGTTAGAGCGCACGCGAAACAACACCAACGACCCAGATTCGAGCCTAAGCAGAAAACATGACGAAGAAAAAATTTCATTGTGATTTCGAATATTTAATAATAAAATGCCTTAAACTTCTCTCCAGATAATTCCATTTAAAAAATAAAGAAAAAAGCCCCCACTGACCTTCCCGCAATGATGACAAACATCAGACGAATGATCAGGGAAAACACGCCACCTACTGAGAAAAAATTACAATGCTAAAGTAATGATCACCACCAATTACTAAGGATCTTCACCACTACGCAAAAAATCATATGGAGGAAGCTACAGCGGATTAATCATCTACTTATCTTGAAAATATCAAATTGATCAAAGAAAACTGAAAGAAAGCAATACAAGCTTTATGTAAAAGCCCATATGCTCCATAGAGGAGTGACGGAAAAAATGTTCTCCAAGAAGTGAAATATACGAATACAATCAGCGCAGACATAAGAGAGGAAAACAATGTTGAGAGAAAGGTAAATAGAACAATAAGATTATAGAATGTATTGCTTAACGTACGTAACATTAATTTGTTCTGAGAGTGGCTAATTATTAGGCCGATCATTGCGTAAGCATCCTTGGTTTGGTGGTCGCTAGGAAACAACTGGGCGGTTTATATCCGTGCTCGTCTTTGTGAAGAAGCGTGATATGAGGTATGCTTTGATCATATGGTTGTGTGGTCGATCACAGACTATATGAGTCCTAATTTGCGACTGAAAAGTTGATATGTTCCCTGATCTCAGGGAATAAGTTTCAGGGCCATGTGTGGATCATATTTTGCGGATAGTCAGCCGACACTGAAGGCTTCGGCTTCATGTTCGCTGAAATCGCGGTTAGTCGAAAAGTGCTTTGGTTATCACAAACAACTTGGTACACCTAACAGGATCGTGCTTTGCCGACGAGCAGACTTGTGTATCGCTATGGTATGAAACCTGCCTACCAACCAAGTGTTCCTCGGCTCAATAACTGGCCGGACCATCTGATTAATTTCTACAGCGGTAGCACCTCATAACATTCCTAGGGACTGGTAATAAATATGTACGCCATGAAAAACTTCTCTCATACTTTTCAATGATGATGGGATGTGGCGGGAATTATGAATGTATATACAGAAAGGATTTCGGCCTTCAAATTCAGATATCTCTGTAACCTTCAAAGATTTTATGCGAAGACCCAAAGCAAATTAAAGGTAAATTAAACAGCTTTTTATAAAACGAATGTTATTTAATTGAATAAATTAATTTTCAAAGCTTCTAAAACACTTTTTAAATACGGGGTATCCGCCGGGAAGGTATATTCCTTTGTTTAAAATTTTTGATTATATGAAAGAGAATGGATATTATATTGCTAAATGTTTTATCTAATGTCGGCATTTATGCTAGGAATACAATATCAAATAAATACCCGCCTCTCTTAGCCACACAAATGCGAGCCCTTTTAAGTACATTTTACATTACATTCTCAAATATTTCAGGCCGTATTTCACTAATTTTATCACGAATATTTTATTTGAGTTGCTCCAGCGTTTCTGGTTTGTTTGCATAAACCTTGCTTTTCAGATATCTACACAAAAAGAAATCCGGAGCAGTCAAATCAGGCGATCTTGAAATAATTTGTTGTGGAAGGAGGTCTCGCAGTAATTCAATTGTAATCCTGGCTGTGTGCGATATGACTCCGTCTTGTTGAAACCACATGTTAGTCAAGCCCAAAGCATGCAGTTGTGGCGTTAAAACGGTGTCAATCATATCACGATATCGCTCCCCATTGACAGTTACCGTTGCGCTGTTCTTAGTTTCAAAGAAGTAAGATCCAATGATTCCTCCTGACCAAACCGCACACCAGACTGTCACTTTTAATAGATGCAAAAGTGACTGATGAATAATTTGAGGGTTTTCCAATTGTCCATTCAAATGAAAATGTGCCTCGTCACTCATTATGATTTTTTCATGGCTGAGCTGTTTTAATGGTTAAAACATGGTGGTTTACTGAATATTTTTCCATAATAAATTTGCCACGTCTCTACTTCTCGACCGCCAAATATGAAATGTCAAGAATAATGTTTGCACAAATGGCGGCAAAACAAAGTAGTATACCTTCCCGGCGGACAACCTGTAGGTCCTAGGTCGAAAATTAGAGAGTTGGCGGAGGACTTGAACTTTGCCTGTGGATCCGTCCAAGAGATTTTGGTTAATGATTTGGACTTCCGTCGTACAGCAGCAAAGTTGGTGCCATAAGATAATGCACAGTCGTACAGTGGCATCATTATTCGAAACTTTATGATGAAAAATACAAGAAATACCATCCAGCAGCCACCGAATTCATCTGATTTGGCCCCCTTTGACTTCTTTCTGTTCTATCGAAAACATTACGGGGACACCGTTTCAGCAGCCGAGAGGAAATGATGGAAAATTTGCAGAAAGCACTGATGAACATACCGAAAACCGAATATAGAAAATGTTTCGATGATTAGATCAAGCGCTGGCATGAGTGTGTTGTAGTCGATGAGAATTACTGTGAAAACGACTTTGCTATTTATTTGGGAATCTGGCAAAGCTTATTTGAAAATCTAAAATGTTCCATACAGTCCGATCTGTTAAATCGTGGATTCAGGTCCAAAAACCTGACGCCCTTGAATGGGCACCTTATTTTCCCATCTTAAATATAATCAAAAACGTATGGAGCTGGGTGGCTAGGAAAGTGTACGAGTCCGGAAGACAATACGACAAAAAATTGTTGCTTAAATTGTTGCTTGTTTTAAAATTTGTTGCTAAAAGGCCTTAAAATAGGCAATATTAATTTGTATCTATTTGTTATATTTTCTTCAATATATTTTTCAACATGTAGTTTTCAATAATCCGCTATGACAAAAAAAATTTTCACTTTCGCCTTTAAATCGTTGTAAGTCCAGAACTTCAATTGGATCATGTAATCATTAGAGGGAAAAGGTAAATGTTTTAAAATACTTGGTTCTATAATCAAATCCTTGACAATAATATCGTGCTGAGAATATAAGAAAAAATTACTTTTTTTGTATAAAAATTTTTTATATAAAAAAAAACTTACATCATAGGGACATGAGTGATTGATATTGGTATAGTGTTGTATATCGTGGACCAACGTTTTCCAAAACATAAAACGATTTGAATTTTTCATAAAGTGGCAGAAATCAAAGGTATCATTATACAAAAATGGGCGGTAATCATTACTTTTGCGAAATAATTGGGCACTCAACTAAAAGAAAGGAGTTTAAGTTTGATTCATTAGCTTTAAAATTATGGACTTACTGTGATATTATATAAAGGCCTTTCATGTAAATGCGCCTCAATATTTAAAGTTATCTTGTCTCTATTAACTGCCTTTAAATGACACATTTTAAACTCGGCAAACTTTTTATTATACGCCTGACACTCCAATTTGGTGAACTTTGCTAACAGGCTCTGACAGAAGGGCCAAAGGCAAATATTTTGGAAAATTAAAAATAAAATTAATAATTCCATTGAAAAATACAACATTTTGTTACGACAATATGATTTATGCGACCGACTTAGGGGTAATAAGTTTTAATTTTTAAATTAAAAAAATTAATTTTTTCCACATAATTTAACAAATTGCGCAATGAAAAAGTCATTTAAACTAAAATGATTTCATTTGTATTAATATACTATGTAAACAATGGAAAAAGTGTTTATACGCATATTAAACCGTGATGTAAACGAAAAACAACATTTTGCATATTTTCACTGGCAGTTTATATAGGGATTATAACGCTGTGCTGTTACTTATTAGCTACTAGCAGCCCCCTATGCTGTTTTATGAACAGATTTCCGCCATTCAACAATAATCGTTTGAATTATACGCAACCAAGCGAGAAGCTTAAAAAAATTATTAAAATTTATTTAATGTAAGAATACCCTACATAACATCCCCATAGGTGCTTGGTGTACGTTGGCGTCAAGCTGCAGTAATTGGTTCATTAAAAATTATTCTGTCATATAATTGGGTATATAAGTTAATAATGTCGATTTTGTTGCTTGAAAAATGCATTTTTTATAGTAACAAAATGAATTCCAGGTATTATCCATCGTTAGCCCCTACTATTTCCCATCTTTCTGGAGGGTTTTAATGTAAAGAATGAATCAGGCCAAAATCTGATAACCTGTTCTGAAGTGAAGCATATTCCAGTATGGTAGTCAGAAAGGGTTACAAGGTGAGAGAGACAAATCTTCCCATACTTTGTTCTCAAAACAGCTTTTGACCGGTCTTGCAACATGTGGCCGGGCGTTATTATGATGGAAGATTGTGGTCTCGTGTCTGATCGAATATTCTGGTCGATCCGCCGTAATCGTCTGACCCTATTTCAACAGCTCATAATACAAACACCCTTCTGATTCCACCAAATATAGAGCATTACCTAAGTGTCATGGATAATCGGCTTCGGCTTGGTTTGGCTGGTTGGGCGGGCTTTACATATGATCTTTTGCGTTTGTGGTTATCTTAAGGTATCCATATTTCATCACCAGTAACAATGCGATGCAAAAATTACTTCTTTTTGTATCGCTCAAGCATCATTTCCAACATGCAAAATCGCCTTCCAACCTCTCTCGGCTTCAATTCATAAGGAACGTATGCAATTTTCTTGGTCTTGAATGAATCGCAATGCTATTAAACGTAGTGAAATGGTTTGTTGTGTTACTCCCAATGATAATGCAAGTTCTTCTTCGCCGAGTAATACTTCCAATTCCTCATCTTCAAAATATTTCGGCTGACCAGGTCTTTTCTTGTCTTCTGTTTCGCAAGCACCACTTTTGAATCGCGCAAACCATCGTTCACAAGTTTATTGAGTGGATGCATGTTGACCGTGAGTTTCTACCAACCATCATTAACTTTCAGCAGTCGTATTCTTTAAATGAACGTTATCAGACAAACCCGCAAAACATCTTTGATAGGCACAAAATTCGACTTTATTATAGCGATTGAAAAAATGTGTGTTTACACTTTGGCATCTATCGAAGACAATGACAGATGTGTACCCTCCAAAATATCATATTTGTTATTATTGACACAAACCATATGTGATGGTTATGCCATATGTTCAAATAGACTTTATTAACTTGTTTAACAAATACTTTAAATCAAGCTTAAAAAGGAAATTTCAATGAATGGACCCACAAACATGCCTCTCGAGTGATATGTCAATAATTCGGGTTATTCAGCCTTTTGAGCTGCCTTTTTGAAGAAAGATGGCGATGGTGTTTGTGAGTCACACCTTAACGTCAAGTTTTTTGCTCAACTTAATTTGACATTTCTTTGTTTCCGTGTTTGAAATATTCCGCCATGGAGATGTACACTATTGAGCAGAGCGTTAAGATTACTGAAGCGTTTTACGAAAGTGGGCGTGCAAATCAAAATGCATTTCGTGCACTTCGTGATTTTTTGGTCATCATAATCGACCAAATGTATTCACAATCGGGGAACTGTGCGCAAATTTCAACATACCGGTTCTGTAGGATATTTGAAAACAACTGTGAGTGACTGTTTGATCTGGTATATGGACTAGCGGCGTCATTTGGCCGTACTTCTTCGCAGTTAGCCGTTACCGTGAATGGTGCTTGCTATCACGAGCTGATAACGGCCTTCTTGTGGCCAGATATTAAGGATATGGGCCTTCAATGGCCGTGTTATCTCATGTCGTGGCAATGTTAATTGGCCGCCACGATCATGTGATTTGACACCGTTGGACTTACCTCTTTGGGAATATTTAAAAGGAAAAGTTTACGCCAACAACAATTCAATAGCTAAAGGATGAGATAATTTGGCACATTAACGATACTGAACCTCAATCAGTGGAAATATGCCACCGAAGCTGTGGTGAGCATTTAGCCAAAATTTTGTTTCGCTTATAATTGTTATAGGGCCTTTATCATAATAGGAATTATTTAAATAATTATCTGAAAACTCTTTGCTTTGGTTACAATTAACATCGTGCGTTTTGGTTGGACCACTCTTTATATACGCAACGGTGTGATTGGTAACCTAGAGCCGATTAAGGTACTTGAACATTGTACCAAAAGGTTGGGAAGTTTATCTAAATAGTGCAGTCAAGCAGTACATTAAGAAAAGAGAAGAGTACTATAGAATCAAATCGGCTCTGAACGTATTTGTTAATTCCCATAACATTCCATGACGGAACATGGGGACTACTCTCAGTCAATGAGCTGCACTCGACTCTATTTTTAAACTCATCGAAAGGGACCTACAGGGTAGCGACGACTTCGAACAGCAAATGCATTAGATAAGTTTTCAATAGTAGTAAACTATACCAGTTACTAGCCAATGTTATGAAGTGTTACCGCTGTCGAAAAACTTTTTCTTCTTTAAGATGGTTTGACTTGGTATTGAACCGAGGACCTTCTGATTGGTAGGCGGATGTCTTACCTACCATACGAGTACCACAGCGGCACCTGAACGTATTTAGTTCGTGGCTATCTTTCCTAAGCAACATAGGGCCACAACAAGATTATTGCAATAAACACAATCGGATGTGAGGTGCGTTAATTCATTCTACCGCACCTAGGTAAGTAAGTAAAAGTGGCTGCTTTCACGTAGGCTACAAAAAATTGGCCGTTGGGATAACACAAAGGACCGTCATCCCCCAGGAGCCACTCGGAACTCTTAATAAAACTTCCTTACTCGACAGCTCCGTAAATACAGTCAAAGCTGCCGATTTGAAATTATCCTTGGCTAGTATATGCTAAGGATCTTTCTGAAACAGTTGCTAACAAATATTTGTGTGGATATATTTTATGGCATCAGCAGGTTTCGCTGACATACAACAAAGTGAATTTCACATTTGCATTGAATATATTTAGCTTCGTTAGCCTTGACGTATAGGATAAGCTCCATTTTGAGACGAATATATTTTTAAAGGACTTTATTTATGTGACTGGAGATATCAGCTCTACCCAGTTAGCAAAAACAGTTAATATTCTTCAAGCGATTGGCCTCGTATGAACAATGTTTCCTTGTTATATGGAATGTTTGTTCGTTATTTGTATTTAATTAAGCCTACTCGAAAGCAGTTTTCTAGGCCAACGTCAATTTGCATTTGCATTTCGTTCACTTCGTGGCTTTTCTGATCAGCATAATCGACCAAATGTGCGCAAATTTTAGCAAACCGCGTCTGTGCATGGTCGCCCAGTTCGTTCTGCGGAAAACATTGCTGTCGCCGGCGGTAGTGTGGCAGAAGAGCTGTCAATTTTGACTCGTCGCATGCCCAACATTTTACGAATATCACTGATGGGAATTTTAAATAAAAATTTTGATTTACACGGTGAATTGACTCAAAAGCTAAAGCCTAGTGACCATTTCAAGTGTCGTCAGTACGACGAATGGTTAGTTGAACAGACAGAATTTTCACCTCCAGCGACGAGGCACACTTTCACCTCAATGAATCCGGTAATAAGCAGAATTGCCGTGTTTGGGCAAATGAGTATCCACGAGTGATTGTTGAAAAGCAGATGCATCCACAAAGAGTGACTGTTTGGTGCGGTTTGTGGGCTGGTGGTCTCATGAAGCTGTACTTTTTCGAAAACGAGATCAGCTAAGCAGTTACCGCAGTGAACGGTGTTCACTATCGACAGCTGATAGCGCACTTCTTGTGGCCAGAAATTAAGGATATGGACCTGCACGATATGTGGTTCCAAGAGGATGGTGTCACTTGCCACACAGTCAATGAAACAATGGCTCTTTTGCGCGAGAAATTCGTCTCATGTTGAGACGATGTTAATTGGCCGCCAGGCTCATGTGATGAACGGTTAGTTGAACAGACAGAAGTGAATGGTAACTTTACAAAGAATCTTCACCTTCAGCACCGAAGCACACTTTCACCTCAATGAATCCGGTAATAAGCAGAATTGCCGTGTTTGGGCAAATGAGTATCCACGAGTGATTGTTGAAAAGCAGATGCATCCACAAAGGGTGACTGTTTGGTGCGGTTTGTGGGCTGGTGGTCTCATTAAGCTATACTTTTTCGAAAACGAGATTAGCTAAGCAGTTACCGCAGTGAACGGTGTTCACTATCAACAGCTGATGGCGCACTTCTTGTGGCCAGAAATTAAGGATATGGACCTGCACGATATGTGGTTCCAAGAGGATGGTGTCACATGCCACACAGTCAATGAAACAATGGCTCTTTTGCGCGAGAAATTCAATGGCCGTGTTCTCTCATGTTGAGGTGATGTTAATTGGCCGCCAGGCTTATGTGATTTGACACCGTTGGGGGATATTTAAAAGAAAAAGTGTACGTCGATAAGCCAAGAATAATTCTAGAGCTTAAGGATAAGATAATGATTATGTCTCAGAGTCACTGGAAAATCAAATATGTTTTCCTAATCTTTCATAGTGGTTTCGTCAGAGGTACTATAGCCGTTGTAGATAAGCCAAAATTACTCTTGGCTTTTAAAATTGATTAAAATTTTTCTCAAAACTATACTGTGGTGTAGTGTAATAAGCGGTCTTAATTAGCATTAATGTTTTATAATTATGCCACTATTTTAATTGATTTTCAATGAAACGCCACGCAGTCAAATTAAACAAAAATATTTTTTTCTAATATTTTACGGGCCTATTTAAACATGAAAACAACTTGTATTTTTCTAATTTTATTCGGAGTTTTATTGAAATTCCACTTAATAACGGCGGATGTGGTAAGATTTACTAGAGTAGAGTGTGAGTCTCTAGATAAGGAATTTGCTGCAATACAAGAGTGCCAATTAAAAGCAATGAAACGCAATAAAATTGCCATGAATATACATGTGAAACTATTACAAGTACCAGTTGATAATATAACGGTGAGACCAAGATATGTATTACCCTTTAACAAACGGTTTATAACAGAACAAGACTGTGTAAAATAGAAAACTTTTAATATTTAGAAAATACTAGGTTTCTTCTCTGAAGCTTTCAATATTTCTTTCTTTAATTTCTTTCTTTTAATACTCCTTCCTTTAGATCCACGCCCAACTATTGCGTAAAGCTAGAGAATATCGCCCATTTCTTTATAATGCCACCGAGAATTTTTGTAAATTTATGCTCAATACTGAGAATCTTATGTTTTGGAAAATGTTATTGGATCTTATAAGGCCGTACACAAATGTTAATCACACTTGTCCCTATAATGTAATTTTTTTATTTTTATTTTTAATTTGTTTGGTTATTTTTTATGTTTTTTTTATTATATTTTTTTAGCATGACATGATTCTAAAAAATTTCATTTTAAATGAAAATCGTATCAAGTCAATCATATTTCCCGCTGGTTATTTTATGTTACGTTTTAATATGGCTGCCTATCATAGAGCGAGGGTGAGAGTTCAAATTTATTTTACACTCAGAGATGCTATGTTTCATAATTAGGTTACAGACAGAGAAGCAGAAAAGGTACAAAAATGTGAATTTTATGCAAATAAATAAAAAACTACAAATTTAATTAAGACATAATGTAAATGACATTAATATATATTTTTATGTATTTAAATTAAAATACAATTAAATATATACACTTATACCTCTTTATACAGCCTAGATAAGTTTTGAAAATATAAGGTAAATCAAAAAGCCGCAAAACGAGGTTTCTTTTTGCTTCTGCTTGCAACACATATTCACGAAAGGCCGTATAAAGAGATATGAGTATACTGGGTAACAAAGAGCATACATTCGGCAGGATGATTAGAGTCTCTGGTGGGAATCAAACCTACTACCCGCTAGCTGACAGACTAGCACGCTAAGATCAAGTCTATTGGAAGACCCTATAAAGAAAAATTTTAGGAGTTAATACTGATATGGGTTCCGAGTCATGCGGGCATCCGAGAAATTGCTGAAAAGTGCGCTACTAAGTGGTCCTCTCTAGCTCTCGTGTAGGGGGACGTGCTTGCCCCTCTGGGTGCGTTGTCAAGCTTGATATCTCATCTATATATCAAGCTTGAGCAAGATGGAACAGAGAATGGACCCACATCACAACTTCTAGAATATGCAGAATATTTTGGTCTACTCTTTCTGTAGACAAAGGAAAGAAAGTAAGGAGCAAGTCTCTTCTTAGGGCTTTTTTCGGGCAAAATTACCGGGCACTGTATATGATAGGCCGTATGTCAGAGTGCATGGGACGCCCTGCTCCTGGCTACTATAATAGATAGGATGAGGAGGAGGAGGAATCGGTACAACACCCTTTCTGTGGTAGTTCCGCTCTATTGGAGTTTAGACTAAGGCACTTGGCTGCACGACATTTCCACGGTCTGGACTGTCTTAGAGATGTATCATTGTCGAAGATGATTTCGTCAAGGGTTCCGGTTGACTCACGTGAGGGAACTGAAATTTTTTAGACTATCTCATGTCCGGCCTTTCGGCATCTCTAATGGGTCTGTCCTGTATAGAGCCTCCAAGTGAACTCATAAATCGCATGCGATCCACATAACCTAATCCTGAATATACTGAACTAGTTAACTGAACCAAGAAGTACAAAGAGTACAATATTAATTTATCGAAACTAAATGGTGTTGAACTAAATGGTGTAGAATTGTCAAAGTAAGCTAAATATCACGGTGCCTTTCTGGATAACTAACTATATATCATCGAAGTTAAACATCGATAAATGGATAAAGAAAGCCCATAACACCGAGGACACCTGCTTCTTGTCAAGATCCAGAGCTGTGCTTCCTTTGGTATAACAGATATCCTCTGAAGTATTACGAAAGCGTCTCTGCGGACTTTACATTTGGGGAAGCGACAAAAAATTTAATTAGACTTAGAGAATCGAGTTTGGTATTATCATGACAAAGGGGTCACGTGAGTATATTGACAGAGTCTAAACTATTTGTTGATTGGGTAGACGGAGACGGCACAGCTATTTGCGATAGAGTTTAAAATAGGAAAAAATCATCAAGTCTCTTGCCGGCAGCACTTGGGAAGCGGATAAGAAAACGCGATAAGACGGTCAGTGATCAAAGTGTAGCTCTGAAGACTGCTATAGGATGACTACGCATGTCTGCATGTTGAGTCGAAGGTCCTACCTGTGTGTCAACACAACAATATGCTGCTGATCAAGCCATCCCGATCACCATTTGCGGATTGGATATCACCCTAAAACGCATGTCAGGAAAGATCTTCACGACTACAAGAGGAACAGGACCGGACAATCACACTGATGCAGTAGCAGAGGCCATTGGACAATACAGAGTGAATACCATCCTCGAAGTCCACCCGCCTCTCATATCAGCAGAAGAACGTGATTTACAAAGACAGACTAGAGTGAACTTGACGCAGCTGAGATCAGGATGGTGCAGCCGACTCAACTCATACTGGGCCCGTATCGACGATATGGTTGAGAACACCAGTTCAGCGTGCGGAAGAAGTCAGCATTACACGCTGCGTCTATTCAGCTGCCCAACTGATCCCACCCAGCTTATGCAAGAATCGCTCTGGCCGCAGTCTGATATGGCGGCTTATTTCTTGGGACTTGACTTAAAGGCCGCACTCGACTGAACGTAAAAATATAACTACGAAGCTGCTACAACAAAAACAAAAACAACAGCATCTGCTGAATTATATGAAACTCCTTAATGAGCAAAAATTTAAGTTTAAGCTGCGTGCGTTGGCAGTTCTCAATATCCTTTATCAGGTCATGATCGTGTGGTAAAACTTTATGAATTATGTATGGTCCACGGTTTAGGCTTAGGAATAAGTTTCGTGTTCGTTCCAACGACTGTATCTACATTACGGATTACGGCGAAATCACCCTCCTTGTATTCTTTCGCCGGCTTGCTATGCTGCCGAAAATGTCGCTGAGAGTATTCCTGCGATCTTTCTATCGAATTCAAAGTGGAGACTCGAATCTAGTTTTTCATCAAGATACTCCGTAAGTTCGTCCACCTGGTCGCCCCTCTGTTCAATACCAAATAACAAGCTACTCGGGGCTTCCCCGTAGTTGAATGCGCAGTGTTATTCAAACCATACTCTACTCTACCGAGCATAGTGGTTAATTGGTTCAGTTATCTTACCCAACATCGCCTTGATTACCCTATTCACGCGCTCTACTTGACCATTCGCCTGTGGAGAAGCTGTAGCAACCTTAATATGAGATATATTATTCTTCAATAGGTAAGAGCTATCGAGAGAGGTAAAACAGGTCCCACGATCCGATACGATACGTCTGGGCCTACTGTAGTAGCTAAAATATTTATCAAAACATGTAATAACATCCCTAGTGCTAGTAGAGTTAACCGGATACAGGCGAACGAATTTCGTAAAGGCATCAATAATGACCAATATATATTTCCTCTTCGAGTTAACAGATGGCAGAGGTCCGAAATGATCCAAGTGTATCGTGTCAAAAGAGATCGGTTTCTTAGGTATACTATACAGATTACGCTCATTCACACGGGTGGGAGCGGAACACATAATATAGCGAATACAATTCCTAATAAAGTTGTCCACTTTCTCTTTGATCCCCGAAAACCAATAGTTCGTCTTTATCTGCTCACAAGTCTTTTCCACTCCCAGATGGAATATCTTCTCATGAATTAACTTTATAATATTAAGTTCCATTTCAGATGGCACGAATAGTTGAAGACGTTTATCCTTTCCTACTCTAAAAACCAGTCCCACCATAAATATAAATAAATAAATTTTTATAATTTTCTATTACAATTAAATTCACAATATATATTTCACAATTAAGTTTTACAACAAATGTTTTTAATTTTTTTCTATACCTTTTTAAGTATTCCTTTAAATTTTTATTTATTTTTTTTTTTTTTTTTTTTTTAACTAACCATAAAGTATGCTCATATTTTTAAATAATACTTTCAAAATATATTGGATATTTTAAATTCTCTTATGGATAATATATGTGGCTTAAGTTCTTCAAATACTAAATTATTTTAGTTCATATGTTTTCTTTTTTATTAAACTCTCCTGAAAGTACACCTTAGCTTTTAAAATATTTTATTTTTAGCTCTTCCAACAGTTCTCCCTACTTTTTGTTTCAACACTGTAATTGTAATTTATTGATTTAATAAAAATATAACAGAAACAAAAAAGACTTAATTAAATATTCATAAACTTAATTGTCTGTAGATTAAAATATCTATTTATTTATGCAAGCAAATCAATTAAGAAAAATTTTGTTGCCTATATTAAGGTAAACATTTTAATTTGTTATACAAATACATACAATACAAATGATTTTAATTATTAAGAGAAATCAGAGGAGAAACAAGAAAAATAAATATAAAATGGTCCCTTAAGTAAAACAACTAAACCTATTAGTGATTGATGAGCGATTGATGAGTAATTGACGTGGGATCAAAGAAGTAAAGCTTCTTAACGTAATTGTGAATATGAAAACAAAATACAGAGAAAAAATCAAATTAACAACCAGGTTTTAAATTGGCCTTAAGCAGCAAGAAAATAAACATCGTTATTCATGTCATAATAAGAAAAGACAGGTATTCGGCGAAAAGGACTAATTATTAGCAAACCAAACAAAAAAAAGGATTTCTTGGAAAACCAGTCTAATATCTCTCAGAAAAAAACAATATTATATTTCTTATTTTAAAGAAAAACAAAAATTTGTGCACACATTTAATTGAAAAAAACAAAAAAACCTAAAAATAGGCTTTAAATTATATTATTTAGTTATAAAACTAAGAGTTGAAGCCAGCATCTATAACTTGAAAAAAATTTTTTTTTCTTTTGAAAGTGTTTATCAAAGGCTACTCTCTGTTAAGCTTTCAACTACGCAACAAACGACCATTTATTACAGTCAAAACTGATTGCGTTTAATGGACCCTTTTCTACACAAATATTTTTTTTTACAAAGCCTGGCTATATGCTTCAATTTCAAAGCAAACAACGTTAGATAAGTAATATTTGTTATGAAAGTCCACATTTTTTGTGTAAAACAAACTTGACATAACACTCAGACAGTTAGTTTGTTATAGACAAAAAAATGTTGAACAGACTAAAAGTATGCTATAAAAGAAAATTGATACAATAATAGTAGAGGAAAAGGGGGAGAAGGCAAAAAGTTAAACAAATAAAAGTTTTTCTAATAAATGATAAGACATGATATTTGAAACATAGGAAAACCAACAAGAAACATAATAAAATGACAGTTAAAAATATAAGAAACTAAAGGACTTTAATATATTTTATACATATATTTAAAGTATACTTTAAGGCGTTTATAAAATAAACAAAATACTTAAATTTACTAAAATCCTGAACAGCAAAATATAAGTTTAAATTTTAGAAAACTGTAAATAAATTTGTTTTCGAATTTAAAATATACTTTTAGGGGTTTTAACTCTATATATTACTTAAACAATATCTTAACAATAATAATGTAATTTTCATTAAAAAAAATTTTGTTTTGCATATTAAATAAAATGACATATGCTTAGTCTTGCATACTCTAAGACTAGTTTTTGTATACTTTCACACACTTAAATAAACTAAAATATTGGGTATACAAGTTAATAATGTCTATTTTTTTGCGCGAAGTATGTATTTATTATAGTAACAAAATGAATTGTTACATTATTCAAAGTATTGTACATCGTTAAGCTGGGATTACACGATTGCCTCAAATACACCAATCTGCTACAATTTTTATTGTGACAAATAAGCGCAAACTAAAAAAATTTTCCCAATTAAAAATTCTGTATTCACACAGTTCTCTTATTTTATATAAAATTTATTGTTACAAGATGAAGCGAAAATATGCATTGACAATAATTGTCCCAACACTATCACACGATTGTTCTACCTCACGGCAACTCTGTGAATCAGCAGTTGTTGTAAATAAAATTCATATTTTTGTTTGTTTTGTTTTTCAAAATAGTTCGTTGTTGAAAAAAGAAAATAACGTCCTCTTTATTTATATTGAGCTCATTTAAGTAAAAAAAGTGTGTGGGTCAGAGATTGGCTGACAAGAAGGGCCATTGATGGTGCATATGACAAAATATTTCAATAAATTTAAAAAATTAATTCACAAAAATATTTATTTATTTAAATTGGAAATCCTCTAAAGCAAAGATGATTTGTTTTCTAAAAAAAAAAAAAAAAAAAAAATTGCATCGGCTTTGATTATCGTGTGTCCGATGGTAGAAGTTTGTGATGCAATTTACATATAAATAATAAAAATATGTATATTTTTAGGGCTGACAATTATAAATGCCGTAAAAATTGGTGAGTATAATCTTCTTCAATTAACGCACACGACACAATAAATATTGGTCTATTTTAGCATTTACATTGGTGCATGATTGCCTTTAAAACTTTCACACGATTGTCGCACCAGAGTTGTATTTCATTGGGATAAATAAGAACAATATTATTGTGAGTTGCCGTATGTAAAATGTATGTATGTGTAATCACACGATTGGCATATAAAATGGACTTATTATTAGTGGATTTCAGCAATCGTGTGATTCTACCTTTAGCCACTACTTTTTTCCATCTTTCTGCTCGGGTTTTGAGTTAAAGAATGAATCAAGCCTGATACCCTGTTCTGAACTGAATCGTATGCCACTAGCGGCGTTCTGTATCGATCGAACCAAATGCTAATCAGAACGGGCAAGGTCTACTCTATAAGGCGGGTGAGCCAAAACTTTCCGTACTCTGTTTTCCAAATAGTTTATAACCGGTCTGGCAACTTGTGGCCGAGCGTTGCCATGACGGAAGATTATGGCCTCATGTCCGGTCGTTTTTCGTTGATTGCTCTCTTCAAACGAATTAATTGTATTCGGTACAGATACTCTGTGATTGTCTGATCCAATTTCAACAGCTCATAATACAAAAGACCCTTCTAAGCCCATCAAATACAGAGCATTACCTTGGCATCATGGATATTCGGCTTTGGTGTTGATTTGGCTGGTTGGCCGGGCTTAACATATGACTTTTTGCGCTGGAAGTTATCGCAATTTATTCATTTTTTATCACCAATAAAAATACGATGCAAAAATGACTTCTTTTTTGTAGCATTCTAGCATCATTTCCGACATGCAAAATGTCTCTCAGTTTCAATTCACACGGTACCCAATTTCCTGGTTTTTTTATGTTTCCAATGCTTTTAGATGTAGGGAAATGGCTTATGTATGACTCCCAGTGATAATTCAAGTTCCTTTGTGTTTGACAACATTGAAGCTTCCAATTCCTTATCTTCAAACTTTTTTAGGCTGACCAGGCCGCTTGTTGTCTTCTGTATCGAAATCGAAATCTTTTAAGTCGCGCAAACCGCTTTTTTCACAAGTTCTTTTAGTTAGCTTCTATCAACAATCGATAACTTTTAGCAGCCGTTTTATCCATTTTTTAGGCAAAATACCACATTTGTTATTATTGATACAAACCATATGTGATAATTAAGCCATATGTTGTCCAAATCAATATTATTAACTTGTCTACCAAATAACTTTTTTTTATTAGTTATTGAAAATTTTATTTTATTTGCATATTTAAAAGCATCTTTCGCTTTATTTAAACAAAATTTAAAACCTTTAACCACAACATACTTTAAGGAGATGTGTTTTCTCAAAATTTACAGCATATATCCAACAGATTTGTATAAAATCTTAAGCCATTTAAATAATTTACCATAAAGTTATTCCATTCATTTTCTTTATATATTTTTTACATCACTTTACCACCCGACTATGGGGTTTCATATACACGTGTATGTTATTTTTTGTAAGGTGTTCCCGGTATTTTGTTTGAAATAAAAAAGAAATCTGAACACTGAACACGGAAAAGAGCTGCCAGAAAAACATTAAATTATTGGCCAGTCATGTGGAAAATTAGAAAAATGTCAGTTATGATGTGAAACAACAAAATCAAAATGTAATGAAATTCGGTTTATTTTCTTCTTTTACGGTTAACAGTGGATATGGTTTGAAATTTTTTTAGCTTTTAATAAAAAAAATGAAATGAAGTAAAGTATTGAGTGAACATTTTAAAGGAAGGAACAGTTTTTTTTTATTAATAAAAAATGTAAATAAAAAATTCACGAAATTTAACATACCTTCAGGGTTTTTAGTTTATCATATTTTAATTTTAGGTAAAATAAAAAGTTAAATTTTATTAGCTTTGTAACACTTAAAAAAATACAAGCCTTTAAATTGGAACTAAAGTGTTTCTTAGTGAATAAACAATTTTCAGATTTTTAAATTTTACTAAACTAAAGCCTACTTCTAGGTGCTTAGGGTTATACTTCGCACAACATATAAAGCGGCGACAACATATAAGATGGCGACCGATTTAACAGCTGTCAATTGATTTATTCACAGTTTGGTTTGTCAATTCCTCATAAATAGACTCACGCCTGAACAACGCTTGCAAATAATGCAATTTTCATTTTTCATAACTGAATTTTTTTTTTCAGTTTTCAATTTTTTCAATTTTCATAAGCGAATTTTGTTTAGCGATGAAGCGCACTTCTGGTTGAATGGCTACGTTAACAAACAAAACTGCCGCATTTGAAGTGAAGGTAATCCTCAAGTGTATGTGGAAACACCGTTACATCCAGAAAAACTGACTGTTTGGTGCGCTTTATGGACTGGTGGAATCATTGGTCCGTACTTTTTCAAAAACGATGGTGGCCAGAACGTTACAGTCAATGGTGATCGGTATAGAGCCATGATTATAAACTTTTTCATTCCTGAATTAAATAACCATGATGTCCAGGAGATGTGGTTTCAACAAGACGGCGCGACATGTCACACAGCTCGTGCCATAATAGATTTATTGAAAAACACGTTTGGTGACCGCCTAATTTCACGTTTTGGACCTGTGAATTGGCCTCCAAGATCTTGTGATTTAACACCGCTAGACTACTTTCTGTGGGCCTATGTAAAGTCATTGGTCTATGACCATTCGGAAAACAACACTCGCCGTGTTATTGCCGATATACGGCCACAAATGTTGGAAAAAGTCATCGAAAATTGGACGCCCAGATTGGACTACATCCGCGCCAGCCGTGCCGGTCATATGCCAGAAATCATATTTAAAATGTAATGCCTTACAGATATTTGGTGAAAATTAAAATAAGTGTAATGTTATAGTATACATTTATAAAACATAAGCTCTACAGCTTTCAGAGCTCCATTAAACCAGCCTAAAAATGTTAATTCCCATAACTTTCTATTAGGGAATATGGGGTCTTCTCTCAGTCAATGAGCTACAGATTAACGCCGGCTCCGAACGGCAAATGCATTAGAGAAGTTTTCAATAGTAATAATACTCATAACCAGTTACGAGCTAATGTTATGAGGTGATATCGCTGTTGAAAAAACTTTTTCTTTTTTTTGGATGGTCTGTCCTGGTATTGAACCGATGGTCTTCTGCTTGATAGGCAGATGTCTTACCTATAATACCACAGCGGCACACAAATAAGCGTATTATGAATTATTTGTTCCAATTTAAAGGTAAGTAACCCATTTCAAGGGACTTATTTACCAAATTCATATTATTTGTCCTAAAAAATACTTTTAATTTGTATAAATTTCTTAATAATTGCATATTCTTAGGCATTTTAAGCTATAATAGGAGCAATTTTTATCATAACAAGATAGACACGTTGAATTTTTATGGAAATATGTTTACATTTCGTTGTACAATATTTGAAACACTAATTTTTGTAAATTTTTTTTGACCACATTAATTTCATTCAACCACAAAAAGTCCTAAACATAAGCTTTAAATTTTTACAAACTTTGCAATAACTGCCTACTTTTAGGTGTTGGAAACAAAATATACAGATCAATTAAAAATAATTTTTAAGGAAACTTAGAACGTTGTTTTCGTATCGACAGGTTATGGTTATTTTTATACGGAAGACAGGTAGGCCTTCTTAGATATTCATGGCGTCTGTGATAATACAGGCTTTGACTCTATTGCTGGGTCCTTGGAATAAAATCAATTAGAGTTTCAATCAGTTCTATGCTTATGAGTAAGATCATCTGCTCTTCTCTCGAAGGGGAGGAATCCATTGTGATGGCGTAGGCACGAAAAGGTGTGGATTAATCAATTATTGCTTTAATCAGTTCTATGGTTAGGAGCAGGATCATCAGGGAGAAATTCACTGTGATGGCGTCAAAAATTTGGAGTACTATCTCCATTGCTTACCATGTTAGCTCATAGAGGTGTCAGTGTAATTGGTTATGCTGATGATCTCGTTATAACAGTACGTGGATAATATGAAAGTACGTTGTGTGACCTCATGAGGGCAGGCTTAGTTGGAACTCTCACATTGGTGCTGTCCAGAATAAAGTGATAAGGGCCCTCTGGGCAAGTCTCTCTTTCTACTGTAAGGCATGGGACTTTCGCTCTTATTTGGCCCATTATCACTTATGCGCCGATAGCTTTGTGAATAAAGACTGAGGAAGCTACCACCATGAACAAATTAGCCAAGGTACAGAGAATCGCCTGCCTCGGTATAACTGAGGCAATGAGAACCTGTCCTGCATTTCTATATGATCAGCGTGGAAGCATGTTTGGCGTCAAATTTTTACGCCAGGGGATGTCGAAATGCATCTGCAAGTCTGTCCATTCAACGCAGAGTGGTCAGAGAGCAATCTTCGGTCCTAGTTATTATGCCTTTGGATCTGTGCTTTGGCAGGAAATTCAGGGTTGAATTCCTGGGCCAGAATTGTTGGTCTAACGGGCCTTAGTTCGTGGTGAGTTTGATCTAAAGAGGTTTACGGAAGGCTCCAAAATGACCCAACCGAAACTAATCTATCGCACTGGGAAGATCGCTGAGTGTATTACAGGTTAAGGCTGGCCTTTGCTATGTGTGCGGAGATCTACCGGGACAGTGGGCTCAGGGTTTCTTTTTCGTTACTCCTCTTGGAAGCATCGGGCTCCCACAAAGCATTGGTGCCGTCGTCTTTGCTTCTTGCCTTAGTTCTTGGATAATTGCGAGTCACCAGGTGATTTTTGATCGACCGCGGTTCCTTGATCCTTGAGAATACCACTCAAGTGCCATCCTTTGGAGATTTTTCCCTAAAGAATGGCCGTTGCATATCCACTTCTTTTGTTTTATCTGCTTCAGTATGGACTCTTCATCTGTCAAATTTTATAGGCCTCAAGAGTAAGACTAATAATAAATTCTCTGGCACCCAAGCTGCAATATTTGACTAATTTTGATACCATACGACACGAGCTAAGTGCCCTTAAGTATCGTATGGTATCTAAATTAGTCAAATATTGCTGTAAACTACTGCCAAATATTTCGCTTGGAAATAAGGGTACCTACACACTGTGGGACGGAGGGTAATGAAATAGCGGATGAATTGTCGAGAAAGGGTTCCATGACACCCTTCCGGAACCTTGCTGCGCAGCACCACTTACTACTATCCTCAATTTTAGCCAGGATTGGGAAATTGTCAGATGTTTGTAATACTGGAATGCTCAAAGCGGACTTCGGCATTTCCCGATCAGTCCGCGATTTTGGCGTCCCGCTGAGATTCTCAAGTACAGCAAGCCAGATCTAAAACTCCTAACGGGGTTTCTTACTGGCGACTGTAGACTAAGAGTGCAATGGAGAGGATGGCGGGCACAGACGTGGATATTTTTAGACTGTGATAACGGGCATCAGAGACAGCAAAATACACATTGTGTGAATGTAGGGTTCTTGGTAAGTTTAGGTTTGCATATGGACTCACTGAATGACATATAAACCATAATAGTTTCAGAACTGCTAGTGTTCATTAAGAAGGTAGCACATCTGCTGAACAAACTATAGATCGGAAAGGGCACAATAGTCCACATTGTTCGCAATGTCTTGCAATAGTGCTATTAAAAAACCTGCATATTTCCTCAAGATATGCTACATGTTTTATAATATGTCTACATTGAACCTATACCCACAAGTAAAATCAATGTTTTATAGATTTTTTAACAAATTGTAAATAACTAGCTGAACCGGCAAACGTTGTTTTGCCTGAATGGTGGTTGAAGAGGAATCTTTGTTTTGCCTTTAACTTTTTTGTTTTGCAAGCTATAAAACAAAATTTTGCACTATAAACGTAAGTTGGGTCTGTAGTACTGCACTACACTAAAAAGAATGAAAATTTCAAAAATTTGTCTTATTTTTTAAATCTTATAATGAAAACAACGTCTGAAAATATTCAGCTCAACATTCCAATTAGAAAGACCGAATGTCATAGTACATATTAGACATTACGATACATGGTTTGGGAACTTTTCAAGTGACAATAAATCATATCATAACATGGAAAACGGAGGGCATTTTGTTAATGTTTGTTTTGGAATATATAGGGAAATCTAAATGCCATATCTCCGGACCCACTGAACCGCTTTTGTGTAAACTTCACATAAACTATCTACAGACTATGCCCAACGTTCCCTGTTGAAAACGGTCGTAACATTTCCGCAGCTACTGGTGACATCAAAGTGTACTCTAATTTATACATATTTTTATAGGTTTTTTTGAATAAAAAACAACATTTTAAATGATTTTTCCTTTACCTAAAATGTCTTAGATATGTTTTATATTTTTAGGGCCAATTTTTTATCATTTGAAACTGCACTAAGAGAGATATAGGGTCCGACAAATAATTTTTTTTTTTAAAGGCTATAAAAAAAACTACTGAATATTTTCTCAAATTTCTGTTTTTATTTGAAAGTACAATCCTTCCGGTTAATAAAGGAAAATAATTTCATTAATATGGCTGCCTCGGCTGGCCATGCAGTAGCCTACACGATCGGTCCAATTTTTAGGCACATTATCGATTGTGTGCAGCTGTATTTCACCAATGGCTTCACAAATATTGTCATTTAAAGTGTCAATTGTCTCTGGCTTGTTGGCGTAACACTTATCTTTGACGGCAACCCACAAATAATAGTCCAACGGTGTCAAATCGCAGCTCCGAGATGGCCAAACGACATCAGCTCTGCGGCTGAAAATGCGATCTTCAAAAACAGGGCGCAAAACATCGAGTATAGCTTCGGCTGTGTGGCATGTAGCGCCGTCTCGTTGAAACCAAATGTTGCTAATATCCTCCTCTTCAATTTTTGTGAACAAAAATTCGTTCAACATGGCCCGATAACGATCGCCATTGACTGTAACGGCCACTCATTGCTCATTTTCGAAGAATAATGGCCCAATTATGCTTCTGGACCAAAATCCGCACCAAACAGTGACTCGTCTTGGATGTAGCGGCTTTTCAATGTATGCGTGCGGGTTTTCTGTGCCCCAAATGAGACAATTTTGCTTGTTTACATACCCGCCAAGATCAAAATGAGCTTCATCGGAAAATATGATTTTTTTGGCAAAATTGGCATCTTCTTTAAGTCGATCGCAGGCTCAGATTCCCAGCGTTGTTCAAGCGTATACACAACCATATTCGTTCAGCGGAAGGCTAAAACTAATTATCTGTCAAATCAGGCATGAGCTAAGCACCATTCACGACATAAGCACTAGTTGCAAAAAAACGTTAGATGGCGGACCCTATATAAACAAATATAAAATTAAAAACTCTCTCCTTTAAATGGAACATGTGGATAAAACCACCAAAGTAATTCAACAATTTTCCAATGTCTTCGGATTTTATCAACAAGCTGCTGTTTCTTATGAGTCAGCATAAAAACTCTTATCAGAATTTCTTTACCAAGTTACCGAAATTCGTCTAAAATTTTTAAGAATTTTTTCTGCCAATTAAAAGACTTACAACCACACTTTAAAATTGCTCAAACTTAAAAAAAATATCTTAAACTCTTACACTTAAAATTCTATTTATATTTTGCCCCTATCTTTAGGCTTATATGCTAATAAACCCTTTCGCTTTACCTAAAAATATGCTTTGAAAACACAAGCAAAAAATTTAATTTTCCAGAAAAACAAATCAAAAGGAAGCAAACCTAAAAAATCTTGATCAAATATGCAAATAAAATACAATCAATGCAAACTAGTGCAAATGAACCAACAAACATATAGAAAAACCACATTAAGAAAAAGTTTAGCAAACCCTTAAAAATAGGCAACAAATTTCTATCAGAATTCGATTGCTTCCCACTCACAAAAAAAGAAAAGAAGAAATAAACACACTTATCATATAACAGTATACAACCACAGTCTCCGGCTTAAATATTAAAAAACCAAAGAACATGACACATCCAAGAATATTTTTGCATAAAAAACCACAAGAAAAAAACAAATAAACCACTCACCCCTTCTCGTAATGCTGCCAAAGAAACCAATGGGGGTGGAAAAAAAGTATAACAGAACCCTCACGTTTATTTGAATTTTTTTTTTTAATAAAAAATTCTTATTTTTTATTGAACTTTCCTTGAGAGTGGTTTGGTTTTAAACTTTTTTGTTTTGAAAAATTTCCTGTAGAGTCCTTAAGGATATTTCAGCTGCAGTGTTGATGAGTGTTGTTTGGTAACCGGAAATGAATTGTAATGTTAACAGTAACAGGATTTTATTTTGAGGAAAACAACAATAAATCAATTGTTTTTCGTAAAACATAAAACATTGAAGAGGAGCTGTTGTATACCAGACAAAGGAATTTAACAACAAAAAAAGGCTTCTTTTTGTTAAAAGGTGTAGCGAAAGGTACCTAAAAGTATGCTATTGTTTTTCATAATAAAAGAAATTTAATCAGTTTTGTAAGGTGTAATTGAAATTTATGAACTTTTGTTAATAAAACAGTATAGAATGGCTGTAACGAAAGTTCACTGAAAGCTTCTATTGTCTTAGTAGTGGAGGCAGTGACTTTCTGTCGCCATTCTTTAAGGCTAAGAGTGGCGTTAGGGTTCAGGGTTAAAAAGGCACTATTGACATAACTTCACTTATAAGGTTAACTTATTAAATGTTTTGCAAAATGTATTATTTGAAAGCCATGTCTCGAATTACACTTTCCTTGTAATTTATTGCAAGTTTTTATAAATAAAAATAGTATTGGCATCAATTTTATAAAATATTTAAATAAATTTTAGCTATATACCCAAGAAAATAGTATGTGCCATGTCAGGAATCCTAATTTATTTCTTATTTATGGCATGCTTTTGTGGTGAAAAATACTAAAGTCAAAATATTAACACAAATTATAGGCACTCTTTTAATAAATAGTGCGTTGCATGTCGCGAATTACATTTCTATTTCTATTTTCAGGCATCCGTATATATACTACTGGAATTCGTTATATATATATATATATAGGGTGGGCCATTTAAAAGTCTAAATTAAAAAATCCAATAAAACAAAAACGGTTTGAAATTTTGCCAAATTTATTTTGTTGTTTTGAAGTACAATTGTCCGGTTATAAATGAAATATTATTTCATTCAATACCCCATTTATTTGGGTCAGTTTTCGAGAACTTGTTGGAGTGTATGGATTCATACCTAGTATCTCAATTGTCTCTATTTTGTTGGCAAGACCAGTGTTAGTCCAGCGGTGTCAAATCGCAGCTTCTTGGCGGCCAACTGAAATCAATATTTCAGCTAATTAAACGGCCATCAAACGTTTAACGCAATAAATCGATTGTGGCATGATATGTGTGGCATGGTGTTCATCCTGTTGAAACCAAACATCGTTCACATCAATACCATAATATTTTTCTGATAAACGCTATCGAGTAGAACAAGGATCTATTTTTCGAATTTACAAAACATCTCACACATTTGACGAATATATCCCGCACTATTGACCTACATATAAAAAAGCTATCGGTCACAGTTGATGGAAATATAAGTCACAATTGACTATCACATTTAATGGATATATCCGTTACAATTGAGGTATAACAAAGCTATCGGTCACAGTTGATCGAAATATAAATCTCTGCTGATCGGTCACAGCTGATGGAAATATACATCATAGTTGACATTTAATGGATTTATCCGTCACAATTGAAGTATAACGAATCTATCGGTCACATTTGATGGATATTTCCGGCATAATTAACTTTTGATAGAGCTATCGATCTCAGTTGGTGAATATATCCATCATGACTGACCTAACCGTTACAGTTGACTAACATATAACATCCACCACAGTTGATTAATCAAACTTTATTTTAATATTATTAGCTTATCGAAATTTTGCTATTTTTAACAACATGGTTCATAATGTTAAGATATCAAAACAAATTTGATACATTTTTTAAATTTTTCCTTAACATATTCAATTACAGGGTGCGACAAAAAAGAACGAAGGTTCTTCAAGGCTACTTAAAAGGCATTTATATCATTTAGGAGGTTTGTTTATCTTCTTTCTAAATCCGAAAAGAAACTTAAAATCGTGTAATATTCAGCTAAGTAATTGACTTATAAGTGCACGAAGGTCCCAAAAACCGATTTTTTACCCATAACTAGAGATTTTCGAGGTTTTTTGAAAATTCTAAAAACAGATCCTTATTCTACTCGATAGCGTCTATCAGAAAAATGGTGTCACTTGAGTGTAATATACTTTTTTAAGTAAATCATTTCAAAATAGTATATAATTTACTTTCTATGACAAATTTACAGTCACCTTGCTGAACAAGCAATGCTTTAAATGATTTAACTGATTTTTACTAAATAATAAAACCCAATTTTTGTTATCTGAAAAGTACTTTAATTAATGCAAGAACTCCCTTTGTATTATTTCACTATTGAATATTATTTTATATTTATCAAAATAATTTATATTTTTTACAATTTCATACCGCAGCTGCTTTATTTCTCAAATTTACTAAAATATAAAGCATACTTTTAGAAATTGTATACAAAAAAATAAGAGACTATAATACCGAAAACAGCCACCAAACGAAAGCTCGCAATAAAATCTAATTTAGTATTTTTTTCTAATAAATAAAAAATAATAGAATAATATAGTTTAGAAAAAATGATAAAATAACTTTTACCACCACTTTTACCAACTCCGCTCAACTCCTAAAAGTATACTTAACAAAACAATAGTATAGCGAAAAAACATAGAAACATGTATGCCATATTAACTTGTAGTAAATGATACCCAACTCTGTTATTAACGACACCCTGTGGTCCATTTTATAGAAAGAATACAATACAAACATACACGCATACATATGCTCCTGCATACACTGCTTTTATTTAATACACATTTGGCAGTGCATTTATTTTTATAAAACATTTGTGGCTTTTATGGTAAATTATCATTTAAAAAGAAAATGTATATAAAAAAAATGAGATGTAATAAAATCAAATGAAATAAAATAAAAGAGAAGAGAGTGAATAAAAAATAAACACACACACACACATACACAACATACACAACATCAACAAAAGGCACAACCAGCTTACATACTTGCACACTCTTATGGTAATGCATTTATAAAATATTAACTTGAATGAAAATAATAAAAAATAGCAACAGCAGCCAAATAAAAACAAAAAAAAAAAAAAAAACCGCACACACCCTCTCTCTCTCTCATTATGTTAAATTTGTTACACATTTATAACACATGCACGTTTATTCTTTTACACACTTACATATTAATATCTATAAGAATGTAATATGACTCACTATCATTACTATAAAAATAATCAAAGAAAGCAAAAAATAACGGTAACGAAAAACATACCAGCCAACAATACAAAACATACCCTCTCATTATTATCAAAGAGACACACACAGAAAGTACCAGAAATAAAAAACAACATATTCTCACACCTTTATAACTGATACACATTCTTACACTTACACGCACGTACAACTCATATAAATGAAAACCAAAAGTAACCTGTAAATTACTTTAAGCAGAGCTGGGGTGAGTTTTTTTTAAAGAGATTTGCGTGCAGAAAAGAGAATAAACAAGAAAAATGACGGCTACAATCCTGATAGTGTGTAATTTGCTGTAAGAAAAAAGAGACAATTTTTTTGCAACAAAATATAAAAAAACACTGAAATTGTTAATGCAGTATCACATTTGTTTTTTTTTATTAATTTTGAGTACTTTTTTTAAAAGCTTTAAAATCATGTAACAGTAAGAAGACGGCGACCTGTAAATAAAATCCAAATATCTACGTAATGCGTTCTACGTTTTTCCTAGTAAGCCAAGTGTCAAAAAAGTTAAATTAGTACAGTCGCAGTACTGATCTGGATACATAGAATGTAAAAAGGAGGTCATTGTGAGTAGATCAGCTGTTTTGGATAATTAAGAATGACACGAAATGACAGCGATAACATATCAAACATTGGTGTAACACCATCAGAGCGTAAAGGTTGAATATCAAGCAGAACATGGAACACAATTTTAAGGCGAAAACCTACATTAGAATTCGCACACAACCCATGACACGAATATTCAAGCATAAATTGTGAAGTTAAGCTATCAGCCGTGGTCGAGAAAAAGGAAGTTTATCTCGATAAACCTGCAATAAGGAGAAGAAGCGGCTCATAAACACAACATTTGATTAACAATTTTCCGGAATAACCCATGTCTGGGGTTTTTTTTTTTTTTTTTGTTAAACTGGTACATTTATTGCTGATATTTCCACTAAATCTTAGAGTCATAGCTTACATGGTAGTACAGCAGTCATCTGCAACACAAGCAGAATATATTCACCGCTCTTTGAGTTTCAGCATAAAGTGCTTAATAGTTTGGACCAACAAATGAACATACGAAACAAACATTTCGTGAAAGTTAATATTATCGCCAACCGTGAGGACGTACTAATGTATCACGTACTGTGACCAATTTGAAGACATCTATTCCAAAGAGGAATAACTGGAAAAGTCATTAGATCAAGTCATTAGTCACGTATACATCAAAGTTGGATGGTGGACTAGGTTCATTCTCCTGATCTTAATTTCTCTATGTTCTACGAGCTGCCGGATCACTGCTGTGTAATTCAGGCAGAGCTGGCCACTATTTGCGAGGTTGGTGTGATTTGCTAAGAGGTAGTGTGACAGTTGTTTTTAAAAGTCGGCATTTAAACGGACAGTCAGTCCGCTATTAAATTCTTGGGAGATATGTTCCCAAGTCCCTGATAGTAAAGAAATGCCACTAATTACTAGGAGTAATAGCTGAGTATTTCGATATCAATTTTATTACCGGGTCACAATGACATTCCGGGAAATTGTGCGCCAAATGGGCTACCTAGGCAGGGCATTGAGGCTCGAATTTTTTCGGCGGGGGAGAGGTTTTGTATACCGATCTCTACCTGCCGTCTGCGTATAGGGCAATAGACCGATAAAATATTTGAGGAGAAGTATAGGCATGATCCGACTTGTCGACAATCTAGAACTGTCTGGCCGAGATTCGATAGAAGAAGTCTATTCAGCTGCTTAACTTGTCGAAGCAGAATATCTGAGGCAATAGGAGCACTTACGGGTCATTGTCTAGTGGAGACACACGTCCTTAGGTTGGGTCAAAGGTACTCCGTCCTATGTAGGTGCTGTTTGGAGGAAGTTGAACATCTTCTTTTAGAATGCCCGTCATTGGCGGAATTTAGGTTCAGGATATTCCATGGATATAAAGTTAGTAGTGGAGTATACGGGAAATTCCTATATGGCTGATTAGCAAGTTCATAGGGGGGCGAATAGGTTAGATAACTAAGGGTGGGAGCAATGGGTACCACATTTGGCTCTGTCGAGCCTAAGTGTGCTGTACGTTTAGTCCGACGACCCCAATTAACCTAACTTAACCTAATACTACCACTACCGGAAACATCGGAAATTATTTGATAACATCTGATGCTCTCTCAGCCATAAGAGAGATTCAATATGCTACACGCAGACTTAAACCAGGTAAATCGGCTGATACCGATAACATTTCGGCTGCATGATTTAGATTGAAACCAATCTAACCATGAAATTCAGCTTACTTGAGCCCTTTATAATGAGCGCGTGGAAAGGTCAGCAAACACCCTAACGATGGAATAAGAGGGTCCTTCGGAAATGTAGTAACAGGCGCGATATATTGCCATTAAACACCACACCATAAATTTAAATTTAAGATCGTATTGAACAGACTTTTACCACTTTGTCTTGTCTCTGTCTCAAGAACAGAGGCCACATGTCAAATCATAGTTGAACAGTCCAATAAAAACAAATTCTCAACGAACTGGCCATTCATGAATTTTGAGAAAACTTACGACACAGAGGAAAGAGATAAATAAGATGCTATTAAGAAGTCAAACTTCAGATGCATTCAAAAACGAACTCAGTGTTCAACGAGGATTCATATTGTCCCAGCTTCTATTCCTGCTAGTACTACTGGACAAAGTAATAAGGGCAACAAACACAGAAGCCTCAAATGGTCTACAATGCACCCCTTTTACAAAACTGAACGATCTTGATTATGTGCACAATCTATGTCTAATAGTAAGCAGCTTTAAAGGTATCAACAGCAAACTAAAGGCTCTTTACCATAACATTCTTAAAGAAGGGAGGACAAAACTAATGAGAATTAGCATGTCACCAACAGTGGCCGTTGCACACGTTTAAGATGTGCAGTCCATTTCTTTGGTATCTCTGAGAAGGATAAAGCAAACAAAAGAGACAAGCGCGTAAAGTCACGTTTAACCTCAGAAATATACGGATGTCAAAAGAGTTATCGCGTTATTTGAAGCTAAAAATATTTGATAACTATGTCAAGCTAATTCTTCTTTACACCTGCGAAACATAGGTCTTGAACAAAAAGTTCCGACATAGACTACAAACACATGGGCACGGGAGGGCACAGTAGCCCAAAAATTACAGTACGTGTAACAACTGTAGAACAATTGGCCTTGTCAGTTATACATAGAACGAGGAAATTCAGAACGTGAACAGCTGAAAAATAGGGAATTAAATTACTAATTTGACCGAAGTATATATTTCGCGTAAAAAGTATTGCAAATAACTTTAATTGAATTAATTCAATTGAAAACAGAATAAGAGAATAAAGCGTATGAAATGAGACGGCAATAACATAAGAACTTGGCATAACGTCTACATTAGAAAAATGATTTTAACTCCCTAACATAAATCAGAGCGCTAAGCCTTGTCTATCCTTTTGCCCCTACAAATTGTATGAAGCGAACTGAAATACATATTCCAGCGTCCAAGACTTGGAATTAGAAAATCCGTAAGTCATCCCGCAAAACAGGATTTTGACAAAAAAAATTTAATTTATTTACTAAATATTGTATAAATTTTCCTTAAGCATATAAGTTTCTACATTGATTTTAAACATTATAAAGTCATACTTTAGGAAAATATAAAAAATTTAACAGGAAATTGAACATTTTGTTGCACTTACCGTTTCAAAAACAGCAGCAATAGGTAATAAAAATGTTAACAAACGACAACGTTAGCAGCGCTGCTTAATTGGCCACAAATTTTATTTTTTTCAGCAAAAACAAATTAAGCACTTGCTCTTCTGTTTTTTTTTTTTTTTTACACAAGTATTTATAGAAAAAGACACTTTTTTTCAAAGATGCATTTTTAATAAAACTTAATCCTTTAATTATTAAATTCTTTTAATTTTTTTCGTTTTAACACAACATTAGCCACTAAAGTTCAATCAGTAACTAAATAATAAAGTAAACAAGAAGAAGAATAAGAATAACTAAAGTGTGGTGAATTTTATTTGGTTTCATTGACAATGAAACTACTCTTTGTTTATTAGCAGCAAAGCGCTATAGCAATGTAAGCAAACGTTAACGGCGGCAGCGCTGCCAAATTGGCCCCAAAAGAAATTTCTTAGTAGATGATTAGTATGTAAAGGATCCGCCAAATAATTTTTTTTTTAAATGCTATAAAAAAACTACTGAATATTTTCTCACTTTTTTTTTATTTGAAAGTACAATCCTTCAGGTTAATAATGGAAAATAATTTCATTCAAACGGCGGCCTCGGCTGGCCATGCAGTAGCCTACATTATCGGTCCAATTTTTAAGCACATTCTCGATTGTGTGCAGCTGTATTTCACCAATGGCTTCACGAATATTGTCCTCTAAAGCGTCAATTGTCTCTGGCTTGTTGGCGTAACACTTATCTTTGACGGCACCCCACAAATAATAGTCCAACGGTGTCAAATCGCAGCTCCGAGGTGGCCAAACGACATCAGCTCTGCGGCTGATAATGCGATCTTCAAAAACAGGGCGCAAAACATCGAGTGTAGCTTCGGCTGTGTGGCACGTAGCGCCGTCCTGTTGAAACCAAATGTTGCTAATATCCTCCTCTTCAATTTTTGTGAACAAAAATTCATTCGTAACGGCCACTCCTTGCTCATTTTCGAAGAAAAATGGCCCAGTTTAGCCTCTGGAGCACAATCCGCATCAAACAGTGACTCGTCTTGGGTGTATCGGCTTTTCAATGTATGCGTGCGGGTTTTCTGTGCTCCAAATGCGACAATTTTGCTTGTTTACATACCCGCCAAGATCAAAATGAGCTTAATCTGAAGAGATGATTTTTTTGGCAAAATCGGCATCTTCTGTAAGGCGATCGCAGGCCCACTAAGCGAAAGGATAAAACTAATTATCTGTCAAATCAGACATGAGCTAAGTGTTACCATTCACGAAATAAGCACTAGTTTAGACATAAACGTTAGATGGCGGACCTTTATATTTTAATTTGTATTGGATGAGTGCACCTAAGGTCGGAATGTACCAGTGGTCTTCAATTTTTGGATTTATACTTAAATAACTAGGAATAACAGTAATTATGTATTAAAGTAAAGCTATACGAAAAATGTATAAATATTCTCAGCTTTTTGTATGTTAAAAACCATTTGAGCTTAGATAAGTATTTTTGACAGTATTTTCCTTTAATTAGTGACTGTATTTCGATTTTTACGAAAATGTTTCTTTTCTTAACAAAAAACTTAGTGGGAATGCCGAATTAGTAATATCAATAATTACTTTAAAATAATAAATTTGCAATCGTAAATGTTTTCTAAACGTAGAAAACTGATCAAGTATAGCTATAAAAGTGAAATAGCTGAAAAAGAAAAGTATGTTTCTCTAATTTTAAGCGATGCCGGCAATAGGAACGATAAGTTTGTAAATGTTTCAGTAGTCGGCATTAGAGTGCCGACGTTAAGACTTCCAGAAATAATAATTTATTAAGTCTTCATAATTTTTTTAACCTCGTCTTAGTTTAGTAACACTGACCAATGATCAATAATTGTACGCACGTCAGCCGTATTAAAATCGGCAGTGATACACTATCCCATATCAATTACTTGCTCATGTACACGCAACAAGCGCATGTTGTACTAAATGCGTTTAAAGTTTATGTTCATTCATCGCTCAAAATTTTAACTTTCATTTTTATAGACTCTGGGGGCTCTCACTCTCTTACTCACTTCCCTTTTCTCAATTTTCTTCTTTTCTTTTTTTATTGATGTTGTGAAAATAAATTTGCTTGGTTGCGTCTGGGTAAGTGAGAATAAGTTTTAAATTTAATATGTCTGCCAATGTGCGTGTGTGTGTGTAAGTGTTTAATAAGACTGTGTAAGAAAAATGTATAACATGTTGCATATTTTTGGGGTGACCAAAAGCCTGATTTTTTCGTTATGATTTTTTTTGTTGAGAAAATATTTCAAATTCTTATGTTAAACCACATAACCTTCTTTTTTTGCCACCAGCATATAAATTTACAAAAATTTCCTTTTTTGTTGACATCGTTGATGGATGGTGATGGAGGTTATAAAACTTTTATTTATGCCAAAAATTATGCTCTAAAAATATAAAAAAAAATGTACTTTCACCGTCAGTGTCATTTTATATACATAAAACTTTCAGCTTTCTGTTGCGTGCTTTCTTTTATTCAATTTAATACCCTACAAAGGCAAAAGAAGCATGTTGTTACGCAAATGAAAACGCCTAAAAAGATATACCAACATTTAAAGTTATAGACTTCATTATGGATGTCATTCAAATGGTTTGTTTCAAGGTTACGATCATATCAACCTGCCAAGGCTTAATTTATTTGCAAAATGCTGCCAATTCAACTTAAAGTATTAAGACTTTACATTTGAATTAAAGTAGCTGAACAGAAGGTTGTGGAATTTACTACAACATTCGAAACGAATGTTAATTTACTATCAAAAGCGTCGTATTCTACCTTAAAAGGTTAAAACGTAACAATATTCATTATTCCAAATGATATGAAATCCGTTTCTGATGTTCTTCTATCAATGTCAGTAAATCTTGTAAACAAAGGCCAGGTTAAAATTCAAATATAATATTTAAAATAAGGCAAATTACATCTCAGTGACTCCTGGACAAGGTTTTATCCATCTCGCTATAGGAGACTCATGACTTCGGAAACCTTCCACTTAACCGAACATTCAAAAATGCAAGCTACGATTCTACATTTGAATAAATTACGCGTCTCTTTAAGAGAAAACAATTGTATTAGAGGTGAGAAAAACCTTCTCCACCTTTTCAATTATTAAATGGGAATCATCCACTTTTTGAAATGAAAAATACATCACCTATTGATGATACATTTCGAGCAGTGGATAAACTTTTAAGTTGCGCTGTACTTTCTCTTTACCATGTGCACTTTAGCTGGGCTAAACACATCAGGTAAGTATTTGTGCTGATAAGTTAAAATGAGAGACGGAATTTACAGTAAATGTCGATACTTAAACCGTTGAACTAAATTCTCCTACTCCAATTCCTAATATTTCTTTCCCTACTTAATTAAAGAAGACTCTTGTTCAACATGTTTTCCCAATGGCCAGTTCTAAGTGATAACTGCCACAGCCGGGCAATATTTCCTTCATTTTTAGCAGAGTGCTCCATCCATCATATGACGGTCATGGAACAAGCAGAAGTACTCTCTTCCCTACTGACAAATAAATCTAAAGAAGGTCACTTACCCTCTGGATGATGACAAACATCAGACTAATGATCAGGAGAAAACGCCACCTACTGGCAAAAAAAACTGCAATGCTTAGTAAGGATCACCACCACTTAGCAAGAATCTTCACCACTAAGTAATTATATGGAGCCGAACCACAATAGATTAATTACTAAAACTGAAACAAAGCAATGAATGCTTTGTAGAAGCAAGCCTAGATGAGTGACATAGAAAAAAAAGACATACTCTCCCATTTTTATTCCGCAAAAAACTTCTACTGGCAAAAAACTACAATGCTTAGCAAGGATCACCACCTCTTAGCAAGAGTCTAAACAATTATATGGAGCTGAACTACAACAAAACTGAGACAAAGCAATGGATGCTTTGTGGAAGCAAGCCTAGATGAGTAAAAACAAGACATACTCTCCCATTTTCATTCCGCTTCTCTCATTCCGCATTGGGAAAACAGATTTTTCTTGAACCTGCATGTCGGTGCTCAAAGCAGAGTAATACAAGCACTACGATATATGTTCCTTAGGACCCCAATGCACAACTCGACCAGCCCCGAGGTCATGACTCTCGATATCGTAAAAATAACCAAACTAGGTCTTCTCGAGGCCTAATCAATTTAATATTTCTGACAAAATCGTATCCAAATGTTGTTACTTAACACAGCATTTGGCCCTCGTTGAATGCCACAAACCTAAGCTAATTCCAAAGTATTTTCATCCGGATCGTCTAACCGTTTACCGTTTATTAGTATAATGTTCACACCCAAAATGAACTTTATCGTGGCCTAGCTAATAGAATATTTCTGCCAAATATGTCGGCCACATTTTCACCGACACCGATGTATTAAACACAGTCGAAAAGTATGCTTTTTCTGAGCTTATTTTTCTCTCTCTTTTTTCGATATTTCGGTTAAAAGCATATGTATTTATATCGGCTATACGAGCTGTTTTGATGATCATTGGAAAGGGTAATGTCTCCAGGAGAAATATTACCATATTTTCGGATAGCCAGGTAGCTGTAAGAACTCTGGGATCTCTCAAATTGATTTCAAAATTAGTTATCGGTTGCCGCAGATCTCTTAACAAGATGACTGAGCAGTATAATATTCATATTATACGGGATCCGCTTACAGTGATATTCCGGAGAACTGAAGAACTGATGAATTGGCCAAGCATGACAACACTACCGAACTTACGAGCGAAAGCCTTTGACAGACTGAGCCTTTGACAGACTGAGCCTTTGACAGCATGAGGTGATATGAAGTGAACTCATTAAGTGTTTATATTGCAAAATTGAGTCGACCGATAGGTGTAGGAATTGGAGTCCAGTCACCACTGCTATTTAATATAGATCTGGACACAATCTTTGCGAAAACACTCTTCGACGGCAAAAGAATAACATGGAGACAATAAAGCCGGCTGAACGACACATATTATGCGGCAGACATCTATCTCCTAGCTTATAGCTTTCTGCGCCTTGCGACAAATTTACGTAACGTAATCCCGTAACTTCCCGGGAATTATTTGTTATTGGCACCGAAGAAATTGAGGACGTCCGTCAATTCTGCTACCTAGGGAGAATTATATCCGCAAGCGGAGGTTAGACCGAAGATATTGATAACCACTTGCAGAAAGCGTGTCAAACTTTAGACCATCTAAGGTCAATTTGGATATCATACATGTCATCGTTAAGTACGAAAACTGCGGTATTCAATGCCAATGTAAAATCCACCCTTTTGTATGGGTGCAAAACTTTGAACGCTGCCACTTGCAATATAAAAAAATTGCAAGTTTTCATGAACCGCTGCCATTGCAGCATCCTGGGCATTTTCTGGCCGATAACTGTATCTAATTGTATGCCTTGGCACAGAACGAAACATCGAGTATTGATTGATATAAAGAGGCGCAGAATTGTCTGATATTAAAATCTATATGGGAGAAGATCGCCCAGCCCATACATGGGGACTACAAATTGAGACCGTGTTAAACGGTCGCGGCGAAGGAGAGAAGAAGAAGAGAGAAGTGAAGGCGTTAGCACAAAACAGTAAGTTGTTCAGGGAATTTATTGAGGCCACATTCTCCTTTTAGGATCGATTAGAACTTATTATTGCTGAGATTCGAACTAGAGCTTGATTTGTGCTGTACGTAAGCATTTCGTCTACTAAACCATGTCTCTTTTTTTTTTCAATGGCAATTTTTCATCTTAATTGATGCTGCTTTCATATGAGACCTTTAAGTTTTTTACCAAGAAGTCTCCTATAGAGTATAGGTAGTTCCTTAACACTGGAGAGAACTTAGTTGTGCCAAAATTGAATTGGGTTTCCATTAAAAGTTTGTTATATTGTAGAGTGTTATCACTTTTCTGTTATGGGATATACGAGGGCGGATTGACATTGAAGCTACCTTGCGCTAGATGGCAGCACAAACACAAAAACTTTTTCTTTCTTAGAAATTACGATCTGTCAAACGTCAGCTGTAAAAATTTTAGCCAAATTCATTGATTAGCTTATTTGTTGTAGTCGTTTGAAGTAAGCAACTTTTGTGTTTCTTGGAAAATGGAAAAAAGTGAATTTCATGTAGTGATTAAACACTATTATTTGAAAAGCAAAACGGCGAAAGAGACAAATGAAAAGCTTGATAAGCATTACGGCGAATCTGCTCCGTCAGATTATATGGTAAAATATTGGATTGCTGAATTTAAACGTGGCCGAACAAGCACTGCAACAATACCATCAACAGGAAGGCCAAAAGAGGTGGTTACTGAAGAAAATATCAAGAAAATCCTCGATATCGTTATGAATTATCGCCGGTTCAAAATATGTGAGATTGTGTGTTCAAAATTTTGCATGACCATTTGCATATGAAAAAGCTATCGGCAGGATGGGTGCTGCGTTTGCTCAGTGTTGAACAAAAACGAGTTCGACAGATCACTTCACAGCGGTGCTTGGACATGATAAAGCATAATCCTGCCGATTTTTGGCGTAGATTAATAACTGTTGATGAAACGTGGCTCCACCACTACACACCTGAAACCAAAAATCAATCGAAGCGATAGGTGGAAGCTGGTGGAAGTGCTCCGAAGAAGGCGAAGACAGCGAAATCGGCTGGCAAGGTTATGGCCACTGTATTTTGGGATGCACACAGAATATTGCTCATCGATTATCTTGAAAAGGGATCCGCAATCACAGGAGAGTATTATCGTACATTATTGAATCAATTGGTTGATGCAATCAAGGAAAAACGATCACATTTAAGCAAGAAAAATGCTCTTTCTGCAAGACAACGCACCGGTTTACACAGCATTAGATACGATGCTAAAACTACGAGAAATCCACTTCGAATTGGTTGATCGGCCACCTTATAGACCAGATTTAGCCCCTAGTGACTCTTTCCTGTTTCTAAACTTGAAAAAATGGCTCGCAGGAAAAACATTCATCTCAAATGAATAAGTGATTACCGAAACTAATGCGTATTTTGAGGAGTTCCCAAAATCCTATTATTCAGATGGTAAAAAAGTTGGAAAATCGTCTTACTAAGTGTATTGAGCTAAAAGGAGACTAAGTTGAGAAATGAATGGTTTTTGAAAAAAAAAAAATGTTTTTTTCCTACTTAGGTAGCTTCAATATCAATCCGCCCTCGTAAAGCCAAAAGATACATAACATTCATTAGAAATTCCAAGCACGAATCACGTTTGTGTTATTTTTGTTGAAGAAATTAAAAAAACAAAAATTTCGTCTGGAAGTTTTTAAAATTTTTCTTTTAAAGAATTTCGGTAAATTTTTAAGTTTAATTTTTTATTTTTTTATGTTTTACTTCCAAACTCATTAATCATAATATTTTACTTCTGTCGTGCAAAGTGTAGAGGGAGGAGTGGTAAAGCATGAATATAATTTGGTATCATGCTTGTAACTGACTGGTTTAAAAAAATTTAATTTTTCTCGAAATTGTAATTTTGACACCTTTCTAATAATTTTGTTTTGTTTTCCATGTTTTTTAAGGTCCTTATCTACATCTAGGGTTGGGGGCAGGTTGTTAAACGTTAATCTACCCTTAAGGTCAACACAGACTGAGAAAAAAACAAAAAAACAAAGTTTTCTAGTCTTTTTGTTTCCTTTCCGTATTATTTACGCTAATTTATAATTATAGCCTAATAAATCTTTTATGGTACATTAATAAAGACCTAAAACTGCAGAAAGAGGGCTCTTTTTTATAGAAAAAGGGCCTTAATAGCCTTAATAGTAAATGTTGTTTAATTTAATTATAAAATATTGTACATGTTTGGTTCAAATTTGGCCGTTCACTGCTTTCTAAAAAAAACAACCGATACATTCCTTACTTGAGTAATGGGATACGGAAAATATGTCCTCCAAATGAGAGAAATCCGTCAAAAGAAAAAGGGAAATTTTTCTAACTGCGATTGGAGTGGGATAGCACTTCTACCAGTGGCAGGCAAGGTGTTTAACGCGATCATATTCACCCTTTTCGTGAAAAAATGTGAGAAACATTTTCAAGTGGATTTTTTCTTTGAAAAAAAAAGAGTGGAAAATTCTACAAAATAGTACACAAAGGCAAAAAGAGTTTAAAAACCCCGTTCAGAATTCAGTGAAAAGAAATCAGATTTCACGACAAGGGCCATTGAAACGCATTTCCAACCAAATGAACAAAGTTTTGAGAACACAGCAGGCCGGCTTTAGGTCGAACCGATTGTGAATTGAAAAAATCAATAATATTTGTATTAGAATTAAAGCAATGCATCGAGTAGCGCTAAACTGTTTTCTGGTAGACCTGATGGTAAAGAAGATGGCGATTATGCCCGCGATAAGGTTAATGATGCAGACATCTTGCGGTACTTGGATACTATCCCTGGTGAGGTGAATTACTGTACATCCAAGCCCTTCCTGAAGAGTGTTTTCAGTAAATCCTCGGAACTTGTATCCTTTAAACTTCCTTTCCTTTTAGTGTCGTACAGGCGGTGGTCTCGGCGATAAACAGGTCAGCAGACTTGTGGAAGTACTACAGGATATTCGATGTTGATATCCGGATCTGTACGGACAGTCAGGCTGCGATCAGGGCATTCTCCAGTGTCTGCTCGACCTCATGACTGGTATGTGAATGTATCTAAACGAGATGGCGAAACATTGAGATCTAGAAAGTGAGGGGTCACTCTGACACCCGGGGGAATTGTGTGACGGACGGACTAGAGAAGGAATGCTTTCTCTTAATATGTTCAATCTCCTCGTTAGAAGATTTAGTTGGATTGCCACTCTCCTCTTGCAGACTTCTAGTTTTGCGATATATGTCGGACAGGGCACAGAAACTGTGGAAGAATGAACCGACGTGCTTTGTATCAAGACAAATCTGACCCTCGTACAATCGGGCACATTCGGAGTCTATCACAAACCTGCGGATCCTGGTAGCTATTATCAATAAGCACTGGGTAGTTTGTGGGAATGACAGGAGTCTGGATCCATCGTTCAATGTTTGCTGTAGCAGTTGCCAGGTTGAGGAAGAGTAGGAAACTATCGAACATTTCCTATGTCAGTGTCCCAATGTTTTGGGATATTAGGACGGAATTCCTTAGCAGTTTGTGTCTGCATGCCATATCGGGCCTGGCTGATGTAAATGCCAAAAATTCTTACTTTGTGCATGCGTCTGTTTGGTTCGTTTCGGGCATCACAGTGGGAACAGTATTGGATCCAAGTGAGCTGGACTAAGGTGAGAAGAAATTTGGAAAAAGTATAGTTCCGCATAATGAAAGCTTATTTTCATCACAGTGCTGGATCCATGAAGAGAAGAATCATTTGGCGTCTTAATAAATGTTTTGAAGACCGATGATATAGAATTGCTCTTGTATGCGATTATAGCTGAACTGTCTGCAGCAAAAATAGTTAAAGTTTGGCCTTAACACCAACACCAACAAAAGAAAATCTCTGTTAAATAAATCACCCGATGAAAACTTTACTTACATAGAAGACGTCGACTGCCACACATATTTGCCACGTGAGGAGCTAAAAACTTGACTTTTAAGTCGCATACGGAAGGCAAATTTTTTAAGTTTAACTTTTACGTCGAATTTGTAATGCCTGCGTAAAGTCTGTGCTTCTCTACTGTTCAAAGAATATGGCTCAGAATATCCCAATTATACCTAATGAAGACCTCTGGAAATTCATAGGCAGCAGAATATCAATGGCAAAGTGGGAAAGAGATAATATGCCTCATGCATGGGAGCTATCGTACTAGCAATTTTTACAGGTCACTTAAGAAGATCACAACTAGCCCTACCGCATCGTAAAGACTCCTTAAAGAGGAAAATGGCGAACCTGCGATGACAATGAAAGAATAGTTTGAGGTTTGGGCTGTTCATTATTGTAATTTATTGGCATTAAATCATCAACCTGTACGGAAGGAATGCGCATGCGCATGATCGCAAGCTCCATCAGCAGCGTACAGAATAACAAAACTTCAGGTGTAGATGGAATATCTGCGAAGATATTAAGATCTGATCCTCATATTAGAAATAATACAATTCATCTTATTTCGATCATTTTGGAGGTCAGCAATATACCTGGTGAACTTGCTGAGAGTGTGGAGATCAATACCCCGGAAAAGGGAGACCTTACAAACCTTAATAATTGGCGGAGTATAGCGCCATGGGGTGATATGGAATGCGCTGGCAAGTAAGGGAGTTCCGCTTAAATACATTGAACTCATTAAGGGTTTATATCGCAATGCATTTTGCAGAGTTAGACATGGCGAGCTATTAAGCGAATCGATAGATGGGTGAAATGGAGTCCAGCAAGAGTCTGTACTGCCACCACTGCTATTGAATCAAGGACACGATCTGTGTAAATCCCCTCTTCGTTGGCAGAGGTATAACATGGGGATTGCAAAGCCAGCTGAACGACATCGATTATGTGGATGACATTTGTCACCTGGGTCATAGCTTTCTGGAGCTTGCATCCAATTTACGTAACGTAATAAATTTCGCAAAGACTTAAACGACTTAATTATTTGTTATTGGTACTGAAGAAATTGAGGATGTGCGTCAATTATGCTACCTGGGGAGTATTATATCCGAAAACAAAGGTTCGAGCGAGAATATTGAGAACCGCTTGCAAAAAGCGCATCAAACTTTTGACCGTCTAAGATCAATTCGAAAATCATTCATACTATTACTACGTATGAAAATTGCGGTATTTAAAGCCAATATAAAATTTACATTTTTGTATGGTTGCGAAACGTAGAACGCTACCACTCGTGGTATGAAAAAGTTACAAGTTTTGAACTGCAGTCTTAGCAGGATCCTCGGCATTTTCTGGTCGATAACTATGTCTAATCATACGCTTTGGCACAGAATAGAACAAGAACTACTGTTGATTGGAATAGGAAGCACATATAACGGCGGATTGGTCACGCTCTTAGAAGGCTACCGAATGAATTGCCACAGTCACGCTCAGCCCTTATGTGGAAACGGCAATTTGAGAACGAGTTGAATAGATGAGGCAAGAGTTGGAGAGAGTTGTTTAGGGAATTAATTGAGGCCCTTTGCTTCTTTTATGATCATTTGGAACTTACTATTATTATGCTATTCTGACCCGTAACCCGCAAGGTTTGCGTAGTCATTGAAGACTCCAAGATTGTGGCAGTGAGTTCTTCCTAATTTTTTTTCTCCGTCTCTTCTTTTTGTTTCCGTTTCATTAATAAAGTTTCTTTTTCAGGCTAAGTAAGCGAATAATCCACTGTAGCTCCTTTCCATATGATTGTGTAGTGGTAAAGATCTTTGCTAAGTGCTGGTGGTAATCTTTGTTTCCATTAGGTGGCATTTTTTCGTGATTATTCGTCTGATGTCTGTCGTCATCGCCAGAGGGAAAACTGAAATCTTTTTATCAAGCACTCGAAATCACAATTAAATATTTTCGTCATGTCCTCTGCTGGGGCTCGAACATTACTCGCTTGTTTTGTTATGCACGTGCTATAAATACTATATCACGCCACCACCGAGCTGTTCTTGTGTAAACCAGGCAGCGTTTGTTGAATTGAGAATTTTAGCACAGAAATAACTGGACATTTTTTGTAAAACCTTGAAATATCAGCATGAAATACGGACCTTGATCATAAAACCAAAAGTCAATATAAAGGGCCCTTTATTTCTTATTTCAATACCTTCTTAACTGCCCTACTTTTTACTACGGCTTTGAAAATTATGTTCTTTATAGCTCCTCATCATCATCATCATCATCATCATCATCATTTCGGCCATAAAAATTATTTATAAACCATAACACGCTGTAAATGGAAATTATATTTTCACCTTTTGGGCAAATTTATCAAAATCTTTCGACTGTGGCTTAAAATCTAATAATTTGATAGCCAAGAGAGAAGCAAGGTGGCGGCATACACAATTTTTGGCAGGCCACTTGAATATTCTTTTTTGGTAGTAAAGGACATTTAAGGACAAAAGATTTGTTTAAAGAATTAAAAGATACAAGGAGATGTAAAGCCAATTATAATTTCGAAATAAACGAATAAATTTTGAAGTTAAGCAGAGAAAAACTAAAAAATTTCGTTTGAATTTTATACGTGTTTTATGGGCAAAAATTCTGGTTTTTAATTACAAAGTTTATGGTCGAAGTTATGAGTAAAAGATGTTGCTTAAAGACATGATGCTTTAAGAGAATTTTGTGAAGGTTTTTTTCCCAAAAACAATTCTTCCTTTCTGCCCTAAAAAAGAGTTTCATTGAATCTTCTTTTGCACTTCTTTTATGGAAAGTTTCTCGACCAGCATAAATGTAAAATTAAAAACCGTAAATAACAATGATGCTTTTAAAAACTGATTTTTTTCTTTTTATTTCTTTTTGCAAATTTCCTTTTCAAATGCCGCCGTCTCCCTAAAGTATGCTTTAATAACAAATAAAAAAATCTTTTGTATTCAAAGCCCCATAAATGTTTTAGACTATGTTGACATCGTTGTACGGGGGGTGTTGTAGCACCTAAACAATGTTTGGCATTTGAAGTTTTACAATTTTCTTCGGTGACAATTTTCACGGCTTTCATGTTGGGCGACAGAAATGCTTGAAATAAATGCGGGGAGTTGGAAAAATCCAGAGAAAAAATGAATGATTTTTTTAAACTCCTTAAGGTATACCCGTAAAAATTAAGGAAAAGGAAAACGACACGAAACCAGCCAAGCATAGCTTTTGTTAGCTTAAGATCTTAGGCGAGGGTGACACAAACGAAATATAGTAATGTAAGGTCATAAGTGGCTTAAATGATACCCTATGTGGCAAATAATGTGATGCCGAGGTTATTGTTTCGCACTGAGTATAAACCGCATTGTATGACATTTCTTATCAGGGTGTATTAAATTTCTTATCAGGGTGCCTGCAGAACTGCTTCATTGAGACCCACCTTAAAGTAGGCAATTCTTGGAATCTTAACTTATCAAACATATTACGTTTCGAATTTCGGCGATGACAAGGAAAATTTTCATCACGACTTTTAAATAATTAAGAATTTTCGATCCACTTAGGATGATCCATCCAGAAAGCTTCCTGTCCTCTCCTCATAAGGCACACGAATAACATCAATTATAAAAAGATCAAAGAAAGGCTAGGAAATACCAACTCCTGGGAAATAAAAAAGAGTGGTAGGAAATCTATTATAAACGGCAAGATTCCTCAACAATACACCATATACACAGAGGGCGTTATTTCAAAGCAACAATAGATGGCAGCGTCATGATTCATTCTCGATCTGCTACAGTAGACCGATCTACTGCTTAGGTGGAAAACAAGAAACTAAAACAAACTTAAGATTCTTTGCGTAATCCGTATTCTTCCAAGAGGATAATGGCGAATATTTGAGGGGTTTAGGAGGAGAGAAGGCAACTTCTGTCAATGGTTGTGGACTCTGTATGCGGCAACCTATGTTCAGGGGTTCAGAGAGGCTCTGCTTTAAGAGTGCAGTGTCTGCAAAGATACCAATAGATATCCACGAAAGAGAGCTGTGTCGACTTTATAGCCTGCAAGGTGCGGCACCGTCGCTAGAATAGAAATCTGAAGAGCGCTTACGAGAATAGCAGTAAAGGCTGCAAACTCATTACAACGGCAGATGAACGTAATACATGGGCTTAATAAAGGAAACACTTTTGTTGTTCATCAACAAAATCGCCATCAAGAGCAATGTAATCTTTCCAGCGCCGTTCTAAAACTTCAATAGCACTTTTGTAGAACAATTTATGTTTTGCCTCAAAATAGACCTCAGTTTCAGCGATAACCTTTTTATTCGTGTAAAATTTCTTACCGGCGGCATATTTCGAATTTTGCGAACAGCCAGCAGTCGATATCAGCTAACTCATGCAATTTCACTTTTCGATCATTGAAAACGATTTTGTAGATTTTTATGATGTTTTCTGGTTTTACCGCCTTATTTGTAGGTCCACTGCGTTCTGCATCAGCGGCGTCTCTACGACCACGTGTGAAGTCAACAAACCAACGTGTTATTGTCTCATAACACTTATCATGCCATTGCTTCTCTAGAATTAAAACACGAAATTGTGTGTGATCCATTGTTCTGAAAATAACGAAAGAATCGCCACTCTTGGCACAATTACTCACAAACTAATTGATAGAATATTATAAAATTTTAACAGCTGCCTTTTGAAGTTTAGTTCTAACTGAAAAAAAGGTGAATGCAATAAAACTGGCGCCATCTATGTTTTAGACGACCCGTGACTTTTCAGCTCATGTTATACTCTTATACCCTGTGCTTAAAAGTGAATTACGAGTCGGCAGAGAGAACTGGATTTTTATCTTACACAGATTCCGTCAGACCATATGAGATTTTAACAATACCTGAATTTTTTCGAGATGGCGGATAGTCCTATGTCTCCAGACTGCCCAGGTTAAGTCAAAACCGCTGAACACGTTACTTTCGAGTAAGACAGCTACACAGACGAACGTCGGGCCCAAAAGGGGTTTTGGCTGCAGACCAATCCTTGAAAATTTGATTTGCGAAATGTGCTCATCGAGTGCCAAGGCATAATCGAGACAGAATGCAGAGAACAACAACGAAATCGACAACCGATCGAGCGGACGTTGTGAGACGGCGTTGAATCGTACGGAGACAATTTAACTCTGACTTTTGAGCTTAATATTCTGGACGGCTTAGTTACGTAATACTTGGTCGGACACCGGGGTGGTGTTAGTGTGTGTGCTTTGCAGGTTGTTAAAAAAATACTCCTAAAAAGAGTAAAGGAAAATAAAATAGTAATAGGGTTCATAAAGGATGTGTGTGTATGACGTTACACCAAATCCAAAAATCAGAAACTGATGTCATTTAAATATAGCGGTGGAATACAATTTCGGCTTTGGTTGTCATGCCTACGGAACTGTGCTTTGGCAAGAGATTAGGTACCAAGTCGAGAATATTGGTCTGCTGTCCTTACGGGCGCTAGGCTCTCATTGTATGGCATCTGAACTTGTTGTCATGACATGTTGCAAAGACTGGCACTTAGAAATATCGGCAACGTAGCTGCGAATGCATTGGCTAGAAAGCAGTCCGTGACAACCTATCTACGTTAGGAAACCTACAGGGCAGCACCACTTACTGCTGTTCTCAATCTAATTAGGGACTGGGAAATTGGTAAGTTCTGGAAACACTAAAACGCTCAAGTGGATTGTAGAAGCACAACTAACGTTTCAGATCTGTAAGTGCTCAATGGGAAGGCAATATATCTGCTGTACTTACAATAGCCTCGAAGGGACAAAAAAGATCTCATAGGTCGCAGTGTTTTGCAACTGTGCTCGGTCTTTAATCGGTACTAATAAATAACATGTTTTGACAGAATGTAATATAATGAGGCTTCTAACGTAGAAATCAGAGAATCTTTTCTCGCGATAAGAAATACCCAAATTAGATTTAAGCAGAAAGCTGTTAATCTAAAGTATTTCGCCATTGAGTTTTACTAAGATTTAATAAGCTTTCTCCCAAACCACTGATCACATGTGCAATAAATCTGAACACTGGTTTGATACCTAAGTTCTGGGTCTGTAGGTACCTATTATACTACAATTAAGTCTGCCTTAACAACGACAGAAAGCACAGCGATAGGTGATCCCTACCTTTGTCGCTGACTTGAACACAAAGAGAGTGATAGAAGCCAACGAAGGTCTCCATTTTAAACAGGCCTTAGGAAATAGCATGTCTCGATACGATACTGGACACACATTAATATTTGAAATTCAGGTGTACTGAGGTATTAAACATGCGAAAATGCACTTTCATTTCCCCCAGAAATGTTCTCCGTAGCTAAAAAAATTCGTTATGGAAAATTTAAGAGAGATTGCATCAGGGTAAGGCGCAGAGGCTGCGCTTGCCGGCAAAAGACTTCTGCCGATTGAGGAAGAAGAGAGTGTGGCCCAGTTTGGCAGTGTCCGTTCACAGCTAGACGTAGATTACTTATTGACTACTGATATCAGATTAATAGCCAGGTTCATTAGACTGCAAGGCTGGTTTACGACTTGATTTAAGGGATTATGCTTTTATGTGAAAACTCCGGATGACTGTCAAGACCAGTAAATCTAAACTTGGTGGCTAACACCGGGGCTTCGCTTAATGTGTGCTGTCACAACGGCACGCTATGTGTGCTCTAGAGTGCCTTGACTCAACGAGGATGCCACTAACCTTACTTAAACCCATGCATTATAAGAAAAACGACCGAAATATTAAGACAAACATGGTTAAATTGTTCTTTTGCATTATAACGCTCGGCCTCACGTCGTGAAAGTTGCCAACCGATTGTTAGAAACGATCAACTGCCACATCTGCCGCTTTTTCCGAACACTGCTCCTTCTGACTCTTGGCTGTTTTTACACTTCTTTTGAAGATATATAAAATTGGCTTTAAAAGACTAGAAATTCTTCTGAGACGGGATACGCAAATTGGCTAAAAGGTGGGGAAAAGATGTAAGCAGTGATTTGATCAATTTATCAATTCATTATCTTTTGAGAAACAGTCCGAATTAATTTGATTAATTTAGTTTAAATAATAAACCCACCCGGGTGTTTTTAAATATAATACCCAATTAAATCCACCCGGGACTTAGTGGGTAACCTAATGGATTGCCAACTATAGTTCTAATAGCACCACTCGTTATAGCATTATAGCTTAAATTGCATTGTGGTACAGGTATTTTACATGGTCTGAGCTGCCTCAGAGGAGTGTCACTGACAACGAATTTGTACAAAAAAAAAAAAAAAAAAAAAAATCGTGAGAATGTTGAGATGGGCCATAAGGCCTCCTGATATTTGCAGGCAATCCATATAACCTAACCTAACTCAGATTAACCAAATTAACTGAATAAAGGAATTTATAGCCCACCGTCAAAGGTGCCAACCCATAAAATTTCTCGATTTAGCTTATTTTTTGGTTATCTGGATAAGGAACGTATAAACAGTTTAAAAACATCGGGTTAAACCCTTTATACCTCTAATACACATATAGCGGTTGGGGTTTAAAAACTTTAAAGTTTTGTCATAAAATAGAAAAGCATAACAAAACAACATAAAAGAAGAAAAAATGTTTAGGTTGAAAAAAATAGATAAAAAACTATATGTATATAAGATAATATTCAATAAAAACTCTATTTTAATTTTTTAGTAAAAGTATAATAGATTTTTGAAAAGCTTTCAAAAATAATGAAAACCTCTTACTTCCTTAAGAGTAATTTTATAATTCCTTAAAAATTACAAAGTTTCCTTACAAACTAACAAAAAACCAAGTAACGACATAATTATTCCCTCCACTGTAGCACACTATTTACAAAGCCATAGAAACACTACTCGCTCTTTGTTATTTTAAAATCCCTCAGAGAGGTGTTTTATAACTCAGCCAGTCTATTCTCTTCGCCTTTCGAAAACTCAATCATTTGTTTTCCACTACCTTTTTTTTAATACTCTAATAACACAAATACTCACGGGTTGAGATGGGAAATTACATGTGTGTGTATATGTGTATATATAACAATAGCAGAAACAGTAACAATAATCGTAACAAAATATAAGCAACTACTCTTCTCTTCTACGATGAAAACAAAAAATAAATAAATAAAACCTGTTTGACATGTATGCATGTAACAGGCTTGATAGACGGGCAAGCATGCTTGACCAAACTTTTAGCTTATACAAACACAATGTTGGTGAAGCATATTTGCCCATCTATCAGGCGTTTAAGTAAAATACGTACATATATGTGTATTAATAACAATAAAGCACCTTTATGCTTGAGTATAAAGAAAAAATAACAAAAACAATGGAACAAATTGTGTAAAATATTACAAAAAATGGAAAAAAAGAGAAAACAGTGTAGGTAAGAGTTAAAGAAAAAAGAGTAGATAACAGTAGTAAGAGTGACGTAGTATGTAGTAGTAATATATTGTATAATAGAGTAACAATAAAGGTAAACTTTAACTTTTTTGTAATTTCACGCGCGACTTATCCTTTGGGAAACCCAAAATGAAAAAAATAATTGTTTTCATACATTGTATTTGTAATTTAATCTATTTCTTTTTTGCTTTGTTTTTGTAACTTTTACATGCTACCGTTCTACACATTTGAAACATATGAGTACGTCAAGCTGTGAAAGTGAGTTTTTTTTGCCTCCCATACAAATTTAATAAATATACAGTTATTTGTGTTTTAAAGTGTTCTAAGACAGCGTGCGTGCTAGACTCCTGTTTAGACAGGTTCGTTTTGGTTTTTGGCAAATTTTAATAGTTCGCTCTCGTTTGCTTGTTTATAGCATTACATTACTTTACAACTGTTGTTGTTTAACTCTCGCTTAATTGTTGTTTTCATTTTGATTAAAAATGAACTCTAACAGAACGAGAAATCGAACTGATTCTCTACGCTTACACAGCCTTAAAGTAGATTGTACATATAAAGCAGTCTTGAGCTTTTAATACGACTTTTGTCCCCGATCAACTCTTGCTTTTAGTCGTCAATGATTACACATGTCTGATGAATGTCCGCAAACTTTTTAAAGCACAGACAAATAACTGAAAGAAGTTTCTTACGTTTTTGCTTTTAGTTTTCACTGAAACAGCGACAAGTGCACATGTGTAGCGGATGTATATTGATTTTTTTAAAAAGTCAACTCTACTCTCCCAGAGAGCAATTTTCATGTTCTCGCTAACAAAACTACATTTCCACTTTTGCACAGCACTGATATAAAGCAGTGTCCGGCAAACTTATAAAGGGTCCGCCATCTAACAGATATTGCGACATTACTTTGAAAACCATGGTAATGTTGTAGAATGAAAAAAAGAAAAAATCATCTTTTCAGATGAAGCTCATTTTGATCTTGGCGGGTATGTAAACAAGCAAAATTGTCGCACTTGGGGCACAGGAAACCCGCACGCATACATTGAAAAGCCGATACACCCAAGATGAGCCACTGTTTGGTGCGGCATAATTAGGCCATTTTTCTTCGAAAATGAGCAAGGAGTGGCTGTTACAGTCAATGGCGATCGTTATCGGGCCATGTTAAACGAATTTTTGTTCACAAAAATTGAAGAGGAGGATATTAGCAACATTTGGTTTCAACAGGACGGCGCTACATGCCCCACAGCCGAAGCTATACTCGATGCTTTACGCCTTGTTTTTGAAGATCGCATTATCAGCCGCAGAACTGATGTCGTTTGGCCACCTCGGAGCTTTGATTTGACACCGTTAGACTATTATTTGTGGGGTGCCGTCAAAGATTAGTGTTACGCCAACAAGCCAGAGACAACTGACACTTTAAAGAATAATATTCGTAAAGCCATTGGTGAAATACAGCTGCACACAATCGATAATGTGTTTAAAAATTGGACCGATCGTGTAGGCTACTGCATGGCCAGCCGAGGTAGCCATTTGAGTGAAATTATTTTCCATTATTAACCTGAAGGATAGTAGTTTCAAATAAAAAAAGAAATTTGAGAAAATATTCAGTAGTTTTTTTTATAGCATTAAAAAAAAAAAATTATTTGGCGGACCCTTTACTAATGCATTTTACAATTGTGGTAGTAATTTTAAATTCTCTCACTCAGCCTACTTTGCACTATATTCTTCCACTTATTTTCTCTTTACTTCTCTTTGTTTATTTTTTGCTTGTTGTTTGCCCACGCGTGTGACTACGTACGTGTGAAAATAGAAGAGAATATGTTAATTCCCATAAAATTCCATGAAGGAACGTAGGGACTTCTCTCAGTCAATGAGCTACACCCGATTCTATTTTTAAACTCATTGAAAAAGATATATAATAATTCACTATAAATAAAAAAAATTTGCCTCGATAAGCTCAAGTTGGCCGTGCAATCTTCAATCCCTTCAAGGCTTCTGGTCCGGTTGGCATTTTTCCGGCTCTAATTCGGAAAGGCCTAGATTTTATGCTTGACCTGCTTGTTCTGATTTTGAGGAAAGTTAAATTTGGGCCATGCAGCTGGACTGGCGAAGGTTCAGTGTGGTTTTCATACACAAACTTGGCCAAAAGCCAAGCGAATAACCGAGGTGTATATACCCATAAGTCTTACGTCCTTTATGTGCAGATAAATAGAAAGATTTCTGGACTTACACATCTTTTCTCTCTTCGACCAACCCAATTTACATATTATAAGGGTGGATCTACTACACACGCTGATCTCTAGGGTCGAAAATGACTTTTCTGCTGGAGAAATTGCACTGTGTGTCTTTTTTGATGTTGAGGAGTCTTTGATAATACAGGCTATCCCTTTGGCAAAACGGGTGATTGAAATGCGTTTTTTTATCACCTGGGTTCGGAGCATGCTGATTAGTCGAGAGATCACCTGCGTGCTGTCACCGTCGTTGGCAAGTACGATGTTGTGTTTTCGGATATCTTGCAGCGATCCCTTAACCTTATATCTGCATGATGTGGTGCAGATGGTTTGTCGGTTAATCCGAATAAGACAACAATTGAACCTACGGCCTATTTCACTGAAGCGAATCCAAATAGGGCTGCCGAAAGAAATGAAGTACTTAAACGTTACCCTCGACACGAAACTGAATTGGAACGGGCATTTAGATGACGTTCTGGGTTAGGTTAATAGGGCAATGTAAGCTTGTATTAGTTTTATCGGCAAAAGTTGGGATCTTAGCTCTAGGATCATTTATTGGTTGTATGCCATGATTGTTTGATCGATAGTTTCTTATGCAGCAATTGTAAAATGGCCCAAGGCTGAACAAAGCTTTGCGCTTATAGATGCATGAGGATTCAAAGGGAGGCTTGTGTAGCCTTAACGGGCGCAATGAGAACCTGTCTTATTTCGGCCATGGAAGCTATTATCGGACTCAGTCTACTGGACCATGGGATTCCTAGTAGGACCATGGTATTCCTAGTGGAACACGGATGGATGGTGGTCTGGACGCTGAGTTTTTCGGGTCCAACACCAAAGCCTGGAAACCATGGGCAAGTGGTCTGACGTTTTAATGGCGGAGATTCAGGTAATTCCCATCTGTGCGCGGATTAATATAGAGGGTGGGATCAGGGGCGCTTCTATTAATATATATTCCGATCGTCAAGTGAAACTAAGGGCCTTTCTTTGAAGTATATATCCTCAAGACTGATACACGAATGTCAACATTGGCATTGGGGAATAAGGTCACATTTTGTTGGGTTCTTGAACACACCGGTGTTATGGAAAACGAGATCGCTCGGTCGCTGGTCTCGCAGGACCAGAGCCGTACTGCAGTATTAGCTGATCGAATGTCAGGAGGAAGATTGATGAATGAGAGTATGAACTCCGCTTGTTATATTGGTTACAATGCCAGGCAAAGCGTCTAATGAAATCCTTCAACTCTAATAGGTAGTTGGGCCACAAGGGCAAGGCAACTATGAAAAAACTTATTGACTTCCGAACGGGCCATTATTATCTTAAACATTATATCTTCAATCTCAATGTGTTACCTCAATCAAAGTGTCGCCTGTGTAGGGCGGTAGAGGAGACGACTGCATTTCTCTGTGTATACATTCGGATACGAACGTTTATGAAGCCCTTTATTAGACCTGAACAAGCTCGTTAGCTACTCAATGTGGACATTGCAGTCTTCATACATAAGGTGCTTGTGTCAACCAATCAAGGACTTAAACCCTATTTTCTTCAATTACCTTTCTGCATTCCGCTCAGCATATAGAATCATGATGTTTTTGTGCAATAAATCGATCCATTATGCCATTAAAATGGTCCTACTCCTTTTACTGAAAAGGCAGTCCACAACATAACGATGCTTCCCCACATGCTTAGAATTACTAGGATCAAACCTTCTATAGGGTGATTTTTTAAGAGCATTCGGATTTGATTAAAAAAACATACAATTTATAGACATGAATGAAATCTTTATTTAAATCTATAGAACAATCTACATAATTCCATGTCCAAAGATGATTTCATGCAAATGTTGACCGCGGCTACTCCTCAAACGGTTTATAATCTGGGACAGATTTTGGCATACTCTCTCATACATATCGGCCAGTATCTCACAATTAAATTTTTTAATATAAGCTTCCAGAATCCCTATAAACATGAGCCTCACAAAAAATAATCTAAAGACGTTAAAGGCACGATCTAGGCGGCTCCAATTGACTGGCCCCAAATGTGAAATTAGTTGTTCACCGAATTCGTCTCTCAATTGGGCCATTTTTACCTTACGCGTGCTACGTGACAAGTGCACCACATGTCAGCCAAGTCCAGCTCTTCCATTTTGGACAAAAACAAAAATTTAATCATCAAACGGTAGCACGTTCTTGCCTTCGTCGTCTTTGAAAAAGTACGGTCCAATAATTCCAATGGCCACACCAAACAGTGCATTTTTCGCAATGAATTGGCAATTATTGCAATGCTTCTGGCTGCTCTTCACACTAAATTTGGCAATTTTGCTTGTTCACGTATCCATTTAACCAGAAATGAGCCTCGTCGCTGAACACAATTTTCCGATAAAAAACTTGATCTTCATCCAACTGAATTTTGATGATAAAATTCAATAATCTGCAAGCGATGTTCGTTTGTTAGTCGATTCATATTTAAATTATAGACCAAACTGAACATGTTTGACAGTAACATGTTACTCGAAAACAGTTGCGCTGCCAAAAACAGTGTTGCCAAAAAGAAAGTTGCTTAAAAAAATCACCCAATATTAGGCATAATTCCATACTAATTCTCAATATACTCCTTATTAAATTGGATTTTGATTCGTCACTAACAGAACAATGTTTTAATTCTGCACAGATAAATTTTTTTTTTTTACTTTGCTTTTAAGACTCAAATCCACAAAAGTATACAGAGATTGTGGTCCATACAGAACCTTTAAACCTTTAATTCAAGAACAGTACGCTGGTTTTTCAGGAAAAAAAATTATATTTTCAGACAAAGCCACCGTTTTATTTTGTCTGGGAATGTCAATAAGCAAAATAGCAGCATTTAGGCTTCTGAAAATACAAATGTGATTGTACTATATACGAGGGCGGATTGATATTGAAGCTACCTAAGTGGGAAAAAAACATTTTGTTTTCAAAAACCATTCATTTCTCAACATAGTCTCCTTTTAGCTCAATACACTTAGTAAGACGATTTTCCAACTTTTTTGTACCATCTGAATAATACGATATTGGGAACTCCTCAAAATACGCATTAGTTTCGGTAATCACTTCTTCGTTTGAGATTAATCTTTTTCCTGCGAGCCATTTTTTCAAGTTTGGAAACAGGAAAAAGTCACTAGGGGCTAAATCTGGACTATAAGGTAGATGATCAACTAATTTGAAGGGGATTTCTCGTAGTTTTAGCATCGTATCTAACGCTGTGTGTACCTGTGCGTTGTCTTTCTTGCTTAAATGTGGTCGTTTTTCCTTGATTGCATCAACCAATGGATTCAATAATGCACGATAATACTCTCCTGTGATTAAGTCAGTGGTTTAACGTGAGTACCTGCCCTAGGACGTTACATCACGGTGCCAAAGCACGAGTGAATACAATGCGTCCACCAACGCCCCCACCTATGATTAGAATCACCAGTGAGTACCAATTTAAAGCCATGTTATTTGGACATGACCTCACACCTTGGTGAGGTGCCGGAGACTATTTAAACTCCTACCGATCTATGGGTCACGGCACCCGGTTAAAAATGTAACTCCACACCGAGCCAGCATAGCTCTCCCCGCTCTCCTGTGATTGTGGATCCTTTTTCAATATAATCGATGAGCAATATTCCGTGTGCATCCCAAAATACAGTGGCCATAACCTTGCCAGCCGATTTCGCTGTCTTCGCCTTCTTCGGAGCACTTCCACCAGCTTCCACCCATTGCTTCGATTGATTTTTGGTTTCAGGTGTGTAGTGGTGGACCCACATTTCATCAACAGTTATTAATCTACGCCAACACTGTTCAACACTGAACAACACTGAACAAACGCGGCATCCGTCTTGCCGGTAGCTTCTTCATTACCATTTCAGAAATCTCATGTATTTTGAACCGGTGATAATTCATAACGATATCGAGGATTTTCTTGATATTTTCTTCAGTAACCACCTCTTTTGGCCTTTCTGTTGATGGTATTGTTGCAGAGCTTGTTCGGCCACGTTTAAATTCAGCAATCCAATATTTTACCATATAATCTGACGGAGCAGATTCGCCGTAATGTTAATCAAGCTTTTCTTTTGTCTCTTTCGCCGTTTTGCCTTTCAAATATTAGTGTTTAATCACTACACGAAATTCACTTTTTTCCATTTTCCAAGAAACACTACAACAAATAAACTAATCGATGAATTTGGCTAAAATTTTTACAGCTGACGTTTGACAGATCGTAATTTCTAAGAAAGAAAAAGTTTTTGTATTTGTGCTGCCATCTAGCACTAGGTAGCTTCAATGTCAATCCGCCCTCGTAGTCTAAAGCTTTGATTTAGCCATCTTTTTTCGGTCGAATATGTAGTTTCGCTGCCCAGAGATGCTGACAACAATATTTTTACCTAATTTTGATCATTAACTCGCTATAATTTCCTATTTGTTGTTAAAAACTGTATTCTTTCCAATACAAAAAGAAATGTATGATTTTATTGCAATACTTTTAAAACAAAGTTCTTCTTAAATTACACTTACTTTGTACGGTTCTTGAATTATTTATGAAATGTGCCTCGAAATGTTGCCAAACTGCCAAATTTATATTATTTAATGACTTAATTTTCTGCAATACCTTAAGCATATTACTGACAAATTTTTAAATGCTCGCTGTCATTTGAGCCTTAACTAACAATTTTATTAATTTTTTCGTTTTTTTCTCTAACATTTTCTAACAACTTAATCTCCACTTAAAAATATTTCGTTTTCTCTTCCTTTCTATTTCGAAAAAATTTTAATCAATTAACTTTTCCAAATGTTAAAACATCTTTTAGTTTTCAGTTTTATTTTCTTATTTTTTTACCTTTAAAAAAACAACACTTGAAAACCATTAACAGTTTTAAGGAGAGAGAGAGAGCGAGAGACAGCAACAAGAACTATAACAATTAAGAGAATATTGTCAAGTTTTATAGAAAATTTAGAATAAAAACATCAAATGAAAAGTAAAAAGCAAAGAAAGAAATAAAAAAAAAAAAATATTAAAAGCCATTAAAAATATTGTCCATGTTTAAGAGCAACATCATCAGCATCATCAGCAGCGTCATCATCATTATCATCACTAGCAAGGGAAGCAAAACTAACTTTATGTGTAGCAACATTTAAGGCGAGAAGAACATTACAAGCAGCTTTATCAAGGCATCCAAAGTTCCACTCAATGTAGAACATTTACTAATACAATTACACAGACTTGTCATTTAACATTTAAAAACATGTTTAAACATGAAAGTTTGTTGTATGTTGTTCTCCTGTTATAATTGTCGTTGTATTCGTCGTCCTCGCTGTTGTTACTATTCTATACTCGTTTACAAGTAGAAAATCCCCACTTAGCAAAACTTTTACACAAAATTTATGTCTAAATTGGTAAATTTCATACAGACACTCACACACTCATACATATATACACACCAATACCTCACTCTCACTCTCTTTTTATGGAACCACCAACAAAAAAAGCAGTTAAAATACAAACAACACATATACCTCTACTCCTTATACAGCGTACAAGATTTATGTATAAAAAACAAACAGCTTTAATAAGTGTAAGTACGTATATATGGGTGTGTGTAATTGAGTGCAATTGAGAGTCAGCTGTGTGAGTCAATGAATATTGTGTATAACACTAATACGATTATGCTGTACATTTAATAATAGGGAAAAAGGTGTCTCTTTTTTTGAAACTTCTTTCTTCATTGTCGTTAGAAATGTGAGTATATTTGTATAAACGATATATGCTTGTGTATATATACACACATATATAAGTACATAAAACAGCTTTTATTTTAAAATAATATCGCTTGATTTGTTTTGTTTACAGTATAGTTTAAGGGGCTTTTCAAGGAAATAATAAATAATTCAAATAAAAAGTTAATTTTTAATTGTAATTGTAATTAAAGGGTCCGCCAAATAATTTTTTTTTTTTTGAAAATGCTGTAAAAAAAACTACTGAATATTTTCTCAAATTTCTTTTCTTATTTGAAAGTACAATCCTTCCGGTTAATAATGGCAAATAATTTCATTCAAATGGCTGCCTGGGCTGGCCATGCAGTAGCCTAAACGATCGGTCCAATTTTAAAGCACAATATCGATTGTGTGCAGATGTATTTCACCAATGGCTTCACGAATATTGTCCTTTAAAGCGTCAATTGTCTCTGGCTTGTTGGCGTAACACTTATCTTTGACGTCACCCCACAAATAATAGTCCAACGGTGTCAAATCTCAGCTCCGAGGTGGCCAAACGACACCAGCTCTGCGGCTGATAATGCGATCGTCAAAAACAGGGCGCAAAACTTCGAGTGTAGCTTCGGCTGTGTGGCACGTAGCGCCGTTCTGTTGAAACCAAATGTTGCCAATAGCCTTCTCTTCAATTTTTGTGAACAAAAATTCGTTCTACATGGCCCGATAACGATCGCCATTGACTGTAACGGCCACTCCTTGCTCATTTTCGAAGAGAAATGGCCCAATTATGCCGCTGGACCAAAATCCGCATCAAACAGTGACTCGTCTTGAGTGTATCGGCTTTTCAATGTATGCGTGCGGGTTTTTTGTGCCCCAAATGCGACAATTTTGCTTGTTTACATACCCGCCATGATCCAAATGAGCTTCATCTAAAAAGATTATCTTTTTGGCAAAATCAGCATCTTCTGTAAGTCGATCGATCAAAGTAATGTCGCAATATTTCCCAGCGTTGTTCAAGCGTATACACAACTATATTCGTTCAGCGGAAGGATAAAACTAATTATCTGTTAAATCAGACATGAGCTAAGTGTTACCATTCATGAAATAAGCACTAGTTGAAAAAAAACGTTAGATGGCGGACCCTTTATATGCTGTTGACTCTCTTATATATGCACATGATGAATCGCCTTTAGTTGCTCTGCAACGTGTTATATATACATCAGACCTTAATCTCGTCTACAACTTTTACTCTTCTTGGGGAATAAAATCAATGCCTCGAAGTGTAATTCATCTTTTCATCTTTTCAGATGAAGCTCATTTTGATCTTGGCGGGTAGGTAAACAAGCAAAATTATCGCATTTGGGGCACAGAAAACCCGCACGCATACATCGAAAAGCCGATACACCCAAGACGAGTCACTGTTTGGTGCGGATTTTGGTCCAGAGGCATAATCGGGCCATTTTTCTTCGAAAATTAGCAAGGAGTGGCCGTTACAGTCAATGGCGAACGTTATCGGGCCATGTTGAACGAATTTTTGTTCACAAAAATTGTAGAGGAGGATATTAGAAACATTTGATTTCGACAGGACGGCGCTACATGCCACACAGCCGAAGCTACACTCGATGTTTTGCGCCCTGTTTTTGAAGATCGCATTATCAGCCGCAGAGCTGTTGTCGTTTGGCCACCTCGGAGCTGCGATTTGACACCGTTGGACTATTATTTGTTGGTTGCCGTCAAAGATAAGTGTTACGCCAACAAATAATAGAATGCTCTTGGAACCATTAAGCTCAATTGGAAAGTCATATACAAAAATATTATATAGGTGAGGTGCCCACACTGAACCCTGCGGTATGCCGCATCTGACCGAATAAAAGAAGATGATGTGCCATCCACTTGGACACAAAATTTTCTATCTTCGAAAAAGCTTTTAAACATTTTTATAATCGATTGTTTGAAACCTGTAGAGATCATTTTAAAGAGAATACCACCGTGATATGCCTTATCAAATGCCTTTTCTACGTCACGAGATACTGCCACCGTACATCGACCTTCCCGCAAATTTTGAACAACGTTTGAGTGAATTTTCAAAACGGCATGCACCGTAGAGTTTCCCTTCTTAAAACCAAACTGGTTCTGTGGAATATAGGGACCATTCACACCACTGTCCATTTTCTCACGTATAACTCTCTCAAATAATTTACCTGAATTGGAAATAAGTGAAATTGGTCTTAGATTATTGATGTCATTGTTGTCCCTCTGCTTTGGTATATGGATGATCCTGGCCACCTTGCATGCATGAGGAAAATAGGAGGACATAATAAAATAATTTATTGGTGGCTATTTTATATTATACCAGCTAGAGTTCAGTATGCTACAACAAACCCATCCTAATTATTATCTTAAATACTACCTTATTTACATTTTTACCATTTCCACATTTTGTCCCCTTCCGGCCGCAATCCACACTGTAGATTTGGTTTTTAGCTGTATACAGTCTTCAAACAAACACATATAAGATACGTAGATAGACAGTTTTTATCCAGAGTGATGATTTCTGCATTTCCCGCTTTTTGGCTGATGTGGTTTGATAACGAAACTTTAATAGTTATCGTTTTCAGTATATACAAAATCCAATATTTCGTATGAATAGAGGGAGCCACGCTTACTTATGGAATCTCACGCAGTTACTGACTGATGATATGTATTGTTTGCGACCTATTTTGAACCTAATTTAGAAACCTCTACTATTGCCGCTCTCTAGATATACAAAAATTCATATTTACTTTGTATGGGAGGTACCACGCCGACTTGTCCTATTTCGCACATTTTTTATCTGATGATTTGTATTAACTATGAAGTCATTCAGCTCAAATACTGAAATTTTAGCTTTAACCACTCTCAAGACATAATAAAATGAATATTTAGTTTGTTTTTTCTCGATGATTTGAATTGAGTATAGGTTTTCAGACCAAATACTGAGACTGTAGCTTTAACCGTTTTACAATATATAATAAAATCAGTATTTAGTTAGTATGGTAGGTACCACGCCAACTTGGCCTACTCCGCCCACTTTTTTCCCTATAATTTGAATTGAGTATAGTTATTCAGACAAAATTCTGAAACATTAGCTTGAACCGTTCTCAAGATATAATAAAATCAACATTTAGTTTGTATGGAAGGTACCACACCCACTTTTCCCGATGATTTGAATCGAGTATAGTTATTCACACCAAATAGTGAAACTTTAGCTTTAACCTTTCTCAAGACATAATGAAATTATTATTTAGTTTGTATTGGAGATACCACGCCCACTCTTTGCCTGGTGGTTTGTATTGACTACGAAATAATTTTAAAATATAGAAACTTTTGCTTCAACCGTCTTCAAGGTACACAGAAATCAATACTTAGTTTATATGACAGCTACCACGCCCACTTGTTCAATTCCGCCCACTTTTTGCCTGATGATTTGTATTGACTACAAAATCAATCAGACCAAGTTCTGAAACATTAGCTATACTATATATATATTATACTAAAATCAATATTACTTTGTATGGGAGATACCACGCCTACTTCTATAATCCCGCCCTCTTTTTGACTAATGATTTGCCTTGACCAAAAACCTATTTAAACCAAATTTAGGGAATCTTTCTGTTACCATTTAGAATATATGTATGTATGTATGGGCGTGGCAGCACTATGTTCAAATTTTTAAAATTTATATAGCCTTCAACTCCTTCCAGATATATACAGAGATACTATAAAAATTTCAAGGAAATCGGTTCGGTCATTTAACTGTTCATAAGGCACAAACAAAAAAATATACAAACACACGTTCATTTATATATATGATATTATTTGACTAATTATTGAGGTTTAAAACCAGAAATATGCTCTAAAAAAGTGCACTAAAAATAAGAAATGTGCACTGAAAATATGAAAATATGCACTAAAAATTAGAAAATAAATATGACATATAAATTTTAAAAATATGCTTTACAAAAGCAAAAATTGTTTCTTTGTTAATGGAAACAAAGTTTAATTCTACAATTCAACATCATTTTTAAACATACGTATATACATATCGTTATATAAAATCCAAAAAGCCCTAAGTTACAAAAAATTCAAAATCAACTTTTTGATTGATTATGACGTACTGCAGTCTTTCGCCAAGAACTTTTAAGATCTGTTCAGAATTGTAAGAGTAGTAAGTAATACCTGCAACACAAGTGCTCCAACATGTTACAACTGGCACGGGCAGCAATATAAGGTCAAATTTGTCATATTTGGTCATTTTTGTTTTCAAATTCAATTCAAATTTTTTTTTTGGATCTTTTAAAGACACTTTTTTATGTTTTTGTGTTGATCTCTAATACCTTCTCATAAAGAGAAGGAGCTGCGTCTGTCACTAATTGCAAAAATCTGTTTGATTTAATATTTCAATATCAAAGTATTATTTTAGATTCAGTAAGAATATTTATTGCTTGTTTTGTGTTTGAAAATTCGGTTTGAAGAAATAAATTTCAAATCATAGACAATTCAGAAAAGCCATGACATGGCAAAATTGAAAGCAAAAACTTTATTTTTATTGCAGAAATATTTTATGGCACAAAAATCAAAATATGCTCTAAAAAGGTTTTAAATGCTCTAAAAATGTCGAAAACATGCTCTAAGCTATGCAAAAAAATTCTGTTATGAGCAAAATATGCAAAAATATGCACCGCAAGGCTATGTTCTTTCTCCTACTCTTTTTCTAATATTTCTTAACGACTTTCTTCTTCCCACTTCTAATCCTATCTACTCTTTTGCGGATGACAGCAACATTTGTCACTCATATTCTTTTGATCGTAGACCGAGCGTTTTGCAGGTTGGGGTAAGAAAGATGAATATGAACGTCACACTCACAAGTGACCTGGTGAAGGTCTCCGAGTGGGATCGTGCGAACAGGGTCGATTTTAATGCACGTAAGACTCAATGTTGTTTTTAACACACAAACGTGGTGGTGTACTGTCATCTGTGTCAATGAATAATGTGGATATTGAGGAATCAGATGCTCTTGATGTTCTGGACATGAGAATTCACTGTGACATTTATTGGAATGATCACATATTTCAAGTACCGAAAGAAGCATTCAAGTGCCTTGGTTTTTTAAGACGGTGCAATAAATACTTCACTCGATCTGATCTCCTTAATTTTTACAAGACCTATATCCAACCCACAATGGAATACAACTCTCATTTATGGGCCGGTGCTCCAAAGTCTATTTTGGAGCTTCTCGACCGCGTACAGGAGAGGGCGAAGATGCTCATCAATGACGGTAGGGTAGCCAACTCTATCGATTCATTGGAGCACCGTCGCAATGTGGCGTGTGTTTCATTGTTCTATCGGTACTATAACGGAATGTGTTCTAACGAAATTAAGGAATTAGATCCCAAAAATCATATATTTCTACGTAGTACTGGTATTTCTCGTAGAGCGCATACTTTTGTAGTTGATTTTCCAGTAAAACGCACAACGCATTATAAGAAGAATTCGTTCTTTGGTCGCACTGTTCGGTTGTGGAATAATCTTCCAGCGAAATTATTTCCTGCCAACTACGACATGAATAAATTTAAATCTAATGTCCATAAACACTACTCCCTCTGTCCTCCTTCCAATAACCTATTTTCTTAGTACCAGCACAATGCACTGCATGAGTAGGGGTCATCCCCTGGGTGCTGGTCTTATTAAAAAAAAATAATAATAATAATCCATGTTAAAATTCGTTAACATTTATAAAACGGATCTTACATCAGACATGATTAACTGCGTCAAGTAAAATATGCATAAAATTGCATGTCACAGTTTATAGTTTTGTAGTTTTGTTATGACCATAACGCATTAGTCTCAAACTCACCAATTGTAAATATCTCGCTATTAAATTCTGAAATGTGGTGAAATACAGTGATCTGTAATTTACGAATTTGTTTCAAAAAACAAGGAGTATTTAAATTGATCAGTAAACGAATGGAGGACTGCCCTATGTAGCGACGAATCCAAATTTAATATCAGCTGTAGAGATGGCATGTGTTATGTAAGACTAACTAGTCATCTTACAAGCGGCTGCAAAAAGACGGTGAAAAATGGAGTACGCAAAGTAATAGCATCAGGTTTTTTTTTACTGCGGCTGTAGTTTGCCCATTACACAGAATTAGTGGAGGAATGGATAGATTTTTCTATAGAGACATCTTGAAAAGACTAATGCTTCCATATGTAGAGGAAAATATGTCGCTGCAATAGGGTTTTCAGCACGATAACAAACCCAAGCTCACTTCAAAAGTTGTTATATCGTGGTTAGCACAAGATTGGTAGATGCTTGGAACGCTATTCCTGCAAATTTCATTGCCAGTTTGATAGAAGTCAGACCGTAATTAATAATAAAGGATTAGTCACGAAATATTAAGAAGTAACTTGTTGCTTATGTTTCGGCCAATGAAATATTAGCCTATAAGTAGTTTATTTTTTTCTTTCAATGTAAATAATTGGGGATTGTTTGTAAAATCGTCCATCGCAAGTCCGTAAGCCACACAGTTCCCCCGGGTGTCCGAGTGAGCCCTTACCCAGATAATCTCCAGGTCTGAATGTCTCGCCATCTCGTTCAGAGATACCTGACTGTCCGTACAGATCCGGATATCACTGTCATATACCCTGTAATACATCAACAATTATAACTTGTTGTGGCCATAATTTACTACGCTTACCGCTCTGAAAATATTTTAAAAGTTCTTAGCGCATTAAAAAGTGTTTCGAAAGGGTGCTGCATAATTATTAAAAAAGACGATTTTTAATTTTTTATAACTTAGGGCTTTTTGGATTTACAAACGATATTGAATTGCAGAAGTAAACTTGAAATTTTTGCTCTTTAGAGCATATATTTTCATATTTTCAGTGCATATTTTAGGCGCATAAAACACTTTTTTAAGACCATATTTCTGGTTTCGCTGGATATTATTATTAATTTCACATAGTGCCGATAATGGGCACTACTAATTCAATCGATGCGCATGGAATATTCCAGATGTAAGCCAATGTATTCAAACTTTTCCTAAATTTTTATTTTATTTAACACCTCCTTAAGGTATGCATTATATAAATACAAAAACCATGCCTCACAAATATTTTTTAATTATATATAGTATTTTTTGTTTTTAAATTAACTTTTGATGATATGGATGATATGGGTAGAAAGAGGTGGCAAAAAAGAAAACTTTACGAATCTGTCGTCTGCCAACAACTGTCATATAAATATCTTTCCATTTCACTTAATCCGGGGAATTCTTTATTTTTTATTTTTTTTCCACATTTCTCTTGTTCCTGGCAACGGACAAAAGGTATTCACTGGCCAAATGAAGCGAGTAAAGGGGGCTTCAACAAAAAAGGATAAAGGATAACAGTTATAATACAGCAGTAATTCAGCAAAAAAAAAACAGTGAAACTTTTTCTCTTTTACAGACGAATTATCATTTTCATTCTTGTTACATGCTGCGGTATTCCTTTTGCAGTTTTCATTACATTTTTCAGGAGATTTGATTTTAAATTTTAAGCAAGAAAAAGCTAAATAAAGGAAAAAGGATAATTATATTATGCCGAAAATACTTTTTTGAATGAGAGATAATTTTTACTGAAGTAATTTTAAATTTGTAATTTTTATAAATCGAAAACCTAAAAACATGCTTTAATTTGTGTATCTTATACAAAAGCCTAAAAGTAGGCTTTTCTTTTATTGGTTTATTGAGAAAACGAATAATAATAATGTTACCACAAATAGGAAAATATTGTAATTCGTTGTTTTAAAACCCATTGAAATATACAATTTAAGCAAATATTTTCTTCAAACATACTTTACTGGCAGGTAATCAGCAGAATCAAATGCTTAAACGCCTTAAAGTATGCTGTTTGTATGTGCATGTTAATAAAATATATAAATTAAGCCACAAATTGCAATTTAATTTTAACCTGACACATTGAATTGTATGTTGGCATTCCTCAAGCCAAGCCAAACAAAAAAAGAAGAAATGCAAGCAGTAACTCTGGTTGTAAATAAAGAAATTCGCTAACGCTACTCTTGCTAGTGATGGTGGTGGCTGTGTGTGCGTATTCTAGGTAGGTATACGTACTACACCCGTATTAAATTATTCTGGAAAATAAATAAAAATGCGTTTTGTAATTTCCTTTTTTAAACAACAAGCAAACTGTGTGTGTTCTCTGGTATACTTTTCAGCGTTATTGCCAGAATTTTGCCTCATATCTTATCCTGCTTTCTATAGAATTTGGCCAGGTTTTTAAAACGTGAGTATAGATGGAGGCAAGGCACAAAATAAACGTATATGTGGCATAATAAAATGTTATTAAAACGCAAAATAAAGGAAAAAAATGAAAACGAAAAATTATTTTCGCTCTGTAGGCGGTCTATAGAGGAGTCGAGGCAAAATTTATAGCTTTACCAGACAATAGCAAATGTTAAAGTAATTAAATTTTTCATTTTCACTTCTTTTTCACGCATATCGCAGTTAACATTTCAAGTTATTTAAGTTTAAATTAAAAAAAGTATGGTATATTAAAAAATAAACATATAACACCTGAAAGTAGGCTATATAAAATATGTTTAATATCAAACTGTTCAAGACTTTTGTGTTAATTTATAAATGTTTGTATGTTTAAAGCGTACATTATGGGTTTTAAACCAAGTTTTTTATTAGCAAAGCACTTTAAAACCAAGACAAAAACTTTAAAATTTAATTCGTAAAACTAAAGCATACTTTTAAGTGTTTGAAATTAATAAAGCGTTCTATAATACAGGCAAACTTAAACTTTAGGATATAAACTGCTTTTTTTCAAAGAATAAAGCATGTTTTCAAGGGTTCAATTCATTAATAAAAGGCAATTTCTTCTTCTTTTCTTGCTCGTCTAATACTGAATTTAAACGATTAAGTGCAAGTTTTCTTAAATATATCATAGTATTATAAGTGTCTACACCCAGAGAAGAAACAACAGAAATTTAACAAAAACAACCTTAAATCAACAAGAAACAACTATGAAAACTAGCCAAAGTAGAAAATCGTAAATTCAACAACGTTCAACGTAAAAACCATTTAAATTCAAAATCAATGTGGAAACAACTTTGATTTACAATTGCTTGCATTTTCAATTTGAAAACGAAAAACGATTGTTTCAAATTAGGAAAAATTTTAAATTAAAGTTGGATATATTCAAATCATCATGTATTATATATCGATATCAGTCTATATTATATATCGATGTTAGGCTTTCGGACGGATTTTTGGACCACTTTAGCGTTTTCTAAATACTGGTTGTTAGGTCAACTATACGTTGACAGACAGGCGATACAGGAGGTGCTGGTGGAGTGGTGAGATATAAATTAGTGACTGTTCTTTCTAACTATTTTGTAAAATGTGCTGAGTACTGGGTCACAGCAGTATCAGTAGCAGTAAAGTTGACCGCGTTCGGAGAACAGGTCTTTATCTGTGGAACTATTGAAGAAATCTTCAATAGGTAGTCTCTTCAGAAAGGCAAGAGAATGGATCTCGGTAAAATACGAAGGCTCAGAGAGGGATAAAAGCGACTGCAAAATATCCAATGCCTACAACCAAAGAAAAAACAACAGCTATTCAACAAAAACAATCTTCAATCAACAACAAACAACTATAAAACTAGCCAAGGTGGAAAATTATAAATTCAACAGCGTTCAACGTAAAAACAATTTAGATTCAAAATCAATGTGGAAACAACTTTTATTTCAAATTGCTCGTATATGTTTTTATATTGGCCAATCTAAAATCAAAAATTTTAATTTTTAATTCAAATAAAAAATGTTCCACATTATTTCGAAATGGAAATATTTTTAAATAAAAGTTGAAAATATTCAAATCAACATAGCACAACTTAACTTTATAGATGTAGAATCTAATTCTAATCTAGTTCTAATGGGACGGAGAGATTTAGACTGATAAGGACTGGAGGACTGCTCTTAGTGGGCTTATAGAACATTATGTGGTCCGATTGTGGTAGATATAGGGTCACTGCAATATTAGCGGTACTCACGTTGCCGGCGAGCTGTCAAAACTGCCTTCTTTACCTGTGAAATGATTTATGAGAGTAGATTTTGGTATAATGTGAAAGCTTATGGAGTGATAGAGGTAACTGCAGGATAGCTAAGATCCATTGATCAAGCTGAATTAACCGAGAACTCAGTTACTCTTGGAAAAAGAAGAGAACACTTACGAGTAGGAGTGTGAAAATTATTATAACGGGGCACTGTCTTTTAAGGAATAATTTTACTTACCTTGTAATATTGGCAACAGTAGTAATAAATTAATATCTTTTATAAAAGATGTTAATTTTTTTGTTGGACTTGTTGAGATTTCAATATCACCAAAACAAATTGCTTTCACAAAAATATAGAACTTTTATTTGACAGCTTTAAATTTTTATTTTTGTGACTTCTGCTTTTTAAAGCGTGTTTTTTATAGAGGTATAGAACTTTAAGTTGGCATTACTTTTCAAGATGGCGACCGAATTAACAGCTGTCAAGTGATTTATTCTCAGATTCTTTTTCATTCCTGAATTGAATAACCATGGTGTCCACGAGATGTGGTTTCAACAAGACGGCGCAACATGTCACACAGCTCGTGCCACAATAGATTTATTGAAAGACACGTTTGGTGACCGCCTAATTTCACGTTTTGGACCTGTGAATTGGCCTCCAAGATTTTGTGATTTAACACCGTCATTGGTCTATGCGTTAAAGCCACAAACGCTTGACCATTTGGAAGACAATATTCACCGTGTTATTGCCGATATACGGCCACAAATTTTGGAAAAAGTCATCGAAAATTGGACGTCCAGATTGGCCTACATCCGCGCCAGCCGTGGCGGTCATAAAGACGAATAACCTTAAATCAACAATGAGTTTTGAATTTAAGCATAGGCCAATGTTAATTTAATGTTGTTTCACTATTAAGAAAAACTCAACAACGTGCATTATAATTTCAAAAGAGTTTTTATATTGAATCGAAAATATACTTTTTTAATTTAAAAACGTACGCCTTCAAATTTATATTTTGGCATTTTAAAATCAACATTGAAACATTTTCAACTTGCGGTTGTTGTCTTTGATATTAAACTAATTCAGAAATCCAACATTTTTATGTTGAGTTCAATGCTGAATATTTTCTAATTTACAAAAGCATTTTTATTTTTGAGAGGAATACGTTAATTTAATATGGTTTTAAAGACTTTCAACGGTGCTCATCGTCGTAAAATAAATCAATCTACTTCGCTTTTAACATATAATTTTTCTCTCTGTGTATGACTGTTCCTTTGGACTGTTTTGAAGTTAAAATGTGCGGAGTACTGGGTTACAGCAGTAACAGTAGCAACAAAAATTGACCGCGTTCGGAAAACAGATCTTTAAGTGTGGAACTATTGATAAGACCTTCAAAAGGTAATCCCTTTAGAGAGGCAAGAGAATGGATTTCGGTTATTTCCGAAGGCTCAGAGAGTGATAGAAGCGACTGCAAAATATCCACGGACTATGGTCTAAGTTGGATGAATCGAGAGTTCAATTATTCTTGGAAATGGATTGTTTTCCTATTTTAGGAGTATGAACTATATAATAATAGCTCTCTTACCGTGACCTTCCTATGGAATTATGGTACTTCAGACTTCTGTGTAAGAAGGAAATGAACTGGAGACAGTTAAGCACATTGGCTGCCACTGTCAGAGACTGTATGTATAGTAAAAACTTATTCAAATGTATGTATTTACTTACATTCTAATATCAGCAACAGTAGTAATAAATAAAAATCAAATGTGGTATTACAGAAGCCCATGCAGCCATTACGATTGACTGTTTGGTGCAGCTTATGGAGCGGAGGCATCATTAGCCCCTATTACTTTGAAAATGAGGACGACACAACCATTACGGTCAATGGAGACACCTATCACACCATGATACCCGATTATCTTCGCCCGCTTTTCATGTTAGTGATTTGAACGATGTTTGGTTTTAACAGGATGGCCACACATTTTATGCCACAATTGACTTATTGCGCCAAACGTTCGAAGGCCGTTTAATTAGCCGATATGATATCAGTTGGCCGCCAAGAAGCTGTTTTATGACACCGTTGGATACTTTTCTTTGGGGTGTAGTTAAAGATAAGTGCTATGCCGACAAACCAGAGACAATTAAGCATTTGGAGAAAAACATTCGTGATGCCATTGCGGTGATATAACCCCATACAATCGGAAAAGCTCTCGAAAATTGGTGCGATCGAATGGGTATTATGAGGCCAACCGCAGTCGTCATATGAATGAAATAATATTTCATTTCTAGCCAGAACAATTGTACTTCACAACAAAAAAATTTTTTTGCAAGAAAATTTTGGTATTTCCAAGTTAGGTACCTGCATTCAATTTTGAATAAAATTAGCAATAGTCAACAGATTTTCATGATTTATAGCTTGTTTTATTCTCAACATTTTAAGCTTGAATATACGTGCTTAATATGTAAAATTCTCAATCTGAATAATTTTTTACGGCTTTTGGAAAAATAAAAAAATTGCTCTAATTTTGCACGAAAAAAATTTTTTTTCGCAACTAAGTTACGAATAACTCCGAATATACAAAAAAGATTTTATTCAGTTGATTTATAGGAAATTTTGTTCCTAAACGTTTGGTGGTAATTGTACTAAAATCGGTCAAGTCGTTTTCAAGTTATGATGAAATATATTGACATAACTTTCATATTTAGGGCGAAAAATTTGTCACGCCCATAAAAAAATTTGAGCCCGACGGAAAAAAAAAGAAAAAGGATTTGAATGCAGCGCATCAAAATAATTATGTTCTATATAGATTTAATTAAAGTTTTTTTGCTGTAGACCAGTATTCTTTAAAATCTAGCACAAATCCGCCTTAAATTATGCACTACAAAAGTGCGGAATTTACTGCAAACAAAGCCTATTTAAAGGCAGCCTTAAACTTAATTTCAATTAAAATTGTAAAAATTAAGTCTTAACAAAATATTGAGACTTTAACAAAAACCAGTACTATATTACATATACAAGACAATTAAAAAATCCTTAGAATATGCAACAGTTATTTTTTGATTTATGTATGCTTTTCCCAACATTTAATAGGAATTTCATAAGGCTTGTAATGCTGAGTTCATTAGAAAACAGTTTCAAAAAATACTTGCAATATGAAGTTCACATATATAAATCAAAAATAAAAATAAAACCTCATACTGAAAGTATGCAGCAATTTCTATTGTTTGCCATCCTTTCGATATGCTACGATAATTGGACATTTCTTTTATGGATTTTGTATTTCTCAGAAATATATTCATTGATTTCGAATGTTTTTTTTCTCTTTCAATAGATTTTCTTTGTTATGCAAAACCTAATCATATTAAATATCCTTTCTGTACTTTTTGGAAATTTCAAAAAATTTAATTTTTGCATTTCAAGAGAAATATACTGAAAAATATAAGTAAAATAAGCAACATAAATTGGATGAAAATATTTTCTTTCGCCCTATCTCTTTCCATACATAATTCACTTTCAATTTAGATAAAAAGAAAGTTGTGAGGAAAAAAATAAATAATAAAATAAGAGCCAAAACATAAATGTTCCAAAATAAAATATAAAAGACTGGAGACAGAAACTATAAAAAAGGGCAGGAAAAGATAAGGAAACAAGTGGGGAAACTGTAGACAGCCAAACAGGGATCTTTTATACCCTACACCAGTTGCTGAACTCAAAATATTTCTGTTTAACACAATAGAGAAGACGTAAGGACGAAATATTGGCCAATAATACCCAAACTAACTAAAATAAAAGTAAAGCCATATCAACCAGAAGAATCAAGGTGTAATTTGTATCAATATTTGCTATACAATTATAGGAAAGCTTTACGTATAGCTATAAATCGAGGGAAAGGAGAGCAAATCCTTTTTGGTTTTGGCTATACTTCAGATGTGGTACGGTAGGATTCGCACCAGCTTATCAACTAAGAGAGAGTCGGGTCAATCCCAGACCAGGCTATGAAAAACTTCTCTAGCTAACACATCTGCCGTTCGGAGTCGACGTTGAACTGTAGGTCCCTTTTAATGAGTCTTAAAATAGAATCGGCTGTAGCTCAGTGATTGAGAGAAGTTCCACCTTGCTGCACCTTGAGATGTCGCGAGGATTATTACTAACATCACATCGTGTCAAAAGTCTCTTTCCAGTTTAATCTAAAGCTGTCGCGTGAATTTTTCTAGAGGCACACTGACTAAGTGTGGAGTAACCTGTGACTTCATAGTTAAATTCTCTCTTCGTAAGGAATAAGCAGAATGCAAAGCAAATAGATCTTGTGCAGAACCCGTAAGTACCATTTGAAAAATCATTGAAGAGTGGTCGAATGAAACTCACCTATTAACTTTGAATGTGCTTTCAAAAATAATCGTGACGCTATTTTGCAATGCCTTGCTAACACTGGAAGAGCCGTAAAAATGAGAATTATAATACAGACCCTATATGACAATGCTGTTTATGTAGTTAGTTTTAAAAAGTGAAAAGCGATACTTTCCGCGTAAATTGTGGACTGAAACAAGGTTGTGTTTTCCCCACAATTGTTATTGGTATTGAGCCCGCTCATGTGCATAACGAATACCGTTGCACTAAGCGGTATTCAGTGGCTATTTAACAGACGACTTCATGATCTTTACTATGCCGATAATATTGTACGCCTTATGTCACATAAAATATCTGCCCTACAGGCAAACAATAATCGGCTTGAATTCAATGGTGCTGCTGTAGGACCTTACCGTTGCTGCTCAACTGTGAAATAGTGGAGGACGTAGAGAAGTTCTGCTACCTTGTGTTATATTATACAAAAATACGTAGCAAAGCGCGTCATGTTTATACTTCACTTGGCATAGTATGCAGTCTATTCATATCTTAAGGAAACTAACAATCTCTATGTGTATTGAGAGTTCATATTAAATATAGTGCTACGCAGAAAATGGAATTGGGTTGGACACACTTTGAGAAAAAGCAACGAGAATATTGCTGCAACCTGGCTTAAGTAGAATCACCAGTGGACGAGGAGTAGAGCGCATAAAGTTGACTTATAGAAATTGAAATGAACATAAAAGGAATAACCTGGCCACAAACTAGACACCTAGCTCAAGATTTGAGGGAATTTTGTAAGCTCCTAGTAAATATACTCAAAAGACCAAAGCAGATTCGTAATCCCTGAGATTATGAGAGTTATTGGGTTCTTAACTCACTCATGGCACTTCTGAAGAAAAACGGTGGCCACACAGTCGTAAATTGGTTGAAAAAATTAATTTCAATCTTAAAACGATACTTAATCAATTTCTTTTAATAGGGTGCCTTACGATCTTAACGAGAACTACTTGGAAAATCGCCTTCAAATTGCTTCTCAACATCTCGCCAATCATAATGCAACATGTGGTCATAAACAACGCTTTTTGTATCGAATCGTTGTGGGAATTGAAAAATGGTGCCCATACATAAATACAAGGTGGGCAAATTTAAAGTCAAGAAGCAAATTGGCTGTCACATGATGAAATATCAAGAATTGGGCTGTCAACTTATTTAGTATAAAATTGGGAAATTTTAACTGCGGAACGCGACACTCTTGAACAAAGAATTTTAATTGTGAAAATTAACTACCGAAATTGCGAAAATTTTACTGTATCACTTCGTACATTTCGAGCAGCTTTTCCTCGTAATCAGGTTCATTCTGAAACCGCTGAGCGTAATTTAATTGCTAAATTCGTGGCAATACAATACACTCGTAGTGGCCGTAGTGATGCAAACATAACCACTGTACAGCAAAGTGTTGAGAATGAACCTGAAACGTTCGTAACAATAAGGCATCTTCAGAGGAACTTTGCGCAACATTTTTGCATAAAGATCTTCATCTTTACGCTTACAAAGTTTAACTCGATCAATAATTAAAGCCAGCCAACCATTGCTTGTGTCGAACGTTTGTTGAGAGGCTGTTTAAAAAACTGAACGAAACGCACTTCCAACAAAATCATCTTTAGTGATGAAGCCCATTTTCAATTATGCGACTAAGTAAACAAACATATTTGCCGAATATGGAGCTCACAAAATCCACAAACAGTCCTCGAAAAACCTTTACATCCAAAGAATGTGACCGTACGTGACCGTGCGGTTTATGGTAAGGCGGCATCATAGGCCAGAATCTTTTCGAAAATCAACAAGGAAACGCCGTCACTTGGTAACCAATTTTTTGTAGCCACAATTGGCTGATGACCTTTGGTTTCGGCAGGACGGCGCCACAAGCCACACAGCCAGCCAAACAATTAAGTTATTGCATGAGAACTTTCCCGGTCATGAAATTTCTCGATTTAGCGATGTCGATTGGCCGCCAAGTTTTTGTGATTTAGCGCCGCTGCTATATTTTCTCTGGGGACATTTGAGAGACCGGTCTTACGTGAACAAACCACAAACAACTGACACTCTGAAATATGAAATTCGGCACGGCACTAACGAGATAAGCGACATTTGCCCGACATCATATTCCCTTATTAATTCCCATATTTTGATTTTATATTGGTACTTGAGTAAACTCTCCCGCGTTGCTGGGAGCCTTTATGTTGTACCTGCTCTTTGACTGACGTGGATAGATAAAGAAAGCTTCAACTGTTACCGTTATCTTCAAATGCTAAATTTCATAGTTATTTAAACCAAATTTGGAACTTTAACCATTCTCAAGATATACAAAAATCATTATATAATTTGTCTGGAAGTTACCATGCCCACTAACCCTATTCAGACCACTTTTTAACTTATGGTTTATACTATCTAAGAAGTCATATAGACCAAATTCAGAACATTCCATTTTAATCGTTTGCTAGATATACACCCACTTATTTAATTTCGTACATATTTCGACTGATCAAGTGTATTAAGTACTAAATTATTTAGACCAAATTCAGAACCTTCCACTATTACCGTTCCAAAAATATACAAAAATCTATATTTACTTTGTGTGTGAGGTGCTCCCACTTATCCAATTCGGCTCAATTTTTGGCTGATGATTTTTATTGTTCACAAAGTTATTTGGGCCAAATTTAGTTATTCTTACTATTACCGTTTTAAAGATATATACATATAAAGGGTGTTTTTTGTAAAGGTATAGAAATTTAAGTTGCAATAAAACAACGATGGATTATTCGATTGACATGAATTTTATTTATCCGAAAGATGATCTTGTGGCATTACATTTTAAATATGATTCCTGGCATATGATCACCACGGCTGGCGCGGATGTAGTCCAATCTGGACGTCCAATTTTCTATGACTTTTTCCTACATTTGTGGCCGTATATCGGCAATAACACGGCGAATGTTGTCTTCCAAATGGTCAAGCATTTGTGGCTTTACCGCATAGACAAATGACTTTAAATAGCCACAAAGAAAGTAATCTAGCGGTGTTAAATCAGAAGATCTTGGAGGCCAATTCACAGGTTCAAATCGTGAAATCAAACGTGTCTTTCAATATATCTATTGTGGCATGAGCTGTGTGACATGTTGCACCATCTTGTTGAAACCACATCTCCTGGACATCATGGTAATTCAATCCAGGAACGAAAAAGTTAGTAATCATGTCTCTATACCGATCACAATTGACTGTAACAGTTCAGTCAGTTTTTCTGGCTGTAACGGTGTTTCCACATACACTTGAGGATTACCTTCACTTCAAATGCGGCAGTTTTGTTTGTTGACGTAGCCATTCAATCGCTTCATCGGTAAACAAAATTCGCTTATGAAAATCGGGAACAACGGTAATCTCGTTTTGGGCCCATTCGATGAATCTACGCTGGGCGTGAGTCTACTCATGATAAATTGCCAAGCCAAACTTAGAATAATTCACTTAACAGCTGTTAAATCGGTCGCATCTTGAAAAGTAATGCCAACTTAAAGATCTATACCTCTATAAAAAACACGCTTTACAAATGGTATATGAGATTGGCAACGCCACGTTAAACAATAGTGAAGCCCCACACTAAATAAAAGTTTTCTATATATGTTTCCTAACTCACACAAAGTTTAAATGCTGTAACAAATTTCGTTTTCAAGTAAATCTTATGCAATACAAAGGGGTTCACTCTAATGTCAATAACTTGCGAAACCATGGACCTACAAAAACCGCATATGCGGTTCAATACCTTTGTATTGAATTTACCTTTCGTTTAAGAGCTTACAAGCTTAAGAGCTTTTATATATAAATGAATAAAACTGAGTTTGTCAAGAAAAAAGTGTGATGTTAAGCCAATTTTCTTCTTAATCCCAACTTTTAAAACTTTTTAAACCAAGAAAGGAATCTGTGACTCTAGGACATACGGTAAAGCTGATACCTAAGCCTGATCTTCGTATACAGAAGACATTAATCTTCTTTTGATAGTATTTAGAAATGCTCGAAAGGAATGAGAGGCTATAAGACTAAAAGAAGAGGAGTAGTAGTGTAGTGGCTAGAGCGCATGCATACACAAAAAAGCGACTCAGTTTCGAATACCTGAGGCCATGACGGAAAAATTTATTTGAGTGTTTAGGAAAGAGACTTCAACCTCCCTCCAGACAAATCCATTTAAAAGAACACCTTTGATCTTCCAGCTTTTTTTTTATTTCATCTTCTTTGTAAATGCTTGGCTAAGGATGTCAAAAGGTATCTTGGCAGCTACGTAATACACAAACTTCGTTAGTCATCCAAGGACGAAGTGCTTTCAACTATACTTGAACTATTACGGAAACCGAACTAAGGTTCCTTGGTTGCACTTCGTTGTATAATATGTAAAAATTCTTTCAGTTAAGAAATAGTAGTTTAAATTTATTCCTGATTCTTACTTTAATGCTACGCTTTGGCTTTTGCTTACTAGGAAGTAGATTTGTTTGGCTTTTCATTTTTCTACTTTTATAAATCACAATGACAAATAAAAGTAGTAATTGGTTGGCTGATATGTAGATATCGAGTCGAAATAGGTCTCCTATGCATTTTAAACCTAAAAACAAACCTATTTAACTACAACCACTTTAAATTATAGGACTGTAGGGTATGAATATCTTGTCATTTGTCTAGAACATGTCTGGCATATAAAGATTTTATAGTCACTGATGCTATTTTTCTGTTACCATAAAAGAAGGGTAGTTTTTCTGTTTTGTGTCCTATCCCACTCAATAGGAATTTATTTTATTTCGAAAAGAAATTCTAACAATATTTGCAAAAATATATGCTGTAGTTGGAAAAGGTTCTTTAATAATGCATACATTTGGGCAAGATTGTAAGACGAAAGCCTAAACGTAGGCAAGATTTTTTTGTAAATAATTTGAAACTAAGTTACTTTTCGCAAAGCATATTTTGGGGTTTATTTTATTAAGGAAACAATTTAAAACAATAATGTTCAAATAAGAGGAGAGTATCTATGAGCTGTTTCTGAATATTTAAAAAATCTTTAATTCGGTATAGTTTAGTTTATTCAATTTTCTAATTTTTGAGCACCTAAAAACAGGAGGTTTCAGTTTGTCCGATCTTGCAACGTGTCTTACAACCATACGTCAACTGTAATTTTGATTTTTTACATTTATTTTCAGTAGGTTTTGACAAGTTACCATGATTAATATTAAGCTTCAACCTATACATCTGTGTCGATATGGAAAAGTAGCTTAAGTCGGCTTAAGACTTTTTTATTAAGACGCAGATTTATTTAATACAAGACAAGATACGAAGAAGGGAACATCTTATACGACTAGAGTTTTTCAATAGAAGAGTATTCTGTTAGATTTTTTCCAAGATTGTCTCTCGATACGAAGAGTCTGTGTCAGTAAGTAAGAATGTCTAAGTCGACTTAAGTTACTCCTCCATACCCGCACAGACATATTTTAATCCATAGAATTGGTTTTCAATAAGAAGTTGGATTTTGAAATAAAACACAGGTGAGTAGGTAAGTTGGCTAGTTAACCAAGATCATCTACAATAAGCAACAAAATGCCGTTTGGAAACCAAACCAAGTCCACTGGAAAACAACTACATAAAAGGATAACGGAAGGGAAAACGGGATTACGGCCACATTAAGCTGCTTATAGAGTAGATAAGATCAAACGGATCTCCACTGCGCCAAACCATTGAAGAAAGTTACGCCGAAGTATAGCAGTCGTCTGATCGCCAGACCCGGACATTCAGAGGGAAAGTAAACGATTGTTTCTCTGTGAGATGATTTGGCAACATCTACAGTGAAGGTTTCCTATGTGTGCGTTGCGAACATCCTATGACCTGTGTACACCGCAATGAATTTGGAAATAGAGTACCGGGGGGGGGGGGGGGTTTCAATAGTTCCAGTGTCCTGCTACTATCATACCGAGGGCATAGCGTCCTCTAAATAGCATAAGAAGAACTCCAACTCTTGTGCGCCCTCTCACGAAAGAAACTATAGATTTTCTGTTTGGCTACAGTCACACGATAGATGATATCAGAGTAGGAGGTAATAGACTTCACATCCATAGAGGTCCACCTAGCAAGTTCATCGGTCTTTTCATCACCAAAGGTGTCCCTGTGGCCAGGAACAGAAATCAAAAAAATGGTACATGTGCCACCGATAAGCTTTATATCCTCTTAACATTGAAGAACTAAAGCCGAATTGTTACAAAGCGAACTTTCAGCATCGTACCTCCGGTATTATTCCCCGTTCATACAGCAATATTTATAGAAACAGAATATACGTGTAAAGAGAGCTTCTTCTTCGTCCTTTCTTCTGAATACATTCCATAATTCAGTTCATCTTACGATGTATATCAAAAGCTTTTTCGGATTAATAAAGTACACAAGCAATTGTCTATTGTACTCGATTGTTTTCTCCTCTAACTTGTGTCTCAATTAGACCTTAAGTTTCTCTGTCTTCACGTTAGAGCATATGAAGGATTCCGAAAAGTCAGCAGATTTGTATCCATCTGTGAAGTCCGTAATACCATAACTCGTAGAAATCCTATCCTTTCTTCATACGTTTCTCACATGGAAGACAACCTCGGCGAGCCCAGAGTAATCCAGGATAGCCAGGTCTGTCTCCAATTCCCTTAGAGACAGATTAAGATATCCCAAGATGCTTCTATGTATACTGTTATCAAAACTTTGAATCTTATTCTCATTAGCCATGTTACGGCTTTTTAAGGCTATTAAGATACAACACCGCTAGTTTTGTGTATCTATAGCAGCGTTTCGCAGCCCACTTCACTTTCTGACGCGCTGTAAAAATCGGATTTTCCAATTACAAGCGTTGATGCTGCGCTTTTTGGATTTTTTACATACAATTCGTTCGTACATGAGAACTTTTGGCAGATAAACAAAGTTCAACGCTCTAACAAGATTTGGCGGTAATATTTTATAATTATTTTGTAGATTCTAAGGTCATCAGTCTCATCAAACATCCCTGACCTCTTATTAGTTTATAATCTGTGATTATTTATAATATTTATTATACAAGTAAATAAAACATTTTTTTATTTAAAGTGCGCAACAAAAGTCATTAACCTTATCGCTGCTTAAGAAGAAGAAAAAACTTGAAAAAAAAATTTTCTTCAAAAGCACGTTTGAGAGCTGCAGTTGAATTTCAAAGAACGGCTGCTGATAATCCAAAATAGAATGCGAAGAATATTGAAGAATTTGTATAAAAAGAATTTGAAATAGAAAATAAAAAATTATTTACTAAGAGCTCAGGTTACCAGCACAATTAGAAACCTCATTAAAGACCCTATAAAATAATTAAACATGACAAAGCGATTAATTGTTCTGACATTGCTATTAATTGCCTGCGTTCAAAGCAGTTTAAGTTGGAACCAAAGATCTCCCAGAGATTTGGGTGAGTAACTTTAATGGATTGAAGCAGGAAAACATAAAATTTTGATTGATATTCGTGTAGGTACTCGAATGAAAACATTTAAAGAACAACCCATAGAGGAGAATAAGGAAAACTTTAGTGGAATCACCAAGTTAGCAGAGATGGTAGATAAGGATTCCCCAACTGACAGCTCTACTGAAATGGATATGTTATCTGAAATGTTATCTAGCAAGCTGTCTGAGCAAACTATTGAGTTAGCGGTCGATAAAACTAAAAGACGTAAGATTTCTAAGGAGTCGCCTTCTTCTTGATTCATTCCCTTTTCTTTCTTTCAGAAACTGTCATTAAAGGCAATCGAAATCGTTTAAATAATTTAATTAATCTGCCTGTACGCCTTAAGGTCCTTGCTAACGTTTTAAGTGAAATAAATCAAGGTGTAGTGGCTAACACCGAGATGCCTTTAAGTAAGTCTTTGATATTCAAGCCGTGAACAATATCTTTAATTACTGCTTATTTATTTGCATTCTTTTTTAAGGCCAGAACACTATTATCGGCAATGATAATACCGTTTCAAATTTAGTTAACCTGCCTGTGGACGTTAATGCTGTTGTTAATGTCCTCAGTAGTGTTAATATCTCCAAAGCGACTGCTGAAAATGGTAAACCCTCTGCTGGTGGAGTTGTGGGTGGCTTGCTTGGTGATTCGGGTTTAGTGGGCGGTTTATTGGGTAATACTTTGGGTGCAGGTGGAGAATCCGGTTCTGGCTTAGTAGGCGGTTTATTAGGTAGTACCTTAGGCGGTGTTGTTGGCAATGATGGCTTAGTAGGCGGCTTAGTGGGTAATACTTTGGATAGTGTTGCAGGTAGTGATGGTTTATTGGGCGATCTATTGGCTAATGCTTTGGGTGATACTTTAGGTGATACTTTAGGTGAACTTTTGGGCGCTTTACTAGGTAATAATGCTGTAGTAGACAATGTTGTGGGTACTGTAGGCGGCCAGGGTTTAGTAAATGGGCTCTTAGAGGGTGTTTTGGGTGCCGTTATTAATTTGGTAGACAATTTATTACATTTGTTAGAAGGTTTATTAGATGGCCTTTCAAATGGTTTATCTCATGCGAATGTCACTACCACTACACACTCAGTTACTGGTACTGGAGGTGCTACTTCTACTGGCGACGGTAAGTATTCCTTTTAATAGTTAAAGGTTTAAAGAGAACCTTGTCATTTCTGTCATTTTAGGTGTACACATTGAAGGCAACAATAATGTGGTCTCTTCCCTGATTAATGCACCCATACGCATTAATGCTCTCATCAATGTCTTGAGCACTTTGAGACAGGAACTTTCTGGAAATGCTATACCAGGAGGTTCTCTAAGCCGATCTGGAACTACTATTAAAGGCGACAACAATAAAATTTCTTCGCTAGTCAACTTGCCCCTCAATGCTGATCTCAATTTAAATGTGCTGAGCGATGTAACACAAACACTTCTGGGGAAACACCCCAATAAACCAGAAACTATACAACCAGCAAATGAAAAACCTGGACATCCAGGATCGACACATGCTGGAAATGAACATCCAGTAATTGGACATACCGGATCGGCTCAACCAAGCTCGAAATCCACTAATATTGTAGGAATTGGCAATACCATTTCCAATTTATTAAATGTAGTTCCCGATATCAATCTGAATTTGAATCTTTTAAGCCAAATCACAGAGCTATTGGGTGGCAGGGTATCAGAAAGTGATCCAACTGAAATATGCTTTGATATACCCATAAGCCGTAAGTTTCCTCTTTCCTCGACATTTTACTAGAAACCAAAAATCAAATTTAAACCTATTTGCAGAAGCCGACACCTCTATTATTGGGAACAACAATAAAATTTCCAATGGCGTTAATTTGACACCCAAAATCAATTTGGATTTAAATCTGCTGAGTAATATAAGACGTACGGGTGGGACATTACCAGCTCATGTGCCTACACAAAGAGTGTGCATTAAAAAACCTCCCACCGAGCCTGTTACAACGACGAAACCTTCAACAGCAGCTCCAGTTACTATAAAACCACCTATTGTTACAACTGAGAAACCTTCACCCATAACTCCGGTAACTGTTGAGCCACCCACTGAAATTTGTTTTGATGTCGTTGAGCCAAGTAAGTTTTCCCTCTAAGCATAGGTTTTTAGAAAAAAATTTTAAATTTCCTAATAAAGTTCCAGATTCCGGTACTGTTATAGAAGGTAATAACAATAAAATTTCTCAACTAGTTAATGTGGCACCAAAACTAAATTTGGGCTTAAATCTATTGAGCAATGTTCAAGAAACTGCACCTGTTAGTAAGTTGAGTATCAAACGAATATGCGTTCCCATAGAAACTACACCGAAACCTCCAGTTACGGTTACTCCTTCCACGCCTAAGCCTGTTATCCCACATAGTACACCCTATCCAGACAAACGTTGTTTTAGAAGAACTTGTACGAATTGGAAACAATTTGTGGACTATAATTGCATGAGCCAACCAGCTCAGTATCCAGTTTATACTTTAACACAGAATCTGTAGATATTCTTAACTTGATTTTTAGAACTCAGGAACTTTTATAAATAAAAAATTTGTTTAATAAAGATTATGTTTTAGCTTAAGGGCTGAGCATCTCGATTTCGTAACATTTGTGCTTTTGCTTTGGTTTCTTTTGAGCATTTTTCTTGGTCATATCATTGGTTTCTTTAGAGCAGTTGGTTTATCTTAAGTAAAGTTACGCCAATGTTATCGGAATGAGGAATGATTTACAAAAGAGGTAAAAAGATGCCAAAAACCCATCCTCTTTAAGCTCATTGGCTACTTTTCGTTAACTACTCAGTTATTCTAATTAAGGCATGAATCTTGGCTATATCAACCATTGCAAAATTTAAAAGTTTCTCAGACCAAATGTCAAACTATGGCAGTAAAGAGGCTTAGACGACTTTCCTCTCTCTTAATTTGTGTTTCCTGATACTCCCATAAATAGCTATAAATTTGAAAAACAGAACCACAATACTGCTAACAACAGAGTTTCTAGTGTCTCAAAATAACAGCCTAACAGTAGGCTTATCAATGAAATAGGTTAGTTTAGGTGGTGGACCCTGCTAGAGGAATGGAGTCCCACAGTCAGAAATTTGACCCATTGTGATACCGCAAGCATAGAAGCTGAGCGGAAAATCAAGCAGTCTCAATAAGAAACCATTTTGCCTCCAAAATATATCATGCAGTTGTGCTTACCTTCATTTTGAAGAGTTCAGTCAAAGATGACAAGAAATATGAGGCCACATGTACTTCGTATGATGGCAAGGGCTGGACCCTGATAAATGAGGTGAAGGATAGTCTCCTTTCCTATTCAGAATCACAATTTCGGCAAAAGTCACTCATGCCAATCGGCATGCCTTTAAATCAGACAATGAGGTGTGAGCACTGCAAAAGTACTATGAATGGCAATGTGATTTAAGGAAAGAAGGTATTTAGTTCTCTTTTTATCGGAGTCGGTTCAACAGAGCCTAGTGATACCGCACGTGCTTTCATGCCGCCAACGAGATTGAGACTTGCTATACATCGACTGGATATCCAATATCCAGCCTAACCGAGGCAATCGGGACACCAATGATAGATTCCCTTTCTAAAATTCCTAACTCTGTACCTGCCCTAGAAAGGCACGAGTGCGATAGCTTCAACTGCTGGGCGACAAGAATGTGATATGGGCGACAAGGACATGAAACCAAAATTTTATGCGCCAAACGGAAGATTTTAGGCCTGGTGCCGGTTGCTGTAGAGATGAAGACGGCAATCAGGTGGCAGATGTCCAGGGCATGTTTGAGTTATGGAAGAATCACTTCTCACAATTACTGAATGTTGGAAGCAGTAGTGTGGAGACAGCAGTAAAAGAATCCGAGGCTCAAATAGCTGATGACGTAATGAGGTACAGGTAGCTATATCGCGGTTGAAGAATAGCAAAGTCGCTGGGGTCGATGGACTGCCGACTGACCTATTCAAAGCTACTGGCGAAGAGTTGAAATGGCGCACGCACCACCTGCTTTGCAAAATATATAGTAAGATAAATGCATGTCAAGCGATTGGAACCCGTACGTACTTTGCTTAGTTCATAAGAAGGGTGATCTATACGCAAGTTACCGTGGGTATAGTCTGATTAATATCGTATACAAAATCTTACCAATCGTATTGTGTGAGTCTCTTAAACCCATCGTCAACAAGCTGGTTTAGCCCTATCTGTGCGGCTTCAGACCTGATAAATCCACCATCTACCAGATTTTTACAATACGTCAAATCTTGCAAAATATCCATGAGAAGAATATCGACACACACCACCTAGACTTTAAAGCCGCCTTTGACAGTACAGATAAGAATTGCCTCTACAGCACCATGTCTGAATTTTGTATCCAAGCTAGACTTATACAGCTATGCAGTATGACGTTGAGTGTCATTGAAAGCTCCGTGGGAATTGGGAATAACCTCTTCTGGTAGTTTGATACCAAAAAAGGTTTCAGACAAGGCGATTCTCAACGATGAAAATGTTTTAGGAGCGTTTGAGATAATAATACTTCGTAAGATCTTCGGCCTATATACCCCATCCTACCCCTAGATATGAGTATCGCATATGTTAGAACAGCGAGCTTTACAAGGATAAAGTGAAGCGCATTAAGATAAAGCGGCTGCGCTGGCTTGGCCACGTCTTTCGTATGGATCAAGAAACTCTGCAAGGCAGGCTTTTGATACAGTATCCCAAGGCGGAAAGCGGGGAAAAAGACGACCACATCTTCGTTGGAGAAACCAAGTGGTGCAAAACTTGACAGCCTTGGAAATCTCAAACTGGCACCAATTAGCGCAGGATAGATCCAGCTGGCGTGCTTTTGGAAGCGAACAAAACAAACAGACGATTGTAGTGCTAAATAAGTAAGCAAGTAAGAACCCGCCCTGTGTCGGAACCCATTTTAGGATTACCTTCTAATGGTCCGAAATTTTCATGAGAATAATATGGCGTTTATTGAGAATGATAAAAGTCCAGGTGACGATTGCAAGAAACTTGATTGCAGCCTGGCTGTCCGAGTAAATCAGAAGATTATCAGAGAAAATCCTGGCACTCTACAAGTATTGCATAGCTTTCAGTACGGCCGTAAGCTTCGCTTGAAATATATGTACATATGGGTGCTAATGTCAGAACCCCTTATGTATAAATAAGTAGTGATAGAAACCATATAAGAGTTTAATTCTTCTTTTTTCAATAGGGAAGACGCCTTTGGCAATACAAAGTTGTTTGATACTAGAGGTTCTGAGAAATAATTCTAGATAGAAATATAGCAGGCTGGATGGACTAAAAGCTTAGAAACAGGACCTTCAATATTAACTTCAGAGATAGCGCTTCAAAACAGACTGCGACAATACCAGTAGCTTAAATTCTGGAGTAAAAACTTATAGTTGAGTGAGTTCTATCAGGAAAGAGAAATATTTATAAAGCGTGGGACCTCAGAATATAAATAACGATCTATCTGTAAAACTTTGGCTTTAGGGTTTGGAAAATATCTAATAAAAATACAAAACTGATCCGTCTTGCTATAACGGTATCGATCAGATCTCACCGCAAGCCAACTTCGATATTATCTAGGAGTGTTCCATATGGTTCGTTCATTTCGCTGTGAAACTTGGGAAAGACATGCGAACTTTTGGTTCCTGGAAACAATGTTGCTTTTTTACTTGACCTGCTTTATTTGTTCTGCCACTTTGGACTACGATTTCGTAATCAGTCATTAAATTTCCTTCAGTATCTGTAACTGCTTCGATTAATTAAGGCCTGCTTCGATTAAGTAAGGCTAGTTCCACAACAACTAACTGAGTGATAGCATAGGTTTCCACGTTACTTAAGTGTTTACTGAGTGTTGCTTACTGACAATCCCAAATCTTTCTACTTCTTCTCTAGGAGTGTAGAAACATCAAATATTAAACAGTTATTGTTAAAGATTTTGGTCTTATTTTTATGAACTGAATATGCTTCAAATATTTTCTATCGCCAAAACTACTAAATCCAGGATTCTCGAAATCAAAAATGCGATCTGCATATTCTTTTAATTTGTAACTTAAGATTTTAAATCAGAACGTAAAAAGTTAAAAGTCTTTATCATAAGTCATCAGTTTACTTTGAAGACTACATTTATACCAAAATCAGTGGTAGCAGATCAAGGGTTTGTCATCGAACTCTTGAGCATTCATGTAAAATTTTAGTTCCTTATGTTTGAAGCGAGCTTGGAACAAAACTTTACGGTCTCCTAGTTAAATAAGATAGTCTTCTTGGTCTTAAAATTACTAGTAATCGTCAATGCTGGTTCTGCAAGCACTACTTCACTACTTTTCCTTACTCTAACGCAAAATCGCGTTCAACTTCACACTTTTAAGCAAATTTTATAAATTTTCTTTAAAGCAAAACTAAATTCGTCGTGCAAATTGTTCTCATAAATCCTTACTGTCTAGGTAATATGAGTTGCCCTGAAAGCAGAATGCTTAAGCCTTCAAGTCTAGCCGGTGACATTGTGGAAATATAAGTGACGCTTACGTTGAAAAAGAAAAACATGAAATTCATCAGAATAAACTGACATTTACTTAGAAGATGATAAATTATAATCAAATTCAAAGGGAAGGTACCCCCTAGGAAGCATATATAATAGTTCTTTAAAATAACAAAATCATGGCTTGTTGCGCAAATCAAAAGCCAGTGGAAAGTTCAAAAAATATAATATATACGACACTTACTAAGCAGCTGCAACACTTAGACTTAGCTAACCTTCCCAAAAAAAAATAAAAAAGACAGAAATGTCTCATCAGTTTGATGCACAACTAAATTTATGTCATAAACGAAAAAAGCAAAAACACGTATCAGCTTGCACGATTTGTATAACAGCTTTTAGGCGAAGTATTTTCAAACGGATATAAACTGTACAAGCCAACTGTCGGTAACAACTAGTAAATTATACAAATGGATTGCCAAGCTTCGAGACACATTATTAGCAAAAGACATATTAAAAGCAAGTATCTTCTGTGTTTAGCTTCTTCGAAGAGATTTTAAGTAAATTGATAAACGGCTTACTAAACAACAAAGAATTTAATGCTCCTGCAAGCATTTAACTTAAAAGTTGGACAGGCTGGAGGTAGCGTAATAGAGCTTTCATAAGTCGCTTACTATTAAAAAATCTGAATTAAAAAAAAAATCTAAAATAATGTTAAGAATTACAAATAAAACTGCAGCAACAGCAAGAATAAAGAAAAAAAAACAAACAAAAAAATACTTTTTTAATGGACCAGACATTAATTCATTAAAATGTAATAAAATACGCTGAAGACGAAACAAGCAAAAAACGCAACGTCTTGTCATAACTTAAATCAACGGTTTTAGCTTAAAACCAATAACAACTAAATAGTATACAAAACAAAAACAGAAGTGCAAACATATAATGTCATCAAAAAATACAATAACAAACAAAACCAATAAAGACACCAACAACTGATGTAAAAAAGTATCGCCCTTTTATTAAAGAGCCTTAATGTGATCTCTCTTTATCACTTATAATAAAACACACGTGTCTTAACAACAACAACGATAATGTGAAGATTTATTTCCACTTTTTTATACAGGGGCGAGCATCTCTTTCATTAGTTATACCGTTAAGCTCTCTCTTTAATATAATCATCCAGCAGAGATAAGCCATTACTAGAGTATATGGTTTTTAATGACTAATTAATAATGTTACAAAAAACAATAGCAACAACCTCATTAATAGGAAGACATTCTGAAAAAGGAGATAAAAAATTAAAGTTTCCATGATAGAAATGTGTTTGGGTGTGTGTGTGTTTTTTGTTTACATTATTTTAATACGATGGCTAATGGAAGAATTATCGTTTTAAAGATTTTAATCATGATGGTCGACACTCATTGGCATATCTTAATTTACTTAATATTGTCTCTACTTATGCTCTCAATAATTTTAGAACATACTTATGCAGGCATGTGTGTGTGACGTGTGCTTACATTCTGAATGTTGTTAATGTTTTGATTACTCGGTAAGCATTTATTACTGTTTTTTTTTTGCTCTATAATTGTTGACATTTTGTTGTTGCTTTAAATTTTATTTTGTATTAATGGTTGAATTTGTTTTTTATCTTCCCAGAGTTTTTGTTTTTGCATAGCAACTCTGATGACGTTTTGTTTACATTTCTCATGAAGCTAGAATTTCTTTATAACAGTCATGGAAAAAAGTCTACATACAAGCTATGAGAGTTTGTGAAGAAAATTAAAAAATTTTATATTAATATTTAAGGCATTAATAAATAAGTTTATTTATAAAATAAAAAATTAATTATTTTACATAATAAAAACAACAATAACAAAAATATTTAAAATTCATAGGAAAAAAGTCTACATACAGCTTACAAAAAAAAAAAAAAAATTATTATTTAAAAATTTTATATACAGAAAATAAAAATTTTATTTTTAATATTTTGTTGATCTACCTTGGGCATCAATAACCGCTTGAAGACAACGTGTAACAGAGTCGTTATTTCGGCCCCTGCACGAATGAGGCCAGTTTTTAATGTTTCAAGGTTACTAACGCCATATTAAAGGTTACTTATGTGCGGTATAGGGTTTAAGTCTGCTGACTGGAGTGCTGAATTTAGCTGTTTTGAAGCATAGTAAAGAAGCCAGTCTAGTAAAAAGTGCGCAGTATGCTTAGGGCCGTTATCTAGCTGGAAAAACCATTGATTTCCCAGCCCCAAGCTATCAACAGTTGCCTTCAGATTCTGTTCCAATATATTCTTATATTGATAGCGGCCCATATTACCTTCAACAAAGACCAAACGACCCTCTCCAGATTACGCCATGGCGCCTCAAGCCATAACCTTATGTCCTTAATATTTGCCTGTTATATTATATTCTTTGAATCAAGTGCAGTGTTTCGTTTTCTCCAAGCTTTGGAATGACCATCACTTCCAAAAATGTTATACTTACTTTTGTCGGCAAATATAACACGATTCCAAAAATCCATACCCTTGTCCCTACGTGCTTTAGCAAACTCAAGGCAAAGTTTACGATTCTTCGCTGAAATTAGTGGCTTTTTGTATGCTGTTCCGCTCTTAAATCCATCGCCATATAAAACGTTTTTATTGTTGGTGAAATATTTTTCGATGTGTTTCGCCAATTATGGGTTGAATCCTGTTGGACTTATTTCACAATACTGGTAACATCATGACTCGAAAGCTTCTTAGATCAGTCAGATCGAGTTTTATTTTCGATACTATTATTGTTGTTATTATTGTTTCCAATGATCGTTTGTACAATAGTAAGACTGAATTTTGTTGTCTTAACAATTTTTTGATATGATAGGAGATTTTCTACCATATTTTAGACTGAAATACATATGTGTCTCTTTCCGATTTGCCAGTTTCGAGGATAAAAATTCAATTAATATCTTATTTTATTATCACTTTATCCACTTCAATGCTTGTAAATTTCAATAAATCAACAAAGTTAACTATTACTTCGCTCAATAACTTCTAAGTTATAAATTTTTCTTCAGATAATCTTAAGTATAAACACCTTAAATATTGTTATAACACTCTTTTCAAATTTCGCCACTAATTGTCTAAAACTTCAAAACCGTAGGGTGTCTGTAGACTTTTTCCTTGACTGTAGAAAATGGAACTTCTTTTATTAAAGTTTAAAATATAAATTTATTTTATTTGTTGTATTTTCTTGGTGGTTTTTAAATAGGGTTTTAACAATATTGTTAATTACTCGTAAATTGGTTTAGGAAGACTAATTAAATTGGAAGATAAGAGTATTAACTTCATTAAAAAAGATTAAGAGTCAAATTAAATTAGTCTAGGAAAAGTTTAATAAGACTAAAAACATGCACAGAAAGCGAACACAATTCCATTGAAATATAATTAAATGCGGCCTTATGCTCGAATACTGAACGGACCACATACAGACCACTGTTGCAATAGCTGAACCAAATGTTGTCATATGAGCAATATAGTATACTACTGGCCCAGAGACATTGTAAGTAAAGATAACTACTTTTTTAAGGCTGACAGTTTTGAAATGCCATAGCTTCTGCCGTATTTGCGGTCAACCTGACTTAAACAAAACTTTAGCAGATAAATCTGTTGAAATGCGTGAAATTGGTTACGCTGATGACCTCGTTGTAACAATACGTGGGAAATATGAGAGTACTTTGTGTTATCTCATGATAACGGCGCTGGCCGAGGGTGCATCCAGGAAGGGTTCTTGGTCAAAAATGGTTGTTTTAACTTTTACAAGGGGACAGCATTTCTTTTATTGGTACCACCATCAACTTTTCTAGGGAGGTTCAGTATTTAGGTGTTATTCTGAATAGAAGGCTCAGTTGGAGCTCGTACATTAGTGCCATTCAGATCAAGGTAATAAGGGACCTTGGGACAATCTCTCCTACTACGGAGGTCTTTCATCGAGAATAATGCTTCCGCCATTATTCGTCCCATTATTACTTATGCGGCGATAACTTGGCGGAAAAAGGCTGAGGAGGCTACCACAAAGACTCGCCTGCCTCGATACAACTGGGACAATTAGAACATATACAACAGCGACCTTGGAGGCCTTGATTGATTTGAGACCGCTTCAGATCTATGTGATAAGGGAGTGACATGTTCGGCGGCATGGGTACGGCCGTAGGCGAGGTGTCAAATTTAAGCTTTTTTATCCATCGCTTCAACCAGGCAAGTACAAGTAATTAAATAAGTAATTTGAATCCAAAAATAAAATTTTAACCAGTTGATCAAATCTGTTTTTCGCTACACACATACTTATTATTTTAATATTGAAAAATGTATGTTTGCGTAAGAGTTTGTACAAACTTTTGCACAAGTAATTTAACTAAAAATCAACAAGTAAAACAAAAGCAGATAACACGGTGCCACAAAATAGAACGAAGTTTAAATATCGCTTTGGCATCTGTTTTTGAAATTTTCGAAATACAACCTCAAAAATCTCGAGTTATAGGTAAAAAAAAGGGCTTTCGTACGCACTTACATGCTAATAACTTAACTAAATACTACCCGATTTTATTATATCGGATTTAGAAAAAAGAGGAACAGACCTTTTAAATGATATACATACAGTGCTGTTCATATAAATAGGTCTATGCGTAAGTGAAAAATGTTTTTTATGGTCAGACAAAACTAAAGTGAAAAGACCCCCGGACACTTCCACAATACACCATAAAAACCATAAAACTTGGTATAGGAAGTATGTACAGTATTGCACAAAACATATGCTCGAGCTTGCACTTACATCATATACATACATATCTTCGTAACATAGAAAAGCTTATGCGAATTTTAATTTTATTTATTTATTTATAATGATAATATCCTCCCTCCTTTTAATAAAAAAAAAAATACACAAACAAAGAAAAGCAAATTTTCAACAGTAAAAATGTATGTTAAAGTTACAAAAACGCTATTTTGTATGCGTCAAAACAATAAAACGATAGATAGTTAAATTACCAACGGCAATAATCGTGCAATAACAAAAACAATAACTTCAACATTAGAGAAATAATTAGAGAAAATTTTAATGTCTTTATAGTGGTACCGAATCTATCAAACTCTGTCCAAAGCCAACATTACGTTTCCAAAGATGGCTAACAGTAATTAGCAACGTTTTTTTTCACCTCGTGCTTATTTCGTGAATGGTAACACTTAGCTCATGTCTGATTGGACAGATAATTAGTTTTATCCTTCAGCTGAACGAATATGGTTGTGTATACTCTTGAACAACGCTGGGAATCTGGGCCTGCGATCGACATACAGAAAATCAAAAAATCATTTTTTCAGATGAAGCTCATTTTGATCTTGGCGGGTATGTAAACAAGCAAAATTGTCATATTTGGGGCACAGAAAACCAGCACGCATACATTGAAAAGCCGATACACCCAAGACGAGTCACTGTTTGGTGCGGATTTTGGTCCAGAGGCATAATTGGGCCATTTTTCTTCGAAAATGAGCAAGGAGTAGCCGTTACAGTCAATGGCGATCGTTATCGGGCCATGTTGAACGAATTTTTGTTCACAAAAATTGAAGAGGAGGATATTAGCAACATTTGGTTTCAACAGGATGGCGCTACGTGCCACACAGCCGAAGCTACAATCGATGTTTTGCGCCCTGTTTTTGAAAATCGCATTATCAGCCGCAGAGCTGATGTCGTTTGGCCACCTCGGAGCTGCGATTTGACACCTTTGGACTATTATTTGTGGAGTGCCGTCAAGAATAACGCCAAGAAGCTAGAGACAATTGACGCTTTAAAGCACAATATTCGTGAAGCCAGTGGTGAAATACAGCTGCACACAATCGATAATGTGCTTAAAAATTGAACCGATCGTGTAGGCTACTGCATGGCCAGCCGAGGCAGCCATTTGAATGAAATTATTTTCCATTATTAACCGGAAGGATTGTACTTTCAAATAAAAAAACCAATTTGAGAAAATATTCAGTAGTATTTTTTAAAGCATTTTCAAAAAAAAAAAAAATTAAATTTATTTGGCGGACCCTTTATCACGTTGCAACACATGATCGCGTACAACGTTAAACAGCAGTGGAGAAAGAACACAACTTTGTTGTGGTATTTAAAAGTTGTCAGCCTATATTGCTCATATAATAACATTTGGTTCAGCTATAGCAACTGTGGTCTGTATATGGTTCGTTCTGTATTCGAGCATAAGGCCGCATTTAATTTTATTTCTGTAAATAGTTATTAAGTTGTGGATAAACTGAAATTGACAGAATTCCTAAATTTTTTAGTTAAGTAACTTATGAAAGAAACTTAAAATTAATTCAGCAAAATTATTAGCTTATAAATGCATGAAGGTAAGGAAAAACAGATCACTTAACAGATATTTTTTTGTCGCACCGTGTAATTAAAAGTACTATGTACTATACGGAAAGACTTTGCACATATGATGGCACATATAATTTGATGAAAAATAAATTAAAAACAAATAAGTAAAACTAACCTTTTAGAATTACAAAGAGAATATTTTGAAATATGAAAATACTCTCAGGAATATTCCTTCAAAGCCTTTACAGCTAAGCAGCTTTTTATACTCTTTAAGCATAGAAAGGTTTTCCATAAAATTTTCAAAGAAATTTGACTCAAAATTTTTTTTTGTAATCTTCTTATGAAAATTTAATCGAATTTACTTGTAATCCAAACAAATAAACGCTAAAGCCATTTTTAATAAAATAAAGAAAAATTTGGAAAAAATAATGGAACCCTTAAAAAACCACCCTTTTTAAGAAAAAATTCATAACAAAAAAAAAATTAAAATACAAATAAGGGTCTCATTACGTGTCTAAACTGACAAAAGAAAAACTGAAAAAAACGATAAAATTAAACCACAAGTATTATTGAAAACAATTTTAAATCATAATTTAAAAAATCTTTTTTCAACAAAAACAATCTTGAAATTTGATACAATTTGAATAATTTGATACCAGCCATGTCAGCCAAAAAAACCAGCCCACAATAGCTCTAAATATTACTCACCGTAGAAAAAGTTAGGGTAGCATAGAAGATTTCTTTTCTTTCTTTTTTTAATTGAATAGTAAAATAACACTTAAAATGTCTATTGTTAAGAAAAAAATGCTTTCAAATCTACTTGAGAGTTTCTTACAAACTTTATCTCAAATCTTAATTGAAAAAATCTCGGAAATAATTGAAAAAACCTGTAATATAATCACTTTTAAAGAAATTAGCATTGACAATGGAGAGGTAAATGATAGCCTGGAGGAAACAAAACCCTCTTAAAGGATGTTTCAATCAAGAACATAATTTCTTCCAACCGCTAATGATTGATTAGAGATCTTGACAATTAAAAAAGAAAAATTATTTTTACAAAAAAAAAAAAAAAACAAAGAAGGGAAATATGAGCCTAAAAATCCCTAAAAATTAATAAAAAAAATAAATCACTTACCTGCCAGTTTAAGAATTTCTGTAACAAAAGAAAAAAAAATTAGTAAAAAACTATACAAGTTTGTAAGGGGTGTTTTCTAAAGAGGTATAGAACTTTAAATTGCAATAAAACAATGATGGATTATTCGATTGACATGAATTTTATTTATCCGAAAGATAATCTTGTGGCATTACATTTTAAATTTGAGTTCTGGCATATGACTACCACGGCTGGCGCGGATGTAGTCCAATTTTCGATGACTTTTTTTTTTGTAGTCCAATCTGGACGTCCAATGTGATGATTTTTTCTAACATTTGTGGCCATATATCGGCAATAACACGGCGACTATTGTCTTCCAAATGGTCAAGCGTTTGTGGCTTTACCACATAGACCAATGACTTTACATAGCCACACAGAAAGTAGACTAACGGTGTTAAATCACAAGATCTTGGAGGCCAATTCACAGGTCCAAAACGTGAAATTAGGCGGTTACCAAAGTTGTCTTTCAATAAATCTATTGTGGCACGAGCTGTGTAACATGTTGCGCCGTCTTGTTGAAAACACATCTCCTGGACATCATGGTTATTCAATTCAGGAATGAAAAAGTTAGTAATCATGGCTCTATACCGATCACCATTAACTGTAACGTTCTGGCCACCATCGTTTTTGAAAAAGTACGGACCAATGATTCCACAAGCCCATAAAGCGCACCAAACAATCAGTTTTTCTGGATGTAAAGGTGTTTCCACTTACGCTTGAGGATTACCTTCACTTTAAATGCGGCAGTTTTGTTTGTTGACGTAGCCATTCAACCAGAAGTGCGCTTCATCGCTAAACAAAATTCGCTTATGAAAATTGAAACAAAAATTCACTTATGAAAAATGAAAATTGCAATATTTGCAAGCATTGTTCAGGCGTGAGTCTATTCACGATGAATTACTAAACCAAACTCAGAATAAATCATTTGACAGCTGTTAAATCGGTCGCCATCTTGAAAAGTAATGCCAGCTTAAAGTTCTATACCTCTATAAAAAACACGCTTTATTATCATAGCTAATGGAATAGTCACGCATATGTTTCACAAATATAGCTCAAATTAATCTCTATGGTAAATATTTTTATTTAAATGAAACGAATTTAAAATCACTTTAATCGTTTAAAAACTAGAAGGCCTCAAACAGTTAAGCCCACCTTAAAACTTAATACGCTTTTTGCCTTACTTTAAGATGCTTTAACAGCCTCAAACCATATAATAGGCAAAACAAAACACCTTTTTACACTTTTATAATCATTTGAACAAAAGTTTAAGGTAATTTTGTATGCTTGTAAAGGGTCCGCCATCTAACGTTTTTTTTTCAACTAGCGCTTACTTCGTGAATGGTAACACTTAGCTAATGTCTGATTTGGCAGATAATTAGTCTTATCCTTCCGCTGAACGAATATGGTTGTGTATACGCTTGAACAACGCTGGGAAAATTACTTTGAAAATCATGGTAATGTTGCAGAATGAAAAAAAAAATCATCTTTTCAGATGAAGCTCATTTTGGTCTTGGCGGGTATGTAAACAAGCAAAATTGTCGAATTTGGGACACAGAAAACCCGCTCGCATACATTGAAAAGCTGATACACCCAAGACGAGTGACTGTTTGGTGCGCATTTTGGTCCAGAAGCATAATTGGGTCATTTTTCTTCGAAAATGAGCAAGGAGTGGCCGTTACAGTCAATGGCGATCGTTATCGGGCCATGTTTTGTTCACAAAATTGAAGAGGAGGATATTAGCAACATTTGGTTTCAACAGGACGGCGCTACGTGCCACACAGCCGAAGCTACACTCGATGTTTTGCGCCCTGTTTTTGAAGATCGCATTATCAGCCGCAAAGCTGATGTCGTTTGGCCACCTCGGAGTTGCGTTTTGATACCGTTGGTCTATTATTTAGGGGTGCCGTCAAAGATTAGTGTTACACCAACAAGCCAGAGACAATTGATGCTTTAAAGGACAATATTCGTGAAGCCATTGATGAAATACAGCTGCACACAATCGATAATGTGCTTAAAAATTGGTTCGATCGTGTAGGCTACTGCATATCCAGCCGAGGCAGCCATTTGAATGATATTATTTTCCATTATTAACCGGAAGGATTGTACTTTCAAATAAAAAACCAATTTGAGAAAATATTCAGTAGTTTTTTTAAAGCATTTTCAAAAAAAAAAAATTATTTGGCGACTACTTTCTGAACATACAAATGCGAATTACGAATGGATAGAACCCAATTTGGATTTACATTAGGAACTGGTACTCGTGTAGTACTACTTTATATTCCAGACTATTGTACACAGTTGTATAAATGTGCATCATGATGTTTTTCTACGCTTCGTAGACTATGAGAAAGCATTCGGTAAAGTTAAGCATGATAAATTGGTGGAAGTACTGCAAAGTTTAGATATTAGATCAAAAGGACAACATAACTGTATCGAAACGCTTATGTTAGAAACATTAATAGTTGTATCCTTTTACCATCACTTTTCAGTTTGAACGCAGAAGCTATATACCATGAAGCGTTGTATGAGTTATAAATGACTATAAAGCATACGACGGTATAATAATATCTGATAATATTATAGACCTCCAAGATGCTCGTGAACATAATCCAGAAATACAGCTGCATTTATAGTTTTAATATCAACATAAATGAAACCAAACTGATGATTTTACGCCATACGCAAAATCACAACTTACTGTGAGCAACAATCCAGACGGCAGGCATGAAAACAAATGTCAAATTGAAATGGCCACAACTTTTATAAAAATAATAAGATGTTATGTAGTCGCGAAATAGACATTCAACTTCACCCTCGTATGGTTAAGTGCTATATGTGGTCAATACTGCTATATTCCATGGAGTCTTGGACCTTAAAATGAATTGCATAAATGATCTTATCATAGACTAATGGTGAAATATTGAGAAGACTGAACACTGAAAAACTACTTCATATGATCAAAAGTCGTAATACTTCATATTTGGTAACGTCACCCCATAAGAGGAAAGTATGAATTACTTTTTCTTATGATGTCCTGTTTACGAAATATTAAAGCTTGGCCTGGCATTCGATCAAATGAAGAACTGATCCGACTTGCAGCGAACAGGGAATAGATTGCTCACATAGAATACCTAATATTGTTACGAAAATAAGGTTGGGCACCCCTGTCGTTTGTTACATCGCTAAAAATACATAAACTTTTGCAAAAGCAACTACATGTGCTGTTTATAAATAACTAAATCGACAACAACAAATATTAGCAGAAACAAAGTAAATAAAAACAGAACGGCAACAACAAAAAAACAGGCAGAAAAGAAAACAAGTAACAGACAATTACAACAACAACAAACTACATGAGCTGAAAGAAGTAAATGATTATATTCGCATGGCTACATAAAAACTAAAACTAAATGCTGTTCTGGGTAAGGCTGCTAGAGCAATGTTTGCTTGTCGTGGTCTTATCAGCAGGACCAGAGTCTTTAACTCTGGGAGGATTTATTCGTTGTATACCATGATTGTTAGACCCACAGCTCTTAGCCCAAGACTGAACAAAAGCTTTGCAACTATGGTAGCTTTTTTGGGCTAAGTCCACTGCATATTTTTATTATGAAATCTGTAGTTCTATGCGTTCTCAGGCAGCTGATTCGAAGCGGTCTAAACGCAATGAGCCACAGGTGTGACGTATGCACGTCTGGCTTAAATTTCGGTCACAATTATGAGGTTCTTATACACGATCGTGGAGAGTGGGACCATGTCAATCCCAACTGTTTACAGTGGGATACGGATGGATTCGAAATGGATGGTGGTGTAGACGCGGTCCCAATACCAAAGTGTCGGAACCCATAAGCAAGTAACCAAGCGTTTTCCGGACGGATATTCAGGCAATTTGCATTTGTGCGCCGATTAATAAAGTGCGTGGGATCAGGTGTGCTTCTATTAATATATATTCAAAAAGTCACTAAGGCCCTTTCTTCGGCATATATAGACTAGAGACTGGGACTCGAGCATTGGAGAACAAGGTCACACCAATGTGTATAGGGGGAACAAGATCATTGACGAACTAGCAAGACGGTGTTCGGTCACTGGTATCGTGGGATGAGAGCCGTACCACAGGCTGGTCCATGGCCAGAGGGCATGAACCAGGGTTGGTAAAAATCCGTTTTTAACCCAACCTACCGCGTTTTTGGTGGGTTTTTTTGGGTTTTATAAATGCTTCCAATTTTTGTTCAAATCGACAATGCTCTTGATGGGCTCAAGTCGGCTTTTTGTACTATGAGCTGTTAAAGCTCCGCGATTGGAGCAGACTGCAATTACTTCATTTGAACATTGAATTGTGAGAAAAATGATCGAAATATAGTGACAGACATTATTAAGCTATACTTTTGCATGACAACGTTCGGTCTCAAGTCACAAAAGTTGCAAACGATTGTCAGAAACGATCAAACGCTGTAATCTCCTTATTCCTCAAACATTGGTCCCTTTGACTATTGGCTGTTTCGACTGATACTATACCTTTTGGCACTTCACCGAATCATTTCCTTTCAAAAAATATAAAATCGGCTTTAAAGTCGGATCGCCTCAAAGGACGAGAAGTTTTTTGAAATGGGATTTGGAAATTGGATCAAAAATGAGGAAAAATGGAAAAGATGTAAGCAGTGATTTTATACATTTTTATTTTGATAAATCTTTTAATTCATTAACATTATTGAGCTAAAAACGCGGACCAAATTAATTTGTACTTTCAATACGAAAATTCTTCACATCTGGGGTTTTTTTTATACACAATACCCAACAAAACCCGGGTGGGTTTAATTGAGTTACCCAGTGGGTTGCCAACCCTGGGATGAACTTCGTTCGTCATGCATATAATGTCCGTGTATGAGACAGGCGAAGCGGCTACAGAGACCCTTCACCTAAAAAAGGAAGTTGCGCCACATTACTTTTTCAAACAGTCCATTACTATCTTAAATATCACCTCTCCAATCTCAATATGGAACCAGAATCGGAGTGTTGTCTTTACAGAAGGGAAGAACTTTTATGCATCCCTTTATTTGACCAGAATAGATTCGTCTGCTAACCATTCATACACAAAATAGAGTGTATTCTTCTGAAGACTGTTCCGACTGGTGCATACGGATTGAGCGGACAGTTATCCGCCAAAGGGTATTGATGGTAATAGTATTTTTACAACCGCAGACTAGATCTTCCTAAGTCGCCGTGCCGTGGCCATTTGGACCTTTCCGGCCCAATTAATTAATTAATTAAGTGGTTAAAGTAGGTTGCGTGTAAACTCCTAAAGAATGTAATACTTAATGTATCACAAACCACTCTGACCTTATAGAATAGTTTTATAACGATTTTAGTGTTTGCACAAATATTGAACAAATGGTTTCTACAAAACTCTATAGAAAATATTTCAAAAAACGCCTTAAAAGCTTGTTAGTATTTTATTAATGTTAGTAAAGCCATGTTCAAAAATTTCAGCATTTTTTCCAGTTTCCACAACAGCTGTACAAATGACTTGCACAAAATTCAGCAATAATTCAGCTTAACAAAACATTTCAAATAGCTTTTACTCAATTTATTAACATTTGTGTAATTATATTGCGTAATTTCAGAGTCTGCACAAACAGTTGTACAAATTGCTTGTACAAAACTCTACACCAAAAGTCAGAAAACTTTGTTTAATAGTTTCCTTTAGAATTTAATTAATGGTTTTAGGTCATCAAATAAGCATATGAGCAATTTTTAGTGTTTGCTCAAGCACCATGCACATACAAACATTTGTACAAGTGGCTTGAATAGAACTGAAGATATGTTTATTTTTAAATGTTGGTAAATTTTATACTTGTGTAAGGGAATTATAAAGCTAGGAATTTGTTTTCATATTGCACAAGCATTTGTGCAAGCGCCTTGAACAAAAATTAGAAAATATTTCTTTATTTATTTAGACTCTTCAAATAGTTTAAGCTTTAATCTAAGCTTACATTTTTTTATTACAAATTCTTTTTTAGTCACGTTTTATAATAAGTTCTGTTACAATTTTATAACAATTTCAGAAAAGAAAAATTTTACAAAAAAAATTCTTAAAGAAATAATATTAATTTTTGTACGTGCTTTGATAGCTTTTTTTCAACAGCAGCAGCACAGCTAGAAAAGCCTCTTTCTAGTTTTACTTATAAAAGCAACAGGCTTTTGGTTGTTGAATTACAGTTTCAGATTCAGTTGTTTAAACGTTTAGATTGAAAAAAATTTAAAAAATGCATTTTGCAACTGTTGTATTTCTATTGGTACTCGGTACTGCCTCTCAAGCTTTGGCTAAGCCTACAAAAATAGTAATAATTGGTAAGTCCTAAATTCATTGGTGGCTTAAAGTTCTTTGCAAAGCATATTTGCTTTCAAACCCATCATAACCAGACAAAATTTAAGCAGATTGAGTTTGAAAAACTTTGAAATATTTTCTAACATTTGCTCATACCAGCAACCACCGTAACTTTTAAGGTCTTAAAAATTCAAGAAATAGGACCTTAAATCTGAAGAAACTGGGACGTAAACATAGTTAAGTTCTAATCGACAGTATGTCTGAATGTCTTGAGATATCGTTGAATAGAATTCACAAAAATTAAGTTCTTTAACTCCAGGAAATTTTAAAATTTTTAGAAATTTCTTCGTCTTTAGAACTTGAACTGATTTGAAAGAATTTAAATGGTCCACCTACGATTTATTACGTTAGCAGCTATAAGTTCCCTTAAGAAAGTTATAACAGATCAATGAAAAATGTTCTTAAATATTAGAAATTTTAATGCTTCCGAAGCAGTTGGAGAGAAACTTTATCAGAGGAAAATAGGATTTTTCCGGACTTGGTAATGCAACAGTTACAAGGGCAGTTACAAAAGTAATTCAACTTAATTGAGCATATCAAGCGAGTTACCAGTTAGCGTCCCCTATCGTTTAGCTACGTCAGGAGGAATAAGTTTTCAAATATTCCAAAATTATGGAGTTCTAGTACTAATAAATCAATAAATGTTTCTTAAAAGCTATTTCCATTAGTTTCTGAGTTTTAATGAATCTGTAGTTCCTGGATCCTTTAACGAACTTACATTACTTCAGATATTTGAAGAAAGAAAGAAACTCTCCTAAGCCTGTACTTACTGAATTTCAATTGGATCCTTCTAGAGCTTATAGCTTATATTCCCGGGTTTCAATTCAAATTTAAATACTGAAGTAGATCTCCAAATCTTTATTCCTTCGGATATTTCTGGATAGCTCTTAATGGTACTCATGATCCTTTAGTTTCTAGGTTTTAGTTATCCCAAGTAAGTTTATGGGATGATTCTTAAAACATCTCTTGAAAGCTATTGACATCGTTAGATGTTCTTTATTTAATGAATATCTTTTGAATCCTACGAAGACTCTACAGTTCCTAAGGTTACTAGTGAACATTGGATCCTTCAGTAATGAGTTTCTAAACAGGAAAAGATTTGTGAGTAGTCAACATAAATTATTATTTTTATCAAAGATAGAAAAGCTTAACGAAGTATAGCACTTCGACCTTAAATCCATGTATCGTTGTAGATCATATAGAAACAGAGGCTCATCTAGGAGTAAGGCCTTAAGCAGGAATGTATCCATGACAACATACTGAAACTCTTCTGGAAGCCTTGTACATTAATCAGCATCTTTAAATTTTAGAGTCAAACTAAGCTTAAAGTAAACTCCAAACTAACTCTTTTCAACTCTCAGGATCCTCATCTACTTCCTAAGGCTCAGTTAGATCCTAAGAGATCTTTAGTATGAGTTGAACTTGGTTTTAAAGGTGTTTCTACAAACTCATATTCTTTCCAAGTTTACAGAAAGTTTTGCACATCATTTAAGATGCAAGAGATCCTAAGATGTAATTGGATACTATTAGATTGTGTAGTTTAACTTAAGTGGTCACTACGGAAACTTTTGATTTTGGGAATGTTTCTTGAAGGTTCTCTAGTAGCTTTTTTGTTCGATTTTTTGAAATTTAGAACAGACCTATCTGACAAATGGACAAATGAATTCTAACGCTTTTCTCAAAGCGTTGCAACTGCTTTTTCCCAAAAATCTCCTAAACAGCAAATGGCACAGATTTTTTTAGAATATCAGCCTTATAGCAGGTCTCCTTGCTTTATTTTCATTAATCTGTTCATTTCTAAGTTAGTAGATGATTAGTATACTCTAGCCTGCCTCCATATAATTCTGTAGTGGTCAAGATTCCTGCTAAGTGGTGGTGGTGGTGATAATTTCTTAGTATTGCCACTTTTCTCCGATAGGTGGCATTTTCCCCTGCCATTGGTGTGCTGCTAATCATCGTAGCCAGATGTAAGATGGAATGTCAGAAGAGCTTCCTCCGGATGAATTTGATGAGAGGTGTGACTAAGTCTCTTAATTCAAAATCTAGATGGATTAGGTCAATATAATATTCTCGAAACCTCTGCCATTTTTTAGTAGAAACAGGGGTAGATATAGCTACCAACTATTGCTTTGGATGCAGAGTACTTGGAATCGCTCTGCTTAACTTTAAATTAATGGTTTTAAGGCTTTTCTACTAATTTCTATTAAAAACTCCCGAAAACCTTCTATTTTACATTCAAGCTAATATATAAACTTAGGGTACTGCGAGCTACTCACGTTAAAGTACTAAACGATAATCAGATAATATGACAATTTCAGCTCCACCTGCAAACCTTCGCAACATAACTAATGTATTCGATGAAGTGAACTCGGCAGTAAAACATGCAGTTAAAGAAAACATATTGGAAGTTGTTCGATCTGTTTTACCAGACGATAAGTCAGATGAAGAGCTAATTTCCAGTACAAGTTCAGATGCTCATGTTAAGGCTGATGTGGACTCGGCGGTGAAACATGCAACTACAGATCATGCAGCTAAAGAGAAAATATGGGCAGTTACTCGCGCTATAATACTAGACGATAGGGTAAATGAAGTGACTCCTTCAGTTAGAAATTCTGACACTCATGTTAGAACTGATGTGGACTCAGAAATTGAAAGTGCAACAGGGGAAATATTGAGAGTTTCTCCCACTTTAATACCAGATAATAAGACAGATGTAGTGACACCTATAGCTAGAAGTTTGGACTCGGATGTTGAAAGCCAAACCGCACTTCCAGTCGAAGAAGAAATATTGAGAGTTGCTCACGCTGTAGTAACAGATGTTAAGGCAGATAAAGTGTCTCCTTCAGTTAGAAATTCTGACACTGATGTGGACCCGGAGATTGAAAGTTCAACAGGTCAAGTAGATAAAGAAGAAATATTGAGAATTTCTACTACTGTAGTGCCAGACGATAAGGCAGATGAAGTGGCACCTATAGTTAGAAGTTCACACACTAACGACAAACCTGTTGTGGAGTTGGAAGTTGATAATCCAAAAAAACATAAAGCTAAGGAAGAAGTATTAAGAGTTACTCACGATATACTACTAGACGACAACGTAGATGGTGTAACAGCTGGAAAAGAAGCATTAAGAGTTGCTCACGATGTAGTACCGGACGACGGCTCAGATAATGTGACACCTTCAGCCAGAAGCTTACATACTAGCGATGCAGCTGAAGAAGAAAACTCAGACGTTACTCATGCTGGTGAAGTAGATGATAAAGCCAATGATCAGAAAATTATTAAAAGATCACCAAGAGCTACAGGTTTGCTAGGCGGTTCAAGTGGTGGAGTTCTGGGTGGAGTGGTACCAACAGAGGTTTTAGGTAAACATTTTAGAGAAATTTTTAAATACATGTACAGCTTAAAACACACTTTTTCAATTTCAGGAAGTACAAGCGATCTCTTAGGTGGAGTAGCTAAAACAGCTGCTGGTGTAGCAGGAAGTACTGCAGGTTAGTTTGAAGACTATTTAAATTGAACTTGAATGCGGAACTTTATTATGGCATTTTTAAGGTGGTTTAGTTAGCGGAGTTGTAAGTGGTGGTGTACTTCCCGCGGGACTTACCGGTGGTCTAACTGGCGGTCTTCTTGGATGAATGCTGCAATAATATTAATGTAATGGCTTTGCCAAAAAAGCAGTTTACACTTTATCGTTTAATTTTTCTTTCAGTGTAGTTTTAATCTTGTCTTCTTTTAACATTTCTTATCGATCTTTCTCTTTGAACCCTCTCCCAAAAAGATATGATAAATTTTTATTTTGTAATTTCATTAAAAAACAAATAAAGCTGTTACAGATTTTTATTAAATTTCTTTCATTTCTTCCACGCACAAACAAGTCAGACTGTCAAACAAGCATTCGCATGAATCCACTTTTCTTTAACTGTCACATCCTGCGACCGTTTATTTATTTGCTTTTCTTTTCTTTTTTGAAATTGAAATTCATTTAATAAATTTGCATAATTTAATAAAACAAAAGAAACTTATTAAATGTCGTTTTAATATTTATTTTTCACATATTTATTCTGTTGCCTCAAGATAAAAATTAAAATTGTTTATTTAGAGATTAAATTACGCGCATACACACGCTAATGTTCACTTAAATAAAGAGAAACTGAGTATTTAACAACATAATCATGCTTTCAATGGGAACTCTCATTATTGAAATGTGGCAATGTTTGCATAGTCATTTAAATTAAAAACAATACGCAGCATAAATTGCTGTTGTTGTTTTTATTATTATTTTGTCATTAAAAAAGGACATGTTTAAACAAAACTTGACATACAATTGCAAGATAACGATGACGATGATGATTATTTACAATTCAATGTTTACCTTTAATATGGAAATTATTGTTGTTGTTTTGTGTGAGAGCAATCGAAAGAAATATAAAGTTAGTGTTGAGAAAACCAAAGAAACAAGTCTTATTAGTGGTGAGTAACATAAGTTTAGTTGAAAAAAGGTCGAACGAGTAAAATAAAAGTTTGTTTACATTAATTATTTTATGTTTTATTTAAGGTGTGGAATAAGAGGAGAGAGAGAGAGAGAGATAGCAAAAGTGCGTAATATTAAAAATAATTGTTTACATATTTTAAGTACAGACTCTAATACTGCAGAGGCAATGAAAAAAGCAAAGTAATAAAAAGTTGAAAATAAATGGCTGACTGTTTACATTTTAAGAAAAATAAATAAATTTTAAGAAAAACAAATAGCAACAACAAAAACTAACCCTTAAATGAACAAGACCGCCTTTTAGCAATTTTACTTTTTTGCATTTTTTCTTAAAGGTAATGTGCACATATAATTTTGCTAAATAATAATTTTTATGTTCCATTTTGTTTTATTATACAGAAACACTTCGGTAAAGTTATAATTGGAAAATTACTTATTTTACTTGTGCATTTGAGGGTTAATATAGAGATAGAGGGAAAAGAAAGCAAGAGTGCGTATGTGAGAAATAAATCTCGTGTAAAATTTTAGTTATACATTGCTAACCTAGAAACTCAGAAAAAAAAGTACCTTTTGCAAAATTGAAATTTTGGTACTTATTTTTAAATTGTATAAAGTACTTTTTTTTGATAAAAAAAAAGCTAATATTATCCGCCTAATATATTTTTTAGTGACAATAAAGGGTTTATACATTTCTAACCTAGAAACTCAGACTTAGTACTTTAGTAAAAAGTACCTTTTTTAAAAAGTACCTTCATTAAAGTCTGAATAATTTAAAATGTTGTTACTTTATATAAATACATATTTTTAACTGTTTAATTGATTTACTAATAGTTTTGGCCCTCTTTAAAAAAGTACTTTTAATACATTTTTATAACTTTTTATAAAAGATACATGTTTATTAAGGTACTGTTTTATTTTAGCAAATAACTTTTGATATATTTAAAAAAAGGCACTTTTGGTACTTGTTAAAAACCTTAAAGTTTTAAAAACCTTTTGAGAGATAAGATAAAACTAGTTTTGGTGTTACAAAAAATACTTTTGCTATTTGAAAAAGTACTTAAGTACTTTTGTTTAAGTTTAAAGGCCGCTTTTGATTTTTTAACTTAAATTATTTGGAAAAAAGTACTTTTTTCTATGCCAGTATTGCCAATATTATTGAATATTTTTGTCTGCTACATCTCTTGCTTAGTTAACGTTACGTGACCGCAATCTACCTGACTATCTACTTAATTTACGAGCAAATGTTTCGTATGTGTTCTACAGCAAAAAGAATTCCGTGTTGGCCATACACACACACTCACTCACATACAATCTAATGAAAATTTCTTACCCCCAAAGGGCTTCAAAAGGGAAGCATGTGGTCAACAAACGAAACCATTGGCAACATTGATGACGATGGCGTTAACAATGACAATGTCCATGACGATAATAATGGTGATCATCACATGCTGTTAAAAATGTTGGCATATGTTTATGCTCCTTTTTTCTAGTTACTATTATTGTTGTTGTTGTTTTGTATAAATAAGGTTTCATTTTAACAAGTTTTACTTATGGCATCAGCAGGTGGATGAATGAGGAGACAATAGAATGGAATCCAAACAAAAAAGTGTCAAAATTTACACATTCTAAGAATTTAGAAAGGGGACTGCAGTCATGGTGCTTAAGGGCAACATAAAAATATTTTTGTAATTATATTTTGTAACTAAGCTTTTGTAAATAATTTGGTACTTTTTTTTAAGAGGGGGGATTTTAGTAAAGTAAAGAAAATTAGGAAGTAAAATTAACATAATCAAATATTCAGACAAAAAGCACGAAAAAAATATTTAAAAAAATAACTTTTAACAAAAAAATATTGTTTCTTAAAAAAAGTACCAATAAATCTTAAAACTAGTTTCAGTTGAAAAAAATATTAAAAAGAACAGACATTTGAAAAACACCTAATTTAGATATATGAACAGCAGGTTATAGTTAATCGAAAAACTAACACTTGCAAAAAGTACTTAATTGGTACTTTTCTTTATACTTATTGATATTACTAAAACTAAATGTGAAATTGCAATGTTACTGTGCCATAAAAAGCTTAAAACGTTAAATAATAAAAAAGTACAAAATCGAGTACTTTTTAAATATGTTTTAACACAAGCATTGGATTTGGTTTATTTCACTGTAATCTATAATAAACAAAACTGAATTAAAACAAAATGCTTACAAAAGGAACCTAATTTAGTACTTTGAAAAAAAATAAAGGAAGGTACTTAAATTGGTACTTTTTAAAAAATACTATAAAAAAGTTAAATATTAAAAAACATGTTTAATTAACACCGTTAGCAATCTTTACATATCCCATCGGTCCTAAGCCCGGATAAAAGGGTCCTGGAGAGTATGAGTTCTGAACTCTGAAACACCGGGCTTTGGGCTAATAACCTAATCTCATAAAAAAAGTTATACTAATGAAATGTTAGTGAATGAAATACCGATCCCCTCTACGACGACGACATATGGTCTTCGACAACGGATAATGGTTGGTACCTGGAATGTACGAACTCTCTCTCTCTCTCTCTTAACCAACTAGACTGAACCAACGCCACAATGAGATAACAACATACAACATCGACATACTAAGCCTAAGTGAAGTTAGATGGCTGAACAGCGGGGAAACGTGTATATCATTTGGTCACAAATTCCTGTATTCGGGCAGCAAAGCTCCAAAATAAACGGAGTTGGCCTCTTACTATCTCCGAGGGAAAGTAGGGAGCTAATCCAATACTAGGCTCTCTCAGACCGTATAATATCCGCTAGTAATACAATGCTATGCTATAAAGTGTTATCCACCCTGATACTAAATTGTATATCCCGAACAGTGAAAACCATCGCCCTTAAAGAACAGGCAGGATTTAGGCCGGGAAATCCTTGTGGAGATTACATAAATATGGCGCGAATCATCATCGAACAATCTATTGCATACAACAGCAGCTTATAACTTTTGTGTGTCGGTTTTGAACGCGCCTTCAGTACCTTATCCGTACCAGCACAGTGTGATGCGCTAAGAAGCAAGGGCATGCCGCCGAAAATTTATAAATCTAACACGCGAGCTATATACGCGAGAAGATTACGACATAGAAAGGATGAATGTGCCCCTTTAAAAGAGCACAGGAGTGAGATAGGGCTGTATTCTGTCTCCCACTCTATTTTTACTGCTTTTGGGCTGTGTAGTCCTGTATGCTATAAAGTACGCAGACAATATTTGTTCGTCCCCCATAGTTTTGAAGAAAATCAGAGAAAACTCCAAACTCTATCCGAAAATGCTAACAAATCGGGCTGAAAATTAACGCAAGAAAAACCAAATTATTGAGAATTGCCCCTACCGACAACTCACCACTCACACTTGAATTGCAGACGATACAGGATGTAGAAGTTTTCGCATATCTGGACAGTACTACAAGTAAAGACAATGGTTCTAATTGTTGTCCGAATAAACGAAGCTAGAAATGCATTTCAATCTCTGAACAGAATATGGCGTGCAAACAACGTGTCGTCGAAGAAGACTGCAAACGTTCCATCATAATAAGTCCTTGAAGCAAATTCTTCGCATCTTTTGGCCGAATTGAGCTGGACTAGTCATTTGTGTCTAATACTGATCCCGCTGTGATGCCCATAACTGATCAAAGCAGACCTACATCTCCGGCCTCCGGTCCGAAACGAAGCAACCAGGCGCAGGCACCAAGGCAAAAGCTGACTGACACTTACATCATCCAGATCCGATATGGCAAGCAAAAATAGACTGCCAAGGAAAGCAGTCCTAATATCCTAAAGATTCGGACACTGACATAGAAAACGCTCGACTGTCTCCTCCCCTTTCTCATCCTGACAACTCTTACAGTAATCATTGAACTGTAGATCCAGTCCCCTAGCGTGCGCATCAGCTACCCAGTGTCCGGTATGGTGCCTAAGTTGCGGCAACCTCAAGATAGATTACAAACGAGCCGGAGCGTATAAAGGTCAGGTTTGTTTTGATACAAAGCACGTGACATAGAAAATGCTCGACTGTCTCCTCCCCTTTCTCATCCTGACAACTCTTACAGTAATCATTGAACTGTAGATCCAGTCCCCTAGCGTGCGCATCAGCTACCCAGTGTCCGGTAGGGTGCCTAAGTCGCGGCAACCTCAAGATAGATTACAAACGAGCCAGCCAGAGCGTATAAACGTCAGGTTTGTTTTGATACAAAGCACGTGGGTTCATTCTCCCGCCGTATCTCTGCTCAGCATGTATCGCAGAAGCAAAATCTGCAAAAGGAAATCGGCATCCCAACCTAATGGTCAATCTCCTCTTTTCCAAGGAGAGAGCCTTCTCTCGTCAGTTCGCCCACCACACAATTGCCACGAGTGTCAGAGTGACCCTTTACCCAGATAATCTCTAGGTATGAATATCACTCCAACTGTGTATAGACGCCCGGCATTCAAATACCAGTCGTGATGTCGAGTAGACATCGCAGAGCATCCTGATCAAAGCCTGACTGTTTGTACAGATTCGGTCATATACACTAATGTAAATCAACCAGTCCGCTGCTGTCGTTATCGCCGAAACCTCTGCCTGTAAGGCTGAAATTTAAAGGATACCCTCACACCGTATGCAGGAATAAAAACACCGCCTTCCTTGGATTTCGACCGAGAAATATCTCAACAGAACCGGGTCCAATTACCGATTCCGGTGAGATGCACACAGAGAACATTATATTCAAAAAGGGTTCGGGTGTACAGTAAACCACTCCACCAGGGGTCGTATCGACCATTCCCTTGACGTCCTCAATCTTATTGCAAACATAATCGCCATCCGCTTAGCCATCAGGTCCACTGGAAGCCAGTCCAACAATACAAACAAGGCTCTCGAAAGATTAAGCCTGAGCGTGCCTGTAATCATCAGTGCCACGCTTCGCAGAACCCTGTCAAAGATTCCGCTATATGTCGACTTCTGCAAAGATTTTCACCACACAACTGCACCATATATAAGTATGGGCTTTATATTAACAAAAGATATACATTATTTGGTACTTTTTGTCAATTAGCATTAAAATCATATAATTAAAAAGATTTACAGCAAATTGCTTACAGTTTAGAATTAAGTTATTAAAGGATATTAAAAAGGTACTTTGTTTGGTACTTAGCTCCAAAACACGTTAACAAAAACGTGTGTAAACATTTCTTACAAATTGCTTTATGTGTGATATTAAGATGTAAAAAATGTATTATAATAAACAGGTACCTTTTTTGGCACTAAATTAAGTACTTTTTTAATAACATGGCTTAGTAAGGGTTTTATGTATCCAAATACAACTTTTATTTAAAATTTTTTTCTTAGTTGCTGTAGCTTACACGCTTTTATTGTGTTAACCTATACTATGGCTATCCTCTACATACGTATATGCAGCCCATATTAAACGAATATTTATGTGGTAATTAACGGAAGTTTTTTTTTTGGATTTACCTGTTGTTTGTTTTTGTTTTCCGTACACTTACGCATACGAAAAAAAGTGTATTTCCCGTCAAAAGCATACAAAAACGTTTTGTCGACGTTAATATATGTTTGTGGGTGTGTGGTAATGTGTGCGGACAAAAGGAGAAAAAATTTAACAACAAAAATTTATGATGTCTGGCATATTTTTTTAATACTGCTCTTAACTGTTCATATCCTTTTTGACTCTATCCCTTACTCTCTTTATCTTTCTTTTGAGTTTTGAGTTGCCTTTGTAAGTGTTAATTATGTGAGAGAGTGATTTTGTATAAAAGAATGCAGATGTTAATTAGTCAGAGACTAAAAAACTTTTGTAATAATGGCAAAAGTGTTAAGTTAAAAAGAGGAGAGAGGGAGGGAAATGGAGAGACAACGGATTATAGGGATTACACAAATACTTACATATAAGTCTGTATGTGGTGTGTGTGTGTGTGTGTGTGTGTGTGGTAACAAAAGGAATTTTTTAGTTTCATACAGTATATGTGCACCTACTCTATGTAAGTAAAAAAAACGAAAGACAACAAAGTTTTGCTTTGAAATTAAAATAAATTTGAACTTCCCGAAAAAGCAAGATTTTAATTTATCATAAACAGTTACTGTTGTTCTTTCTTCCTCTCTCTCTCTCTCTCTCTTATAGTTTAATGGTTGCAAAAAATATAACAAAAGAATAGTAGATAACGCCTTAACATATGCAGACAATTTATAACATAATTCTTTTTCATTTTAAGAGACAAAATTCAATAAAAATGTTTAAAAGTGTGTTTGTTAGTGTTTTTGCTTAAATTTAATATTCCTTTTAATTAAATCTTCTGTGTTCTTAAAACACAGTCATGGACAAAACTCTACATACCCGCAAAATTTTTCGAAGTCTAGAAAGCCTGTAAGTTAAAAAAAAGAAACAATAAAGGAGTTATTCTTTAAATTCTTTTTAGTAAACAAAAACCAAACCAAAAATCACAAAGAAAGAAAAGTAAGAAATTTTATGTAAAAAACTAAAAAATCCAGTGACAAAAGTCTACATACTAGGGTTAACAAAAACCCAGGTTTTTTTAATCCAACCCACTGCGTTTTATTAGTTTTTTTTGTTGGGTTTTAGTGGGTTTAATAACTGCTTGCAAATTCATTGCAATACTACAACATATTTGCTTTGTAAGTAATGGGTGGACCATTTATAGAGGTATAGAACTTTAAGTTGGCAATACTTTTCAAGATGGCGACCGATTTAACAGCTGTCAAGTGATTTATTCTCAGTTTGGTTTGGCAATTCATCATGAATAGACTTACGCCGGGCGTAGATGAGTCGAATGGGCCCAAAACAAGATTACCGTTGTTCCCGATTTTCATAAGCGATTTTTGTTTAGCGATGAAGCGCATATCTGGTGGAATGGCTACGTCAACAAACAAAACTGCCGCATTTGGAGTGAAGGTAATCCTCAAATGTATGTGGAAACACCGTTACATCCAGAAAAACTGACTGTTTGGTGTGCTTTATGGGCTGGTGGAATCATTGGTCCGTACTTTTTCAAAAACGATGGTGGCCAGAACGTTACAGTCAATGGTGATCGGTATAGAGCCATGATTACAAACTTTTTCATTCCTGAATTGAATAACAATGATGTCCAGGAGATGTGGTTTCAACAAGACGGCGCAACATGTCACACAGCTCGTGCCACAATAGATCTATTGAAAGACACGTTTGGTGACCGCCTAATTTCACGTTTTGGAACTGTGAATTGGCCTCCAAGATCTTGTGATTTAACACCGTCGTTGGTCTATGCGGTAAAGCCACAAACGCTTGACCATTGGGAAGACAACATTCGCCGTGTTATTGCCGATATACGGCCACAAATGTTGCAAAAAGTCATCGAAAATTGGACGTCTAGATTGGACTACATCCGCGCCAGCCGTGGCGTTCGTATGCCAGAAATCGTATTTAAAATGTAATGCCACAAGATTATCTTTCGGATAAATAAAATTCATGTCAATCGAATAATCCATCGTTGTTTTATTGCAACTTAAAGTTCTATACCTCTATAAAAAACACCCCTTATTATTTAAAATGCAATACAACAAAAACCGTTTGAACTTCTGCCAAATTTATTTTTTATTTTTAAGTACAATTGTTTTGTTTAAAATGAAATATTATTTTAACAATATGGTTGCCGTGGCTGGCCTCACAGTTTCTCAATTTAATCGGACCAATTTTTGAAACTTTTTCGAGTGTATAGGATCGTATCTCGGCAATGGCATCACGAATGTTGATCTACAAATGCTCAATGCACAATTGTCTATGGTTTATCGGCATAACACTTGCTTTAGCGGCGCCTCACAGCAAATAGTCCAATGGTACCAAAAGCGCAGCTTCTTGGCAGCTAACTGACAGCACCATTTCGGCTAATTAAATGGTCATCAAACGTTTGACGCAATAAATCGATTTTGGCATAAGATGTGTGGCAAGTTGCACTATCCTGTTAAAGCCGAACATCGTTCACATCAATACCACGAAGAGCGGGCACAAAAAAATCAGTTATCATAGTACGATAGGTGTCCCCATTGACAGTAATGGTTGTTGCCATTCTTAAAAAAACATAAGCCAAGGATGCCTCCACCACATCAAACAGTCAGTCGTAATGGTTGCACTAGCTTCTATAAGGCAATTTTGTTTATTAACGTACCCACCATTACGAAGATGATCTTCATCCGAAAAACTGATTTATTTTTTCTTTTGGAAAATCGACATTATCGTTCAGTTAGTTTCTCGTTGGCCCAGCGAAGCGGATGGTTATGCGATTTCAATTCTTGAACCAAATAAACTTTGTAAGGCGTCACACCGAGATCTTTTCGCACAATTCGACGAAATCTGGTGTGTTAAATGATGAATTTTTGAGAACAATGATGAATTGATGTTGATGAATTCTCACGCATACTCTCAACCACAGCATTCATATTTCGGATGTATGCTTACGTCTTGGCGCATCAACAATAGAACCAGTTTCATGCACTTTAGCAATAAGCTTGCGTATATCTGACACTGAGTTCTCTGCGACCAAATTTTGTACCACAATTTCGTACAATTTCCGAATAATTTTCTTGGTTCTGAAAATAAATTTCTGATAAATAACAACGTTGCTCAATCGTCAATCGATTCATTTCGTTTAGTGGAGATACCATACAGAATTTTGTGACGGAATAGTATGACAAAAGTGTTGTTGCCACTGGCTCAAATTTCAACTTTTAAATTGCCCACACGCTAAAATTTGTTTAAATATTGAAGAATTAAAACCAAATGAATGAATGACTATAGCGTTAAAGTCTGAGATATATTGGTACAGGTATCTTACATGATCTGGGCTGCCTCGGAGGAGTGTCACTGATAAATCTGATCATATATATCAAAAGTTTCGTCGTTTATCAAAGAGACGACAAGAGAATGATGAGATGATTTCAAAGATATCACAAAGAGCCATAAGGTCTGTCGGTACTTTCTGACAATCCATATAACCTAACCTTACTTAAGCCAAACAACTGATTTTACTTGTGCATAAGCTAAATGGATTGTTGTCTGACTTCCAATGATATTGCGCTTTCTTCTGTGTCGAAATCACTACTTTTGAATTGCGCAATCTATCAACGTAAGCTTCTACCAACAGTCGATAACTTCTAATAATCGTTTTCTTCAAACGAAAGAAGGTTGATAAACATCAGGCAAAACATCTTTATTAAGCACAAAATTCGACATTAGTATAGCGATTGTTTGAAATGTGTGTTGACACTTTGGTGTCTATCGAATACTGTATTGTAATGAAAGATGGTTACCCTCCAAAATACCATATTTGGTACGATTAACACAAACCATATGTGATAGTTATGCCATATGATGACCAAATCGACATTATTTACTTGTATACCTAATAATATGGTGAAACAACACTGTACAGCGTACAATGCAAAAACGGATCTAATAACGTGATTAAAAATTGCTTTACGTAAATATCTGCTGTTTTTTATTGATTAAAATGAATTTAGAAAAAACTGCATCATTACTTTTTCGGAAAATTTTGTAAAAATTAAATTTAAAAAAATTTAAGGTTAATTAGAGTTTTGTCCATGACTGTAAACCCAACCAACTTTTAATAAATAAGTAATAAAAACCAAAAACAAAACTTTTTCTCAATTTTAAGTTTAAATAAGAACAAAAACATTTTTTGGGTGACAAGTAGCAAGAAAAATACAAAAAACGTTTCTCATCGGCCACAAAACTGCAACTGCATTAATTAAGTTTTTCGACCAATACAATGTCAAGTAAACAAACAAGACACTAAAACAACAACGAAAATAAAAATAAAAAAAAACTTGGCCACTGTTATCAAGGTTGGCAACACTCAAAAACCCTTTTGTTTTGAACACATTCTCTTTACAGATCTCCCTTTTCTCAACACAGTTTGTTGAATATAACAATGGCAGTAAAGTGCAACCAATAAAACATGATTTGAAAATGAAACTGTTTTTACACACAGCCACACACACACACACACCAAAGAGAGGCATTTTAAAGAAAATCTGTAACGGAAATAATAAAACCACAAACAGGGAAACAAGAGAGAAAAAATGCATTGTCGTTTGGACTTCCGCTCGTATGGCTCGTTCAATGTGTGGCTGCTTAGAATTTTCGATTTTTGTGTGCGTGTGTATGTCTGTCATCCTTTTTTGGCCTAAATTGTTAGAAAAATTAAAAAAAAAATAGAAAAATCCCAATTCGCTTTTGCTGTACCTGGAGAGAAAGTAAAAAAGATTAGGAGAAAATCAAATACTGGAACTTTATATGTGAGTTTCGAACATGTTATCCTTTGTCTTTGGCATTGGAGCAAGAACAACAAATAAATCAACGGGGGTGGGCAACAAATGCAAAGTGAAAAAATATATGAAAAATCATTTTAATTTAAAATGTTAGTAAAACAAAGAAAAGGCTGATCAACAGAGAGGGAGAGAAAGAGCGAAATAATACAAGAAAAAATACAAAGTTAAGCAACAATTAAAACAAAAATCAGAGCTTGAAAGGTATAGGGTCCGCCAAATAAATTTTCTTTCTTTTTTTGAAACTGCTATAAAAAAAGAACTACTGAATATTATTTCAAATTTATTTTTTTATTTGAAAGTACAATCCTTCCGGTTAATAATGGAAAATAATTTCATTCAAATGGCTGCCTCGGCTGGCCATGCAGTAGCCTACACGATGGGTCCAATTTTTAAGCACATTATCGATTATGTGCAGCTGTATTTCACCAATGGCTTAACGAATATTGTCCTTTAAAGCGTTAATTGTCTCTGGCTTGTTGGCGTAACGCTTATCCTTGACGGCAGCCCACAAATAATAGTCCAACGGTGTCAAATTGCAGCTCAGAGGTGGCCAAACGACATCAGCTCTGCTGATAATGCGATCTTCAAAAACAGGGCGCAAAACATCGAGTGTAGCTTCGGCTGTGTGGCATATAGCACCGTCCTGTTGAAACCGAATGTTGCTAATATCCTCCTCTTCAATTTTTGTGAACAATAATTCGTTCAACATGGCCCGATAACGATCGCCATTGACTTTAACGGCCTCTCCTTGATCATTTTCGAAGAAAAATGGCCAAATTATGCCTCTGGACCAAAATCCGTAGCAAACAGTGACTCGTCTTGGGTGTGTCAGCTTTTCAGTGTATGCGTGCGGGTTTTCTATGCCCCAAATGCGACAATTTTGCTTCTTTACATACCCGCCAAGATCAAAATGAGCTGCATCTGCAACATTACCATGATTTTCAAAGTAATGTCGCAATATTTCTCAGCGTTGTTCAAGAGTATATACAACCATATTGGTTCAGCTGAAGAATAAAACTAATTATCTGTCAAATAACGAAATAAGCACTAGTTGAAGAAAAAACGTTAGATGGCGGACCCATTATTTCAAGTAAAGAATTCTACTCAAAAATTCCTTTTGCCCTCAATGTAAGGAAAAAAACGTTCTATAAGGTTTGTTTAGGTAAGAAGAGTAACAACTGACGGATTTAAACTCCCATAATGTCTTCCATAATGATTCCATGGGATACATATATAAACTGCGGTAGTTCCTCAGAGGTTAACCCTCGGTTCTGGAATTTGATATATAATTCTTAATGATAATAGCTTAGGTTAGGTTAGGTTAGGTTAGGTTAGGTTAAAAACTGGCAGTCCGCAAGGCTCTGTTCTTTCTGCTACTCTTTTTCTAATATTTCTTAACGACTTTCTTCTGCTCACTTCTAATCCTTTCTACTCTTTTGCGGATGACAGCAACACCTGTCACTCATATTCTTTTGATCGTAGACCGAGTCTTTGGGAGGTTGGGGCAAAAAGGATGAATATGAACGACGTACTCACAAGTGACCTGGTGAAGGTCTCTGAGTGGGGTCGTGCGAACAGGGTCGATTTTAAAGCACGTAAGACTCAATGTTGTTTTTTAACACACAGACGTGGTGGTGTGCTGTCATCTGTGTCAATGGGTAATGTGGATATTGAGGAATGAGATGCTCTTGATGTTCTGGGCATGAGAATTAACTGTGACGTTCGCTGGAATGATCACATATTTCAAGTGCCTTGGTTTTTTGAGGCGGTGAAGAAATACTTCACTCCATCTGATCTCCTTAGTATTTACAAGACCAATATCCGACCCGAAATGGAATACAACTCTCATGTATGAGGTGGTGCTCCAAAGTCTATTTCGGAGCTTGTCGACCGCGTACAGGAGAGGGCGAAGATGCTCATCAATGACGGTAGGATAGCCAACTCTATCGATTCATTGGAGCACCGTTGCAATGTGGCGTGTGTTTCATTGCTCTATCGGTACTATAACGGAATGTGTTCTAACGAAATTAAGGAATTAATTCCTAAAAATCATATATTGTTACGTAGTACTCGTTTTTCTCGTAGAGAGCATCCCTTTGTAGTTGATTGTCCAGTAAGCGCATTATAGGGAGAACTCGTTTTTTGGTCGCACTGTTCGGTTGTGGAATAATCTTCCAGCGAAAGTATTACCTGCTACTTACGACATGAGTAAATTTAAATCTAACGTCCATAAACACTACTCCCTCTGTCCTCCTTCCAATAACCTATTTTCCTAGTACCAGCACAATGCACTGCATGAATAGGGGCCATTCCTTATCATTCATTATCATTATCATTATACCGACCAGGCCTTATTACAGGACACTGCGTTACATGAGATCTTTTGTGTCCCTTTCGGCTTACAGATTGTTCAACAGATCTGCTGCCTTCATAATAAACACTAGCAAATCTAAAACCACAATTGTGGATATGTCTCCCAATAAGACCCTATGTCTACACATTTCCATCTAAATCTATCAAGAACCCCACATTAGCACAATTGTGTCCCGCTGCCTCTAATGCCTGTAAGCAGCACATTCTACAAATAACTTGTGAACGCCATGCTCTTCAGATGCGCTCTTAGTCCGCAGTGGCCCCTAAGAAACTATATTAAGAGCCTGCTATACTTGAGTGGCCCAGTGTTCCAAGTATCCGGCAATTTCCCAACCTTTTATTAAATTGAGGATCACAGTAAGTGCTGCTGCACAGCACAGTTCCAGGCCAATATAGGATGTCACGAAACTTTTTCTAGTCAATGTATCCGCTGTTTTATTATCATTTATCCCACAGTCTCCCAATGGCAATGATCTAAGCCTGAAAGACACTCAGCGATCTGTACAGTGGGAACGACAAGTCTGGGTTGAGTCCATTAACAATAGCACGGACGCAATCATTCATTTTGAAGCCACCGGTATACCAGCTTAGAGCAAACTCACTCCGAACAAATTCTCAGTTATACCATTAATCCAGGTCAAGCAATTCAACCTTGAGTCTCCTACCAAAGCACAGATACAAAGTCATTCCCTGCGTATGGACAGACTTCCCGACGAACATGCCGCTACCTTCACCACATAGATATGAAGCGGTGCGGAACCAATCAAGACCTATACGGCTGCTGTTGGACTAGTTCCCCAGTTATACTGAGGCAGATGAGTTTCTGTACCCTGCCTAATTTATGCATGATGGTAGCTTAGTGCCGCGTAGTATTGAACCTTCTTTCATTTGAAGAAAACGGCTGCTGAAAGTTATCAATTGTTGATAAAAGCTTACGATCAACATGCACCAACTCAAAAAACTTGTGAACAATGGTTTGCGCGATTTAAAAATGATGATTGCGAAACAGACAACAAGGAGAGGCCTGATCAGCACAAAAAGTTTAAAGGTGAGGAATTGGAAGCATTACGCAACGCATTATGCATTACCATTGGGAGTCACACAACAAGCCATTTCACTACGTTTAAAAGCATTGGGATCATTCAAGAGCAAGAAAATATGGGTCCGTCCCATATGAATTGAAGCCGAGAGACGTTGAAAGGCGATTTGGCATATCGGAAATGATGCTTGAACGCTACAAATAGAAATAGTTTTTGCTTCGTATTGTTACTGGTGATGAAAAATGGATACATTACGATAAGCACAAGCGCAAAAGAACATATGTAAAGGCTGGCCAACCAGCCAAATCAACGCCGAAGCCGATTATCCATGACACTAAGGTAATGCTCTGTATTTGGTAGGATCATACAGGCTGTTACGATCACATGGACCTGTACCGAAAACAATAGATCCATTTGAAGAGAGCAATCAATGAAAAATGTTCAGAATATTCGGCCCGACACTAGGCCATAATCTTCCACCATGTTAACGCTCGGCCAGGTGTTGTAAAACCGTTCAAAAACTATTAGGAAAACAGTGGATGGCACTGGCTGATTGGCTCACTTGCCTTGTAGCCCAGACCTTGCCGTTTCTGACTAGCATTTGTTCTGATGGATGCAAAACGCCCTTACTGGGATATGCTGCACTTCAGAATAGGGTATCAGAAATTGGTTTGACTCATTCTTTACCCCGAAACCCACCAGAAAGATGAAGAAAAGGTAGGGGCTAACGATAGACAATACTTTGAATAATGCATCAATTCATTTTGTTGTTATAATAAATGCATTTTGATGAACCAATTACTGCAGCATGACGCCAATGTACACCAAGCACCTATGGGGATGTTATGTAGGGTATTCTTACATTAAATAAATTTTAATAATTTTTTTAAGCTTCTCGCTTGGTTGCGTACAATTCAATTGATTACACTGGTCTACAGCAAAAAACGCCCTTAAATAAAACTATATGGAGTATAATAATTCTGACGCGCTGAATTCAAATCCGTTTTCAGTTTTTTTCCATCGGGCTCAAATTTTTTTCTTATGGGCGTGGCAAATTTTTCGCCCAAAATATGGCAGTTATGTCAATATATTTCATCATAACTTCAGAACGACTTAACCGATTTTGATGCAAATTCAACCAAACGTTTAAGAACAAAATTTCCTATAAATCACCAGAACATCATTTTTTTATTTCTATTTTCAACAGTTTCGGCGTTATTCACAACTTAGCTTCGAAAAAAAATTAGAACAATTTTTTTTTTCGAAAAGTCATAACAAATTTTTCAGAATGAAAATTTTGGATGTTAAGCAATCAAATTAAAGCATAAAATGTTGGGAATAAAATGGGCTTTAAATGATGAAAATCGGTTGGCTATTGCTGATTTTATTCAAAATTAAATGCAAGTACCTAACTTTGATCAAAATTAGCGAACAAATTTTTTCTTGCCAAATTAATGGAATATTTTTTCTTTTATGTCCAAAAAGTTATACAAATATTCCTTAATTTTACATTTTAAGCATTAAAATTAAAGTCAGATATGTTGAAAAGTAAAATAACAAAAGTAATGGACTCATACAGGGTCCGTCAAATATTTTTTTTTTTAAAATGCTATTAAAAAACTACTGAATATTTTCTCAAATTTCTTTTTTTATTTGAAAGCACAATCCTTCCGGTTATAATGGAAAATAATTTCATTTACACGATCGGTCCAATATTATCGAGTGTGTACAGCTTTATTTCACCAATGGTTTCACGAATATTGTCCGTTAAAGCGTCACTTATCTTTGAACCCCACAAATAATAGTCCAACGGAGTCAAATCGCAGCTCCGCGGTGGCCAAACGACATCAGCTCTGCGGCTAATAATGCGATCTTCAAAAACAGGGCGCAAAACAGCGAGTGTAGCTTCGGCTGTGTGGCACGTAGCGCCGTCCTGTTGAAACCAAATGTTGCTAATATCCTCCTCTCCAATTTTGGTGAACAAAAATTCGTTCAACATAGCCCGATAACTATCGCCATTGACTTTAACGGCCTCTCCTTGCTCATTTTCGAAGAAAAATGGCCCAATTATGCCTCTGGACCAAAATCCGCACCAAACAGTGACTCGTCTTGGGTGTATCGGCTTTTCAATGTATGTATGCGGGTTTTCTATACCCCAAATACGACAATTTTGCTTGTTTACATACCCGCCAAGATCAAAATGAGCTTCATCTGAAAAGATGATTTTTGTTAGCAAAATCGGCATCTTCAGTATGTCGATCGCAGGCCTGGATTCCCAGCGTTGTTCAAGCGTATACACAACCATATTCGTTCAGCGGAAGGATAAAACTATCTGTCAAATCAGACATGAGCTAAGTGTTACCATTCACGAAATAAACACTAGTTGATAAAAAAAAACGTTAGATGGCGGACCCTTTATTTAATGGCTATGGTGGTAAAAAATATATTTTATTTTAATATTTTTTAATAAAATAAAAATGTTATTCCTGAAATATTTTTTATTATTGTGGTAAAAAATCCAGTACAAAATTAGCTTTTGAGAAAGACAGCGCAATTTTTTTCATCATTCAACACTTGTTTGCAAAGCCGAAAGACAAACAAAGACATTTTATCAGAACCAAAAGTTAATATTGAAAAGTACGCTAAAGACTGTATTTTACAAAATTTGTAAGCTTATTTATAATGGATTTTTGCTTTAGATTACTGTAAGTCAAGAGCTTTGGCTTGCAAAAATTCTCCAGAGTTGTTTTGCTACATCTGTGAGGAATTAACTTTAAAATCACAACGCCATACAATAACTTCCCAAATTAAGAATGCTTATATACATTACTTTGGATTTCCTATCGATGAAAGAAACATATATTGACGTTATGCCTGTGCAAGAGCTTTAAAATGTTGTCTTGACGACGATAGAGCGATCATGTCATTTATGAAACCAATGATATGTAGTGAACCACAAAATTACGAACATGATTGCTATATCTGCAAGACCACTATAGGTGGATTTACGGGAAAAAATAAGAACAAAATCATATATCCGAACATTTCATCTGCTCGACGATCAGTTCTTCGAAACAATGTTTCTTTACTTCCAATGCCTTCTAAACGTTACGAAATGGTTAATGAAGCAGATGATTTATTTTTTTTTTTTTTTTTTTTTTGTTCGGAGTGAAACCAGTTACCCATCTGTAAATACTTTTTTATCTGCATATAAAGGTCCTTCGAGAAAACCTCATTTTATAAAGCAGTCTGATCTGAATAATCTTGTTCGAGACTAAGAACACTAGGATTAAAATCAGAACTTTTTGCGTCAAGGTTACAGCAATGAAATTTGTTAGATAAGGACACGAAAGTTTCATATTTTCGATATAGACAAGAAGATTTTCTGGCCTATTTTAGCAAATATGGCGATTTAGTCTTTTGTGATGATGCGGACTATTACGAAAACTGGGTTTCGCTGCAAAGTCTGAGGAATGGCGATTCTTTACTGATTCATCGAAGAAAAACATATATTTGTGCGCTGCCTAATAATATATTACAAATTTTTTGCTAAAGTTAGGTACCTAACTGGGCTATTTTACTTTCAACATATTCCAATTATCTTTTTACAACTTTTTGGAAATAAAAGAGAAAAATTTTCCACTAATTTTGCAAGAAAAAATTTTTTTTGCTAATTTTGGTACCCGCATTTAATTTTGAATAAAATCAGCAATAGACAACCGATTTTCATGATTTAAAGCTTATTTTTTTCTAAAGATTTTAAGCTTTAATTTAAGTGCTTAATATCCAAAAATTTTCGTTCTGAGAAACTGTTTATGACTTTTTGAAAAACAAAAACAAAATTGCTCTAATTTTGCGCAAAAAAAATTGTTTTTTTTCACAGCTAAGTTGTGAATAACTCCGAAACTGTTGAAAATGCAAAAAAAAAATGATATTTAGGTGATTTATAGCAAACTTTGTTCCTAAACGTTTGCATATACCTGCATCAAAATCGGTCAAGTCGTTTTCAAGTTATGATGAAATATATTGACGTAACTACCATATTTTGGATAGAAAAAAACTGAAAACGGATTTGAATTCAGCGCATCAAAATCATTATATTTCATATAGTTTTGTGGAAGAAGAGAAAATTTTTTGTTATTTGTAGACCAGTGTTATTGTTGAATGACGGAAATCTGTTCATAAAGGCAGCATAGGGTAGCTAATAAGTAATAGCGTCATAATCCATATATAAACTGCTAGTGAAACTATGCCAAATGTTGTTTTTCTTTTAGATCAAGATCTTATAACACTTTTTCCATAGCTCGCACAAATTAAATTATTTAGTTTAAATGACTTTTTAATTGCGCAATTTGTTAAATTATATGGAAAAAATTAGTTTTTTATTTTACCTTAGGGGTAGGCTATTAAGTCGGTCGCATAAATCATATTGTCGTAACAAAATGTTGTATTTTTCAATGGAATTATTAATATTATTTTTAATATTCCAAAATATTTGCCTTTGGCCCTTCTGTCAGAGCCTGTTAGCAAAGTTTACCAAATTGGAGTGTCAGGCGTATAATAAAAAGTTTGCCGAGTTTAAAATGTGTCATTTAAAGGCAGTTAATAGAGATAAGATAACTTTAAATATTGAGGCGCATTTACATGAAAGGCCTTTAGATAATATCACAGTAAGTCCATAATTTTAAAGCTAATGAATTAAACTTAAACCCCTTTCTTTTAGTTGAGTGCCCAATTATTTCGCAAAAGTAATGATTACCGCCCATTTTTGTATAATGATACCTTTGATTTCTGCCACTTTATGAAAAATTCAAATCGTTTTATGTTTTGGAAAACATTGGTCCACGATATACAACACTATACCAATATTAATCACTCATGTCCCTATGATGTAAGTTTTTTTTTTTATATAAAAAATTTTTATACAAAAAATTATTAATTTTTTCTTATATTCTCAGCACGATATTATTGTCAAGGATTTGATTATAGAACCGAATATTTTAAAACATTTACCTTTTCCCTCTAATGATTACATGATCCAATTGAAGTTCTGGACTTACAATGATTTAAAGGCGAAAGTGAAAATTTTTTTTGTCATAGCGGATTATTGAAAATTACATGTTGAAAAATATATTGAACAAAATATAACAAATAGATACAAATTAATATTGCCTATTTTAAGGCAGTTTAGCAACAAATTCTGAAACAAGCAACAATTTTTTGTCATATTGTCTTCCGGACTCGTACACTTTCCTAGCCACCCGTCTCCATACATTTTTGATTATACTGAAGCTGGGAAAATAAGGTGGCCATTCAAGGGCGTCAGGTCTTTGAATCCACGATTTAACGGATCGGACTGTATGGTTTGGAACATTTTAGATGTTCAAATAAGCTTTGCCAGATTCCCAAATAAGTAGAAAAGTCGTTTTCACAGTAATCCCCATCGACTGCAACACACTCATGCCAGCGCTTGATCTAATCATCGAAACATTTTCTATATTCGGTTTTCGGTATGTTCATCAGTGCTTTCTGCAAATTTTCCATCATTTTCTCTCGGCTGCTGAAACGGTGTCCCCGTAATGTTTTCGATAGAACAGAAAGAAGTCAAAGGAGGCCAAATCAGATGAATTCCGTGGCTGCTGGATGGTATTTCTTGTATTTTTCATCATAAAGTTTTGAATAATGATGACACTGTACGACTGTGCATTATCTTTTGGCACCAACTTTGCTGCTGCACGACGGAAATCCAAATCATTAACCAAAATCTCTTGGACGGATCCACAGGCAAAGTTCAAGTCCTCCGCCAACTCTCTGATGGTTAATATGAAGTTATTGACCAAGCTATTATAGACGCTAAATATTAAATTTCGACCTGGGATCTACAGGTTGTCCGCCGGGAAGGTATACTACTTTGTTTTGCCGCCATTTTGGTAAACATTAGTCTTGACAGTTCACATTTGGCAGTCGTGAAGTAGAGACGTGGCAAATTTATTATGAAAAAATATTCAGTAAACCAAAGTGTTTTAATCGTTAAAACATTTTATCAAAATCAATCATCGATTTTCATGAAAAAATCATAATGAATGACGAGGCACATTTTCATTTGAATGGTTATGTGAATAAACAGAATAGTCGCTTCTGGGCAATGGAAAACCCTTAAATTATTCATCAGTCGCCTTTGCATCCATTAAAAGTGACAGTCTGGTGTGCAGTTTTGTCAGGAGGAATCATTGGACCTTACTTCTTTGAAACTAAGAACGGCGTAACGGTAACTGTCAATGGGGAGCGATATCGTAATATGATTGAAAACTTTTTAACGCCACAACTGCATGCTTTGGGCTTGACTAACATGTGGTTTCAACAAGACGGTGCCATATCGCATACAGCCAGGATTACAATGGAATTACTGCGAAACCTCCTTCCACAACAAATTATTTCAAGGTCGCCTTATTTGACTGCTCCGGATTTCTTTTTGTGTGGATATCTGAAAAGCAAGATTTATACAAACAAACCAGAAACGCTGGAGCAACTCAAATAAAATATTCGTGATAAAATTAATGAAATACCTCCTGAAATATGTGAGAATGTATTGGAAAATGTGCTCAAAAGGGCTCGTATTTGTGAGGCTAACAAAGGCGGACATTTATCTGATATTGTATTCCATACATAATTGCCGACATTAAATAAAACATTTATCAATATAAGATCCATTCGCTTTCATATTATCAAAAATTTTAAACAAAGGAATATACCTTCCCGACGGATACCCCGTATTTAAAAAGTGCTTTAGAAGCTTTGAAAATTAATTTATTCAATTAAATAACATTCGTTTTATAAAAATCTTTTTAATTTACCTTTAATTTGCTTTGGGTCTTCGCATAAAATCTTTGAAGGTTACAGAGATATCTGAATTTGAAGGCCGAAACTCTTTCTGTATATACATTCATAATTCCCGCCACATCCCATCATCATTGAAAAGTATGAGAGAAGTTTTTTATATATACTCACTACCAGTCACTAGGAATGCTATGAGGTGATACCGCCGTTGAAATTAATCAGATGGTCTGGCAGGTATTGAGCCGAGTAACACTTGGTTGGTAGGCAGGTTTCATACCATAGAAGTACACAAGTCTGCCCGTCAGCAAAGCACGATCCTGTTAGGCGTACCAAGTTATGATAACCAAAGCACTTTTCGACTAATCGCGAACATAAAGCCGATGCCTTCAGTGTTGGGTGACTATCCGCAAAATATGATCTATCGATCTATCTATGAACCGCCTTATACTTTTGAATTCCACACATGGCCCTGAAACTTATTCCCTGAGATCAGGGAACATATCGAAACTTCAGTCGAAAATTAGTATAGGACTCATATAGTCTGTGATCGACCACACAACCATATAATCAAAGCAACTCTCATATTACGATTCTTCACAAAGACGAGCACGGGTATAAGCCTATTATGGCTTCAGTGGCCTGTCTTTGAATACTGCCCAGTTATTTCCTAGCGACCACCAAACGAGGGATGCTTTCGCAATGATCGGCCGACTAATTAGCCAATCTCAGAACAAATTAATGTATGTATTGACGTGAAGCAATACATTCTATAAACTTATTGTTGTATTTACCTTTCTCTCAACATTTTTTTCCTCTCTTTGTTATGTCGCCGCTGATTATATTTTTTACTTTTTGGAGAAGATTTTTTTTCCGTCACTCCTCAATGGTTTGTTTCAGTTTTCTTTAATCAATTTTATATTTTCAAGATAAGTAGATGATTAATCCGCTGTAGCTTCCTCCATATGATTTTTGTGTAGTGGTGAAGATCCTTGCTAATTGGTGGTGGTCTTTACTTTAGCGTTGTAATTTTTTCCCAGTAGTTGGCGTGTTTTCTCCGATCATTCGTCTGATGTTTAACATCATTGCGGGAAGGTCAGGGAGATGGAGTTGTCTGGAGGAAAGTTGAAAACTTTTTATTATTAAACATTCGAAACCACAATTAAATTTTTTCTTCGTCATGTCTTTTGTGTGCTCGAAACTGGGTCATTTGTGTTGTTTTGCGTGCGCTCTAACTACTACACTACACCATCCCCCTTTTGGAGAAGATATATTTTTAGTATTTGTAAGAGAAAACCATATTCAGAGAAACAAAACTAACTTTCAATACAAAGGGTTATCAATGTTTGTTTAGTTCAGATTCAGGCAGCGAACTGCTCTTCTCTTCTATTTTCACACGTACGTAGTTACACGCATAAGCAAAAAATAAGCAAAAAATAAACAAAGAGAAGTAAAGAGAAAACAAGTTGAAAAATACAGTGCAGTGTGACCTGAGTGAGAGACTCTCAAATTACTACCACAATTGTAAAATGCATTAGTATTAGTTTGCCGAACCCTGGTTTAGATCAATTTTTCTTTGTTCTTTTTAAATCAATCACGGCCCAAAGATAACATAGTGTTGTCATGTCAATGTAACATGTACCGGACTACCAGAATGAGTTTTTAACTTTGCGGTATAAAAAAATTACATATACGATGGTGGTACTTTCTTTTTTTCAATAATAAGTGATAAAAAATTTTAAGTATGTTTTTGGTGGTTTATTATAACAAAAAAGTATCTCTTTTCAGCAAACGAAATATAAGCTTGGAAAATGCCGAGCAACACCTGTAGGTACTTATGAAAACAAAAGAGAAGAGCAGCTCTTTGCCCTGGTGGTGACAGAACCCATTTGTGTATGAGGACTAGAGGCCAAAACAAAATTTGAGCCTTGTATCAGGCTAATCTAACTTATAATAGGCTGAGAATGATAACCGATCTTTTAACCAGACATTACAGACTCAGTGAACATTTGAATAGTATAAGCGTACATGCTTTCTAATCCGATAGACGAATCCTGTGGTTAGGAAAGTAAATCGCTAAAGCACATACTTGGTGATTGTTTGGCATTTATGCATTTAAGGAGGAGCCAGTACTATTTCCAATCGATATTCTTTTACAGGGAAATACTTTTTTGTCGGGGCAGTGCAATAGACCATATTATCGTAATACTTGAATGCCCCTTATCTATAATGAATAAATGATATTTGAGTGTTTTCCTAGTTGATTTTATCCATACCAAGATGAACACATTCCTTTACTTCTCACTTGATACCGAATTTCTATAGTAGACGATAGGAAAATTGCTTCGATTTTCCGGATAATATTTGAAAACAGCTGGATATCGTCTCCCCTCAAGTTTTTTCTTTGTTTTTGCCTCAAGTTTTTGGTTCAGTTTCTACTTTCAAACACAGCTGGCCACCGCTTTTTCATTCTTTTTCTCTGCCTCCTAATATACATTTTCCCGTATAAGCAAATAAAAACAAATATTAGAAGAGAGAGATGATGCAATAGGAGACAGTAATAGTTGTAAGGAGAATATGTTGCCTGGCAATATGTGAGTGTGTGAGAGGTTTTGTAATGAAAAGAAAAAAAAGTTATTGTTTTTAGGTTCCCCCTGCAAGTGTGTATTGGTTAGGTGATGGTGGTGAGTAATGGTGTGTTGAAGTGTAATATGATATTGACAAAAACAACAAATACAAAAAGAAGAAACAAAAGCAGAGAGCACTACACATTCAATTATTGAAACTTTAGATGCCCATAATAGCAATACCGGCCTATATTCATTTATGGACATGTCCTTTATTTACTCTTTGTTCTTTTATTCCTTCTATTGTTGTTTTTGTTTTTTTAATGATTGTATTGCTTGTTTACATTTATACGAAAATGTAGAAACGAAACAGGCTTTGCAAACTATTTCTCTTTCTCTCATTACAAATTGAAAGCCTGTTTAGTATTGTATGACGTAAACAGAGGAGAAAGACAGAGGAATGTAGGGAAATAATAATAATAAAAGAAAAGCCATAATAATAACAACATTAGCAGACAATAGCTTCTTCCTAAACAATGTCAAATCTAGACAGTAGTGAAGAAAATAATAGCAACACTTGGATAAAAATAATCCCTGCTGCTTATAAAAGCAGTTTGTGCAGTTTTATTATGAACAGAGAGCTGTTAGAAATATTAAGTGGTTTTCATAGACGTGCTGTATTTGAAAAATTAGTTGAAACTTTTAATAGCTTTAGAAAGCTTTACACGGGTAAAAAGTCATTTGAAAAGTTCTGAAAAGATAACAATGAGGTTAGTCATTGATTGCTGATTACTCCAGCATTTTAACAACTGGTCCACTTAGTGGTTATCAGACCCTTTGGAATATTCCATACAGTCCTCCCTCAGAACACCCCATATATATATACCACATACACAAACCAGCGATAACTTTTAAGGAAGTTGCATTCGAAGTGCGTAGTGTGTAACATTTTCGAGATCTCAGAATGAGAAGTTATTCGGGAGCAGAGCAACCACATACGTACAATATCTCAATAGATGAAAGGTCTGCAGTTTTTGGCAATAAAAGCTTAATTCTGGTCACCTTAACTGCTTCCAAAGAAATGATTACTCAGGAATCTCATACATTTTGCCATTCGATGTATCATGTAGTAACCAACGAAAGAAAACGATTTCATATGTTGGCAGTGCAATCGCACTTCACCCAGAGACCAGAATGGTCCATTGTGAAAAGCCTTTTAGAAATAGAATGAAAAACAAAGAAAAGACAAACGTGAAAAGGGAGACACAAAAGAAAAAGAAGAAAATACGACACCATAGGAAAAAGTAGAAATACCCTGAAAACCGGTCATCACCTAGTAATCAAGCAGATACCTGATATAAAACCCTTCAAGCTACAGATTCTGGCTGACACAACTTCACCTTTACCACTAAAGAAATCTTAACCTAGCAACCTGAGCCTACACCTCTGGAGGGACGGGCAAAGATAAAAGATATGTTCCACGTTCTCTGAGTCCCTCTCATTGCAATATACGCGGCAGTGGTTCCTGCTTCCTATAGCCCAGTTTTTGCCCGTAGATCGCAGTGCTCAGGCAGAGAACCTATCAGATTCTTAAGAAACTCCCTTCTCAGATATAGGACCCATTCCATACTAGAGCGATCGAGCTTAGGCCAAAGCAGTGTGGAGACCCTACAGTCTTCTTTTTCCCTTCAAAGCTTTTTACTCTGCGACGGACCAAATTATCCACTAAACTCACGAAGAACTCAAGCGGTGGTCTGACAGACACCTCCTCCGTTCAATATATTTGACCGCGCCCATTCTTACCAGCTCACCGTTAGCCTCATTCCCCAACACGTCCCTGAGTCCAAGAACACAGCTCAGTTCGACGCTAAGCAGTTCCATATTATGCTTACAAAATCATGGTAAGGTTTTTGTCCTACTGCTGCCGTGTAAAATCTACAAGCTTTTAGGAACCTACAGTTTGTAATGGCACGTCCACATAGTTACTTTCATCTTTGTGCTAACTCCTCAACCTCACGTGAAAGGACAAACAGAATGAGGCCCGTTATTAGAGCTTATTAGTTTCTAAAGCATCAGCCATCCTTTTACCGAATGTCCGGTTACGCAAACTAGCACTGTGTCCAACTACTTGCTCTGGTGACTTTATACACCTGAGTGCAAAGTCCTCTACACCATCATTAGGCAAAGAACTGCTCTGCTCTTTTGTTTTCACACGTACCTACTCACACGCATAGCCAAAAAATAACTAAAAAATAAACAAAGAGAAGTAAGGAGAAAACAAGTGGAAAAATTAAGTGCAAAGTGGACTGAGTAAGAGACTCTAAAATTACTACCACAATTGTAAAATGCATTAATATTTGTTTGTCTGACGCTGCTCTAGACATAAAAGTTTGTCATGTCAGCCTGTCTTTTTTCATAAATCAGAATGTCTGTACTTTAACTGGTTTCGTCATATGGGACGGAAGATGATATTGTGTTGCTGGTCTCAGGTAACGACCAATGCAGTAATGCAATCTGGCTTTAGTGACCTCTCACAATGGTATAATACGCTATGGGAGAGGAATTGGGAGTTAACGCAGAGAAGAAGGTATCAGATCTATTTACTAGGAATAATGAAATGGATAATTTTAGGCTGCCAATTTTAAATAAGATGAAGCTTTCACTGCCGAAGGAGGCCACGAGGTATCTACTCGGGTATCTACTTAGATAGCTTGTTTTCATGGAGAGGCATACCCAGGAAAGAGTCAGGACAGATCTGAATGCTTACTACAACCGCTGGAACTCAATAGATAAGACCTGGGGATTCAAGCCGATGGTTTTGTATATGATATACACATTTGTAGTGAGACCAATTCTTATCTACGGTTGTTCAGTGTGGTGGGAAGTATTATGAAAGGAAAAGTATAGAAATCTTTAAAGTTCTTTCTTTTTTTCTAATTTATAAATGCTCTTCGATATTATTCTTCAGACGACCCCGAGACTCTCCTCCACCTTCTCCTAATAGAGGAATTTCTGAGAAAAATGGTTGCTAAGGAACTCTTAAGACTGAAGAAAGTTTGAGAAGTTTGAGATTATTTGAGAAAGTCCAGGCGGACCACACTATAGTCCTTGATGAGATTCAGTTTGGGTAGGATTGTCTTTAAGCGTCTCAACAAGCTACGTCGAGATTGCGACTGACTATGGGGTTATTTCTCGTCCATGGTTGGAGTAGACAGGATTTTTTAACGTATTATGACTGTCATACCTGATGGCTTGAAGACAGAGGTCGGCACAAAGAGGAATGTATACTTCTATGGAACTAATATCTCACTGAGTTTAAGGTTATTCCTCTCATCGAAATTTCTTATAGATATCTCAGGGCTGTAGCAAAAAGCATTCAAAGTTTGAACATAAAGGTAGACTCAGTGGAGGATGTCTACTTTTTAATAACAGATATCAGGGTGCTATACAGATACCACCATGCGAAGAGGGAGTTAACTATTTACGACAATCTTGACATAGACAGGACACTATGTGAGATCTAGACTAGCAATTGAGTATAAATTTAAATTTCGCAAAGACTTAAAAGAACGCAATTGGCTTTTCCCTCAAAAGTTTACTCTGATGAAATAGTGAATTTATCTCAAAAACAGCGAAAAGTTATCTATCAAAACGACAAAATAAATTCTCGACAAACCATATTTTTCATTCTAGACAAGCTTTAAAAATTCTTGTAAATCAAGCAAAATCAAGGCCATCTGGCAGACCTTCTTAGGTGCTACACACTTGGCGAAGGGTTTGGCAGCATGGTAGAGTTCACAGGCGTAGGAGCAGTCACCTATGGTTATTTTTCTTCTTGCTATTTATTTATTAATCTCCATAGTTTTATCTTCTGAAGAGACCCACAATAGACCAATCGTTATTTGAGTCATTCATAGCCTTCTATGTAACGATTTAGTAACTTTATGAGCCTCAGTATAGATCCTGTCTTAATGGTGAAGGAGTCCAGTATTCAAATCGCAGTCAAAATATCAAAAAATGCTAAAGAAGTTAAGAACATTGTGTTGTGCAATCGTGAATTAAGCATCAGATATGTTCATGATACCGACGACATCATCACGGTAGACTTGAGTCATACAATATTTCGTTTTTTTGTAATGTGAAACGAGTCTAAGCGAAGTTTGTTTTGAAGTCGCTTAGTTCCAATCAAAAAAAATTGTAGAGTTACCACTGCACAAGTACGTCGATTATGAACGAACGAACCCATAATTGTTAAGATAAACGTAAGGAAGCTAAAATGTATTAAATCTTGAGGTTTTGCTCTTTGTTTTCTTTTATTAACGTGGTGTAATAAATTAAGAGGACGGATCATTACAAGCGGCCAAGGTTCGAAACTTCAGCAGAGAACATGACGAAAAAAATGCAATTGCGGTTTCGAGTGTTTAATAAAGAGATTTCAACCAACATACAAACAAATCCATCTAAAGAAGGCCCCCCTGAGCCGTTCAGCTTACCTTTGTCGATGATGGCAAACAATCAGACGAATTATAAGAAGAAAACGCCACCTACTGGGAAAACATTAATACAATGCTAAGTAAGGATAACCACCATCACTTAGCAGGAATCTTAACCACTACACAATCATACGGAGGCAAGCTACATTAGACTAAATCATCTATTTAGCTTGGAAATAAACTTGATTATTGAAACTGAGACAAAGCAATGGATGCTTTGTGGAAAGTCATTACTCTCCCTAGAGGAGTGATGGAGAGAAAAACTATATCAAGAGCTTTAACCACCACGTCTTACAGCTATTTTTTTACCTTAACTGTAAACATTTACATAGAGTGCTCTGTGCGTATTTTTTTCTTTTAGAATCCCTACTGTTTAATGTGTTTCTCTTGTTTTGTATGTCCTTTTTTCCCATTAACAGTTACACTTAATGTTACCTTATATCCTGTGGCTATTTCATTATTCCAGTACAGATATGTGTGTGGGTCAGTGTGTAACTGTCTACTCCTGCTTATTTCTCTTCATATTTTGGCTTCACATGGCTTTATATGAAGTTTTTTCTTCATTAACAAAAAACTTAATAATTGGTTTGTCAAAAGGCCAAAAATGTAAAGAAATAATTGGCAATGTAAATACAAATTTTATGCAAAAAAAAGGCTGGCAATGCAGAAAATTTTAACTGGTAAAAGCTCGATATTTTTCTCATTATATTCCATGGCTATACGACTAAGACTAAGACATGGGCTAAAAGTGGGTATCGCTATAAAAGCAAGTCAACTAGTGCTCAAAGCACGTGTGCATGCAATACAAAGATCAGTTACCCGTTAATCAATGAAACATATTATGAAATTACATTCAGAGATAATTTCTCTCTTGTTAAGTGACGAGAGACTCACGTGACCCTACTCTGACATAACTTGAAGTTATGCTTTTGCTATTCCCTCGTTGTAACTGGTGCCTATATGTAGCTCCATAATCGATCTTACCGTAGTCTGTGGCAAAAAAAAATATCTCGATATACAGAAAGCTCCCTGGGTCTCATTCGATAACTCACTCACTCTGACACGCATCTTGTTTCCAAGATGTGCGGACAATGCGAGGCGCCAGCATTAATTCAGATCACTTTTTAGCATCTTTATCCTACAGATTTTCGACCATGCGCTGCTGGCAATGTTAGATTTCTTAAGGACGTTAGATGTCGCAAAGCAAAACTTGAAGCAAATTGCTATTAATAAAGCAAGTCAACGCCCAACTAAAATCTCTGCACCCTGAATTAGATTTAGATACAAAATGAAGAAATATGTCACGTACTAGACTACTGTCGCTGAAGGTAGTCAATTCAATATCACCATTTTATTGTGCTCTTTACGGTCTATAGATTGTTCAGCATATCTGCTGCCTTCCTATTGAACACCTGCAGATCTAACGCCATAATGGTGAATATGTCACACAGTGAGATCCTTTGTCTCCCGAAATATTTCCATCTAAACCTATCAAAAACCACACATTCACAGAATACGTGTTCCGCTGTCTCTGATGCCTATGTGCACTTATTCCACAATGGCCTGTAAGGACCTTCTGGTTGAAATGTTTGCAACCAGGTAGCGTTTGGCCACTGCCCGAACTAGAAAAATAGTGACTATGCTTAGTATATCCCTTACAGCCAGTGCTGTCAAGAGTTTCATGCAAATTTTAACGTAAATAAGTGTTTTGTGCCGGATGGTATTTCAGCGCTTGTCCTAAAGCAGTCCTCTTCCACGTCATATGGCGACGGTATTTTTTCATCTTGCTGAAATCCCAATCTCGTCAATCCCAAAAAAGGTGAGGTTAGCAGCCCTCAAAATTACAATGCACTTCATCGAGTAGAGTCATCCTCTGAGTACCAGTATCAAGTTAAAAAATGCAACCCTTCATTCGAAGCAGAATCAAAAATCATTCAAAGAATTCTTTTCTTAATTACACCCATATTTTCCCGGTAGTCTCCAGGCCTCAGCCCAGTGTATAAACACATAAACGACGCCAGGCTACACGACTACACGACTACAATTGTCGTTAGCAGCATTTGTATACGTGTAGTCAGCTACTTATATATTGGAAACGACATCATAACAAGCAGCTGATTCACAAAATTTGACGTTTTGTTAAATAAAATTTAAAATTACAATTGCAGCAACTTCCTTCTTTATATTTTCACTAGCTAAAACCCGGCTTGCTTCGGTACCCCCATCTTTGTTATTTGCTTTAACTATAATCTTAGTTCATATTTTTTAAAACTTTTTGCCATTTTAGACCCATCCGGCTCAAGTTCAAATATTTGTTACTCCCAGAAAGACACCGTAAAAAGTTCAAGCTAATCACTTCTTCTTCTTCACTAACACACATTCAATGTTATATATAAGATGTATGTGTATGTATATAGCTTTTAAACGGTATACTTTCTTAAATACGTGCTTTTTGGCTAATGTGTTTAGATAACGAAGCTTAAATAGTTGTCGTCCTTTATATACACAAAATTCAATACTTAGTATTAATGGAAGGTGCCACGCCCACATATCCAATTTCGCCCGGTTACTGACTGATGTGTATTGTTCACGCCGTTGTTAAAACCTAATTTAGAAACTTTTACTATCACCATTCTCAAGGTATACAAATATTAATATTTACTTTGTATGGAAGCTACCACGCCCACTTGATAAATTCCGTCTTTGAGTTATATAGACTATGAAGTCAAGCAGACCGAATTCTGATATTAAAGCTTTAGACGTTCGTTAGACATACTAAAATCGATATTCACTTTGTAGGGGCGTGTCACTAACCAGTTGGAATTATTGAATTTTACAGCAAAATACTATAAAAATTTCAAGAAAATCAGTTCAGCCGTTTAACTGCCTAACAAACAAACATACACATATTCATTTTTATATATAAGATTATTATAACGCAAGAACAAATACAATAATTTTTTAACACTTTTTAATATCAATACTTCTTAGCATTTAATTTTTTTTTTAGTTTTGTAGCCAAACAAAATCGAAATAAGCCCGAGTTGGCTACAGCAGCAAAAGTAGTCATGTAGCCGTGTAGCTGTGTTCCTATCAAAATAATCGTATTCATATAAACGTGTGTGTGTATTTTTTCTTTTTTTTGTAGTTTGTAGTTAGTAGCCTGCCGTCGTCTATGTTTTTATAGCATAAAGATACTTGAACTTCCCTCCAGACAACTCCATCAAAAAAATATGAAAGAAGCCCCCTAATCTTCCAGCTATTATCGCTAGATGTTAGCATCAAACATCAGACGAATGATCAAGAGAAAACGCCATCTACTGGAAAAAATACAACGCTAAGTAAACATCTCCACCACCACTTAGCAAGAATCTTCACAACTACACATCATCTACTTAGCTTGAAAATCAACTTGAAACTGAAACAAAGTAATGGATGCTGTGTGGAAAGCCAATATGCTCCCTAGAGAAGTGACGGAGAAAAATAAACGGTACAACGTTTGTAATAGAGAGCTAAGTCTCACTCTAATCCACACGAATTCTCAAGAGAACCACAGGAATTTCACCATTGTTTGGATAAGGGAGGCATTTTTTTAAGTGAACTTGCTAATATTACGGGTAAACCACGTAACCTAATCTAAGTCTACCATAGTTTTAATCTTATTTCGGTCACCAATTTTATTCCTATTTTTTTCAACGAAAATCTGCCGTAGAAAAAGGGATAAAAGTTCAATGAACTCTTGTAGTCATCAGTCAGTCAGTCAGTCAGTCCACATATTTAATAAAATGTTTTACACACAATATGTTGTAAAACGAAGAAATCCTTTTTACACTTGTCTACTTCACAAATATTACTGCAGTGGCAGTAACAGCAGTAATAAGGATGACAGAAAAAGGACGAAAGTAATAATAATAACAACAACAACAAATCATTTAATGATGATGATGAGGGTCATTATTTTACAACAAAAAAGGACATTTTCAAAGTAGAGAAGTAGAGAAAAAAAACGTATTTTATGTGTCAACACTTTACTTGATAAAGCACATAGAGAATATGCCGAAAAAAAACGAAAGGACACTCACTATAGATAACAAAAAATTAAAAGGGGGAAACAAAAGCCGTATAAAATATCCTTTTCGTATAAATAACAACAAAAAACTCATATAAGGATAACAGTATATAAATAAAAAAAAAAAACATGACTACCAAAAAACAGAGAAAACCTAAAAGGACACACAACATAACCACGCATATAAGAAGAGAATAAAATAAGGAGCGAAGAGATCAACTATAATAATTTCATAAGGGTTTGAATCATAGGCGTGAGCAGGGTACGTATCTCATCTACTGTGTGACACTTTGTTCTTTATAAACTTCGCATTATTATTAAATTGAATGACTGAGTATGTTAAAGGATATACAGACGATGAAGATGACTATGACAACTAGGCCTTCTGTAATGCCGTCATTTTTATAATGGATGTTAAACTTTTATTGCTTTTTATTTTTCTTTAAGGGTAAGTTATTTGAATGATATATCCTTTTCAAAAAGTTTTTCAAAATAAAAGTCATGTTTTGTTTAGGTTATGGTTTCTAAGCAGACCATCAGTCTTTTGAAGTTCAAAACACAACAGAAAATTTATTAAAACTGCTCACGGCTTGGTAGAATACCATGTTTGTTTATGGTCCTTCGAACCGCTGTCTTTTCCTACATATACGAAAAATTTCTTGTCTTTGTCCTTTAATAGTAATTTTAGACGAGTAACTCTCTAATTATTTCTTATGATTGCAAGAAAGTGTGCCTCAGTGTTCTCTGTCTTGTCGTGAAGAAGGAAGACCCCATAATTTTTGCCAACTTCAGGGGTATAAGCCCTTCTCCCTAACGCATACAAAGTCCTTAGGAGCGTATTGTGTGAACGATTGAAGCCATTCGCCAACGCACTGGTTGGATCTTATCAGTATGGCTTCAGACCTGGTAAGTCCACCCTTGACTACGCCAAATATTAAAAAAACTCATAAAAATCAAGTCAATACGCACCATCTTTTATATAGACTATAAAACAGCCTTCGATAGCCCGATAAAAGACCGTATATACACCTTAATGTCTAAGCTTGATGTTCCTGCAAAACTTGTAAAACCATGCAGAATGACGTTGAACAACTCCTGCAGCTTTGTTATGATAGAAAAGAAACTCTCAAAAGCTTTTGATACTGTGCGAGGTCTTAGACAAAGCGAATCCTTATCGTGCGACCTCTTCAATTTCTTTCTGCGAAAGCCGAGAATACATCCCAGTGGCACCATCTTTTACAAAAGTGTTCAGCTCCTAGCATAGGCCGACGATATTGACATCATTGGGCGTACCAAGCGAGATGTCACTGCTGCCTTCAGTGCTAAAAAGAGTCTGCCTAGACGGGTCAAACTCTGACGGGACGTGCAGCGTTTCGGATGCCAGGTTACGTTGACAGTTATACACTCGATTGGGATCTCGGCACTGCCATTACTAGCAGCAATAATGCCAGTCTGGAGATCAAGCGCAGAATCACTGTTGCCAACAGGTGTTATTAAGGTTTCAATAGACAATTAAGCAGTAGAGACCTTTTTCGAGCGACGAAATTATTACTTTACAAGTCGTTCACCCTTCTCGTTCTTCCTTATGGAACAGAAGCATGGACGTTGTCCTACACTGATGTAGCTGCCTAGAGCATATTCGAGCGAAAAGTTCTATGTAAGATCTTTGATCCATGCGAACTAACTGATCTGTACAAACTATATGAGGACATGAATGTTACTCAGCTAATTAACATCCAACGGCTACGCTGGTTATCGTTCGAAGGGATGGAGACGGTCCAGCAAGAAGATGAAAGTCAGCAGGCGTCGGTGTAAAGAACGCTTTTGTCTACATAGCAGATCAGGCCGAGGAAGCTAAGTTCGCGACGGGTGTGACCAATTTTCGCAGATGCATGCTTAGCAAAGTCGCCGCTAAACGGGTTGTAAAGACCAATTATGTAACTCATTAAAAGCTCATAACTTCGCAATGGGTTTTTAATGGCTTGCTGATTGTTTATGGTCCTTCGAGCCAAATTCTAAATGCCAATATTTTAGACATAGTAACTCTTAAAATAATAAATGTTAAGAGGGCATAAGAGTCCGTTAGGTTTATCTATTAACTTTGCACTAATTCTCCTGATTTTTCGACGCAAGTTCTGAGTGTTGGCGTTCAGGATGCCTGTTGTCTTCTTCTATAAGAATAAAATATATTTTGTTTGTTTTTTAGAGGTGTTTTCGCATATAGACCAATTCTCACCTATGGTGCTTTAATCTGGTGGAAGACTGTGGACATTCCATTATTAATTCTCATATTTCTATTTTATATTGGTATGAATAAAACTAAATTTGTCAAAAAAAAAATTTATTTTTAAGCCAATTTACTTCCTAACCTCAAATTTGCTTACCATTTATTTAAAGTTTTATCGGTAGCAAGGTGTCTGCGCTAGGTGTAGCAAAAGCTACGAAGAAGTGTAAAGTGTTATTGCAATTAGATGACGGCATAAGCGTTAGATCCGTCAAAGCACAGTGTATAGAGCCAACGTAGAATTATTCTCGTTGGGAATTCGCATTAAAGATCACTTTTTCATTATGACTAACATATAGAGCCCAGTAATCACACTAACAAGCATTGTCGCAAGCAGTATCATGCTTGCTAAGTCTCGAAGAGGACTTAGCGGGTCATAATATGTTTGGAGGAATTGCATTTTTCTGCTTTTTAGACTCTAATTGCGTATCTTGCCTGAAAACCCAATTAGAGGAATTTTAATAACCGGCTATATTACCACTTTACTAATTAGATTCTTTACAGAACTTGGCATAGCCTAGGAAATCTTGCTTAATGAAACTTAAACTTCAAGCTTATGTTACTTGTTGCAAATCCTTTATTCCCAACAAACACATTTTCATTTTCCAATTGATTAAAGGACTCGAAACCTTACAAAATTTATGGCGGTATAGTGGTCCAAAGGATTAACTAACTGTCTTACAAATTTGTCAACAAAACCGCTTATACATTAGCAGAGTAATCGGCCTATTTATTAAATTTCCTTTTTATTTGCACACATTTTCCAAACAGTTTTTCTGTTTCACTCTAAATTCAGTTTCTTTAACAGAATTTTGCCTTTTTTCTAACAACAACAACAACTGTCACTTTCATTTTTGTTGTAATTTTTCATGATGTTTTTTATGATGTTTTCCTTTCATTGTTTCGTTGTTTACAAAAACCTTTTTTTTATTTTTTTGTTTATTGCGAACTCTGTTTCACAGCAACAAAATCGCAAATCGCCCATAAATTTGAAATCCTTGTTACGTGCGGTTTATGCTTTTCTATAGGCTTAAAAATAAAAATGTGGGTGGGGTTAGGAGGAATGCTATATACTCTCAGCTTTAGTCTAAAGTACTATTATTGAGTATTAAGTACCAGTTGTATAATATCGTATCGTATTTACTAAATGGTTGAGTTAAGTGGATTAAAGCAAGAAAAAAACCAAGTGAAAATGGTTTGGGGGAATAGCACAATAGAATTGAAGCTGGGCACTGAGAGTAGTAATCTAGAGAGAGTAGATCAAGTATGAGTTTTAAATTGAGGAGTTAAATACTTAGACATAAACTTATTTTTAAGATAGCATCTACTCTTTGTTTTTCAAGCTTCATGACTCCGCCAGCCTTTATAACGCCTTTTTTGTACTTATCGGCCATTTGTAGACTTATTTGCCATATAACTTTCCTTAGGTAAGTAACTAACTTATTTGTTATATCGGGCATTTTTTAGTGGTTCATGATTTTGAATTGGCAACACTGCTTTATTTGACAATCAATTTAACAGCTGATAATTGCTTTTTGTTTAGTTTGGTTTGACTTGTCATTGTGGATAGACTTATACCAGGGAAACGCTCGCAAATTGTTGAAATTTTTAATCAAAATAATGCTTCTGTTCAATTGATTTATTCTCTGGGATAGACTTACCATTCCGGACATTATTCTTTTGATGAAAGAATAATTTCACATAATAATGGTTTAATTAATTGTCCACCAATAATATTGTCACTTGTCCAGAGAAAATTGAACATCTGGAAATAAACTTTCAAAGAGTTGTTGGCGAAATAAGGCAGCATATGCTGCGAAGAGTTTGTAAAAATTACTCTTCCAGATTTCGCTTTGTACGCGCCAGCCGTGGCAGCAACTTGACCCAAATCCTATTTAAATATTTTTGTTTACCGTCACTCCTCTAGGTAGCATATTGGCTTTCCACAAAGTATATACTGCTTTGTTTCAGTTTAAGCTAAGTAGTTGATTAATCCGCTGTAGCTTCCTCCATATGAATGTTGTTTTGTGTGTAGTGGTGAAGATCCTTGCTAATTGGTGGTGATCTTTACTTTAGCATTGTAATTTTTTCCCATTAGGTGGCGTGTTTTTACTGATCATTCGTCTGATGTTTGTCATCATCGCCAGAGGTATGCGGGAAGGTCAGGGGGGCTTTTTCCTTTTATTTTTTTGATGGAGTTGTCTTTTTTATTATTAAACATTCGAAACCACAATTAAATTTTTTCTTCGTAATGTCCTCTGCTGGGGCTCGAACCTGGGTCGTTTGTATTGTTATGCATGCGCTCTAACCACTATACCTCGCCACCCCCTATTTAAATATTAATGTCATAAAATTCTCTATCCAAAAAAGTCTGTTCCGTAGATATTAAAAATATATTTCTCTGTTTTATTATGATTTAAACTTGTCTAACTATAAAAAAAAACATCCCATACATACTCCGATCTTAAGTTAAGCTTATATGAGCTAGGAGATTGTGCCAGAGCCTTATAGCGAATTCAACAAAGCTTCTTAGGAATTTTTCATTCCAATAGTACCGCCATATGAGGACATGATTATGAAGCAAGTTTATTTTAATCCTGATAAATAATCGGAGAAAAAGCTTGATTATCGATATCCACATTTGCAGGAATGCTACTATAGACAATGATCACTATGTAATAAAATGTATAGTAAGACAAAAGATATCGACTTCTCGACGACACAATGGCAAGAAACGTTTGAAAGGACAGCGGAAAACTCTTAGAATATCAAAGAAAATTTCTGGCCAAGCAATTCACAACTGAATTGCAATTACGATAGTGGAGAGTGCCAAGGAGAATACGTACGTAATGCAGAAGGGTTTGATAAAGAATGTATTGAAGTAGTGTTGCTTTAGAACATGGCTAGAGAAAGAATGATACAATGCAATACTAGAGCTAATAGGGATATATATATAATAAGCCGGAAGAAGGCGACAAAACTACGCAAGAAAAAAAAGAGGGAAGCCATCAATATTAGCTTTAGCGATAGGGAGAGCAAGAAAATCTACAAGAGACTCAAAAGACAAGTAATCGGCTTTCAACTGCACAAAGATGCCTGCAACGATAAACTTGGGCAAATTATAACAGAAACGCAAAAAATTCTAGATAGAAGGTAAGAGCACTTCCAAGAAGTGTATATTAGGGCACCAATAACTGCCGAAGCAAGTGGAGAAAACATTGTCCTTGAAAAGACTAAAGAAAGTGGAACAGAGTCAGTCCCTACATTTGAAAAAATGATTGAAATACTTTACATTAATGAAAAATGGCAAAGCACCAGTTGGCGACAACATCACAGCGGAACTTTTAAAAGGTCTGAAAATTGGACGAAAGCGTCAAATTTATGATCTGCAAATAAGAGTGTGGAAGAAGGAATAAATGCCTAGCGAGTGAACAACCTGCACCATCATCCCCATTCACAAAAAATGCCAAGCCTGATTGCGAGAATTATCGGGGGATTACATTACTTAGTTACAAAAATTAGGTTGGGCACCCTTGCATGTGTTACATTGCTAAAAAATAAACAAAAGGTACAAAAACAACTACGTGCTTGTGTACAGATAAGTAACTCGTCAACAACAACATAAATTGAAATGTTTACAAATAAAAATATACGACAACAACAAAACCATGAGGAAGAGTAAACAAGTAACAGACAATAACGAACAACAACAAACAACAAGAGCTGAAAACAGTATATGTTTACATTCGCATAGTTTCATAAAAACTAAAAAAGAAAATAAAATGAGAAATGAAATCTACCTGAAATATCGAGAGGATCGAGAGGTTTCGAAGTATTGCTTACTCAGCCATATAAAAAGCACATCGGTGCCAACAATAAACAGTTTATTTGGTGTAAACCATTTTCCGGCAAACTAATATTAATGCATTTTACGAATGAGAATTGAGAAATGATTTGAGAATTCTCACTCAGGCTATTTTGCACTGTATTTTTCCATTTGTTTTCTCTTTAGATTTCTTTGTGTATTTTTTCCTTATTTTTTGCCTATGCGTGTGAGTACGTACGCGTGAAAACAGAAGAGAAGAGCTGTGCTTTGCGGGAATCTGGTGTAGACTCAGCGAATGCGTTATTGGTTTGAACTTAGTGGAAAGAAAATTTAGTTTGGTTAAGCTCTGGTTGAAGAGGTTGTGATCGAACCTAAGTTGTAACAACGATCGGGTTGGAAGATCTTTAGGTAGAAATCTCTGTCGAGTAATTGTTGTTGGTTACAAAGTTGTAAACGAAAAGAATAACGAAGGATACAAATTGTTATTGTTTGTAAAATGTTACAAACAGTGGAACACAAAACTCTGTTAATAAAGGAATATTGATTAAAAAACAAACAAAAGATATATTTTAACTGCAATCTACACTGCAAATACACGTTTTTAAAGAGGTAAAAACGTAACAGTATGTTATACAATTTTCTAAAATACTCCTGAAACTGCTTTGTAATATCGCTAAGAGCCTTCTTGGCAAATACCAGTGTGGATTCGAGTCTGGTAAATCTGTAATTGATCAAGTATTTGTGATAAAGGAGAACCCATAGAAAAGTTATAAGTTTAACAATGATGTACATTAGTACCCATTCATATATAAAACATATTTCTCTGCTTTATTATGATTTAAGCTTTTGTAACTGTAAAAACATCAGTTTTTCGCAGATTGTGCCGAAACTTTCATCATATCAACCTTTTCTTTATTGATAAGAAATAATATAGTGTCTGAACAGAATATATCAAAGATGACATGCCGCATTCCACTACTCTCAGTAATAAAAGAGCATAGGCTTTACACACAATTTAAAGATTCGTAATGGAAGAAATATGTTTGGATCATCATATCGCACTTAGTCAACCGAAAGATTCCAAATAGCAAGAAGACAAAATTTCCATAAAATTTATAATCCAATTTGAATGTTTCCGGTATAAATAGCATTCTTTATAACTCTGCTCCTACAGAATTCGGCTTCCCTTGCATGTCACATTGTCTGCAAGACAATGTCGTCAGCAATATCGAGGTCTTGCAGGCAATAAGGTGAGAATAAGGATCGTTGTAATACTTGTCCAACATATCGAAAAACAATAGAACGAGAACACATAAATAATTTCCGCGACATCCCATGTGGGACAATGGGGACTTCTCTCATTCAATGGGCTGCACCCGATTCCGTTTTTAGACTCACTGAAAGTGACTTACAACTTAACGCCAGCTCAGAACGTCATATGCATTAGTTAGAGAAGTTTTTCATAGCGTAAATACTGATAACCAGTCTGGTCTGGTCTGGTATTGAACCGAAGACCTCTTTGTTGGTAGGCGGGTTTCTTACCTACCATACCACAGCTGCACACATAGAGAGAACAGTCTCGTTTAACACTTGTCAGGCTGACATCATATGTATCATACGTAGGATAGACTGCATTTGGGTACAATTTTGTCACAAACTTCAGTATATCATCTCCACTGAATAATGTTGATGTTTTATTGTTGACGTGTCAAGACATACACCCGAATATATCGAATCTCTGGCTGAGAGGGTCGAATCCATCAACATAAACTCGTCATCGTTCTCAAGAATTGAACATTTCACGCACCAGAGATGAAGCCGCATGACTATCCACTTCGTTTTCACTTCGCCAGATGGATAAACTCGATACTGCACGATGATGTCCATTTTGCCAAAAAAAGCATCTGTTCGGATGAAGCTCATTTTCATCTTGGTGGATACCTTAATAAGCAAAATTGACGTATTTGGGGCTCAGAAAATCCAAAAATGGTCTTACAGTAGCCAATGCAGTCATTACGAGTGACTGCTTGGTGCGAAAGTATCACATTTCTTTGAAAATGAGACGGCGCAACCATTCCGCTCAAAGGAGACAGCTATCGCACCATGATAACCGATTTTCTTGTGCTCGCTATTCATGGTATTGATGTGAAAGATGTTCGAAAAATTGGTCCGATTGAATGGGACTGAAATGGAAATAAAATAATATTTCATTTCTAACAGGAACAATTGTACTTCACAACAAACAAACAAAATTTTGCCAAAATTTTAATCCGTTTTAGTTTTTTTGCATTTTTATATTTAAACTTTTAAATGCGTCATCAGATATAATGCGTAGCAGCGGCTTAAAATTGCACAGAGATGTTCATTTATAATTAAGTCGCTGACTTTATTGACAATATGGATTATGGGTATTCCACACTAATTGTTTGTTTTTAAACAATTTTTATTTCCGCACTAACAGGCTTCCTTATCAACAATATGTCGTACTTTTTTGGCTTAATTTTTTTCACCTCTTAAGGCAAATAAAGTCAAATTTAATTCAAGAATATTTTGCGTAATTTAAAACCATAATTGGATCAAACAATGCGAACCAAAAAAAGTAGGCATTAAAAGTATCGTTTACAAGATATTTTAAATTCATTCATTTTGTTATTATTATTGTTGTTATTGTTACTTATGGCTTTTGTTGATGTCCTTGTTGTTAATTTTAACAATTTGATAGTTTCACTTACACATTTTGACACATTCATTAGAAATTCTCAAATAAATAGGCCTTCAACAGCAACAAAGAAGTAATATATTACAATGACAATGACACAATAACTGTGTACGTACATATGTATGCGTGTAAATATAATAAAGTAGTATTGAGTGTCTAATTAAAAAATGCGAGGTTTTCGGCAAGTTTTGAATGTTTGTTGTGAAATATTGGTAGAAAACAAATTTATTTAAAATACATATCTTTTGCTTCAACAACAGGGGCCAAGCAATAGTGCATAGAATCACTCAGATTATATATCGTGGTTATGGACTGGGTGCTTCATATTTTCAATGGGAAAAATAGAGGTGTTGGTGTAGTGATTAGAACGCACGCATACAACACAAGATTCGAATCCCAAGCAGAGGGAAAACATTTCATTGCGGCTTCGAGTATTTAATGAAGAGACTTTACCTCCCGCCAGACAAGTTTATCTAAAGATAAAAAAACATCAACGGATGATCAAGAGGAGAGGCCACCTATTGGGAAGATATTACAATATTAAGTTAGGAACACTACCACCACTTAGCAGGGATCTTCACCACAAAGCATACGCAAGGGGGAGAGCTACATTCGACTAAATTATTTGTTTAGCTTGAAAATCAACTTGATCTTGAACCAATATACTCCATAGAAAAGTGACGGAGAAAAAAAACAACCTTCACATGAGCACTTAATTTGAAATATTTAACCAATGCGTGGCTTCTACCGGCTGGAATAAAGATAAAGCTGTACAAGTTGGCAACCGCTGTTTATGAAACATAAAGAAAATATGGTGGCCGAGAGCGATCACGAATGAAGAGCTATGGAGAATAAGTGTACAATCTCCTATAAATGTAGAAATACAGGTAAGGAAATACTGATGGATAGGTTATACATTAAGCAAGGTTTTAGATGACATCTCAGTCGTAGCTTTGATTTGGAATCTATAAGAAAAAGTCAATTATAGTTTGGACCATGCCAAGGAGCAGGAACATCAGCTCGTTTTTGAGGGGTGTCCTTAGGGTACTTTTCCCATTGCTATAGACAGCAGTAGTTGATGGCTCACTCACTTCAGTATACTTCGTTATGCTGATGATCTTCTTATAACAGTACGTGGAAAATATGAGAGTACTTTGTGTGATCTAATGAGGACTTTCTGGTGCACTCAGAAAGGGCCCTACCTCAAAAACTGCTGCTGTACCTTTTACAAGGAGGTTCAAGTTATCATGTGACTGTATTTCTTTTATGGGTGCCATCATCAACTTTTCTAGGGAGGTTAAGTGTCTAGGTATCATTCTGGATAGAAGGCTTAGTTGCAACTCGCACATTGGTGCGGTCCAGAATAAGGCGAGACAAGTCGCTCCTCTTATGCTAAGACATGTGGTCTTTCGCCGAGATTGACGCTATGGGTATGTACCGCTATTATGCGAAGACAGCTTGGCAGGTATAGAGACTTGCCTGTGTATAACTGGGTAATGAGAGCGTGTCCAACAGCGATATTGAAGCCGTGATTAGCTTGGCACTGCTTCACATCTATAAGTATGACGAGAGCGGCTCCATGTTCGGAGTCAACACTTTTCAGGTAGAGGTCCCAAAATGTGTCCTGGATGTCATGCCTTTGGATCTGTGCTTTGGTAAAGATTCAGGGTTGAATGAATTCCCAAGCCGAGATTATTGGTCTAATGTGGCCTCTGTTCCGAATGAGCTTGAACTAAACTAGTATACCCTTTATTCCAAAATAAGTTACTGTGTCGGTGTTGATCGCCATAGGAAAATCACCGAGTTTGTTTCAGGTTGTGCTGATATCAACCTGGACAGTTGGCTTAAGGGTAAGATCATTAACATATTTTCAGAGTAAGACATCTAGACTTGCTACGATACGTTGCAAAGGCTTTCGCTTAGAAATAAGGTCAAGTTGTTTTAAGTGCCTGGACTCTGTGAGATAGATGATAATGAAACAACGGATACATTAAATAGAAAAGGGTTTATGTCACTCTATATAGATTACGAACCTTATTGTACAACAGTACTAGCTACCATTCTCAATCTAATCAAAGATTTGAAAATTTCCAGATGCTTAGAACAGGATAATGCTCTAAGGGGACTTCGTCACTCTATGGCGGCGATCAGTCCGCAATGCTCAAGTATGGCTGGCCGAACTTGGAACTCCTACCGGAATTTCTAACAGGCGATTGTAGACTTAGAGCGCAGCTGAGAGAATGGCGGTCACAGATGTAGCATCAGATTCAGCGAAACACATACTGCGTGCATAGTCTTTTATAGGTCTATATGGAAATTTTTTAAGTAGACATAGGGTCTTATTGGCTGAAACAGCCACCATTATGGTTAAAGATCTCCTGGTGTTAATTAGGAACACAGTAGAACTGCTGAACAAACTGTTGACCGGAAGGGACACAATAAATCCCATTGGTCACAGTTTCCGGCAATAGTGCCTAGTCAGTGTTATAAATTGATAGGAACGAATGCATTAAATGACTCATGACCATCAGCCTATATAAAGTAGCAAAAGTAGCAGGCCATGTAGCCTGGCTTAATCCGGAGTATATAACCATAAACATATATTTCAGTAAGCTAGGATATAAGAAGCAGTTGGATGCACCACAGATCGGTGGATAAATGGCGTACTAATTAATGACTGGAGAGAAATTGCTTAAAACAGAAGTGAATAATAAAGTATTATGTGGAAGGCCAAGGCTAAATAGTAGCTGTGATCAGAGCTGCCAGACAAATAACAAATACAATCGTCAAATATCGAGAAAAATAGTTAGAATCGTCAAAGTGGTTCACTGAAATCGTTAGAAAAAATAAATAAAAAAAAATGACAAAATTTTAAAAGCAAAACGGAACTTCTTCAAGAGCGTTGAATCCTTTACTGAAGCCAGTCGACTCCGTAGTGTCTTGAGTTTCGATAACAGATAACAGATATCTCAATATTTCGTAGGCCTGACGGAAGCTAGACCACTTCAATAGATGATACGCTCGACCTTCTTCTTAATACTCACTCCCCAAGCGGTGTTACCTCTACGGACCAGGTTGACAATTATGGTGGTGCATGCAAGTATGGACATCACTCTTTAGCTCAGGTAACTATTTTGGTTTCTTTGAACCTTTTAAATCACTGTGACTGGATGGCATTATTCCGCCTAACAATTAGTATAAGAAGGATCTATTTATTCCCTGGTTTTTGACTATTTATAATACGGATGAGCATCACACACTGATCCAGAGGACTTTAAACCAGTCATGCACATTTCAGACAACTTTTGTTAAAGCTCAATTCACACGTATTCTTACACACTTACTTTTAGTCGTCAATGAAACAGCAGCGAGTGAACATGCGTAGCGGGTGTATACTGATTTAAGAAATACTGTACTATATTTTCCGATAATATATAAATTTTCAATAAAATATTAAGGCTTTTACATTTGCAATAAAAAATAGAGCAGAGAGCAATTTTCATGTTCTTACTAACAGAACTACATTTTAATTTTTGGACAATATTCCTCTAAAGCAGCAAGTGTTGCCAATTTAGCACCTTTCGCGCTATATTCAGCGCGTTTAATATACCGAAAAGTTGCATTTTGTATCCTTAACGCTTTTTTTAGAACGCGTTAAGTTAGCGCTTTTCAATTTGAAATTATTTGTAAAGGTTACCTTACGTACGTAAAATCAAAGAGAAGATATTAGAAAATCTATCCGTATTCTAAAAATGAGAGTAAAAGTCTTACGACAGATTTTATTTACGTTTACACGATACGTAGAAAGTCAAATGAAAGCAGGAATCTGCGCGTTTTAATCATAAAATGTTGACAACACTTGTCATGGGATTTTGTCCCCAATCAACTTGCACGTATTCTAAGCTATTGCTTTTAGTCGGCAAAGAGACAGCGATGAATGAACATGTGTGGTGAACGTATGCAAATTTTTTTAAGGTCCAGACAAATAATTTAAAAAATTTTCTCACGTTCTTACTTTTAGTTATCACTGAAATAGCGGTTGTCTGTTGATTATTTAAAATTTTCTTTAAAACATCAATATTTCTCTCTTTGTGAGAGTAATGTTCATGTCCTCATTAACACAACTAGATTTTTACTTTTGCACATCACTGCTCTAACGTTTAAAGCAGTGTTGTCTGAAAGATTTAGAGCTTAAACCTTGTAGTTTGCACTCGTTTCTGTTGAAAACAGAGAGAGAGAGAGAGAGAGACTTCTTGACTTTCATATTAGGATCTCGATTAGTCCATCAATCTTGTCTGCCTCTCACCGTGTGTATACAAGGGATAAATCAATTGAAAGATCACTTCACTCGCAGATGGTAAAATCACTAAATGTGAGGAAGTATACGCTTGCTAACTTTCCTGATATTGAGCAGGCCTTCAATTACGTCTGCCCTAATTCAATCATTAACGCTCTATATGATTTTTTTATACCTAATGGCCTAAAAATGTTTGTTAAATTTTTGTATTAAGGCTTGGCCTTCTTTTATATAAAATTTGATGTTTAGAGAGAGATGAGAAGAAGAAATTGTTAGTCGGAGCCACAATAGGCTTATTGTGCGTCAATGAAACATAGTTTTTTAGGACTCTACCACCCATGTTATTGAAGAGGTCTTTGTCCAATAACAGGTAGCGATGCGTTAATCTAATCCAGCGTAAGGCAAAACTTATATTAATGAATTTTGCTATTGTGGTACTAAGTTGAGAGTCTCTTACTCAGGCTACTTTACACTATATTTTTCCATTTCTTTTCTCCTTACTCCTCTTTGTTTATTTTTTTTCCTATGCGTGTGGCTAAGTACATGTGAAATTAAAAGAGTAGAGCAGCTCTTTGCCTGAATCTGTGCTAATCACATTAAAAGCAGTACATGCACATAGAAATTGTAAAATTAAAGTAAAATTTTCTACAAAAGATATTTTCTTGACATAAAGCTCAGAATTTTTTAAGCAAAAAAATTTAAAAAAAAAGTTTTTCGTTTAATGACTAAGTAAAAAGGAATAAATTCCGCATTTTTAAATTAAACACCCAATAATATTTGTATGTGTTTGAATATCCTTTGCTAAATACAATGACTCTTTAAGGATTCTCTTTATTTTAATAGATGTGTGTGTTTGTGTTGACATTTGGGTGGTTTCCGTATTCCGTATATAGTCAGGCTATATGTAGTCAGGCTGTCAGTCATTTTGTTGTAATTCAACTATTCAATAATTGTGTTGTCATTGTTGTTGTTATAGAATGAATTACTGACTGACTATCTGCCATATGTTAAGGAATAAATTTCAGTGTTCATTTCCCTTGTTATGATGATGTTGGTGATAATGGTGATAATATAGACGGCTTCAGGCAAAAATTATTACTTTAAGGACAATAAAACGAAGTTTCCTGTGCTTCAAACTAATTTAATTTAGAGGTGGATTGAGAGGAGTAGAAGGCAGTAAAATTAACGCACGTGTGGCAGGGCTGTCATTATTTTAGTTTGTGTTTTTCTTTTTTAGTTTTAATCACAATATTATTAGATTCTCTCACTCTTATTTTTTTTTTAATTTTCTCATAATCTCCTGCTCTAGATTTCACTGACATGACATAACATCTTGCTCAGGATAGATTTAGATTTATTTGGAAGACCATAATTCTATTAAACATATAAACATACACACATACGACTGACTGAATGAAATCATTATTGTTTTTATGATAATCTTATAAGTTAATTAACAGCCAAAACTATCTGCTCCTTCAGCAGCAGCTCATTGCAAAGATTTTTTGCGAAACAATAACTTTTTGTAAGTTCATATGGCCCCCCCGCCCCAAACTTTTCATTACAAATCTATTTATTACTTTATGAAAACCTTGTGTTAATTTATTTTAATAAAATCATATATCTGCCAACAGATGATAAACTTATCAATCACTGTAGCATATGTAAAGGCGCACAAACTTGATTTAAACTAAGTCAATAGGAAATTTCAGTCAAAGGATTCAAATTGAGAATGATATTGAAAGCAGGGAAAATGACAATGGAAATGATAAACAAAGCGAAAAAGCTTTATTGAAAAGAACTTTTCTGCGTGTGATATATTAATGAGCAAACAAAAATTTATAACAAAGCTTAGAAGGGAGTAAAGAGTAATTACTCTTCTCCAAGCACTACTGTATTGTTACGAAAATAAAAAGGCCTAAAAATAAATACACCACACCAGCGCCTTTAAAACTGTATTGGGGGATTTTGGTATATTTGGTATTAATGTGTCACCCTGTCAATGCTGTACTTATTTGTGTATCAGCACTGCCAATTCAACCATCTTTGTGTGTTACATTTGGGTTAACGGAAATATTTCGAATGTTGTAGGAAGAACAAGTACATTTGGTAGTAATTTAAATTGTGTATAAAAGATGGCGTCATAAAATAAAGTCGTGTTTATTGTGTAAACAAATATTAAGTTAACGTATAAAGATAAAGTGAGAAAATAAAAACTATAAAATAACAAGAAGGTGGTGCTTATTTTATTTTGACGCAATTAAAAAGAACTCAAATGTTTTAAAGAGGTTAAAACGTCACAATATGATAACGTTTGATAGGCAGTGCAATTGCGCTCCACCCAATGACCAAAAAGAAGTAGAATATCCAAAAAAGAAAAGAGAAAAAGTTAAAGATGAAAAGGGAAAGAAAAAAGAAAGAGAAAAATAGTAAAAAGGATATCCTACAGAAACCTGGCATCATTTAGTAAGTCAACCTATTTAACGCCCTATATAAAGCCCTATAAAAAGCCTTTTAGGTCATAGATCTTGGCTGAAGTAGCCTAGCAAGCTGAGCCTACGCGTCTGGAGAGGACATGTTTCACGGTCTCTGGTCCTCCCATATCGCCACCAACTCGCTAAAATTTAGGAGTTGCCGCTTCCAATAACCCTGTCCTTGCTCTTACAGCTCAATGTCCAGTCAGAAAACCTATCACAGTCATATACCCTCCAAGAGCGCTTGAGTTTAGGCCAAAGTTACCTGGAAAACCTACAGCCTACTCTGCATCTCCATAACTCTTCCATTATAAGATGGGCTCTATTATTCCCTAAGATCAAGCTAGGGTCCAACAGACGCATCCGTCATTTCAATACATTTGGCCGTTCCTGCTCTCGTCAGATCACATCAAGGGATAGTAACCACTAATTTAGTGAAACCACTAAATTGACAATACCTGAGACTGAACACTAAATCGACAAAACTGAGGTCAAGCAAGTTTGTTAGCTCCGAAAAGTCAATTATTTAGTAAAAGGTTTGCATTGTTAAACAACTAAAGAACGCATCATTTGATAATTCGAACGTGGCACTCTTCGAGCATTACGTGGTAATTATGGTCGTCATAATCAACCTATTCTGCAACGAATTTGCAAGATATATAGAAATTTGAAGAGAGAGATGTGATTAGGCCTGTGCATTATTGCAATAATATACATACAGTTAAAATTATCGCTTCCGTTAGCGAAAATATCGCGGATGCGGAGCAGTTGGGACAATCTTACGGCTTATCTTAAGCTAGGAATACAAGATTGTCGTAAACGTACCAATATGACACAATTTCAAAAATGTTTTATTGACGTAAAATATCCAAATTATCCCAATTTATCCTGCGAAAATAAATATAAAATTTATTTTTTGGTACGTATTGTCAACTTCGATTACCCCACAAGAACACAATAAATATTGGCGGAATTTCGATATTTTTGTTGCCGCATTATTACTTATTGGGCGGTCACACGATTGCTGTATAAATAATTGATGCATTGCGACAATCGTGTGATCCCAGCCATAGATATAAAAATAAATGTTTGTGCCTTATGGGCAGCTAAGGAGCTGAACCGATTTTCTTCAATTTTTAACAGTGTCTGTTTGTCCGGAAGGAATTATAGGCTATAAAAATTTTTAATATTCCAACTGCGCGTTGCCACACCCATACAAAATATACAATTATTTATCTATATCTTCAAAATGGTAACAGAAATGTTCTCTAAACTTAGCCCAAATAGATTCAGAATCATAAAAAAGGCAATCAATAAAGGCCATGATACCTCCCATATAACTAAATATTGTTTTTTGTATATCTTGAGATTACAGCTACAGTTCCAGAATTTGGTCTGATTGACCTCATAGTCAATACAAATCATCAAGCAAAAAGTGGGCGTGGTATCTTCATATAAACTCACTATTGGTTTCTATATATCTTAAGAACGGTTAAAGCAAAAGCTTTTGAAATTGGTCTGAATGACTTCATAGTCAATACAAGTTATCAGGCAAAAAATGGGCGGAATTTGACAAGGGAGCGTGGTGCTCCATGTAAAGTAAATATTAATTTTATTATATCTTAAGAACGGCAATAGTACAAGTTTCTAAATCATCAGTCAGTAATTGGGCAATTGGAGCATTTGAAAATCAACTTTCTCCAAACTATCGTTAGGTGTGTTTTATTCAACTTTACTTTTAAAACCAAAAAATGGATAATCTTGTACTGTGTGGAGATGGTAAAAGGCTTAGGTCGATGAGGGGCACTATAAACTAGAGAGAAAGCCTAACCATATGAGGAAATGCTCAAGAGTCTATTGAGTTATCGTAAGCTTGTCTATCAAAAATGATTTCAATTTGAATTGGCGAATTTCATCGACTCAATTTACTGTTCCAACAATATGAGCAACACAAATCTATGGAATAGGTAATCCATACTATAAAAAGTGAAACAACATCGCTAGCAAGGCACTGGAGTGGAATTTTCGCGCCATAATGTATAGATCCAGCCAGTTAGCTAAGAGATATTTTAGTAGGCTTAGACCCAGTCTTCGGTTACCATAACTGTAGAGGAATTACTCTGCCTAACACCATATTCAAGACACTAGCAGTTCATATACAGGAAAGGCTTCAGAGCAACGTAAAGAACATATTGCGAGACGAACAGTTAGGCTTCCGGCCAAATAGAAGTTGGTAGACCAGACCAAACCTCTGTGCATCATAAAATGACATATCCCTCTATACCTAGTATTCATCGACTTCAAGAAAGCCTTCGATATCATCGAACGGACTGTCATATGGAAAGTATTTATAAGAAAACGAGTACCCCAAAATAATCCGATAATGGCAGTGCAGTAAGAAGAAGCTCATACATATCCAGGCAAACCAGCATTAGTAAAATTAACTCTCTTGTACGGCAGTGAAACCTGGCTTGTGTCTAACACCATCACACAAAAACTATAGGTATTCAAAGACAAGTGCCTTGGAATCATGTGCAAGATATGCTGGCCTAACACCATAAGCAACATAGAACTATGGAATTTGACAAATTAAGACCCCATACTAAAGCAGATAAAGCAAAGGAATTAGAGATGGATCGGCCATACCTTAAGGAAAAATCCCAGTGGTATTACCAGAATGGCACTTGCGTGGAATCCTCAAGGATCAAGGAACCGCGGTTGATCAAGAACTAAGGCAAAACAATTTTACATGGGAAGAGGCAAAGACAACAGCAGCAAATCGTGTAAAATGGAAATGCTTTGTGGAAGCCCTATGCTCCCCAGAGTAACGGAAAAAAAGTATGTCGTTAAAGTAGACTTGAAGAATATGGGCGTATTTATTAAATACATTTTTCATCCACTTTGTTCACATTTATATAGGAACCGTACTGTTTATGAGTTTATTAGGGAATTAAATTTATTTATGACTTAAATGAGTCCTATGTTTTAGAAATCGGTAGCAAATATACGGAGGTCTGTTTCTCTTGTTTCCAAATCCGAAAAGGAACTTAAAATCACCTAATATTTAGATAAGTTATTAGCTTATAGATGCATTAAGATCCCAAAACCCAGATTCTTATCCGTAACTCGATATTTTGGGAGTTTCGCAAAATCCAGAAACATATCCTTGTTTTACTCATTAATGCCTATAAGAAAACAGTACTACTTATGAGGCATTTTTTTTTGTCGCACTGCTTTATTGTTAAATTTTCCTCTTACAATTCCTTTTAAGATTAAATTTCGATTTTCATTGTTAAGAACGAAACAATTCGTTTGTTGCCAAGCTTGTTAATAACAAATTATAATCTTTTATTACCCCTGCCCTCTTTTCCCTTTTACCACTCTTACTGTTGAATTTGTTCAATTTTAAATGAAAAATACAGAAAAGGAAAATACATTTTAGCAGTAGTTTGTGGAAATTATTAAAAATCAATTTATCAGAAGCTTAACTTTTGAAACCTTGAAAAGTTTTATTTTTTTGCTCGATATGATGATGATGAAATTCTCTCTTTTGTACTCAACAAAAAAAAAAATTCCTCTACAAGCATCCTCTACAGGCTCCCCCACAACAAAAAAGGAACATTGAAAACAAACGATCCATTTATTCATTCATTCATTCGATGGCTTTAAAAATGAAAATGAAATCAGAGTGTCATTAATCATATTTCAGTACAATTCCACTGTTCGCTCACTCACCCATTCACTACTCGCTCTTTAGCTGTTTGTTGTGTATGCCTAATGCAGCATTAATTCCTCTTACTCCTTGCCATATGAGTTGTGGAAGGGAATGATGGGATAACAACGTTTCAATGAATCCCAAAGAAATTTTCAATTGAAATGGAAAGTATTTCTCTTGTTTGCTGCTGTAGATGGATTGTATGGATTTAAACGCACAAAATATGTATAAAGAAAGGATGAGATGTTGTTGCTGATGATGACGATGATGACTGGTTTCCATTTTCAGTGTTGAGCCTCTCAAGCCTCTTTTTATAACGTTACGGATAGTTGGTAACATTTATAGCGGCATGCTCGTATGTGGTGGCATGACTTTAAGTATGACACACAATAAATGAATTTTGACAGATTAAAAACAGCAAAAAAGCTATCAAAAAATAAAAACAAATTTTAAGTAAAATTAATGACAAAATAAAATATTTATGAAAAGAATGTCATTTAAGGAAAGAGGGAGAGGGCATGCATGATGGATGTGTTGTTGTATTTCTTACTCCGTTCTGAAAAATCGTTCAAACCATTAACAGGTAGTTGGGGAAATTAAAAATTTTAAAAATGAAATTAAACTCTTAAAGAGGTTAAGAAGATTTTGAAGCTGCAACAGTCTCAGGGACTTAATAAACACTCCTAACACTGCAATACTACTGCAGAAAAAAATAAGGCCTAACGTGTGAAGCATGGGAGAGATATCGGAGAAAAAGAAAGAGGAAAAACGCCTATTCCGACGCAAGAAAAGATAAATGATAAAAGAGACGTGAGGAGATTGCGTTTTAAAAGAGTAGAAACGAAGCCCGTAAGTTTTACCAGAAACTAACAGGAGGCCTTAGTGTTGGTACTTTCTCCTGCAAAGATAATAATGAAAATCTAGTGACAGATACTAAGAACATTCAAAGGATATGGAAAAAATATTTTTCCGAGTTGCTGGTGTCAGATGGTAACTATGCGGGAGATAACATGGGTTCAATTAATAATAAAATAGGAAACTTTTGAAATATTATTCCATTCATATGACTGCTGCGGCTGGCCTCACAGTACTCCATTCGATCGGATCAATTTTCGAGAACTTTTTGGAGTGATGCGATCGTATCTCGGCAATGACATCACTGACTCAATTGCCGTCTGATTTGTCGGCATAACGCTTCAACGATGCCCCACAGAAAATAGTCCAACGGTGTCAAATCGCAGCTTCTTGCCGCCCAACAAATATCACCAATTCGTCTATTAAACGGTCATCAAACGTTTAACGCAATAAATCGATTGTGGCATGAGATGTGTGGCCAGTTGCATGATCCTGTTGAAACCAAACATCGTTGACATCAATACCATGAAGAGAGGACGTAAAAAAATCGGTAATCATGGTGCGATGGGTGTCTCCAATGACTATTTTCATAGCAATATGGGCCTCCGGCTTCAAAAGCCGCACCAAACTCATAATGGGTGCATTGGCTTTTGTAAGACCAAATTTGGGTTTTCTGAGCCGCAAATACAGCAATTTCGCTTATTGACGTACCCAGATGAAAAAGAGCTTCATCCGAAAAGATGAAATTTTTTGAATTTTTTTGAATTTCCTACCAATTGTCTTTGTTTTGGAAATAAATTTCCTATAAATCCCAACGTTGCTCAAGCGTAAACCGATTCATTTCTCTCAGTGGAGATAATATACTGATTTTGTGACAGAATAGAATGACATCAGTGTTATCATATTCGAAATAACCGCTGGTTTAAATTTAAACTGATAGATGGCCCACCCGATAAATCATCCAGTCAAAATATGATTGAACGAGCAATATTCCGAAGCAATATTGAAGAATAATAAAGCTGGCAGTCTAACAGCAGAAATTTTTAAAGCCTGAGGTGGCTGGGTGAACGCATGTGCAGTGATTGAAGTCTCAGTGTTTTATGTGCTGTGCATAAGAAAGGAGACAAAACCGGCAACTACAGGGATATACCACCTTCATCAAAAAGATCCCGGAATTTATTCAAAGTAATACCCAGCGACTGCAACACACTTGTGCCAGCGCTTGATCCAATCCTCGAAGTATTTTTTAAATTCGGTTTTCGATACGTCCCTCAGTGCTTTCTGCGATTTTTCCATTATTTCCTCTCGGTTGCTCGGTTCCCCGTAATAAATTTTTTAACTCGATTGAACAGAAATAAGTCACAGGAAGGCAATTTAGGTGAATTCGGTGGCTCTTGGATGGTATTTGTTGCATTTTTCGTCAAAAAATTACGAATAATGATGGCACTGTGCGACGGTGCGTTATCATGGTGCAAAACCCACGAGTTTTCTGCACACAATTCTGGTCTCTTTCGGCGAAGTGGTTCACGTAAATGTCTCATAACGGCAAATAATACTCTTTGTTTAGTGCCTGGCCTTCTAGCAAGAATTAATAATGCACTGCACCGTTGTAATCCATGAAAACCGTGAGCAATGCCTTCTTTTTTGACTGAAAACAACGTGGTTTTTTTCACTTGCCTGATGTCTAGATTGTGTGTTGTACTTATAAACCCACATCTCGTCTACAGTAACGATCCTTTTGATGAATGTGGGATCAGATTCAGCCTCGCAGTTTATGTCTTTTGCGACCTCAACACGGTCTCTTTTTTGCATGAAATTGAGATCTTTGCTGCTACAAGACGGAAATCCAAATCATTAACCAAAATGTCTTGGACGAATCCATAGCCAATGTTCAAGTCCTCCGCTGTCTCTCTGATGGTTTTTTGCGGTTACTGATCAATGTTGGACGAATCCATAGGCAATGTTCAAGTCCTCCGCTGTCTCTCTGATGGTTTTTTGCGGTTACTGATCAATGTTTATCAATGTTTCCGTCGGTGATGCACCGCAAAAAATTGGTTTTTCAAGATTTTTTTAAAAAACACATTTTCTTAGAATTATTTTTTTTTTCGTCACTCCTCTAGGGAGCATCTTGGCTTTCGACAAAGAATACATTGCTTTGTTTCAGTTTCATTAATCAAGTTGATTTTCAAGCGATATGATTGGGTGTAGTGGTGAAGATCCTTACTTTGCACTGTAATTTTTTCCTGATCATTCGTCTGATTGCTTGTCATGATTACCAGATGTAAGCTGGAGGGTAAGGGGAGCTTCTTTTAAATCGATTTGTCACTTGAAACCGCAGTTAACTTTTTTTTCGTCATATCCTCTGCTGGGAATTCGAGCCTGGGCCGCTTGTGTTATATGCGTGCTCTCTAATCACTATACCACGCCACCCCCTTAAAAAATTCGACTTTCTTTCCATTTCTATAGAGCTATGCGCTTCATACATATATCATCCGCTTAATCTGGTTTGTTTAAACGTCTCTGCCATGCCTAATTTGTTTCTCTGACATTAAGCAGTGCTCTCTTCAGGATTCTGACTGGCATTATGTAGAATAGAAGGAGAGGTAGAATGCATCTTTGATCGACTTCTATTTTCACTTTAATTTTGGCTCTGACATACTTAATTTTCTGCTGACGCTCTGATAGGGAGCTTTAACGAGTAAAATACGTTTTCCGAGCACTTATTTACACCCCATTGAGCTTAAAAAGCCTATTGGGGGCATGTTTGCCTTGTTTCAGTTTCTTCGTCATCAGTTTTTGTCTACCATCTAAGCAGGTGAGTGATCTACTGCAGCGAGTCTAGAATAGATACTGCTGCTGCCATCTGTTGTTGCCTAGAAACAACGCCCTCTGTGTATTTGCTGTAGAGGTGAGGAATCTTGCTGTTTGTCATAGATTCCTACTTTTTTGGTGAAGCCAGAACTGTTTTCAAAATCAACAAATCACAGATATAGAGGCGATTGTGATTCTACGGACTGGTCAGCGATGATATGTAGGTTGCTTATATGGTAGGTTGCTTATGGGTAGTTGATTTGTGGAGTCAGAGTCAAGCTTGCTAAGGCCAACAATTTAAAAATTAAACGAGAATGCTGGGAGATATACAAAGTAGGGTAATAACACACCAGTCGTCTACCAATTGCATCCCAAATAGTGTTTCTTCTTAAACTTTAAGACAATTTTTCGAAAAAAGCTGGAAATTTCTTTAAAATTTGTTTTTTCTCCGGCATTTAAATTAACATGTCGTTCTATTTCTATAAAACTGTCTGTGAAAAACACAGAAAAATGTTCGAATCGAATTATTTTTACATTTTGAACAAACGAATAAAATTGTTAAAATGAAACAAATTTTGTTCTTTTATTCTCTTCAAATGCAATTGTAATGACAATGCAATTGCCAATGCAAGTGCCACAGAAAGAGTGAGCGAGATACAAAGAGCAATGACAGCATAGTAAAGGACGAAACATTTTAAACAAAAACCGGATACGAGTGTCTAAATGTCACCAAATGTAAGGCAATGACACAATAAATGCAATAAAAAATGTGCGTAAAATGAAATGTTTTAGTGTGTGTGTGTGTTAGCATGTATGTGTATTTGAGTGCAATAAAAATTGTCTATAAAATTTCGATATGCCAAACGCTTCTTTTGTGATTTCAATTGCAGCCAAAAACTAAAAAAGATAAAATTTGCCAAAATGGCAACAAAAAGAAAAACCCGCAGAATTTTACGAAATTCGTTCGTTTAAAGGGATTGAATGAACGTCGTTAAAATGTCGTACAACTGACTGACACATGCAGAACGAAAGTCGAAAAAAATTAAACGTTATTTCTCTCTGTTAGAGAGCATGTTGTCAGTGTTTATGGAGACTCTTACATATGAAAATAACAATTTACATGCACTCACTCGTACATTTTCGAAAGCGTAACAATAAAATTTATTGAAAAACAGACACAAACAAATAATAAAAATTTAGTTACACTCTAGTATATGGGGTATTTCATAGAATTATATATAAGAAAAGCCAAATTATCTGATTTTTAGTTGGAAAACATTAATTTTTATACTTCTGTACAAAAAACATAAAAAACAAAAATCACCTTTTGACTTGTAAGGAGTGACCCATATATTTAACAAAAAAACATTCTTTTTAAACTGAAAGCGGATTAAAAATTGTAACTTTTTTATTAATACCATGTTTTAATTGAATCATTTAATTCCTAAATTGAACCTTCGAATTTGGTGTTGACAAATAGCGCAATTAAGTGTGTTTAATTAGCATTTCAGTGCAAAAATTGTTAAGGCAGACTTTATTAGTCATACAAAGTAATAAAATAAATAATAAAATTTTAACTTTAATACAAGTTTACATTCTAAATTCAAATCAATTTATTGTGCATTTAATTACTAATTGAGCAATTTAATAATTGTAATATTGTATTGAGCTCAATTAAGACCGTAATTGCGTAAAATCCCTTAAAAAAGAAAAATACACAAAATCTTTGCATACCTTTTTAATTTTTATACATATTTCATACGACATTGTACAAAGTGTGCAAAGCCGTGTTCATACAGCCCCAAAAATTTAAATTTCATTACATATATTTCTTCATATTTTGCCTCCCACGTGGAAGCAAAGCATCATTGTAAATTTACCAAAAAGATGCGAATTGAAAGACTGTAATAACTGAAGAGGAATTACTCTACTTCACACTATATAAAGAGTCCCCCAAATAATTTTTTTTTTTTTCAAAATGCTATAAAAAAAACACTGAATATTTTCTCAAATTTTTTTTGAAAGTATAATCCTTCTGGTTAATAATGTAAAATAAATGCATTCAAATAGCTGCCTTGGCTGGCTATGCAGTAGCCTACACGATCGGTCCAATTTTTAAGCACATTATCGATTGTGTGCAGCTGTATTTCACCAATGGCTTCACGAATATTGTCCTTTAAAACATCAACTGTCTCTGGCTTGTTGGCGTAACACTTATCTTTAACGGCACCCCACAAAATAAGAGTCCAACGGTGTCAAACCGCAGCTCCGAGGTGTCCAAACGACATCAGCTCTGCGGCTGATTATGCGATCTTCAAAAACAGGGCGCAAAACATCGAGTGTAGCTTCGGCTGTGTGGCACGTAGCACCGTCATGTTGAAACCAAATGTTGCTAATATCCTCCTCTTCAATTTTTGTGAACAAAAATTCGTTCAACATGGCCCGATAACGTTCGCCATTGACTGTAAAGGCCACTCCTTGCTCATTTTCGAAGAAAAATGCCGCAATTATGCCTCTGGACCAAAATCCGCACCAAACAGTGACTAGTCTTGGGTGTATCGGCCTTTCAATGTATGTGTGCGGGTTTTCTGTGCCCAAATGCGACAATTTTGCTTGTTTACATACCCGCCAATATCAAAATGAGCTTCATCTGAACACATCGCACACATTCTACAACATTACCATGATTTTCAAAGTAATGTCGCAATATTTCCCCGCGTTGTTCAAGCGTATACCAACCATATTCGTTCAGCGGAAGGATAAAACTAATTATCTGTCAAATCAGACATGAGCTAAGTGTTACCATTCACGAAATAAGCACTAGTTGAAAAAAAAATGTTAGATGGCGGTCCCGATATATATATTTTTTATATGAAAAAAATATATATTTCTTACGGAACAACCCATATTTATTGACAACACTATCGCAAACGAATCACATTATTTTCACTGTCCCTTTTACAGAGAAAGTGCATAGTATATATGTGTGCTTTACTGTGTCTATGCATTTGTGTTTTTTTGAATTTTTACACTTCAAATGTTGTGGCATACAAGCAGGCAAACTGCACAATAAAAACTACTACATAACGAGACAACCAACAACTACAACTATAGCTACAGCTACAGCTACAAATAACAACAAAAGCTTAAGCTTTAACACTATCAGTAGTAACAATACATGTTATAACAAAAAATGCAATATTGTAAATGCTATTGTGTGTGTGTGAGTGTAAATAAAAATTGTGTTTTTTTTCACGCACATATCAAACGACAAAAAATAAAACCTGTGAATGAACCCCACAGTTTGCTGCTTTATAAAAATGAAATACTCATACATACACATACGCTTACACTACTCCTCACATGTTTGCTCCTATAAACACTTTCATTCACTTGTACGTACATTTTTTTTAAAAAATCTACAGAGAGTAGTTGTTATAAGTAAACGTTTGTATGGAAGCGTGTGAGTGTTAGTGTAAGTGTGAGAATAAGATAAAAATTATCAACTTACAAATAAAAGAAAAAATTATAGAGAGAAAGAGCTAAGAATATTCTTCAATGCAAGTGTACACACACTCAACGAATAAAAAATAATACTACGACGCATGTTATAAAAGGTAAAAACCACAGATTGGCAAAATAATGGAGAAAATGTGGGCTGTTATTTATTTATTTTTATAAAAAATATTTTCATAGCGAATTATTTAAAAAGTTTTTAAAATAGTCACTAACTCTAAGCTTTAAGTGCTATTTTCAAGTCATTGGAAAGAAATATAAACAGTCTTTTAGATATCTCACTTCATCTCAATTCTTGCCACTTTCACGTATAAGCTGGGCGTCCCCTTTTACGGCTGCCCTGTGAATTCAAGTCTATGGGATTTCTGGCCACGTTCCATAACCTTTCTCTAAAGTGTGCTCGTTCCACCGTCATTTACATCTTATTATTTTCGTTGTCATGCGTTGTTGATTGAATTGTTCCCAAAGCTTGTTATTCGACACCACTACAGGCCTGAAAATTTTGAACATTTTGTAGGGCAGCAAAATGTTTGTAGTGTGCGTTGAAGAAAAAGTCAACAAAGAAAACAGCAAAACGAATAAACAATTTTAATACGCAAAGCGATATACCTCTGCTTTCATCAAGAGCTATCACACAACTGAATAAAATTATTGTTTATTTGTTATTCTTTGTTAAACATCTTCTTTTTCGTTATACGGGGTCCGCCATCTAACGCTTTTTTTTCAACTAGTGCTTATTTCGTGAATGGTAATACTTAGCTCATGTCTGATTTGACAGATAATTAGTTTTATCCTTCCGCTGAACGAATATGGTTGTGTATACGCTTGAACAACGCTGGGAAATATTGCGACATTACTTTGAAAATCATGGTAATGTTGCAGAATGTGTACAATGTGTTCAGATGAAGCTCATTTTGATCTTAGCGGGTATGTAAACAAGCAAAATTGTCGCATTTGGGGTACAGAAAATCCGCACGCATACAAGACGAGTCACTGAGGCATAATTTGGCCATTTTTCTTCGAAAATGAGCAAGGAGTGGCCGTTACAGTCCATGGCGATCGTTATCGGTCCATGTTGAACGAATTTTTGTTCATAAAAATTGAAGAGGAGGATATTAGCAACATTTGGTTTCAACAGGACGGCGCTACGTGCCACAGAGCCGAAGCTACACTCGATGTTTTGCGCCCAATCGATAATGTGCTTAAAAATTGAACCGATCGTGTAGGGTACTGCATGGCCAGCCGAGGCAGCCATTTGAATGAAGTTATTTTCCATTATTAGCCGGAAGGATTGTACTTTCAAATAAAAAAAGAAATTTGAGAAAATATTCATTAGTTTTTTTATAGCATTTTCAAAAAAAAAATTATTTGGCTGACCCTATACATTACGGAGCTCATTATGGCCACATATTATATAGGTCCTTAAGATTTGTATAAAAAATTTCCAGCTTTGTGCTTTGAAAAAGAGAAGAGGAATTCCGAATGTTTATTTAACGACCAAAAATCCACTGCGCTTACTGTATGCTGTTCACAATCGACCTTCAATTTTTGGAAATTATGCTACCGAAATGACAAAACCAGACGACGTCCTCTATTCGATTACCTCCTATTGTTAATAGTTCCTGAGACGCCACTTTAACTTGGAGGGTTTTAATTTTAGTAGTATTGATCCTAAGCCAAGCCGTGTTAAGTGTCATTGTTATTTTCAGTGGAATTGAGGCGAGATCCTAGGAGGTGTGAGCCAAAAAACATCCACGTAGTAAAGATCGTTTAGACGATCTTACAATCCGCGTGTACTTAATTTTCCATTATTTTTGGCACTTTTAACAATCGTGTTCAGGACCATCTTATAAATACATAAAAGTAAATGTGTGTTTATCTGCTTATGGATCTGTTGAAGTCTATAGACAGCTAAACGGTTGAACTGATTTTCTTGAAATTGTTACAGTAACTCTCTGTATGTGTGGAAGGGAACTATAGACTATATTAATTCCTGACTGGGCGTTGCCACGCCCTTCAAAATGATAACAGAAAAAGTCTCTAAATTTAGTTCAAATAGATTCATAGTCGATATAGTCATCAGTCAAAAAATGGGCGTAATTACACAAGTAAGCATGATACCTCCCACACAAAGTTAATATTGATTTTAGTATATCTTTATAACGGTTTAAGCTAAAGTTTTAAAATTTGGTCTGATTAACTTTACGGAATTGAGCAAATGGTCGTGGTACCTCCCATACAAACTAAATATTGATTTCTGTATATCCTGAAAACGGTTAAAACAAAAGCTTTATAATTCGGATTAAATGACTTTAAAGTCAATACAAATCAGCAATAAAAAACTGCGTGGAATTTTAAAATAGGACGTAACACCTCCCATATAAACTAAATGTTGATTTCTTGAGAACGATTAAAGCTAAAGTTTCCATATTTAGTCCAAATAGCTTCATAGCCCATACAGTGTAAATATTGCCATCTATCGATTTAAATTCCAGCGCTTATTTCGAATCTGACGGATGAAGCTCGTTTCCATTTTAGTGAATACGTTAATAAGCAAAATTGCTGTATTTGGGCCCCAGAAAACCCAAACGTGGTCTTACAGAAGTCAATGCACCCTCTACGAGTGACTGCTTGGAGCGGAGACATCGTTGGCCCATATTTCTTTGAAAATGAGGACGTTGCAACCATTACATTCAATGGAGGCACCTATTGCACCATGATAACTAACTTTTTTGTGCCCTCTCTTCGTGGTATTGATGTGAACGATGTTTGGTTTAAAAAGAATGGTGCAACTTGCAACACATCTCATGCCACAATCGGTTTATTGAGTCAAACGTTTAATGGCCGTTTAATTAGCCGTAATGGTGATGTCAGTTGGCCGCCAAGAAGCTGCAATTTGACACCGTTGGACTATTTTCTATGGGACGCCGTTAAAGACAAGTGTTATGCTGACAAACCAGAGACAATTAAGCATTTGAGGCCCAACATTCATGTTGCCATTGCCGATAAGGTTCTCGAAAATTGGTCCGATCGAACGGGGTATTGTGAGGCCAGCCACGGCAGCCATATAAGTGAAATATTTCATTTCGAACCGGGACAATTGTACTTTACAACAAATAAATAAATTTGGCAAAATTTCAAACTATTTTTGTTGTATTGCATTTTTAAAATGGCCACCCGATATATGTGTATAACGGCAGCAATTAAAGCAGCATTAGCCAAAAAGCGGGTATTCCAGAGAGCACTCTAAATGAAAGCTATCTACGTACATAGTATATATGTGTATGTATATTATATACAAAGAAATGTGTGTTTGTTTGAAGAATGTGTGGAACTAAACTACAGATTCTACAGCGTCTTTCTAGAAGGAACTATGGATTTGGATCGGTAGGGGACAAAAGTTGGAAAAAGAAATAAGGAAAATAACATTTGATATTATAATTAAGATGTGGTTAGCGAAGCAAAAGCGGTGACAATACGCAGACTTGGCGAACACCGATTTCCGCTTTTACTGTTCTATTTAACTTTCCTCCAAGTCTAATTCTACAGCTTGAAGTTTGATAGAAGCACCTAATAAGTGGAATAAGCTTAAGCAGAACGTTATTACAGCTCAGTGCACTTCAGATCATTCTGTGATTCAATCAGTCAAGGGCTTTTTCAAAATTCTAAAGCACGAATTATATTGTCGCTGGTAGATTTATGTACATATCTCAGTGTGGGCGACACCTTAACAGGTATTCGATATTATTTAGCCAAATATAGTAAACTAACACCCCGCTAATTATTCGGCTATCACCCTTCCTTGGAATGTTTGTTACTATGTATGCCTTCTAACATTTCAGCAGGTGTAATTTCATTCTAACAAAAGGTGCGCCTAATTGCTTAAATTATACTGGCGCTAGTAGAAGAGTCCACCTTTAGTAATTCAGTAGAAATTCTGTCCACACTTGTTGACCTATATATTTGTCTTAAGTCTATGACGAACTCATTTAAGTTTGGATATGCCCAAGAAGATACATATATACGGAGGATTTATATATATGAGGCTTACATTCACAGCCAATCTAAGCACTTTGCTTATTCGGGGATAGTATGCTACCGTAAAATTCTGCCCAAACATTTATGTGCTCATCAAAAGCTGTTGTAAGTTCTCCATTTAATTTTCTTGAAGGCGTATGCGCCGTCGTATGTCCGTTGATGAGTTTTCTCAAACACCTGTACATATCACTATTACAGTGCGTTTCCGCTGTTACCTGAGCTTTCTTGCGATTCCCACGAAAAAATCGAATCTGTTATACTACAATAATCCTATGAACGCTCGGCTTGTCGTACTGTCTTTTTCATTTCTTGATTAAAGTTTTGTACTGCTTTAAAATTGAACAGTTTACAGAAACAAAAAGTATAGATCGATAGATAGACTATTAACACAATGCGCAATAGTTTTGTTTTGTACCACAATTTGCGAAATTTGCTTGACAAGCTATCTGTTTGTTTTCACAAATAACATGTACAACCTGGACATTATCTTTTTAAAATTTTCCACGAAATATATAATAGGGTCCGCCAAATAAATTTTTTTTTAAACAGGGCCCAAAACATCGACTGTAGCTTCGGCTGTGTGGCACGTAGCGCCATCCTGTTGAAACCAAATGTTGCTAATATCCTCCTCTTCAATTTTGGAAACATAAATTCGTTCAACATAGCCCGATAACGATCGCCATTGACTGTTACCGCCACTCCTTGCTCATTTTCGAAGAAAAATGGCCAATTATGCCTCTGGACCAAAATCCGTACCAAACAGTGACTCGTCTTGGGTGTATCGGCTTTTCAATGTATGCGTGCGGGTTTTCTGTGCCCCAAATGCGACAATTTTGCTTGTTTACATACCCGCCAAGATCAAAATGAGCTTCATCTGAAAAGATGATTTTTTTGGCAAAATCGGCATCTTCTGTAAGTCGATCGCAGGCCCACTTAGCGAAGCGTTGTTCAAGCGTATACACAACCATATTCGTTCAGCGGAAAGACTAATTATCTGTCAAATCAGACATGAGCTAAGTGTTACCATTCACAAAATAAGCACTAGTTGAAAAAAAAAAACGTTAGATGGCGGAACCGATATATTCCTTACTGCATTATAGTAAATTCAAAATATTATATTCAAAGCTTATTTCCGGCTAAACCAAAAATGCGCAATTGCATGTTTTTCTCGTACAACCAATCAAGCCGGATGTAAGATATTTATCCGTCTCATGAATGTTTATAAATTTTGGCATCGATTTCTTAGCGCATATTTTTGCATATTTTGCCTTTTTTGCATATTTAGGTTTTAAGAGCATATTTTCGACATTTTCTTCGTATTTAAAGAACATTTTAAACTTTTTCAGTGCATATTTGCATTTCTTATGCTCTCAAATATTTTTCGAAGAAAATACAAACTATAAAGTGTGATCAAAAAGCGTTGTACGTTCAAAATATGTTCTTTTTTCAAAAATATTTACTTAAATACTTAGATAACATATGCAAATGTTTAAAAGACCAACCTTTATGAATTGCAGCAGAACAAACAACTAGATTTGAATTTATACTACATATTTCATGCGTATGAAATACTTCATTAAGAGCATATTTCTGGTTTCCCTGCTTATTACGCGTTAAATATTCCTTTTAAAACAAACATCAATTAATTTTTCCTGCATTCGAACCGTTCGTAACAAAACTATAATCTGTGTTACACGAATATATTTTTCTCTTATAATATTTCTTTTACTAACATAATTTCGCTGAGTGTATGGTATATATTGCCATTTTTCTATGCAATAAAATCGCAATCGATAGTTTCCTTTTAATCTCACTGTGTGTGTGTGTGTGTCTATGTGTTATTAAATTGTAGTTGATATTGTTACTGGCTGTTATTTACGCTTTTTTGTATTTTTTTTTTGTATTGTTACTATTGTTGTTGTTGTCGTTGTTCTGTTTATAATATTGCTTGTTATTGTTCTAACATTTCCTTGTTGTCCCTTGTTTTTTTGCAACCTTCCCTCTCCCTTGAGTCGTTATTTTACGTGTTCATTTAAAATATTTTTATTGTCAATTTGTTGTTGTTCCTGTTGTTGTTGTTTAAACAATTGCAATTTTATACACTACAGCGCAATCTGTTATAGTTTTTTTTTCTTTGTTCTGTCTCTCTTCCTTTTTTTCGATTTTTGTTTTTGTTTAAACTTATCAATACCAGCCAATAAAGAGATTAAGTTTCTCATGGCAAATTTATTATTTTGTTTGCGTGTGCTTATGTGTGTGTGTGTGTGTGTGCACGTGTTAGTATGTGGGAGAATGATTGATTGGGTGACCGTTATGTTTATGTTTCTTTTTTCTCTTTATTAGAACTGATAATTTATGAGCTTTAGCATAAATATGGCGTGTTATTCTTTTAGGAAATTCTCTTTAATTTATTTTTGCAAGCATAACGAAATAAGAGAAAACAAAAACATGAAAGTGCAAAACATTCAAGTTTAATACACAACAACACTATGTTTTGTTCGCGGGTTAGCAAATTAGAGATTAAAGAATAAAAATAAGAATTAAATAAAAAATTATCCGGCATATGGAAAGAGAATTTCTTTTAGACTTTAAACAAACAGGCGGAGGTGTCTGAGATTAATGGAGCAATGGACTGGTTAATTTACTGCAATGAATATCTGGATCTGTACGGACAGTCAGGCTGCGATAAGGCGCTCTCCGGTGTCCATTTGACATCGTTGTTGGTATGTGAATGCTTTGCTTTTGTAATCGAGATATCGAGACATACAGACCAGAGGATTATCTGAGTCACTCTCTAACATCTTTTCGGCTGAACACTATGGAAAGATTGGTGGATCTCTGTATCAGGTAAAAGATTCAATCTTTGTTTTCATAAAAAAGTTGGAAATCCACGTAGTGGGCACCTCACTGTTTTGTTTTTTCTTTTACTCTTCTTGGGAGCATAGGGCTTTCATCAAGCATTTCCATCTTACACCGTTTTCTGCTTTTGTGTTTGCCTCTTCCCATGTAAGATTGTTTTGCCTTAGGTATGGCCGATCCATCTCCACTTTCTTTGCCTTATCTGCTTCAGTATGGGCTCTTTGTTTATTAAATTCCATAGATCTATGTTGCTTATTGGTGTTAGGCCAGAATATCTTGCTTATGATGCTAAGGCACTTGTTGGTGAATACCTGTAGCTTTTGCATAATGGTGTAGAACACAAGCCAGGTTTCATTGCCGTTGAATATTCTGAGCTTGGTTCGCCTGGATATATATGAGCTTCTACATAATGACTGTAATCGTCCGAATACCGACCTTGCTTTGTTGAGCCTGTTGTTAACATCTATTTCTGTACCGCCGTTTGTTGTCATTGTGCTTCCAAGATAGCAGAAGCTTCTACATCCTCTATTGCCTGTGCTATTGTTGTTAATTCTCATAGCTTTGGTTTTCTTGATATTTATCTCAAGTCCAACATTGTGAGCCAGTTTTTCCAGGTCATTTAATTTTGACTGCATGTTAGACATCTTGTGTGAGAGTAGGCAAATATCATCCGCATTATCCAGGTTCTCGAGTTGTAGTGAGAGATTCCATGTTATACCTCTTTTTGTGAACATACTTCGCTCATGATTTCATCGAGTACGATAGTGAATAGTAGAAGTGAGAGTAAACATCCTTGTTTTACGCCAGCGTTAGTATGGAATGGTTGGCTGATGCTCCCGTTGCGAGAAGTCGAGACTTCTGCATTCTCGTACATTGTTCGTATTCTTCGGATTATTATCTATGGTACTCCTCACTGTTTAGTTTATGAAAAAGAGAAAGCCCAACGTACTAAGGTAATCGCTTTCTGTGCATTCTGGTATATCGAGGGTACCTTTAATAAAAGCGATTATCTATCTTTAGAAAGAGAACGACTTGGCAGGACCAACGACACTCCGACTGTAGGATAGATTAGGTCGACATTAGGAGTAAGGCAGATAACTTCTGCAAACCGAAGATATTTTAGTAGAAGCTTAGAGCGGCGTACTTAAAGTGAGTGAGTCTGTGGTCGGTCATAGGTCAGTGACGACCTTCTTACATGCATGGATTGTGTTTTAGGACATTAGGGTATGCCGATGATATTGTGGTGTTAGTTGCGAATAGGTTCAATGAGGTGTTATCTAACTGACATTACGAACTAGTGTCGCGTGAGGGATTATTTATAAATCCCGGTAAGACGATTATAGTTCCATTTACCAATAGATTATAGTTGAACTTTGCTGCAATTACTGTTGAGGCAACGGTTGTTAATTATTTTAGGTTATAATATATATATATATATATATATATATATATATATATATATATATATCTAGGTATAGTCCTAGATCGAAGATTTAACTGGAGCTTCCTCCTTTTCGGCACGACAAGGGTCCTAGAATGATTTATTGGATATACGCTATAATTATAAGTTAGACCATTACATATGTAGTCGTACATCTCGTTTGGTGGCCTGAACTTGAATAGGTGGTCGCTAGGAAAGAACTGGACAATATTCAGAGACAAGCTTGTCAGTCTATGACTGGAGCTGTCCGACTGGGGCCATTGAGGCCATAATAAGGCTAATACCCCCGCACATACTAGAAGAAGTGTGCAATTAGGAATGCTTTGTAGATGCAGATATCATAGGGACTAAAACTAGGGATTTTGGTCACATGAACATTCTAGGCAGCGTTTTGTATCTTTTTCGACCGGAGGTTTGAGATGACGCTTTCTGGTCGCGGTTTTTCAGGCCCTTGCGTGAACCTTAGAAGCCTAAAGTTGCTCACGAAAGAATCGAGGACTGACTTCAGTGTAAGAACGGGGGCCTTTGGACCTGGAAAATAACCCAGTGTCGTTCAGGCTGAAATTCACACAATTTCAGTATGCGCTGAGTGGTATTAGAGGTGCGCACATAACCATATTTTAAGATAATCAGGGCACATTGAGGACAGTGTACGAGGAGGGAATTGCTGTAATATCTGAAAACATGGCGATAAATATCCACGCAAGAGAGCTATATCGACTTTATAGAGTGCAAGTTGGAGCACCGTCGCAGGATAAGAACTCAGAGGAGCGCTTCATGATCAGTTGAAGAATGGCAGCAAAGATGGCAAGCTCATCACAACGGCAGATGGACATATGCTCTTATATTCTGTGTTCAAATGTGGATAACAAGACGGCACTGGCTTATTATCTTACACAGAATCTGTTTGGCCACGGGTGTTTTCTGCAATACCTGCATCGTTTTGGGTTGGCGGATATCCCCATGTTCAAACTGCTCAGTTGAACTTAAAACCGCGAAACACGCTACATTCAAGTGTGACAGATTCACCGATGAACGTCGCGAACTAGATGAAGTTTATGGCTGCAAAAAGACCGTTGAAAATTTGATTGCTCATCGAGTGCCATTGTTCGGCGGGCGAGTTGTGCGCGGGCTTGGCACGATCGAGATGGAACGCAGGGAACTGCTGCGACTAACCGGTCGAGCGGACGCTACGAGGGGAAGATGGATCATACGGATACAATTGAACTGTAACAAACGTGACATTTGAGCTTACTGCTCTAAACGAACACTTGACGTAATATTTAGTAGTAGTTCTAGGAGAATTCACTGTTGGACACCGGAGTGATGTTAGTGGGTGAAGGTCCTACACTGACTGAGACTTTCGACTTCAAAAAAAAGGAACAACAATAAAGACACTTGCTTCACGTACGCTGAAATCGTGATTAGTCAAGGAGTTCTTTGATTATTTTCAAAATTTTGGTAAGGCTAGCAGGATCGTGCTTTGCTGAGTCCCGGGTAGGGCAGTGTACGCAGTAAACTTTTTTTGCCCAGAGCTGTTTTGAGGAATTAGCCTGGCAAAGATCAGGTCGTGAGTGGACAGTTAGAAACACTCTCTCAGGGTCACACATTGTTAGAGCGCCCACGGGTAGCGACAGACTAAGCAGTTGGTAAAGCTTCTCTCCTATGAAGAAGGTTACGTAGGGCTGACATTTATTGATAAGATAGTGGGTCTTCTACTACTTACTACCTGAGATATCTGCTCAGCAGGTTATGTCTCCTAAAAGAGACTGAGTGCTGGCTCTGTCTACTGGGAAACATTTTGCGTGACTGTGTTGCGATAACTTGTACCAGATTGCATGTTTTCGAATGGAGTCAATTAGACCCGGAAGAGATTCCCTTTTTTCTATCAGGAATTTAGTCGGCTTCATTCGGAGAGCGAAGAAATTGTTGTTTGAAAATATATTTCGGCCTCTACCTTTCTATATAGGAGACCATTGAGGTGGTGAACGTTTGTGGTTAGCTGGACATCATCTACGGGATGGGTTGCACTGATGAATGTGTAGGTCAATCACCTCGGTAACATTTTTTTTTTTTTTTTGTTGAAAGAAATTAAAAATATTTATTTTTAAGTAAATTGACTTCTACGGAGAAAACAATAAATTTTAAAAGCATTTTTCCACATGTATTATAGGTCAGCAGCAGGGTGTCCTGCAGTTTGAAATACTTTAGAAAGCAAACAATTAAAGCGGTTTAAAACAGAGACCGGGAGGCGCCACTACAACACCCGGCTAAAATAAATTTTATTTTCCTGCACTTTTTTTGAAGAATTTTCAAAAGGAAAATCGCTTTTAGGAGGCCTTCTATTATTATTGTAGTAAGAATTTCTGTTACTGAGAGAGTTAACAAAATATTGAGAACCATATACTTCTAGTGTCTGTCAAAAAATGTCTCAAATAAAGTGTCAATTTCTTGTTGAGCATTGCTGTTCAAATTCTCTGTCTAGCGAATAACAATTTTATGGTTGTTTTTTTTTTCAAAACGGAAATCGTACTGAAAATGAGTTTTTAAAACAATGGGTGGTGCCTGCGGTCAAAAGGGAGGGATGGTGGGTATTTTTAAAACAAATACCTATTAATGGCATAACAGTTAATATGTTATTTGATAGTGTTTATTAAACAAAAGATACGAAACAGTAAATAAACGAAAAATAATACAAAATCCCCTGAAATTTTAATTCCTTTTTTTTTTTGGTTTTTGGAAATTTAAAGTTATACCCCCATATTCATAAAAATGCTTTCGATTTGTATTAAAATTTGTTTTATAAACTTCACTATATAATGGCCTACATAACAGCCTCTATATTTTGAAAAATGGAAATCAAGTTAATTCCTTGAAAGCCTTTTTAATTTAGATTTTTTTTTTAATTTAATTTCGTATATAATTTATTTTATTTTTAAATTTATTACATACACAGTATGGCAGTTATCATCCTATAAAACACTTTAAAAATCGCAATTGAATGTGTAAAGCATTTCCTTTTTTTGCTTTGCTTTTTTCTTCCTGTCAATAAACGAATTTTAATGAAATTGAAAAACCAGAAAAGAAATTTTGCTCTACATTCACCAAATGCCATAATTTTCATATATATTTGGCTCGTGTTTGCATGCTACAGAATTACACACACGCACGCACACAATTTCACAGCAGGGTGTCAACTATTCCCTTTGCCCCGTATTATTAATGATTTCTATGTGTGTACGTGCGTGCGTGTGTGTGTGTGTGTGTGTTAAAACAGGGTTATTGTATGCCGGGTTAATTTGAAAACATTTGACTGCATGACCATAATTATGTTGTGACTTAATTCCTGTTTGTATCTCGTTCTCATTCTCGTGTTTAGAATAAAACCCAAAAACATAACAATACAAGAAGAGCCAAAGATCATTTAAGGTCAATTCAATTAAAAAAAGGATGTTCTCTCTCTCTCTCGCACTTTTATGAGTATGAGTGAGCAAGCAAAAGAGATACTCGTAGGACTTACACATACCACACTGGTGGTTAACAGAGATTTATTTGCTTAAATATACGGAAAGAACATTCTATTGAAACCTGTTTAACTGGATTAGCGTTTGTGTACATCTCTCTCTCTCTTTCTGTTTTAATATCTTTTGTTTAAAGCAGTTACAGGCAAACTGATACCAGTACAATAGTAATTTGAGAGTCTGTTTCTCAGACCACACTGCAAGAAAAGAGAGCATTTTTTCTTACACAAATGGTTGTGTACTATACACTCGGATGAGTGGTTTCACACTTTTTGCACTTAAATACATTAACAGAAGTCTTTAAGGGAATACAACGATAAAAGCAAATGCCAATGCCTTCACTGCACTGCAACTCTGTGAAGAGCAGGATGGCCACTTCTTATATTCAATTCTATGACATTGTTAGGTGGTATTTCCGATCTAACGCCAGTTACGCCTACTTATTTCATTCGAAAGAGGCTGTTGACCTGCCATTCGCCAGAGCATATGGTTGGAAATAACTGTCGGCCAGAGTATGCTAAGAATCTTGCAAAGACAAATCTTCACGAATACTTGCATCTTTCCCATATCACGCATTGAAGAGTTCCAAGTTGCGCAACAGTACAGTAGGGTGAATTTTATATTCGTATTGGAAGATTGTAATTTTCGTACGCAGAGATAAGAAGAACGAGTTCCATATAGATCGACCAAATGTCTATAATGAAAATTGATCGACATTCTTTATTTAGTTGGTGCAATTATGAATCAATCCTGGGACACAACGTTGATACGTTTTTGAAAAGCTGAGTCTGCCGTCAGCGTTAAACTCGGTAGATTCGATGCAAGATCTTGGAAACTGTGAGCCAAAAGACAAATATCATCGTTTAAGCGGTTCTGTAAGCCCCACATTAAGCCCTTGTCGTTACGAAGGGCTTTTTCAAGTATCGTGTCTAAAACTATATTATATAGCAGTATAGACAAAACACAGCCTTGCCGAGCACCTGTTCCAACATTCACACCTCTACTCAACAATTTGCCATGTTTATTTCTGCAGTACGCATGACGGAGTGCGTGTGACAAGGATGTATATGTTGGTACAATTGCACTTTTTTAGCACTATTTGCAAGTCAAAAGTACAATAGCACCCTAATGACTAATTTAACACTATTTTAAAATTATCCCTATTTTATTACTTCTTACGAATATGCAGTGGTGGAAGAAATAATAGGGACACTTTCACTTTTTTCAGTAACTCGAACAACGTGAAATGGCCTGATGAAACGAAGATTAATTTATTTGGGTCAAATGGAAAATCGTATGTATGAACATCTTTCAATTACAATGCATTCTTTATTTGATTTTTGTAATGATAAATAAAAATTCAGGAAAATTTTGATGTGTCCCTATTATTTCCTCCACCACTGTATATATTTTAAAAAAGTTTATATCATCATTATCCCATTATCTGCATTCCTTTCATTTTCATATGACAACTTTCAGTTAAACATTAGTTGCGAATTTTGTTCAATCATCTGTTGTTTTGGGAAGAACTTGTTTCGAGGGCTGGCGGATGTACAAATTATTAACGGACATATGCAAAAAATGTAACAAAGCTTGTTAAGCCTTTGTTAAGCAAAATTACGTAATGTTGTAGGCAAAAACTATTATTACCTTAAAATCCCTTCGTTAAACCCACGTTAACTTTAAAAATTTTAAAGTAGGCAGCTACCTACAGGGTGTCCGCCGGGAAGTTATACTACTTTGTTTGTTTATAATTTTTGATTTTATGAAAGAGAATGGATCTTATAGTGGTAAATGTTTTATTTAATGTCGGCAATTATGTATGGAATACAATATCAGATAAATGCCCGCCTCTGTTAGCCTCACAAATGCGAGCCTTTTGAACACATTTTTCATTACATTCTCACACATTTCACGTGGTATTTCATTAATTTTATCGCGAATATTTTATTTGCATAAACCTTGCTTTTCAGATACCCCACAAGAAGAAGTCCGGAGAAGTCAAATCAGGCGACCGTGGAGGCCAATCAACATCACCATTACTTGAAATAATTTGTTGTGGAAAGAAGTCTCGCAGTAATTCCATTGTAATCCTGGCTGAAGACGATGTGGCACCGTCTTATTGAAACTACATGTTAGTCAAGCCAAAAGCATGCAGTTGTGGCGTTAAAAGGTTTCAATCATATCACGATATCGATCCCCATTGACAGATATCGTTACACCGTTTTCAGTTACAAAGAAGTAAGATCCAATGATTCCCTCTGACCAAATTCCACACCAGACTGTCACTTTTAATGGATGCAAGGGTGACTGATGGATAATTTGAGGGTTTTCCATTGCCCAGAACCGACTATTCTGTTTATTCACATAACCATTCAAATAAAAATGTGCCTCGTCACTCATTACGATTTTTTCATGAAAATCGTAGGCTGTAACCATCCTATTGACATATGTATGGCGGCGAAAATGGTCTTCTGGAAGAAGCTCTTGTCTCAATCGAATCTTAAATGGAAACAAATGCAAATCTTTGTGCAAAATTGTAGCCAAAGTTGTTCTTTGTAGACCAAGCTCCTGAGCACGGCGTCAAATTGAGGTTGATGGATTGTTTTTGAACACTTTCTTGAACAGCAGTAATGTTTTCAGCCGATCTTGCAGTACGTTGTGGCCTATCAGCTACAGTCCCTCTTTCTTCGAAATCATTCACTACATGATAAATAGTGTGTCTTGCTGGCACGTTGTTTCTCCCAAAAATTTCACGTAACTCTTTCATCGTCACAATAATCGATGATTGATTTTGATAAAATGTTTTAACGATTAAAACACGTTGGTTTACTGAATATTTTTCCATAATAAATTTGCCATGTCTCTACTGCACGCCTACCACATATGAACTGTCAAGACTAATGTTTACCAATATGGCGGCAAAACAAAGTAGTATACCTTCCCGGTGGACCCCCTGTACTTTAAGAGTACTTTAAAGTGATATTTATGGGTTGAATATTTAATATAAAAATAAAACCTGCAAAAGAAAGTGTCATTTTTTAGTGACATGGTCATACAATCCAGACCACTTAAATTGTCAACAAATGGCTGTTGCAATAGAAATTTTAGGTAAATTAGTGATCATTGTAAAGCCCTAACTCCAATCTAATGGAAAATTTTTGGACAATAGTAAAAAAATGCCTGGAAAAATATAATTGGACTTCGTGGAAAATGTTGAGGCTATGGCAACGAATATCATGTGAATGGGTGCGGATATCTCTTACTTTGTTGGTTAATATTGTAGAGAGTACGTCTAAAACTACACAAAAAACAGTTGTAAGAATAGTGTTAAAAAATATAAGTTCCCCTCTATTTAAGCGAAAAGTACGAAATTAAGTGCATTCAGATTATTTTATATCATTGCCTTTCCCCCATTCCAGTGTTTTGTTAATGTTTGTTTGAAAGGACTTAACAATGAATAAATGTGTGAAGTTTCGTTTTATTTGATTAAGTATTTAAGTTTTTATATATCTGCGCGGTATGGGTCGCGGGAAAACTTTGTCACCTTATGAACAAGGACAAATTGTGGCTCTTCATGAGCAGTGATTGAGTATGCGTGGAGTGGCGAAAACACTGGGACGATCGTTGTGTGTTGTGCAAAATTTTCTCAAAAACAGCGAAAATTATGGAAAATTAAAAAGCACGGGTCGCCAAAAGGTCATGACTGCCTAATTGAACAAAAATCTTCGAATTCCATGAAAGTGCAGTAACAATAAAAGAGGAATTGAAATTACAAGCTTCAAAAAGCACAATTCTGAAAGCTATCAACGCCCAACCAAACCTTATTCGAGCAAAATTAAAAAGAAAAATTTCCTGTCTGACTAAGCAGCATAAGATTAAGCGTAAGGAGTTTGCAAAAAAAAACAACATGGCAACTAATTGGCATCAGGTAAACATTTTTTTAAAGAGGTGATAAGATATTCCATACATTTTTCGGTTTGTAGGTAATTTTTTCGGATGAGAAAAAATTTAACCTGGATGGACCAGATGGTTTCAATTGCTATTGGCGAGATTTAAGGAAGGAGCAATTGTTTTTTTCCAAACGGAATTTCGGCGGTGGCAGTTTGATGGTTTGGGCTGGCTTTAGCCCACATGGTACACTGGAACTCTACCCTCCTTCCACCCGAATGGATAGTTTAGAGTACCAGGGCATTCTGTCTGAACGTTTGTTGCTTTATTTGGCCCAAAATGCTGACTAAACTTTCAGCTTTCAGCAAGATAACGCAGCAATTTATGTCAGCAGGTCGACCAGACAATGTTTTGAGGAGCACAATATTAAAGTATATGATTGGCCAGCACGTTCCCCCGACTTAAACCCCATGGAGAATTTGTGGGGACTGTGTGGTACATCTCTAAAAACAAAACCGTCTTATTATTCACTTATTTGAACGTAGAATTTTTTAATAAGGTGATCATACGTATCATTTTATAGTTTGGAATCATTGAGCAAATATTAAGGTGACCTTATCATTTTGAAGCACACCTTATATAAATTTTTATACGAACTCATGGTATTGCCAGCAGGAAAACTTACATTTTAGTAAAGCAATCATTGGCTAATGTATAGTTTTTGCATAAGTTTTTTTTAACAAATGTTTGTTAAGCTTAAAATGTGTGGGAACTAACGTGCACTTCACCTCACGACAACATATCGCATACCGAATTATAAACAGTCACAACTCAAAATTTACAAATGTTCAGCAGAGGCAAATAATTCTTTTTAAAGATATGGTTTAACATAAAGAAGACAGTGAAGCAAATACAATTTCCGTGGCCGTTAGAGATTTGACCTGCGAACTGGTTTACGGAAAAAAGACTTTTTATAAATTTGGGGATTTGACTGTTTATGATTTAGTATGCGATACACAGCATGTACAAATGAAATTTTATTAACTTTTAAAATAAAATTTTATAAAAACTCAAATAAAAAAGAGTTTAGTACAATCGGACTGAAAAAAGTACACTTTTTCTTGAAAATTAGTATGTGACTACGTACGCGTAAGAGCAAAGGAGAAACTTTGCTCAGAGTCTTGTTATGCCGGACTCTGATTAAGAGTGTGTGTTAATTTTCTTTAAAACTGTTTTTCTGTCTCATCTTATTATTTTAACTGCTTTTATGATCTTTTATTGTTGTAATTTTATTATTCTTTTTCGTTTTGTTGTTGCTGTTGTTGTTTCTCCAAAGAAAAGGGTCATATCTCAGGGTTAAACATATTAAATGGTTTTTAATTTAATTAAAAAAAAAAACAAACAAAAACAAAAAAGTGCAATGGTTAATGAAAAATTTCATTATCACTGTTTCGAAGTGGAACAAGTACCGTGGGTAATAGAAGTAAAACTACACAAGACATTTAATCAACAGCAATACATTTTGTTAAAATGTAGTGGCTTATTGGCAGCCATAATTCTCCTTTTTTATGGGAAATTAAGGTCGACACCCTTAACTTCTGTTATTGTTGACTCCCAGTGACGCACATAGTTTAAGCCATCTTCTTATGTCGTATTCTATATTGCGAGATGGTTGCTGCTTGCAGCTTTGCATCAATCGTCCTGCTCTACGTTGTAGCAGGCTGGTATATTCCCTGCGTATTCCATCTAAGCACTTGTCGACCAATGTTATCCGATGGCGATCATAGTATGTGATATATCCACAGCTATATAAGTATAACCACTGGCATATTTTCAAAGCTTCGTGTTCGATTCGGGTTCATATGTTCAAAATCTACTACAGGCATTTTTTCACAAAAGTTTATAGGTGCGCATCGTTTCTGCATCTGTGAATCGCAACTGTAATATGCTTAGATCAGCTTTTGTCTGGGTTATATGTGCTTAAATGTCTTCGTCAGTACCACCCTTCTGTAGTCACCATACATCCCATCAACGACTTCGTTTTCCACTTTGATGTGTGGTAAAGAATTTGTGTCATAGCCACCCGGCATTTTCTTAATTTCGGAAATATTGTGTTCTAGCCCAGCTGCACGGGACTTAAAAGTCGCAGTAGTTGTTTCATACTTTGGCTCAGAACATATACGACATCGGTATATTCGATGCGGTGTGTCCATTGGAAACCGCGTCTGCCAGCCACGGCCTAGCACATTATGCCATCTATAGCGAGGGTGAAAAGTATCGTCGTCAAGATACATGCCGAACAATTTACCGTTCTGCAGAATGCGGCTTTTGAAATTCGCGTACATGGCTTGTATTAAATTAAGAATATTCGGTGGCTTTTCACACCTCACCAGTGCTCACCCCTGACTACGCTTGTAGTTACTGCGTAAAGTTTTCTTAAAGTTGACAAACATCAAGTTACTATTCCCACTGTATTGATCTTAACAGAGGACCGATTCTAACTGAACCCAAACTGATTTTCTTGAAGTGACTATATGCTACACTATAACAGAAGTTATTTTAGGGAAGAGCTTATGTGGCTACTGTCCATTATGGAGCGAAGAATTAAGCTGAAAACAGTGCCTAAGTCTGCATGTTTGGGTCTTCCCATTGCTGCCTTCAACTCAATTCTGTACTTATTGCCCATTGATCTTTACATTTTATAATTTTCGGGTCAGGGCAAAATCAGGCTGGCGACATTCTGTCATAATGACTTAGGACAGACTTGGCTATCAGCAGACTAAATTTTGTTAAGTGCATAAAGACCTTCTTCCCTGCGAAAAAAGGGCTCAGTTAAGTAAGTCACATGTTTAACTTGAGTATTGTCACGCTGGCATACACCACGCTGCCCAAGTCTCGAGCGAATGAACGCCCCCACATGTGATTAAAATCATATGATTAAAAATCATATGTGCCACCTTGGTAAAGTGACGAAGAATATCGCGACACCCGATTAAGAGTGTAACACCACACCGAGCTGGCGCTTTACCCGCGATTTGGCTATAAACCACAGCTACTACGTTGCTCACACAAAGAGGCTTCATCATAGTCAGAAAGGAACCCAGATCCCTGGAGCTACTGACACCCGTAGTACCAGAATTTAACCTACGATTAGGCTTCTCAACAAGAATAGAACTAACAGTACTAAACAACAAAAAACAAGCTCAAAAAATACTGCATATGATGCCACATAAGTACCTATTATTCCCTAAGCCTAGAACCTCTACTTAAAGGTACCGCGAGCAAAGTTGCCGAGTCTTTGTAAAGACCCAAAGCCCCACTAACGTCCCACGTCACGATGATTTCCTTTGTCCCAAATCCATAATATAGTCGTAGAGCGGACACTCCACCAGTACATACCGTAAATCTTCAGATTACAACCCACACCTACAAATAGCAGTCCCAATAAGGCCCCACTTATGCAAAAATGTACTGAGCTAGCCATGTCTTGTTAGTAAAAATTTCAGACTTAAGCTGAAGCTGCAATCATGACGCTTCAGTACAAACCTTACGTCCGGTATGAACCCATTCCCTTGTCTCTGTTCGTCCAACGTGTTTGACATTTCTCAGAAAGAGTTCTAGAAGGGTTCAGGTAGTACGTCCTTCACAGACGGCTCTAAGCTTGCATCCGATGTTCCTTAATTTGAACACATTCCGTTACAATTACAGTACCTATAGAACAATGAATCGATAGAGTTGATTACAATACCGTCATTAATGAGAACCTTAGCACTCTCCTGTACGTGGTCGAGAAGCTCTGACCCATACATGAAAGTTGTATTCCAATTTGGGTTAGATATAGGTCTTGTAAATATTAAGGAGATCAGATAAAGTAATTCTTGTACCTTCTTCACTTGAATGCCTCCTTCAACAGTCGAAATATGTGACCGTTCCAACGAACTTCATAGTTAATTTTCATGCCCAGAACATCAAGAGCATCTGGTTCTTCAGTATATGTATTACCCACAAATAAAGATGACAACACACCACCTCATCTATGTGTCAGTAAGCAACATTTGGTCTTTGCTCATAGATTTTCGCCAGATCGCTTGTAAGCGTGTCGTTCATATTCCTACTCTTCGCCCCAATCTACAAAAGGCTCGGCTTATGAATGACAAATGTTGCTGTAATCTGCAAAAGAGTAGGTAAGATTGGAAGTGAGAAAAAGAAAGACGTTAAGAAGTATTAGAAATAGAGTTGGAGAAAGAACAGAGCCTTACGTAACCATTAACTTATCATGAACTCGTCAATATTGCATGTGTTTCTTTGTTCTATCGGTACTATAACAGAATGTGTTCTAACGAAATTAAGGAACTAATTCCTAGTAATCATATATTCTTACGTAGTACTCGTATTTCTCGTAGAGCTCATCCCTTTGTAGTTGATTGTCCAGTGAATCGCACAACGCATTATAGGGAAAATTCGTTCTTTGGTTGCACTGTTCGTTTGTGGAAAAATCTTCCAGCGAATATCTTCCCCATCACTTACGACATGAACAAATTTAAATCAAACGTCCATAGACACTACTATATCCATCCTCTTTCCCACAACTTATTTTCCTAGTACCAGCGCAATGCACTGAATGAGTAGGAGTTATCCGCTAAGTGCTGGTCTTAAGAGAAAAGCTAAAAAAGTAAAGTTTCTAAGATAAAGTCAAAATACTAACATGTCCGTAGACCCGTAGTTTTCATAAACTGATGGCTTTAAGGTGGAGGACGTAAATGCGGCTATTCTTTTTGCCTGTTGAAACAAGTTCATAAATAACCAATAAAAACTATTAAAGACAAAATTCTGGCGCCCACTGTAGTATATGTACTGTAAAATTAACATGATTTACAATTTTTTTTTAACGGTTCTTTGAAAAGGATTCCGTAAATTTTTCTTCCCTTGTTTTGAAATATTTCAAAATCATTTCTAATTTAAATGTTACCTCGCCCACCCTAGACAATAAATTAAATTTAAAACCATGTATGGATGGATAGAAACCTCTTCTTCATTCACCACTATGCCTTGTCAATTGAAATTTTAAACGGCTGTCAGTTTTAGCTGACCAGTAGAGCAATAGCAACAATTAGATTTGACTTGATTTGATTTGTTAAGGCTGGTTATGTGCTGTACTCCCACCAAATAGAAGAGAAATTGCCAAAAAACAATATAAGGGTTTATCCCTTAATAAAATGGAATGGTTTCATGAAATTTTCAACAAATTTAGCGAAATCAGAAACTGTTAACTTTAAAAATACTTATATTAAAAACGGTCCAGTAAGTCCAGATTGTCTTTTATCCTTAGGAGCATAAAAGCATTTCCATCTTATACGGTTCGCTGCCGCTGTCTTTACCTATTCCCATGTAAGATTATTTTGCCTTAGTTCTTGGATAATTGTGCGTAGCCAGGTGTTTCGCGGTTCCTCGATCCTTGAGAATTGCACTCAAGTGCCATCCTTGTAACGATATGATGATTTTTTCTTAACATATGATCGATCCATCTCCACTTCCTTTGCATTATCTGCTTTAGTGTGGGCTTTTTATTTGTCAAATTCCATAGTTCCATGTTGTAGCTTTTGCGTGATGATATTAGACACAAGCCAGGTTTCACTGCAGTATAACAGAATTAGCTTATGATTTAAATATTCTGAGCATGGTTTTCTTTAATATGAGCTTCTCCATACCGACTGCACTCATCCAAATGCCGCTCTTAGATATGAAACAGAATTGGGGCTTGACGATTTTTTTCATATAAAATGACAAAAAAAATCGTCGGTAAAAGCAGTTTTACTTTGACAGCGTTTTTTCTTACTCTCTCAATTGTGCCTCTCACAATCTGTATGTGGTGTTGCCGTACTTTCATTGAATTTTATGCATTTTGTAAGCAAAAAACATAAGTTTTTGGAGCGAGAAAATAAAAACAAAATGCACAACAAACATAAAAACAAAAAGCGCAACTGACAGTATTTGAAGTTACAGCTGTCGATTTTGTTATAGGCCATCTTTTTTTTTGACAGCGTTTTTGCTTATGCTTCCCAAATAACAGAAGCTATCTAAATCAGTGTTCTGCAAAAGTAAAAATTTAGTTGTTTTAGTGAGAACATGGAAATTACTCTCTCAGAGAGAGTAAAGTTGATGTTTGAAAAAAATTAAACATGCATCCGCCAATCATGTGCATTCGTCGCTGTTTCAGAGACAACTAAAAGCAAAAATTTCGTACATTCCCTGTCCATGTGCATTCGTCGGTGTCTCATTGATGACTAAAAGCAAGAGCGTAAGAATACGTGTGAATCGAAGGTAAACAATTTCCTATGAAAAGTTCATGACTGATCTAAATAAACAATCGGTTGGCCCTGTAGCATGATATTTACTGTGCTATTGCTGTTAATTCTCATGGTTTTCGTTTTCTTGATATTTATTTCAAGTCCAACATTGCGAGCCAGTCTTTCCAGGTTCTCTAATTTTAACTGTATGTCAGAGATCTCGTGAGAGAGAGATATCTCGTGTGAGTCACACTTTAACGTTAAGTTTTTGTTCAAGTTAATTTTAAATTTCTTTGTTTCAGTGTTTGACAAATTCAACCATAGAGAGGTACACAATTGAGCAGCGCATTATGATTGTTGAAGTCTTTTACGAAAATGGGTGTTCAAATAAAATCCATTTCGTGTACTTCGAGATTTTTTGGTCAGCATAATTGACCAAATGTGTTCACAATCGGGAGAATTGTGCAGCAAACCGGGTCTATAGGAAATATGGAAACACCTATGCACGCTCACACAGTACGTCATCCGTACTTCTTCGACAATGAGGTCGGCCAAGCAGTTAACGTGAATGGTGTTCTCTATCGTAAGATGTTAACGAATTTCTTGTAGCCAGAAATTTAGGATACGTGGTTCAAATAAGACGATGCCATTTGCCACACAGCCAACAAACCAATGGTTCTTTTGCTCCAGAAATTCAATAGCCATGTTGTCTCATGTCGTGGCAATGTTAATTGACCGCCACGATTATGTGATTTGGACTTTTTCTTATTGGATATTTAAAAGAAAAAGTGTACGTCAATAAGCCAAGAACAATTCGAGAGCTAAAGGATGAAATAATTCGGCACATTAACGCATTGAACCGCAATTATATCTCAGAGTCATTGAAAATTTCGACCGACGAATAGAGCTATGCCACCGAAGCCGTGGCGAGCATTTGGCCGATATTTTATTTCACACATAATATCATGAATCCTTCTATCATAATATAAAATATTAAGACAATTCTCTGAAAACTTTATGTTTTATTTACAATTAACATCGTGCGATGGATCTTTCTAGTTCGCAGTGCTATGGCCAACTGAGACTTTCTGGCCATTGGGCAAATATACCAGACATCTCGAAATAGCCAGTAACATTATATGCATGTACGTAGAAGCTAGTGCGAGGGCGAAAGTAATGAAACGGTGACTCAACTTCTGTCTGAATGTCCGGAATAAACTCAACATACTGAGCGCTTTAAACTTTGTGAACCTCAACTGCATGGCGAGTACAATCACCAATGCAATTGTGCAGTTTCTGAACATTGCTGAGTGGTTAGCTGCGAGCAGGAGAATAACCTGCTAATTGTGACACTTCCTGACTTCAGTGTCTTTTTTTATGGATACGAGTTTGTCGTACCAATTGACCCTCTATTTTCAAGGGTATTAGCCAAAGCAACTTCTCAACAACTTTTCAACGACATTGGAATGAAATTTGACATATGAATGACAAATAATGAGAGAGAGAGAGAGCATCAACAAATTTAAAAAAAATAATAAAATAGACCCTCTTGCGCAAAATTATCGTATGTTACAAAAACCAAATCTTTCAGCAGAGTGTTTTGTAAATTTCTTTGCTTTGACTGGTTACATAAAGACCAAATTTGGGCTATAATACATTAACCCATGAACCATAAAATAAACATATTTTTTTACATCTTACATTTCGACATTCTGAAATAAAAGGTCTTTTGGCACATACGATATTTTTTCACAAAGTTTTGTAAGTGTATTTGTTAGCCTTGGGCACTTTATACCTAATTCAACAGTTCTGGAAATAATAAACTGGGAAAGTAAACTTGTACAACCATAAGAAGAAGAAACCCATCATACCTGCGGCCCATCATAAGAAACTCGAAATATAAGATACTACAGACTATTATTCGAGGAAATGTTAAAGGAAGACATTATAGAGGAAGAAAGGAAAATACACGACTTAATAACATACTCACGTGGACTGGAATTCGTGATATAGAGAATCTTTTAAGCTAAGTCAGAAACAGCACTTAAAAGGTTTGATTTCTTCTTGTTTCCTGCCTGGTTACGCAAAATACTTAAAACAAAACTTTATGTTTTTATTCGTACGATTATAGTATTTGCACCAAATATTTGTATGGCACATACGATAATTTTGTACACAAAAAAGAAAATGAGAATGACGCATACGATAAAATTAATTCAGTAATATCTCTCTAAATATAGCGAATATCGATTTAATCGATTTTCCATGTGATGAGTCTGTGACTATGGAATATATTTGCATCAAAATTTGTAACATACAATAATTTCGCGTAAAGGGATCGATATGTAATAAATATTTAACTTGGAGAGGTTTTTTTAATAAGTGTTATTAGATTTAATTTTTTTCGCTAAAATGGAAATTTTGTTTGAAGTTTATTGCTATAAAACTACTACTCCGACTTTTTACGTCTGTGCGTATCACTTTCAACGTTTTCCTTTGCCTCTATTCTCTTTGATTATCGTTTTTTTTTTTTTAATAATAAAATAATTTTACCCGCTAAACAAACTTTGACAGTTCTGACAGTTGAATGATGTAGACCACAATAACAATACCAACAGCAGTTTAAAAAATTATTGACAGACACCTGTTAGAATATCATCTTCACAAAAAATATAAAAGGGGGACAAACGTTTATCTGTTTTATTTTCAAGGTAAAAGGATACGTTTTTAGAAGAGTTTGAAGCGCAAAAGAGAATTTCTAACATGACAGCAGATTAATCTCAAAAGAAATCATTCATACCTTATACCAGGTATATGGATTTAAAAAATTTATAATTTTCTTTTATTATTAACTGAAACATTTTGAAATTAAAAACTAAAAACATTAGCAGAAACAGGTTCTTTTCAATCAATCAGATCCGAAAGCTTTAACCAAACGAAACGGGAGGTCTTTAATAATACAAAAGTAGTTCGATAATTTCGTGAATAAAGTGTATTTTTTTAAATTTTCTGTTTAATCGGACAGCCAGGCTGCTATCAAGTCCTTTGCGAGCATCAGGCAACGTGTAGGGTATAATTAACTGATAAATCACCTTTTTATTTATTTTAAATATTTTTAAGAAATTTTCCTTTAAATTTTACTATTAATTAAGAATTTTCTTTGAAAAAAAGAAATTATTTCTAATATTAAAAATGTCATAAAAAATTACCATTATTTCTACTTTTCCAGCTCTGCTTTTGTTTGTATACACTTTGAATGATAATTTTTTAAACATTTCTCAGAGACAAGAATTAATTAGAAAATGTTTAAGGTAAGTGTATAAATGTTGATAACAATGTTTAAATAAAACATTTGTTCCATATTATCAACAAACATGCTTATAATAAATGTTTCCTTACTTTTAACATCATCTAAAGCATTTACAACATGTTCCTAATAATGGATACATGCTGCCAGTTTATAAACATTTTCTTTAAACTGTTTGTAGCACACAATTCAATTAGTATTCGAATAAACATGTTTTTTGTTGTTTACAGTGTTGCCGTTTTTTTTTTTTTTTCAAACGAAAATTGTATATTTTCTTCTTTGATGTATAGATGTGGACTTTATTTAGATTTTGATTACTTTTTTCTATTTGGGCGTTCAAAATAAAGGTGATGATTTCTTTTAATGTTTATTGCTCAGGTTCTTATTGGGTGCATAACCTAAAGAACAGGAGTTTTGTTTCGACTTTAGTTGTGGATTAGGATTTGCCTGTAAAAGACTTTTTCTTTTATGAGGCCAAGAACAAGGCAATTTCGCATACTCAATTATAAAGTGAATTGTATTTCGATCGTAACAAATTTTAGTCCAATGGACAAGGTGTGGACTATAAGGTGGGTGGAAAAAAATTGCGAACCTTTATGGATTTAATAGGTCATTCAATACGATAAGTCGGTAAGATAAGTAAGAAAAACAAAATTTTGACAAAACTCGATTTTATTATTCAACATAATTGCCTTCGGGGGCGATACAACGAGTATAGCGATTTTACAACTTTCCGATTTCACTTTCACAGTAAGTTTTCTCTTTCTCGTCAAAATAGGCTTAGATTTCTTTTCAGCAAGCATTCGCTAAAGATCTGAAAACAGAAAAAAGTCGCTGGGGGCTAAATCTGGAGAATACGGTGAATGGATGAGCAATTCGAGGCTTAATTCATACAATTTTATCATTGTTTTCATCGGTTTGTGGCACGATTTATGAGCTCATGAGGCAAACACAGTGAATAGAGCTTTCGCATATCCAAATGTTAGTATAAACTGCTAAAATCACTACCATCTGTTATCTTTCTATTGCGAGATAGCTGGTGCACCTTTAATTTGCGATCGATGATATCGAATAAGTGGATTTTTGCTTTCTGGAATAACAGCCTCATTTGGGAGTTCACTATTTTCTACATCATTTGTTCTCGTCCAACTACGTTTAAATTCAGCAAACCACTTCTCTAGCATTTGTCTCGATGAGTCAGATTTGGGATAATATTTATCAAGCCTTTGTTGGTTTCCACTGTATTTTTTTTTTTTACTCAAAAGGCAATGCTTTATTAAAACTCGAAATTTTGTTCAATAACAAAACTTGCTTCACACAAGATGCTATAACTCACGAATCATTAGTCAAATTGCTGTCAAATTTATACAGGTATCGTTCAAAGGTAAGTACTAAAAAAAAAGTCATATGTACAAAATTCTAGTAAGGCCATCTATGTATTATCTTATGGAATTAATGGTCATTCAATAAATAATTCAATAACTGGTCTTGCAACAACTGTCATGATGGAATATACCGGCTTTATGTATGATCGAATATTTCGAATTTTGTGCCAAAGCTTGCTCTTTGGGTTGTCGTAACAGATAAGCCATTTTTAGTCGCCAGTAACAATTAGATGCCGTAATATTTTTTATGGCTTTTCAACAACATTTCGAACATGCAAAATAGACCTTTAACTTCTCACGGCGTTAACTCTCAATTTCATTGCTTTTTGCTTGAAATTAATCATCTTTGAACAGTTTTGGCTGACCTGGAAGTCTTTGAATTCGTATCAAAATCATTACTTTTGAACGGCACAAATCATATTTTTCGCACATTGAAATCGATGAACATATTGATGACAAGCTTTGCTGAACAATCGAAGTTCTTTTGTTGTTTTTTTTTTTATTTTGTTTGGATGTTTGCATGTGCTTAGCTTAGTGTCTGTAATTTTGGCAAAAACTCCACTTTAACGCCATTTCGGCTTCGGGTACTTTTCAATTCGTTAAGATATCTATTAGTAAAAGCTATTCACAAACTATTATCGGCTGATTTTTATCAACTTTTTTTTGGAAACACTGTTTTTGACCACTCAGCTGTTTTCGTGTAACATTTTACTGTCAAATATGTTAAGTTTGTCTATAATTTAACCATGAATCGACTTACAAACGAACAACGCTTGCAGTTTATTGAATTTTATTATCAAAATTCATGGTCATGAAGATTCACTTTTTTATCGGAAAATTATGTTCAACGACGAAGCTCATTTCTGGTTAAATAGATACGTGAACAAACAAAATTGCCGTATTTGGTGTGAAGCACAGCCAGAAGAACTGCAAGAACTGTTAATGCGTCACGAAAAATGCCCTGTTTGGTGTGGATTATGGGTCAGTGCCATCGTACTTTTTCAAAGACGACGAAGACAAGGACTTTACTGTGAATGGCGAGCGCTACCGTGCGATTATTACATATTTTTGTCCAAAATGAAAGAGCTAGCTGGCTAACATGTGCTACATGTCACACAGAACGCGAAGCAACAGTTCAATTAAGAGTCACGTTTCGGGCCGGTCAATTGGCAGCTTAGATGCGCGATTTAATGCTTTTAGACTATTTTTTGTATGGCTATGTTAAGGCTCATGTCTATAGAGACAAGCCCGCAACCGTTGACGCTAATATCGATGAATTTATTCTTGAGATACCAACCGATATGTTGGAGAGAGTATGCCAAAATTTTACCCAGTGTATGAACCATTTGAGGCGTAGCCTCAGTCAATATGAAAACATATTTAAACATGAAATTATATAGACCGTTCTGTCGACTCATATAAAGATTTTATATTTAATATTTTATTTGTATTAAAATTTGAAATATTTTTTGGTTACTTTTGTTGTTTTTGTTTAGTTACAAAAAATTCGTAGTTGTGGCAACATTGCTTGTTCACCACTCAAAAATCAAAATACTCATTTTTTCTTTATTAAGAATTTGAGCAAAACGCAACACTCGGTCTCGCTCTCTCTGTTTGCAACTCAATTTTGTTTTTGTTTACTGCTATTTCGCCGGAAATCTTATAGCATTTCAGTGGAATCACTGGTTAAATTAACTGAAGCAACATTTTCGTTTTTTGCTTGGCATTTTTATTTAATGTTGTTGTGTTTGTTTATTTTAAGAAGAAAAAAAATATGAAAATAGAGAGGGAAAAACAAAAATCATATTTTTTTTATTGTTGTGGTCTTTTGAAAATAAAAAAACAACAGAAACAACAACAACAATGGCTCACTATTATAAACATATCGGACACCTGTTGTTAAAAAATGTTTGACAAGCAAAAGATTTGTTGCCATTAAAAGAAGACATAAAAATATTAAAACAGAAGGAGCAGGGAGGTAAATACTACGTCAAAAAGTCACTTCTGAAAATACATTTTAATCTGAGATATTAAAAGAGAACAAATAATAAGAGATTCTAGGAATAATGCATAATATCCATAAGCAAGATGGTAGTAAAAAAGAAAAATGAAATAAAAAATAATATTTTTTACAATAAAAAGAAAAAGATTTACAAGGAAAAATCTTAAAAAAAATAATTACAGATTTTAAGATAACTTTTATACTTTTTTACGGCCTTAGCAAGAGAGAAAAGACGAGGTTTTTATAAGTGGGTCAACACATATTTTTTAAGTCCGTATTTCAGGTACAACGGTTAAATTTAAATAACTTTTGATGGCAAGTAACACAAATTAGTCCAGATTTTGAGGGTCAGACAAAAAATATGAATTTTAAACAGACGAAATTCTTAATTTTATTTTTTGAAATCTTATATGCATACATACATACATACATCTACATATACAGGGTGTCCGCCGGGAAGGTATACAACTTTGTTTTGATAAATTTTTTTGATTTGTTTGATAAATATTCTTTAGTAAACCAACGTGTTTTAATCGTTAAAACATTTTATCAAAATCAATCATCGATTACTGTGACAATGAGAAAGTTACGTGAAATTTCATTTTCATTACGTGCTGCCATGCAAAAGAATAAATAAAATAAATTTATCATGTCTGTCTTTATAACCGCTCACCGTGCTTTAGCTGTTCATAGTACACAATGCTGCCTTAATCCCACCAAGAGTGCAAAGTTGCCCTTTAAATACTAAAACAAAGGCATTGTAAAAACAAACAAAAAATATTGCCGACTTAAACGAAATTTGAAAGCAAAACCCATTAAAACACAATTGAACAGCGCGTTATGACTGTTGAAGCTTTTTAAGAAAATGGGCGTTCACTTCTTGATTTTTTTTTTAATCGGGAGAATTGTGGGCAATTGAAGAATTGAAATGAAGAATTGAGGAGAATTGGTCTGTAGGAAATGCGGAAACACCTGTGCATGCTCGCCCAGTTTGTTCTGCGAAAAACATTACTGTTGTTCGCTATAATTTGGCAGAAGAGTCGTGAACCGCGTTCCTCATCGTCGTGTTCAACAATTGAATATCTCACGAACATCACTGATGTGAATTTTAAATAGAGATTTGAATTTACACGCTTACAAGGTTCAATTGATTCCAGAGCTGAAAACTACTTACCATAGAACAGATAAAAGGGAATCGTGACTTTACAAAGAAAATCATCTTTAGCGACGAGGCACGCTTTCACCTCAGTGGGTATGTTAACAAGCAGAATTGCCGCATTTGGCCAAATGAGAAACCATGAGTGATTGTTGAAAAGCCGATGCATCCATAAAGAATGACTGTTTGGTACGGTTTATGCGCTGGCGGCGTCATAGGGCCGTACTTCTTCGAAAATAAGGCCGACCAAGCAGTTGCTTTGAAAGGTCTTCGCTATCGCTAGATGATAACGGACTTCTTGTGGTAAGAAATTTAGGATATTGACCTGGACGACATATTGTTACAACAAGTAGTGCCACTTGCCACACAGCCAACGATCCAAGGGCTCTTTTGCTCGATAAATTCAATGAACGTGTTTTTTCATGTCGTGGCGATGTTAATTGACCGCCACGATGATGTGTTTTGTTAAACCGACGGATAGTGGTATGCCACCGAAGCCGTTGCGAGCATTTGGCCTATATTTTGTTTCACACATAATTGTCATAGATCCTTCTATCATAATAACAAATATTAAGATAATTCTCTGCAAACTTTTTGTTTTACAGCGTGTCCGCCGGGAAGGTATAGTAATTTGTTTTGTCGCCATTTTGGTAAACATTAGTCTTGACAGTTCATATTTGGCAGTCGTGAAGTAGAGACGTGGCAAATTTATTATGGAAAAATATTCAGTAAACCAAAGTGTTTTAGTCGTGGAAACATTTTATCAAAATCAATAATCGATTACTGTGACGATGAGAAAGTTACGTGAAATTTTTAGCAGAAACAACGTGCCAACAAGACACACTATTTATCGTGTAGTGAATGATTTCGAAGAAAGAGGGACTGTAGCTGATAGGCGCAAGCATGGACCACAACGTACTGCAAGATCGGCTGAAAACATTACTGCTGTTCAAGAAAGTGTTCAAAAACAATCCATCAACCTCAATTTGACGCCGTGCTTGGTCTTCAAAGAACAACTTTGGTCACAATTTTGCACAAAGATTTGCATTTGTTTCCATTTAAGATTCAGTTGACACAAGAGCTTCTTCCAGAAGATCATTTACGCCGGCGTACATATGCCAATAAGATGTTACAGCTCGCCCATGACAACCCCGATTTTCATAAAAAAATTATAATGAGTGACGAGGCACATTTTCATTTGAATGGTTATGTGAATAAACAGAATAGTCGGTTCTGGGCAATGGAAAACCCTCAAATTATGCATCAGTCACCTTTGCATCCATTAAAAGTGACAGTCTGGTGTGCAATTTGGTCAGGAGGAATCATTGGATCTTACTTCTTTGAAACTGAAAACGGCGTAACGGTAACTGTCAATGGGAAGCGATATCGTGATATGATTGAAAACTTTTTAACGCCACAACTGCATGCTTTGGGCTTGACTGCCATGTGGGTTCAACAAGACGGTGCCAAATCGCCTACAGCCAGGACTACAATGGAATTACTGAGAGACCTCTTTGCACAACAAATTATTTCAAAGAATGGTGATGTTGATTGGCCTCCATGGTCGCCTGAGTGTCTGCTCCGGACATCTTTTTGTGGAGATATATGAGAAGCAGTGTTTATGCAAACAAACCAGAAACGCTGGAGCAACTCAAACAAAATTTTCGTGATGATATTAATGAAATACCGCGTGAAATATATGAGAATGTAATGAGTAATGTGCTTAAAAGTGCTCGCATTTGTGAGGCTAACAGAGGCGGGCATTTATCTGATATTGTATTCCATGCATACTTAATTGCCGACATTAAATAAAACATTTATCAATATAAGATCCATTCTCCCATCGGAACCACCTGACAATAATTTCCTTGGACTTTCATAAAGCCTTTGATAAAATAGGCCCTCATCCCATCATCGATCAGTTAGTGACCTGGACAGTTGGCCCTAAAATGTAATAAACTTCATGGAGAATAGAAAATTTAAGGTAAGGGTAGGAAACTATTACTTAGGAGTGTATCCTCTCCATAACGGAATACCCCAAGGATCACCGTTGCCAGTTGTTCTTTTCCTTATTAGCTTACAATAAACTTTGTGAAATCGATTTCATCGCATATGCTAATGATGTTAATGGATTGGTAAAATCGAACAAAAATAAAAGTCCTATTCTTGATCTACGAGTAAGTACTATTTTTGAAGACATCATCGAATGTGGCAATTACGCTGGGGCAGTATTGTCCCTAACAAAATGCAAATTCACTCACATTTGCCGTAAGCATAACTGTAAGTGTCAAATCTCTTCTGGACAAATACACCTAAACGAAGTTGAGGCAATATAAATGGAATGAGCATATTAATGAACCAGTAAAATCTCTTTACCAACAACTACTCGTCAGTATTATCAAATGCCTATCGTCCCAAAAGTTCAATTGTAATACGAAAACTTTAATTCAATTAACAAAAGCTCTTATATTATCTAAAGTGAACTATGCATTGCCTATTTGTGGTTTTGCTCCTAAATCATCCCTGAGAAAACTCAATTCAGTAATAAATTCTGTAATCCGGCTATCACTAGGAGCGTTTCCGGCTTCTAAAATAAATTCTTTATATGCAGAACCTAACATATTACCTATAGAAATTCAAACGGACATACTTACAACTAAACTCTATCGGACTTCTCTGGATACCACATCACCACTACACAAACTTATTTGTTCAATCAAAAAACGCTAAAAGACAGCTAGAATTCCTTTTACCATCTGCAGAATCAATGCCAACTGCAACACACTTGTGATGCTACTTGCCCTGGAACATCAACAAAGATACCATTGACTTATCGTTACATCAATTTTCCAAAAATAGTAACCCCGCCTTATCATCAGCCCATTTTAACGACATTAAACAAAAACTGCAAAATCACCGATTTATATATACAGATGGCTCCAAAAAAGAAGATGCAACAGTATATAGTGGCACAACCGAAAACAAAGTTATTGAAGTAGCAAACCTACTTAATTATATTTATTTTCCTTAACTTTTATTGTGCTACTGATGTTCCAATAAAAAAAATTATTTTAACTTATGTTTGCAATAATTATTTTTAAATAGTACCGATAACTGCATATACACATGTACTGAAATTGTTTAATTATACCGATTTTAAATATTTATAAATAAATCGATATATCGATATTAAAAAACAGCAGGTTTTCATTTATAATCGATAAGTTTATGGTAAGTTAGCAATATATTTCGTCGATGGCTTATTTAAATTGTTAATATGCGTACACAAAACAATTCATAGATGTTGAAATAGGTTTGTATTTTATCGATAACTAAATTCATATACATAATAGGTACCTATAATATATTAAATATGTATGCTTTTACATTTTGTATAGGACTCTTCTAATACCAATAATAACCAATATTTACACAATTTATGAAAGCTGTGTAATCGATAATATTTGATTTTAAATCTGTAAACGATAGCAATTAAATATGGACTTACTGTTCTAATTTTATTTTTATCGAAAATTAATTTTGATTTTTCAAAAATTTTTTGTTTTTTGTTTTAATTTTAGCAGGTTTCCCAACATTAATTTCAAAGTAAAGCTAAGCAACATAAAATGTTGCAAAACACAAAAATTCTTCGTAAATAACTACACATTTACTGAGAAGCTGCTGTTTGAGTGGAAAAAAATGAGTGTGTTTTGTTTGCCTTAACAAGAATCCAATAAGTCAAGCAGCTTTCTGTAATTCAGTTCTCAGTAAAACACCAAAGCGTTGACAACGTAAAAGTGGTCTGTAACGGTAACGTGGCTAAAATCAAATAACAAAAACGAATTATAAGCAGAAAAAAGGCCAAAACAAAGAAAGAAAAAATATATAAAACCGGGAGTGGTGGTGTTTGTTTTTCTTATTTTCAAAACGAAAAGCGCAACTAAAATACACTCTTCTCTGTACATACACACACACACAAACAACAATTGTTTGTGAGTGAATGAGAGTTTATTTAAGCGTAAGTTAGTGTGTGTATGCTTACGTGTAGATGAGTGCGTACTTATTACATTGTTGGATTGGCGCGTTTGTGTGTATGTGCCTGTATGAAACACAGAAATTAAAACGTTTTTAATCATAAAAACGCTGCAGAATAACAGTTGTGGCGGAGTAAAAGGCGAAGTGTATTGTTCGTTGTTGTTTTTATATCGTTTTTTTTTTGTTCGGTTTGTTTTGGGTTTGAGTTTTAACGTTCATACCAAACTAACGTTTAGTTGTTTAACGATAACGAATGTGTTAAGAACGTTGACATAAGGAAAAGCGGTCGAATAAAAAAGAAAAGTTGGAAACAAAAGAGTGTACAACGAAAAAAGAGCAAAAGAAAACGTCATTATTTAAATAAGTTTAGAGTGTTTTAACAGCTTTTTCTTTAAAACGAATTCTTTTTTTTAATTTGTACGATTTTCTTTACAAAACAAAAAATTTTTATATAAAAGATAATTAAAAAAATATTGTTATAAAAAAGTGAATAGTTAAAGAAAAAAAAAACAGCATTTTTTTTTTTGAAGCAAACGCCAATTCACGTGCTGCTGCCTGCTACTGGATTAAAAACTAATAAAAAGAAATTTTATTGATATTTTAAAAATAAAAAGGTGCGTCATCAACAAGGTTTTTCGATTAAATTTAAATAATTTAGTTAATTAAAAAATAATAAAACATAAAAACGTGACATTCATCATATAACAAAGGAGATCGCAATTTTACACTGGACAACAAAAAAATTAAAAACAATGTTTAGACGGAAAATAATTTAAAAAAATTACAACAGAAAACAAATTTTAAGAATTATTTTTTTTTATATATAATTAAGAAAATTAAATTTTTATATTGAAGTTGGCTCGATTGCCTATTTCCATAAGGTAAACAACTGCAAAGAATTGAAAATTGGACAGAGAAATAGGTGGACAACCATAAATTTTGCTAACTTAGCAAAATGATAAATCGGTTATCACAGTTTAAGAACAAATCTCACAATTTATTGCCTGTAAGCATGTGTTGATGGTCATTTATACTGAAGCCCAACCAGCTCATCAAGAATTTTCTTCCAAATGTTTTCAAAAACCACAGATTGTTAAGTTAAAAATTGTATCAACTAAATGAGAATTATTATTTGCTGTTTTGTCAGATATTTGCAAAATTATATAATAATAAATAAATAATAAATTTATATTAAAAAAAAAAAATATTTTTTACTCTAAAAGTGAAAAATGAAAAATTTTGCCTGCAGTCCGACAAATATCTACATATCGTACATGTGTCACTAAAGCGAGTCAAAATTTGTCAATACAAATCGCTGTTGAGATTAGACAGTAGTTTAAAAAAAAATATTTCTTTAGCCATTACGGTCCGTAGTACACTACATAAAGCAAAATTATATTATAAAGGGTCCGCCAAATAATTCTTTTTTTTTTTTTTTTTTTTTTGAAAATGCTATTTAAAAAAAAAAAAAACTACTGAATATTTTCTCAAAATTTTTTTTATCGATTGTGTGCAGCTGTATTTCACCAATGGCTTCATGAATATTGTCCTTTAAAGCGTCAATTGTCTCTGGCTTGTTGGCGAAACACTTATCTTTAATGGCCCACAAATAATAGTCTAACGGTGTCAAATCGCAGCTCCGTGGTGGCCAAACGACACAACGATATCCTCCTCTTCAATTTTTGTGAACAAAAATTCGTTCAACATGGCCCGATAACGATCGCCAATGACTGTAACAGCCTCTCCTTGCTCATTTGCGAAGAAAAATGGCCCAATTATGCTTCTGGACCAAAATCCATACCAAACAGTGACTCCTCTTGGGTGTATCGGCTTTTCAATGTATGCGTGCGGGTTTTCTGTGCCACAAATGCGACAATTTTGCTTGTTTACATACCCGCCAAGATCAAAATGAGCTTCATCTGAAAAGATGCTTTGTGATTCTGCACCATTACCATGATATTCAAAGTAATGTCGCATTATTTCCCAGCGTTTTTCAAGCGTATACGCAACCATAGTCGTTCAGCGGAAGGATAAAACTAATTATCTGTCAAATCAGACATGAGCTGTTACCATTCACGATATAAGCACTAGTTGAAAAAAAAAAACGTTACATGTCAGACCATTTTAGATACCTATACGAAAACCTCAAACCGTACTTATCAGTTTTGATAGTTCTCATGCAGCTGTGGTAAAAAAGACTGAATGTCGGCAAATGGTGTTCATAGGTTAAGGTTCGTAAATAGAATAATGAATCCGGGTATGTACCTCGAAATTGTAGAAGAGGAATTCCTTTCGAGCGTAGAAAAGCTGCATCTACGTTGGGGTTGCCAGACGGCCTTGTTTAACAGAAATTTTTACAGCTTTTCAAGAATTAAGAAAAAAATAGTTTGTCAAGATATTTTAAACCACAATTTTTTTAAGTTTTAACGTAGTTTTAATAACACTATTCTCTTTTAGTTATTTGTTTCCCAGTTTAGTTTATCTAAAATATAATTAAGTTTTTAAAATACATAAGTGTTCGAACAAGCTCATTAAAAAATATCTGTGTGTGCTCTGGCGTTGTCGTAATGGAGTACAGTAACTTTTCTGGCCGTTTTGTTTTGCTTTTTTCAATATCGTTAATTGTTGACAGCTGAGATCAGCATCAATCGTTTGAACAGCTTTTAGAAGCTCATAATGAACAATTTTTTTCCAATCCCCACTGTTACACCTTTCTTGGTTTCAATTCTGGCTTTGCCTCTGTCTACGAATCTTCAACATAAAGCTAAATCACCTTCAAAAAAGTGAAAAAAATTGTTTTCGACTAAAAAAAGCTAAATTTTTAATTGTTTTTAAGTAGATAGGTATTTTGGATATTGGACATATGGACATATGGTTAACATAGTAGGTACTGTATAAACTGTTTCCTTTAAATCTCTAGCAAAAAAAAAGTTGTTTAGGTAATAATCTAGATATTATTTTCAAACCTACTGATCAACTATTAAAGTTAAACTATTAATTGAACAAAAATTGAAATAAGAATTGAAATGTGATAAGCTGTGTACATAACTGTACATTTAATATATAAAATTCTCGTGTCGCGGTGTTAGTTGCCAAATTCCTCCGGAATGACTCGACTGAACGATCATGAAATTTTGTGTGTATTTTTCACACCCCTAAATGTTAAGGGTGACCGACTCCAAGACACAATTTATGCCTCACCTCACTTTGACTTCGATGAACACATATGGTTCCTTTTTTTAAGCAGTACTCAGAGAGGCCGGTACGATTGATATTTCTCCCTATCCCAACTATTGACCGCAGACGAAAAAAATTTGGTGGGTAAGTTTTTACTGTTTTTATGAAAAACACCAAATTTGCCAGTAGTCGACACTAATTTTCCAGTTTTCGGCATACTATGTTCCTATTGTCGGCATATCATATATATTTGAGTGCAGAAAATAATAAATCTCGACTGATATCAAACTGTTACTTATTTAAAACAAATCTTCTGCACATTCCATATGCTCAATAATATCAAGCAGGCACCTAAAATAAATTCATATCAGAAAATCCTTAATATTATTTGCGTATAATTCAGATTTTGTACCTGGGTTACATGTTAAAGCTAAAAATGAAAAAAAGATCACAAAGGAATATATTATATGGCTTCTGAAAGCTAACCTCTAAAACTTAAGTCTATAACTGGTATTTCAAAATGTATCAGCTTTTTCCATGTACCGTTCACATAATGAGCATCCTCTTTAGACGCTCAGTTACAGTTCGAATATAGCATGTCATTAAAGCTTTCAAATCAAAAACTCTGCGATGTCCTCTTCGGAAACAGGAAGTCATAATACGTAAAATTAATATCACGCGAAAGTTCATGAATCGAATCACTGAAATACATAGAGAAATCCAAACGCCTTTTTGGAGAAGTGTGATGATAATTTTGGTCAGAAAAACTTTGTTTACCGAACCAAAGAAGTATAATAAACGAAATGACAATATGTAAGCACAGTAGTCTAGAGAAGTATCTGCGCTAACCACACGCGCCGAAAAGGTAATCCAGTTTACTATGGGGTTGCCGAATTGCATTTCTGCTTACAAGGGATCAACACATCGGCCAAAGTTTACCAGAAATCTGTTTTGAAAGCGGTTATGAAGCCACTTAATCATTCCCCTTTCCAAAACCAACTGTAGATTGTACAACAAGATTTTGAGCCTGCCCATATGGCTAAAATAACGCAAAAGCGGCTCCCAAAAAATTTGCTAACTGTGGTAGCCCTGATCTGGGCCGTCTGTATTACTACAAATCGACCCTTTAAGTGGTCATGTTTTGCTACAAAAAGGCCCAACATTAATCTTCTTAAGACTTCATTGGCTCCTGATGAGGCCAGATTATAACTCATTGGGTAGTGTTACTTAAGACGAAGTTGAAAAAGATTTTAAAGGTTAATAAATTATTATTTCTAGAAGTCAACGTATTTTAAGATCTTAACCTTAACAAAACTAGTAGTAAATCCCACTGCCGACCATAGGAACAAGTGATTTTTAGTGATGCACTCTAATGCCGACTACTGAAACATTTACAAATTTTTCGTTCCTATTGCCGGCATAGCTTAAAATTAGAGAAAATGATAGCTTTACTTTACTACATAATTACTTTTATTATTAGTTACTTAAGTATAAATAAAAAACTTGCCGACTACTGGTACATGTCGACCTTAGGTGCTCTAACCCTATATTTATGTATATAAAATTGCTGCATATAAAGCACTCCATCGTTTCCTAACAGGTGATGTTTTTGGTATAACCGCTCGCAGATACTGAACAATGAAACCAATGTAGCAATTTTATTGAAAACAAATATTGATGCGTATACAGGAACTTTTTTAAAAATAACCATGTTGAAGGAATAAATTTATTATTTTTTCGCACTGTACCGGTGTATGTCAGCTTGCACTCAATAAGCTTTTTTATAATTCAATATCCTATGCATGAAAACAAGTTATCAGTTGTTATATTTTGCTCTTCCAAACATTCAGTAAGATCCAGAACTGTCCGCTCACCCTATTTTTTCAGGCTGTAAAATTTTTGGTTGTTCCAAGGTATGGATTCCTAATTTGGAATCGAGATCTAGCCAAAATTTTAGGCCATACTTCGCACGTTTTGAGCTAAACTGTTCTAACAACATTACAATTTCGTAACTGTTGTCAAACATTGGAAGATTTAATTCCAAGAGAACTCAAATAATTGGAAAAGAAGTGATTTTGTTAATTGTTAGTTGTTTTGTTTTGTCTCTGCTTTCGGGTCATAGTCTCGACAAAGCGAGGAGCACTTTAAATCATGTAAAATTATCTGTGCTCATTATTTCTCGGAATATACAGTGAACAAAACGTACATCGAAAAAATCATTTTACACGATAAACACCTGTAAAAGTATAGAACTATATGAAGTTTCTACATCCTGCCACTTTTTGTCGAATTTTTCGCTTCCATATATTTTTGTATTTTTAATTATTATTTTTCCAGTGTTGGGAAGAAAGTTAACAAAACAGAACGCTATATATGTATCACGGTATCTGGAAACGGCAAATTTTGTTGACTGACCCCTTATATGTGGATATGATATTCTCACCTAAAGTTCTTTCGACTCGGTGTAAATAAAATAGACTACATTGCATTAGATTTTTTACTCCATACTTCACCGATTGATGAAATTTGTAACATTGATTTCATATTCACTATTTTTATCCAAAGCCCTACAAATTGAAACATTGAAGCTATCAGAGTACAAGTGATAAACTAAAAATTACAGAAATAGAACTCAATATAACCCTGTAAACTGATTGAATTACAAATAAATTTTATAATAAAAAGTAAAAAAACATATTTAGTTAATTTATTGTTTTAAACAACACTGTGGACCAAAATGGTCCTAAACTTAAAATTAGAGCTTTTTTAAGGTAATAGCAGGGTTAAAAAGTTGAGATTTAATTTTTTGGGCTTAAATTTTTCTCAAATGCTAAAATATATTAAAAAGATAAATGGAAGTTTTTTTGTTGTATATGTTTTATTAAAAAAAAAAAAAATATTGTTAACCTTAGACTTTTGTGTGGCATAGTTTATATTAAAAAATGTTTAATTTCTCAATTATAGCCTGTTTTTTCTCTTTTTTCATGTAAGAGAACCGATCTCAGGTTCAATTTTAATTTTCTTTTATTATTTAATTTTCCTTGTTTTTAAGTTTTTTTTTTTCATTATTATTATTATTTTTAAAATTTATTTTATTCTTAATCTTTTTTTATTTTAATTTTTTTTCTCTCTTTTAACAACTAATGTTCAGTATGCGAAACCCATATTCGTACACCCGGTAAATAAGAAAATTTACAAAATATTCAACGCATAAGCAAATTTTTGAAAAGCTAGGTGGCGGAGTATTCACATATTGGATAACAAAAGCCGTATTCCTACAGAGTAACAATTTCAATAAAATTAAGAATATTATGCACAAACTATAATATTATTAATAATAATAAAAATAAATAAGTATATTAATAAAATAATAATAAAATATTAAAATTATTATTTTGTTTTGTTCTTTATAAAAGCACTGAGACGTCCATTCCGTCCTCAATGCTACTTTCAGGTCGTTTACGTTTCTAATGTCGTACTGTTTCCAATTTTTCCTGAAAATTGAGCCAAATTCTCAATAGAATTGAGATCTGGACTTTGAGGTGGCGTTTTGAGATATTTGGGGCAGTCAAAAGTCGGGAATCTAACGCTGTATGTTTGAAAGATAAAATCCCTGGAAATGCCCATTATTTCTGCACTTTGCTTCACATTTTTCTTTTTTTCTGCCGCCATAATTTCATCAATAAAATGTAGATTCCCAACTCCTGATGCTGAAATGCAACCCCAAGCCATTACCAAGCCTTAAGCATGCTTGAATGGGGGAATTAGGTTATGGCGAAATAAGCTCGTGTTCTTCTCTCGCCAAATTTTAACACGTTCATCCGATAATTTTATATTAAATTTGGACTTGTTCGTAAAAATAACTCCTTTCGAGAAGTTGAACGCAACCAGTTTTTGCTTATTAATCATGCTAACAAATGCTTTTCTGGCAGCATGCCGACTTTTGAAGCCAATGGTTTTTATGTGTGTGAAGTTAAATATGAAAGTTAAATACGTTTTTCTTAACATAACAAAAACTTGTGCAAGTTAACAGAATATGTGTGAAGATAAATACGAATATGAAATTTTTTTTTAAGATCACAAAGACTGTTATGTTAACATTAGTTCCACAATTGTGGATTATAAAACATAATTTGGTATAAAAACATAATTTGGTATAAAAATAACCAAAACAAGGTAAAGGATTGTAAAACTTACAAAATTATAATTAGAGAGATACAGTAGCAATAACAAATGAATTTTATTTCTTGTAGCTGGTAATTACATTTAAAACAATCGTCCACCAAAAAATATGAAAAATCGGACCTAAGATGCAATTGTGTGGGAATCGGACCTGGTGGGCTTTATAGCCAAGGTATCAAGGCTTCAGGGCCAGTTTTCCTTTTTGGGCTGCAAAGTACCAGATCGGAGATATATAGACCGTAGCTAACTTTTATTTTTCATTTTTACCGTATATATATGTCGTTCATGAAAAATCGGACCTAAGATGCAATTGTGGGGGAATCGGATCTGGTGGGCTCTATAGCCAAGGTATCAAGGCTTCAGGGCCAGTTTTCCTTTTTGGGCTGCAAAGTACCAGATCGGAGATATATAGACCGTAGCTAACTTTTATTTTTCATTTTTACCGTATATATATGTCGTTCATGAAAAATCTGACCTAAGATGCAATTGTGGGGGAATCGGACCTGGTGGGCTTTATAGCCAAGGTATTAAGGCTTCAGGGCCAGTTTTCCTTTTTGGGCTGCAAAGTACCAGATCGGAGATATATAGACCGTAGCTAACTTTTTACCCCCACCTCCCCACCGTCCAGCCAATTTAATTCAACGCTATTACAGTAAATCAAAAATTAACGTAATGAGAATTAAGAAATATTGTTTCAAATTTCTGTAATTCTTTACCTTTGTTTAGTTATTTTTATTCAAATTTATATTTTATAATCCACAATTGTGGAAGTAATGCTAAAATAGAAGTCTCTGTTAACTTAACAGAAAAATTTCATATTCGTATTTATCTTCACACATATTCTGTTAACTTACACAAGTTTTTGTTACGTTAAGAAAAACATATTTAACTTTCGTATTTAACTTCACACACATAAGGTTTTTAATGTAATTTCGAACTGTTTGAGGTGTAGCATGAATTCAAAAGTTCTGTTCCAAACTTACAGCCAGGGTAACGCCAGTTATAGAAGGATCGATGCGAATTTGGCTACGTAGGAATAAGCACCGGTTAACATTTCCCTGTGATTTTTTTCAAATCGTGCGGTTTTTTTATATTTCGACACCACGTACTGGATAATCGAAGCAATGCGCTTTATTATTTTGGCAATTTCCCGTCAAGATTTTCCATCAAGGTATAGATCTATTACTATTTTTCGTTGTTCATCTGAAAGCTCACTTGATTTTCTGCCCATGTTGAATGTTCCCAACTTCTTATAATAAGTCAACTGACTATGATATTTTATGCAAATACAGACTGCAACCATAAAAACGGGGAACCACACAAATAAAATAGAGTTTTAAGCTCGAGTTAACAACAAGAAAAATATGGCATTGCCATTTGTACGAATACGGTTGAATACTCCGCCACCTAGCGGTCAATTTATATGATAAAAACAATAGACACGAAATTTTCAAAAATTTGCTTATGCGTTAAATATTTTGTAAATTTTCTTATTATCATCGGGTGTACGAATATGGGTTTTGCATACTGTATGTATTTCTATATAATTACTACTCTATTTCAAGCTTTTAAGTTTTTCCAAAAAATTTTTAATATTTTTTTTAACATCATTAAGCATTTGTCGTTTATTGACTTGATTCATTCAAGTTTTTTTTTTTCTTACATTTTACTTGTCTTCTACGAGTTTATGTGTTACTTGTTACAGCAATAAAAAGAGCAACAAAACATTTGTAATAAAAAAAAGAGTAAAGAAACGAAAAGAAACAAAAAGAAAAAAAAAACTCCTCACATGTGTCTATAAAAGAGTCTTGGCCTTTGCAACTGGATTTTTGCCGCATTTTTGCTTTGTTTCTTGCCAACAATATACTACCACTACACTACTAGTCCGCATAAAAAGCAAAACAGCAAAACTAAAAATAGCTTTTTTTCTTAAATAGCAACAACAAAATTGTTATTACAACAACAGCATATAGAAAACAAGCAGTGAACTTTGAATAGTATATGTAATAAAAAAAGAAAAGTATTACTTTCCTAGGGGGGTAGCACTTAAAAAGAAAATATCAAAGCAAACAACAAATTTGAAAAAAAAAAAACAATAAAAACATTAAAAAAGAAGCAACATTTTTAGGGAAATTACTCGTATTTTCGTAAAACAAAAATATTTCATAATAAAAAAAGTGTCACAAATTTTTTAGCATGAGAAAAACACACAGTATTACAAATTTTTTTTTACTACAAAATATAGCATCAGAATATATATTTTTTTTTTTTAGAAAAAAAGTTGCAAAAATTTAAGAAATTTTGTATTAACCAATAAAAAAAATATTTTTAATAACATTTTCTAAAAATAATTTTTATAAATTTATAATAAAACAGTTTTCAGACAATAAATTACATAAAACAAATACCCTCAGACGTACAGTTAGTGTCATTAATATTCGTTTTTATTAAAGAGATATGTTTAACTGATTCGTCTTAAGCTAAATGTACATCTTTTTCAACATTTTTTTCTTTTCATTAATAGTCTATTTAGACACTTGAAAGTTCTATTAGTCTATTTAGACACTTGAAAGGCATAAAATGTTGCGCATCAATAATATTCGGTTTTCTTTGACAAGTAACAAATAATACATTAGAAAAATGGTTTTATACAAAATTCAGTATTTGGTTGGATAACCCTTTTGTTTTATAACTTCACTTAGACGGTTTGACATGTTTTTTACTATTTTAGCTGTATAAGCTGCAGGAATACGATCCCATTCTTCTTGAAGCCGCAATTTCAAGCCTTCAATGGATGTTATTTTGTAGTTGCGGATTCGCCGGTCCAGCTCATCCCATAAATCCTCAATCGGATTGAGGTCTGGGGATTGTGCAGGTGGATGGAGAACTTTAGGGCAGTTATAGAGCAACCATTCTTGAATTAAACGCGACTTGTGCTTTAGATTGTTATCTTGGTAGAATTTAAAAGTATCTAAAACGCCCAGCTTATTTGCACTTTCTTTCAAATTTTGACGGAGGATATTCAAATATGATTCCTTATTCATAATTCCACTGATAAAAACTAATTTTCCCGTCCCTTTAGCTCCCATACAACCCCACACTATAACATGTCCATTTCCATGTTTTACGGTTGGTTTTAAATTTTGTGGCTTCCGCCACACCATTACACGCCCATCGGATCCGCATACGTTATACTTGCTCTCGTCCGCAAATATAACGTCATCCCACCAAGTTTCAGGCTTCTTAATGTACTCCCTGGCAAAACTCAAAAGAGCTTTTCGGTTGCGTAAATTAACCAATGGCTTACGACCTGCTACTTGGCCATGAAAACCCTTTTTTCTTATGGTTCTTCGTATAGTAGATGCAGATATATTCTTTTTAAACTCATTGAGCACCTCTGTGACTAATTTTGGAGCACTTAAGCGTGGGTTAGAGATTTTATTTTTCGCACAATTGAACTTTCTTCGCGCTCGGTCAATTTTTTTGGTTGATCTGTCTGCTTTATGAAGTGTATTCTTCCTTCATTTTTATGCCTTCTGACAATGTCCCCAACTGTATTTGGTTCCATATTCAGAATTTCAGTAATCTCTTTGTACTTTTTACCTTTTTTTTTATTTTGTCTTAAAAAATGTTTTTAGGAAGAAATTTTCAATTTGAAATTTCCTATTGTCCCAGATTTAACTGTATTTCGTGTCCCTTTTTTGTCCCAATTTGTAACAAAACTCTTCTTTAATAAGAAATTCACTGAGTTTTGGCTTTAAAATATTTATTGTCACCGGATTTTAAAATATAAGCTTTGTGCCAAAACTTGTGTTTAGTTAAGCAAGAAATTTTTTAAAATTGCTGTTTTACTTAATTTTGGAACAGTATTTTTTGTCCCAAAATTATTTTTATATCATAAATTACCTGTTTTTAAACTTCTTTTAGAGGTTTCGGGTTTGTTTGTATTTATAATTCGTTTTTGGGACATTATTATTTTTTTGTCCCAAAACTTTTAAATACAATATCACTTTGTTCCAAAATTTTCTTTTAAAACAAAAAGCCTTATGTTTAAAATTTCGTGTTGGTCTTAAAGTTATTGTATTTTCTTTTGTCCCAAAATGTTATCTAGTTGAAAAAAATAAATAAAAAAATTTCAACCTTGTGCTTCAACTTTGCAAATTAATTTTTTTGATCATTTTAGATCTGCGTTGTCCCAAAAATTTTGTATCGAATATTTAACTTTTTTTTACTATTTTTTTTTATTACAATTTTTTGTGTCTCAAACTTTTTTAAACATAAGTGCACTCGAAATAACGGAAACACTCATTTTCGTCAACATTCTAAAACAACAACCTTCGTTTTCTAACATAACTCTAAATTTTAGAGCCCAGGTTGTATAGTGTCAATGGTATAATGCTAATGGCTGTATAGTTTGAAGCGCTTTTATTGTTTATAAACTAGTAGTTATAAGGGGAATCGCCAAATACGGAACTAATTTTGCGCTTGTACATAAGTGCATATTTATTTTACGAAATTAGTTCCATGTTTGGGGATTCCCCTTATAACTATTATAAAAATGAAGTTGCATATGTATGCCTTTCTCTGATCGGTTGATTTCTTATTCTCGCTGGAAGTCTTTTTTTATTCCCTTGGAGTTATTTTTGTTTGGTTTTAGTTTATAAACAATAAAAGCGCTTTAAACTATACAACCAATAGGTGCATATGTTTTTATTTTAAATTTCTACAATCTTAAACGTCAGCAATCTGATAAACGTTAACACCCGCGATTTGAATTGGTTGACGTTATCTCTCTTCAAAAATATTTTTTGTTTGTTTCTAATTTCCAGCTCTTGCAGATGTCATTGTTTTATTATTTGTCCCAAAGTTTTGCATTAAATTTAAACAAGAAATGCAAATTGTAAAATTTCGATTGTTTAAGGTTTAAGCTTTTAATTCATAGCCTTCCGGATTATTGCAGTGTGTTTCAGGCTGAAGCGATGGCTATTTTTCATGCAGCAGAGTATATCTCTGGTAAGGGCGCTGCTATCGATGATATATACATCTGTAGGAGCGATCAGATCTCTTTCGGGTATGCAGTCATCTGAGTTCCTGGTCGCAGGGAAATCCCCGGTGACTATACTGCTAATGAGCTCGCTAGGGCGGGGCGGGTACACTTCTCTCAGTCATCCCTCTTTACGTGAGGTAGGTGCACCTCTTACCTCCGTTTGACTGGCAATTAGGTGGACGTACATATATGTTGGGGGCTGAAGGAGTCTGGACGAATGGCGACGCTTGCTTTATTGACAGACTCGCCTGGCCCAGGTTTGCTATGAGGCGTATCAATCAATTGTTCAAACTGAACCGTCGAAGCAACTCCTCTTTTATATCTATTCTCACAGGCCATTGTGTCATGGGTAGGTACTAGGGAGAGCGGACGGTTATTATTCGACAGGTTTTAACCGGTTGTCTTTGGCTTTGTCGAATAGGGTTTTTCAAAATCTTCATTTTTCGAATACCGAATAAACCGGTTAATTTAACACGAATAACCGGTTAATTGAAATAATATATATACGTTTGTATACTTTTTTATTGCAAATATGCTCATCGTTTAACTATTTATATAAATTTATTATTTTGGTATATCTGACAACCTTGAACGTCTCACAAAGAACGTGAAAGCCAAGGTAGATCGATAAAGATATGCACTCTTGAGCAACAATAACTTTTTCTCATCTTCTGTAAATAAATATTGATATTTACAAACCCACAAACGCCGCTTCCGAACATCAGATATATTAGTTTGTGAAGTTTTTCACAGCGTAATACGCATAACCAATCGCTAGTAATATTATGATGTGGTATCGCTGTTGAAAAGTGTCAGATGGTGTGGCCTGGGATTGAACTGACGACTTTTTGGTTGGAAGGTGGGTTCTTACCTAACATACTAGAGTGACACACACACTATTAAATATGTGGTGCATAAATTTACATAAAGTGCTCCTCGAAATCTAAGCAAATTTTCTTGTCAGGGCAATTAAGTACTCGTATATTACGAATAGATTCATTCAAAGTAAAACATTTAATTTTGGTTATCTCAGGCACTTAAATTATAACTATAATAACAAACCTTAATACAACAAAAACGAAATTAGCTACTTGAGTAGCTGTTCGAAACTTAAGCATTTTTCAGTACTTTGTATAATAAACTTTGTTTTTATGGCCTCCGCATACCGTTTTAGCATGGTTTTTATGAGATTTGTTAGAATTATTGTTAGTATTGATTGCCACTTTAATTTTAGGCTCCCCATCAGCTTCTGCTTATCTTTAAAACGACGTGGTTAGCTCTGGGCTTCAAGAATTAGCAACAATTTTGCTTATGTAAAAGAATTGGTTAACCGGTCATTTGAATTAATAACCGAAATTCGTTTTAAGTGCTTTTTTTCGAATTTTTCGAAAACCGGTTTTTGAAAAAAGTCGAATAATCGATCTCCCTACTAGGTACGCACATAGACTTCACTGTGGCTGTGGGATCGGCTGAAGAGAAGGAGAGCTTGGTCCACTTTATCTGCCAGTGACCGTCCCTCGCTCGTCAGGGACTTCTTGCACTGGGTTCTCCATTTCTCGATGGCTTATCGAAGCTATCGATGCTTGTCATCAAGCTAATAGCCAGGTTTATTAGACTGTCGGGCTGGTTTTCGATCTAATTTAGGCAAGTGCCTCTGTTTGATCACCAGCATTCTGGTGAATAGAACGGGAACATAGCATTATGTGGTATCACAACGGGCCGCTATGAGTGCCTTGTTTAGCGAGGCTGCCTCCCTCCCCCCTACCTACTTAAGGTTTAATTGTGTTCTTACTTATTTTAAATAGTTAATATTTTTATTTATTAATTTTTGACGCTTTCATTGTGTTTTTCTAGGCTTCTCTTTTGTGTGTTTATTTTGTAAATTTTTTCTTGCGTTTGTGTTTATCAATTGCGGTTAAACGCAAAAATACACAAAAACCTGTTGTCTAGTGTAATTATTTAATTATTTATTTTCTGATAAAACAAATGATTACAAATAATAATAATAAAGAGCGTAAAAGAAGCAAAATTAGAAAAACGGGGAGAAAAGTCGAAAATTGTTACGATTGACTAAACAAAAACCACAATTTAATGGAATGTTATTGCACAGCAGACGTTGTTGGGTGAAACTACAACTCACTACCTGTTGTTGTACGTACACATACCTTTAGTCAGTAGTAGTAATAACAAAGAAACAGGTATGAACCAGTGCATTTTTGTAAAAGTTTTAATCTCTCAATTCTGTAACTCTCAATAGGTTTTACTTCAGACTCTTTGAAGCTCTTTATGGGTTTAAGCAAAAAGTAAACTTTTGCTTGTAATCCAAAGTTGTTTGTAATTGACTTTATAAGTGAAGCGTGTATTTGGTCTATAATCCAACCAACAGATACAGTCATAAATCGTATTTTCTTATTTTATTATCAGATTTTTTTAATTTTATCTGTTTATTTTCTATTTGTTGCCAGATTTCATATAATTGTGCCAGATTCGTAAGATAGAAGAATAAATATGATAAAAAAAATTAAAATGTTTATTTAGAAATATTTCAATGACAAACTGTACTCAATTAACACCCTGTTTAGTTGAGCAAAATAAAAGCCAGAGAGCTTGAATGTTTTTGGAATTCTTTTAAATAATGACTCATAAGTCATTTTTTTGTATTGATTTCTTAGTATTTTTTTAAAATTTACTGATCAATAGCCTTTGAAAAATGAAACGCAAGATAAAAGCATAATAAACACAATATTATGAATGAATTTTGTTGCTTTTTCTCTTCATAGTATTTAAATTGGAAACTGAAATTGTAATTAAAACATTACTTAGCAAAAATACAATAGCACCACAGGCGGCAACAAAGACGACAAACACGCACATTACACACAGGCATCGCATACTGTCAACGCAAACACTAGTTCTTGAAAATTGTTTATATATATTTTAATTAAATAGAGAATTAACATCTCTTTCACAAACTGCATTAATTTACAATTAAGGTTTTAAGTTAAACACAATGGCCACTGCAGACGACAGGCATCAACAGGTGGCATAGAAATCACAAATTGCCATGAAAGTAGGATTGATTCAAAATTAATCGTTGTGGGGAAAATTAAAGAAATAAAATTTTTAAAAAAAGAATTTTAAACCAAAAATTAAAAAAAAAATTTAGTTTTAAAAAAATTTTTGGTACTTTTTTAAAGACATTCTTTGGTACTTTTTGACATTATAGCATTCGTGGCATGTTTGTATTTTATATAATATTGCGTTTAAAACAAAATTGTGGTTTTATAAAACACAGTACCTTTATTTGGTACTTTTTAAGAAACTTTAAATTGTAAATTAAAAAAAAATTGTATTAAAAAATCTTAAATTTATAAATAAAATAAATTTAAGGAATGTTTCCTTATTTGTTAAGGTATCACATTTCGTATAATAAAGTACTTTAGTAAGTTTTGTAGTTTATTAAATTTTAAATTAACACTAAAACTATATATAATTTTTCAAAAGTATATGTATAAAAAATACAACTTTTTTTATTTTCAATTAATACCTTTTTTATAATTACGTACCACATTAAAGTACTTTTTGGGTACTTAATTTTTTTTTTATTAAAAAGTTATAAAATTATAAAATCAAAAAGTAATAAAGTACTTTTTTTAATTTTTTATGAATTGTTACAGAAGAAAGAATGCATGGAAAAAAATTATGTAACTCAGGGACTGAATAGTCCCAGGCCTAACAAAGAAAACCATTTTTTATTCAAAATTAACATTCATTCATCAACATAATCTCCGTCAAGAACAATGCAATTATTCCATCACCGCTGTATTATGTATTTTAATACCACTTTTGCGGAGCGATTTATCTTTTGCCTTAAAATAGGCCTCAATTTCAGCGATAACCGAAATTTCTTACCGGTGAGCATTTTTTTTTTTTAATCTTGCGACTACGTTGGATGTGGAAGCAATTCGAAGTTCAATTCATGTAGTTTTGCTGTTCAGCAGTGAGTAAACGCGGCACCCACTTTGAACAGAGCTTTCTCATAATCAAATGCTCATGCAATATTTGGTCAACACGTTCTTTTGATATCTTTACGATGTCAGCTAACTTACGCAACTTCACTTTTCGATCAATCAAAACGATTTTGGGGATTGCTTATTCCCAATGGCGATATAAGCATTTATCAGTCAACTTAAAACTGTCCTTATGAGCCCAATGAGCTGCTGTTAAAGGACCTTCTGCTGATGTTTTATTACTGGTAGGACGTCTGTTCTCTTCCTTAGTCGTTACAATCTTTGAAATACTGGGTCACCTCTTTGCGCTCTTGACCCATCTTTTTCTGCATCTATCTGTGTTAGCTAATAATGATGGATTCTGTATTTTATGTCTTTATACCAGTGATGTGCAAAAGTAAACATGTAGTTGTGTTAGTGAGAATATGGAAATTACTCTCTCAAAGAGAGTAAAGTTGATGTTATAAAAAAATTTTAAAAATCCGCTGCACATGTGCACTTGTCGCTATTTCAGTGATAACTAAAAGTAAGAGCGTGAGAAACTTTTTTAAATTATTTGTCAGAGCCTTAAAAAAATTTGCGATCATTCACCATACATGAGCATTAGTCGCTGTCTCATTGACGACTAAAAGCAAGAGCATAAGAATACGTGTGAGTTGATCGGGGACAAAAGTTCCATGATAAGCTAATGACTGCTTTACGCAATGTTTGCATTCCAAAATACAAGGCCTCTTCTGTATTCAATGCTAAAATCATAAGTCTGGAATCTCAAGAGTCTAGAGTCAATCCAACGTGCTAGCTATCCTTTCGGGTTATTAAATTGCAGCAGTCATCTCAGTGTGGAATGGTACATGATCAGAGATATATAGATCATATATAACCTTTTTTCTCATTATTGCCATGTATTTGGCTTGATAGCCAAGGTATTATGGGTTTAAAGCCAGTTTTCCGTTTTGGTTACACTTTGTACCTTTTTTACTCTTAAGGAAAAAAAAAAAAAACTCTTTAATTTTTTTTGGTACTTTTAATAAAGTATATTTATAGTTTCTCATATCAACGTATTTTTTTGCAGTTTCAGCAAATGTAAGAAAAAATTAACAATTTTTAGTAAAATCGTTAAACAAATTAAATTTTCTTATTTTTCAGTACGCTTTATTTGGTACTTTTATATTTACTTTTTATATTTAAGGACTACTTTTTGGTACATTTTGAATATGTAATCATAAAAAATAAAAAATCTTTAAAACTTTTATGGATACTTAAGTTAAATATATTTGATTACGTTTGTGTGGCACTTTTTTATATGTAGGTACTTTTTTGTGTCCCTTTTAGAAAATAAAAAATATATCTATCTTTATAAATATTTTGTAAAAAAAAAAAAAACAATTTTAGGATGTGAACAAGGATATCAGGTTCATATTAAAGTACGTTTTTGGGTACTTTTGAACATTTTGAAATAAAAATTTTAAAAGTTCTTTTGGAAAAACTTTGTTATTTTCAAGTTTTTCTCTGTTTTTGTTGTTTTTTCATAATAAAGTATGGTCTTATTAATATTTTATAAAAAATCTGTGCTTTTAAGATTTTGCTAATTTTTTTGGTTGTTTGGTACTTTTTCTCATATTTTTTTATTTTTTTTTTAATTCAAGAAAAAATAAACTTTAAAAATCTAATCAAAACTTTATGCTATAGCCAAGGTTTTTGTTTATGTGTGGTACTTTTTTTGATATCTAGGTACTTTTTTTATAATTAAAAGGCTATTTCGCAGATTTCAGTATAGGGCTCTTGGGTACGTTTTTAAAACTCCTAAGAACTTAAAAAAAATTTACTTCACGATTTGCGATTTTTCTTGCTTAGTACTTTTTTTATTTAGGTACCTTATTGGAATACATTTTAGAAAAATTCAAAAAAAAAAATCGTAAAAATATTAAAAGAAATTAAAATTAAATTTTTGTTTAAGTTTTGTTCGGTACTTTTAAATAAAAAGATTTTACAACTTTGTTTGGTTCTCTTTTATTTAGGTACTTCTGTCAAATTAAATGAAAAAATTATACAACTTTTAGGAATATTTTGCAAAATTCTATGTACTTTTATCATATTTAAGTACATTTTGCAGATATTAAAATTTTAAAAGTCTTGTGAAAATTTAGAAAAAAACTTATCGGCAGATTTTTGTTTAGATTCCGCTGTTTCCGCTGTGTTCAGATTACGAATTCGGAATATTTTGTGTTTGGTACTTTTTATATTTAGGTACTTTACTGCTATACTGGTTAGAAATTAAAGTAAACTAAAAATCGTATGAATATTTTGTAAAAACTTAACTTAAAGGTTCTTTACCTTTTTGTTTGGTACTTTTATATTTAGTTAAATTTTTGGGGTACTTTTTTAAAATTCAACTTTGTATATGGCTTCTAATTATTTTGTGACTGGTCCTTTTTTTTGGTAACTAGGTACTTTTTTTAGTACTATTAAGAATTTTTTTACATCCTTTTTTTGTAATTAAGTCGAATTATTAATTACGTTTTCTTTGGTACTTTTTTCTAGTACTTTTTATAATCTTGAAAAGAAAAATAAATATTTTAAATTTTTTTAATAATAAATATAAGTATAAATTCATAAAGTACGTTCTTAGTACCTTTTAGTTTTTCTAATGAAAAAATAATAATAATAAAATAACTTCCTGACCTACCCAAACACATATTTTGTTCATTCATAAATATTCATTAGGCCCCCTCTTCCTTTCTATATTTTAATAAAATATTTAAATAAATGATAATGAGCATTTTCTTAACAATGACATTTTCATTATGATTATGGTTATTGTTGTTGTCGTTCCTTTAAGATATCCATGATTTCTGTTTTTAATAAAAAATAAAAAACAATTTTTTTAAAATTCCTTCGGCATAATTTTCACACATTTTTAATGCAACACCATACAGAGAGGCAAGGCAAGGCAAGGCAAGCAATATAGCATGAGGTAAACAATAATCACGACGTGCCACTAAAATACAACAACAACAATAATAATGATAGTAATAAACATAAAGAAAAATGTTGCATATGTTTGTTGTAAAAATAAAAGAATATCCTTTTGTTTAAGCCCCATATCATGGCATACCATGCCATGCCGTACACCTCATTGAAGAATAGGGGAATAATTTCTTTTTTTCTTCTTCTTCTTCTACTTGTGTATTGCATCATTAAGCATTCCATAAACGTGTTTTCCTACTTTAACTGCTGCTCTTCTATACTTTTGCTTGCCACAATAACCACCATATGATTTCCGTTATTGCCGCCAACCAAACAGCCACCAGTTAAGTAACCAGTATACCACCTGTATACTCATGCAGACTTTGAATGTATGCGATAGACAGAGCATTGTATGGAAAATGGTACAAAAAAAAAAAGAAAAGCCATCTGTGGCATTAATGGCGACATCTCTCCTCTACTCTTTCATGATGGTTTAGATTTCATTGGACTTAACCATACACACTCCGTCTATATGTCTTTAGAAAATCATTTGGCAATGCACTCGTAATTTTTTAATACTTTCAAAGAATTTTTAATTGTGTTTTAATAGGAAAATTTAAAAAAATTGTAATTTTTCGTTTTTATTTTATTAAAATCTAAGAAAATATATAAATTTTTTATTACTCACCGGCTACACAGGAAAACACAATAAAAGCTGTAAAAGAGAAAAAAAAATAGATTAATTGGAATTACAATACTTATGTACATAATAGAAAATGTCAAAGTATACTGATTCTCTATAGACATTGTCAACAGTACTGCTGACCACTCATATTCCATATGCTTGTCATTAAAAATCCACTAGTTACCCTGAAGAAAATGTTAACAGTAAAAGTACAATGATTCACTATTGACACTGTCAACATGACTACTGACCAATTTAAATCTCAGGCAATGCTTGAGATAGTTTGCAAGTGCTCTTCACTGAGAAACTCCTAGATTAATTGTAAATACGATATTCATATACATAATAGTGCGACAAAGACAATTTGCACTGAAGAAAGTCTTAAAATAAACTAATTCACTATAGACATTGTCAACAGTATTACTGACCCAAAAAAACAAGTTTTTACCAGAGAAATTTTGCAGGTGCTTTCAATGAGAATCCACCAGTTACCTTAAAGTCGATAGTAAAAGTTTACTCATTCACTATAGACATTGTCAACTGTACTACTGAACCCAAAAAATATTTTTTTCCATAGATATTTTGTAAGTATTTAAAAATGTATATACTTAAAGTATACTGATGCATTACTAACATTGTTGACAGTATTACTGACCCATTATATCATAGACAAAGCTTATTGCTATAGGCTTTCAATATATGCTTGTTATTGAGAATTCACTAGTTAGCCTAAAGAAATTGTCAGTAGTAAAAGTAAAGCGATTCACTATTGACATTGTCAACAGTACTATTGATCAATTATACCCAAAAAATTATTTTTGCCAGAGAACTTTTGCAAATTTTTTTTTAATGAGAATCCACTAATTAGCTTGAAAAAACGTCTACAGTAAAAGCTTATTGATTCACTACTGACATTGTTGACAGTACTATTGACCAATGATACCACAGACAAAGCTTATTGCTATAGAAATTTAACATGTGCTTATTATTGAGGCTCCACTAGTTACCCTAAAGAAAATGTCCATAGTAAAAGCATACTGATTCACTATTTACATTGTCGACAGTATTACTGACCAATTATACCCCAGACAAAGCTTTGTGCTTTTTATTGACAATCCTTTAGTACGTTTATAACTGTTAACTAGGTAGTTCTTGTGGCACCATATGTTATCATTAGAACCACTAATCCACTATTACATTTTGATAGATCTAGTCTACACTAGTGACCTTAGAATTATTGACTAGAAGACACTTTTGACACCAGTTTGCCTGCAGCGTATAAAGTTAATAGTTTTCATAGTTAGAAAGTTGGTGCCAAAATTAACCGCCTTCGCAAAAAGTTTGAGTGTTTTCTTAATGTCTTACCATATTCTCTCCTTTTCGCTTGATGCGTTTTTCGCAGCGGTATCCTGCTTCTATTGAGAACTGTCTAGCACGTTAAAATAACTACCAACCGTAGAATCCGCCTTTTTATTGTTGACACATCTTTTATCACCGCAACAATTTTTCGAAATTCGAAAATAGAAAAAAATCTGAGAGTGTTAGTCTACCGAATAAGGTAAGACGTGTGATAAAGCAATTCGAACTTTTATTCTTTGATTTTTATTTCTTAATTTCTTTACTTAAACGCTTCGTTAGTAATGTTGTGAAGTGATACCGCTGTTGAAAATTGTTAGATGGTGTGGCCTGCGGTTGAACCGAGGGCTTATTAGTTGGTAGGCGGGTGTCTTACCTAACATGCCATAGTGGCATATACTATTATCATTCTATAAATGTCCTCTGAAGTGTGAATATTTGGAAACCGTTGGAAAGGAAGGTAAGGTTAGGTTAAATGGGTCGCTCGCATTTCGTGAGTTCACTATGGCCCATTCACAAGGACAGAACCATTAAGGAGGCCAACAGGCCGGAAATGGAAGAGTCCCAGAAGAAAGATCGCCACATAAAGAACAAAAAAAAAAAAAAAATTAATTATCAGTCACCTCATTTGAGTCAACCGGTACCTTTGGCGAAGTTAATCAACTTCGAAAGTAACACATCCCTAAGAGAGTCCAGATCGTGGAAGCGACATGAATCCAAATGCCTAAGTCTAAGCTCCCATAGAGTAGGACAGTCGCAGGGTAGGGTGTACCGATTCCTCCTCCTCTTTATCCTGCCAGCTCCCACAATAGCTATGACCAGGGCATCCCATGCGCACCGAAATGCGACCCATTATACAATGCCCGGTAATTATGTCCAAAAAAGCTCGATCAACCCCCTTCCAAACCTAAGAAAAGCCCTTTTTTTCCTTGGAAAGAGAAGGCCAAAGCATTCTGGTTATGTCACAAGCGGTGATATTGGTCCACTTGTTCTCCATCCTGCTCGGTGCCCATTTATCCAACAAAACCGACGACGCACATAGAGGGGCATGCACGACCCCCTGCACGAGAGACAGAGAGGACCCTTAATAGCGCACTCATCAGCAATTTCATTCCCTCGGATGCCCGCATGACTTGGAACCTATATCAGTTTGACATGATATCGTTCCAGATGGGCCAGTAAGCATCATGTAGTCTGAGAGAGACACTGAGGTCCAGATCATCAAAATAAAAACAACTGGGAATTAAGCTACGCTGTAAAGAATTAATCACTGGATGAAATATAAGGACGTTGCGTTTTCGAGAAAAAAAATGTTTAAGGCCCTAAAACCCCAAACGTTCCAGCATATTTACTTGCTAGACACTTTATTTGCTAATGCAATAAGAACCGGTTAACCGGTTATAAGATTATTTTTTAACTGAAAACCGGTTATTTTAAAATTGCAAATTTTCGAATTATTCGAAAACCAGTTTTTGAAAAAAGTCGAATAATCGATCACCGTAATTAGTAGTAAACGAAGGAAAAGACTTTCACAGAGTAAAATTGAGTTCAATACTAATATTGGTTCAGCTGAGGTCTTTCAAGTGACTGTATTGGATTACATAACGATGATCTACTCTTCCCATGCTAACAAATTGTCCGAAACTGTTTATTTTTGACGATCCAAAAAAATAAAAAATAAAAAATTAGACAACAACGCTCAGTGCGTTGTCCTTTAGACAAAAATCAAAAAGTCATTTTCGTAAAATATATATTTATAAAACAATAATCCGTTGAATAAAATACTCTATATTGTCGCAAGAGGGCGCCAAACTGAACTAATTGATAATAAAAAAATAAATGTAAAAAATTGGATTTTAGGTGCCTGTGTTTCGTCTTGATACGTAAGTTTTACGAGGTTACCGCTTTTCATCAAAGTAGTAACTTCTTTCAAAACGATTTCGGCATATTTTGGGACTACCCTCGTGTATAATTTTATTTATTCTATTTAATTTAAGAAAATTTGTTGTTCAGAATTACAGCTGTGAAGACTTAGGTTTAAAAGTAAGTCATAATAAAAATGAGTAAAATATTGATGAACGCGTTTATATATGTTACATATGTGGTTGGCAACGCTAAAACTTTTTAATGCCATTAAACTTACGATATTCAATTTTATTTCCTTTTTTAACCAATTACGTACATTTTTATAAATATTTTTACTATTTTTTGTAAAAACTTTCCCGCAAATTTTGTTAATTAATTTAAAATTTTTTTCGCTTTTTCTCTATTTACAGCTTAATAAATCGGTATTATTTAATAAAAATCTACAGAAAACAACAACATTTTTTAATAACTGAAAATAATTTTTTTAATATATGGGATTAAAACTGTAAGGCAGTGTAAAAAATTAAAAAAAAAAAACTTAACAAGATTTTAGTTTTTAATAAAAAATACAAAATTCTTAAAACAAAAACAAATACATAAAATATTTACAACAACAATATACATTTAAAAATATAACATTAAAATCGAAAAAAGAGCAAAAAAAAAAACTCAACATAGTAGTGGCTATTTTTGTGCATAAAAATTCAAATATTTTTTTAATAAAAAATAAACAAAATAAAAAAACATCAATCTGTTGCAACAGACTAGAGCAACGCACAACAGTTTTCCATTTGCAGCGTGAACAAGCGGTAAAGAGCAACAACAGCAAATATGGGGCCTATAGGCAAAATAAGTATTAAACCATTGGCAGCGACTACTATAGCAGCTTTATTATATATAAACATAGTATTAATAGGTAAGTTTTTATAAAAAAAAACTAATTTCATAAATAGTGGAAAAAGGAAAATAACATAAATAGTTGGCAGCTTCTGAGCCAAAAAAATAACACAAAATCTTGCACATTTAATAGATTTTCTTTTATCTTTGTACCATAGAAACTATTATGGGCAACTCTTACGTTAAGTTAGCGAAAGAAATTGACTTTCACGAAGGTTACTCTACTTGATAAACAAAGCCACGAAATTATCAAACTGCCTGCGTATTCTTATAATCAGGGAAACCAGAAATATGCAATTGCATGTTTATTCCCCAACAACCAATCAAGTCGGATGTAAGATATTTATTCGTTGCATGAATTTTGTCAGCGATTTGTTAATGCATATTTTTGCATATTTTGTTCATAACAGCATATTTTGCATATTTCGGCTTTAAGAGCATGTTTTCGATTTTTTTTTTCCGAATTTTAACCCATTTTAGCGCATATTTAGACTTTTTGTGCTCTAAAATATTTTTATAGTGAAAACAAAATTTTGTTTTAAAACCTGACCAATCATGACATTTTTGAAATGTCTTTCAATTTCAATTTATGGCGCCATCTGTATCTCAATTAAATTTATTATCGCTTACCAGGGTCTTAAACAGTTTTTATTAGAATATACTCGTACAAACTATAAAGTGCGATCAGATCATTTGTTTGTAAGTCAAATATATTTTCCAAAAATGACTAAATGTTATACGCAAATGCATACAGTGGCACGGACACTTTACCAAAATATTTTCGATCGCTTAAAAATCATACATTTTAATTTTCTTCTTCTTTTTAATGCAGTTATTTTCATATATGTGTCTATATTCCACATACAAAAAGAAAAACCAATTCAGAGATTTTATAATTATACGTAAAATCTAAGCTGAACGTCAAAATGACTTGCACAAGCCAAACTCGGACATTAACTATTGTGGGTTAATAACCGCAACTCTGTAATTTCAGTGCGGCCAACTTCGCTGATATAATTTATATATTTAGGGGAAAACCCTTCAGTTCAAACGCTTTGAAAGTCAAAAAGATTTGCACAAGCCAAACTCGGGCAGTAGCTTTTATGGGTTAATAACTGCAACTCTGTAATTTCCATGCGGCCAACTTCGCTGATATAATTTATATATTTAGGGGAAAACCCTTCAGTTCAGTTTTCGCAAATTCTACAGAATAAACAGAGCTAAAATCAAGAAGATGGCTAGGCAACGGGGACAAATTAGTATCGAAGTAAGAAAGCTTATTATTGAGCATGCAAGAAAAGGCAAAGTAAGTTCACGAAATTTCAATAATTGTTGGTAGAAGTCATTCAACTCTGCACGACATAATAAAACGTTTTAAAGTCAATAAAAGGGTGCAAAATAGACCAAAACACGCCCACAACAAAATATTTTCTGCGGCAGAAGAACGTTTTTTTTTTGTCAGAAAAATAAAAGCAAATTCTTTTCCTTGGTAAGAAAGCAAGACCATCAACAATAAGAAACTTGCTTTACAGATTTGATCTTAATGGTAGAAGAGCTAGACAAAAAACTCCTATTAGTAAGCGCAATCAAACCAAAAGACTTAAATTTGTAGAAGAGTACAAAATAAATGTTTTTCGACGAAAGCAAATTTAACGTACTTGGTTCGGATGGTAAACCAATAGTATGGAGGGGACAAAATCAGGAACTACGTTTGAATAACTTGAAACCGACAGTAAAGCATGGAGGTGACGCATTTCCTGCATCAGGTCCAGGATCTCTGCATTTTTTTTGATACTATCATGGATCAAAATGTTTATTTAAACATCTTAAAAGAAAACTTGTCAAAAAGTGTGTATAAGCTTGCTCTGGATAACGGCCGGTACTCTTACCAAGATAACGACCCCAAACACATGGCCCACAAGTTCTTTGCTGCTATATCATGTGCCACACGTCATGGAAACACCACCCCCAGAGTCCCGACATAAATTCTATTGAAAATTTGTGGGATTATATCAATAAAAAAGTTCAGCTGTAGTCGGTTTCCAGCAAGTCTGAGCTAAGAAGTGTTTTATTAGAAGAATGGAAAAAATACCAGCTGGTTACTGACAAAAATTGGTCGACTCCAAGAGACTTCAAATGGTTAAAAAACAAATAGTAATATTCGCAGACATTTTCGCAGCCGTCTGAGTTTCGCTTGTGTAACTTTCTACTTACAACTACTGAATCTTAATAAAGGGTCCGCCAAATAATTTTTCTTTTATTTTGTAAATGCTATAAAAAAAACTACTGAATATTTTCTCAAATTTCTTTTTTTATTTGAAAGTACAATCCTTCCGGTTAATAATGGAAAATAATTTCATTCAAATGGCTGCCTCGGCTGGCCATGCAGTAGCCTACACGATCGGTCCAATTTTTAAGCACATTATCGATTATGTGCAGCTGTATTTCACCAATGGCTTCACGAATATTGTCCTTTAAATCGTCAATTGTCTCTGGCTTGTTGGCGTAACACTTATCTTTGACAAATAATAGTCCAACAAATAATAGTCCAACGGTGTCAAACGACATCAGCTCTGCGGCTGATAATGCGATCTTCAAAAATAGGGCGCAAAACATCGAGTGTAGCTTCGGCTGTGTGGCACGTAACGCCGTCCTGTTGAAACCAAATGATGCTAATATCCTCCTCTTCAATTTTTGTGAACAAAAATTCGTTCAACATGGCTCGATAACGATCGCTATTGACTGTAACGGCCACTCCTTGCTTATTTTCCAAGAAAATGGCCCAATTATGCCTCTAGAACAAAATCCGCACCAAACAGAGACTCGTATTGGGTGTATCGGTTTTTCAATGTATGCGTGCGGGTTTTCTGTGCCCCAAATGCGACAATTTTGCTTGTTTACATACCCGCCAAGATCAAAATGAGCTTCATCTGCAATATTAACATTATTTTCAAAGTAATGTCGCAATATTTCCCAACGTATACACAACCATATTCGTTCAGCGGATGGATAAAACTAATTATCCGTCAAATCAGACATGAGCAAGTGTTACCATTCACAAAGTAAGCACTACTTGAAAAAAACCGTTAGATGGTGGACCCTTTATATATACAGCATATAATACAAAAATTTAACAAAAGCTTTCCATAACTATTTCTTATTAGATTGATTTTTATCAACAAAATGGGATTATTATGGTATCCGAGTTTTGCTTGTAGCCACTGTATAATATAATACCAATGGATTTCATGTGGTGGCGTGGTGAAGTATTTAGAGCGCATGCATAACAACACATATGACTCAGGTTCGTGCCACAGCAGAAGACATGACGAAGAAAAATTCAATTGTGGTTCCGAATGTTTAATAAAGAGGCTTCAACTGTTTCCAGACAACTCCATCTAAAAACTAAAGAAGAAGCCTCTCTGACCTTCCCGCAAACAGAAATTTTTTTTAAATCCAATTGGTAAAAAACCGAACATGAAAATTCATTTAAAATCTTCTTAAATTATAGTTAAGACGAATGATCAGGAACATACGCCACCTACTAGGAAAAAAATTACAACGCTAAAGTAAAAATCACCGCCAATTAGCAAGGATCTTCACCACTACGCAAAATCATATGTAAGCTACAGTGGATTAATCATCCATCAACTTAGCTTGAAATATCAAATTGATTAAAGAAACTGAATCAAAGCAATGGATGCTTTGTGGCAAACCAATATGATCCCTAGAGGAGTGACGCAGAAAAAAAAAATGGATTTCAGTAGATGAAACAATTGATGCCACTAGAAAAAATTTTACACTGTGCCATAGAATTATTAAGCCAAAAATGTTTAATTAACACAGTTGTTTTGTACAACACCAATCACTTACCAATGGTATAACATTTTCACAATTCGTTAAAAATATTGGACGTAAATTGAAATAAGAAATTGATTTTGTTATTTGTGATAGTCACTGCGCCGTATATGATAAAAGCTGCCAAAGCCATAAGAGTTTTTTATCTTAAACTAACCCATGTTACATGTATTAATCACGGACGACTTCATTTATGCGAACGTATACTCGTACAAATCAATACGAAAATGTAAACAAAGCATCCTTGAAAACTCCAAATAGAGTTGAAATTTTATAACACCCTGGGGAACTTGGCTTTGGCAGCCATCAATTACTACACTTACAACTATGAACTGATCTTAGAAGTTCTAAAGCTGTGTATTCACTAGCCAGTCACTTGCGGAAGAACTTCTGCAAGGATTTGCTGAAATGTTTCCACTTAAATCGAAACTTGCGGTAGTCCTTTTCCAGATATAGTTTGCGGAGTTATAACGACGAACTTGTAAGAAATTGCACACAATGTAAGTACAGCTTGCAGTAGAGTTTGCTTATTTACAAATGACAGTATTAAAATGCCCTGTGGCAAAATAAGATTGGCAGCCGTCATCGCAGTATATTTAGTTAAAAAGAAACAACAAAAAAAGTGTTTGGGTGAGAAATTGGGTACTACGGCGCCACTAGCTAACATATACATCTTCAGCGCGTTGGTCACTTTTTATCCTTTCTCTTCTTTTTTCTTTGAACAAACTGCGTTCAGAGGTTGTGCAATTTCCTATTAACTTTTTCTCCAAACGAATTAACTTTAACTAAAAAAAAAAACACTAAACCGAAAACAGAACCGTTTACCCGACGTACCATCTTGATCAAAAAGTTCCCGGAATTTATTCAGAAAATTAAAAATACAAGTTTATCCATCTCAATCTATATTGCCCTCTTTCTTCTATTGTCCCCATCGACTGTAACACACTTATGCCAGCGCTTTTTTATATTCGGTTTTCGGTATGTCCATCAGTGCTTCCAGCGATTTTTCCAATATTTCCTCGCGGCTGCTGAAACGCGTTCCCCGTAATGGTTTTTTAACTCGATTGAGCATAATTAATTCACAGGGAGCCAAATTTTTAGATCATATTTTCGAATTTTTGCTGCATATTTCTGGTTTCCCTGCTAATTTTAATTTAAAACATCCGAGAGGAATTTTTTTTAAATTTTATCTTTATTATTATCTGATTAAGAAAATATTCCGTAGAATTTTATGATTTTTTATCTTTTAACTTAAATAAATATAAAAAGAAAACAAATAACAGAATAAAATTGTTTGTTTATCAAATTTAAATACATATGTATGCAAAAGTGATTTTTATTTCATTTAAATGCCAACATAATCCCAGAGTGCTTACGCAATTTAAGTATTATTTAAATTTTATAATGTTTTTAACATATTAGTTTTTTGACTGAAAAATAAAAAACTAAAGATTAGATAAATTAAGCTGTTCACTTAACTCTTTAATTAAAACCCACAAGAAAACTATAAAAGTTTTTTCACTGTATAACCTTTCATAGAGATTAAAAGCTGCTATAAAATGATTTAAAAAATATCTTTTAGATAAAACTTAGAACTTTTTTTAAGTTTAAAATAAATTTTAAAGCGAAGTGAAGTGAAAAAAAAAATATTGTTAGTTGGCAACTCTATATTTTAAGAGGCTATTTTGCAATTTCAAAACAGGGAAATTGAAATTTTTTTAAGACAAAATTGGAAAAGTAAGAGTTTATTTGGCAACTCCAAAAAAATTAAACCGATTGGCAACTCTTAAAAATTGGTTGGCGATCAGTGTTGTCGTATTGGTCCGCTCGGTACAAAATTGGTAGTTTTTTTGTTGCTTAAAAAGAATTTGTTAGCTTAGTTGGTTTATTACATTCTCTTACAATTTTGATAGATTTTTGCTCTCCCACTGATGTCAACACTATTTCAGAAAATTGTCTAACTGCAGTAACTCTATGTTCTCTTTCTATGCGTATCAGCTTCCAAAAGATCCATTTTGTTTAAAGATTTTCTCGAATTATCTTCAAGTAGGTTTAAATATGGGAAGCGATCAGATGCAGATGCTGAGAGATCGGGGTCTCTAGGCAGGATTAGTCAGCCCGCTATCTGGGCCTAGGTGTCGCCTAGTAGCAATTCGTCTTTAGTTCTCTAATATAAAAATGTGGTGAATTTCTTTGGAGCTACAATACATGTACAATTTCTTTGATTTGGGTTCCTGGACATTGGGCTGATGAATTTGCTAGGAGGGCCTGGAATCTGTCATCTATATACATATACGAGTACATATAAATAAAAAGCAAATATGGTACTTTCATCTGTAAAGGCTGGGTAACTGAATAAATTTAATTGTAGAAATTATTTAATTTTTTTTTACTTGAATTTTTGGTAGGCTGCGAACGGTTTTGATAAAATTTAAAAAATTTTTGGTAGGAAATCAGTTTCTTGCATGGCAACGTTAAATATAATTAGTTTTTTAACCAAAACGGAGATATTTTAGTTGGCAACTCTAAAGATTTAGAAAGATTCGAGAGCAATTCGAAATATTCTTACCTAGCAATGAAAACCAATATAATCTCCTGAAACTTCAATATACTTAGTCCAACGTTTAGGCTCCCCTATCTTCTGTCGAGTTTGCGGCAATACAGGGGAGCCGGAGACTGTGGAACATATGCTCTGTCACTGCCCGACTTTTTTTGGTCGCAAGCTAAGGTTGCTGGGCCGGGGCTCTTTCGAAGGCCCGAGTGATATTGCGACAGCTAGATTATGCGACCTGGAGAGCTTTCTGTCAGTTCTTAGCTGGCTCCTTAGGTGATACCCGGTTCTTTTTGGGCATCCATCTTATATCATTTTGTGTACTCTTTTTCTGATCCTTTTTCTATCTTTCTTCTACGTCTTTCCTCTTTCCTTTACTTCCATTCCTCTTCTTTTATTTATTTTTTAAGTGAAGGGTCTTTCGGCAATGGGCCACTGTGGTCTCTGGGCGGGATACCTTGGCACCGCCTTTCTTACTTACCTAACTAGTCTAACGTTTTTCTAGCAATTCTATTACTTGATAAAATAATTTTCCTGAAGCTCCTCAAAATAAGCGTTTATAGCTGTCATTGCATTTTCATTCGAGGTAAAACCTGGCAAAGGATTTGGCAACAGTTAGCAGTCAGAGGGAGCGAAATCAAGAGAATAAGGTGGGTGGTCAAGCAGTTCGTAATTCAATTCATTGATTTTTGTCATTAGGGATGGTGCTTTCTCATGATGAAAAATTAGTTTTTGTGTTGTAAACCAAGTCGTTTTTCTCGAATGTTCAAATTTAATTGACCCAAAAGGTAACAATAATATTCGGAATTTATTGTTTTAACCGTTGATATGACCTTACCAGCCGATTGAACTGTTTTGGCCTTCTTTGGTGCACTTCCACCAGCTTCAATTTATTGTTTGAATTGTTCTTTTTCATCAAGAGTTATGAAACGACGCTTAAATCGATCCAAACATGCTTGAGAAATTTTCATTCGATTAAGTTTTTGGTCAACTGTTAACAAATGCGACACCCATAATGCAGAAAGTTTTTCATCTGTAATTCTTGATGCAAAATAAAATGCAGTCAATCATTTGAGATGCTTATGTCATTACCTACTTCACGCGCTGTCACTCGTCGATCTTCTAAAACCATATCATGCATTTTAGCTATGATTTCTGGCGATGTTCAAGTTTTTGGACGTCCACTTTTTGGTTCATCTCCAATGCTTGTACAACCACAATTAAATTCAGCAACCTAATGTTTTACTGTTTCATACGAAGGAACACTTTCATTTAACACTTTCACCATTTAAATTTGAATTTATTTTCCCGATAAACCTTACTTATGTAAATATTTAATCACACCACGATTTCGAATTCTTTCATTAGTTTCAAAACAATTATTAGAAACGAACAACTGCCGCATATGCCGTATTATTCGAACATTGCTCCGTTGGGTGTTGCGACGACTACAATATACTCTCGCATCCCTTCTTTACATGGCATTTCGCTGTAACGCAATTTACCTTGTTATACGGTTAAAAAACGTGGATTCTCCGTTAAAAAAGGTGTAAGGGAAGCAAACGCAACCCATATTCATCTCGTTTAAAGGCATTTAGATTTACGGGCTACTTTTTGGAAACTATATGGGGAGTATAAAGAGATATGAGTTTATCTTTCAACATGTCACCGAATTATTTCCTTTGAAGAAATACAAAATCGAGAAGTTTTTCTGAGTCGGTATTTGGAAATTGGCTCAGAAGTGGGGAAAAGATATAAGCACTGATTTGATAAATTTGTTATTTCATTATCTGTTTGAGTTCAAAAACAGAACAAATAAATTTTTGTAGTCCAAATACGTAAATTATACCTATTTTTGTTGTAAATAAACTACGAAAACCTTTAAATAAAAAACCCACCCGGTTTAATTGGGTTACCCAGTGTGTTGCCAACCCTGATCTTATGACTGTTGTTTAAAAGGGAGTTGCTGAAATTGAATTTTTTCAAGAGAGCACGCTGTTAGTGCCTAAAACAACCAATTTTCTTTGGTTTATTTAATATATTTATGGAATGTTATGTATGTCAAGAACACACATATCTATTCAAAATTTCACCTTAATTATCGTTTAGGTTTTTTTATATTTTTATTATAATTAAAAAAAAATATTTAAAATTTGTTTATGATGCCTTCTCAGGTTTATTTGCTAACATGAGTTTTTAGCTTATCTTTTGGCTTATGAAAAATAATAATTATAAAATAAAAAAAACAAAAATGTATGCCAACATTAGGGGGAGGGTGATTTTCGAAAGTACAAACACAGCTGTGAAATTCACCATAATATTTGTCTGTCTCAGCAAATACATGTTTTAAAAAAATGTTCTCGAAAAAAAAGAAAAAAATTATTTTTCATGTCATTTGTTACTACAAATTTGTTTTTAAAATTGTTTTCAATGCATGTTTACATAAAATGTCAATTAAAGCTTATTTTGCCCCCTCTTCTTCTCTGTGGGCAGAGCGTAAAAAAAGATGATTTACAATGCATTTCTCATTTTAAGGGTGGTTAAACGCAAACGGAAAGAACTTTGCCATTTGACTTGGCATTTGAAACAAAATAAAACGAAAAAATCCCATAAATGTTTATCACTTGAATTTCGGCTCCAAAAAGAGAAAAACGAATTTAAATGATGTCAGACGGAAGAATGCCAGACATATTTATGGCTTTAAAAGGAATATTATTAAATATTTTGTTAAAAAAGAGTATCATTAACATTGTTTTAAATAAAAAATGCAATTGTTTAAAACACATACAAATAAATTTAAAAAAAAAAAATTAAAAAGGTCAAAGGTCAATGTTAAAATGAATCAGCGATAACATTCTTCTGAAAATCCCCATAGCAGCCCTGCCTTTAGCTTTATTTTAATGGCAAAAAAACTTATGTTTAAAGAATTCTGTTTAAAATAATTTGTAAAAGTGAAAAGGTCAAGAAACTTTAAAATTAAATGTACGCATTGTTACGTTTTAACCTTTTTAAAACGTTTGAGTTCCTTTAAATTGCGTTATAATAAAATAAACACCACTATTTTTATTGTTTTACAGTTAGTTTTTTTATTGACTATAACTTTTATATTGTTTGTCTTAATACAACACTTAATATTCGCTTATACAACACTTTCATTTCCGCTTTCACAGAACTTTGTTTATTGACAGCCAAACGATAACTAAAACTGACGTGTACCTAATTGCCTACAGTTTGTAAGGTTCAGGAAATATCGACCATCTTCTATTTCCGTTAATTCAAATGTAACTTAAGATGATCGATGTGCCAGTGCTGCCCAATTGACAAAGTGACACAATATAAGTATCAAAATCCCACAATATATTGTGGTATTTTTATTTTCGTAACAGTACTTATCTTTTTAGTCATATTCTTGAACAAAAATTCTCTATAACGCTAAAAAAAACTTTTGTTAAAATTTGTACAGAAAAGGTCAGAGGTCAAACACTGGCGAAAGTCTTAATTTAAGCCGGAAAGTTATTAGAAAAAAGTTCAATTTACTGCCTTGCAAAGGTATATTTTACAAAAATTTATAAAATCTTAAAGGTCAAAGGTCAATTTTTTTTAAAAAGTTACATATAAAACCACTTTAGGCCTACCGACTTTTAAAATGCCTCAATTCAAAACGTGAAAGGGACACCAATTTCTTAGCAAATGATAAGAAAGGTGAGACATTTACGGAATCTTGCAAGCCTTTGGGACTTCAAAAACGCTTTAAAGAGCTTCCTTTAAAATTGTTAATGTTATTTTTTACTTTACTCTTAGAAGAATTGTATCAAAAACATTTTTTTAATATCTAACCTTAAAGAGGTCACAGATCACAAGGGCACTAATGTTGGAAATTAAAATCTACAACAAATCCACAGCTTTCTTTAATTCCGAAATGCTATAAATTGTCTCGTGACATGTTCTTATAGAATATTTTTTTTAGAGAATACGCATTTTCAAAGGTCAAAGGTGAAAAATATGCCAAAATTTGAATTTCAGTCTAAACGATTAAGCCTCTAACTTGCCAGAAAACAAAATAGTATTAAAAGTTTATTTGAAGGCAATTTCTTATAGGCTATGGCAGTTGCAGGTAATATTTTCTTAGTTACGAGTTGCCAACTATATAAATTAAATAATAAATATTCATATACACTGACTTAAAAAAGCTGCATAAAAATTATAATAAAATGATGTGGCAACTTTTTATTTTGAATTAAATTGGCATAAATGGTACTTTGCAGTCCAGAAAGGAAAACTGGCCATGAACCAGCAGGGTTGGCAACCCACCACTGGGTATTATATTTAAAAAACCCGGGTTTGTTTGGTTCGTTTTTTTTTAGCTCAAAAAAGATAATGAATTAAGAGATTTATCAAAATAAAAATGCAGAAAATCACTTTTCCTCACCATTGAGCCAAAATCCGAATCCCATTTTAAAAAAAAAATTCTCGTCTTTTGAGGTGCCGATTTTATATATTTTTTTTAAAAAAGAAATAATTCGGTGAAATGCCAAAGGCTATTGTATCCGTCGAAACAAAAAATAGTCAGAGAGACCAATGTTCGAAGAATACGGTGGTTGCAGCATTTGATCGTTTTTGACATCGTTTCTAACGTAACTTTTGCGACGTGAGGCCGAGCATTGTCATGCAAAAGAATACCTTAATCATGTCTGTCTTCCGACAGTTTTCCTCATAATGCAATGTTCAAACGAAGTAGTTGCAGTCTACTCCGATCACCGAGTTTTAACAGCTCATAGTACACAATGTCGCTTTCAAAAGTTGGAAGCATTTGTAAAACCCAATAAAACCTGGTGTGTTGGTTTTTTTAAAAAACCTGGGTTTTTACCAACCCTGTCAAGAACCCTTGATGCTTTGGCTATGCCTGTTTAGCATAAATGGTACTTTGCAGTCCAAATCCTTGGCTATCAAGCCCATTAGGAGTGAATGGAGGGAGGTACTTTTTAGCATAAATGGTACTTTGCAGCCCAAAACGGAAAGCTGGCCATGAATCCTTGATGTCATGGCTATCAAGCCCACTAGTAAAGAATTATTAAATTTTTTTTGTAAATTTCTATCTTAATATAAAATCTACCATTTTGGTGGGGAAATAAACAAATTCTTTGGAGTTGCCAACTTTTTTTTTTAGCATCAGTAATAAAGGAAGGAAAATATTTATATGAAATTCTCTTAAATTGTGACTTGAAAGACGATTAAAAAATAAGAACTTGAGTTACCAATAGGGAGATCGATTATTCGACTTTTTTCAAAACCCGGTTTTCGAATAATTCGAAAAGTAACAATTTTTAAGAAACCGGTTTGCGGTTAAAAATTCATTTAATAACCGGTTAACCGGTTCTTTAATTTCGATAAAATTCTTTTCAATTAATGTGGTTTTTTATTAAATAAAATTGATCATAAGATTTGTCTCATGTTGTAATTGCTAGTTAGTAAGTATGCTAGAATAACATTCCGCTTTTTTGGGTTTTAAGGGACATTCTGTCCTCGACAACACAACGTACCGTATTTCACCAAGTGATTAATTTTTGCAAGAGTGTTATTGGATGGCGCTTCGGTACTACTAAATATACAAAAAAAGTTTTCCTTGCCGCACAATTACGTCAATCTTATCGACATATTTAAGATGATTAATAAGTTCTACTGTCGAAGTAGAACGAAGTCTCTCAGAATTCTACTAGGCTTTCTGTGTATTATGCGTTAAGGGCAAAAAACAGACTGCGAGATACGGGCAAACCTTTGCCGTAATCATTGGAAATGCAGACTCAGGCTATTAGGACGAGACTTTTCAGTGACCTTAGTGAGGTTGCGTCCACCAAAATATACAGTATAGGCAGATTGTTGTTAGCCATTAGTTAGCTGGTGGGGAGACCCTTTACATTTATCTTGACCTTCCTTTTTCACCTCTGACCTCTTGTGTCGTATTTCATTTAGTTCTCTTATTTCATTTCTTGTTTTCGTGGATATTAGACACATTTCTTTTTCTCTTATCTCTCTACTGAAGGTATCCAAAATGAACGCCTTTTGGTCTCTGGGTGGAGTGCACCACTTTCGCGCCAGTTGTATTTAATTGAACAGAATACGTTTGAGCCTTATTTCCGAAGTTATTACCATGAATCTGCAATTCGCTATCATTTTCGAAATCAAGATGTAAAATTAGTATATTAAGATCAAGCCTTTCCATAACGTTCGAAATATTTTCAAAATTTACTTTTTCAATAGCAATTTCTTACATTTATTTAAATGGTTCCAAGGCTAAATTGCACAGCTGGTCATCGTTCTCCATACATAAAAATTAATATTCATTTACAGAAAATGATTAGAAGTTATTCTTGCTCAAGTGTGCGTATATTAATCGTTCTACCATGGTTTTGAAGTTCTTTGCGATTCGTTCAAGGTTTTCATATATATAAGAAAAGGACGTTATATCTTAACCTTGGAAGAATTCCTTAATTATGAGCATATTTGCAATAAAAAAAAGTATAAAAAGTATGCTTTGTTATATATAAGCGGTTATTTAAAAATTAAAAACCGGTGTATTCGGTATACGAAAAATGGACATTTTAAGAAAACCAAAAAAAAAAAAAAAAAAAACGGTCAAAACCAGTCGAATAATAGCCGTTCGATCTCCCTAGTTGCCAACCTTTCCTAATTTGAATGAAATTTTTTAAGTAAACTAACATTTCTACAAAGAATTTTCGAAAAACAATAATAAGTAGACAATAAGAAAAATAAAAAATTAAGGGCTTTTTTTGAGTTGCCAACTTTATTAATACGTATTAAAATAATAATAAAAAAATTATGAGAAATATTTAAAATACTTACAAGTTAATGATTTGAAAAGAACTAGTTTCTAAGTTGTGGGAAAAAGCAAATAAGGACCTTGAGTTGCCAACTTTTAAAGTTTGTATTAAAATCCATAAGAAAAATCTTATTAAACAAATTAAAAAATTTTTTTCATTAAATTATGGCTTAAAAAGAAAAACTGCATGGCAAAAAGGAAACCTTATAAGCACATAAGTTGCCAACATTTTTAAAGACTTGAGTGAAAATCAATAAAAGAAACTACCAGTGGCTAAAATAAGTGGCAAAATGTATAGCTTAACAGTTTATTAAGGAAAATGGAAATTTTTTTGGGAGAATAATACAAAATTAAGGATTTTGGAGTTGCCAACCTTATTGATTAAAATTAAATTAACAAGAAAACTATAATTTTTTAGAAGAATTTGAAAGATTCTCATAAGGTTGTAGCTTAAAAAGAAAAATGTAGTTTTGTTTAAAAAAAAATTGCTTTTGAGTTACCAATCCATTAAAAAATATGTGTTTTTATATGTACGAGTATATTTTAAAGAATTTTAAATAATTCTTGTAAAAGCTGAAACTATCCATTTCAAAAGTAAAAGAAAAGTTAAATTTTTTCTTAAAACCTGTAAAAGATATTTCATTTTTTTAAAGTAATTTTAAAAATTAAAAAGAAGATTAATTATCTTTTATAGAAACTGAAAATTTGTGAAAGAAACAAAACTAATTTTTAATCTGATTTTAATGATTACTTTGTCTTCTCTAACGCTATCATAGCCCAGCTCTTTTACCAAGTTTTGTTATAGTCAAAGAAAATGCCTGTGAAAGATATTTGTCTGTAAATGTAATGAATTTCCTTTTCTTTTGATTTTTTTAAGTGAACGTGAGTAATGTTACTGTGACTAAGACACTGGCTTTTAAGCCATAATTTGTTTTTTCATTCCAGCCTCTTTTAACATTTTTCTATGTCATCGTCATCATCATTATGAAACTGCATTCAGTCGTTGTTAACATGATAATCATGGGAATCATTGTGAATTTTCCCAGCCCTGTATAAAGGTTTTTTTTTCTACAACTTTCCTGTGTTAAGAAAGATTTTTTTGTTAAAAAAAAGTTGTTTAGAAAGGAAAAGCAAATAAAAAATCTGACCGTATTTCCGTTTTTTCAACAACAGCAAAAACAAGAAATTAAAAGCAACTTTTTTATTTTGTTTTTAATATTGCCAACCATCATAATCATTGTAAGTTTGTTTGCTTGTTTGTTGTTGGCAACATGTATCTATTCATTAAGTTTATTATACTCGCACACACACACACATGCACTCGCATATATATACACAAAGTTAACACAACAGCAACACTGATTGGCACACTGTGTTTTGTAAAGCAAAGCTAGTGAATAGTGAGAGTAAGTGTACCAGCAGCAGCAGCAGCAGCTGCATGTGAAGTTTACAACACAAATTAACCTTTTCATTAGAGTTTCAATGAGTGAGTGACGACTGAGTGAGTGTATGAATGAATAAATGAAGGGTTTTAATTGTAATTTTAATTACTTGGCTTTTAGTTTTTCTGTTTTTCTGTTTTTCTTTTACTAAAAAATATAAACTAATTTGAATTTGTGTTTCTATATTTTATTAAAATTTAAAGAGTATGTTCTCTTAACACATATTTTTATATAAAAAAAATTGTTTTATTAATTTCATAATATTTCTGTTATCAAAAAAAAAAAGAAAGTCGTTTACTAGTCTGTTTCTCTATTTTATTGAGGTTAAAGAAGAAAATTAATGGCTTTAAATTACTGCCGACAGACAACAGGCCGCCTTTTAAGTTGAAATTTATTTATTAAAGAGTTGTAACAGATTTAAAACGCCTTTTAACATATCAACCAAATTGTGGTAATAAATTTAAAAAATAATAATAATTCTTACTTTCAGAAACGATAAAATCTGTTTCAAAATTTTGCAATTAATTTTGTCATGGTACAGTTAAAAAAAAAATATAATAAAAAGCATAAATTAAAGCAATAACCCAGTTTGACGGTTAGCTTTTCTAAGAAAACTTAAAGTTTTTTTTAAACAAAAATAGAAAACAAAAATAGAAAACAAACTCACTTTTCTGTAAAAAAGAAGGAATTTCTTATACTTTTTCAGAAATATTTTGCAAAATTTTCTTTAATTTAACAAACTAACGGCTACAGCACTGTAATGCAAGAGAGTCATAAGCCTCAACCATTGAATCCATCCCAAAAATGCGCATGCGTACAAAAGTATCATAAAATGGCCGGCATTTGTGTTAAGAAACCATTAGATCAAGTTTGTACGTATTACCAGATAGCGAAAATTATGATAACAGCTACACTAAGAACTATCGTGGTAAAGACTTTTTGCACTATTCTAAATTGGCCACCTCTAGATAATCAGGCAAGGGGAATAGCTGCACAAGACAAGAGTATATTGTTACATTTAAGTTATTTTTAATTGCGTTAAATAAAAAAAATTAAATAAAATATTTATTTACTTCCACACCTTTACAGTCCACAATTGTAACTATACAGTCTCCAACTTACTTAATATCCGCTTAATACACCAGTTTAATCAATACACGACTCTTATTTACTTTATGTCATACAACTTTACACAATAATTTTCAAACTATAACTGCACTGTTAGGCGCGATGTGTCAGCTTTTATACCAAATCATCATGAATATCGAATATTCTTGTAGTTCCTACAAATTTCTATTTACGTTAAATTCAAAAGGTAATTAAATCATAATACACAAAAAGGAATTAGACTGGCAACCCCGTTAAACATGCAATTGGTAGCACTCTTAATAGCACAGACAATAAGGGCAGTGACACATACGTAAGAGCCTTGACACAAACCCATAAATTCCATAGCGAAGACTAAAGACTGTACCATTGCTTATTTTCGTTATAATATGCGTTGGCAGTACTGTAGCAAACTTAAATCGGAACGCTAAACCTTGTCTAGCTGTGAAAAATTCTCATGTCTATACAAATTGTTTAAAGCAGAACATAAGAGCGCGGCGACAGCGCTTTGCAATTGGAAAATTCAATTTTGACAACGCGCTAGAAAGTGAAGTTGGCTGCGAAGAAAAAATATAATAAAAGAAAGAAAGTAAAGTAGTGCCATTTTAGTTGTTTACTAGACAAATCTAGCGTTTTTGTAACTTTTCAATTTCAATTTAGTAATTTTTTGTTGAAAAGTTAAGTTAACATTACTGTTCATGACACAATTGTAACGCTTTTATTTAGGTATGTCAGTTCAGCGTCAAAGCTAGATAAATGACTACGCAACGCCCGACGTGCTAATTTAGGTTTGTCAGTAAGAATCTGTCAAACAGCTACACTAAAACGTAAGTTCTTTGTATATTGAAGTAAAAAAAAGAATTTGGAGAGAGGGAGACTCTGATTAGTATAATGCAGTTTCCCGCAAAGAGCAGCTCACACGCATAGGCAAAAGATAAGCCAAAGATAAACAAAGAGAATTAAAGAGAGAACAAATGGTAAAATACAGTTAAGAGTGGCATGAGTGAGAGCTCTCAAATTACTACCGCTATTATAAAATGCATTAATATTAGTCTGCCGGACACTGGTATAATGGGAGATAAATCGAACACAGGACTTTTTACAGGGCATTACAATTTGACAAACCGTGTGCTAGACAACTTTGTTCTTGGCATGGCACTAATTCGATCAGAACTTTTTTGTATATGTAGTGGAAATAGGAGTTTGAAAAGAGAGCATAACGAAAGGCGTATAAACAGGTTACTATTTACTAGACAACTTTGATGGGCAAAAAGTTGGGTCTTGCAACAGACTATCTAAAAATAGCCTGAGAACCATAACCGCGCATTGCAGACTGAAGGAATATTTGAATAGATTTTGTAAATAGAAAATTAAAACACCATTGCACACACTTGCTGATTGTACTGCAATTAGGCCATATAGAAAGAGGCATATAGGCGTCCATCAAGTAGAAGGTAGTGAGCTACCTACACTGGCACCAACCGACATCTTGAAGTCCATCAGAGCAATTATGTTGGGAAAGATATGATAGAGATTCCCTATATGTACTAGTCAAGAGTTTTACAATCGAACAAAGGGTAGTATTACTTGCCATACCTCTTAACAATAACAACAGCGTTGAGTTAAAGACCGCCAATTCAAGGTGTGATTGCGAAAATTTATAACTTGGTCGGTTATACTCTTGACAAGGACTATAGGGTATCAAAACCCTATTTCGATAAGTGTTACACAATTGATATACCGAATTGATGGCTTAGCACTGATTGGATGAAAATACAAGGGAATGGTGGCTGTGATGATTTAAAAAATAAGAAATAAAAAAATCTGAGAAATCGTGCATCGAAAATTTCTTATAAATGTCTGTTTTATCTCTTGATTTACTCGCAATGAATTAGCTTTCGGGCCTCATCTTGAACTCTATTCTCTCCATGAATGCCGGCGGTTTCTTACAGAAATTTCCAAAACACAGGGATATCGTCGGAAAATGCGTTACTAACGGACTAGAGCGGGTACGGTACTTGAAATTTTTAGTCTGTAATGCCTTGGATAAGTTGCATATTCTTCGGTGGATGTATAAGGAGGCTCAATTTCGTTCGCAACATGGGGATGCATTCTGTAACGTTAGGCACTGCTGGAACGTCATGGAAAAGAAGACTAAGTGTCTTCTTTAGTCAAATAGCGCCATCCATCCCACTTTTGCGGTTCTCACAGGCCATTGTCCTATTAGAGGATATGCCAATACATTCGGCATTTGCACGAATGACTTCTTGTAATCATTTTTTTGGAAGTCAAAATGGTTTCCAATTGCGACAAGTACGTAAGTCACAGTTTAACGTGAGTATCGCAACCTTGGCAAGGCCAAGGCACGAGTGTATACAATGCATTCACCAACGTCCCACATATGAATAAAATTACATGTGAGTATAAATTCAAAGGCATGATATTTGAATATGACTTCTACTTCTATCAAACTATGGGCCACGGCACACGGTTAAGGAAGTAACACCACACTCAGCTAATGCTCTCCTCATGATTTGGGTATAAACAACAGCCACCACGTTGCTCCCACAAGTTTGCCTCATTTTTGTCAGGCAGGGGCCCAGGTCTCTGGGGCTCAAGACTTCCGTGGTACCAGAATTAAGGCTCTGGTCAGGCTTTGTAGCATGAATACTATTAGCAGTGTAAGTTCCAAAAAATTCAATTTCCAACTGAAACTGTTTGGTACGTTAGTTCAAAGAGCTTAATTTCTGGCCTAAATGAGACCTAGTAATTTAAGGAAGGTTCACCATCCAACCTAAGCTAACTACTCTTGAATGGGTTCTAGGACATAGAGACTTTGGTTCTTAACGGATTTATTAAGAAGATTAGAATTCAATTGACAGCATTAGACAACTACTGCCACGGCAATCGAACGGAGAGCAACTGACCTACTATAAGACCAGGATAAGCCAGTCATATTCGAATGGACAAAGGAGAAAACAATTATTGGGTCTTCCACAAAGCATTTCTATCTTACACGGTTTACTGCCGTTGTTTTTGCCTCTTCCCATGTAAGATTGTTTTGCTTTAGTCGCCAGGTGTTTCTTGACCAAGATTATGAAACTGCCTAGACAATGTACAATGATCAACATGTGGAAATGCTTAAAGATCTATAACAATGAGGTGGAGGAAGGAGTTTAAGGAACATTATCTTTGAATTTGCCCGGAATTTGACGACTTTAGGCTGCTTTGCTTAACTGGGGATGATTCTATGACCTAAACAGTCTTGCAACAGGCAATTTGGTCAAAATCCCCACCTGCATTTAAGGGACGCAGCAGCTAAAGAAAGATGGTCTGGATGGTCTGAACATATTTTATTGAATTAAATTTAGAAAAATACCCGAAAGCTTTCAGATGATCAAAAGTTATAATAACATAAGAAAGCGAAAATTCAGTTGAGAAAACCTGAAAATATCATTTGTTTAAGGCTATGTAACCCCAAAATTTCGCAAACTATTTTACTGATTAAAAGCTTAAAATAATTTCGAAAGACTGAACTGTCAATACGAAGAAACTTAATGAAATCGTATGTGATATTTAGAAGCTATGATGGTTTTAATACCAACAACTCCCCAATTTTTTTTTTTAATTTTTGTATGTCTGGGGAGAGGAGCCGGTAAGACTATATTACATTGGCTTTCAACATTTATTTTAATTTATTAAATTGTTAAACATAAAAATGAAATTTGCAAACTCTGATGACATCATTTCTAACCCCTCTTTCCTAGATAAACACAAACTTCCCTGCCCTTAGTCTCTTTCTTTTCTCTATGAAATAATAAAGAAGTTTTTTTTTTTCGTTTGAAAATGTGAAATTTGAAAAACCATTTAGAAAATTTTGAAGTTTTTCCAAAAGATGACTTCATTTCTTTTGCTAAACTTTAGCCATAAGGGTGGTGGGTAGAGGTGTAGGGCAGGGGAATTGTCAGATTGTAATATAAAGTTAAAACAAACCGCCTCTCCCACCACAGTCTATGTATTTATCTCATGCTAAGAAACTTAATAACCATAAATTGATTTATTGCTGAGGAGGAAGAAGAAAAACAAAACCCATTGAAAATCCTTAAAAGCAGCACAACAATAACAATTTCATCCCTTCTTTTTGTTCTGACAGCGGCGGAAAAGGAAAAACAATAACAAATTAAAGTTATAAAATTAAAAAAAGACACTTTATTTACTATCAGAAGAAAGTGATAATAAAATATTTTATTTATCAAAACAAAAAAAAAAAAACAAACAAAAAAATTATGGACTTTGGTTTGGCCCTTCATATAGTGCGTAGTTTATTCGTTTAGTTTTTTCATATTTTTTTTTCTCTTAAAACAAAACCCATTTCATTGGTAACAAAATAAGTAATACGTACAGCCATTGCAGCAGTTATAATAGTTATTGTGAGATCGTTAAGCAGTAATGCTCCATTTATTTCATCTTTCGAATTTGAACTGACATTTCAACCCTTTTCTTTTGAAACCTAAAACATTTCTTTTATTGAGAAATAGAACAAAATTAATGTCTTGGAAATTTTAGAAAGTATCAGTCATTTCTCTAACATTCAATTAAAAATATTAAATTTCTTCAACAAAGAAAATCCATCACACAAATCTTCAAAACTAAAAAGTGGTTTAAAAACTGACCTTAAGCGCTTTAACAAAGAAATCATAATTAAAAACCTTTTTCGTTGTAATAACGACGTCTATTGGTCCAGACACAATCAATGGGCTGATTACTCATCATGCCTTCAGCGAAGAAAATAAAAATAAAATAAAAAAACAAACAAAGATGACATGACTCAGTCAGGATCATAAAATTAACAATTTTTTATGCTGTTTTAAGTCATAAAAATTAAAACTTAACGAAACTCAAATAACCTCTAAAGACTAAATTTTTTTATGGAAATTCTTAAAAATTAAACGTAATCAAATAAGAAAGTTCTCCGAATTATAAAAAAAAAAAAATTAAAAACTTAACCAAACAGATGAGATGCGTACTACCACTACAAAATGGCCCTTATTGTACGGCTATAGGAGAGCACTTCCTTATTCTAGAGAAATAGTCACTCATCCTCTTAAGAATTTTGAAATTTTTTAAAATGTTCACTTTTTTTAAATTCCATTTCTCAAATCCGGTGTTCTTTTCAGACATACCACTACAGGGACTTCAAAGTAAACCCTTTAGACAATCATTTGTATATAGTAGTATAGGGGAGCACTTCCCCATTTTATAGAAATATTCACTCATACGTCCAAGAAATTGCAGATTTTGCAAAAAGGTTATATTTAAAAATTCCATTTTCTCAAATCCGTTGATATTTCCAAACAAACCATTATAGGGGCTCTAAACTAGACCCCTTGGGCCACCATTTGTATACTGTGGTATATGTGTTCTCTTCCACATTTTAGAGGAATGTTCGCTCATTTTCCCTTGAAATTTCAGATTTTTCAAAAAGGCAATCTTTAAAAATTCCATTTTCTCAAATCCGTTGATTTTTCCAGACATACCACTATAATGGCTCTAAACTAGACCACTTGGACCACCATCTGTATATAGAAATATATATTATCTCTTCCACATTTTAGAAAAATGCTCCCTCATTTTCCCAAAAAAAATTCAGATTTTTCAAATTGTTGCTTCTTTACCATTCGATTTTCTGGAATCCGGTAAATATTTCAGACATTCCACTATGGGGACACTAAACTAGACCCCTTGGGCCACCATTTGTGTACTGTGGTATATGTGATCTCTTCCATATTTTAGAGGAATGCTCATTCATTTTCCCAAGATATTTCAGATTTTTCAAAAAGGCAATCTTTAAAAATTCAATTTACTCAAATCCGTTGATTTTTCCAGACATACCACTATAATGGCTCTAAACTAGACCCCTTGGACCACCATCTGTATATAGTGGTATATGTGATCTCTTCCACATTTTAGAGGAATGCTCGCTCACTTTCACAAGAAATTTCAGATTTTTCGAAAAGGTGCTTTTTAACATTCCGTTTTCTGGAATCCGGTTATTATTTCAGACATACCACTATAATGGCTCTAAACTAGACCCCTTGGACCACCATCGGTATATAGTGGTATATGTAATTTCTTCCATATTTTAGAAAAATGACTGCTCATTTTCCCAAGAAATTTCAGATTTTTCAAAAAGGCAATTTTTAAAAATTCAATTTTCTAGAATCCGGTAATTATTTCAGGTATACCACTATTGGGTCTCTAAACTTGGCCCCTTGGGGCACCATTTGTATATAGTGGTATAGGGGAACACTTCCATATTTTAAAGAAATGCCCACTGACACTCCTTAGAATTTTCAAAGTTTTTAAAATACCAGTTCCTCAAATACGGTGATTTTTCCAGACACCACTATAAGGACTCTGAACTTGACTCTTGGGGGCACCATTTGTATATAGTGGTATAGCGGCGCACTCCCAAGAAATTTTATATTTTTCAAAAAGGTGATTTTCTAACTAATTTTTTAATTATTTTTGACATATCACCATATCGGCTCTCTTCTAAACTCCTTGGACAACCATGTGTTGTATATGTGAGCTCTTCCATATTTTATAGAAATGGCCGCTCATTCTCCCAAGAATTTTCAGATTCTCCAAAAAGGTTTTTAACATTCCATTTTCTGAAATTCGGTAATTATTTCAGACATACCAGGCTCTTTCCAGACCCCTTGGATAGACCACTATGTGTATATAATGGTATATAGGAGCAGCTTCTTATTTTCTTATTCTCTGAAGATATGTTACATTTGGTATATAGTCAAGGTTAACCTCTTAACAGTACTCTGTTAACGCAAAATTTGGTGTCTTCGCCTTTCACATTCGCATTTATCTTATTCCTTCAGAGCACTCCTCCTGCATACTATCTGAGGCACCCCAGGTTCTGAATGATATTTATTATGCTTCTTGGTAACGGAATTGTAAAGGGGAGTCGAAATAGGTATTCCTAGTAGGGAGACTGGCTAGGTCATCCCCAGTGATTCAGTGGAAGTCTATACTGACGACTCTATACCTTTAAAGAGGGTGGTCAGTGAAATTTTTTCCGAAGTGCTTAACCTTAGGATGTCTCTCCGCCTCCTGGCTATTTATCATGCTGCCTTTTGCTCAGAGTTGTGTGGCTCCTATATACCGACATCTATAACTTTTATGACTGCCATCAGCTATCTTAAGAGTGTGACATTCAACTCTAAGCTGTGAAGAGACTGTTACAATTATCTGAATATACTATAGCGGCAGTTTAGTGCTTAACTCATATAGGTTTCTGTTGTCAAGGACTTCCCGTATAAATAGTCATCCACAGTTAAGAGTGAAAATTTTTTAAGGGTTTAAGGGCTATAAGCTGTATATTAGGCAGATCCTGAGCAAAGAAAGAATCTTGCTAGTATCAGCCTGGCGTAGATTGAATAGGAAGCGTACCAATCAACTGTTTTAGCTGGGCCGTGGGAAAATCTCTTCGAATGTATTATCACTAATCATTATGTAATGAGTAGACAAGCGGAGAGGCTGTGCTTACCTGCGAATGAATTTTGTTTGACTCAGTGTAGATATCGCACCATGGTTGCGCCGTTTCTCGATGGTTTATCGAAGCTATAGACTCTCTGAAGTGAGAGATAGTGTGTTTTTTGGCGAAGCCTCTGTTATGATTGTCAAAACCGGTTATTGTGGACCTGGTGACCAGCTCTGGGGTAGCCAAAGCAAGTTTCCAACAATTTAGTATTTTAAATTTAATAACTTAACGAAACTTTAAACAACTTAACGAAAAGGCTTTGTTGAAATGTAAATTTAAGAAACATTTATTTTTTGAACTTAAAGCAAGTTTTTTAAAACTTAACGAAGGCCTTAAAAATTTGTATAAAAATCCTTTATGTGTTAAAGGTTTTATATAAAAAGAACTTAAACTAAAGAAAACAATTTTTTTAACTTAACGAAAGATTTACAAAACTCAACTCAGGCCTTAATTTTTTTAAATCCTATACATTTTGAAAGTTTTATATAAAAATGAATTCATTAAAAATCAAATTTTTTAAACTTAACGAAAGTTTAAAAATCTAAACACACAACAAAACTTTGTCTAAAATAAGGTTTTTACTGAAATTCTTATAATTTTTAAGGAGTTTTTATGAAAGATTTATAAAAAACTTTGTTTTTAATATATAACGTAACTTAAAAAAAGACTTAACGAAAAGGAATTTGTTTCAATTAAAAGAAGACCAAATTTTGTAAAATAGCGAAGAGTATTTTGTCTTAAAAAATTTGTATAAAACATTTGTTTCATATGAAAAAATTTTATTAAAAAAGCGATTTTGTAACTTAACGAAAGCTTACAAAGCTTGATGAAAAAAAATTTTGCCTAAAGAAATGCTATTATAGCAGACCTTATATTTTGTAGAATTTTTATGAACGATTTTTAACATATTTTGACAACTTGACGAAACATTGAAAAAACTTATTTTATATATATTTTTTAATTAAAAAGAAAAAATTTATTTTTTGAGCTTTTGCAAAAGCATATTAAAAAAATCTTTAAAAAGTTCTATATAAATCTTTTTATAAGAATGCAATTTTTTGAAACTTAACGAAACCTTAGAATAAAGTCTACAGAAAAGCATTATAGTATAAATAGCAAAAATTCCAAAGATTTCTCATGAAATATGTGATAAAATCCATATTTTAAAAATTTATCGAAACAAAAAAAACTTAACGAATAAGATACATGCTTTAAAAACGTCTTATAAAAATATTTAATAAAAAATTGTTTAAATTGCACGTTATTTTGTAAAAAACAATATAAAAATCCCAACGAAACTTTTTAAAAGCTTAAATAATATTTTATTTTAAAAATAACTTTTATAGAAACCCTCAGGAGTATAAAGATTAAAAGGATATACAAAACACCAATTTTGGAAAACTTAACGAAACTCTGTTTTTAATTGTGTTGCTAAAAAACAAGGTCTTTTAGTGTTTTTCTGTTTTATATTTTACAATCCTATGCTTAGTGTCGTGATTCCGTCTAAAATGAAAAAAAAAAAAATTAACGAAACATTTATTTTTGTTGTAATGTTTAATTGTATTCCAAAAGAAATGCTGAAAATGCATTTGATTTTAATTTTTATTACTTAAGCTTTGTCTCATTCAATGCTTTTTTTATTCTCTTCTCTCTCTCATACATCTGCCAAATGGAATCCGTTTTTTCTCTTTTACCCTTGGTATGCAGGTTTTTTTTTACCATGAACAAGCGAAAGATTAATGATGCCACGAATTGTTGTCTTTTTTTTCAAACCATTTCATCTTTTACTGTTACAGCTTACAGAGATGGAAATATGCATCACACCACCAGCATTATCAACAGCGGCGGCAGCCCAGCAGCTCAACATACCTGAAATTCAAAAGCCAGAAAAAAATCTTTTGTGTTGTTACACATTCTTTGTAATGTTGATGTTGATGACGATGAAGGTGATGCTGATGATGACTGTTCTGCGTAGTGATTGCACTGTCTTGTAGTTGCAGTCAAGAGTTAAAACCTCCAAGAGCAACAATAACAACAAATAAATCCATTAAATTTCATTTGAAATTGTATCTCTTGTTTGTTGTGGATGAAGAGTTTTTTACATTTTTTCACTACTGCTGCAGCTTCCATTCTGTCGAATGATGCATTGTTTGTACTCATTTCAGGAAAACAAATAAAAAACGTTTTTATTTGAGTAAAAGGTAGAAAAAAAGGGTCATTAACACATCGAAAGGTTCATAAATCTTTTTATGTTGATTTTTTCGTTGGAAAATGTCATTAGTTTGGCTTGTGTTAAGTAATTTAAAAGATTTTTTTTTTTTTGGGGGGGGGGGGGGTTTCCATTATGAATCACTATGAGTTTTAATTCTGTTTGGCCAAAAACGTGAAAAACAAACAAAATATGGCCAAAAACAAAAAGAAAACAACGACATAGTGGTGATAAATTATGAACAAGAAAAATTTTAACAAAAACACATTAAATTAATAAAAAAAAAAATAAATAAATAAATAAATAAATAAATAAAAATAGCAATAAACCCCTTAAACGCAATGCAAGCGGCAAACGACAAACAAAATTATTAAATAAATTTTATTTCCTTAAAGAAAACCCAGACCATTGCGTGACTAAGCTGCCTATATGATAATTGTATACGACAGTTAGAAAATTGTGTCGTTAAAAAATGAAGTTTCGTTAAATTTTTTGTTTATATGAAAACTATGTAAATAAATATATTTATATGAAAACTATTAAATTCCTTTAGTTCAATTTGTAAAAATATTTCTTGAAATCGGTTTCGTTAAAGAAATACGGTTTCGTTAAGTTTTTTTACAAAGCATATTAAATAATATTTTAACTAGACTCTCGATAGCTTAAGTAACATTTAAGTAATTTACCAAAAAGTTGTTCAAAAACAGCTTGGTTAAAAAAATTAGAGTTTCGTTAAGTCTTTATAATGCATAATAAGAAATTTTTTCCTAGATTAATCTATATTTAAGCAACAGTTACGTAATTTAGAAAAAAAACATTAAAAAACAGCTTCATTAAAAAAATACAGTTTCGTTAAGTTTTTTATAAAGCTTAATAAATTTTTTTTCTGGATTAATTTAAGCAGCATGTTCATAATTTAGGGAAAATTTAGTTAAAAAATAGCTTCGTTACGAGAACAAAGTTTCGTTAAGTTTTTAGAAGCATTTTAGCTTAATTTAAAGCAAAAGTAAGAATTGTGCTTAAAACTTAAGTTAGAATAAAAAATAATAAAAGAAGCTAAAAAGTTTCGTTAAGTATTTTAAAAAGCAAATGATGTTTCGTTAAAGGAGTAAAGTTTTTATTAAAGCATATTTTGGAAATTGTTTAAAAATTCGATAACACATTAATTGTCTAACAAGCAAATGGTTAATAAAATATCGGTTTGTATAATACCAGCTTCGTTAAAATAAAAGTTTCGTTAAGTTTACTGAAAGACAAATAATGATAAAATCTGCTTAAAATTATTGAATACTGTGTTGGTTACATTTTAAAAAAAAGCAGGTAATTTGTTTAAAATCATATCCGTAAAAAAATCAGAGTTTCGTTAAATTTATTTTAAACCTAAATATTTTGAAGTTCTTATAAAAATTAAATTGTATTTTAATTATGTAAATATACGAAAAAATAATGAAGTACGTAACTATGTCTTAAACCACTTACTCTAAGAAAATAAAGTTTCGTTAAGTCTTTTATTAGGCACAAAATGAAATTTCGCTATGAAATTAAAATAAATCTTCTTCAATTTACCTTAAAATAGCAAGAAATTATGTACCCAAAAACAATTTCGGTAAATAATCGTTAAATATGCATTTGTTGAATAGATTAAAAAAGTTTATTAGCTTAATTCAGGGAAGATATTTAATATTTTTTCAAAAATCAGTTACTTTAGAAAATAAAGTTTCGTTAAGTAGTAAGTGCCATATAAATTATAATAAATTTTGCTTGAATGGCATTGAGCTTTATTTAGTTTTAAGGAAGAAAAACAAGGAATATGCTTAAAATATGTTTTAGAGGCAAAATAATATTTCGTTAAGCTTTCCAAAATATTAAATATGGCTTAAAAATCTCTGTTTTTAATAACTTTTCGTTATTAATAAACTTATTAATGATAATTAGTTAATAACATAACTAACAAAAGTATTTTTAGCCATTTTAAAATCTTAACGAAACGTTTATATAGTTGTTTTCAAAGATTTTAAAGACTTTAATGTATAAAAAAGGGAAGACAAGCAAGAAATTTGCTTAAATTGAGTTTTAGAAGTAAAATAAAGTTTCGTTAAGTTTTCTCAAATGTGAAATAAGGCCAAAAAATTTGTATTTTTAATAAATTTTCGTTATTAATAAACTTTTTAATGATAATTAGTTAATAATATAACTAACAAAAGTATTTTTAGCCATATTAAAATCTTAACGAAACGTTTATACAGTTGTTGTCAAAGATTTTAAAGACTTTAATGTATAAAAGAGGGAAGACAAGCAAGAAATTTGCTTAAATTGAGTTTTAGAAGTAAAATAAAGTTTCGTTAAGTTTTCTCAAATGTGAAATAAGGCCAAAAAATTTGTATTTTTAATAAATTTTCGTTATTAATAAACTTATTAATGATAATTAGTTAATAATATAACTTACAAAAGTATTTTTAGCCATTCTAAAATCTTAACGAAACGTTTATACAGTTGTTTTCAAAGATTTTAAAGACTTTAATGTATAAAAAGGAAAAGACAAGCAAGAAATTTGCTTAAAATGAGCTTTAGAAGCAGAACAAAGTTACGTTAAGTTTTCTCAAATGTGAAATATGGCCTAAAAATTTTGATTTTGAATAAATTATTAATAAACATATTAATTGTATATAATTTTTAATATAACTAACATAAGTATTTGTAGCCCTTTTAAAAACTTAACGAAAGTTTGATGCCGTTGTCTTAAAGGGTTTTAAAGATTTTAATATATAAAAAAGGTAATGTTAGAAGGTGTGTGTATGTTAAATTTTATTTACTTTTGTTTTATAGAAACTTAACGAAACATTTTCTAAAGTTATTATAAGTGAATTGAAGATTTTCAAGTGGTTGCTGTTGTTGTTTGTTTGCTTTTCTTAAATCAATTATTTCCTTTCTACTTAATTAATTATTTCTTAAATAGCTCATATTTGACAGTGACAGCTTGGAAAAAAGTTTTTTCTTTAATAATGAATTGTTGAGAAAAAAAAAAACAAACAACAACAACGACAACAATAGCAACAGTTTCCAATTGAGTGAATGTTTCTACTTTTTTCTTTTCTTTGCAAGCGGAGCAAAAAATAAAAATTGGTCACGACTTTATTAAAACACTTCCAAGTCAATGACGAATATCATTATTGACAGCAGAACAGATAAAGGGACGGACGGCTAAACAGACAGAAATGAATGGCATATTGCATAGGCTGTATGCAATAAAAGGATTTAATGATTGAATGCAACGTAACATAACAATAGGCCTCTTCCCCAAATACGAATAATAGAATTTCCAATTTGGCAAACGATGAACTAAAGAGACAGGAAAACCGACCCATTTTGATTGTTCGTACCCCACCACCACGGCCACTACAAGACAATATAGACACACACACACACACACATACTCGCTTTATACAAAACGTGCAACAACGTGAAAGGCAATTTGATTAGTTGTTCTCTTGTATTTGCAACAACTACAACAAATACAAATTTTAAATAAAACTTGTTAACATGAATTCTAAGCCTTATATAAAACAAGCAGCAACAACAACAATAACAATAATTAATTTAGCAAAAATAAGTCTTAAGGAAGGAGACCGTATGTATGGATTGGGGGGAGACGGGCGAACTACTCTAAAAACCCTTTTAAAATAAAAACTACAACGTTCAGTAACAATTTAAGACACAAAAACTGACATGCACGTCCAGACAACCAAAAATAGAGAAACAATTGTTCAACGCTTGAGTACTTAAGGCTGAAAATAATTGGCACAGACAGGTTAGAAAAAAAAAAAAAAATAAAAAAATAAAAAAGTACTTAACCGGCGAAAATGTACACTTCAGGACAAACATTTAAATTGACTTTAAAAAACACAAAACAAAAAATATTCAAAAATTAGTACTTTTTTACATAAAGTACGTTTAAAACAAATCCCTTAGCTTTAATGAAACTAACTGAAAAAGGAAAAAGTATAAATTATTTAAATAATTAGTTTGTTTATTTAAAAATAAATTAAAAATTTTTACTAGAAAGTACTCTTTAGGGCTTTTTTTTTTTTTGAAAAAGTACTTTTTTAAAAAAACTTTTCATTTATTAGTAATGAACAATTTTAATTATTTCTGTATTACAAGACAAAAAAAATATATTTCATAGAAAAGTACGTTGTGCGTATTTAGTACCTTTTCCAAAATCAGTACTTTTTTAAAATAACGAGTCTCAGATTTAACAAAAAGTACTTTTGTGTTTCCTTTTAATAAATGAAAGGTTTTTATTAGAAGGCACTCTTCTAAAGTTTAGTACCTTTTTGAAAAAGTACTTTTTTGAGAACTTCAGTTTTCATTTATATGTAATGGAAATTTTCCATTATTTTTCTGTTACAAGACACAAAATTGTTATATTTCATAAAATAAACTACGTTTCGCGTATCTGGCACGTTTAACAAAAAGGGGTACTTTTTTGAAAATAAGAGATTAACAAAAAAGTACATTTGTTTGCTTTATTTTCTATCTCTATCTAGATAGGTTAACATCTGGATTGGGATTTGGTTGATTTAAGAATGCTTCTATAATAACCAAACAAACAAAATAATTTTTTTAAATTAAAGTACTTTTTCAGGAAAGTACTTTTATATCTTGGAAAAACAATTGTTTTTCATGGTTCGAAAAAAATTCAACAAACTTCAAAAAAGTTAAGGGAAATAGTCTGCATAATTTGGTACTTTTTGTGTAATTGTTTTTAAGAAATCTACTAAAAAATTTAGATAACTACATAAAAGTACTTTTTTGGTTTTGGGTACTTATCAAATGGTTAACTTTCAGTTAGTAATCTAAACAAACTTCTAAAAATTAAGGAAAATAAAAGTACGTTAGTTTTCCTAGTTTAGTACTTTTTGTGTTTTTGTGGGTTGTTTTTAGGGAATCTACTCAAAAATGGAGTAACTACATTAAAGTACTTTTTGGTTTTGGTATTCTTTAAATAGTTTCTTTTCATTTAATACTCTTAGAAAATGTTTATTATATGTTTTTAATAAAAGGACATTTATTGAAGAGAAGTACTTTTCAAAAATATTTTGTGGGTATTTAAGTTTTACTTTTATAAGCCTTAGTACTTTTTCAGAAAGGAACTTTTCCATTCAATAAAACTGTTGTTTGTGATTGAGTCAAAGAAAAATTTGGAAATTATTGCTTGATAAACTAAAGTACTTTTTCCGTTATGAGTACTATTTTTTAAATTACTTTATTTAGTTTGTGCCACATTAATTTTTGTCAGCTGAAAACTATAAATCTAAAGAAATTGAAAATTAAACGTACTTTTTTAAGTAAGTACTTTTTGAGCACATTTGTTTTTTTATGATTATTTATTTGATTATGCTTGAAAGTACTTTTTCAAATTTTGGTACATTTTAAAAAGTTCCTTTTCATTTAGTACGTTTGGTAAAAAGTTTGTTATTTTTGTGTTTTAAGACAAAAAACACCTTTTGAAATAGTGGTACTTTTTTCAAATTTCATTTTTCCATTTAATTTTTTTTAAATATGTACTTTTACATTAAAAGTTAAGCCTCTATTGAACACCTAAGTTTCTTGCCAGATTTACTTTATATTCCTTTACCATAAAACGTTTATTGATAGATTTTTTTCTTTTAATCTTAATTCCCTCATAACGTAACGAAGGTGTTATTACTTTGGCCATCAAACGGTAACAGTTAACGTGTACGAGGTAGAGAGTCGATGAAGCCTTAATAATCATATGAAACAGTTTAGCTGTAACCTGCCAACATCACCTTAAGGTATCATTGACCTTAACGTGCAAACAACACATATGATGACGACAACTACAGTGTCAATTGTTAAATACGAGCATTTTTCATAGAAAAAGTAAACCAAACCAGCCTTCTTTCTCACCCTATTAGCGTATGTGGTTATTTTTAAATGGCTTTAGAACAATACTCTGACATTGCAGTGTAATTGTTAAACAAAAAGAGTTAAATGATGATTAAAAGAAACAACAGCTTTATTTTTTATAAAATTTTATTTTATTTTTACAGTTAAATCGCATTTAATCCAATTAGGTAGTGTTGGTCTGGCGAAGAAATAAGAGCAAAGCGAATAGAAATAAAAAGGGGTTATAAAACCTATAAAAATAGAAATAAAATTGTAAAACTGGTCTAAGGTTAATAAGAACGAGACTTAACGAAAGTTTATTACAATTAATTTAAAGGCTATTTTTAGTCATGTTTTAAAAATGAACACATATTGCTTTGAAACACATTCGAATTTGATTTTATTAATGATTGTTTTTGTAAAATTTTTAAAAATTTTTGTTTTAATAAAAATTCTACAAAATTTTCTAAAACTATGTAAAAAAGTGGGCAATTTTTTAGAAAAAAAAAAAATATGTTAAAAGCTTAACGAAACTTTGGTTTTAAGCTAAGCATATCAAATAATTATTTTATTATCTAATATCCAAAAGAAAGCAACTTTTTACCAAATTTTTGCAAAAAGTGTAATTTTCGAACTTAACGAAACTTTATTTTTGAAAACTGAAAACATTTCAAACATATTTTTATATTAGGCGTTATAAAATGTCAAAAATAATTAAAGGTTTAGCAAAATTTTTATCAAATACGTGTGTTCGCAAACTTAACGAAACTTTATTTCCGCATCTGTGGCTATTTTGAGTATTCTTTTGTTATATTAGCCTTAGTTGTATTAAATTCTGTGACACTATAACAAACTTTTTAACAAAAATGTTGGTTTGAAAACTTAACGAAACTTTATCTTGGCAACTTAAGGTTTGTTCAAGAAAATTTAAACAAATTCACTGTCTATTTTCAATTACTTTTAAAAAACTCATATTATTTCTCCAAATTTTATGAAGAATAATGCTTTTAGAACTTAACGACACTCTATTTTTTGCGGAACTGAAATGCCTTTAAAAGTGTTATTAGCATATTCGTTTTATTTAACTAAAATATGAAGAAAAATATTGGAATTTGTATAAAATTAAATTATAAAAACTTAACGAAACTTTTATTGGACTCATTCGTTTTATTTTATCTAAATATTAAGAAATAATCAAATTTCTAATGAACTTGCTGTTATGAAAACTTAACGAAACACTATTTTGGCAGCGAGTGAACGTTTTAAGAATATCATCATATATTCGTTATTTTACCCTAAACAATATGAGATTGTGTCAAAATTGTTATTCAAAATATAAATATTAAAACTTTACCAGACTTTATTTTTGCCACTGCTTTTTATATATAAGAAAAATCCGAATCTTAAAAAAATCTGATGAATCTTTATCTGTTACCAAAGGACTTTAAAGCACATTTTTTGCTAAATAAATATTAAGAAATTGGATGCAAAAATTTGTCAACAATGTTGTTTTTTAAACTTAACGAAGCTAACTGTAATAGTAACTTAAAAGTTTTCTAGAAAATTGTTTTTAGAGAAACGTATTTATTAGTATTAATATAAAGAAATTAGCTTTAAATTTCTATAAAAGTATATTTAGAAACTTAACGAAACTTTGTTTGCAACTCTATACACATTTTTGAAAAAATATCAAGCAATGCGTTTTAATTGGAGCTCAGTATTAATAAATTATGTTTAAATTTAAAAAAGTGCAGTTTTAAAAATTTAACGAAGCTTTATTTCCGAAACTATTGAGGTTTTTTGAAATTTTTTTGTTAATTCGTTTTAACTAAACTAAATATTAATAAATTACGTTGAAATTTTTATACGGAAGCAGTTTTCAAAACTTAACGAAACTTTATTTTTCAAAGCTTAAGTGTTTTTCAGAACAATGTTAATATATTTGTTTCATTTGGTTGAAACAAAATTGAAATATTTATCAAAAATTCGGTTTAAAAACCTTAACGAATCTTTATTTTTGCCACTTATTTTTGCTTTAAAAAATTATTTCAAACTTCTGGTTTTACACAGTCTACATTAAGAAATTATTATTATTTTTTTATATCAGAAATGAGGTTTTTAAAACTTAACGAAGCTTTATTTTCCGAATTGACGGGTATTTATAAAAGAAATTTTATATATTTAATCAGTACTATACACATTTTATTTGTTTATATGTTAAAACTGCATATAATTACATTTGAAAAACTTAACGAAAGCAAAAATTATACAAATTGTTCTTTTAAATTTTTATAACTTTTCTCTAAAAGTTATTTTTTATTTGTTTATATTTTTAATTAAAAATTTCTGCATTATTTTGGGTACAGTTAATAACAAAACGTGTTTCTCTAAAATTATGTTGAATATTTTGAGAAATATTTGAAATTGTATTCTTAACCATTATAAGTATAATTAAAGAAATATAATCTTCTTTTTTTTTCGAAAAAAAGAAAAAAACGCTACACTTTTACATAAAAAGCACTGTAATTTGGTAGGAAATAAATTATCTTTTACGTTGAATAGCAAGGAAAACAAAAAAAAAAAAATTTTAAATGATCTTCAAATTCTTCCACTCCATTACGTTTCCAGAACAAGAAAAAATTGAATTAAATGCTGGCCTTACTCCAAGAAACAAATTCCTTACTTTATTCATAGTCATCATAATTATCATCATCATTATCAGTAACATTAACATAAATTATCTTTAAATGAGCAAATGGACTATTTACTTATTACTGCTACTTCTCTAACTTCAACTTCATGGCTTGTTTAAGGCGAAAAAAACAAAAAAGAACAAAATAACAGACAGACAAAAAAAAAAAAAAAAACAATGCTGGGCTTTAAAACAAAAACAACGAAAAAAAGTACAGCCATGAATATTACAGCCGAAAATGAAACACACCAACACTTGTTTATTAATTCATATAAATAACGGAATTTCCATAAAAAAGAGTGTAGGTAGGATACAAAGCCAGAGCAAGCACGAGAGAGAGAGAGAGTGGGCGAAAAAGTAATAAACAATTGCTTTTAATAACGTACTCGTAAGCATGTGCATGTGTGTGTGCTTTGTTGGACAAAGAGAAAAAATAAAAACAAGATCAAGTTTAATGGTATTATAACGGCTGTTGTTGTGTGCAGCATAATGGCAACACTTTTTTCTCATAAGTTGCCAATCGTTACCAAATTAAATGTGAAATGATACTGCACGAAATAACAACAAACGAAAAGTAAACAATTCAAAAACGCATCAGCAGCAAATTTGTGTTTTCCTGTTAACGAAAAAAGAGGAAATAAGAGACTCTGAGCAATAATTTAAAATTCTTTTGAAGATTTAGATTTGAAAGAAAAACAAAACCAGCGGATGAGAGAAGAGGGTAGTTTGTAATAAAAGATTAGCAATCTTAGCAGCATATATTTTTTAGAAGAATCAGCAAAATTTTTAAAAATAATTTTCATACTGTTGTGTTTATTAAATGCTGCGAAAAATAATCATAAAAAATATAAATTTTTTTGGCATAAACACTAAGAATGAATTGATTGTAAACTTTTATTTGTTTTCTAGCATTTGGGCCAGCTTATAAAGAGGAATACACGAAATCAAATCACTGGTACATGAATAGATTATAGCGTTCGTCTTAAAAAATATCTTAAATTTAACTTCGTAAAACTCGCAGTCGTCAAAGTTTCCCAAATGACTGGAATGCGATTTCAGATCTACATCTCAATGTTTAATCCATTGGCTTCTCCAGTTTTCACTAATATTGTAGACTGTAGGACAGTATGCGCAGACATGGAGCTGTCCTGATCACCAGAGCGCTCTGCTCCGTAAGGCCGCAAGTCCAAATGCTGTCAAATGCTGGTCCTATCTGGAGTATGAACACGCTGCGATTCTGAGGAAGCATAGACGTCATAATATTTGCGATGGGAGAAATTTGGCCAGAACTAAGATCTTCTAGTCTAACACAGCAGACGTTCCCAGCAATTCGCTAAAGGTCTGTGTCGATGCAACCAAATGCTGGAAAGAGTAGGCTGTGGTAGAGGGTTCTGACATCAGATTTTCTTACAGGCTGCCTGTCTGGTGCATTGCGTTGCAGTCGGAGATCATGCTGTACAATACTGATTTCCTCGTACAGTCAGGCTGTGATCAAGTCGCTTACGAACGTTATCTCGACGTCTAACTTCGTCACGAATGCTGGAGGTTTTTCATAGAAATTTCAGATTGTTTAAAGGTGACTCCTATATGGGCTCAGGACATAGGCATAACGTCGGAAATTGCATTGCTGATGAACTGGCTAGAGCAAGTACAATGCTGGTGATTTTCGAACTGTAACCGGTTATAGGTGCTCCGATTGCCTCAGTTAGACTGTATATCTTTCGGTCGATACATAAGGAGGTTTAGTTCCGTTGGCAGCATGGAGACACATGCGGTATCGCGAGGCTCTGCTGGACCGAACTGGATTGCAAGGGGACTAAATATCTAACTTAATACTAAAAGGTATGGGGACAGACTCGGCATTTCCTTTCATTACTTCTGCAGGAGCTGTGGTTTGAAATAGCAGGAGGAGACAATTTTTCGCCTCATGTGTCAGTGTCCAGTTCTTGCTGCGTAAAGAACTGACTGAAATCTCCAGGATAAAGAATTGCCACAATTGCAATTAGGATTCCTATGCAGACTGTTTGATCCCCGGGTTAGCTTTTACGCTTGTGATATCACATTAGGACCAACTTTTACCCGAATGGAACCTTATCCTTCAAGTATGGTCCGTCAGCATACCTAACTTAGCTTCTCTTGACCTATTTTTAATTCGTAAAAGTAAAAGCGTCTACCGAAAGACCTAAAACTCTTCAAATCGTAGTTACGGGATAGATCTTAACCTTTAACCTAAAAAACCTTGAGTCAAGGCCCTCAGAAACCTATAAATAATAAATTTATTGTTCTCTACTATTGCAGATTTTGAATAAATAAGTGTTTTGGGTAACAAAGTATACCTCAGACTTAAACCAACGTTTTTTACAATCTTGGAAACCCTTCTAACAAGAAGTTTTCGTTGTAGCCTTTTCCGCAAAGTAGTCTTGAACTTACTAATTTTTGATCCACTTTTGGGGCAGAAAAAAATATTGTATGAAAGACAAATGCGGTGAATATGGTGGCAGGGTCAAGACTAAAGTGGTGATTTCAACTTAAAAATTAATGAAAATTCATCACTGGATGATAACTTTCTACGAAATGACTAGTTTTTCCTTTTAGTACAAGGTTATACTCCTGAATAATATTACACAAAGTAGGACTATAGGGCTTTGATTTCGGTACCATACAAATAGAGGCATAATTAGTCGTCAGTCTTTTTGAACACATACATATGTATGAAATTAAAATAGTGTTTCTGTTTTATTTCGATTTTAAAAGCCATTTTATATAAAAAAACATCTTGGAAAAATACACAATTTCTTACGATTTTTAAGCAAATCATTTTAGTATTTACCACATGGTTTATGTTAAAAAAATTAAAAAGTATTTTGAATTTTTATTGTCTTTTTTATAAGTATTTCCCTTGATTTTATTAAATTTTCTATTAAAACCTTAATAATTATTAATATATTTTTTATTACCTATTGATTTTCTTTTTTAATGCAAAAATTATTTAATTTTTTATTATTTCCTTTTAATTTTATTTAAATTTAAACCAAAAGTTTAAAATTTTAGGCGATAATGTACAAAGGTTCCAATTTTTATAGCTTTGACTGTAAAGAATTTACCAAAACATATGTGTATGTAATTGTTATTGTTTTGCACACTCGTTCGGCGGTGTTGGTAATAATTTTCCTTTTTAATTGCTCTATTAATTTTTATCTAACGCTGTCTCTCTCTCTTACCTTCTATCACGCTATCACTCTCTCTCACAAACATTACTTTACGGTTTGTAAGTGTTGGTAAATGGAAGACTAAAGATCCTTTAACTTTGTTGTTGTGTTTTATGCAATTTTTCTTTTCTTGAATATAGTGGTACAAACAACAACAATTAACTAATAAAAAAAACACTTGTTTTGCTGGTTTCTTCTCTGGTTTATATTGCTTAAGGGCTGCCATGGTGTTTTGCAAAAAAAAAAAATAGCTTTTTTATTGCGAAGATTTATTGTATTTTTCTTTACTGCTAGTTTTCCTGCCTATAATCCAGAGTTTAACCTTAGAACTGCATAAATTAAAAAAACGAAAACTGGAGAAATAAGAAAAGCAAAACTTTAAGTAACGGGAAAAGTTAAAAAAGTTAAGAAAAAAAAAAGTTGAAAAATAAAAAGTTGCCGGGGGTGAAAAAGCAGAAAAAATAAAATATAAATATTGAGCCAATTAAAACGGAAGAAAATAATTAATGGGGGCAAATTATAAGTAAAAAAAAAATAGTTGGCAACTACTGCTGAAGGAATAGAAAAATAAATAATTTATGATAAAGTTCAGCTGGAAAGTACAGGAAAAAAAATAGAGAAGTTACTATTAGCAGTGTATTATACCCTGCAGCACCATGGATAGCTGGGAGTATATTGAGTTTAAGCTACTGTCCGGTAACAACCAAAGAAACTGTCCTATAAACCAGGGCTCGTCAAATACACACATTGTCAATTTTGTTTGTGGATGAGTTCTCTCATGATCAATGCACTTAGAGAAATGAATTAAAATATCTTGTAACGTCATATGCAGTGCAGCATGACAACGTGTGTTGGCAAACTAAATATTTGGGTTTACCAAAAAAACCTTTAATTAAACATTTCGCTGAGTGTTCTTTTGAAAGATTGATAGTTTGTTGTTACGAGGGCGGATTGGCATTGAAGCTACCTAGCGCTAGATGGCAGAACAAACAGCGAAATCGGCTGGCAAGGTTATGGCCACTGTATTTGGGGATGCACAGGGAATATTACTCATCGAATATCTTGAAAAGGGATCCACAATCACAGGAGCGTATTATCGTGCATTATTGGATCTATTGGTTGATGCAATCAAGGAAAAACGACCACATTTAAACAAGAAAAAAGTGCTTTTTCTTCAAGACAACGCACCGGTGCACATAGCATTAGATACGAAGCTAAAACTACGAGAAATCCACTTCGAATTGGTTTATCATCCACCTTATAGTCCAGATTTAGCACCTAGTGACTTTTTCCTGTTTCCAAACTTGAAAAAAGACTCACAGGGAAAAGATTCATCTCAAACAAAGAAGTGATCACCGAAACTAATGCGTATTTTGAGGAGTTCCCAAAATCGTATTATTCAGATGGTATAAAAAAGTTGGAAAATCGTCTTACTAAGAGTATTGAGCTTTAAGGAGACTATATTGAGAAATGAATATTTTTTGGAAAAAAAAATGTTTTTTTCCTACTTAGGTAGCTTCAATATCAATCCGCCCTCGTATGTTGTGAGAGAAAAACGAATAATTTACACCGCGTAGTGCTTTTGACAAGCCCTGCTATAAACCCACTTTTAACAATAATGATCGAGCTAGAGCTACATTTAGAAGGGAATTAAGGGAAAATAGAAGCTAATGAAAGATTAAGTGATGATGTTGGGTAGTAAAAAGTCGAAACCAAGGCTTCATCATTTTAATTAAAAATTTTGTTTCCAAACTACTACTACACAGAAGTGGTCTGCAGTGGTGAAGCGTGCTTACATTTCAAAGACCTATGTGGCATCCCCAAACTCCATGTACCTTTTATGAGGAAGTGCTGATAATAAGAGAAGCCTGTAGGCCGTTCAGCACCGATTTCTGGTTTAGATACAATATTGCTATACTCTTGGTTATTCAAGCTGTTGTGTTTACTATTAGACTGGTGAAGCAAAGCAGAAGGAGCCCTACCATCTTCAGCGAAAACCATAACGTGAGCTTAATTTGGTTGTCGGGTCACCAAATAAAAACCAGTCGAAGTAGCTGCGCATAGATCTAAAATGAACATTACTCTTGCGGTATCGGTTTTTCACTGAATATCATCGAATAGCGGGTTGCAGGTGGATTAGTCAGATGACCTGCAAAATCACCAGGTCACGTGGTAAGCCGATTTCTAAAGGAATTCGAATTAACATATAAATAAATTTAAGCCGGGCAAGACCTATGGGGAAATATCGTCTGATCTAAAATTTCCCAGATCAACAATTCAAAGCCTTTGTAAAAAATTTGAGGAAAAAAAAATTACAGCAATAATGTTGCAAAATAGAGGTCGTGTATCCGATATTACTTTCCGCGACAAGAGAGTTTTAGCGGCTATAATTAAACAAAAACCCGGAGCAATGTAAGGGATATAGCTTCAAAGTGGTCTGAAACTATTGGAAAACCCGTCAAAAGTAAATGAGCACGTCAGCAAATGAACAATATAGGTTATGGTTTCTATAAACTATGTTCAGCATATACTGCGTGTTGCAAACACCATTGTATGACTAATATTTTTTTAGGCAAAAGAAAAACCTTTACTTACAGCACTCCAAATGAAAAAACGCTTATCATGGGCAAAGGAAAGTGTTCTTGGGTGCAAAGACTATGGGACACCATTATTTCTGGAAATGAGTGGAAGCTTGACGTATGTGTTGGGGATGCCAGGAAAAGAGTTATTCGTAAAAGCATGAAGGCATACAACAAAGACTGCTTAAAACGCACCGTATAGTTCCCAGCAAGCGTAAATGTGAAAAAATATGTGTATAAAGGGTCCGCCAAATAATTTTTTTTTTTTTTTAAATACTATAAAAAGAAACTACTGAATATTTTCTCAAATTTCTTTTTTTATTTGAAAGTACAATCCTTCCGGTTAATAATGGAAAATAATTTCATTCAAATGGCTGCCTCGTCTGGCCATGCAGTAGCCTACACGATCGGTCCAATTTTTAATTTTGAGCACATTATCGATTGTGTGTAGCTGTATTTCACCAATGGCCTCACGAATATTGTTCTTTATTGTTCTTTCTCTGGCTTGTTGGCGTAACACTTATCTTTAACGGCACCCCACAAATAATAGTCCAACGGTGTCAAATCGCAGCTCCGAGGTGGCCAAACGACATCAGCTCTGCAACTGATAATGCAGTGATCTCACTTGGCAACCACTCTGAACAGAGCTTTCGCATACCCAAATGCTCGTATAAAATAGTAAAAACACCGAAATCTGATATCTGCACATTGTCAGATAGATTGTGCATCTTCAATTTGCGATCGTTCATAACTAATTTGTAGATTTTTTTTAATGTTTTCTGAAATGACAGCCTCATTGGGGTGTCCACTGCGCTTTGCATTATTTGTGCTGGTGCAACCACGTTTAAATTCAGGAAACCGTTTCTCTACTATTGCTTGATTTCCACTGTATTTTTGTCATCAAAAATCAATTCCCTATCTCGAAAATTGAACTTCACTTTTTTCCATTTGTTTTCAATAACAAAAGTTGCTTCACACCCAATACTATAACTCACTAACCAATAGTCAGATTACTGTCAAATTTACACACGTAGCGCCGTCCTGTTGAAACCAAATGTTGCTAATATCCTCCTCTTTAATTTTTGTCAGCAAAAATTCGTTCAACATGGCCCGATAACGATCGCCATTTACTGTAACGGCCACTTCTTGCTCAGTTTCGAAGAAAAATAGCCCAATTATGCCTCTGGACCTAAATCCGCACCAAACAGTGACTCGTCTTGGGTGTATTGGCATTTCAATGTATGCGTGAGGGTTGGTTTTCTGTGCCACAAATGCGACAATTTTGCTTGCTTACATACCCGCCAAGATCAAAATGAGCTTCATCTGAAAAGATGATTTTTTTTTTTTTTTTTTTGGCAAAATCGGCATCTTCTGTAAGTCGATCGCAGGCCCAGACTCCCAGCGTTTTTCAAGCGTATACACAACCATAGTCGTTCAGCAGGAGGATAAAACTAATTATCTGTCAAATCAGACATGAGCTAAGTGTTACCATTCACGAAATAAGCACTAGTTGAAAAAAAAAAAAACGTTCGATGGCGGACCCTTTATATTTGAAGAAAATCTGCTTCCATCAGTATCAAAGCTAGCTGACTGTGGTAAATATATATTCCAATACGATGGTGCGCATCTTCTTATACAGCAGGAAGCACAAAAAATGGCTACAAAAGAACGGCGTTGATGTCTTGGACTGGCCATTGTCAAGTCCAGACCTCAACCCAATAGAAAAGCTATGGCACTCATGAAGAAAATTAAAAGCTTAAATACAGGAAATAAGGTACTCAATAACCTCTGAAGATTGCAAAACTTTTATAAATTCAATGCTAAAGCGGCTATTTGCCGTAATAAATAACAAGCGAGGCATAACTTAATTTTAATAATTTTGTGGTCAAATAATTTTGTGTAAAAATGTAGTGTAATGAAGTTAGGCTTTAGTTTGTATTTTCAAAACATTTATCCATTTATACTTCAGAAAGTGTAACCTTTCTGGCACAGTCAATACTATTTTTCTAAATGTATACGCTTGAATGTTGACTTTGTAAAAAATCCTTGGTGTACAAATGAATAGTGGTTAGGGCTCGTAGCACCAAAGGCCTTTTAAAGAACTAATCTCAGAAGATAAAAAGTGAATTGCTGTGAAAATTCAATACCAGACAAAAGGTAGTTTGAAAATTGGTGGAAAAGGGGGGCCATAATGACATTGTTTAATAAATGGGTATTTTTTGTATTTATTTATTAAATTAATCCAAGTTTAATAGACCATTTCCTGCATTCCTCTGTATTTTGTTCATATTTAAGTTTAGTATTTTTTCAGTTTTTAAAATAAAATCTTTTTTATTTAGTAACTTGTATTTGTTTTTATTATTTTAATTTAATTTAAATTTATTTCTATAAAAGTACTTTTCTTAATTGAGATGAGATAATCATACATATTCTAGACATACTATACATTCTCCTCCACCCTTTAAAAACAATTTTCCTCAGATCTGTTTACTTTTATGTAAATTTTTTTTAATGTATTTTCTTCCCTCAAGAGTTTTTTTCAAGTGGTTTTTTTTCTTCTTTTCAAATTGTTTCTTAATTAACACTTTGTTTTTAATTAATTTATATTTATTTTATATATTTTCTGTGTGTTTAGAAGTACAGCTGTAGAGATGGATTTATATTTCGTTGGTTTAAATAACAAAAACAATATAAATTTTTTTTTATAAACATTCTTGAGAAGAAAATGGCATCATCCATGGGAAATGATACGCTTATTGTGGATATTTATTACAAATGACAATTAAGACTGATGCGTTAAAGTGAAAACAGATGGATTAGATTAATAATAACAAGAGAGGTTATTGAAATGAAAGAGAAGGGAGGGGGTAAAAAATACAAACAAAATATACATACATTTGTATAACAAATATAATTTTTCTGAATTAGAAGTAGAGAAATCTACTGTTTTGTATTTGGAATCTTTATGTTTAAAATTTATTTATTTATTTATTTAAATAGGTTTTCATTTTAACTTTTTCCTAAAATGTGTACCTTTCATCACCTTTTGTTTCGTATACAAAAACAAAAAAGAAACCGTGCAATTAATTTTTTATTTATTATTTCTCTAAAAAAGTCTTATACTCGTATTATAAATCTTTTCAATTGTTGTATTAGGTGTCAAGAACAATAGACAACAATTCAATTAATAAATCACAAAATTAATGAAACGTTTGACTTTTTATCAAACACACACACATTTTTTTTGTAAAGGTAACTTCAAAAATAACAATTAAATGCTTATAAATGCAATACCTAACACACACCTAACGCATATTTGAAAACAATAAAAGTAAACTCTTCCCTAAAATAAAACACACGCACACACACACAAAAGTACATATAAGCAGCGTTGCCGTTTTGGTTATTTTTAACCAAAATTGGTTATTTTTTTCTTTGATGTGTAGATGTGTACTTTTTATCCATTCTGGCTACTTTTTTCTCGAAGTAACAAAATTAAGATAATGATTCCGTTTAACGTTTATTATCCAGATTCTTACTAAGTGTATCACTTTAACAACCGGTTTTTTTTTTTTTTTTTTTTTTTTTGGCAAACTTTGGTATTTTGTTCCTTCCCATTCGCATTGGGTAACATTTAGATTTCGTTCCAAAAGACTACATACATACATATATTTTGCGGCCAAGAATGTATCGAACCAATTTCTTATATTCTGTTCTAACGTGAACGTTACTCCGGTCGAAACAAATGTTAGCTTATAAGGCGGCTGCAAAAAATTTTTGAATAGTTTCAACCGATCTTAGAATATTTGATCGAGTGTTGTCCTAAAAGATCTATTTTTCATCATCCAACTTGTGTGACTTTTTGAGTTTGAAAATAATCTTCATAAAGTAATGCCTCCAATTCATCACCTCCGAACATTTTTGCCTGACCTGGCAGCTCTTTCTGTTTCATGTCAAAATCATTACTTCCGAAGTGAATAAATAATCTCTTGCACGCTGAAATCGGTAGAACATATTCAGCTTTGTTGTTTATACTATTTCGTTCAGTGGCTAAGTGACAAACGCTTTTGTTTGGTTCGGGTATTTAGCGATTCATCAAGATATCTCTTAAAGGCTATTGAGCTAAAATTATCCCCAAATAAATTTCAAAACCTCTAAAGTAAACATATGAACGAATGAACGTAGTTAAAATATTTAGAACAAATAGAAGAATATGCCTCAACAATTGTTGTACCACATTTTTACCAGTCTATAATCAGTGAATACTGCTATAAGTTTCATATATAAAATGATATTTTTATGTTTTTTGTATTAAAAGTATGATTTAAAATTTTGGTTATTTTCTGGTTACAAAAAAATCGAAGTTGTGGCAACGCTGCATATAAGTAAACTCACCTTATGCTCTTTTTTGTTAAACAAAAGGAAATTTTCCCTTGCTTTCTTCCCCTTTAAAAAAAAACGTATATTTTGTAATAATAACAATAAGCAACAGGAACAACAACATTCTTGTTTACCATTTACAATTGTAATAGCAATGGTGCATTCGTACTCGTACTCTATCTCTATGTTAATGGTGGTGTGACATATTTGTTATTATTGCATAACTAAGAATAACAACAGTAATAGCAGCAGTGTAACAACAATAACAACAACAGCAATAAAACACGATGTAATAAATAACATGACACGCGTTATTAGTAATTGTTTTGTTGATGCTGCATTAAACAAGGTACCGTTGTTGTTGTTCTTGTTCTTGTTTTCCTAACACACTATTTTTTTTATTAAGACAGCAAATACAAGAGATTATGGCAGAGAGAGAAAGTTTAAGCAGGAGTACCAACCATTACTTATAACTGCTGATGCTGTGCTGTAGTAAACAGGTCATCGTCGTTGTTGCTGTTATTGTTATTCTTATACACATACTTTTTACTAAGAAATCACAAGAGAGAATTATAGTTTTTTAGTACGAACACCGTTATAATGATTACATACAGTCAGTGTTGCTTTCACGCTTTCAACTACCGAAAAGTCGCATTTTTCCTCTTTAGCGCTTTTCTACTTGCAATTTTTTTTAAGAAATATAAGTTTAATAAATTCATTAAACTCATTAATTCGTATAAACTATTGACTTTAAATGCTTCATGCTGCAAGAATTACGTAATTCCAGACAATATTTGTGAAAAAATGAGTAAAAATAGAGTTTTTGAAACGTATCTCAAATCTAAGAGCCAATTTTTCAAGACTTATAAGCGATTTTATAAGAAAGCTAAAGCTACTTATTTTGTTATTACACCTTTAAAGATCCCAAGGGGATTACAGAGTCATAACGGATTCTTTCCATTTACGCCTATCTAAAGTCGATGATCTAACCTGATACCAAGTCATGCTATGAGTTTTTCTTTTCAACCTGTCTTCTCTAGTAATGGGCTTGGCTTTCCTTCCGATTCTTCTTATTCTAGTTTTTGTAGTTTGGTTTCCTCAGAGTGTGCCCAGTCCAGTTCTTTCATTACAAGAACTTGGTGTGATCTGGTTTCTGCCCAGAAAATTTTCAAAATTCACCGTAGACGGTGGTTTATAAATCCCTGAATGGTAGAGAACGCCCTTATAGCAATCAGTCGACCTGAACACGTCCAATATGTTCTGAATATCAGTGCTGGAACCTCCGGTCGTCGTGAGAACGTCAAAAAGATGGGACATCTTCCAAATTTCTGATTCAGAATTCGACCTAGGGCATAGGCTACAAAGTAGCGGAATACAACCTGAGACTTAGTTACTGAGTGAAAAACCAATTAAGGACGTACACGGATGATTGGTGAAAGCAACACAAGTTTCATTATTACAGATCTATATTGCATAATAAAGAAGCTTGCCAGCAAAGCGAATATAATCTCACGCCCTATTAGGAATTGTGGTGGTGACATAGTGATCTTGAAACAAAATTAATTAGCAATCTGGACAGAAGTAGAGATCAATATATTTAATTGACAAGAACACGCTGTGATAACTGATAAACTGCCACACGTTCCAAAACAGTTAATCCCATAACAGCGCTGAAAGATAACAAAGCTCAAGATGCTACAACGTGCTTAACTGCTTCTGCCTCAAGAACTGGAATACAGCATTATAGTGAAAATACAGTAGAAGAGCGACCTATGGGAGTGCTAAAAATGAAAAGATATAAGTCTACTACGTATGGGTAATAAATGACACTGAAATCTCACGTTCGGCCACAAAAGGTTAAATTCTATCGTCAGTAGCTTCTGCTATTAGAGAAACATTATCGACACAAAAGGAGCATCCACTGCTGACAACGCTAATCGCATTTAGAGTGCTAAACAGGCATATGGTCTACTGAACCATGTATAAAACTGCACACAATTCTTCACTCGAATATAAAGTCGACTTTGTTGCGTGCATAAAAACCTGGAGCGTATGCAGACGTGATCAAGTTTTCAGAAACAGGATTTAGAGAAGAAAAATTAATAATATTCTGGCCGATAACAATCTTCAATCTTCGGCGTTTTATGGTCAATGGAATTTTTTAAACGTAAATTTAAGTGCCGACTTAACACGAGTCGCGCTTGATTGCTCCGAAGGTAGCCGTAGAAGGGGGCTTATAACCAGTTTTCTATTTTGGCTTGATAGCCACGGATTCATAGCCAGTTTTACCTGTACCTTCTCCATCCCATAGTTCATTGTCAGTTTTCCCTGATAAAGGTATCAAGAGTTCATAGCTGGTTTTTCTTGTATTTGTCTTGATTGATAGCCAGCGTATCACGGGTTCATCGCCAGTTTTCCCTGTACTATGGTTTATAGCCAGTTTTCCTTGTATTCGACTTGATAGCCAAGATATCAGGGGTTCATAGTCAATTATCCCTCCTCTATTCAATGGTTCAAAGCCAGTTTTCCCTGATAGCCAGTTTGCCCTGAACGTACTTGGAGAGCACAACTAGATCGCAATCACGATGCTGGCACTAAGCAGTTAGTTAGTAAGGACGTGTAGCCAGACACTTGTCCGCATCACGGTTCGAACCGAACGAACCAGACGCATGCACAAAAGAAGAAATCACACTGATACTCACATCAGTCAGCTTCGACATGGCATGCAGAAACGGACTACCAAGAAAAGCAGTCCTAATATCCGAAAGATTTGGACACTGGCATAAGAAATGCTAGATGGTCTCCATCTCCTCCTCCTGATGACCCCTACAGTAGTCATTAAGCGGTAGACCTAATCTCCTAGGGTGCGTACCAGCCACCCAGCGCCAGAATTCATAGTCTATGTCGTGACATCTCCATAAAAGACTCCTAGATAGCCCGATCGTACAGATCACGTGGGTTCATTGTACTACCGCAGAACCGGAAATCTGCAAATGGAAACCGGACTCACAACCAAGTGATCAGGGGGGAAAGTCCACTCTCGCCATTTCTTCTGCCACACACTTCCCATATCCAAATAATCTCCATGTCTGAATATCTCACCATCTCTTTCAGAAATCCCGGTATTCACACACAAGTCGCGATGTCGAGTAGATACAGAAAAGCGCCCTGATCGCAGCCTGAATGTCCGTACAGATCCGGATATCAACATCACATGCTCTTTAGCACATCAACCAGTCCGCTGCCCTCTGTTTCGCAGAGACATCCGCCTGTAAGATACTGCAGTGGTCCGGCAGTTGAAAGGATACTTCACCTCGTATGCAAGAATAAAAACACCGCTCCCAACCTATTCCGAGGATTTCGATACATCCGTGTATACCTCAACATAACCGGGGGCAGTTGTCGGTTTTGGTGAGAATGCACACGCAGAATATTCTATCCAAGAACGCTCCGGCTGTACAGTAGTCTATCCTATCAGGGATCGTATCCAAATACCTAAAAATGGCCACATATCATCTTCAACCTTATCGCAGACATTAAGTCCACTGGAAACCAGTTCAGTAATACAAACAAGGCCTTCGAAGGAGTGTACCTAAGCGCACCTGTAATCATTAGTGCCGCGCTTAGCAGAACACTGTCAAAAAACCTGCTATATGTGGACTATTCAAGAGAGATCCACCATACAATCGCACCATACCGAAGTATGGGCTTAACCACCGTGTCAAAAATTTAATGGTAATTCCCTTCCAAGTGTACATCCCAACTTTTCCCTCGCCGTCCTCGCACGTGTATTTTGGAGTCAGGATTACTCCCGGAGACTGCGCTATCCGACAGCTGCAGTGCTACATGCAGACGTGGTAGGGAAAACGACGGAACTTTGTACCTGCGTGTGAACAGTACCAATTCGTCCTTGCCGGGTTAATGCCCAGTCCACTGTCACTACTCCAGCGACTAAGAAGGCCCAGAGATGTTTGAAGGCGCTGCGACATTATGTCAGCGGTCAAATTCCGCATGAGAGGAAAAGAACTCCCTCCTCCTCGATGGTGCCCCTTTTAGCTGGTGGCTGAGAACATAGCGGAGACAATGACATTTTTGTTCAAGAGATTCCCTATTAAACTTATCACGGATTAATGAACAATCATTAACACTCAGTGCCACCAGAGCCGACCTAATCGCATCCGGTGATACATTGTTAAAGGCCCTAAGCAGACGTTATTGAAATTTTTGTTACGGCCTTACGCTCAATTTTTTTTTTTTTTTTAAATTTCCATTCCGTTTTTTAAATTTTTTCAAACTTAGTACGAGTATATCTGCTTTTCCCATTTTTTTTTTGTAATTTTGTTAAGTTTTACTAGGATATTTGGCAGCCTTTTGGCATATTTGTATTTTTAATTAAAACAACAACAAAAAGTTTGTCTAATAAAAATCTGCTACAAATTACATTTTCTTTATGAATGTCGATCATAATCGTTGCGTCGTGCAACAGCTGCTCTTAATGTTTGACACAAACTCACTCTACATGCCATTTAATAAAGTTCTTTTAATGCCATAAATAAATATTTTTTTTTTTTTTTCTTTTTCCTGCTAATTGCTAAACGTTAATATTTTCCAATCATCAGCAAAATTTTTTTTTGTATTCGAATTTTCTGTTCTATTTGTAAATTTGGGATTTCTTTATTAAATCACCGCTTGTGTTGAATATGCAACCAACCCAGGCTGTAATGGTAACATGATGATGAGTGGCATTAAACGTTAATCCTTAAAAATGGCAATATACGAGTAAGACTCAGTGTCTAGTCTTTACTTGCTCGTGCTGTAAACAGACAGTTGTTGTGGTCTTTAAACTCAACCACCCCCATCCTATTAAGATTCCAAAAAAGATCTGTAACAAGCTTTGATAGCTAACACTGTGCAAACCATTAAATATGTAATGAGATTTTGTTTTTTATTATTGTTGTATTGTAATTTTTTATTATTATTAAAGTTGTTTTCATGTACAAAAAGTTTAAGCAAAACAGCATGATATTTTTATGAATAAAAATAATAAAAAAAAGACAGTACACTTAACCTGGGGGATTTTGGGTATTTTAGCTAAAATTTGATAGAAATGCCATATATATATTTTGTTTTATATTCTCTAAAGTTAACATTGTTTATTTTAATTGTTTTTGAACGTTTTTCGTAATTACAAAGTTATCTTTAATAAATTTAATCTTTAATACAATATTTATTTTCCCCCTTCAAGTTATTAGGAACATTAAAGTGTCTATTTCACACCTTTCTATTGATGTTTGAAAAGTTTTAAAAAGTTTGTTTGTTAATATGCTAATTAATAGCACAAAGAATGTTTACAAAAAAGGGAAAACTTTGTTAAAATTCATTGCTAACTTTACACCCTGTCTCTCGCTCTATAACATAAAAAATAACGTAAACACTTAAAACACTTTTGTTATTGTGCCTTTAACCGTTAAAATTTCTGTAGGAGTATTACTAGAGAGTTTGTCTCTCTCTCTTTAACCGCCACTAAAACAACGTAAGCACTTAAAAATATAAACAAACACAACTTTGTTGTTGTTGTTATTTATATAACCGTTATATTTATGTAGGAGTAGTAGGAGTTAATAAAATTTCTCCCAAATTAGGTTTTCAACATTACATTTGTTGTTGTTTCTTAACTGTTATATTATTCTAATAAGAGTACTAATTGGTGCGATTGTGTATGTATGTACGTGAAATGTACAATCCTATTGTGAAATAACAAATGTAATCAATAGTTTTTAATCAGTCGTGGGGAAAAATTTAGTAAATTTCCGTTTAATATTTTTAAAATAAACCTTTTTTCCAGTTAATTAATCTTTCCTGTTTAGTAAAAAAAAAAATATTTTAAAACTTTAAATAAAAATTCTCTTCAACAAAAAACTATCGAATTACCAACTTTAAAAAAAAAGAAAACTGTGTGAGAACAAATACCTGTTTTTTTTTTAATTTGTTTTATAAATTTTTTTCGTAAGCTTAAAATAATTATGAATTTTCATGCCTCTGTGAGTTTGATTATAGCCCCTGTAGTTTTTTTTTAGTTCGCATTACCCATTTTTGTTTTGCTTTTTTCTTCTCAGTTGGTTAGTTTGTAATGGTTGAAAGCAAAAAATTTCAACAAAAAAATTACAAACCACCTGTTTCGTTTTCATCAATTTTTTTTAATTTTAATTTTTGTTTATGTTTCCATTATTATTGTCTAGTCATGTATTTGTTGTTGTTTCTGTTGTTGTCGTAATTTGTATTCATGGGTGGCGTTTATACCGTTCTTTAAGCTCATTTGTTAAAAAAAACAATATTTAATGAGCAGTAATTAAACAAAAATTATAATTAAAAAATGTATTCAAAACTGGTTTAAATTTTATCAATATCCGGTGCTCTACCAATAGTAATTATAATAGCATTTCCAACTTCTTAACACATTCATGAGAACTTCCATGGGGCAACAATACAAATTTAAACAAATTTTTGTAATTAAAAAATCATTTGATGTCTGTGTTGCCAACTTAATTTTTTTTTTTTTGTTTATTTCCTGCTAACAATTAAAAAAAAAAACCGAAAGAGCCTTGTTTTTAAGTCTTCTTACCAAAAGAGAAAAGAATAAAAAAATTAAAAATTCCCATAACTGTAGCTTTATAAAGGGTCCGCCATCTAACGTTTTTTTCAACTAGTGCTTATTTCGTGAATGGTAACACTTGGCTCATATCCTTCCGCTAAACGAATATGGTTGTGTATACGCTTGAACAACGCTGTGAATCTGGGCCTGCGATCAACTTACAGAAGATGCCGATTTTGCCAAAAAAAAAATCATCTTTTCAGATGAAGCTCATTTTGATCTTGGCGGGTATGTAAACAAGCAAAATTGTCGCATTTGAGGCACAGAAAACCCAACCCGCACGCACACATTGAAAAGCCGATACACCTAAGACGAGTCACTGTTTGGTACAGATTTTGGTCCAGAGGCATAATTGGGCCATTTTTCTTCGAAAATGACCAAGGAGTGGCCTTTACAGTCAATCGCGATCGTTATCGGGCCATGTTGAACGAATTTTTGTTCACAAAAATTGAAGAGGAGGATATTAGCAACATTTGGTTTTAACAGGACGGCGCTACGTGCCACACAGCCGAAGCTACACTCGATGTTTTGCGCCCTGTTTTTGAAGATCGCATTATCAGCCCCAGAGCTGATGTCGTTTGGCCATCTAGGAGCTGCGATCTGACACCGTTGGACTATTATATGTGGGGTGCCGTCAAAGATAAGTGCTACGCCAACAAGCCAGAGACAATTGACGCTTTAAAGGACAATTTTCGTGAAGCGATTGGTGAAATACAGCTTCACACAATCGATAATGTGCTTAAAAATTGGACCGATCGTGTAGGCTACTGCATGGCCAGCCGAGGCAGCCATTTGAATGAAATTATTTTCCATTATTAACCGGAAGGATTGTACTTTCAAAAAAAAAAAAAAAAAAAAAAAAAAATATTTGGCGGACTCTTCACAAATATTTTGTCAAAGGTTCCTAATTAAAATGTTGCACCAAATTTTAATAAATTTCCAGTTGAAAAAGAAAACTAAATTTGATTTAATTTTTTTTTTTTTTCTAATTTATATTACAAATAAAAATATCGATACCGATCTTTACTTTGCTGAGTAGGAAGAGTGCTAGAATTGAATTCATTCCTAAAAAACGATTCTTCTTGAGAGCTGAATTTTAAGAGGATTTAAAACGCGTCGCCTAAGAAGAATCAAAATAAAAGTCTTAAAATAAAAGTCTTAAAATTGGGAATGCAAACCGAGCAACACAGTCATCAAAACGAGTTGAAAACGAGCAATTCTTTGTAGTAAATGTTGTTTGTGTAATATAAAACATACAAGTGTGTGATATTTCCCGCTTGGCCTATAAGCGATTAGTGAATAATTTTCGAAACAAAAATATTTCTTTTTTTGCCTAAAAGAGCATAGAACATTGCTATCATTTTATAAGATTTTTGTTCCTTCTCAGTTCACATATATTCTTATGCTTTTGCTTTTAGTCATCACTGAAACGCTTATTGGGTATATGCTGATATTACAGAGCAGCGAAAAAATGCAAAAGAAAAAGTAAAGGCAAAAACAGAAGAGAGTAAAGCAAATTAAATCGCTTTAGGTAAAGATTCGCTAAAGGTTTGTGTTGATATTACAGAAAAGCGTTCGAGATCGAAAGATTTGCTGAGTTCTTTATCGTTTCGCTTGCAATAATCGTCTTCGAGTGTTTTATCAGAGAAATGTTTGCCAAACGTTCGAAGGCGATGTCATTATAGAATGTCGTGGTCAAGCGTGTCATTGGTCGCTGCACACAAAATATACACACATACGAATGCATGAATTTTACGCATATAATCTTACACAAAGAACATGCTTTGAAATGAATTGCATGTCTTTGATTCTTTTTTGCTCATTTTTAATTCGTTCGCAGTATAAAATTTGTGCTCACCAGTTAAAGAAATAAATTCGTAAGCAAAAATTTATTATTAATTTTTTTTCTTTTTAATTAAACATTTTTTTCTTTATTTTTTTTGAATTTAAAATTTTTAAAATTTGTGCTCACGAGCCATGCAAAAATATAATTCGTGCTCACGAATTAAAAAATAAAACTTACGAGCACCGGCCATAAAACGAGCGAACTAAAGTAAATGTTAAACTATGTTTTACTGTTTTGAGGTTGGCACCTAAAAAAAACTTCTTTACATGGCTATGTAATTTATAAAGATTTAGAAAGAATTAACAATGTAGTTTTTACTATTTAAAAACACTCAAAGTGTTGCCAACTATATAAAAAAATTTTAATAATTGACATTGTTTTATTCTAAAATTCAAAAGCTAAACATTTTAAAGCAAAATTTATGGTTAGTTATTAAATAGACAAAAAAGAATAGCCAACTCTTAGAAGAAAATAAAATTTAATTAAAATCTGGAAAAAAAAATTGCTTTAATAATATCGTGTCCGCCAAATATTTTTTTTTTTTTTTTTGAAAATGCTATAAAATACTGAATATTTTCTCAAATTTCTTTTTTTATTTGAAAGTACAATCCTTCCGGTTAATAATAGAAAATAATTTCATTCAAATGGCTGCCTCGGCTGGCCATGCAGTAGCCTATACATCGGTTCAATTTTTAAGCATCTTATCGATTGTCTGCAGCTGTATTTCACCAATGCCTTCACGAATATTGTCGTTTAAAGCGTCAATTGTCTCTGGCTTGTTGGCGTAACACTTATCTTTGACGGCAACCCACAAATAATAGTCCAACGGTGTCAAATCGCAGCTCCGAGGTGGCCAAACGACATCAGCTCTGCGGCTGATAATGCGATCTTCAAAAACAGGGCGCAAAACATCGAGTGTAGCTTCGGCTGTGTGGCACGTAGCGCCGTCCTGTTGAAACCAAATGCTGCTAATATCCTCCTCTTCAATTTTTGTGAACAAAAATTCGTTCAACATGGCCCGATAACGATCGCCATTGACTGTAACGGCCACTCCTTGCTCATTTTTGAAGAAAAATGGCCCAATTATGCCTCTGGACCAAAATCCGCACCATACAGTGACTCGTCTTGAGTGTATCGGCTTTTCAATGTATGCGTGCGGATTTTGTGTGCCCCAAATGCGACAATTTTGCTTGTTTACTTGCATACCCGCCAAGATCAAAATGAGCTTCATCTGAAAAGATGATTTTTTTTGGCAAAATCGGCATCTTCTGTAACTCGATCGCAGGCCCAGATTCCCAGCGTTGTTCAAGCGTATACACAACCATATTCATTCAGCGGAAGGATAAAACTAATTATCTGTCAAATCTCATGTCTGATGTCTACGAGTAAGTTTTACCATTCACGAAATAAGCACTAATTGAAAAAAAACATTAGATGGCGGACCCTTTAAAAAAATATACTGAAATTCGTAGAACTTTGTTGGTAACAGTTAATAAAAAAAATGTTGAAAATTTTACTCAATACCTTGGACAGACAACAGTGCCTAATGTGCATTAAAAACTCACTAATGCAAATTAAAATTTTACCCTGACTGACGATAGTTTGTGCATTAAGCAAACAGCTGTTTACTTGTCAATTATTCTTTTTGGCGTTTATATCTCGATTAAGTGGATAGAAAACAGAAATTTTGATTCGCAGCTATGCTGTTGGTGAAAAATCATTACTTATGTATTTTAAGAAAAAACTGAAATTAGTTTTGTAAAAAACCGTATTACATTTAAATTTTTTCGCTTAAACGTTCATTCACAATAGTAAGCAAATAGTTTGGTTATCCACAGTATTGCCATATTGAAAAAGTTAAGCGCAGATGCAGTTTGGTTTTAATGAAAATTAAGATGGAGATCATTCACAAGTTAATTTGCATTAAGGCTTTTAATGCAGATTAACGTTGTCGTCTGCCTACGCTGTTACTTTAATGAAAATTTAATGAAAAATTGCACAATAAAAACAAAAATTATTTTCTAATATATAAACAAATGGTAGAGTCGCCTTGCCAACTGTTTATAGATTAAAACTGGGCACAGTCAAAACCATAATATTTTCCTAGTTTATAAAAAAACGTGGAGTTGGCACCTCTTTATAAAGCAAATCAAAAGGTGTTTATAATTTTACAATATTGCAAACTTAAAATCATAATCACACACTTAAAATTACTTTCAATTTTTCTGGTAATTATAACAAAAAAATATTGGAGTTGCCAACTCCTATCTCAAAAAAAAAAAAAAAGAAAAAATCTAAAATAAAAAAATTTTTAATATTTTTTCAGCTTAAATCAATAAGTAGACTGAAATCTTGAACAACTAAACATATAATAGACTAAAATTTAGATTTTCTGTTGGGTATTCAAAGAAACACTACAAAGTTGCCAACTATAAAGAAAAGTTTAAAAAATATTAAGTTATACAAAATCTGAAAAAACGTTTACCACAAAATCTATTAAATAGTTTTTAATGAGTTGCCAACTTTTTGAAGTTTTAAACTAATAAATAAACACTTTATTTTGTAATGAATTTAAACTTTTTTAAAATAATTTTTTTATTTTTGCTTTATTTGCAGGTATGTACATATTTGATTACATTTCAAGTTATAAACCATTAAGGTAAGGTCACTGTTTTTTATCCAGAGTGCTCTAATTTCGATTTGTATTTGAAACATAACAAAAATTTAGTGCTTTGTTTCTGTTTTACATATAAACAGACAAATCATTCAACTTGTTTGTCGATTGTCTTCTGACACCAGGCTGTTAGAAATAGTAAACATTTTGGAGAGTAGGTGATTCAAATTTCTTTTTTTTTTGAACAGCACTGTAAGTGGCAATGTGATTCTCAGAAGAACAAACACACCATTTTTAATCATATCCAGGAGTCATAGTACACTATTTATAAAACTTAAATTGTGGGAATTATTTATTGCCAATGTGCCATCGTTAAAAATATAGATTACGCTACGACTACTTATTTTATGCTTAAGTTCAGTGACAAAAATACAAAAGTTGATTTCGACTTGACCAGTCATATGTTAGCAGGGCTGGCAAACATCCGCATTTAAAAAAAACCAACCCACCGGGTGTTATTGGAATTTTTAATGGGGCTTTTGGGTTTTATAAATTTCGTTCAAGTTGCCAATATTTTTTGTTTGTTAATACAATTACGTTGTTATACTTATTTATAACGCAATTTTGCACTCTTGGGGGAAGCTATAAACTACTAAAACTCAGTGATCAAATCGAACTGCAATTACTTCGTTTAAACCATGCATTATAAGAAAAACGGTCAGAATATAAAGACAGACTGGATTAAACAATGTTTTTTGCACGACAACGCCTGAAATCACGTCTCAAAACTTCCAAAACAATTAATAGCAACGATCCGAAACCACTTTCTCCGTATGTTCCGAACATTGTTCCGTCTGACTATTGGCTATTGCGACGGATACAATATCCTCATATCTCTTTATATGGCATTGCGTTATAACGGCCTGTTTGAATTATTCTATTAGTCTTACGGCGCAATTTCCCTCGTTCTACGGCTAAAACACCGTGGATTCACCGTTTTGAACAAAGAATATAAGAAAAGCAAACGCAACACATTTTCATCTCGTTTTACGGCCTACATTTTCAAAACCTATCTAGGCCGTATTAAGAGTTATGAGTTTATCTGCAGGCATGTCACCAATTCACTTTTTTTTTTTTTTGAAGAAATATATAATCGGCTTCAATGTTGGAGCGCCTTAAAACAGTAGAAGTTTTTCTGAGACGGAATTCGGAAATTGGCTCAGAGGTGGGGAAAATATCTAAGCAGTGATTTGATAAATTGGTTATTTCATTATCTCTTTTGATTTAAAAAATGAACCCAATAAATTTGTTTTTATTTTTGTTATAAATAATTTACAAAAACCTTCAAATTAAAAGACTCACTTGGGTTTTTTAAAATATAATACCCAATAAAATCTGGCTGGGTTACCCAGAGGGTTGCCAACTCTGTATTTTAGACTTCTTTTAATATTTTTGAAAGAAAATTATATGAAAACAGAGTGTTCATATAAGAAAACAAGTTCTTTCAAGGCATTATATTCGCTATAACGCCGCTGTGTAACATCAGTTGCTTCAGTTATGGCCACCAGTGTATGTATATATATAGTTTCCTATTTTCAAAGTGTTTTTAAATTTATTTATTTATTTTTTTTTATGTGTCCAATAATTTATTTACTTTTCAATTGCTAAAATGAGTTCTGTAGCAGAATTTGTTTACAATTATTTTTGTCATTTAATTTTATTTATAAAACGCACACAAAAACTAGAAAGCACAACTCTTTGCTCAAAGTGTTTAAATTTGTTTAAAAATAAACAACAAATCTTTTTCATTTTCTATAATGAGTATTCTAAATAACATTTAATGTAAACAATACAGCGGTTGATTATTTAATTGCTAGCCTGTCTAATAAATATGACACGCACACACTTAAGTTAATACCATAAATAATAGTAATGATTATGTTATACTAGGAGAGAGAGAAGAACATTTTGATAATATTTATGCTTGTGTGTGTCTTTCTTTTTTTACAAAAAATGATGGTGGCCACACGTATGAGTAAATGGTAAGCATGTTTAAAAGCCAGAGATGGAAAGTTTTTATACACTACGAAAATTACAAACGAATCAAAGTGTAATTTGTATAAATTTGTAGTCTTTGCTTGTGGTTTTGGAAAATATTTATTTAGGAAATAAATTTTAATAATTTCTTCTACTAATTTTATATGTTTTTAACATGAACAAATTAATAATGAAAAACTCATTTTTTTAATGAAAAAATTAATAATTTTTATTAAAAACATAATGTAGTGCTGGGTAATTTTGATGATATTAAAAGAAATGCGTGTTTTACAATCATTATTTTAAGAATTTTATGCTTTTCTAACGAATTTTATGTTTAGACATAAAATTCTTTTATAACATTGAAGCCAATTACCCGTTTATATAGCGTGTTTTTATAGAGGTTTAGAACTTTATTTTGGCATTACTTTTCAAGATGGCGACCGATTTAACAACTGTCAAGTGATTTATTCTCAGTTTGGTTTGGCAATTCGTCATGAATAGACTCAGGCCTGAACAACGCTTGCAAATAGTGCGATTTTCATTTTTCATAAGTGAATTTTTTTTTCAATTTTTATATGCGAATTTTGTTTAGCGATGAAGCGCACTTCTGGCTGAATGGCTACGTCAACAAACAAAACTGCCGCATTTGGAGTGAAGCTAATCCTCAAGTGTATGTGGATACACCGTTACATTCAGAAAAACTGACTTGGTCCGTACTTCTTCAAAAACGATGGTGGCCAGAACGTTACAGTCAATGGTGATTGGTATAGAGCCATGAGTACTAACATTTTCATTCCTGAATTGAATAACCATGATATCCAGGAGATGTGGTTTCAACAAAGACGGCGCAACATGTCACACAGCTCATGCCACAATAGATTTATTGAGAGACACGTTTGGTGACCGCCTAATTTCACGTTTTGGACCTGTGAATTGGCCTCCAAGATCTTGTGATTTAACACCGCTAGACTACTTTCTGTGGGGCTATGTAAAGTCATTGGTCTATGCGGTAAAGCCACAAACGCTTGACCATTTGGAAGACAACATTCGCCGTGTTATTGCCGATATACGGTTACAAATGTTGGAAAAAGTCATCGAAAATTGGACGTCCAGATTGGACTACATCCGCGCCAGCCGTGGCGGTCATATGCCAGAACTCATATTTAAAATGTAATGCCACAACATTATCTTTCGGATAAATAAAATTCATAGTTCTATACCTCTGTAATTTTTTAAAGCAATAAAAAGTACGATTTGAAGTTTTTTTTATACAATTGACTTGTTTACAATGAAAGTGAGTTAAGTCCAGTAGTAGGTTAAGACAGCTTTGCGCGAAATTATCTTATGTTACATTTTTACGAAATTGACTTTTTGATGCAAATGTATTCTAATGTTACACATACCCACCACATAGTAAAACATATCGATATTCGCTATACTTATGAAGATATCGTATGTGGCATTGTTATATTTTCTGTGAGCGAAATTATCGTATGCTTCATACTAATGCCTGCATACAAATAAAATATCGTACAAATAAAAATGTAGTTTTGTTTTTACGACTTTTTTGAAGCATGTCTTTATTTCGGAATACCTTTGCAAAGATAATAACGAATAATTAGTTGCATATTTAAAGAGAGCAGGAATTGTTTAAATAAGTCATATAACTGAAAATGTATGAAATAATAATGTTAATGTCCATCGTCCATCTTCTGCTTCCTCTAAATGTGTTGCAACCTCTTCGTTAAGCATTTTCTTTTATAGTGTCCGGTAAATAATATTTCACCAATGGCTTCGCGAATATTATCCTTTAAAGCGTCAATTGTCTCTGGTTTGTTGGTGTAACACTTATCTTTGACGGCAACCCACAAATAATAGTCCAACGGTGTCAAATCGCAGCTCCGAGGTGGCCAAACGACATCAGCTCTGGGGCTGATAATGCGATCTTCAAAAACAGGGCTCAAAACATCGAGTGTAGCTTCGGCTGTGTGGCACGTAGCGCCGTCCTGTTGAAACCAAATGTTGCTAATATCCTCCTCTTCAATTTAAAAACAAAAATTCGTTCAACATGGCCCGATAACGTTCGCCATTGACTGTAACGGTCACTCCTTGCTCATTTTCAAAGAAAAATGGCCCAATTATGCTTCTGGACCAAAATGCGCACCAAACAGTGACTCGTCTTGGGTGTATCCGCTTTTCAATGTATACGTGCGGGTTTTCAGTGCCCCAAATGCGGCAATTTTGTTTGTTTTCATACCCAGAAAAGTTTTTCTGAGATGAGATTCTGACATTAGCTCATAGATGAGGTAAAGATATAAGCCAGTGATTTCATAATTTTTTATTTTGATAAAATTGTTCATTATCAGTTTTGAGCCAAAGAAAGAAAAAAGAAATTTTTAGTTTTTTATGTTGTAAATTAACAACAAAAGCCTTTAAATGAAAATCCCACCTGGTTTTGTTTAAATATAAAACCCAATAAAAGCCGGGTGGGTTGCCAAACCTGGTTTTTACAATCTGTGCGTGTTTCAAGCAACAATATACTACTTTTTGTGCTATCCGGGTTGCGCTAATTTCATTCCAAACATGCATATTATCTTCAAACATAAGGTGACATACATTGCTTCACCATACAGCAATTAGACTTAAAATTTGTCCTAAAATATTCGACCGAATAATAATTTTCAACTAAGATGGACTTGCAACACTTTTAAAATAAACATAGTTTTCATAGTGTTATAAGAGGTAAACTTCCATCACACAAACAAATATCAGACTCAATTTTTTTTTTTACAGATGGACTTGCCACACTTTCAAAATAAACCGCTCAATTGATTGATTGCTAAAAATACTATATAAACGCTTCAATAGAAGTGAGGGGAAATCAGCAGTAATTTTAATTATGGTTTTGAAATTACTCTTAAGTATTTAAAATCATTCAAATTCTGTGTTTTTCTGGCTTTAATTTAACAAACATGAAACTGAAACCCACTAAAATGTCTCGAAATTGACAATGACATTTAATGTGCCAGACAATTAAATTGACATTTAAATGTTTTGATCCAAAAATAAACTTTTTTACTGTTCCTGCTGTTTGCTATTTATACCAAAGAAATTTAAGAAAATTTTCTTTTTTTTTTCTCTCTAAAAAGAATTTATGGTTTTTATTAAACAAAAAAAAAAAAAATAATTTTTCCTTTAATTATAAAAGGGAAACATTTACAAAATTTATAATCATAATGTCAGAAAACATTATTATCCAGGGAATTAAGTATTCAAATAGTCGCTTCTTATTAAAATTTTCAAGGGGAAGTGTACTCGTAACTATTAATAGTTCTTTAAAAGAAATCAAGATGATGATGAGGAAGAAGAAGGTGTCAATGTATTTATAACAACAACTGTTCGCTTGCCTGCTTGTTTGTTTGTTTATTTTCTGTCTTTGTTTTGATTGATTTCCTTTAAGTGCGGCGTGTGTTAGTGTGAAAATTACACTCCCAGCCATTAACAAAGTGTAGTAATTTAGCCCCTAAACAGTTGTTTATTATTATTTTCAAAAATTTAAAGGCAATTTTCCTTAATTTAAATTAATCCATAAAAAGATTTTGGAAAATATATACTTTCTGACCCATAATCTTCGATTTTTCTCAAATATTGAGATCTATTTTTTTTTTTAACAATTTTTTCCCATTAAAGCGTCATCTGTATTTTTTTATTTAAACTCAAATTTTTTAATTTGACGTCAATATTTTCGTTACTTATGTGTTTCTATTTATTTATTTAATCTGTTTTATCTTAAAACCAATATTTAAATTTCAATTTGTTTTTATTGTGGCTTAGCTTTTTTGGTTAATTTTTTTCAAAACGGTTTTTTAAGTGACAGCTGTCAAAATACTAGACATTTAATATATAATTTCCTTTTAATAAATTTGAAAAAAGAAAGAAAAACCTTAATCAAGCAAATAAAAGCAAAAAAAATAAAAACAAATTTAGCTAAAACTCATGTGTCTGTCTCTATTGACATTGCTCTACTTATTGACACAGAAAAAAATTAAAAAAAAAATTTTTTTTTTTAATTGTTATCAATATTGTGTTACATGTAAGCCCATGTAATTATTAAATTGTGTTTTAGGTTAAACACAGCACAGAAGAGGGGGCATTCAATTCATTTAATAATGACCATAACGTATACAAAATGAGAACTACAAAAAAGTACAGTAAATTGAGATACAAGGTTATCATTTTACAAATACTAAAAAAGAAAAAAAATATTAGAAAAAAAGTATTACTGTTAAATAGTATTTCTATAACATTGTTACATTACAAATAAATGGTGACAACTTTACCTATTAATAATCTCAACAAAAAGCCATTTAAAAACATTGACCAACACTGTTAATTATTGAATATAAAGCTGTCTTAGTAAGCGAGGGACAACATAATCATTCCTTGTGTGTATGAGTGCGTGTGATACTTACTGGACTAAGAGGCTAGCAATGAGATAAACAACCGCTGTATTGTTTACATTAAATGTTATTTAGAATACTCGTGTTATTCGAGAAAGAAAGAAAATTTTTGTTTACTTTTTAAACATTTTCTTAAACCACTTTCAGCAAAGAGTTGTTTTTTCTGTGCGTTTTATAAATAAAATTTAATGACAGAAATGATTATAAACAATTATTGCAGCAGCGTAAGATCATTTAAAAACGAAATCTTTTTAGCAATTGAAAAACAAATAAATTATTGAACAAAAATTTTCCTAAAAAAGAAATAAACAAAATGAAAAATCCATTAAAAGAATAGGCAATAATTGAAATAAAATTTATTTTTTAAAATTATAGAAAAATGTTTACTTCGTTTTAATGCGATTTTGTATAATATTTGCTTGAAATTTAAATTAATTTTTTTTAAATTAAGATATAATGAGTATTATAAGGTATTATTAGTATTATTCTCGAAAGATTTTTACTAGTGCAAGCCTTTGGTTTTTTGTAAGCCCTTGATTAGTAAACAGTTTCCTTATATTATGTGGTTCGGTGGCAGTAGTGATAGCTACTGTCTTAAGTACTTAGGAAACCAATCAGTAAATATTTAACAACGATTTCCAAATGTTTAAAGGTACAGTGTACTCTATCTTTGCGGACACCTCTCTCTCCATAAATGGGCACTTTTTTCAGTCCCAAAAATATTCTTTGGGATTTTTAATTTTTTTTCCTTTTGAGCGGACAACCCTCCTATAACAGGACGCGGACACTTTTTTTCATACCAAAGGAGATTTTTTTCCCCATAACCGGACAGATTACAGAAATACAACACTGTTTTTCGTTTACTCTCTTTTATATTCTTACAGCTCTATAAAGGGGAATTCCCTTAATACTAACAGCTTGTTGTATTGAATGTAGAAAAACATACATTTGCAAATGTTTATTGTACATACACATTCTGAAATCGCATGCCTAAAGCAGTGTTGAGCAGTGTTGAGTATTAAAGAAAAAGTTAATGTAATTGAAATACATAAAAATGAAAAACTTTGTGTACGCGAGTTAGCAAAAATATGTAAGATCAGCAAAACTCAAGCTGCTTCCATTGTAAAAAACAAAGACCAAATTTTAAAACTGTGGGATACTAATGTCAATCCAGAGAGAAAAGGAGTATGTTAAGTCCAAGGGTCTTTGCATTGATAAATTGTGCTACGAATGGTTTGTGAAGGCTCGAAATAAAGCTATTCCTCTGTCGGGCACTCTTATAAGAAGCAAAGCTTACGAATAATTTTAGTGCATCATCTGGCTGGCTTGAAAGGTTCAAAAAACGACATAACATATCCTTCCGTACAAATTCCCGAGAAGCCGCTAGTGTAAACCAAAATGATGTCATAAATTTTACCGAAAAAGTGCCTTCTTTGACTGAGGGATATGATTCACGAGATATTTACAATGCTGATGAGACTGGTTTATTTTTTCGTGCATTGCCTGCTAAAACATTTGCATTAAAAGGTGAAACATGCACTGGAGGAAAAATGGCAAAGGATAGGCTTAAGATTTTGCATTGCGCCAGAGAGAAAGAACGTCTTTTTGTTATTGGAAAAGCTGCAAAGCTACGTGCGCTTCGCAACATCAACTTAAACAATTTACCAGTTACATGGCGATCAAATGAAAAGGCTTGGATGACATCTGAATTGATGACTGATTTCCTAGTGCAGTTTGATAGGAAAATGCAAGTTCAAGAACGGAAAGTTCTGCTATTTTTAAATAATCTTCTCATCCTCGAGAATTGAAATTAAAAAACGTAAAAGTTATTTTTTCCCCACCAAACACAACAGCTTTTTGTCAGCCACTAGGTCAATGCATTATAAAAAACTTCAAGTTGTTGCAAATGGAAGATGCAAATTCTGCTTTGGAATTATCAAAATCAATAAATTTGTTAGATGTCGTTTATTTTACACACAAAGCGTGGGAACAAGTATGTCCACAGACAATACAAAATTGTTTCGGGAAATCTGGGTTTGGGAAAAGAGATAGCTCCAATGACGATAACTGTTGGACCGCAGAAGATGATATTCCACTAGCAGCACTTGCTCAATTGTCGAATGTCATTAATCGAGTTCACAACCAAATTCAAGTTGACGTCGAGGACTATATAAATTTAGATAGCGACGTCATCATTAATGATGAAGATTTGGAAAACATTAGTACTGAAATGACGAAATGAAATGCTTCCCAAGAAAACCTAGCCAAGTCGTCTGAAGATGAAGAAAGTGAATTTGACGACAAGTTAACTTCTTATTCTTTCTGATATAATACGGGTTTTGCTTCAAAAGAAGTACTCAAAAATGTTGAAATAATACAACGACTATTCCAATGGTGGCAAGGGCTTTTTCCTTTATAATCGAGTTAACCGACCAGTTTAAATATGTGAGAAAGTAATGGGTCAAAAGCTTTGTTCCGACCACCACTTGGCATTGACATTTACCTTTACATATGTAATTCTAGCAACATCCCAAATGGAATAAGAAGGGAACTTTTCTTAATGGATGAGCTGTACCCCATTATATTTTTAGTCTCATCGAAAGTGACCCACAGTTTAACACCGGCTCTGAACAGCTATTGGATTAGTTTGTACTAGAGAAGTTTGTTATGAGGCTGTTGCAAATTATCCAATGGTCTGGCCTGGGAGTGAACCAAGGTGGGCGTCTAATTTACCATAGCCTAGCGGCACCAGATATTTACTTTTCTAAGTACAAATTGTTGCATTTGATTTAAAATTGGAGTTTTAAAGATTCTTTCATAAACATGGGTGGTCTCATTCAAAGCGATCAACAAACATCGTTTAGGAAAATAGATCCACCATAAAGCTCACTCTTCTTTCTGAGTACTAATTAAGCACATACGATTTTACAATATTCGATCAGAACACAGCCTGGCCTTAACCCCTTACAGAACAAGAGTACCATATGGCACTCATAAGAGTTCAGTTCACAATGGTTTAACATAAACTGCGAAAAATCATGTCATATATCTACTATACCGCACTAAGAAGCTGTTGCTAGTAAAATAGTTTGAAAATTCAAAGTGCCATGTCTACTAATGGGTTAAGCGACAAGTTAAATTATACGCTAATATACGTACACCAAAGGTTTTCTACCAAATGCCTTATAACTCAGACTTTTGCCTTTAAAAGTACTGTTTACTGTGCGATTTTGAATTCTCTGCATTATACTTGATCATTATAATGCTTGGTCTCAGCTTAATAGACGATATAAAATCTGTCTTAAATACAGAAAATAGTCAGTTTTACCATACCCGCCATACAGTTCAGGCAATAACCTTTGTTAGTACTTTTTGTTTCTTTTTATATAAAATATACTTCCCTAACTGGGCTACGTCTTAGCACAAAATAATGTTTCAAAATTTTAACTTAATTCGTCTTGGACCTCAAGCGTATAATAAATAGTTTTTGTGCGGAATCTATTGTCAGAAAGATGGGAAAATGGGGAACTATAATAGAAAAAGATTTCATTATTGTAGACTAAGAATAGCTTATATTATTACATAATGCAGCTTTGATCCCACCAAGAGTTGAAAATTGGTAAACATTAGTCTTGACAGTTCATATTTGACAGTCGTGAATTAGAGACGTGGCAAATTTATTATAAAAAAATATTCAGTAAACCAACGTGTTTTAATCGTTAAAACATTTTATCAAAATCAATCATCGATTTTCATTAAAACATCATAATGAGTGACGAGGCACATTTTCATTTGAATGGTTATGTGAATAAAAAGAATTGTCGGTTCTGGGCAATGGAAAACCCTCAAATTATTCATCAGTCACCTTTGCATCCATTAAAAGTGACAGCCTGGTGTGCAATTTGGTCAGGAGGAAGCATTTGAAATTACTCCTTTGAAACTAAAAACGGCCAACAGCAATATCGTGATATGATTGAAAACTTTTGAACGCCACAACGGCATGCTTTGGGCTTGACTAACATGTGGTTTCTAGAAGACGGTGCCACATCGCATACAGCCAGGATTACAATGGAATTACTGAGAGACCTCTTTGCACAACAAATTATTTCAAAGAATGGTGATGTTGATTGGCCTCCACGGTCGCCTGAGTTGACTGCTCCGGACTTCTTTTTGTGGGTTTATGCATACAAACCAGAAAAGTTGGAACAACTCAACCAAAATATTCGTGATGAAATTAATGAAATACCTCCTGAAATATGTAAGAATGTAATGAAAAATGTGCTCAAAAGGGCTGGCATTTGTGAGGCTAACAGAGGCGGGCATTTATCTGATATTGTATTCTAAACATAATTGCCGACATTAATTTAAACATTTATCAATATAAGGTCCATTCTCTTTTATATAATCAGAAATTGTAAACCGGTCCGCCTTCCCGGCGGATACCCTGTATATACAAACAAAAAATATTGTCGACTTGAGCGAAGTTTAAAAGCAGTTATAAAACCCCAAAAAAGCGCTCAAGAAATCTAATAAAATCTGGTGGGTTATGTTAAAAACCCTGTTTAGTTGGCCAACAGAATTATTGTTTTCAATTTAAAGGCTCAAAGTATTAAAAGCGTTCATTGGGACAATTTTTGTTTCAGCGATGGTTAGATGCAATTTCCATGCATTTCATAATGTTTTTCAGCCAGGATATAAATATTGCCGGCGATACTTCTTGGCGAGCATAAGCTGTAATACACGGTCACCACAACGTAGCAGTGAAGAAAGAATATAGCGTGTTTTTTATAGAGGTATAGAACTTTAAGTTGGCATTACTTTTCTAGATGGCGACCGATTTAACAGCTGTCAAGTGATTTATTCGAAGTTTGGTTTGGCAATTCATCATGAATAGACTCACGCCTGAACAATTCATTTTCCATAAGTGAATTTTTTTCAATTTTTGAATTTTTATAAGCTAATTTTGTTTAGCGATGAAGCGCACTTCTGGCTGAATGACTACGTCAACAAACAAAACTGCCGCATTTCGGAGTGAAGTGTATGTGGAGCACCGTTACATCCAGAAAAACTGACTGTTTGGTGCGCTTTATGGGCTGGTGGAATCATTGGTCCGTACTTTTTCAAAAACGATGGTGGCCAGAACGTTAGAGTCAATGGTGATCGGTATAGAGCCATGATTAGTAACTTTTTCATCCTGAATTGAATAAGCATGATGTCCAGGAGCTGTGGTTTCAACAAGACGGCGCAACATGTCACACAGCTCGTGCCACAATAGATTTATTGAAAGACACGTCTGGTGACTGCCTAATTTCACGTTTTGGACCTGTGAATTGGCCTCCAAGATCTTGTGATTTAACACCGCTAGACTACTTTCTGTGGGTCTATGTAAAGTCATTGGTCTATGCGGTGAAGCCACAAACGCTTGACCATTTGGAAGACAACATTCACCGTGTTATTGCCGATATACGACCACAAATGTTGGAAAAATTCATCGAAAATTAGACGTCCAGATTGCACTACATCCGCGCCAGCCGTGGCGGTTATATGCCAGAAATCATATTTAAAATGTAATGCCACAAGATTAACTTTCGGATAAATAAAATTCATGTCAATCGAATAATTCATCGTTGTTTTATTGCAATTTAAAGTCCTATACCTCTATAAAGAAAACGCTTTACATCTTGGTCTAATACTAACTTTGATAGAGATTGGTCGAATGCCATCTTGTAGGATACTATAGCTATCATTTGTGTACAAAGCAAAATCTTGTTTTCTACACACTTATCTATTAAAACATAAATACTTGCAATTAAAATCTTTTAAATTTTCAAATTAAAAAAACTCGATTTTCCCCTATTTTTTGATATGAAAACCTATAAATATAATTTCTTTTTAAATTTTCACTCTTTTATGCAGCAAATATTTCTGCTTCATTAATTTGCCGCTTGACACACACAAAACATACAAATTTTCTAAGCGAAAATATTACAGAAAAACCCATAGAAAACGATAGCGCTAGGATATGTTAAAAATAGCCCTTAAATCATGCGTGCCTGTGCTGTTAGCATGTAAGTGTATGTGGTAATGGTTGGCAATACTCTTTTTTTAATCTATTGAAATACAAAAAAAGGGGGAAAATTGTTTGTGGTTATTTTTAAAATTATTTGAAAAAGAAAATGACACACACGCATATTTATCATAGAAATAAAATTAGTTTTTTTTTATTTCAATATAAAAATTATTAACACTTGAGAAATCTTAAAAAAAAAATGACACAAACCCTTGAAAAAATAATATTTCCTTAAAAACCAAATGACCTTTAAAAAGTCTCAACCAATAATAAAAATTCCATTAAAAATTATATAAAAAAATTGTCTTATATACCATGTTAATAAATATTTTATAAAATGAAAATAAATAATATCAAAAGAGAAACTAAATCAATAAAAAAAAATTGGTATGTTTTTCTTTTTAGATAAAGAGAAGAAGAAGAAGAAAAAAACGTTTGGGCTAATGACCCAAAATTTTCGCGCTGTAGTGTTTTTATTTTATTTTCAATTTTATTTGAAAAATGTTCAAGAAAAATAAACACAACTAGATTATATCTAAAATTTTATACCATTTTTTTGCGACACACGCCGAAAAAAACAAAAAAAAAACTAAAATAAAATGAAAATATATTGTGTTTCTTTTAAATTGGAATTATTTCAACTAAAAATAGAAAACAATTCGTTAAAAATAGATATTTTTTTATTTCAAATAAAATTTATTTTTAATAAAAGCAAACTAAAAATACTACAAATTAGTATTTAAATGAATAATAAACGAATACATTTTCTATAAACAGTGTTAATATTGATTGTTAACTTAACCTGCAGACATAACGGCAGTTCTTCTTTTTCTCTGAGTAACAAACAAAATTTCCCTTTAAAGTTGAGAGAATAAAATTGTAATAAAAATATTAAAAAAACCGTTACAAAAACAAGAGGCTGTCTTGGGTTTTTAAATGTGTTTATTAAATGCCTTTGAATTCAGAGAAGTGATTTCACAACCTTTTCTGACTTTATAACATTGTAGTAAAATATCTTAAAATAAATATTTTTGCTCGAGCTAACAGCCCTAAGTTTCTATAACAAATGCATCTCCGCTAAGCCTGCTGAACTACAACTCAATTATTTCTAAAGCTGCGGTCACATCTGACAAATATTTTCTCCCAATTTTATTTTCCCTTATTTGAATGAAACAACAAAAATTTTGATTTGTGACTTACTTGACTAGTTTTGTTTGGTCAAACAGGTTCAAATTTAAATATGAGAAAACAAGTTTGCCCTGCGGTCAAACTTGAATAATATTGACACAAAAGAAAATATATGATCACTGTCAAAGAAATATTTTTATAAATTTTATAAAAGAAAAAAATTACGTCAAAGAAATATTCTATATTTTTCGTCAAATATTTGCCAGACGTGACCTTAGCTTAAGGGAACGAACGATCTATACAGTACAGTTGAATAGGTCTTAAAGTATGAAGAAAATCTACAAAAGCTTTGCGATGATGCGAATTCAAGCTTCGCTGACGGCTCGAAACGGAAACGGATAAACTTTTCTTCCTGATCTTTCTATGATAGAGCTTTAAATTATAAAAAATAGTGCAAAAAATTAAAATTTAATCCAAAAGTTCTTTTTCGAAATTTCACTGTCATTCTTTTTGAAAGCACGTAACTTTCTACAAAGCCTTGTTCTATAGGGTGGTCAAACCATAATGTACGATGTTAATTATGAGTCACATTTGTTTGTTTCATTGTTTGACAAATTCAGCCTTTTAAGAAAATGGGCGTTCATTTCGTGCACTTCGTAATTTTTTTGGTCGGCATAATCGATTGAATGTGTCCACAATCCGAAGAATTTCCGCATATGGATAAATGAGTGACTCTTTGGTGCGGTTTATAGGCTGGCGGTGTCATCGAACCGTACTTATTCGAAAATAAGGTCGGCCAAGCAGTTACCGTGAATTATGTTCGCTATCGCGGGATGATAACGAACTTATTATGGACAGAAATTGAGGATATGGACCTAGACTAGATCTGTGATACCAACAGGATGATGGTGCCACTTGCTAGATAGCCAACAAAACAGTGGCTCTTTTGCTCAAGAAATTCAATGTCCGTGTGACTTCAAGTCGTGGCGATGTTAATTGGCCGCCACGATCATGTGATTTGACACCTTTGGACTTCTTTCTTTGGGGATATTTAAAAGGAAAAGTGTACGTCAATAAGTCAAGAACAATTCAAGAGCTAAAGAATAAGATAATTCGGCACATTAACGACATTGAACCTTAATTATGTCTCAGAAATATGAAAATATGGTTAGACGGATAGAGATATGCCACGAAGTCATGGCGAGCATGCGTCCGATAATTTGTTTCACACATAATTGCCATAGATCCTTCTATCATAGTAATAAATATTAAGATAGTTTTGACAACTTTTTGTCTTATATACAATTAACATCCTGCGCTTTGGTTGAACCACCTTTTAGTTTCATTAACCAGTTGAAATCTGAGTTAAGTAGACGACTAGTCTATTTAGCTCACCTCCATGCAATTGTGTAGTGGTGAAGATGCTTGCTAAGTGGTGGAGGTAATCCTTGCTTAGCATTGCCATTTTTCCTTAGTAGATGGTGTTTTCTTCTTCTTAACATTTCTATAATGGTTGCGGTACCTGGGCTCTCTAACTACTATACATGGCACTAACATCTGAAAATGATTTCGAACAAGTGAACACCGTGACTCTTCTTGACGAAATATATTCTGGACGTCCAATTTTAGGAGACGTTTTCAAACATTGCTGGCAGTTCGGCACGAATAACACGAACTATGTTGGCTTCCAAAGTCTCAATTTCTAAGCGTAAACTATTGACTTCAAGTGGCTCTACAGGAAATAATCAAAATGTAGTTAATTACTCGACTTTGGAGGTCAACTGAATGTCAAGTTCAATTTCATCAACTTAGATTGCGGTTGCTATATGGCATATCATCTTGTTGAAATGTTGACCATTATGCGCTAATGATTTCCATTGACCGTAACACGAACTTCGGCTTCATTTTTGAAGAAATAGGATCCATGCATGTAAAACGCTCCAGACGGTGCATTTTCCGGATCTAATAGTTTACAGAGTCTATTGAGAAACCCGTTAGGGCAGAATAAGCCTAATAGCTGAACAAAACGTCATCCATAAGTTCCCTTAGTTAATGACCGATTTTAAAATTAAATCTGGATAATTCGTTGGCGTTGCTAAAACATCAATCAATTTACCGGAGTATACTGATCATAAATGTCAAAAAGTGAGCACAGTCTGAAAGTTCTTTAGTAAGTTGCGCTTTCATGAGATATATTAGGCTTAAAAGGAAAAGAAGGTGTACCATATGCCATGGACAGATAGATCTTGACATAGATCTTGAAGCTTCAGTCAAATATTAACACGAAATTTAAACAGAACCTTTTGAATTAGAAAACTTACAAGAGACAATTAGACCACGCACTCAGCCTTTAGAAAACGCGATTTCAAACTACACTGACGGTAGATAGAAAATTAGCTACAGTTTTTTTGGTGTCTCTCACTCTACTATCAGAAGCTGTTGTTTTCCAGGCAAAAGTAAGTACCTTCAATGGGCTCCGAGAAGAGTTTGAAAATTAAATGACATTGACCGACTAATGCGTGTGATTGACACATATCAACTTGGATAACATCTAGGGCAGGCAGGAAATGAATTTGCTAATAAGTGTACATCTAACGTGCTTAGACGTTAGAAAGGGCGGAAGTCAGGTGTTAATATCACCACTTGTGGAGTATCCAGATCTACTCTGACAAAAAACAAGAGGCAAAACTGTAATTAAATACATATCGGAACATATGGATTACATTCCTAATAAATGCAGCTGAAGTTGTTTAGAAAAAAGAAGAAGAATCGGTTCAATGACTATATGAAAGCTTCGTTTTAGAGTACCATGCTCTAAGTAGTCTTTTACGATCTGAATAACTCTGAGACTATATCACTGAAGAATCTGATCAAATTTGTCAAAAGTACCGTTTAGTTCGCAAGGACACTAACAAAATTACACATTATTTTGAATTAGGGAGGGCGACGGGTCCTTTTTTATCATGAAGTGCACTATGTTCACATATAACGCAATGGGTTTTTATGGCCTCAGAATGAATTCAAAAATATTTTCTAAATCTTTTATATAAAAATGAATGTATGCTTGTATGTATGTATGTTTGTTTGAAGTCTATAGATAGCTGAACGGCTGAACCGATATTTTTTAAAATTGTACAGTATCTCTGAAAGGTATGGAAGAACTATAAATATCAAACATTTTTAATAGGCGATGCCACGCCCATACAAAATAAATATTTATTTGTCGATATCTTGAAATAGTAATAGTCAATATATATATATATAGTCAATATAAATTGTCAGTCAAAACGTGGGCGGAATTGAACAGTGATCTAATACACTGTCAAAGAAATATTTTCATAAATGTTATAAAAGAAAAAAATTACGTCAAATATTTGCCAGACTTGACCGTAGCTCAAGGAAACGAACGATCTATACAGTACAGTTGAATAGATCTTATAGTATTAGGAAAATCTACAAAAGCTGATTGGGCGGGCGAACTATGGTCTTTGCGATGATCTTCGCTGACGGCTCGGAACTGAAACGGATAAACTTTTCTTCTTGATCTTTCTATGAGCCTGATAGAGCTTTAAATTATAAAAAATAGCGCAAAAAATAAAATTTAATCAAAAGTTTTTTTTCCAAATTTCACTGTCATTCATTTTGGAAGCATGTAACTTTACACCAAGCACATCCCAAAATATCGAGGCCATAACCTTTCCAGCCGATTGTTGTTCTTTCGGGCGCTTTGGATGAGGTTCACCAGTTGCTGTTCACTTAGATGACGATCGTTTTGATTCCAGAGTGAAGTGATGGATTCATGTTGCATCCTTTGTCACATTATTGACGCACAAATCCCGGTTTGTTACATTAAAACCTGGTACATACACAGCTCAGAATCGTCAACACGTTCTTGTTTTTAGTCAACAGTGAACAAACACGGCACCCACTTTGAACAGAGCTTTCTCATAGTCAAACGCTGATGCAATATAAAGCCAACACGTTCTTTTATTGTCTTTACGATGTCAGCTAACTTACGTAACTTCACTTCTCGATCATTCAAAACGATTTTGTGGACTTTTCTTTAATGTTTTCTGGTGTTACCGCCAGGTTAAGCGAATGTCCTTAACTTGTCCTTAACCTTGATTTTCTTTAAATACCAGGCAGGGGATTTCTTAATTTCTTTTCAATTTAAGTACTAATAGGTTTATTTAGTTCTTATTTATTTATAATGTTTCATTAAAACAGCTTTAAGCTTTAATTTACTTTTAAAAGCCATTTTATAAGTTCAATGGTTTCTTAAACCGAAAATTTAATTTTCCATTCCCAGAAGCATAGTTTTCTACATACAAAAGGCATAAATCGAAAGTCAAATAAATTATACAAAAAATAAATTCCAGTAAAAGCCTTGTTAAAAGTTAGAAACACTCTCTTATGCTTAAATGCCAGACTTCCTGCAAAAAATAAACAACAGCAACAACAAAAGTAAAAGTTAATAAAATTAAAAAAATGGACAGACGAACTACAGCCACAAACTGTGTTAGTTGGCAAATACCATAGCCAACATCAACGTCATAATCATAATAGTGTTTTATAAACTGTGTGTTCATCATCATCATCTTCATCATCATTATTATAAAATATTCAGAAACTATTTTTTGTTTGCTCTACTTAAAGGCTTTGCTTCGGTTCGGTACTGTTCTGTTGCATAAGGCTGCATAACCAGTCATAATCCAAAACTGTTTGGTTTTGCAGTTAGTGGTGGGTGGTAAAGAAAGCAAAAATTGCACTAAATTAGTATTGTTTGCTCTAGTGGAGGTGATAGAGGAGATCGTTTTGACTGCTAGCAGTTTGATTTTTGTTTTTTCTGTTATACGAAAAATTTATGGTTTCCGACAACACAAATCATTAAAGGTTCTTGAAACTTTTCTACTCCCCTCCTATAAAAAATATTTTATTTGTTCTTTTTTTCTTTTTTTTTTCTCCATAGACCTACTTGTGTTTGTTGTTGTATATTAAAATTAAGAGTTTTGCCTCCATAAAATAGGCAACATTTTATTGTACTCTTGTTTTGTGTAAGCATGCCTATACAATAGGCAACACTTTATTTTTAGCCCCTTATAGTTATGTTATGGTTTCTTTTGTTTTTTATTGTTTAATTTTCTTGTTATAGTTTTTAAATGATAGGGGCCAGGAAAAGAAAGACTGCATTCATATGTATATGCACATGCTTGTAACACAAAAACAAAAGAAGATACTCGTACTTGGACTTGTGGTGTAAGTATATATGTGCCAGTATTTATTTGTTAAGAATTATTACAATAACTTGCTGTAAATGATTAAAAAAAAAATACCAGCACTTGCATTTATATGCCTCTTCTTGTTATGGTTGTTGATTTCGTCATATATCATATAGTTTGAAAAGTGGGTGACATATATTTTTGGGCCATTAGAATTGGAATTAGAATTTTCAATTTCTAAATGCCCGAAGAGTTTCAGTCAAACTAAAGAAATTTTTATTAAAAATGGACACATTTCGATTGAGTTTCTTAAATATGATAAATATTTCTGAAAAACAAAAAAAAAAATTAACTGACAAGACTTGTTTAATAAATAACACCTCGATCTACTGTGTATGCATAACAGGCAACAGCAATGAGTATTGAAAAAGTAAGTATACTCGAATCATGATTCAAAAATTCTAATACTCATACGTCTTCATACTTATTGCAACGGCTACTTCTCATACCCATTCATACCAGTGATCAGAAATGGGATTTCCGTTCGGTATAAAAATTTTTTTTTGAGAGTTTTTTGCCGACAAGAGTAATAAATTTTAGTAAAAAAAAAAAACAAAAGATTTTTTCATGATATGCTTTATTAAGGGGTGTTTTTTATAGAGGTATAGAACTTTAAGTTGCAATAAAACAACGATGGATTATTCGATTGACATGAATTGTATTTATCCGAAAGCTTATCTTTTGGCATTACATCTTAAATATGATTTATGGCATATGACCGCCATGTCTGGCGCGGATGTAGACAATCTGGACGTCCAATTTTCGATGACTTTTTCCAACATTTGTGGCCGTATATCGGCAATAACACGGCGAATGTTGTCTTCCAAATGGTCAAGCGTTTGTGGCTTTACCGCATGGACCAATGACTTTACATAGCCCCACAAAAAGTAGTCTAGCGGTGTTAAATCACAAGATCTTGGAGGCCAATTCACAGGTCCAAAACATGAAATTAGAGGTCACCAAACGTGTCTTTCAATAAATCCATTGTGGCACGAGCTGTGTGACATGTTGCGCCATCTTGTTGAAACCACATCTCCTGGACATCATGCTTATTCAATTCAGGAATGAAAAAGTTACTAATCATGGCTCTATTACCGATCACCATTGACTGTAACCCTCTGGCCACCATCGTTTTCGAAAAAGTACGGACCAATGATTCCACCAGCGTATAAAGCGCACCAAACAGTCAGTTTTTCTGGATGTAACGGTGTTTCCACATACACTTGAGGATTACCTTCACTCCAAATGCGGCAGTTTTGTTTGTTGACGTAGCCATTCAACCAGAAGTGCGCTTCATCCATCGCCAAATAAAATTCGCTTATGAAAATCGGGAACAAGTCGAAATAAAGTTGCATTATTTGCAAGCGTTGTTCAGGCGTGAGTCTATTCATGATGAATTGCCAAACCAAACTGACGATAAATCACTTGACAGCTGTTGAATCGGTAGCCATCTTGAAAAGTAATGTCAACTTAGAGCTCCATACCTCTATAAAAAACACGCTATATAATAACTCAGTCAATTTCCAACGGATTTTCAAAAGCAAAGTAGCATTTTATTGGTATCTAAACATAGGCTAGGTGAGGTTGATCTGGCATCTAGTACCGGCTCACTCGGGTGCAAATTGTAGGTCCCGTTGTGTTACCATGTGTCAGTTACCACACCGTGGCCTTCGGAGCCCCTGTTTGGCAATAGTAAGCCATTTAGTCGCCCTAATGAAAGCAAGAAATTTTCCCAGATCGTACATTGGAAGTAACACCTACCGCCCAATCTTCTCCTAACAAACACTGAAAGCCTCAAATCGTCTAGTTCTTGGCGGTGACAAAGAAAGTGTTCCGTATAGTCCTCCTTCTCTTCAACATAGCAATTTCTGCACTACTTGCACTACTTTACTACCTTGATCAAAAAGTTGGCAGAATAACCCTCGTGTGGCGGTCACATCGTTCCGATTTGAGTTGTTTTTTTTTTTTATTAGGTTTGTACATCTTTTGTTGATATTCCCACTAAATTTTAGCGTGATAGCTTGATATTAGCAAAAGCTACGTAGCTAAGAGTACATCTATTCCGGAAATTTTTGATCAAGGCAGTACATGGAAATTCCATCTTTTGAGTATATCTGCCAATAGACTAACGATCTCAACAGCTGCATCATCCTTCGGCAACCCAAATGTGGCCAGATTCTTCTGGTCTCATAGCAGGTGGATTCATTTCCCTATTATGTGATTGACATTTGGCGAAATTTCCATGACACTGACCGTCTATTCTGCCTAATAGGAGCACCGATGTTCCCAATCAATCTCTGCGGATCCAAAGTGGTAGCTGCCTGCTCAAGTACAACATCCAGTCAGTTATGTGGTGCCCACCCAGATAATTCTGGTGTCCACGAACCCCAGTAAGGATAGCCGTTGAATATTTCGCTATGTCATCCAGAGAAACCCCGGTTTCATTACATGTTATGTACACTCTCGAGGGATCTTATGTAAATATGCTAATAAGTGTATTGAATATCTCGGACAAACCACTTCGCTATAGTTCCATTACTGCTCTTTTCATATTAGAAACCTAAAGTCGATTAATATTTAGTTAAGTTATACGTTTATAAGTGCAAGAAGACAAGAAAAACCGGCTGTGTTTGTTGAAGTTGTATAGTACGTTATATAGTAAGTTAAGTTATATAGTACGATACGGTCGTATCAATTGCCCATCACTGATTCATACTTATTGCAATGGCTACTCATACGCATTCATACTATAACGGGGTGATACATTGGCAAACATCGCAAATAGCCAATCGCATACTGGGATAACTTACTTTTCGCTGAATGCGGTTGACTATTTGCCCTTTAAAGTAATCATTTAATCTGTGTGCTTATGGCACTAATATTTAAGCATGGGCAGTGTTGCCATATTTTTTAGAAAAACTGAACTTTTAGAAGAAAAAAAAATTTTTTAGTGAAAAAACTTCACACACTTCAAAGAGTAAAACATGTACGCCGATTATTCTAAACTTTTGATATCAAAGAAGTTATTTGAGTGGTAATTAAGGGGATTAATAAAAGCATTTATCAAAATCTTGTCAGATTTAAAAAATATGTTGCAATAATTTGAGGTTTCATTCGATTTCAATTTCACTCGATTGCGGTTTACACAACATTCTGAGTAATTTATTTCATAAAGTGTGTTTTATTCAAGCATAACACAACAAATTTAGTGTGAGATACACGTATATAAATGATATGACATAAAGATCTCGAGCACGGTATCTTGACACTTTTATTTCGACAAGCTTGTCACCCGGTTGGAAAAACCGCATTCAAGTAAGGTGAATCAAATGGTTCCAACCGCTTTCTAGGTTAGCTCTTGTTTTCGAGATACACCGTTATTGTAAAAGTGGAAGAGGTTGCACAACATACCCATATTCGCTTAACTCAAAAACGGTTTAATTTATCGAAAAAATTAAAAACTGAAATTCCGCAATAAAATTACCTCTAAGGGTCAAACGTTTTTTTGGTATGTTGTTACGCAAATAAAAAAGCCTAAAAAGAAAATACACCAAATCAGCACCTGCGAAACTTTATTGAGGGATTTTTGTATATTTGGTATTTATGTGTCACCCTGTCCATGCCGTACTTACTGGTGTATTTAGCAGCACAGCCAATCGACCATCTTTGTGTGTTACAGTTGAATTAACGGAAATTATTCAAATGTTGTAGCAAGAACAAGAACATTCGGTGGCGCCTAATGCATTAGTAGATAGTTATCGTTTGGCTGTCGTAAAGTCGTTTTTAGGCGTAAATAAAAGTGTTGTATAAACGAATATTAAGTTAAACTGTATAAAATATAAAGTGGGGAAATAAAAACTGTAGACAACAAAGTGGTTTTATTTTATTTTGACGCAATTTAAAAAGAACTTAAACTTTTCAAAATAGTTAAAACGTAACAATATAATATTTAATTAGTAAAGCAGATATATAACTCAAATGTACGAACTTACTGTTGTTTAGCCAAAAACAATTTATATTTGTAAACGAATGCGCAGAAAAACGCAACATTCTCTGAACTACATAAATGTGAGTATCACACACTGTCTGTCTTTGTGATCAGTGATCGAAAAAAGGGATAATTATATTGTCCCATTAAAAAAACTACGGGTAAACCTCATCAAAGTTATTTTTTGTGCAAATGCGGTGCAGAAATTGTAATTAAAATAATAAAATTGAAAGTAAAAAACTAAAATGTTAAAAACTGCTAAATCTGCATCATTTGCAGAAAAACTTAAACGTTTTTTAAACCTAAAACTTAAAAACTGTTTAATGCTTAAGAAAATGCAAACTACGGTTAAATCTGAACATTTGGCAACGCTAATAATGAGTGTGATGTGAGTATTATATGTCTCTCCCTTTCTGTCATATGTTTACTATTTGCAAATGGATGTTCTTTGTATAACAGGTCACTCAATAAGTCCGTGGGATAAGTTAGGCTGGGTTCACCCGATTGTCGCGTGACCGCCAATAGTAATAATGCGGCAACAAAGATATCAAAAATGTGCCAATATTTATTGTGTTCTTGTGCGACAATCGAAATGGACAATACTTACCAATATTTACATTTTGAAATTTATTTTCGCAGAATAAATTGGGATAATTTAGATATTTTACAACAATAAAGCTAAATAGAAATTGTGTCATATTGGTACATTTACGACAATCGTGTGATCCTAGCTTAAGAAAAAAAAAAAAGGTTTTTTTTTGACAAAACTCGATTTTATTATTCAATATAGTTGCCTTCGAGGGCGATGCAAAAAGTATAGCGATTTTCCAACATTTCAATACCACTTTTACAGTACGATTCCTCTTTCTCGTCAAAATACGCCTCAGTTTTACCGATTACTACATCATTGGACTTAAATATCTTTGCAGCAAGCAAGGTGGGTGGGTAAGCAATTCGAAGCCACATTTATTCAATTTTGCCATCGTTTTCAAAGATTTGTGTGCTCACGTGGAAAACACTTTGAACAGATCTATCGCATAACCAAATATTATATATTAATTCCCATAGCATTCCATGAAGGAACAACATGGGGACTTCTCTCAGTCAATGAGCTGCACCCGAATCTATTTTTGACTCATTGAAAGTGACCTACAGTTTAACGCCGGCTCCGAAAGGCAAATATATTAGAGAAGTGTTTTCAATAGTAGTAATACTCATAACCAGTTACTAGCTAATGTTATGAGGTGATACCGCTGTTGAAAAACTTTTTCTTTTCTCAGATAGTCTGGCCTGATATTGAACCGAGGACCGACCTTCTGGTTGGTAGGCGGGTGTCTTACCTACCATACCACAGCGGCACACAATACGTACACCCAAATATTCGTGTAAAATGGTAAAAACACTACAATATGATATCTTTACAATGCCAGTTAGCTCGTGCACCTTCAATTTCAGATCATTCATAACAAATTTGTGGATTTTTTATGTTTTCTGCCATAACAGCCTCGTTTGGGCGTTCACACGTTTAAATTCAGCGAATCACTTTTCTACCATTTGTATCCATGTAGCAGAGTTCGGATAATGTTTATCAAGCCTTTGTGTTATTTCCACTGTAATTTTTTTTAACAAAAAGCAATGCTTTATCAGGACTCGAAAATCCGTTTTTGCCATTATTATTAAAAGTTGCTTCACACAAAGTTCTATAACTCACGAATCAATAGTCAGATTGCTGTCAAATTTACGAGGGCGGATTGACATTGAAGCTACCTAGCGCTAGATGGCAGCGCAAACACAAAAACTTGTTCTTTCTTAGAAATTACGATCTGTCAAACGTCCGCTGTTAAAATTTTAGCCAAATTCATCGTTTAGTTTATTTGTTGTAGTCGTTTGAATTAAGCAACTTTTGTGTTTCTTGGAAAATGGAAAAAAGTGCATTTCGTGTAGTGATTAAACACTATTATTTGAAAGGCAAAACGGCGAAAGAGACAAAAGAAAAGCTTGATAAACATTACGGCGAATCTGCTCCGTCAGATTATATGGTAAAATATTGGATTGCTGAATTCAAACGGCAAGCACTGCAACAATATCATTAACAGGAAGGCCAAAGGAGGTGGCTACTGAAGAAAATATCAAGAAAATCCTCGATATCGTTATGAATGATCGCCGGGTCAAAATACGTGAGTTTGCTAGAATGGTAAACATATCATATGAACGTGTGTTCAACAGTTTGCATGAACATTTGCATGTGAAAAAAGCTATCGGCAAGATGGGTGCCGCGTTTGCTCAATGTTGAATAAAAACTAGTTCGACAGATCACTTCACATCAGTGTTTGGACATAATAAAGCATAGTCCTGCTGATTTTTGGCGTAGATTAATAACTGTTGATGAAACATGGGTCCACCATTACACACCTGAAAACAAAAATCAGTCGAAGCAACGGGTGGAAGCTGGTGGAAGTGCTCCGAAGAAGGCGAAGACAGCGAAATCGGCTGGTGGCAAGGTTATGGCCACTGTATCTTGGGATGCACACGGAATATTGCTCATCGATTATCTTGAAAAGGGATCCACAATCACAGGAGAGTATTATCGTGCATTATCGGATCAACTGGTTGATGCAATCAAGGAAAAACGACCACATTTAAACAAGAAAAAAGTGCTCTTTCTTCAAGACAACGCACCGGTTCACACAGCATTAGATACGATGTTAAAACTACGAGAAATCCACTTCGAATTGGTTGATCATCCACCTTATAGTTCAGATTTAGCCCCTAGTGACTTTTTCTTGTTTCCAAACTTGAAAAAATGGCTCGCAGGAAAAAGATTCATCTCAAACTAAGAAGTGATTACCGAAACTAATGCGTATTTTGAGGAGTTCCCAAAATCGTATTATTCAGATGGTATAAAAAAGTTGGATAATCGTCTGGCTAAGTGTATTGAGCTAAAGGAGACTATGTTGAGAAATGAATGTTTTTTGAAAAAAAAAAAATGTTTTTTCCTACTTAGGTAGCTTCGATATCAATCCGCCCTCGTATACACGTATCGTTTGGAGGTTAGTACTAAATAAAAATCGTATGGACAAAATTTTAGTACCGTCGTCTATGTGCCATCGTACCGACTTATTGAGTGAGTTGATATAAGTGATGAGCGTGGTGAAAGACTTCTCCACTAAGATTTAAGATCTTTTGAGTTAGTTTTTGGAACTAGTATATGCTAGGTTCGCATCCTCGCAGGAAAAAAAATTCACACAATCATATGAAGGCGAGCTTCAGTAGATATATCATTTACTTAGCTACGGACTTATTGAATAACCTGGTATGTAAATTACTGTTCGTTACTATATTATATAAAATATTCTTTTTCTGTTAACTTTTTAATTTATTTTGTTACTATTATTACTCATTTGAACTATTTTTTAATGCAATATTTTTTTTATTTTTTTTACATATATTTTCTTACTTTTCTAACTTCCTTCCTAATTTTTCCGAATTTTTTTTTTCTTCTGTTTTACATAAAAGAAGAAATAACATTTCCAGCATCTGTCTTACTTGTTTAACATATTTTAACACTCTCTGTCTCTCTACAACATTATTACTCTATTAAAATTTCTCTTTTACTTTATAATGTTGTTGTATTGCTTGTTATTTTTGTATTTTCTCTTGTAAATATGCATCTTCTTTTTCTTTGTTTCTTTTTTTTTTCTCATGCTTATAAAGTTTTATGTATATACGTATGCATTCAAATATCAGTATGACAACAATTTGACATTTAACTTTTGGTGACATTTTGTTAAAGAGGTAAAGTAAAACGTAAAAGACTTGAAAAAATAAGTTTTGTTCTTCCCTTGAACCAATCAACACATTTTCTTGTTTATTTTTTTATTTTTTGCTTTGCCTTTATAAAAACGAGATAACAAAGAAAAATCTGAATAAGAAGAAGCTTTAGCAACACACAACACAATTGTAGTCATCATCACCATTATCTTCTTTTTTTTATAATGGGCCTGTCGACCATATTATACACAGTTAACAGAATCTGTAAATGTCATTTGCATTTTTGACATTTAAAGCAAAAAGTAAAAAAAAGGAAAAAAAATTATAAAAAAAAACTTTAATAATTTTTTTTTATTCAATCGAATAATATAGGGTCCGCCATCTAACGTTTTTTTTTCAACTAGTGCTTATTTCGTGAATGGTAACACTTAGCTCATGTCTGATTTGACAGATAATTAGTTTTATCCTTCCGCTGAACGAATATGGTCGTGTATACGCTTGAACAACGCTGGGAATCTTGGCCTGCGATCGACTTACAGAAGATGCCGATTTTGCCAAAAAAAAATCATCTTTTCAGATGAGGCTCATTTCGATCTTGGCGGGTATGTAAACAAGCAAAATTGAAAATCCGATACACTCAAGACCAGTCACTCTTTGGTGCGGATTTTGGTTTAGAGGCATAATTGGGCTATTTTTCTTCGAAAATGAGCAAGAAATGGCCGTTACAATCAATGGCGATCGTTATCGGGCCATGTTGAACGAATTTTTGTTCACAAAAAATGAAGAGGAAGATATTAGCAACATTTGGTTTTAACAGGACGGCTCTACGTGCCACACAGCCGAAGCTACACTCGATGTTTTGCGCCCTGTTTTTGAAGATCGTATTATCAGTTGCAGAGCTGATGATTCTTCATTTGATGTTTTTCTTATTTTTTTTTTTTTATTTATTTATTTTTTTTTTTTTTTTTTTTTTGTTAAAATATGTACATACTCGTATATAAACTTAAAAATTGTGAAGTAGTCTTTCCAATTATTGGTGTGGTCTGGGAGAGAGAGAGTCTAAAATTACTATAACAATTTAAAAATACGCTGGCATTAGTTTGCCTGTCTCTGTGCCACATTAAATCACACCTCAATTTCTTTTTGAAACATCAAATTAAACTCTCATTTGAGGAAAATTAATATTCATTTTGAACTTTTCTTAACTTTTATTTAAACGTGATATAACAGTTTTTTAACAATTTTCTAACAGTTTTCTTTTCTTTTCCCACAGCTAATATTTTTGTAATTATGTAAGCGCTGATACTTTTTTAAGACTTTCTTATTGTTTTTCTCTCCCTCCCCCCCCCTCTCTCTCTCTCTCTCTCTTTAAACGCTAGAGATTTATGGCAGTTACATTGAAATGACGAAACTTAGTTTAGGTTAAAGAAACAAGAAGAACAATTCTTGGGAAATGTGTTGAAAAAAGTATATGAGAAAAAGAAAGAGAGAGAAAGAAGCTTTAAAAAATAATATGACATTTAAATTAACTTTTCTGACCATTTCACTTTTTCTTTTCAACAACATTTTCATCATTTCATTTTTTTTTTTCGTTTTTCGTGCATATTGTTAAAATAACAAATAAAGTATAGTCATGGCTAGCAGAACCTGGTTCATTACATTAACAAAGAGAGTTAAAGAGGCAGAGTGTAAGAGGGAAAGATCATGGCTTTTAGTCTATCATTTAAACATTTTTATTTGTTTTCTTATAAAAAAAAAAAAAATAAAATAATTGCATATTAAAGTGAAGTGTTTTTTCCAGCTTTCTTTTTACATTTCTTTATTAGCGTTAATTAGTTGCAATACAAAAGTGAAAGAGTTTAATTAATAAAAAGGGAAATAATTAACAACAACAAAAACAATAAATTTAATTTTAAAATTGTATTACACTAACATGGTGACTGGTCCTAAACAGGGGTACCAGATGATTTTGATTCACAATCGGCATATTTGAAATAAAAATTAGGCATTTCCAGCACTTCAAGACAAAAAAAATAGGCAAAAAAATCGGCAGATAAAAATTTCCCATTTTAAGAACGATAGTCATTATTTTATTAACAAAAAAAAAAAATTTTTTTTTTATATATAAGACCAGCACCCAGGGGATGGCCCCTACTCATGCAGTGCATTGTGCTGGTACTAGGAAAATAGGTTATTGGATGGAGGACAGGGGGAGTAGTGTTTATGGACGTTAGATTTAAATTTACTCATGTCGTAGGTGGCAGGAAATACTTTCGCTGGAAGATTATTCCACAACCGAACAGTGCGACCAAGAAGAACGAATTCTCCCTATAATGCGTTGTCCGATTTACTGGACAATCAACTACAAAGGGATGCTCTCTACGAGAAATACGAGTACTACGTAAAAATATATGATTTTTGGGAATTAATTCCTTAATTTCGTTAGAACACATTCCGTTATAGTGCCGATAGAACAATGAAACACACGCCACATTGCGACGGTGCTCCAATGAATCGATAGAGTTGGCTACCCTACCGTCATTGATGAGCATCTTCGCCCTCTCCTGTACGCGGTCGAGAAGCTCCAAAATAGACTTTGAAGCAGCGGCCCCTACATGAGATTTGTGTTCCATTTTGGGTCGGATATAGGTCTTGTAAATATTAAGGAGATCAGATGGAGTGAAGTATTTCTTGCACCGTCTCAAAAAACCAAGACACTTGAAATATGTGATCATTCCAACGAACGTCACAGTGAATTCTCATGCCCAGAACATCAAGAGCATCTGATTCCTCAATATCCACATTACCCATTGACACAGATGACAGCACACCACCACGCTTTTCTGTTAAAAAACAACATTGAGTTCGCACGACCCCACTCTGACACCTTCACCAGGTCACTTGTGAGTATGACGTTCATATTCATCCTTCTTACCCCAACCTCCAAAAGGCTCGGCCTACGATCAAAAGAATAAAACAAAACAGAAATTAATAAAACAGAGCATTAAGTAATGTTTATAACATGTAAACCAATATAAAAATATAAAAAAATTTGAAAAATAACATAAAATAAACGCTATACTAACAAACTGTATATTATTGTCAGTACAATGGTCACATTTCTATTCGAAAGTAAAATGCAAAGTAAAGTGCAGAGAAATTGAGTACCGCCAACAACAGTAAATTTTATCAAGATAACGATCCCAAACAGATGTCAGATGTCACAAAGCAAAGCTTTCGTTGAAACCCAGAACCTTATGTAATTGAGAATTTGTGGAATAAAGAGAGCCAGGGTGCCCATAAAAAAAGAAATATCAACATCCTTATTTAACTTCAGCTGGGTTAAAAAAAGCCCATCGAGGAATTCTTCAAGAATTCTTTTACTTTGTTAGTACAATTACTATGTTTTATTATTTATAATGAATTTTGCACTCTCGACAGAACATAGATGGCGACTTTAGCAGCTCGTAGTACATGAGTTGCTAAAATTACGATACACACTGCAATTACTTCGTTTGAGCTCTAAACAGGGTTGCAAAAAGCCGGGTTTTTTAAATAAAACCTAACCCACGGGGTTTTATTAGATTATTTGATGTTTTTTTTTGTTTTTTGTTTTATAACTGGTTCGAATTTCGCTCTAGCCGACAATATAAAGGGTCCGCCAAATTATTTTTTTTTTTTAAATGCTGTAAAAAACTACTGAATATTTTCTCAAATTTCTTTTTTTATTTGAAAGTACAATCCTTCCGGTTAATAATGGAAAATAATTTCATTCAAATGGCTGCCTCGGCTGGCCTTGCAGTAGCCTACACGATCGGTGTAATTTTTAAGCACATTATCGATTGTGTGCCGCTGTATTTCGCCAATGGCTTCACGAATATTGTCCTTTATAGCGTCATTTGTCTCTGGCTTGTTGGCGTTACACTTATCTTTGACCGCACCCCTCAAATAATAGTCCAACGGTCTCAAATCGCAGCTCCGAGGTGCCCAAACGATCTTCAAAAACAGGCGCAAAACATCGACTGTAGCTTCGGCTGTGTGGCACGTAGCGTCGTCCTGTTGATACCAAATGTTGCCTCCTCTTAAATTTCTGTGAACAAAAATTCGTTTAACTTGGCCCAATAACGATCGCCATTGACTGTAACGGCCACTCCTAGCTCATTTTCGAAGAAAAATGGCCCAATTATGCCTCTGGACCAAAATCCGCACCAAACAGTGACTCGTCTTGGGTGTATCGGCTTTTCAATATATGCGTGCGGGTTTTCTGTGCCCCACATGCGACAATTTTGCTCGTTTACATACCCGCCAAGATCAAAATGAGCTTCATCTGAAAAGATGATTTTTTTTTTTTTTTTTTTTTTTGGCAGAATCAGCATCTTCGGCAAGTCGATCGTAGGCCCACTTAGCGAAGCGAAAATCCATTGGATGGTCAGTTGACTTCAACTCCTGAACCAATTGGACGTTGTATGGCGTCATATCAAGGTCTTTATGCAAAATTCGTCTCAATGATGTCTCCGAAATGTTCAATTGTTGAGAACGACGGTGATTTGATATTGATGGCGCTTCACGCACACTTTCTGCCACACCTGCAACATATTCGGGTGTACGCACTATTTTTGGCTTTTCACGCTTTGGTTTATCGATGAGGATGCCAGTTTCTTTCACTTTTTTCACAAGATAACGAACATACGGAGCTGACGGTGCTTCTCTTCTTCCAAAATCCGTACGCAATTTTCGCACACATTCTGCAACATTACCATGATTTTCAAAGTAATGTCGCAGTATTTCCCAATAAATGAATGAAATTATTAGCTTTATATTTCTTACAAAAATTCAATTAGAAAAGCGCTAACCTAGGGCGTTTTTTGTAAAAAGCGCTAAAGAGAGAAAATGTGACTATGTGGTAGTTGAAACGCGCTAAATATAGCGCGAAAGGCGCTAAATTGGCAACACTGGAACTTTGTGCAATTGTTTCGGAAAAAACTTACAACTCAGAGCAGGGACATATGAACTTATGTATTTAAAAAAAAGATGAAAGAAATTATAAAAATTGCGTGAAAATTATTAGCAGAACAAAAGGCACTGAACGAAACATTCGGTTAGACAATTAAGCGTTAAAGCACGACTATGACAACTCCCAAGTATGAACCCAAATGGATGTGAAGCAGAGTCACATGTCGTTAAAACACGTTTCTAGCTCTTACAGGAGGCAAATTTTGTTATAAATCAGTTTCATTGCGGTTAACATTATAAAAAGTTTGTTTTTTTAAGTTTAAAAAAAAAACTTTTTAAACTTTTTTTTTGTTTTTTTAAGTTTAAAAAAAAAACTTTTTAAATCTATAATAATTATGTTTCTTTATTAATACATTTTAATGATTTTTCTTTTAACAACTTCCCCTAATCCATACTTAAAGAAAAAGCCATAATTATATTAAAATTTAAATTTATCTCTCATATATTTTCACTTTTTTTTTCTTCTTAAAAACAAAACTTTTGTCATAAAATTCTATTAAAATATTTTTCAAATCTATTTGTCCTTATTATTGTTGTTGTTGTTGTTGTTGCTATTTTGCTGAAATTGTTTAGAAAAGGAAAGAACTACAACAGCAGTAAAGTTTTCCTATAAATTTGCAGATTTAAAAACTTTATTTTACAAAACAAACATTTAGCAAATGAATAGAAGAAAAGACAAAAATAGAACAACAATTTTCTTTAAATGAAACTTAAATAAAGGAAAACACAAGAGATGGAGAAAGAGAGAGAGAGGGAAAGCTTGTTAGAAAACAGCAGGAAAACAGCCAGACAGACAACAGAGTTTTGGGTAACAGAGTCTCAAAGCATATCCTATAATTATGATAAATAAAGACAAAAAGTTGCCATAGTAGTTGCCAGGCAGAAATGTAAACACAACCATTCATATTAATTGTATTCAGCTGATTACGAGGAATTTGAAATCGTTGATAACTAAACTGTGTTTACGAGAAACAAAAACAAAAATTAAAACTTAAATGAAGTTTTTTTCTATCTTTTTTTTGTAGAGCAAAAATAAAATTGTTAGAAACCCACATTTCGCTCTTTCTCGAATGACATTAAATAAATCCCCGCTCCGAAGTGTTGTTTTTTCTTCTGCTCTCTCTTTTTGTAGCTTTTCAATATTTTATTATATTTTTTAGAAACAATAGGAATAATAATATTGTGACGTTTTTACCTTTTTAAAAACGTATATTTATGAGTTCGTCGATTGTAGTTAAAATAAAATAAATTTTGTGTTTGGTTTTAATTAAAAATCCTTTATTCAACACAGTTTTGTGCACCACTGCTGGTAACCAATTTTCTATTCTTAATTACTCCGTCTGTTTACAACTTGGTAAACAACAACAATTACTCGACAGATCTCTTCTAAACCGATCGATGTTACAACTTAGGTTCAATCACAACCTTTTCAACCAGAGGCTATGCACACTTTACTGGGTTAGCTTCAACTAAACTGCTTTTTACTTCACTACTAACTTCGAGAGTTTAGTCCTTATAAACTCTCTTCACCCTTAGTTCAAACCAACAGACTCTCTTCAAACCAATAACACGTTCGCTGAGTTTACACCAAATAAACTCATTGTTGTTCGCATTGATGTGCCTTTTATGTGGCTGAGTAAACAACACATCGAAAGCTCTCGAAAATTTCGATATTTCAAGTAGATTCCATTTTTTTCTTTTTAGTTCTTTTGTAGCCATACGTATGTAAACATCTACCTCTTTCGGCTCTTAGTATTTGTTGCTGCTTGTTTTCTTTGCTGTTAGTTTTTGTTGTTGCTGTGTTATTTTTATATACTTTATCTCTGCTAATGTTTGTTGTTGTCGATTCTGGCTATTTATAAACAACATGTATAGTTATTCCTGCAGCTTTTGTTTATTTATTTTAACGATGTAATAAACGCAGAGGTGCCCAATCTTAAATTCGTAACAATATGTTTATACTAGATTTAGGCAAAGAGCTGTTCTTTTTTATTTTCAAACATACGTACTAATACGTATAGGCAAAAAATAAGCAAAAAAATACCAGAGTTTCCAATTTAGCGACTTTCGCGCTATATTAAACGCTTTTCAAATAGCGAAATTCGCATTTTTTGAAAAACGCGCTAGGTTAGTGCTTTTCTATTTGCGATCTTTTGTAAGAAATAAAAAGTCACTCAATTCAATAAACCTATCAATTCATGTAAACTATGGATTATGCCTTCATGCTGAAAATTACGTTATTCTAGAGAGTATTTATGCAAAAATGAATAAAAATGGTTTATTTGAAACGTATCTCCCATCTGGGGGCCCATTTTCCAAGACTTGCAAGTTATTTCAAGTAAAATAGATGTAAAAGTTAGAAAAATTAAATACTTAATAGAAGAAAGCTAGAAATTTTAATTATTTAATTCCAACACAACTTGTAAGTTGTTATTATTAGATCCTTTAAAGATCACAAGGGGATCATAGGGCCATAACAAATTCTTTCCATTTACGCCTATCTAAAGCCAGTGATCTAATCTGGCTGCTCTTTCAATCTATCTGCGGAAAGGGCTTGTCTTCCGATTCTTCTGCTTACCTGCGATTCTTTCATTCAATGTCCAGTTTCGCTAAGTCATAGTTTGGTTTCCTCAGAGTGTGCCTGCTTGCAGTTTCCTTCATTGCAGGAACTTGGTATGATCTCGTTTCTGGCCAAATATCAGCACTATTCTGATCCGAATATCAGCACTGGAACCGCCAGACGTTGTGAGGATACTGCCGAGATAGCAAAAAGACGAGATATAATCAAAATTTATGTTTCAGAATTCGATAGATCGTTGTTTAGGAGATATTTGCCCGCAAGTCCAGCTTTCCTTGCATTTCGTAATGTCTGTTAGCCAGTAGATAGACGTCGTCTGCGTAATCTAGGTCTTCCAACTTTGTGTTAAGTTCCCAGATTATAACACAATCAAAAACAACGATGAACAGCAGCTGAGAAAGAACACAACCTTGCCTAACACCAGCTCTGATAGGTATTTTCTTCAAGTAACACCTGAACCCAAAAATTTAGAAAAAGTGTTTATGTTCTTGTTTTGTTCTAAATCGTTTTTAATTTTATTTTTTAAACAATCGTTCAAATTTTAAAAAAAATTGTAAAAGTGGAATTTGAATAATAGACTTATTTTAACCATTTCAGTATATTTTTCTGTTTTTAAATATTATTAAAGCTTTTTTACAGCGTGTTTTAATTACAAATAGTTACATAAATTATAATTTACCGCCTATAGCTTAGGAGGTCTGCGCGCTTTGATCATAAAAAGTTGGCCACACTGAAAAATACATTGCAAAGTAGCTTGCCTGAGAGACTAAAATTACTACCACAATTGTAAAATGTATTAATATCTGTTTGCCTGACGCTGGTATACACTAAAATCGTGGAATTTCTTTCAAAAGTTATATTTAAAAACAACAATTTACCCTTTCCTTACTTAATAGTCATGTATTTTGAAAGCGTTTTAACTTTAACGCTTAATGGCAACACTTTGTAATTACCTTTATAACAACACTGACATTTTAAAAACAATAAAATTTAACAAATACTCCAAAACTATTCACCACCTTTGCTAACAAAGCTATTTATGTATGTGGTGTGTATACACGTGCATACACGCAATTATTTCTATACTCCCACTCTCTTTTAATCTTGTGCTAAAATAGTGCAATTATAAAAGAATAAAGCATTTCTAAGATTAAGTTATTGTATAAACAACAAACAATTGTGTGGCATTAATTATGAGAAAGAAAAGAGAAAAGAGCAAGAGAGGCTGAGCGAGAGCGGATAAATTAAAAAGCAGCAGATCAACAAAACAAAAACACAGGATCAAAATGAACAATAATTTTGTACCAAAATATGTACCAGAATGTGTGTGTTTATTTATATTAAAGCTTTCCTGGTGCATACGAGTACGAAACAACAAAAAAATATCGACTTACAAAACTATAGTTTATTGTCAATGTACACGAAGAATGCCGCCATGTTCAATAAATATGTTTAATAAGTTAAATTGTTGTTGTTGTTGTTATCATTGATGACGTTGATGATGCTGCTGATGATGCCGCCGCTGACTGCCAATGCTATTGTCGTTGTCGTTGTTATTATCATTTCATGTTGTTCTAAATACCAAACGTGCACAATAACAAATTTTGATGACACAGTAGTTTTGTAGTGTACTCACATACAGACATCCAAACATATTTGTATGTGTACATACATACTTGTATCAAATGTGCATTTAATACTTTTTATACTTCAATATTGCGGTACTTTTATGTTAAAACATGGTATTTAAAGCAATGAAAACATAAAATATACATTTAAATGAAATAAAATAAAATAACATTTTCAAAATGAAAATACTAAACAACTTGAAGGGCATATTTTGTAAATTACTTACAGTGGCTCTCAGCTTATTTTGTGTGATTTCAAAATATAACTTAGAACGCTTGCAACATCAAAGCTAAAGACGATGTCATAAAGATTTAAACCCACAATTTTTATAAAAAACTCATTTCTTAAAATTAAAATTATGTGTTCATGTTTTCAAATATTTGTAAAAGTAATTTAAAGAAAAATTTTAAAACATATGCAAACTACAAGTCACAGCTTATTTAGCGTATTGTCAGCAGTTTTAGAAAAAACTTGGATGGAACATGGTTTAGTATTTGGTGTGACCTTTTCTTTGTTTAATTACAACTTTAAGACGTTTTTCCGACATTTCTCTGTAGTTTCTAGGGGAGTCTTGCTCTACTTGTTGACCAGTACGGCTTATAAATCATTCTGATTGCTAATCTGCTTTTTCGGAATTCCTAATTCCAAAATTGTTCACAAATTTTCTATCACTTTTAATGAGAGAATATTTAAGGAACTTTCATGAGGTTTTGTCCATGTTCCATATTAAGCATAACTGCACAATCCTTGATTTGAGTTTCGGATCATAATTCTGATAATACCGAAAATGCACTTTGCGAGAAATTATTTTTTATCATGCCTAAAAACATATTTTTATCCACTGTACCATCAATGAAGACCATATTGACAGCTCCACAGGCAGCCATCCACGGCCAAGTAGCTCGCAAAAAGCAGTTTATATTTAAGAAGAATATCCAAAGCAGGCTTAAATTCACTCAGAAACATGTGGCAGACATTTACTTTTCTAGAAGATGTTATTTTTGTTGATGAGTCATAATTTAATATTTTTATTTCCAATATTATTTAATATTTTTTCAATATTAAATTGCGATTGCGAAGTGATGGTTTGGGCTTGCATGTCTGACTCTGGAGTTAACAACATTATAATAAAAATATGCATTTAAGCATATTAAAAGACAATTTGTTGAAAAGTGCGTATTTTGAATGCACACGCAATAAGCGTTGCGTTATTTAGATAAAAATTGTTTTTGTAACTGCCGCTCACTGCTTTGCCGCTTATTGCTTCTGTTTATTACATTTGATTTTATTCATTTTTCATCTTTTCTTTCCTTTATATCTCTGTTTTACAATAAATTACAAAAAAAAACTACCAATGTTTTGAACTTTTATTTTCCCCACTTTATCCCCCTCTCTACCCCTCTTTTAAACTCTTTAGCACATTTAAAAGTTTATATCATTGATGTCGTTATTGCCGTTGTTGTTGTTTTTTATTTAAAAAATGATTTCCAATATAAAATGACAATAAATTGTATAGGAATAGAAACACAAAAACAACAACAAATAGTCAAATGCAAAGAGAGAATACATATTATACTCATACACACACACGCACACTCACTTGTATACTTTTAACAAATAATCACAATATTCTAGCAAATACAACAATTGCTAATGTGTGTAGTTATTCTTACCGTAACGTGGTAGCGGTGAATAATTTAGTAAGGAAGGGGGGTCGGCCCTTAGTTTTAGCAAATCGACAAGAGAGTGTCAATTAAAGAGGTTGTTTTACGTACGTTTCCAATATAAGAATAACGTTTTTCTGATGATGGTGATGATGATGATACTGATGCGGATGTTAATATTGAAGAAGATGCCGTGCCTGTTGGGTTATTGCAGTATGTTCTACAACAACAATTACAACTGAAGATATATTGAAAATACCACAACAAGACCTTTTATAAAAACCGCTACTTTTTCAATATAGAAATGCAGTTTTTTTATAAATTGTCTGCAATAAACGTGTTCAATGACATTTTATCGATTTGTAATGTAGCCATAGGTTAGTACAATTATTTATTGTTGTTGCTGTTGCCTTTTTTTATTCCGTTTATTAAAGCTTACAAACATCAGTATTTAAATTACTTTGCCGCTGTAATCGATTAAGTGAAAATATAAAAAAATTTATTTTTCTTTTTCTAAAGGTATATTTATAATAGCTAACTTAAGCTAACTTAAGCTACTGTCAAAAATTAACAAAATGTGTGTCAAACACTTAAACAAACAAACAACGGATATATTTACATACAACGCTTTTATCCTATGACATCCGGAGTAATTGTGACCAGAAAAGACCTTTATGCCGGTATTCGGCCTCTACTAAACTCTGCCTGTAGGTCTCTGGTGGCCAACATTACATAGGCTCTGAAGGTTCCACTACAGAATGGTCTTTGCAGCTGGTTCCCTATATTTTTGCGAAAGATATGAGCGACTCATGTCCACTTCCCACGCCGAATTTCTTTTATAGCTGACTTTTGGTTGCTGCATTTGTTGCATTGGAGTTGGTTACCTGTTATATCCCAGGTGTACCGGTATGAAAAGAGCGTTTTTTTTTGTGTGTGAAAATAATGCTTTATTTTTAATGGGAAGTAAAAAACAGTGGCAATTTGTGGACATTTGTATCTTGACGCTCGCTTCATACCGGTACACCTGGTAAAGTCGCTTTGATATTTGTGGCGAGTTCCATACTGTGCAATGCCTTGTTAGCTGGATTTGCTACATTTGTATCCGTTCGAATAATGCTTTCGAAATACGCGGAGTGGTCCACGCCCTCGATTGTCACGCCACTTAGGACCCAGGTAGCGAAGTTTGCAGTTCCAATACTCAACGATTTCGTCTTCGAAACGCTAATATTGAAACCGATCCTTCGCTCATTTTAATATATTAATTCCCATAACATTCCATTTAGAAACATGGGTACTTCTCTCAGTCAATGAGCTGCAACCGATTCTATTTTTAGACTCATTGTAAGAGACCTACGGTTTAACGCCGACTCCGAACGGCTAATGTATTAGAGAAGTTTTCAGTAGTAGTAATATTCGTAATCAGTTACCAGTTAACGTTATGGGGAGATACCGCTGTTAAAAACTTTTTCTTTTATCGGATGGTCTAGCCTGGTATTGAACCGAGAACCTTCTGGTTGGTAGGTGGGTGCCTTGCCTACCGTACCACAGCGGCACACTCTCATTTTAATACAGCCTATTCAGACCGGTCTGCTGCAAAGGATATATATTTATTGGACTTTCCAAACACTAATCGTCGAGAATGGATCGATACTTGGCACCTAACAACGGAAACAAAAACTTCTGCAGACTCACTATAATTTGAACCGTAAAAACAAACATAGCGACGGTCAAGACGAACGTATATGGTTCAACAATATCGCTGACGAGGCTCAAGCTATACAATAACTTGTAATTCTTACAATACCAAGAAACAAACAACTTTAAATCTGGACCCAAATTTTACAGCGAATTACTTGAAACGCCTTTAATAGCTGGCTTACCACTCTACTCATGTAAAGAGTATATTAAAAAAAAGATATGTCCATCCTTTGTCCAATTCTCGTAGCCTCGGGAAACGATAATGACTCACCTGAGCCGCTTAAAACATCACCCAACATCAGAAATTCTGGAACTCAGGGCACTTGTCCGCTTTGGAGATCTCACTAAATCCCAAAACTGCGGGGGAATTACTTTACTAAACCTGCTCTACAAGATCAGTGACAACATAACTAACTTAAGACTTTCCTTACCACTCTGTGCTGTCTTACGACAAGAGCAAGCGGCGCTCGAGCTGTGCAAGCTCCTTCCTTAACCATACAAATAACTTCAGGATAATTGTCGCACAATATGTAGAATAACGTTCTAGTAACTATGTTACGATCTTTGATTTCGGAAAAACATTCGACACCCGTTTCACATGATTGCTGAATGCTGCATGGAAATGCAACCACAGACGAAATTGCAGTCAGAAAAGTTGTTAGACAACGATACTTATTATTGTCTCATTTATTTAAAGTCGTCCTTGACATCATGTTAAATGCAACAAGCGCCTGCAGAGGCATATGGTGAGGGCGACTGCAGGCGCGACTAGAAGATCCTGACAATGAGGACGATAGCCTAGCATTCCGACGTGTAAGACAAGCTAAAAATTATCGAAGAATGGTTAACAGCACAACCTTCCCTCATCTTTCCAACATTAACCGATCGAAGATGTATCATTCTTCGTGTACCTTGTCGACTAACACAAAGCTTGGAATCTTCAACTGCAACGTGAAGTCTATGCTACTCAATGATAGGAATGTTGCATCGAAAGACACCAAGAGTTGATTAAGCTAGCTTACGGATGTTATGGTTAGTTCCGATCGATAATGTATCATTCTTCTTGTACATTGTCGACTAACACAAAGCTTGGAATTTTCAACTGCAACGTGAAGACGAAAAGACACCAACGCAGTTGTTTAAGCTAGCTTAAGCATGTTGTGGTTAATACTTAATTCTTTATTTTAAATATTCTATGAATTTTATAACGTTACTCCTAAGTGATATTACAATATAAACAATTGAATTCACCACTTTATAACCATCAAAGAGTAATTTAGTGTGTGTGTGCGTGTGTGTTAGTGTGTGAAGAATGGTTAACAGCACATCTTTTCCTCATCTTTTCAACATTAACCGATCGAAGATGTATCATTCTTCGTGTACCTTGTCGACTAACACAAAGCTTGGAATTTTCAACTCTAACGTGAAGATGAAAAGACACCAAGAGTTCATTAAGCTAGCTTAAGCATGTTGTGGTTAATACTTAATTCTTTATTTTAAATATTCTATGAATTTTATAACGTTACTCCTAAGTGATATTACAATATAAACAATTGAATTCACCACTTTATAACAATCAAAGAGTAATTTAGTGTGTGTGTGCGTGTGTGTTAGTGTGTGTTTAATATCATAAGAAAAACGACACTTCTCACTTACATTTAATATTGATCTTTAGAATAGAAAAACTATAAAATAAAGAAATTGAAAACTCTTACTAACCAAACACTTCGTACTTCTTGTCTAAGAGAAAAGAGAGAAAGAAAATGTTAAATATTTGCATAATAAGTAAAAATATGCTGAGATATGAAATTTGCGTATAACACTTATGTTAAAGGAAAGCAAAGCACAAAAAAAAAAATAAGGCAAAGATAGAAGAAAGCAAACAACAAGAGGAGGAACAAAATCAACATATTTTTTTTTCCTTTTTGTAGAAATTTAAAAAAAAAAAATAGAGTCAAGAGTAGAGAAAATTGCATTATAAGGAAGTTGTTAAGTGTCTTTTGATTTGATTTACTTATACTATAACAACAACAATAACTACTATTACAACTATTATGAGTATAACTGCTGCTTCAACTTATATTTCCTGTTATATATTGACTTTTGAAGTATGTGTGAGTGCGTAAGTATGTTAAAGAGAGTTTTCAAACTTATTCGTTGAGAAAAAAAAAATTGTTGTAATATATGGGTATTTTATTGTTGTTGCTGTTGTCGATGTTTCTTCCATTGTTACACAGACAGTTTAACCCATTTTTTGTTGACTTGTTTCCTTAAGCTATTTGATATGCATTTTTAAGTGTTTGTTTAGAACATATACTAGTGTTTGTATATAGAATGCGTTTACTGGTTGTTCCGTTCAATTTAACCACGAATTAAAAACAAAAAAGAAAAATAATAAAAAAGAAATTCCTAAAATTTAAAATTGAGAAAAAAATTAAAAAATGAATATTAAAGCAAAGATTAAAAATAATCATAAAACAGAAAAAATTAAAAAAGAAAAAAAAAATAAGAAAAATATTTTCAAATTCAAAAAAAAAATTTGGCAGAGATGGGATTCTAGCCGGTATTTTCCCGACATATGTATTGCATTTTATTATAAATTTTTATAAATAATAAATTTTTTTTATTAATATATAGGGTCCGCCATCTAACGTTTTTTTTTTTTCAACTGGTGAATGGTAACACTTAGCTCATGTCTGATTTGACAGATAATTAGTTTTATCCTTCCGCTGAACGAATATGGTTGTGTATACGCTTGAACAACGCTGAGAAATATTGCGACATTACTTTGAAAATCATAGTAATGTTGGAGAATGTGTGCGATGTGTTCAGATGCAGCTCATTTAGATCTTGGCGGGTATGTAAACAAGCAAAATTGTCGCATTTGGGGCACAGAAAACGCGCGCGCATATATTGAAAAGCCGATACACCCAAGACGAGTCACTGTTTGGTGTGGATTTTGGTCCAGAGGCATAATTGGGCCATTTTTCTTTAAGAGTGAGCAAGGAGTGGCCATTACAGTCAATGGCGATCGTTATCGGGCCTTGTTGAACGAATTTTTGTTCACAAAGATTGAAGAGGAGGATATTAGCAACATTTGGTTTCAACAGGACGGCGCTACGTGCCACACAGCCGAAGCTACACTCGATGTTTTGCGCCCGGTTTTTGAAGATCGCACTATCAGCCGCAGAGCTGATGTCGTTTGGCCACCTCGGAGCTACGATTTGACACCGTTGGACTATTATTTGGTGCCGTCAAAGATAAGTGTTACGCCAACAAGCCCGAGGCAATTGATGCTGTAAAGGGCAATATTCGTGAAGCCATTGGTGAAACACAGCTGCACACAATCAATAATGTGCTAAAAAATTTGAGAAAATATTTAGTAGTTTTTTTATAACATTTTCAAAAAAAAAGTTATTTGGCGGACCCTATATGTAGTAACAAACCCTGACATTAGATTGCCAACTAAATTTGAAAAAGCTTATTATTTTTATATGTAAACCCATTCTTGACATACTGTATATATATAAAAAAAAAAACGATTTGATGCCAAAGTACTTTTAATTGTTATATTAAAGACGTCTTTACTAACTTTTATTATGTATTTATTATATGCCTTCTTCTTTAAAATTGTATTTTTTTTTTATCTGTTTATCTCTCTCCTCTTTTTTTCTGGCATTTTATAGAGGACAAGTGTTATTTGCAAAGAAAAAATTGAAATAAAAAATTGGCAATTAAAAGCCATTGACGAGAGAAAACTATTAAAACTAAGGAAATAGGAAGTAATTGAAAAACATTATTTGAAAGCAATTTTCTGGTAATTATTGTCAAGTTTTATTCTTCTTTTTTCACTCTCTCTCTCTCTCCTTCTGTCTCTCTTGCTGCTTTTAAATTCTAGGAATTTTTTAATTGCCAACGTTAAAGAGAAATTAAAGAAAAAAAATTTTTAAATCATAAAAGGAAATACGAAATTAAAGGAAAGAAGAAAATAAAAAAAAATGAGAAAAAATAAATAATAAAACAGAATTTGTGAAATTTTGTACTTAATTAACCATATTTTTTATAACTGCTGCGTTAAACCAACTTTTCTTAAAAGTGTTTTAAGTGGGTCATGTTTGAACATGAACTATTGGTCATGAGTGATTTCGATGATTTATAATTTTTTAATCTACGAGTATATATCGGGTGTTTTGAGTTGGCAACACTCTGATATATTTGATAATTGACTTAAGAGCTGATAGTTGCTTTATGTGTGTCAAGATATATTTAAATTTGACTATCAAAGACACAAACCAGTTTTTTTTAGCACAGCCACTTCTTACGTTAACAGAGCACTGTTAACACTTTAACAGTAACTATAGAGTCCGCCTTCCAACGTTTTTTTTTCAACTAGTGCTTATTTCGTGAATGGTAACACTTAGCTCATGTCTGATTTGACAGATAATTAGTTTTATCCTTCCGCTGAACGAATATGGTTGTGTATACGCTTGAACAACGCTGGGAAATACTGCGTGCGATAGACTTACAGAAGATGCCGATTGTGCCAAAAATAAATCATCGTTTCAGATGAAGCTCATTTTGATCTTGGCGGGTATGTAAACAAGCAAAATTGTCGCATTTGGGGCACAGAAAACCCGCACGATACATTGATAAGCTGATATACACAAGATGAGTCACTGTTTGGTGCGGATTTTGGTCCAGAGGCATAATTGGGCCATTTTTCTTCGAAAATGAGGAAGGATTGGGCCATGTTGAACGAATTTTTGTTCACAAAAATTGAAGAGGAGGATATTAGCAACATTTGGTTTCAACAGGACGGCGCTACGTGCCACACAGCCGAAGCTACACTCGATGTTTTGCGCCCTTTTGTTGAAGATCGCATTATCAGCCGCAAGGCTGATGTCGTTTGGCCACCTCGGAGCTGCGATTGACACCGTTAGACTATTATTTGTGGGGTGCCGTGATAAGTGTTACGTCAACAAGTCAGAGACAATTGACGCTTTAAAGGACAATATTCGTGAAGCCATTGGTGAAATACAGCAGCACACAATCGATAATGTGCTTAAAAATTGGACCGATCGTGTAGGCTACTACATGGCCAGTCGAGGCAGTCATTTGAATGAAATTATTTTCCATTATTAACCGGAAGGATTGTACTTTAAATTAAAAAAAATTGAGAAAATATTCAGTAGTTTTTTTATAGCATTTAAAAAAACAAATATTATATACTATATAAAGTAAAGAAAGGGAAGTAATTGCCAAAATATTTAAGCCTGAAATATGGAGTAATAGTATATGCTGGTTGGAATGGTGTTCCAGACCTTCTTTCGTAGATCAGCTTTGGTACCAAACCTTTAAAAATTGTGGAATAGCAGAAAATGTATTTAACAAAAATAATTTTTTTTAATTATTCTTCTCTGTGAGTCCATGGGTTATCTCCATTCTATGGGAAAATGAGAGATGCTCGGAATATTACACTATATGGGGGGACTGGTCCAAGGAGTCCCTAATGAAACTGTGCTAGTGGTATTCTTCTATTCTATTTAAATTCGAAAAGTTTATATTTTAATGCATTTTGACCGGAGGGCAAACTAGATATGGCCAGATATTACACTATATGCCGTGAGTGATCCAAGGGGTTCCTAATGAAACTGTGCTAGTGGTATTCCTGAAATTATTTTAGAACTGGGGAATTTTGAATTTGGAAACTTATATTTTAACGCATTTTGACTGGATGGGATGAGTGTTTAGTATGGGAAAACTAGACATGGCCAGATATCACACTATATGGGGAGAGTGATCCAAGGGGTGTCTAATAAAACTGAAATAATTTTGGAACTGGGGAAATTTAAATTTGGAAACTTATATTTTAAAGCATTTTGACTGAAGAGTTGATGGAAAAACTAGAGATGGCCGGAATGTCACCCCCCGAAACTTCTAGCTTACCTCTGATGATGATGACTAACATCAGACTGATGATCAGGGGAAAACACCATCTACTGGGAAAAAATGATGTTAAGTAAGTATCACCACTACTTAGTAAGGAACTTCACCACCACACAATAGATGAAAGTGAGCTAAAGTAGACATCTACTTAGCTTGAAATTAACTGATTAATGAATATTTGTGGAAAATCATGTGCTTCTAAGAGGAGTGACGAAGAAAAAAAAATCAACTAAAAATAAGGTTTTAGAATTCAAACACTTCAGCACCGATCCTAAACAAAATTAAGTAAATTTAGTTTTGGAGCCCTATAAAATTGCAATATATATTGACAGAGTATACACGGTGAAGCATCTACGAAGTTGTTTCAGAGTACCATTACGCTGGTACGTACCCACTATGTTTCATATTGTTATGAAAATTGAAATGCCAAAATATTTGGCAGCACTGCTAAATCAACCAACTTTACGTTACATTTGAATTAACGGATATAAAAAAATAGAACATATGAGACATTTCCGGAACCTTCCAAACTATAGGCAATTGTGTTTATTAAAAGGCTGGTTTGCCTACACGTCAGTTAGTTATCATATGGCTGTCAATAAATAAAGTTGTGTTAAAGCGGAAATAAAAGCGTTGTATAAACGAGTATTAAGTTTTGTATTAAGACAAACAGTATAAAAGTTATAGTGGAATAAATAAAAACTGTAAAGCAATAAAATAAAGCGGCTTTGTTTTATTTTAAAGCAATTTAAACGAAATCAAAAGTTTTAAAAAGGTTTAAACGTAGTAATATAATAGCGGCTTAGTGTGGGTAATATTAAAGGAGGGGATATAGAAGAACTAGAAACTTTTAGTATTAATTTATAGCTATAAACTGTTACCCATATATTCATAAAAACATAAAATTTATTTGAAATCTATTTTAAGGAAATTTTTTTATGAAAAATTTTGAATAAAAAACATTTCAAAGTAATTTAAATTTGTAAGAAAATGGCGGTTAATTTTATTGTAGTTTTGAAATATTATTTTTTACAATTTTGTAATAATATTTTTTTTTTATGACGTAATTGCATTTTCCTGATTTTCAATAATATTTTATGGTCTTCATTTCTAAATTTAAGAATTTTAACCCTTATATTTATAAAAGTTAAAATTAACTTGTAATGTATTTTCTTAAAATAGATTTCAAATAGATTTTTTATGAATATGGGGGTAACAATATATAATGTATGTACATACACATGTTGAAAAATGTTTAAAATTATTTTAAAACGATTTTTATTGAAAAACGTGTTTTTGGTTTCTAAATATCCTCCTTTGTTTTCTGCCTATTTATTATTTTACATGTTTTGCCGTAATTTGTGTTTGAAAACAAATCATTTAGAGAGTAAGATCCCATCTATATTACGAAATCATTTGTAATTCTATACTTTATTTAATTCGACGGCTTATAACAACAAACATTAAATTGAATAACAATTCAATTTTCAAATGTAAAAACGAGTGTGTCTTTATTGCAATATTTTAGAACGAATTTTTGTTTTTCACCATTTTCTATTCGACACACACACGCACACACTCAATCGAAAATTATTGTAACACCAAATTATATTCATGACCAAATGCATGTGAAAATGATTGCAGAAAAACTGAACAAATGAATACAATTTTTGTAATTTAAATATACAGACCCAAACAGTGGAAACTCAGTCTGAAGTTCCTAAAAAACAAAAATTTTTCATATAAAACTACGCTTGCGTTGTGTTGTGGGGATTATATTGCAGTAGGTTTTACTGTCTGTTTCTACCGCAGGCTATAGTTAGTGATGCATAAAAATAAAGTACCGCTATATGTATGTACTATAGCAAAATGAACAAAATTGAAGTGGTGTAGAAGTAGAAAAGGGGAACTGTTATAAAGCATTATTGCAAAAACGTATAACATTATCTTTATTATTATTATTGTTGTTGTTTTTATGCTCCAAAATATACTTCATTATGTGCCAGAGTGCAGCACCCATTGTCTATAATGATTCTAATAATCATTTACTCTGTTAATGTGTTATAAATATAGCGGAAAAACTAAACAGAGAGAAAACGAGAGAGTGCCAGTGTAGAACATTAAATAAAAATAAAAAGAAAGCAAAATGAATAAAAATGAAAAACTGGTAAATGTTTTGCAATCATGCTTAAATTCAATCCTTACAATGATGTGCTAACAATGCCTTAGCAATGAAAATGACCACCAGAAATCAATTTAAAAATAAAAATATGTAAATTATTTGCGGGGAGTTCTGTTTTCCCCATAAAAATAGTAAAATAGTGCTTATTGACTAACAAAAACGTGCATAACATAATATTTCTGTTTTTCGAAGAGCATCGAAAGTAAAAACAGAAATAATTATAAATTTAAAAAAAATTTCATTTTTCTTTTATTTTTTTTATTAAAAAAAAAAAAAAAATCTTTTCTTTTACCAAAAAAATCTTATTTTATTATAATTTTATTTTTAATTTTAATTTAAAAAATAAAAATAAAAGAAAAAATTTAATACTTTTTTAAATTACAATTTTTCATTTTGTTTTTTATGAATATGGGGGTTAATATTTTTATATTATTTTTCACAACAAAAATTCTTTGTTTTATTACTTTTTAAATGAATCTTTATTCACTATTAGTACACCTTTACTGACTATTGTTACTTCCACTCTTGCCAGATTTGACGATTTATTGTCATTGTGAAAAACACCACATTAGTTTTTAGTACTCTACGTATTGTGAGATTTTTGTCTATTGGTTTGTGTCAAGGTTGATAAAGTGTTACCCTGGTATTGTGGTACTTATTTGTGTATTTGACGGCATTGTAAATTTTACCATCTTTGGATAACACAATCTTACATGTTTAAAATTAACAAATATACAACAGAGGATATGAAAGCATTTGAGACATTTCCGGATCTTTTCAAACTGTAAGCATTCCTTCGATATAAGTATCGTTTAGCGATAGGTATTATACCCGCCTGCCAACCAGAAGTTCGTCGGTTCAATACCAAGCCAGACCATCTTAAAACAAGTTTTTCGACAGCGATATCACTTCATAACATTAGCTAGTAACTGGTTATGAGTATTATAACTCTTGAAAACTTCTCTAAATGCATTTGCCGTTCGCAGCCGACGTTAAACTGTATGTTCCTTTCAATGAGTTTAAAAATAGAATCGGGTGCAGCTCATTGACTAAGAGAAGACCCCATGTTCCTTCATGGAATGTTATGGGAGTTAATATATATAAACGAATATTAAGTACAAGATAAATAAGTTTCTGTATAAAGATAAAGTGAGGAAATAAAAACTGTAAAATAACATCACCGTGGTGTTTATTTTGTTTTGACGCAATTAAAAAGAACTCAAACGTTTTAAAATGGTTAAAGCGTAACAGTAAATTGGCGATTTGACGGTTTATGTGCTTATTTAAACGATTTCTAGCAATTTATCAAAATTAATTAAATAGGCTCTACATCAAAAATATTAATTCTTTTTGCCACTCTTAGTGTCTTTAAAAGCTTGAAATCTTCTCATAGAATGAACTATATTCTTAGTAACATTAAGTGGTATATTAAGTCCTATTCTTCGGCCCATTAATACTGAACCCCTCATCGCGACACGTAAGCATGATTTTTAACTAAGTATAGCAACCATCTCTTTCTAAGAGAATTCACATTTAAATACTTTACACAAGTGTTTGGTATCAACACACTTTGAAATTAACCATGATTATTAAGCAGTACTTAGCCTAAGAATGCAGTTCATCTCTTTCAAAGAATGCTGCACATGATATCATGTGATTAAGCAAAATTTAAAGCATTCATTTTAAGAACCAGCGGAAGTATATATTATTAGCATTCGGTAGGTTGTCTAATAGGTATTTTATCTAAAAGATGTTTTATCTCGTACTATATTCTCGTACAGACAATTACCCCAACACAAACATTAGTGTGACCCTCGTCCAGTAACACCATCACACCACGAAAGCCATGATCCTACAGTAATTGTTAAGTTTTCTGAAGTGGAGTGAATACCTGATAAGCTCAAAAATAATCTCCTTCGAATCCTATTGAACCCCGTTGAAAATATGGAATCTGGTACACTAGTCAGTACAACACAGTTGCACAAGACGTAGCCTGTGGTTTTATCCTCCTTCCGACAGAGCCGACACTCCATCACATTCAATAAATGTAACCTATTCAGATGATTTTTCAAATAGCAGTCTCCAGACAATAAGCCCATTATTAGAATGCTTCTTATTTTAAAAAATGCTAAATTGCACTGTAACCACCTACAGAAATATTCTCCGTAGACAAAAAATGCGTTTAGGCAGGTTGCATCACGAAAAAGTGTGTCGAATCCAACCAAATATGTTCAATTCGTATGAAATAACAATTTCACAGCTTATGGACTAATGCGGCACGTTTTCCACTGATGCTATGTGCTTATAATTTTCTACGAACCAAACCCGAGCACCCTAGCCCATTAGCCTACCAATGTCCGCCCTCCCTAAACCAATACACACACTCTACACATAAGAGAAGGGTTCCATTTACCCTTGCCCTCTCAATGTGCGACCCTTAGTGGGTGTTCCCACTTGACCACCTTCAACTCGGCCTCATCACAATTAATACTCTGGATAAATAAAGACTGTTGCGGACAAAGTGTCAAAATGAGTGTCAATTCGTATGAAATAACAATTTCACAGCTTATGGACTAATGCGGCACGTTTTCCACTGATGCTATGTGCTTATAATTTTCTACGAACCAAACCCGAGCACCCTAGCCCATTAGCCTACCAATGTCCGCCCTCCCTAAACCAATACACACACTCTACACATAAGAGAAGGGTTCCATTTACCCTTGCCCTCTCAATGTGCGACCCTTAGTGGGTGTTCCCACTTGACAACCTTCAACTCGGCCTCATCACAATTAATACTCTGGATAAATAAAGACTGTTGCGGACAAAGTGTCAAAATGAGACGTTACCCAGCAAACCGTACACCTATTTGCCGCGACAGTGTCAGTGAGTAGCAGTGAGTCACAAATGGAAATTGGCTCCATTAAATTTGTTTACTGGTAACTCATGTGTCACCGAGCTTCTTTATATTTCTAATCACAAGAAGTCGTTTGTCGCTCTTTCTTTAAGAAAAGTGGTTAAACAAAAGTGAACATAAATCTTTTTGCTAGCATAGCTCGGCCAAACAAAGCGTACTTTATTTTTTTTTTAACGAGGCCAGCAATCAGTGCATAGCGCTGGTACTAGGAAAATAAGTTGTGGGAAGTATAGATAGAGTAGTGTCTATGGACGATCGATTTAAATTTGCTCATGTCGTGAGTGGCAGGAAATACATTCGCAGGAAGATTGTTCCACGAACGAACAGTGCGAACAAAGAACGAGTTCTCACTATAATGCGTTGTGCGATTCACAGGACAATCAACTACATAGGGATGAGTGCTACGAGAAATACAAGTACTACGCAAGAATATATGATTACTAGGAACTAGTTCCTTAATTTCGCCAGAACACATTACGGTATAGTACCGATAGAACAATGAAATACACACAACATTGCGACGATGATCTAATGAATCGATAGAGTTGGCTATCCTACCGTCTCCTGTACGCGGTCGACAAGCTCCAAAATAGACTTTGAAGCACCGGCCCATACATGAGAGTTGTATTCCAATTTGGGTCTGATATGGGTCTTGCAAATATTAAGGAGATCATATGGAGTGAAGTAGTTCTTGCACCGTCTCAAAAAACCAAGGCACTCGAAATATGTTTTCATTCCAACCAACGTCACAGTAAATTCTCATGCAGGGAACACCAAGAGCATCTGATTCCTCAATATCTACATTACCCATGGACACAGATGATAACACACTACCACGTCTGTGTGTGAGAAAAAACTGGTATTTATACCTTACTAGTGTTAAATCTTAGACTGGTTTTCAACCGTATTTCCTGATTGCGGAGTAAGGTTTTCAAAGCCTTTTCTTAATCTTAGAAGCGCCTGAAATGGTTTACAAATGGATCGAAGACTGACACGGGTGTAGGAGAAGATCTCTATACCTGTGGTCAAATGGCCAAGTTCTTATTATACCAAAATTTACACAAAAATTTCAGGGTGTAAGTTTCAGAGGTGCCCACATAATTATGATTTTCTGATACTATGATCGTGGCTGGTTGGAGAGCGCTTTGACTATTTTCAACTACTGGGAAAAGGTTCATGCACACAGCATAGTAAAGCTCCGCAGATAGTGGCAAAGAGAGGTTTGACTCTTAGAAAGGTAATGCTGTGTGCCTGGTGGAACTGGCAGGGAATTGTTCACTATGAGCTTCCACAGCTTGGTCAAACGATTGTTTTCGATCACTACTGTCAACAATTGACAAGAACAAAGTAAACAGTTTTATTAAAACGGCAGAATTTTTCAACGGGAAAGGTATTTTGCTTCAACATGACAACACGTACAAACCCGCGATGACCCGGCAAAAACTGAGAGAGCTTGGAAGGGAAGTTGACTAAGAACTTACACCTTCAGGTTTTCAAATTTTTCGATCTCTGTAGAGCACCCTCCTAATGGTAGTGGTCTGCAAAATGAAATTCGATCAGTCTTTCGATCAGAAAACCAAGAAGTTCAACTCTGATGGAACAATTGATTGATGTCAAAAGGCACAAATTTGCTTTAACAGAGCACCCAATATTAAATTCCACACACATTGTGTGGTAAAAGGATTGCAGTTTACCTTTCACTTTAATATTAACAAAAGTTGCATAAATCAATATTAAATGCTTAAGCAATAATTGCTTAAGTACTATTGACCATCCTTAATGAAATCGTTGTAAACACCACAACAATTAAAACACAGTTTACGGTTTAATTTGTTTTTGTAAAGAGAATCATAAATATGTAATTTATGGTAATATCCCGTATTTTAAAGAGCACGCAATATTCGATATAAAAACAATGCTGTCAAACATCCCTTTAACCCCACTTAGTTTTTAAGTTTAACATTAAAAAATATTTTCTGGCTTTTTTTTAACAATTTAAATACTTCCCGTTAAATAATTAACCATTATAAAAAGCCCTTAATGTTATAACATTATAAATCTCATAATGATAATATCAAAATATAAAATAGTTTTTAAAATATCATTGGCAAAAAAATTCAACAAATAAATAAAAAAGAAAACCGTGTAATACTGAAACAATATATGCGAAAACCGTATTAACAATTCAATAAACATTGAAGAAAGAAATAAATTAATACACACACGCACACAGACACACATACATATGTATTGAACTTACACACTAAGGCTTAATCAAATACAAATAAAATAAAATTTTCATTGGCTTTGCAACAATGTTATTTCACCACAAATACCACAACACAATATGTATGTAAATACCATTAGCAAGCAAGCAAGCACAGCAAAAGCAAAAGCAAGTCCTTATTTTTATTTATACAACCAACCGTAAGAGATACTCTATAGTTGGTGTAAACAATAAGAGTAAATAAGTTAATAATTCTCTTAGCTCTCTCATTCATAGTGAAATAATAACGGAAATGGTTAAAACATACTGAGAAGATGCTTTTATAAAAATATACAACACAATTTTTTTACACGAACAAATTCGTGAAGGTGAGTACTCCAATGCAAACACAGCTTAAGCGTCTGTTGTGTATTTAAATTAAAGGTGGCTTGTAATCTTCGTATAGACACTGTTTGTTTGATCGTATTTAAGAAATAATTGAAGATGGTTTCAAATCCTTGTTTAGGCCAGAGTTGGCAGCCCACTGGGTAACTCAATAAAATCCGGGTGGGTTTAATTGGGTATTATATTTAAAAAAATCCGGTTTTTTAATTTATAGGTTTTCGTAGTTTAATTGCAACAAAAATAAGTATAAATTACGTATTGGGACTACAAATTAATTCGAGAATATTTTTTTTTTTAAGCTCAAAAAAGGTAATGAATTAGCAAATTGGTCAAAATAATAATTTATCAAACCACTGCTTACATCTTTTTCCCGCTTTTGAGTCATTTTCCGAATCCGGTCTCAGAAAAACTTCTCGTCTTTTAAGGCGGTCCAACTTTAGAGCCAATTTTATATTTCTTCCTAGATAGGTTCTGAAAATGTAGGCTGTAAATCGAGATGAATATGTTTTGCGTTTGCTTCTCGTACACTTTTTGTTAAAAATCGGTGAATCCACGGTTTTTAGCCGTATAACGCCAAAAAGCGAATGTGTTCCATAATTCAAACAGGCCGTTATAGAAAAATGTCTAAAGAAAAGTCACATAAAGAGATATGAGTATATTGTACCCATCGCATCAGCCAATAGTCAGACGGAGCAATGTTCAGAGAATACGACCGAAGCGGCATTTGATCGTTTTTAATAACTTTTAAAACGTGTGCGACGTGTGGCTTGACATTGCCATGTAAAAAATAACTTAATCAGGTCTGTTTTTATATTCCGGGAGTTTTGCATGGTTCAAACGAAGTAATTGCAGCTCATAGCTCCAACCAATAGTGCAAGATTGCATTAATTGTATTAACACACAAAAAATATTGTCGACTTGAACGAAATTTGAAACCAGTTATGAAACCCAAAGAAAAAAACCATCAAAAACCACTTTAAAACCCGATTGGTTGGAGGTTTTTTCCGGATTTTTGCCAACCCTGGTTTAGGCACTTTAAGGTATGGTGTATCTATGAAACACGTTTTGGTGGGCTACAATCTGTTTTTCAACACTGCTTAATCACCTTATCAATGTTCTCTTCTTTGGCTTGCACAAAGCATCTCTATCTTACAAGGTTCACCGCTCTTTTGCAATAATATATAATTTACCGTCGTTCCAACAACGTGCAGAGGGCCTCAGTAAATTTCTTGAAAAGTTATCTATTTCACTCCTACTCTTCCAATGCTATTTACTCTTCTTGTTCCCTTGTAGATTCCTTTCTATGGCAATTCTGGTGATATCGTTGGTGTTCTTCTAAGGGTATGTCCGTTTAAGTGCTAATTTCGCCTTTTTATTTCATTCGAAAGGGGCTGCTGACCTGCCCTTCGCCAGAGCACAGAGCACAGTTGGAAATACTCCTAGGCCAGAAAATGCAAATGATTTTGCGAAGATAACGGTTCACGAATACTTGCATCTCTCCCATATCACGTATCGCAGCAATCCAAGTTTCGTAACCAAACTGAAGAATTGGTTTTACGTTCTCATGATTGTAAGTTTCGTACGCTGAGAGATGAAGGACAAGCTCCAGATGGATCTGAGACGACCAAACGTCTGTCGGGCTCTCTGTAATTGATTAACTATATGCTCACTCGACCTCCTCATTGTGGTCTCGATGCTCCCAAGATAAAAAATTGTGTTCGACATTCTCTATTTCGTTCGTGGCAATTGTAAATCGATCCTGGGATGTAGCATTGATACGGAGAGTTTTAGTCTTTGTCACATTAATCTTTAGACCAGCTGCTTCCGCCGCCAGAGTTAGATTCGATGCAAGTTTTTTAAAACTGTGAGAGCCTAAAGATAAATATCGTCTGCGTAATCAAGATCGTTTAAGCGTTATAAAAGGCTTTTTCAAGGATCGATATCCCGCCTGTTATCCGATTTTAAGTTTTGCAGTAGATTTATAGAGAGGAAGAGCAGACTTTATAAATGACAATATGATATACTTCACAGCTCTGAGGTGTGCATATGTAATAATTTTTCAAGCAAAAACATTAATTTTTTTCCACATTTGTAAGAAGTTTAGAGCTTTTTTCGTACCATATGTATATGAATTTAAATCTGTAGTTACCAGTTGCTGACAATTGCATTATATAAGTAAACTGGAACCTACAAATCTATTAATTTCAGTTCCATATAGGCAACTACAAATATCTCGTTGCAGCTGCCATTTATAATCGATACATTAAAATGACTATTTTCACGAATTTCATACATAAAAATACCAAAATAATATTTTTAATTTTTCGTATTTAATATTTCGTATCAAAAACAGCCAACAAAATCGCCAATTAATTTGCAAATCGCCAAAAAGTTGCCTTGTCGCCAAAAAAAATTGGGACGCCAAATAACTTTTAAAATCGCCACGTTTGGCGAGAAATCGCCAGATCTGACAACCCTGGTTAGAAATAACCAAAAACGGCAACGCTGATAATAAATACCACAGAGAGTTGTTTGAGGTGAATTCCAATCTTAGTACAACATACAAACAATGCTTTATCATGTAGCATATTATTTAGAGGTGGAATTCGTTAATGCACGCTATTATGGAAAGTGTTACCATGGGGAATTAAAAAAAATAATAATACTACAGGGTTGTCTTTTAGATCTATAATAACGAAGTAGCTCATTTTTGATCTCTATATTACTGTTTTAAGAAGAAATAAAATAGTTTTTTAAACAATTTAGCATTTAATGAAAACAGAAAAATAAAAAAGTTTTAAAATCGGAAAAAAAGAAGAATTACATGTTGCCATGATTTATTCATAACGAAAAAATTGCAAAAAAAACAAAGCATTTAAAAAATATTTAGTTATTCATATGAAAATATTTATAAGCGAAGGTCGTTTCTAAAGGCATAGGCAACTTTATGCAAAAAATAACAATATATTATTGCCACATTTGATGTGATGATGTTTAAAATGTTGCATATCTAAAAAAAAAAATCCTTTTGAAATTCATAACTATGTGTGTGTGTGTGTGGCAATATCATTCAATATATGTATGTACATACGTATGTATATATACATAAGCAGTGAATAAAATGTAACAATTGAACCGTAAATACTTTATCGAATATTAAAAAAAAAACGTAAACGAAACTACAAAAAGAACTTCGAATTCAATTGCAACGAATTTCAATTGAAAATGCCAGTTACACGAAATGAGCAGAATTGGCAGCAGCATTGCATGCAATAAAATAATACAAAATATGCAACATTTTTTTATTGCTATTGTTGTTATGATTTATGAAATTTATATATTTATTTATTAAATATGTATATTCGCAATAAAAAATCAACTTCAACTACAAATCATCATAAAAATAAGGCAAAAAAGAAAAATTAATATTTATTTTAAGCAAATATTGTACAAGAAAACTTAAACGAGCTGGAAAATCATATCACTGCTTACTATTTTTCCTAAGAATATCAAAAACTAAAATTTAAAATCGCAAAAAAATTAAAATTTCGATTGAAAATTATTCCGAAAGTCGTCAGTGCACTAGCGATCGAACTGCCAGAGCCCGTTTTAGGAAATGTTATACCCGAAGACTTAAATAAAGAAACTTCCCAGGCGCTTTCGATTCTGCTCTGCTGAAAAAGTCTTAGTCAGTGTGATACCTTCACCCACTAACATCACTCCGATTTCCGACAGTGGATCCTCTAAGAACTACTGGCTAAGTTTACGTCAAGACACAGATATTATGCTTCACAGCTGCACTCGAGGTTCGTTTGGACCTCAATCCGCTGTATTTGGCAATAAGAAATAGAGCCATAGAGACTGTGGCAAGGATAACGGGAGATGAGCTTGGTACGAGTTTATACGGGGATTATGTTATGCCGAATGCCCGAGTAGTCGATTATTTTCTACTTGGCTGTCCTGTGAACAGGATTATGAAATTCTTTGACTTCGGCAAATGCTTCAGGGCAAGTCTGAGTAATAGGAGTGGGAAAGTTTGGAGACTGCATATTCAGTTTGTGGTATACGGATGGGTCAAAGACGGAAAGTGGTACAGGCGCAGGAGTGCTTGGCCCTAGGAAAGAGTATTCGGGAAAACTTGCCATAGCCATACTATCTGATATTATCAGGCCGCCATTCGAGAACTTAGCTCCTATGAGGTTGACTCAGGGATATTTTGGGAATGTCCGGGTCAACTGGGCAGGGACAATAGTGTCAGCTTATGCTGGGTCCCTGGTCAGGTAGGAATTCTGGGGAATGAAAGGGCCGATAAATTAGCTAGAAAGGACGCTTACACTGCTGGGGCCAGAACCCTTTTTTGGACTGGGAAGAAGGGCCTGGAAGGGCATACTCAACAAAGATAAGGATAATGAGAGCCGTACGGGTCTGTAACAATCTAAACTTTTGTTGGGTAACTATGAAAGGAGAAGATTTGAATCCAGCATAGGAATGTCCAGAGACAACCTGAGGACACTGACCGGGATTTGAAACGGTCACTGCAGACTAAATGAACATCTGAGTGAAATGAGATTAGATAAGCAGATTCTGTGATGAGGAAATCGAATCACCAGAGGAAGTATATGGGTGCCCCTTAGATACTAGATAGGGAGTTATCGCGTTTGATACCAACCGACATCCTGAATTTCGAAAGGTATACGAGGTTCGGTAAGATATTCTAGGAAAACCCTATATAGATGTAGGGCTGTGCAAAAGACCGAAAGGTTGTAGTACTTTTATACCTCAATGATGATAATAATTGCGTTAAGAGGCCGTCCAGAGCAATTAGCTCAAACGTCACGTTTGTGCAATTGTCTATGTACGATCCATCGTCTAATCCCAGAGTCCGCCTGACCGGTTATCGATTCCGTTGTTGCTTCGTTTTTCGCTTTTAAGACTTTATACAAAGTTAGTCGTAAGTTGTGTGAAGGTTATGCAAAGAACCATCCTATAAAATCGAAGGCGGGGTTAATTTTGCACTATGCTAAAAAACAAGTTTTACCGATAAAGTGAACAAATTCCCACTAAATTTCTAAAAATTTTGTAAATAGCAACACTGACTCCTGTCTTTCTTCAGTGGCGAGATCGCGAAGGCTCAAAATTTAGACGTCATTCACCGGAGATACTCAGAGCTTACTTCACTTTTCGATGCTATATAGCGTGAAGATTAGCTTGGCAGACAGCTTGTAGGCGTGGTTGAGGGTTGAGTGAAATGTGGGGAGTATTCGCTTGGCTTTGGGCGTCTAAGAAGGCTTGTCAAGTTTGCTCGCATTCTAATTAATTTAAGTGGTTTTAGGGTATGGCCTGTGGTATGCCTGTTTGGCTATGCAGTTATTTATTTTACATGGTTATGTGATTGTCCGCTTGTTTGTTGTTTCGAAGCCTGACTGCAGGCTTAATTGTGCAGGCCCCTACCCGATTATGGTGAGATCCCCTTGTGGAAGCAACGTTTTGGCTGTGGTTTATGCCCAAATTGCGAAGAGAGCGTTAGTTCGGTGACGTGATCCATAGATCGGTAGGAGTTTAAATAGAGTCCGACACTTTACAAAGGTAAAAGTCATGTCTAAATAACGTGCCTCCGAATTTAGTACTCACATGTGGTTTTCATCATGTGTAGGGGCGTTAGTAGATGTATTATATTCACTCGTGCTTTGGGTACAGCGTGTCGATACTTATATTAAACTTGTGACTTACTTGCCTGTTGACGAGTTAAAGGGTATTCTGATTGAAATTCCTAAAAAGAGTGATTTTTGCATTGCAGGAACTACAGGGGCATTACTCGCTCCTAATTCCATCGACTCTTTATGGCACTATTCGTAGGCTACAGGCGAGCTTCAGAGCTAATAAATGTTGTATTGCCCATATAAATATTCCACAAATTCTAGTCGAGTAGATAAATGAATGGTGGTCTACCATCCATTTGACTTTTATTGAATATTAGACGGCGTTCAATCATGTTCAGCGTGCACTGATACCGAACAGACTTCTAACTTTGGTAAAAGCCTATTACGACGGCTATAAATGTACAGATCTTCGCAATGATCGTGTGTTTGATCAAATTGACATAAACTGTGGAGTGCACCACGACTGCATACTCTCACCAATACTCCTTTTAACGGTCTCAAGAAAGCTGTAGATTTAGGAAACACGGCTTGAAGATCTCAATTATGCCGACGACATGTGTTTGCTGTTGGTTCGGCATAGTGACCAACAGCAGAAACTTAATGATCTGGTAGAAGAGGCAGAGAAACGTGGGCATCGGGTCAACAATTCCAATTGTTATTGTTTTTTTTTTTTTTAAGTAAAAAATATCCTAAATTTGTGGATTTTTAAACGTACCTTGGCAGTGTTATTACATTGGACGGTGGCTCGAGTGCTAATGTGGAAGCAAGAATAACTAAGGCTGTAATGGTTTTGGCTCAACTTTCGAAAATCTAGTGCTTCCTTAACGGATACGACATTACGAATATTGCGGTCAAACGTGATCTGTATGCTATTTTTGTAAAAACTTCAAATGTTTGTCCACCGTTGCCATTACCGAATTTTAAAAAGCTTTTGTTAATACCGTCTTGCTACTTAGGTGTAAACTGCGCCTGTCTAATAAGAATGCTAATCGCAAGTGGCGTGCATTATATATAGCCTCAGTAGGCATAAGGTCTGCAGGGTTATACTCGCCTGGTATCCACAGGATTCAAAGAAAATAGGAAGGTGGAAGGCAACGAGGCGCATGGCAATAATGAGCAAACTACAACACTCTTGGAATGAGTTGAAGAATTGTATACGATTAGATGATCTTCCGAGGCATGCTCCTCAAGTAGTTAAAGGAATAAATGATAATATCTTCGCTATTTCACTCAGGAATCATTAAATAGTTTCTAAAACAGACACCAAGTCATTGTATCCTCTAAATTATATTACAATAGTCCCCACTTAAGAACGCATGTTAAAATGCCCAACTTTTTGCGCATTAAGCGGGGAATCATTTAAATGAAAAGTCGGATAAATGCACAAAAATGCATTTAAAAGGAAACTACTGTATTTCTGGAAAACCTATCAGGCATTTCAAGGACCTTAAAAGAGTAGTCCTCTAAAAACCATGAGGAATGATATCCTATATGATATGATATCCTTGATTTCATTCAAGTTTAGGCACATCTAGGTCTGGCTTAAGACCGTAGTGTTGAGTCTAAATCAGTCATGAGCTCTTTATGTGGTATTCTTACGCTCTCTTGTTTTTAGTCATCAATAAAACAGCGACGAAAGCACATGTATGGTGAATGTACACAAATTTTTTTTTATGTCACAGACAAATAATTTAAAAATGTTTCTTACGATCTTGCTTTTAGTTGTCACTGAAATAGCGACAAGTGCACATGTGCGGCGGATGTATGTTGATTTTTTTTAATTTTTTTAAAAACATCAACTTTATGCTCGCTAAGAGAATAAATTCAATGTTCTCACTAAAACAACTACATTTTTACTTTCGCACATAAGTGGTATAAATCATATTCAGGCAAAGGGCTGCTCTTCTCTTCTGTTTTTACTCACGCACTTAGGCAAAAATTAAACAAAAGGGGAAATAAAGAGAAAACAAGTGGAAGAATACAGAGCGAAGTGGCCTGAGTGAGAGTATTTGTTTTTTGCCATACCTCTATGTTGATTCCTAACACCCATAACTTCAACAGATGAACCTTTTTACGTTGACATATATTGTACATAATCGCCTACACATATGCTGTAGTTTTTAAACGGGTTTTATTGATTTTTTTTTTAATTTTCCCCTTAGAACTAAAATTTAAATCCTCAACTATTATTAAAGCTCACGTTTGCTTTAATCTCTCTCTTCTTTCTCTCTCCATAAACAAACTCATTTAAATGTTCACCCTATTTTAAAACTAAATGATAATCTTGCGCTCTCCCCATCTCTTCAACATTATTTTCTCTTAATCTAAACAATTATGCAACAGAATGTATCGAATTTAGCACAAATAATCAAACAATCAGTTTGTCAGTCAATCAAACAACATCCATCATTGTCAGTTTCTTTGAAATACATCACGCACTCATCACCATACAATCTGACGAAACATCACTTGCATGCAGTCGATTACAAAATATGTGTGTCAACATCATATGAGCGACAATTATTACAACAAATCAAACAAACGCACAGAATGGTTTTAGGCGAAAACAACAACAAGAACTCATCATTATTATCAATATAACGTTTTTTTTTTACTACCGCTTTGAGTGTAAATATTTATTCGCTCTCGCTCCCTCCTTCACTCTTATATAGGTAATAATACTGGCAGGCTAAAACATGCCAAGTCAGTAACATATTTGAAAAAATCAACAACTTATGCCAGTATTTTAAAGAAATATTACAACAAATACTGATTAGAAGTTCGACAAACTGTAACACATACACACACACTCACTCTCTCAATTTCTGCTTGTGCAAAGTTATTGTCCTTTAATAACATCGACAAACACACACTAAATCAAAATTCTAAACATATGTAAGCACGCTTTCACCATTTCTCGTTGTGGCGGAAAAGACACACAATAATGACAACATTTAAGGCTATTTTTTATTCAGAGGAAGAAATAGTGATGTGTAGTGAGTGTTAAAGTGTCAAAAAATGATGATGGATTTGAGTTTTCCTTTTTTATTTATAATTGAATGAGTGCGTTGCTAGTGTACTACAGGCATAGTTGTTTTAGGCTGTAGTGTTTGTTTAAAATTTGCACATGGGAGACATCAATCATTCGAATTTGAAAAAGGGGAAAAATTAAATATTTTTTGGCCCTTTAAATCAATAAAAAAAAAATAAGTAAATTTTAATCCATCATATGTATGCTTTTTGGGGCCCATAAGGGATTCGAATTTTTCGAATTTTTTTAATATTTCTCGAATGATTGATCACTTACATGTGATTTTAAAAGACATTTTTAATGAAAAATTTACAATACCCTACACTCTAATAGATAGCAGGTGGTGGTATACTGTGTGTTTAGCATATTTTCAGCCAACATAGCCACTGTCGTTTATTACATTGCTAAAAAAATAAACAAAAGCCACAAAACAATTACCTGTTTGTTTACAAATAAAAAATAAACTACAACAACAAATCAAGCACACAACTAAACAAATAAGAAACAACAACACAATAAGCACTAAAACAAACAAGATGTTTACGATCAGATCAGAACTAAAGACAAAAATTTATCGAGAGTTTCGAGAGCTTTCGAAGTATTGTTTACTCAGGCATATAAAAAACACATCGATGAGAGCAACAGGCAGTTTATTTGGAGTAAACTCAGCGAGTAAAGTTTTTGGATCGTACTGAGATTGAAAAAGAGAGTTTAGTGTGGATAAACTCTGGTTGAAGAGGTCGGATCAAACCTAAGTTTTCGAAAAACGGGTGGAGAAAGATCTCTGTTATAGTTGTTATTGTTTCACACAAAGTTTATAAACAGAGAGTAACTAGTAGTGTTTGTTGTTGCTTGCACCAAGGTTACACGCAGTGGAACACAAAACTGTGTCAATAAAAGATTACTGAATAAAACGAAACAAAAATTTATTTTTATTTTATTTGCAATCTACGAAATCATTTAATAAGCGTTATTAGCTGAAGGACTCCTGAACAAAGGAAATAAATCTGATCCTTGACGTCTTGGCACAAGGGGAGAATATTACTGCCCAAAAATTTTCAAGGGCCTCCTTAGACAGCCCATTTACATACTTTATCGTGCTACTGCAATCACGCATAAATAACGAAATAGAAACAAATTCTTCAGAGCGCTATTCAGTAGGTCTTATTGGCCACTAATAAAACTCTTTATTGATCATATTAAATATGGAGTTACAGTGATGCCAGAATGCTGCTTAAGAACTATCACGGGCTGCAAATCAAATTACCTCTGAATGCCACCTACGCCTATATCGCCTATATCATGACACTGAAGAAATTGTACTGTAGAAAACTACAGCTACAGCACAACTGAGATCGAAATGGTGTAACAGGCTACTGTTTCCGCAAAGACCATACCGTTCTAACGTGTGTCTAGCTTCTGTTTCTGGTTCCCACGACATCCACCACAACGGTCTAGCCAATCACACTTAATTTTTTCAAAAAGACTTAGGCATGAATCCTTGGAAATCCTGCCGCGTAAAGCTAGAGCAACTTCAGCACAACTGAGATCGGAATGGTGTAACAGGCTCAATGCCTACTGTTCCGGCATAGACCGTGGCACCCTTAAAGTGTGTCTATCTTCTGTTCCGGTAAACCGATAAACGAATAACAATAAAAGCGAAAAGAGGACCTTAATCGGCTATTAAGCTAGTGCCGGACGGTGGAAGAGAGTGAAGCCTTTAAAAAAAAAAATGTGGAACTGAAACGTTTGTCTTTTGGACAAAACGAGACAGTAGGCAGAAACACAAAGATTCTATGAGAAAATCCGGATGGCAATGGGTTGAGAGATCTGCTAGATGCTACACTAATTATTGATACAGCAATCGTGTGATGGTCGATAGGTTATTATGCAGCAACAAAAATGGCAAGTATTTGTTGTGTAATACGTATCAATTATAATAATAATTTCCCGTCGTTCCTACAAGGAGCATAGAGCCTCAGTAAATAACTTGAACCATTATCTATTTTGTGCCAACGACTGCACTTCACATTAATCTTTCCGATGCTATATATTTCGGCATCAATCTGTCTTCTCCATGTGTGAGCAGAACGGCCCCTTCTTCTGTTCCCTTACGGGTTCCAGTCTACGGCAATTCTGGTGATAAATTCCAGCGCCAATTACGCCTCTTTATTTCATTCGAAAGTGGCTGTTGACTTACCCAGAGCATATGGTTGAAAATAGTTAGCGGCCAAAAAATTCGATGGATTTTGCGAAGACTACGGTTCACGAAACCTTTCACCTTTTCCATATCACATACCGTAGCGTTTCCAAATATCGCGACTGTACAGAAGGATGTATTTTATATTCCCATTAAAGGTTGCAATATTTGTACGAAGAGATAAGTAGGGCGAGCTGGTATTCAGACTATCAAAAGTCTGGCGGGCTTTCTGTAATCGATTATCTCTGTCCTCAAAAAACCTTCCATTTATGGTTATGATACTCCCAAGATAACAAAATTGGTTCATATCCTCTATTTCGTTCGTGGCAATTGTAAATCAATGCTGTGGCGTAGCACAAATACGGAAAGTTTTCGTTTTCATCACAATCTTGGAAACTGTGAGCCGCCCAAAGACAAATACCGCCCGCGTAGTCAAGATTGTTTAAGCAGCTCTACAAACCCCACGCTACGTTACGTATCAATATTTAAACTTGTTTTTATATATTTTCGTAAAATAAATTGGGACAATTTTAATACTTGGTGACAATAAAGGGAAAAAAAATTGTGTCATATTGGTGCTAACCTAAGTATGTTATGGTGTAGGGTGCCTATCTCTTACAACTTTCTTTTACGCCTTTATATTTAAATATCGGTATTGTTTTCCTTGTGCTTACATCCTTCATTAACATGTAAATAAAATTGCATATTTTAGAAATTCAATATGTGTGATACTGAATATATTTTAGGAACAAAAAAAGTGTTGCCATTTTTTTCTTTTTTTTAATCTCTAAACTTAATTTGCATGGATGTAGCTATAAACCTAATTTACATAAAGATCTGTTAAGAATTTATAATAAGGGTTTCTATAGGTATCACACAGAAAAGAAATGGAATGATATTGATTCTAAATTTGTTATTCAAATAGGTTGAGAAATAAAAAATGGCATTAAATTAACCAAATATACATCTGGCTTATGGCCTATGGAAAAAGGTTTGTTGAAAAAAAAAAAATTGAAAAATTTCTTTCAAATTGTGTTGTATATAAAAATAAAAAATAAGAAGAAAGTTTATTTAGATATTTCATGTCTGCTGTAAGAATTTTTTAAGACTTATTTACATTTTTTTTTTTTACCAAAAATTAATACAAAAATAAGTTTCTTTTCTTTAAAAATTCATTAAAAATTACAAAAATAGAAGAAAATAAAGAAAATGAAGGAAAAAAACATGACATGTGTAGCCCCAATCTGCATTTTACATATAAAAACTTAGATTTTACTATATATTAAAAAAAAAATTCAAATTCTTGGAAAACTTTAGTTTTAAGTAGACTTTATTTATATTTTTATTTTTTAAAACTAAATAATTTCATTGAAACACTTAAAACATATGTGAAACAAATTAAAATAATTTATTTTAATAAAAAAAACTTAATTAAAGTACTAAAATTGTAATAAAAATAAAAATTTGAACAATGGCAACACTGTATATGTACCGCTAATGGAAGTAAGAGCATCTGAACAATAAGTTTTTATTTTTTGCTTACCTTTTGAAAATTAAGCAGCTATAGTAAAACGATGGGAGAACTTGGGTTTGTTGTTGCAATCTTTAGTTATTTGTGTTTTTTTTTTTTTCCATTAAACACAGTTAGAATAATGATGGGAGCTCGTGAAAAAAAGAAATTGAAACCATATTAAGTAATGGTAGTTAACACGACAAAGTCCATTATTGACCTTGAACTATTATTTTTCTTTTTTTTATTAAGCACAGAAACACTTGGAGATTTTAATATTTTTAAAATTACACACTAATATTAACACGATTAATGACCATAAACAAGCGCGTGCTGTATTTGATTTGTTTAAAGTAAAAGCAACCGAAGTATTACACTAACTGATAAGAGTTCGTGTTGTAAAATCGTATGATCTTGTTTTACAAAATTAAGCACTGCTAGTAAAAGGATTGGAGTCCATGTATTTTGTTTGCTCTCAAAAAAAATGAGAAGAAATTAATAATTTCTGTGTTCGCTTGAACAGTCAAATAAAGGATTATTGTTGGGATTTTTTTTTTAAAACAACAAATAATATTTGTTTTTGTATTGCATAAAGGCGTTTTGTATATGTTGTTTTTATAACATTTAAGCAGTGATAATAAAAGAGTAGGAGAGTGTTGTAAAATTTTAATTGTTTTTGTTATTGTACGGACAATAAGACCTGTGTTTATTCTCTAATAAATTATAATTGCTGTGAGAGTACATAAAGAACTGTTGTTGTTGTTTATCGTGAAAACAATAATATTTGTATTGAATTGTTAAATATTTGTGTGCAGATTATAGCAACTACTAGTTATAAAGCCTATATGGTAAAGCATAAGGGTGTATATTTTATTATATACATACAGTCGCACAGAAAACTATCCATACGCCCTTGAAAACTGGATTTTACACAGAACTATAAAGTTTTGACTTTCAAAAACGATATAATGTAAATCTACGCGAAAACTAAAACAAAAATATGACATGTTTTGTATAACATATTCTTTAAATTTAAAGAAAAATAAGAAATTTAATTTTATGCACACGGAAAAGTATATTTACTCCATACTATTTAGTAACTAATTTTCCCCAAAAAAATTGTTAAAAATTTTTTATTGTTAATTTATATTCTATAGTGTCATATTTATTTATTAAATTTGCTTTTCACGTGAAATACAATATTTCTTTTTTGCTGTAGATCCACTGGGATTACTAAGCCATTCTTTAGAAAGAGCAGTCTTTAAGCCCTGTTTGTTTTAAATTGGTTCAATTTATCAAATAAATTATCCGTGGAGCTTGTGTCAGGTGACTAGTAAGTAGAATAAAGCTATTTGACAACATTTTATAATAACCATTCCATTATGCTACGAGGCCTGACCGGAGGCTTAATTCTGGTGCCACGGGTGTCGGGAGCCCCAGGAATTTCTGTTCCTGTCCGACTATGGCGAGGCCCCCTTTGTGGGAGCAACGTGGTGGCTGTGGTTTAAACCCAAATCCCGGGGAGGGCTATGCTGGCTCGGTGTGGAGTTACATTTTTAACCGGGTGCCGTGACCCATAGATCGGTAGGAGTTTAGTTAGTCTCCGGCACCTCACCAAGGTGTGAGGTCATGTCCAAATAACATGGCTTTAAATTGGTACTCACTGGTGATTCTAATCATAGGTGGGGGCGTTGATGGACGCATTGTATTCACTCGTGCTTTGGCACCGTGAGGTAATGTCCTAGGGCAGGTACTCACGTTAAACCACTGACTTAATGTCCCCGATCAACTCACACGTATTCTTACACCCTTGCACATGTATGGTAAATGTATGCATATTTTTAAGGCACAGACATAATAAAAAAAATTTTTTTCGCTTTTGCTTTTAGTTGTCACTGGAACCACAGTGTATACAGTGACGGTATATACTGTGTATACTGTGTGGCATGTAGCGCCATCCTGTTGAAACCAAATGTTGCTAATATCCTCCTCTACAATTTTTGTGAACAAAAATTCGTTCAACATGGCCCAATAACGATCGCCATTGACTGTAACGGCCACTACTTGCTCATGTTCGAAGAAAAATGACCGAATTATGCCTCTGGACCAAAAACCGCACCAAACAGTGACTCATCTTGGGTGTATCGACTTTCCAATGTATGCGTGCGGGTTTTCTATGCCCCAAATGCGATAATTTTGAAAATCTTTTGAATCTGAAAGAATGATTTTTTTTTTTTTTTTTTTGCAAAATTGTCATCTTCTATAAGTCGATCGCAGGCTCACTTAGCAAAGCGCAAAAAAAGCACAACCATATTAAAACTAATTATCTGTCAAATCAGACATGAGCTAAGTGTTACCAATCACGAAATAAGCACTAGTTGAAGAAAAAAAAAGTTAGATGGCAGACCCGTTATATTTATTTAATTTGATAAATAATAATTTTGCTTCATTGAAAGAAATTTTGTAAATTTGGATGATCGCTTTAGGTTGAGGATGAACTCAGGACGTAAAAATGGGTTCTGTAACCATAAAAATTACAACCCATCATTATGCAGCAAATTGTCAAACATATCTACTGTAACAAAAATGTTACAATAGCTCGCCTATGTAACTGAATTAAGTTGCAGTCTTCAATAGGGGAGATTAAAAAATAAAAAAAGCGGCCAAGTGGATATTATTCTTGAGGATATATCAATTACAGGACTCAGTATCTCAAAATCGGTGATGGTTATGGACATGATGTACAATTTTACTGTTTTACGCTTCTATCTGAAAGCGTTTATTGAATTTTTAAAAATTTAAAAAAAATGTCTTACTTTGAACAATAAATTTACTAATTTTTCCTTAAAAATATTATATTCGTTGAAAAAATTTCACTCTGTTAACTTAACAGTGCAATGTTAATTTACAGAAAAGCCGTGTTAACAGAAAAATTTTAAAATAACTTTGGGAGCTAACTTCACACAATTTTAGATTGCCTGTATACAGTAAGTAGCGTGTAAAAACGTCTCTAAACTAGGAAAATTTAAAATGAATTGAACAAAAACTGTGTTTGCTTAAGAAATATACTCAGATTTCTTAAGTTTACTTAAGTAAAGTATACATCATTTAATAGAACTGTTCGTCTTCTTTCAATATCCTCTAAGATTTTTAAAATCGGTTCAAAATAGAGTAAATTTCGTTTTTGTTGTATAACTTTAGTTGTTGTTTCTAATGCCCGATATACAATCTTACAAAAATCTAAAATTTTTAAATTCATCGTATTTTAAAAGACTAAAATAAAAACTAAATTCCAGAGAATGTGGGTGTTTACTTAATTTTGACACTCATTGTATGTTGGATTATTAATTTATTTGTCCATCCATCACAAGTAAACGACTGAATTGATGTTTTTGAAACTTAAAACACATTAAAGCTGGAGAAAAACGGGCAAAATTAGTGACTTTTTAGTGAAATAACATGAATTTTTCTTCTTAAAGCAAAATTATTTATTTGCTTACAGTTATCCTCTACTTAAATATGTTGCATTTTGTGGTGCTAATAAGGGGATAGGCGAAGAATTTCCATTCCATTTCTAGTATTTATTACAGTATGTCTTGAAAAAATATATTGAAAAATTATCTCCACCGGAAGGGTGTCCCCTCCTGTAAAAAATAATATATTTTTTCGTACTTTTAATAACGATATTAAAGGTCGTCTAATCAGTTTCTTTTTAAATTCACACAGTTGACACAAAAACGCATGGGATCAAGATAAAAGGGCATCTTCCCTTCATCATATGTAGTTATGTGCTAAAGTCTTTGCAAATAATTTGTTGTAATATTTTTAATTAATTTTATGTATTTTTCTTTATTTTCAGGTATGTACACATTTAGTCACATTTTAAACTACAAACTATTAAGGTAAAATATTGAAAATAGTACTTAACTTTTTAAAAAACTAATAAAAATATATTTTTTTAAGAACAAAAAGAATTTACTGTCTATGTATGTATGTATGTATCAGGCTTGGCCACCCACTGGGTAACCCAATTAAACCCACCCGGGATTTATTGGGTATTATATTAAAAAAAACCGGGTGGGTTTTTTTTTTTTAATTTAAAGGTTTTCGTAGTTTATTTACAACAAATATAAGTGTAATTTACGTATTGGGACTACGAATTTATTTGTTCCCTTTTTTAGCTCAAAAAGATAATGAAATAATAAATCTATCAAATCACTGCCTACATCTTTTCCCTAACTCTGAGCCAATTCCCAAATCCCGTCTCAGAAAAACTTCTCGTCTTTCAAAGCGCTCTGACTTTGAAGACGATTTTGTATTTCTTCAAAGGAAGTGATTCGGTGACATATTAAAAGATAAACTCATACCTCTTCATACGGCCTAGATAGTTTCTAAAAATGTAGGGCGTAAATCGAAATGCCTTTAAACGATATGAATGTGTATTGCGTTTGCTTCAATTACACTTTGTGTTAAAAGACGGAGAATGCATGTTTTTTTTTTTAACCGTAGAACGAGGTAATTTGCGCTTTAAACGAATGTGTTCCATATTTCATACAGGCCTTATAGCGAAATGCCATGTAAAGAAAGCCCTTATAAAGAGGTGTAAGTATATTGTAGCCATCGCAGATGTCAGCGAAGCAATGCTTGGAGAATACGGCGGATGCGGCTTTTAATCGTTTCTAATAATTGTTTTGGAAGTTTTGCAACATGTGGTCGGGTATTGTCATGCAAAAGAATAACTTGATCATGTCTGTCTTTATATTCCGGCCTTGTTTCTCATAGTTCATAATTCGAACGAAGTATTTGCAAACTGCTTCGCTTAATGAGCTTAAGCAGCTCATAATACACAATGCTGATCCCATCAAGAGTGCAAAATTGCACTATAAATACTAATTTAACGTGATTGTATAAACAAACAAAAAATATTGTCGACTTGAACGGAATATTGAAGCAGTTATATAACCCAAAAACACCCATCAAAAAAGCCAACAAAAACCAAGTGAGTTTTTTTACAACCTGGTTTTTCCAACCCTGGTAAATATGTACATTAGGGTGCGTACTCTAACTCCCTCCAGGAATTCTCTTCGTAGTCAAAAAACGCGCTGTGGAAAATTTTAGGCAGGGGAAGGTGCTTCCCCTCCGCCCACAATATGGTGTGACTTGTATGTATGGGCCAATTTTTTGTATGTAAAGTTTGGTCTGAACTTCCCGTTAACCGTTTTTGAGGGATTAAACGACCATTTTTGGCAACGACTTCGGTGGATTTAAAGAAAAAAATGGAAAAAAACCGAAAAGTAAAAAAATAACAACCACAACCCAGTTTGAAGAATTTGCAGAAGAATCCTTCTTTTGCAGTGGGATTTCTTGCAGTGCTGCAATTTTAAAAAGCAATTATACCATGAGGGAGATGTTCTGGGAGGTCCGGTAAAAAATGTTCCTAATAAGTTAATGGAGGTAGAAGTGGAAATACCTCAAAATGTACCTTCTACACAAATAGAAAACCTGGAACAGTTCCATCTTTAACACCTTGTAAGGGAGGAATGAATAAATGAAAATGAGCAAAACAACAAATACACCAACCCCATTTAAGAGAACCAAAAAAAGAGTAGTCACGTGAAATACATAAAAATTGAAAATAGAAACAAAACACACGCATACACAGCTACCCATCTAAAGTGTCTGAATTTATTTCACAAACAAAAAACTTTTTCAAGTTTTAAAAATAATAACCAATCCACACAGCTGATTAAAATATACAGAGAAGTGTATTTGGTTTGTTGACATAATCGATAAATAGTCAAGGTCGCCGTCATTTTCTTATAGAATGATAAATTGCTATCGGCGTTGAAAAAAAGTAATATTGTCTCAAAAATGATGGCAGCATTGACGCCGACAACTGGAATAAGGGTGAATACATTCAATTAAAGTTCGAATGAGCCTTTTCTATGTTATGAAGATTATATTATATTATAAAGGGTCCGCCAAATAATTTTTTTTTTTGAAAATGCTTCTTTTTTATTTTGAAGTACAATCCTTCCGGTTAATAATGGAAAACAATTTCATTCAAATGGCTGCCTCGGCTGGCCATACAGTAGCCTACACGATCGGTCCAATTTTTAAGCACATTATCGATTGTGTGCTGCTGTATTTCACCAATGGCTTCAGAGATATTGTCCTTTGAAGCGTCAATTGTCTCTGGCCTGTTGGCGTAACACTTATCTTTGACGGCACCCCACAAATAATAGTCCAACATTGTCAAATCACAGCTCCGAGTTGACCAAACGATCTTAAAAACCAGGGCGCAAAACATCGAGTGTAGCATCGGCTGTGTGACACGTAGCGCCGTCCTGTTGAAACCAAATGTTGCTAATATCCTCCTCTTCAATTTTTGTGAACAAAAATTCGTTCAACATGACCCGATAACGATCGCCATTGACTGTAACGGCCACTCCTTGCTCATTTTCGAAGAAAAATGGCCCAATTATGTCTCTGGACCAAAATCCGCACTAAACAGTGACTCGTCTTGGGTGTATCGTCGTTTCAATGTATGTGTGCGGGTTTTCTGTGCTCCAAATCGAGTGTAGCTTCGGCTGTGTGGCACGTAGCGCCGTCCAGATGAAACCAAATTTTGCCAATATCCTCCTCTTCAATTTTTGTGAACAAAAATTCGTTCAACATGGCCCGATAACGATCGCCATTGACTGTAACGGCCACTTTTTGCTCATTTTCGAAGAAAAATGGTCCAATTATGCCTCTGGACCAAAATCCGCACCAAACAGTGACTCGTCTTGGATGTATCGGCTTTTCAATGTATGCGTGCGGGCTTTCTGTGCCCCAAATGCGACAATTTTGCTTGTTTACATACCCGCCAAGATCGAAATGAACTTCATATGAAAACATGATTTTTATTTTTATTTTTTTCATTCTGCAACATTACCATGATTTTCAAAGTAGTGTCGCAATATTTCCCAGCGTTGTTCAAGCGTATACACAACAATATTCGTTCAGCGTAAGGATAAAACTAATTGTCTGTCAAATCAGTCATGAGCTAAGTGTTGCCATTCACGAAGTGAATGATAGTAAGTAAGTAAGTACAAGCTCATACATATGCTTTGTCGCGCACTGTATAAATTAAAAAATAGTGAATAAAAATTGTTAATGAAAAAGAAATTAAAAAGAAGGCAGTTATTAATATAATAAAAAAAAAAATAGTTTTAAAATTTTTATTATAAATATTTTTGTCTTTTAGTAGTATTAAAATTTACGAAAATAGATGTTTGTTTTGAGTATAATATAATTTAGAGTCAATACAATGTTTTAGCATTACCATCCAATAAAATTTAAAAGTGTAGTTAATCGATTTGCATTAAAAGTGTTGAAAATTTAAAACAATAAAAGCTTTTGTTTTTTTGGTTAATTTTTTTTTTTTTTTTTTTGGCGATTTACCGAAACTGATATCAACTGATTCAACAAATTTTATCTGGCAGCCCTGGTCACACAACTTGATATCCATTGTGATGAGAACACAATTATAAAGAATTTCTAATTTATTATTTTGTTTACTTAGACAACATTTATAATTTATTGAAAAAACTTTATATTTTTATTTTTGTTTTTGCTTTCAATTTTAAGAATTAAAATAGTGAGTTAAACTTTTGTGTAACTAATGTAAGAAGAAGAAAAGAAAAACAAATATTTTTCTTTGGATCTTAAAGCCAAGACAATAGAAGAGAAAAACTGTAACAAAATTCTTGTCTCCTCTTTGTCCTGTTTTTGAAAAATGTCTTTTGGTAACTTTGACCTTATAACAATTCCAACAACAACAACAACAATTAAATAAAGAAATGAATTTTAATGTGAATGCGTGTGTGTGTGTGTGTGTGTGTGTGTGTGAATGTTACAATAAAAAGTAGAACAAACTTTACAATTGTATTATATATTGTTGTTGTTTTTGTTTGCCAAAATTTATGAGGCGCCAGACATATTGTAGCAAAAAAACTAACATTAAGAGAGCAAGCAAATAAGTTTATCATAAGCAAATACGTGCATGCATACATACTATACGCTGCCGACACATACACACAAAAATAAATTTCTTAAATATTTCTGTATTAACAATAACAACAACTTGTTTTGTTATTTATTCTGGCGTTCTCAAGCAAATAAAAGTAAAACAAGTAAGTGCTTAAAACTCAGTGTTGCCATTTTAGCACCTTTCGCGCTGTATTTAGCGCGTTTCAACTACCGAAAAGTCCCATTTTTTTTTCTTTAGCGCTCTTTTCAAAAAACGCGTTAGGTTAGCGCTCTTCTACTTGCAATTTTTTGTAAGAAATATAAATTCAATAAACTCATTAACTCATGTGTGTGAAGTTAAATTTAAATTTAACTAGCAAGGACGCAAACCAGGTTTTTTAGCTCAGCCATTTCTTACGTTAACAGAGCACTGTTAACACTTTAACAGTAAACATTAAGTAAAGTAATAGAAGTTATTGCCAAATTAGCATATCCTAGTTGGAATGGTGCTCCAGACCTTCTTGCGTAGATCAGCTTTGGAGCCAAAGCTTTAAAAATTGTGGAATAGCAGAAAATGTATTTAAGAAAATTAATTTTAAAAATTATTCTTCTCTGTGGTTCATTGGTTATCTCCATTCCATGGGAAAAAATTTGTATTTTAACGCATTTTGATTGAAGAGGATGAATCAAAATACAAATTGTTTAAATTTAAATTTTTCCAGTTTCAAAATTTTGTAATTAAAATTAATTTTCTTAAATACATTTTCTGCTATTCCACAATTTATTCCTTAACATTCCAGGCATATATATTTTGGCAATAACTTCTCTTACTTTACTTTATAGTTACTGTTTAATAACAGTGCTCTGTTAACGTAAAACTGGCTGAGCTAAGAAACCTGGTTTGTGTCTTTGCTAGTTAAATTTAAGTTTATCTTCACAAACATCATTTATTCATATAAACTATTGACTTAAAAAGCTTCATGCTGTAAGAATTACGTAATTCCAGATAATATTTGCGAAAAAAAATTAATAAAAATAGTGTTTTTTTGAAACGTATCTCAAATATAAGAGCCCATTTTTCAAGACTTATAAGTTATTTTAAAAGGAATAATAATAAATAATAGTTTAATTAAAATACTAAACTTGTTATTTGTTATTATACCTTTAAAGATTCCGAGGGGATAACGGAGCCATAACGAATTCTTTCCATTTACGCCTATCTAAAGTCGATGATCTAAGCTGATATCAAGTGGGCTTTTCTTTCAATCTGTCTTCTCTAGTAACGGGCTTGCCTTTCGATTCTTCTGTTTATCTGCGAGTTCCATTCAATTGGTAGTTTTACTAAGTCGTAGTTTGGTTTCCTCAGAGTGTGCCTAGTCCATTTTCTTCATTACAAGAACTTGGTGTGACCTGGTTTCTGCCCAGAAAATATTCAAAATCCACCGTAGACAGTGAAACCACTGTACCTGAATGGAAGAGAACGCCCTATAGCAATCAGTCGGCCTGAATAGGTCCAATCTGTTCGGAAGATCACTGGCGGAACCTCTGGACGTCGTGAGGACATCAAAACGATTAGACATCTCCCAAATTTCTGATTCAGAATTAGAAAAATCGTTGTGTTATTAGCGTTGGTTGATTCATATAATTTTGAAGACTTTTATGCGCAAGCACACTTACGTATAGACTAGTTTTCATTGCATTTCGCAATGTCTGTTAGCAAAGAGATAGATGTCATCTGAGTAATCTAGGTCTAATAACTTTAAGTTAAGTCTCAAGGTTATACCACGCTGCAACACATAATCGAGTACAACGTTAAACAGCAGTGGAGAAAGAACATAACCTTGCCTAACACCAGCACCAAAATATCAAGAAGAAGTTTTTAAGTTGTTGTTTTGTGCTAAATCGTTTTGAATTTAATTTTTTAATCGTTCAAATTATTAAAAAAAAATTTGTAAAAGTGGAAATTTTTAGTAGGAGAAATTGTTTCTTTACAATTTAAGTATAATTTTTGGTTTTAAATATTATTAACGCTTTTTAACAGCGCATTTGGATTACAAATAAAGGGTCCGCCAAATAAATTTTTTTTTTTTTTTGAAAATGCTAAAAAAAAACTTCTGAATATTTTTTCAATTTTTTTATTTTTTATTTGAAAGTACAATCCTTCCGGTTAATAATGGAAAATAATTTCATTCAAATGGCTGCCTCGGCTGGCCATGCAGTAGCCTACACGATCGGTCCAATTTTTAAGCACATTATCAATGGCTTCACGAATATTGTCCTTTAAAGCGTCAATTGTCTCTGGCTTGTTGGCGTAACACTTATCTTTGACGGCACCCCACATATAATAGTCCAACGATGTCAAATCGCAGCTCCGAGTTGGCCAAACGATCTTCAAAAACAGGGCGCAAAACATCGAGTGTAGCTTCGGCTGTGTGGCACGTAGCGCCGTCCTGTTGAAACCAATAGTTGCTAATATTCTCCTCTTCAATTTTTGTGAACAGAAATTCGTTCAACATAGCCCGATAACGATCGCCATTAACTGTAACGGCCACTCCTTGCTCATTTTGGAAGAAAAATGGCCCAATTATGCCTCTGGACCAAAATCCGCACCAAACAGTGACTCGTCTTGGGTGTATCGTCTTTTCAATGTATGTGTGCGGGTTTTCTGTGCTCCAAATCGAGTGTAGCTTCGGCTGTGTGGCGTGTAGCGCCGTCCTGTTGAAACCAAATGTTGCTAATATCCTTCTCTTCAATTTTTGTGAACAGAAATTCGGTCAACATAGCCCGATAACGATCGCCATTAACTGTAACGGCCACTCCCTTCTCATTTTGGAAGAAAAATGGCCCAATTATGCCTCTGGATCAAAATCCGCACCAAACAGTGACTCGTCTTGGGTGTATCGTCGTTTCAATATATGTGTGCGGGTTTTCTGTGCCCCAAATCGAATGTAGCTTCGGCTGTGTGGCACGTAGCGCCGTCCTATTGAAACCAAATGTTGCTAATATCCTCCTCTTCAATTTTTGTGAACAAAAGTTCTTTCAACATGGCCCGATAACGATCACCATTGACTGTAACGGCCACTCCTTGCTCATTTTCGAAGAAAAATGGCGCAATTATGCCTCTGGACCAAAATTCGCACCAAACAGTGACTCGTCTTGGGTGTATCGTCTTTTCGATGTATGTGTGCGGGTTTTCTGTGCCACAAAAGCGACAATTTTGCTTGTTTACATACCCGCCAAGACCAAAATAAACTTCATCTGAAAATATGAACACATTCTGCAACATTACCATGATTTTCAAAGTAATGTCGCAATATTTCCAGCGTTGTTGAAGCGTATACACAACCATATTCGTTCACCGGAAATATAAAACTAATTATCTGTCAAATCAGACATGAGCTAATTGTTACCATTCACGAAATAAGCACTAGTTAAGAAAAAAACGTTAGATGGCGGACCCTTTAGTTACATAAATTATAATTTAATGCTTCTTAGCGCCTTTTTATAAGTAGGTCTACGCGCTTTGATCATAAAAAGTTGGCAGCACTGTTAAAACTCCTCTTGAAATGCATTATTTTTTTTTCTTGTTTTGGCAAATTTTAAAATGGCAATACTGTTTGTGCAGCGTTGCATAACTGTGACAAATAATTAAACGCCTTTTTAAGGCGTTGATTTAAGGCATATTTTTACAAAAATATTTTTTATGTGGGAAATATGTTTTTTTTTTCTTTCTTTCGTTTGGTGTTCTTAACACGCATTATCTGTTTAAGACATAAAACCCAGCTGCTGATTATTTAAATTTTTTCTCCTGTTTTTCTTTGTGGGTTTTCGAGTATCAAAAAAAGTAAATTTTTCTGGAGCTCAAGCATGTATTTAATTCATTTATCATAGTGTTTTCCCTTTTTTTCTCTGTTATTTTCACATATTATTTATAGTCTGTGGCTTATTTATATTAAAATAGAACACAAAAGCATAGTACTTAAACAGACAGACTATTGCGTCTAAGGAAGAGTGCTAAATGCCCTTACAGTATAACAAATTTATCATTTTTACTTTTTAGATGTTTACAAAAGGCTATACTTCTCTTTTATTTTTAAGAGAGAGAAAGAGAGAGAGAGAAAAGAGTTAAAGGTTGAAAAAATTTCTTTTCATAATGTTTTCTATGTATTTTTATTATAATTTTTTGAATGTTTTATTGTCTTTTTGGCAATTTTTTGTATTTTTTTGAAAAGTGATATTTAGTTATGAGGTCAAGCATAAAAATGTAAGAACATAATAAATCTTAAAAACTACTCTCATGTATAAACTAATAAAGACAACAGTGTATATGTACACTTGCATACATTGGTATACATACATACATAGCAAAATATTTTTCATTTTATCAAAGGTTTAATATAAGAAAGTTTTGCACAAAATTTGTTAAAGAGTTGAAAGAAAAAGTAATTTAAAAATGAAATTGTTTTTACTCTTCTTTTTACTAGGCACCATAACAACTTTTACCACCCACTGTATTCTCAATTATTTTATTTATTTTTTTCTATTTTGTGTTGGATTATGCAAAAAACTATAATCCTTTAGTGTGGGTGATATTTTTATTATTAAAATTTTATGGGATTTAAAGTACTTTTCATGTTCCCTTTTCTACTGCCAAGTAATAAATAAACAGGATAATGGCAGTTTCAATGAGCAAAAGTATGTATGATTATGAAACTTAAAAAATAATACAAAAAATAAAAATTAAAAATTAAATACAAAACTTTATTAAAATATAAAATTTGAAAGGTTATTTTATTCAAAAATTTTCATACTAAATTGTTTTAAAATCGGTTTCAAATTAATTTTATTTTTTATGAATATGAGTGTATGTAAATGTTAAATAAAATAGAGCGTTCGTCCTATAAAATCTTTAAGTCTAAAATTCACGAGTGATCGTCTTCATGTAATGCAAAGTAATGTAATGAAGGTTGGACCGGGCACTTTTTGTTTAACTTGAGTCCAGTAGTCAGGGGATTACCCTTACTCATACACTGTATTATGTTGCTACTGAGAAAATAATTTGTAGAGAGGAGGACAGATGGGTGAGGTAGTGTTTGTGGATGTTTGATTTGATCATCATACCGACCAGACACTATTGCATGACACTGCTACCAGTGTGATCTATTGTGCCCCTTCCACTCTATAGTTTGTTCAGTAGATCTGCTATCTTCCTAATGAACACCAGCAGATCAGAAACTGTTATGGTGAATATGTCGCTCAGTTAGGCCCTATGCTTAGCTAAACCCATCAAGAACCCTACATTTACTCAATAAGTGTTCCACTGTCTCTTGTGGGCACAGTCTACAAACATTCACATCTGTGGCCATTATCCTCTTCAGATGTGCTCTTATTCTATAGCCCTGCCATACTTGAACACTCAGAGCGTTGCCCAAATTGCGGACTAAATGCTCACCTAGAGTGGCGAAGTTCCTATTCCTTGATTAGTTTGAGGATGTTAGTAAATGGTGCTGCACAAAAAGATTCCAAACCGATATGAGGTGTCATGGATCCTTTTTTGACCCATGCATCTGCTACTTTATTACCATATTTCCCACAGTGTCTAGAAAACAATTTGACCTTATTTTCAAGCGAAAGATTTTGCAACTTATCGTGATAACATTTAACCAGCGTAGATGTCATACTATTCGAGCCAAGTGCCACTAAGGCAGAATACATTAATGGTCTTAGCCTTGAGCCAATTGTCCAGATTTATCTCTGCACATATAGCAATGGCTATGATCTCAGCTTGGTAGACACAGCTATCCATGAAGCGTTGGGTCCATGAACACCAGCACCGTCAATCATTTCGTACCCATCGGTATACCAGTTTAGATCAACTTCACTCCGAACAAAGGTCCCATTAGACCAACCATCCCGGTCCGGGAATTCCAGCCAGAATCTAATGCTAAAGCACAGATTCGAAGGTAATACATTCAGAACCGCAGATGGTTCTCCGACCACCTTACGTAGAATCTATAGTCTTCACGACGCATTTCCGCCGAACACGCCGCCAACTCTCATCACATAGTTGTTAAGCGGTGTAAAACCAATCAAGACCTCCAAGGCCGATGTAGGACACGTTTTCATTGCCTCAAATATACCGAGGCAGGCGAGTCTCTGTGATAATGGATCGAATAATAGTCGTAAATATCCATAGTGTCATTCTCGGCGAAAAACCCATGTCTTACAGTAGGAGGATGGCACCATATCCGTATCGTAAGTGACGGGAAAAACTTTCGCTAGAATATCGTTCCACAAACGAACAGTTCAGTCGCAGAACAAAAAAAATTGCGTTGTGCCATCCATCGACAATCGATTATAAACGGATGTGCTCTTCGAGTAAAACGAGTACTAAGTGAAAACATGTGATCATTAGGGATCATATCCTTTATTTCGTCAGAATACATTTTGTTATAGTGGGTACCGATCTATTGCGACTCCCATTATCTTTCAAGGGGACAACATATCAAGGCAGCGGAACAGCTTTTTCAATGAGAGTGTCAGTAAGTACTGATACCCCAGCTTATATTTGTGTAGTATTTTTCTCGCAGCAAAATTCGCAGGTACTGGTTCTATTTACAGGCGTAGTGACCCATAAATATCCCAGAAAGTATTCTTAGGCTTTTTCTCTTCAGTTTAAGAAGCCCAGAAACCTTTTGGAATGGACCAGGCCATCTAATGTTCCTTCACAATAGGTGTTGCCAATCTTCTTATTTAACCTTTCAGGAGATAAACGGTTAACTGACAGTCCCACGAGTCCCCTTTTTTGCTGAGATCTTCGTAATTTTATTTCCTTGGTGCCTTGGCTAAGCAGATGGCGATTATAAAAGGTCTGTTTTTCTTCTTTCTAAACTTAAAAGCGGGTAATATTTAGCTAAGTTATTAGCTTATAAGTGCATGAGGGTCCGAAAAACCGAAAATTTCAATCCAGGTCCTTCTTCTGCTCGGCGGTGCATATCAGTCGTCAAGTTAAATACGTCCGACATGAAAAATAAATCCACATACAAGTAAAAATTTCCCTCAGACAAAAAACTATTTTTTTATTTTTTTAATAAAATTAAGAAAAATTAAAACTTTTAACATTAAACATTCCCAAATAAATGCCCATCAGCCAGAGTCAATTTTAGGCCCATTTTACCGATACTAAACATCGACATGAATGGGAAGGGCAAATATGGGGTTTTAGGGTACCACGAGTAGATTCAATTGGTATATAGGTTATGCCCGAAAAAGAGAATTGTTAGAATACTTTTCTCCTCGGAAAATATGCAACATTCCCAAATAAACGCCCATCAGCCAGAATCAATTTTAGGCCTATTCTACCGACACTAAGCCTCGATATGGATGGGGAAGAAACGTTGGGGCTTTAGGGTATCACGAGTAGATTCAATCGGTATATAGCTTGTGCCCGAAAAAGATAATTTTTGGAATACTTTTGTCCTTTGAAAATATGCAACATTCCCAAATAAATAGCTATCAGCCAAAGTCAAATTTAGGCCAATTATACCAGTACTAAACCTCGATATATATGGGGGACGATATATATGGGGCTTTAAGGTATCATTAGTAGATTCAATCGGTGTATAGGTTGTGCCTGAAAAAAGGAATTTTTGGAACACTTCTGTGCTTTGAAAATATTCAACTTTCGCTAATAAATACACATCAGCCGGAGTCAACTTTAGGCCAATTATACCAGTACTAAACCTCGATATGAATGGGGGAAGATATAGATGGGGTTTTAGGGTATCACGAGTAGATTCAATCGGTATATAGCTTGTGCCCGAAAAAGATAATTTTTGGAATACTTTTGTCCTTTGAAAATATGCAACATTCCCAAATAAATAGCTATCAGCCAAAGTCAAATTTAGGCCAATTTTACCAGTACTAAACCTCGATATGAATGGGGAAAGCACGTGTGGGGCTTTAGGGTATCATGAGAAGATACAATCGGTATTTAGGTTGTGCCTGAAAAAAGGAATTTTTGGAACACTTTTGTGCTTTGAAAACATTCAATATTTGCTAATAAATACACATCAACTTGAGTCAACTTTAGGCCAATTTTACCAGTACGAATCCTCGATATGAATGGGGAAGACAAATATGGGGTTTTAGGGACACCACGAGTAGATTCAATTGGTATATAGGTTGTGCCCGAAAAAGAGAATTTTTGGAACACTATTGTGCTTTGAAAATATTCAACTTTCGCTAATTAATACACATCAGCCGGCCAATTATACCAGTACTAAACCTCGATATGAATGGGGGAAGATATATATGGGGCTTTAAGGTATCATTAGTAGATTCAATCGGTGTATAGGTTGTGCCTGAAAAAAGGAATTTTTGGAACACTTCTGTGCTTTGAAAATATTCAATATTCGCTAATAAATACACACCAACTTGAGTCAACTTTAGGCCAATTTTACCAGTACGAGTCCTCGATATGAATGGGGGAAGATATAGATGGGGTTTTAGGGTATCACGAGTAGATTCAATCGGTATATAGCTTGTGCCCGAAAAAGATAATTTTTGGAATACTTTTGTCCTTTGAAAATATGCAACATTCCCAAATAAATGGCTATCAGCCAAAGTCAAATTTAGGCCAATTTTACCAGTACTAAACCTCGATATGAATGGGGAAGGCACATGTGGGGCTTTAGGGTACCATGAGAAGATACAATCGGTATATAGGTTATGCCTGAAAAAAAGAATTTTTGGAACACTTTTGTGCTTTGAAAATATTCAATATTCGCTAATAAATACACATCAGCCGGAGTCAACTTTAGGCCAATTATACCAGTACTAAACCTCGATATGAATGGGGAAGGCACGTGTGGGGCTTTAGGGTATCATGAGAAGATACAATCGGTATTTAGGTTGTGCCTGAAAAAAGGAATTTTTTGAACACTTTTGTGCTTTGAAAACATTCAATATTTGCTAATAAATACACATCAACTTGAGTCAACTTTAGGCCAATTTTACCAGTACGAAACCTCGATATGAATGGGGGAAGATATAGATGGGGCTTTAGGGTATCACGAGTAGATTCAATCGGTACATAGCTTGTGCCCGAAAAAGATAATTTTTGGAATACTTTTGTCCTTTGAAAATATGCAACATTCCCAAATAAATAGCTATCAGCCAAAGTCAAATTTAGGCCAATTTTACCAGTACTAAACCTCGATATGAATGGGGAAGGCACGTGTGGGGCTTTAGGGTATCATGAGAAGATACAATCGGTATATAGGTTGTGCCCGAAAAAGAGAATTTTTGGAACACTATTCTGCTTTGAAAATATTCAACTTTCGCTAATAAATACACATCAGCCGGAGTCAACTTTAGGCCAATTATACCAGTACTAAACCTCGATATGAATGGGGGAAGATATAGATGGGGCTTTAAGGTATCGTTAGTAGATTCAATCGGTATATACGCTGTGTCCGAAAAAGAAACTTATTGTAACATTTTTGTCCTTTAAAAATACTCAACCTATCTAAATAAATGCCCATCAGCCAGTCAAATTTAGGCCCGATATTAAATCTCGATATGAATGTGGAGGACAAATATGGGGCTTTAGGGTACCACGAGCAGATTCAATTGGTACCACGAGTAGATTTCTTGTATGTGGAACGTATTTATTTTTCGTGTGGGACGTATTTAACTTGACGAATTTATCTTCACACCCTTTCAGAAAAATAGTATCATATGCCAGGTATTTGTTTTTCGCACTGTGTTATTATGCTAAATAACAATATGCTTTCTTTGCCGTCTTAATTGCTTTACGTCTTATAACGATTCTATTAAGTTGTTAAAGTAAGATAACTGATGCTAATTAAGGTATTCTTATGCATTTTCTTTATAAAGAAATAAACGTGTTGAGGTTTTTATTTGAATTAATAGTGTAAATACTTTTATTATTCAAAATGAAATTATATTTCAACAGAAAAAAGTTTCTTATTTTATTGTATTATACGATATTTCTTTTAATACTGTGATAATCTACTTAAACCAAAATTGTGCTCAAATTTGACAAATATACACCAAAAAATAAAAAATAAAAAAGCATAGTTTCAAACAAGTTTTATAATAGAAAACAAGAAATAAAAAGTTTGAAATTCTTTTGCTGTTGCATTATCACAAGCAGCAGCATATTATATGAAATCTCTGCATTAAACACCAAAAACAAGCAACAAAAAATCTAGTTTTTTTAGAGGGAGTTTGGTGCTTCTTTTTTGTTTTTTTTTTCCTAGCGAACTAGCGAACTCAAAAACTATGAAAAAGTATTCAAAGTTATAATTTTATGAATGCGCAAAAATAAATATAAAATAAATAGTTCCAGTAAAGAAAAGTTGCAAATATTTTTAGAAAAAAAAATAGCCAAAGGCCTACAAAGAAAGAAGTTATAAAAGATTTTCTCTTTAAGTAGTAAAAATAAATTAAATTATTACAAAACCTCAGAAGGAATTTAAATATTAAAAAAAAACTTAAAAAGGATCACCCGATTGGCGCAAATCTACCAACATGATACAATTTCTATTGTGCTTTATTGTCGTAAAATATCAACATTATCGCAAATCATTCTGCGAAAATAAATTCGTAAATTTAAATATTGGTACGTATTGCCCACTTCGTTTGTCGCACAAAAACACAATAAATGTTGACGCCATTTTGATATTTTAGTTGTTGCATTATAACTTATTGGGCGGTTACACAAATGCCGTAGCAATAATCGTTACATTGCGACAATCGTGTGCGTGCCTATGCACTTTAGCTTCAAAGTAACGTAAACTCAAATTTCAGACTTACTATCGGTTTGAATTTGAACCAGCGCTTAATTCGAATTTGGCAATACTTATGTCATTCTATTCTGTCACAAAATTCAGTATATTATCTCTACTGAAAGAAATGAATCGATTTACGCTTAAGCAGCGCTAGGATTTATTGGAAATTTATTTCCCAAAACAAAAACAAAATGGTCGGAAATTGTACGAAAATTTCATACAAATTTTGATCGCAGAGAAAAACCAACAGTGCCCGGTATACGCAAGTAGTTTATTGCTAAAGTTCGTGTTGATGCGCCAGGACGTAAACATGTTCGTACAGTGTGTACACCCGAAAATATCGAAGCTGTGGCTCAGACATCAACTCGTCATCGCTACCGTCATCAAGAATTGAACATTTCACGCCCCAGCTTACGTCGAATTTTACCAAAGATCTCGGTGTGACGCCTAACAAAGTTCAATTGGTTCAAGAGTTGCAGTTGCATGACTCTCCGCTTTGTTTTCGCTTCTCCAGATGGGCCAACGAGAAACTGTACGATGATGTCGATTTCGTCAAAAAAAAATCATCTCTTAGGATGAGGCTTATTTTCATCTTGGTGGGTACGTTAGTAAACAAAATTGCTGTATTTGGGTTTAGAAAACCCAAAACTGATCTTTCAGTAACCAATATACACATTACGAGTGACTTTGGTACGCCTTGTAAAGCGGAGGCATCTTTGACCCATATTTCTTAGAAAATGGGGACAGCGCAACCATAACGGTCAGTGGAGACACCTATCACACCATAATAGCCGATTTTTTTCTGCCCGCACTGCATGATATTGATGTAAACGATGGTTTCAACAGGATGGTGCAACTTCACACACGTCTTATGCCACAATCGATTTGCGTCAAACATTTGATGGCTGTTTAATAAGCCGAAATGGTGATGTCAGTCGGCCGCCAAAAAGCGGCGATTTAGCACCGTTGGTTTACTTTCAGTGGGACCCTGTTGAAGACAAGTGTTCTGCCGACAAACCAGAGACTACTGAGCATTTGTAGGCCAACATTCGTGCTGCCATTGCCGAGATAAGACTCCATACACTCGAAAAGGTGTTCGCAAATTTCGATCGAATGGGGTACTCTGAGGTTAGCCGCGGCAGCCATATGAAGTTGTGCACCAGACCGGCACTCCAATGAACCTGGCTATCGACCTCATGTCAAGTATCGATAGCTTCGATAAGTCATCGAGAAAGGGAGAACCCAGTGTAAGAAGTCTCCGAGCGGAAGGCGGACACTGCCAGATGAAGTGAACCATGCTCACCCCTCTTCAGTTAATTGGTATGTTCCTATCCAATCTGAGCCAGGTGAATCTGGCAACAAATCACTAGCGTTCATCAAATACTTCTACCTAATTTTGACAGCCTAACGGAGGTAAGAGGTACACCCACCTTTGCGTGCTCGCCCACACGATTCATCAGTAGCACATTATACTTAAATAAACTGAGAAATACAATATTTATTGTTTAATAAATGTACGCTTTTTTTCATAGTAAACGATTTATAGAGTAACGTACTATTTGTGACTTGTATTAGTATTTTTTATGAGGCCCACTTTGATTTCATTTAACGCAACATTTTCTTTTTATTATAATTTTTTTTTTTAAACAATACATTTTAGCTTTAATCCTTAACAATTTGTGCTTTTTTGCATAATAATTTTATGAAAAAAATAAAATAAAATAAAAAATAAAAATTCTGCACCATTATAATGAAATTTGTCTTTAATTGCATGTTATTTTGTATTAAAAAAATATTTTATATTGAAATTAAACAAATAATTGAATTATCTGCATGCGATAGTGAAAATAATAAAATTAAAAAAAGTTGTTTGTTTCCATTAATCCTTTTAGTGGAGAAAAAAAAAAAATAAATAAATAAATAAATAATTCTACGCTTTTTAAGCCTTAATTATGGTTAACAATTGCATAAGTTAACAAAAAGGCGAACATGAAAATCGTTTTTAACTTTTAATTAACAAATCTAGTTAAAAATGGATCTATTTTAAATCCTACAAAAAATAACATATTAAATGTGATTAAAACAAATTAAACAATTGAATTATTGTTTGAAAAAAGAAAAAAAAAATACAGCAATAATTGTAAGAGATTATTTTTTTTTATCAAAATGTTAGTTTATCGTTAAACATACTTTTTCAAACTTATAAAAAAAGAAAACATTAAATGGCAATATGTGTGTGAAGTTAACAACGAAAGTTTATTACGTTTTTCTTAACAAAACAAAAGCTTGTGTAAGTTAAATACGAATATGAAATTATTCTGTTAAGTTAACGAGACTTTTATGTTAACATTACTTCCACAATTGTGGATTATAAAATATAATTTGGAATAAAAATAACTAAAATAAGGTAAAGAATTATAAAAATATGAAAAAATATATCCTTAATTTCATTATGTTTGTTTTTGGTTTGCTATAATTGCAATGAATTCAATAGGTTGGACGGCGGGGAGGAAAAAAAAGTTAGCTATGGTCTATATATCTCCGATCTGGTACTTTGCAGCCCAAAAAGGAAAACTGGCTCTGAAGTCTTGATACCTTGGTTATAAAGCCCACTAGGTCCGATTCCCCCACAATTGCATTTTAGGTCCGATTTTTCATGAACGACATATATACATGGAAAAAATGAAATAAAAGTTAGCTACGGTCTATATATCTCCGATCTGGTACTTTGCAGACCAAAAAGGAAAACTGAAGCCTTGATACTTTGGCTATAAAGCCCTCCAGGTCCGATTTCCCCACAATTGCGTCTTAGGTCTGATTTTTCATGAACGATATATATTCATGAAAAACTTGAGAAAAAAAGTTAGCTACGGTCTAGTACTTTGCAGCCCAAAAAGGAAAACTGAAGCCTTGATACCTTGGCTGTAAAGCCCATCAGGTCCGATTTTCCCACAATTGCATCTTAGGTCCGATTTTTCATGAACGACTTATACCCATGGAAAAATGAAAAAAAGTTAGCTATGGTCTATATATTTCCGATCTGGTACTATGCAGACCAAAAAGAAAAACTGGCCCTGAAGCCTTGATACCTTGGCTATAACGCCCACTAGGTCCGATTCTCCAACAATTGCATCTTAGGTCCGATTCTTCATGAACGAAAAATTGAAAAAAAAAAGTTAGCTATGGTTTATATATCTCCGATCTGGTACCTTGCAGCCCAAAAAAGAAAACTGGCCCTGAAGCTTTGATACCTTGGTTATAAAGTCCACCAGGTCCGATTTCCCCACAATTACATCTTAGGTCCGATATTTTCATTTCATTTGTTATTGTTACTGTATCTCTCTAATGATATATTTTTTTAAAATTTTTACAATCCTTTACCTTATTTTTGTTATTTTAAACCAAATTGTGTTTTATAATCCACGATTGTGGAAGTAATGTTAACATAACAGTCTCTGTGAACTTAACAGAAAAATTTCATATTCGTATTTATCTTCACACATATTCTGTTAACTTACACAAGTTTTTGTTATGTTAAGAAAAACGTATTTAACTTCACACACATAATGCCAATACTGTCCTTAAGACTTTTACTGAAATCTGGTTAAAATAGTTCTCTCACAAATGGTCTTTTTTTGCTTTCTTTCTCTCTCTCTCTCTCTCTCTCTCTCTCTCTCTCTCTTGCTACTAACAATACTGAAACATTAAATAAATATGTTTTTTTTAACCTTTAAAATCCTAACATCCATTGGAGAAGCAGCCTAAAATGAAAAGTATAGGTAACGCGCCTGATATTGTTGCCAGTTAACAATAAGGGGATTGCCAAAGCAGTAACTAAGTACCGTTAATTTTTCAAGATCTTATGTGCTTACTTTCTTTAGCTTTTTACTTACGAAATGATAAGAATTTTTTAGAATTCTACCAACATTTGTTCTTACTTTCGTTTATATCAAATTCCGGCAAAGAGTTCCTCCCTCTTCTCTTCTGTTTTCACTAGGGTGATCGATTATTCGACTTTTCTCAAAAACCGGTTATCAAATAATTCGAAAAGCAGCATTTAAAAAAACCGGTTTTCGGTTATCGGAAATAAAAGAAAAAAAATTTCCGCTAATTTTGCAAGAAAACATATTTTGCTAATTTTGGTCAGAGGTAGGTACCTGCATATAATTTTGAATAAAATCGGCAATAGCCAACCGATTTTCATGATTTAAAGCTTATTTCATTCTCAACATTTTAAGCTTTAATTTTAGTGCTGAATATTAAAAAAAAAATTATTCTGAAAAATTTTTTTATGACTTTTTGAAAAAAAAAATTACTCTAATTTTGCGCAAAAAAAGTTTTTTTTCGCAGCTAAGTTGGGAATAACTCCGAAACTGTTGAAAATACAATAAAATAGTGGACATTTGATTTGTAGGAAATTTTGTGGTAACGGCATTTAAATCAAGTCAAGTCGTTTTCAAGTTATGATGATATAAGGGGTCCGCCAAATAATTTTTTTTTTTTTTTTTTTGAAAATGCTATTAAAAAAAACTACTGAATATTTTCTCAAATTTCTTTTCTTATTCGAAAGTACAAACCTTCCGTTTAATAATGGAACATAATTTCATTTAAATGGCTGCCTCGGCTGGCTATGCAGTAGCCTACATGAGCGATCTAATTGTTAAGCACATTATTCATTGTGTGCAGCTGTATTTCACCAATGGCTTCACGAATATTGTCCTTTAAAGAGTCAATTGTCTCTGGCTTGTTGGCGTAACACTTATCTTTGACGGCACCCCACAAATAATAGTCTAAAGGTGTCAAATCTCAGCTCAGTGTTGGCCAAACGATCTTCAAAAACAGGGCGCAAAACATCAAGTGTAGCTTCGGCTGTGTGGCACGTAGCGCCGTCCTGTTGAAACCAAATGTTGTTAATATCCTCCTCTTCAATTTTTGTGAACAAAAATTCGTTCAACATGGCCGGATAACGATCGCCATTGACTGTAACGATCACTACTTGCTCATCTTCGAAGAAAAATGGCCCAATTATGCCTCTGGACCAAAATCCGCACCAAACAGTGACTCGTCTTGGGTGTATTGGCTTTTCAATGTATGCGTGCGGGTTTTCTGTCTAGATTTTCCGCCAAGATCAAAATCAGCTTCATCTGAAAAGATGATTGTTTTGGCAAAACCGGCATCTTCTGTAAGTCGATCGCAGGCCCACTTAGCGAAGTGTATACACAATCATATTCGTTCAGCGGAAAGATGAAACTAATTATCTGTCAAATAAGATATGAGCGAAGTGTTACCATACACGAAACAAGCACCAGTTGAAAAAAAAAGTTAGATGGCGGACATAACTACCATATTTTGGACGAAAAATTTGCTACGTCCTTTAAAAAAAATTTGAGCCCGATGGAAGAAACTGAAAGCGGATTTAAATTCAGCGCATCAAAATCATTATATTCCATCCATATATTTAATATATTATTTAAAGGCGTTGGTGCTGTAGACCAGTGATATCAAAATATTTTGATGAAACCTCGAATGCAATCCGAAATGAGATAATCAACCAGAATGCACAATGAAATTTGACAGTTTGTGTAAATGGATTTCATTGTGTGTACCCACTATAATACAAACTTATATCTTAACACGTTCTACAGTTTTAATTCTTCTTTTTTCAATGCTTTTATTTTATGTTTGTATGTGTAATACACTCTTACTTTTACTCTCTCTTCTGCCATATGTTATTAACACTGAAAGGAATCCAAGGCCTTACTATAGCTTTGTTGACATGTTTACAACCTTTGTATTTGTGTACATTCATATGTGTGTGTAATATATTCACTTGTGTTTTAACTCTTATTACGGTATTTTTGTTTACTTTTGTTTAATATTTTTGTGTTCGTATATGATTTGTGCAATGCATTCTCTAATATGTCGTATTTTTATTATTGTAACTACACTGTAAGAAATTAAAGGCCTAGAGTTTTGTTTATGATTTAAAAGTGAATTAATTACTGTGTGTATTGTAATATGTATTGAAATACATACGTAATGAAAAATTTTAATATTATTTTTACTTTTTTTAATAAAAAACATAAACATTTTGCCGTAAAAATTTTATTAAATGCCACCAGACTTTTAAAGAGAAAGAAAAACACTTAGTAAAGAAGAAGGAAAAGAAAAACGTCATTAGAAATGATTTGACACCGATTTTTATTCTTTCTTCTAGCACTTGTAAAGATATTTTTACCAGCTATCAGTATATATTCTTTTTTCTCATACCAACTACTTAACTATTATAAGTCATTGAAAGATGATAGAAAAAGAAAGAAAGAAAACCTCAAGAAATCACTTTTGAAAAAGTACTTAAGTATAAAAACACTGAGAGAGAAAGAGAGAGTGCAACAAAGATATACTATAATAAAACCTTAAATGAAAATGTAATTTTTATATTGATGATGATTGCCAAAGATGTTTTTGGCAAAAATAAAAATGTACTATAATGGCATCAGAAAAAGCTATGGGAAGCAAATATCTCAGCGCACTTATTTAAAGACATCATTGATTGCTTGCATTCATTCAACCATTTATTCATACGTTCGGGTCATACGTTTACAAACGTTCATTCATTCATTTATTCAGTCAGTCAGTCATTCATTCATGGCAACAATCAATTTTTCTATACATTGACCGAGTAACACTGTGACACCAAAAGTAAAACATTAAAACGATAGACAATAATCAGAACAACAGCAACAGCAACAGCAATGGCAAAAAAAAAAAAAATATTTCAAAAGAATTCCTTTTTTTATATCAAATAATTGATAATCAATAATAGGAAGAAACAATAGGTTGAAGAAACATAATAGAGAAATAAAAATTCTTCAAAAAACGGTTTAAAAAATAAAAATAAAAAAATTGTTTAAAGAACATACACGTACTTTAGCAGATTATTTACAGACTAGCATTTCAGACAACTTAAGAACTACATTTCTTGAAACCTAACGGAGGGCTTAGGGTTAATATTGTTATGCTTTTACCCTTTTAAAAACGTTTATTTATGAGTTCGTAGATTGCAGTTAAAGTAAAATAAGTTTATGTATTTGATTTTTAATTAAAATATTTTATTCAACATGAGTTTGTGTTCCACTGCTTGTAACCGTTTCAAGAGCAACAACAAGTTATGTTCTTAAGTACTCTTTCCGTTTACAACTTTGTAAACAACAACAATTACTCAACAATATTTCAACCAGAGGTTATCCACACTTTATTCTACTGAGTTAGCTCCAACTAAACTGGTTATTACTTCACGACTCACATATCTTTATTTTACTTTCTTTTTAGTTCTTATGAAGCAATGTAAACATCCACTTCTTTCAGCTCTTGTTATTTGTTGCTGTTTGTTATTGTCTGTTACTTGTTTTCTTTTCTCCCTGTTTTTGTTGTGGCCGTCTATTTGTATTTACTGCATTTCTCATAATGTTGTTTTCGATTTGTTTATTTGCAAAAAGCACGTCTAATTGTTTTTGCGGCATTTGTTTATTTTTTTAAGCAATGTAATAAATGACAGGGGTGCCCAACCTGTTTTTAGTAACAATATTTTTACAGCGATTATTAACGTGCAAGGGGGGAATTGTTCTTGAACAACTTTTTGTTATTTAGCTTTTAAAGATGTCCAGGGCATGCTTGCGTTATGAATAAATCACTTCTTTTAGTTACTGAATGTTGGAAGCAGTAGTGTGAAGCCAGCAGAAGAAGAATCCGAGGCCCTAATCGGAATTGTCATGCCACCACTTGATCGTAGTGAGGAGCGGACGCGGCTATATGGCGGTTGAAGAACAACAATTCCTTTGGAGTTGACGGGCTTCCGGTTGAAGTATTCAAGGCCGGTGGTGAAGAATTTGCAATATAGGGTTGGATGAATCCATGCCAGACTTGCTTTTCTCAGTTTATAAGAATGCTGATCTAGTCATCTGTGCAAACTACCGCGGGATTAGTCTGATCAACATCCCATGCAAAATGTTGTCAAAGGTATTGTGTGACAGGCTGAAGCCCATTGTCAACAAGCTGATCGTGGCTTGTCAGAGCGGTTTCAGGCCTGGTAAATACACCATTGACCAGATTTTTACAATTTGTTAAATTCTGGAGAAGACCCCTGAGAAGAATATTGACACACACCACCTTCTTGTCGACCTTAAAGCAGCCTTCGATAGTACCAATAGGAATTGCCCATATAGCACCTTATCATTGTTTGGTATCTCATCTAAACTTATACGGCTATGCAGTATGACGCCGAGCGTACTGAAAACTCCGTCAGAATTGTCAAGAACTTGTCTGAGTTGTTTGGTACTAAACGAGGTTTTAGACAAGGCGATTCCTTGTCATGTGACCTCAACCTCTTGCTGGAAAAAATTATTCAAGCCGCCGATTTGAAGCGTCAGGGCACTATTTGCTACAAGGGCATCATGCTGCTGGCATACTCGAACGACATCGACATTGTCGGCTTTAATACTCGCGCTATATTTTCTGCTGACTACAGTCTAGAGAGAGAAAAACATCTAAAGTTGGTCTCGTGGTGAATGAAGACAAGACTAAGTATCTTTTGTCAAAAAGTAAAAAGTCCTTGCGTCTTGCACAGAGCGTCACTGTTGGCGATCACAGTTTTGAAGTAGTGAAGGACTTTGTCTATCTTGGTACAGCATTAACACCGTTAAAGACGACAGCCTGGAGATCAAACAGATCTCTTGCCAACAGATGATACTTTGTGCTTAGTAGGCAATTGAGTGGAGCGGAGTACTCTCTCGGCGAATACAAACTCACACACTGAAAAAAACCTCATCCATGTCCTGCTACATGGCGCGGAAACATGGACAATGTCAAACAATGACGAAAATGTTTTAGAAGCGTTCGGGAGGAAAATAATTCGTAAAATCTGCTGCCCTCTACTAGTAGTAGATGAGTACCGCACGCGTTGGAACAGCCTATAGTGGCGTGATATAGTGCAGCGCTGTTGTATGGATGACGAAACTCAGGCAGAGCAGGCCTTTAATACGGTTTTCCAAGATGGAAAGCGGGGAAGACGTTGACCGAATCTTGGAGAAACCAAATGTTGCAGAATCTGACGGCTTTGGTTGTAGTGCCACATGCATAAGTATATGTTTTTCAGCAGTTCTTTTCAAAAAATCAAATTGAAATCCAGTTCTTGGCTTAAAATATTTGAGACACACGAACATCTGGCAACACCTTTTTTGATTCCGATTTTATTGCTTGTTGTTGTTTGTCTTGATGACAAACTGGCGACAGTTAGCGTAGCATAGATCTAGCTGGCACGGTTGTAGTGCCACATATGTAAGTGTTTCTCGGCACTTATTTTTTTGTTAAATTTTAAGTCTATATCAAGTTCTTGTCTTAAAATTTTTGAGGCTCTCTGACAACTCCTTACTGATTTCGATTTTTTGTTTTTGTTGTTTGTCTTGATAACTTACAAACCTTTTACCCCAAATTTTTTATATATTTTTTATAATTTTTTAAGCAAACATTGAAAAAAAAACCTTAAAACATCTGCATATTATTTGTCAAACAAACTGTACTCCACCTCTACCATCTTGCGCGTTAAAGTACAACTCGTTTTATATTAATTTTTTTTCCTGGAGTGTGTTTTTATAACCGAGTTTTTTCTCATTTAATTTGCTCGCTGTGTGATATTTGTTTACTTTTGATTTCAACTGCTGGCAGTTTTCTGTCAAATTTTAAATTCTCATCATTGTTATTGTTGCTGTTGTATGCGTTTTTTTCACCAAAAAAAGAAAAGGAAACACAGTTAAGAAAAGAACGCAAAAAACGACGACCTCACACATTGCTTGTTCCCGAAAATTGTTTTTGTATCGTTTTGTTCCCGTTAAATGGTTGAGTAAATAAAAATAAATAAATTCCTTTTTTCACACACACGCAAACTGAAATACAAAAAATGGTTTCATTGTTGGTGTTTTTTTCCTGTCTTTTTTTGTACTGCTTAATAAGAGCTTTTAAGTAAAAACAACTAAAAACAATTTAAGTCAACAACAAATGAACAACGTAAGCATAAATATGCAAAAGGAAAAACAGCAACAACAATAATTGAACAAGACAATATTAAAACTCATTTTAATAAAACAAGTAACTGTAGGTGAACGAAGGGCACTTGTATTAAATTTGTTACTGTCTTATGCGGCGATTACACGATCCAGCGCGGCTTGTCGGCAGCTTGTGTAAAAGCATGTTTGTCAAATTCGTAAACACGTATTGTTTGTTTGGTTGGCTTGCCATAAAGCCGTGCTGACAAACTGCACTGCATCGTCTAATCGCTGCTTTACGCTAAAAAGGCAGTTTATTATTTAAGCAAGTGAGTTACCCAGCGTAGGGGCGGCTGTAAACATAAATACATACTATGTATGTATGTACTAATTTAAAAATAAAAAAAGTCGTATGGTAACACTTAATATTTAAATTCCGCTTGTGTGTCGACCTTAAAGGATTTTTTTTTTTTTGCATTGCTTATATAAAAAACAGGTATTAAGAAAAAATATTTCATTTTTAAAGAAAAAGCAGCAGCTGAGGTCATTCCATAAACAAAAAAATGTACAGTCTTGACAAAAAAAGTAGCGAAGGCTTGAACTGGATACTAATTGTGAGACAGGAATTGTTTAAGTGTATTCAAGTAAACACAAAAATTGTTTTATATTTTCATTAAAGTTCATTAAAGTTGGGTTGCGGACTCTGCCTTAGGGATAAGGTCCCACTTAGGCCAGAGAATGGGCCCATTGTGATACCACAAGCGTAAGAGCTAACCCGGTCACCAAACAGTCCATTTTGACTCTTAAGTGAATTTCGTTATTTGAATTTCACTCAAAAATAACAAGAAATGAGAAGCCAGGAACCTTCATCGTTTTATAGCAAGGGCTGAGCACTGACACATGAAGTAAAAGATATTCTCCTCCACCTCTTTAAAACCACAACTCCTGCAAGTCATTCAAGAGAATGTCGATTTTACAAGCATGCCTTCCAATGGCTCTGTATGTCCTGAAACTCATATAAGAGTTACCTACAAATGATTTTAATTTCCCCGAGAAACCACCTGCATTCATAGGCGGCGGGGATAGGCATCGAAATGTCGTTGCTTAGAGACTTGATAGCTGCCTGGACGTCCGAGTAAATCAGAAGAATTTGAGAGAAAATGTGCCCCTCAACAGCATTTATAGCCTTCAGTAATGTCGTGACCTCCGCTTGAAAGACACAAAAGTGGTCGGGTAACCCATAACCACAGCTTATTCTGTTCAGCATTTGCAGCCATCGGTATAGATCTCAAGGACATTGCTAGCAATCTCTAGGCCGCTGAATTCTCTTGGCACATAAGCGTATATGTATAAAGTTTCGTTAAGTTTCAAAAAAGTGTTTGTTCTACAACATTTGTTTTTTTTTTTTTTTTTTTTTTTGTAAAACGAACGCTATTGTATTCAATAAATATGAGTTTTTATTTAAAATATAACGTTTCGTTAAGTTTATAAACCCAAATATTATATGAAATTAAGACTGCATATTGTAAAGTTTTACTATTTTTACTTATCAACGTAAAGAAATACCTTTTATTCATAAAAACTAAAGTTTCGTTAAGTTTGAAAATTATTAATTTTAAAGATATTTTTAATGTTTATTCCAACAGCAGATAGAAACTAATGAAATGTATTTAAATTGATAAGAAAATTAACTTTATTTACTAATTTTTATGTTTCGTTAAGTTTTAAGAATGTATATTTTTTAAATTAAAACCGGTTCAAATTTTCTCTAAGGCCCAACCACATTATGTGTGGGGTAGCTGACATGACTGTGCGAATAAACACAATCAATGTATTTAACAAACTTTTTGTCACATTTCGTTCAGTTTCATTTGCTTATGTTTTGAGTGAACCCAATCGCACTTTACGTACCTAAACAGTTGTATGTGTCTTATATGAAAACCAATAACAAAAGTAAGACGTCATAAAATGGATGCTCTTTCTATTGCTCGTCACTGAAACAGCGACGATTGAACATGCGCAGCGGATGTATGCAGATTTTTTACAAAAAATTAATTCATCCAGATACTAATAATGCACAATTACACCTTCAACTCAACTCTCAGATATCAATTTTCATGTTCTCACTGACACAACTATTTAAAATGTACATTATAGCCACCCAGAAGAGTTAATTAAGTATTTTACAGACTTTTCGTTGAGGTTTTGATAGTAGCCTATGACAGTGGTCTTTATTTTGTATGAAAGAAAAAAATCGTTAAGTTTTTAAATTAGTCTTGTTGTTTTTTTTTTTTTTTGATTCTGTTTGAAATCATCAAATATTAAAAAAAGATGTTTAATTTTAACGTAAAAAAGGCTTTATACACAAAGTTAAGGGTTTCGTTAAGTTTAAAAATCCTTTTTTTTTAGAAATTAAGCTGTCAGCACACATATTTGTGCATAAACTAAAAGAAGATGTGCACAATCTCTTTCATTTATTACCACTTTTCCTAAAAAAAAGTTTCGTTAAGTTTCTTACTTTGTTTTTCACGCATAAATTTTTACGAAATTAATAACTTAAGCCATGGATTAATGAAAGTCCGGTTTTTTACACCATAAAACCAAACGAAATTGCTTACAGTTATATAAAAAAAGTTTCGTTAAGTTTTGAAAAAGCTTGTTTTTGAGATTCTTTGATGTTAAGGTTTTATGTTATTTAATATTTACCAAATTACATAAAAGCTTTGGCAAAAATAGCATTATTTACTGGTTTTTAATGGGCCGAGCGACCCGCATAACCCAACCTAGCTTGTTGGTTCTTAGAGTTCCTTTTTTAAAATAACAATCTTAGCTTATACATACGTGTATGCAATAAGAAAGAATTTGCAAAAATTGAAATCTGCTTTCTTTCAAGTAGAAAAAAGATTCGTTAAGTTTTTTAAAAGTCTTTATACAAAATTTAAATGGAATAGTTTGCTGCAGGTTTGACTTTGTATGCATAATATAAAACTTGCATACGTAAATAACTTACAGTTGTAACAAAAAAGAAGTTTCGTCGAGTTTGAAAACTAACTGTTTTGTGAAAGGGTTTAAGAGTTTTGTATTTCAATAAATAGATAGATTCGGGTGAAAAATTATATATTAAAATTTTTTGAAATTTTGAAAAGTTATTGCCTTCGTCAAGTTTTTGTTTCTTGTTTCAAAATTTAATTTATTTTATTTAATTGTTATATATATCATTTATAAGTTTTGTTATGCCCTAAATGAGCCATTTAACTGTCAGTATTGATTATAATTCTTAACAAGTTTTAAATAGAAATATTTCAAACTTCTAAAGCAAACTCAACGAAAGCATTAAGTGAGTGAATGAGTAATGCAATAAAGAGTACTTAAGTGACAGTATCATCACCAGACTATTCAGACAGACACAAGCTGCTGTTATTGCTGCTGCAGCTCTCTGATATTGGTTATCAATACCACAAAATAAACTTTTCTCTGGCAAAGAAAACTCTCTAATGATTTTGCCACACAAGGGGCACAAGTGTTTTACACACATCAAACACAAGTATTAACGTAAGTATGGTTGGTTGGTTATGCCGCCCCACACGCGCAAACACACACACACACACACACACACAATCCTAAGCAACGATAAAAACCATGTCAGTTTAACTAGTCATTGGAAATATTTTGCTATGCTATGCTACTCTTCTTCTTTTGCAACTTGTGCAACATCTAAAGCATTTGTATTGTTTGCTGTGGTGGTGATGGTGGTGGTAGTGGCGGCATTATAAATTATCAGTCTATTTGAGTTCTCAATTGAAAAATCAATTCTAAAAAAAAGAGAAAAAAACTATTGAATGATAAATTCCATGGCTTAAGAGTTAAACTTTCTAGTGGAAATTATATTAAAAGTTATTGAACTTCTTTTGAAAAAATAGTTTTCTTTTTGTTAAATTTGATTATTACGTTTAAAATGCCATGAATTTTAAGTGATTGATCTTAAATCAATAAATAACTCCCAGCACTGACCATTACGAAAACACACAATGGTCGCACACTCATCATTATCACCATAAAATGGTAAATCCAACGCAAGATTTAAAGAGTGCTTGTGAATAGTAAGCAAAGAACAGTGAGAGATGTAAACTAATGTTTACATGCGAGTATGCGTGTTAAGAGGACAAGCAAATTTTCTAACACAGTGTTTAGTGCTAGTAAATCGTTTTCTTTGACTAAATATGGTTTAAGGAAAAAATTAATAGAAAAAAAGGGAAAATGCAGCTGCAAGGAACAGATAAGACTAGAGAAAGCATAAAATTGTAAGAAATTTAAAATAAAATTAAAATATTAAAAATATAAAAAATGCGTAAAATAAGTTATAATAAGTGATTTTTAAATGTAATATTTTTTCTTATTTTTCTTTTATTGCTGAAAAAGTAATAAAATAGCTTCTTGTCAATTTAATTTTATTTTCTTATTTAATTTTATTTTCATATTTTTTTATTACATTTCATTGCTTTTTTCACTCTCTCTCTTTCTCTCTCTTCCTTTTTTATTACTTTGCTGTAAGATTGTAAAAGTAATTGCCTTCAATTAGCAAGTGTTTCATATGCCACAGCAGTATTTTAATAAATTTTATTTTTTTCCTACCCCCCACCACCACCACACACATGTACTGTACATTTAATGAACTCTAATGAAAGCTACAAATACATTTTATTAACATACTACATACATACATACATATGTAGATATGTACTCGTATATATCATGGAAAAAATAGAAAAATATCAAAAAAAAAAACGGAAAATAAAATCTAAAATGAATATAAATTGAAACAACAAAGAGCAGAACTTGTCTATTTTATTAAGTGCAAAATAATTAAACAAAGAAGTGCAATGAAAAAAAAATAACAAAAAAATATTTTTTTTTTTTTAACTGACAAGCAATTTGTTTACTTTTCATCAGTTTTAATAATAAAATAATTTTTAATTATTTAAAAAATATGTTTTCAATTAAACTATAGAAACATATTTAAACTTTTTTCTAAAGCAGATTTAAACAATTTACACAGAATCTCTTCAATGACATCTGATCTAACCAAAACGTCATCAAAGCATTTGGTTTAAAACCTTCAAAACGCTCAAATAAGAGATAAGAGATTTTTTTATTCGAAAACTTTACTTACGCAACAGCTTAAGCTTCTATAAGTCTTATTTCTTATTGGCTTTCACACTAGATGGCGTTTATTTTCTATGTACTATGTATGGTTACATAACTTATGTATAAAGTTTACACAGGTTAGGTTACAAGTTCACTCGGAGGCTCTATTGTGCTACCCTCTACAGGTCAGACCCATTAAAAAAGCCTAAAGGCCAAGAAAGATCTTCACCTAAAGATTCAAAAATTTCAGTTCCCCACGTAAGCCAACCGGTACCCTTGACGAAGTCAGTCAACTTCGACATGTTATGGAAGCGACAGGCACCCAAATATCTTATTCTAAGAAAAGGTGCAGTACCAGGGCGTCCCATGCGTTGTGGCGAGCGATCTATAATACAATGCCCCAAAGAAGCCTAATCGAACCATTTCCAAACCTAATAAAAGCCTTAGCCCATTCCATAGGTAAAGAAGGCCAAAGTATTCTAGATATTCTACAAGTGATGATATTAGTCCACCTGTGTTCCATCTTGCTCAACAACGTACGCAGAGCGGCATGCAGGTCTCCCTTCATGAGAGCTAGAGAGGATCGCCTAGTAGCGCACTCGTCAGCAATTTCTTTCTCTCATGTACCTCGGAACCAATAAAAGCTCGATATGATTCCGTTCCAGCTGAGACATTTCGATGTAATCACCCACGTTAGAAATCACTGATTGTGGCGCGACGTAATAGTCTTTGAGGCTCCAAGACTTAATTCCTTGATAATACGCCTACCGGCCATGTCAATAGCGTAAACCTCCGCCTGAAAAACAGTGCAATTCTCGAATAGCAACCCAACCCACAAAAAAGCTTATTTTCATCTTGGTGGGTACGTTAATAAGCAAAACTGTTGTATTTGGGGCTCAGTGAAAACAAACCTGGTCTTACAAAAGTGGAGGCGGAGGTATCATTAATTTCTTTGAAAATGAGGGACGGCGCAAAAAGAGACACCTATCGAACCATGATAACCGATTTTTTTTGGGCCCCACTCTTCATGGTAGTGATGTGAACGATGTTTGATTTCAACAGGATGGTGCAACTTGCCCCACATCTAATGTCACAATCAGTTTATTGCGTCAAACATTTGATGACTGTTTAATTAGCCGAAATGATGATGTCAGTTGGCCGCCAAGAAGCTGTGATTTGACACTGTCGGACTATTTTCTGTGAGAAGCCGTTAAAGAAGGTATTCTACTACCGACTCCTTGGGTCTAAGTGCAGACGTCGCATACACAGATTTGACAAAGATATCCATGGATAGTATGCTCAGCATTGTCTCCAGATTGATCTGAGGAGTGGAACTCATGACACCGTTGATTGCAAGACACCCTATTCAGAATGGCCAGTTGTGACCCAATATTCACTGTCTTCCACCAGACAGAAGTGCCATAGGTGAGGATTAGTTTAATGACGAATACAAGACTTGTGGTCTAAGACAACTGTCATTCTCATTCAACTCTCAGCATTGCGTTTCCTCGAGAACTTAAAATCCAAAATCGCGCCCAGGTACTTATCCTCCTTTGAGAATTTCAGAGTAATGCCATGCCGCTAAAACTCCAGTATCTGTACCGCCTGGCACAAGTCACTCAAAAAAATTCGAATATATTGAATTAAAGAGATTGATCCATGAAGACTGGTCAAGAAGAATTTGTTTGAATCATTGGGCAGTCAATTTTAACATGTTTGCAAGCAGCAAGACTCAAAAGGTTTAATAAGACGTGACTTAAAGTAGCACGATAGCCCGCAACTGTAGACAGCTGTTTGAAACCAATCTTTTGCGCAACAGTGTATTCGATTATCATATCATTGCAGGACACTGCGACCCTTGGAATAGATTGTGTCTCCTCCGGTCTATAGTATGCTAAGCATATCTGCTGACTTCTTAATGAACACCAGCAGATCTAAAACCACAACGAGTTTCAATGTTTACCTAAACATTTCCATCTGAACCTATCAAGAACCCCTTATTCATGTAAATGTGTTCCGCTGTACAAATATCCACATCTGTGATCGTCATCCTCTTCAGATGCGCTCCTAGTTCGTAGTGGACCGTAAGAAACTCCGTTAGGAGTTTTAATTTTGGCCTGCCATACTTGAGAACCTCAAAGTGACGACCGAATTGCGAACTTATCGCCGCCCTAGATTGGTGGAGTCCACTTTGAGGATGGTAGTTAGTGCTGCTACAAAGGTCTCGGTCCGATATAGGGGTGTCATGGAATCTTTTCTATCTAATGCATATGTTGTCTCATTACCATCTGTCATTACAGTGTCCAGGTACCCAAAACAACTGCAACTTACTTCTAAGCAAAAGCCCTTGCAACGTATCGTAGCAATATGACCAGTCTAGATGACATACGATTTGAGCGAAATGCCCTTAAGACAGCTTGGCTGTCAGCCTTAAGCCCACTGTCCAGGTTGATCTCGACACATATAACAATGGCCATGATCTCAGCCTGGGAGATACTCAGTGATCTTCACAGTGGGATCGACAGTCCATCGATCGGTTGTGTCCTTGAACACCAGCACTGATACAGTCGTTTATTTTGGAGTCAGTTTAGATCAAACATACTCCGAACTAAGACTTCATTAGATGAACAATCCCGGTCAGGGAATTCAACCCTGAATCAACAGATTCAAAGACATGACATCCAAGACCGAAGGTGGTTTTCCGAAAACGTTGGCGAAAAACGTTGCCGCCAGCCGCCATTCTCATTACATAGTTTTGAAAGGTTGTTAAATTAATAAATGTCTTCAAGGTCGCTGTTGGGCATGTTTTCATGGCCACAGTTACACCGAGGCAGACGGGTCTCTGTACCCTGCTAATTTATTCATATTATGCTTCCGCATAAGCGTTAATGGTCCGAATAATAGCGGTATATATTCGTAGCGAAAGACCTCATTTTTTACCGTAGGAGGAGCGACTTGCCTTGCTCTGGACGAAATCTGTGTTCAAGTTTTTGTAAAATTTCCTTCATTTAAAATGGTTCGTAATGGTTTTATGATCGCCATTTATTTTTCGTCCCATTATCGACTTGCTTGGCGGTCGTCCTATTTGAAAGCGCTTTGATAGAGTTACAAACTTATTACCCCACGTATTATAAGGCTCTTGATAGGTTTAAATGGAAATCTTTAGGTAGACATAGGTTTTACCATTATAGTCTTATCTGATTAACAAACTATAGACCGAAAGGGGCACAATAGGCCCCTGGTTCAAAGTGTCCTGCAATGGTGCTGGTCAGAATAATAATAATAATAATAATAATAATAATAATAATAATAATAATAATAATAATAATAATAATAATAATAATAATAATAATAATAATAATAATAATAATAATAATAATAATAATAATAATAATAATAATAATAATAATAATAATAATAATAATAATAATAATAATAATAATAATAATAATAATAATAATAATAATAATAATAATAATAATAATAATAATAATAATAATAATAATAATAATAATAATAATAATAATAATAATAATAATAATAATAATAATAATAATAATAATAATAATAATAATAATAATAATAATAATAATAATAATAATAATAATAATAATAATAATAATAATAATAATAATAATAATAATAATAATAATAATAATAATAATAATAATAATAATAATAATAATAATAATAATAATAATAATAATAATAATAATAATAATAATAATAATAATAATAATAATAATAATAATAATAATAATAATAATAATAATAATAATAATAATAATAATAATAATAATAATAATAATAATAATAATAATAATAATAATAATAATAATAATAATAATAATAATAATAATAATAATAATAATAATAATAATAATAATAATAATAATAATAATAATAATAATAATAATAATAATAATAATAATAATAATAATAATAATAATAATAATAATAATAATAATAATAATAATAATAATAATAATAATAATAATAATAATAATAATAATAATAATAATAATAATAATAATAATAATAATAATAATAATAATAATAATAATAATAATAATAATAATAATAATAATAATAATAATAATAATAATAATAATAATAATAATAATAATAATAATAATAATAATAATAATAATAATAATAATAATAATAATAATAATAATAATAATAATAATAATAATAATAATAATAATAATAATAATAATAATAATAATAATAATAATAATAATAATAATAATAATAATAATAATAATAATAATAATAATAATAATAATAATAATAATAATAATAATAATAATAATAATAATAATAATAATAATAATAATAATAATAATAATAATAATAATAATAATAATAATAATAATAATAATAATAATAATAATAATAATAATAATAATAATAATAATAATAATAATAATAATAATAATAATAATAATAATAATAATAATAATAATAATAATAATAATAATAATAATAATAATAATAATAATAATAATAATAATAATAATAATAATAATAATAATAATAATAATAATAATAATAATAATAATAATAATAATAATAATAATAATAATAATAATAATAATAATAATAATAATAATAATAATAATAATAATAATAATAATAATAATAATAATAATAATAATAATAATAATAATAATAATAATAATAATAATAATAATAATAATAATAATAATAATAATAATAATAATAATAATAATAATAATAATAATAATAATAATAATAATAATAATAATAATAATAATAATAATAATAATAATAATAATAATAATAATAATAATAATAATAATAATAATAATAATAATAATAATAATAATAATAATAATAATAATAATAATAATAATAATAATAATAATAATAATAATAATAATAATAATAATAATAATAATAATAATAATAATAATAATAATAATAATAATAATAATAATAATAATAATAATAATAATAATAATAATAATAATAATAATAATAATAATAATAATAATAATAATAATAATAATAATAATAATAATAATAATAATAATAATAATAATAATAATAATAATAATAATAATAATAATAATAATAATAATAATAATAATAATAATAATAATAATAATAATAATAATAATAATAATAATAATAATAATAATAATAATAATAATAATAATAATAATAATAATAATAATAATAATAATAATAATAATAATAATAATAATAATAATAATAATAATAATAATAATAATAATAATAATAATAATAATAATAATAATAATAATAATAATAATAATAATAATAATAATAATAATAATAATAATAATAATAATAATAATAATAATAATAATAATAATAATAATAATAATAATAATAATAATAATAATAATAATAATAATAATAATAATAATAATAATAATAATAATAATAATAATAATAATAATAATAATAATAAATAAAATAATATAATAATAATAATAATAATAATAATAATAATAATAATAATAATAATAATAATAATAATAATAATAATAATAATAATAATAAATAATAATAATAATAATAATAATAATAATAATAATAATAATAATAATAATAATAATAATAATAATAATAATAATAATAATAATAATAATAATAATAATAATAATAATAATAATAATAATAATAATAATAATAATAATAATAATAATAATAATAATAATAATAATAATAATAATAATAATAATAATAATAATAATAATAATAATATAATAATAATAATAATAATAATAATAATAATAATAATAATAATAATAATAATAATAATAATAATAATAATAATAATAATAATAATAATAATAATATAATAATAATAATAATAATAATAATAATAATAATAATAATAATAATAATAATAATAATAATAATAATAATAATAATAATAATAATAATAATAATAATAATAATAATAATAATAATAATAATAATAATAATAATAATAATAATAATAATAATAATAATAATAATAATAATAATAATAATAATAATAATAATAATAATAATAATAATAATAATAATAATAATAATAATAATAATAATAATAATAATAATAATAATAATAATAATAATAATAATAATAATAATAATAATAATAATAATAATAATAATAATAATAATAATAATAATAATAATAATAATAATAATAATAATAATAATAATAATAATAATAATAATAATAATAATAATAATAATAATAATAATAATAATAATAATAATAATAATAATAATAATAATAATAATAATAATAATAATAATAATAATAATAATAATAATAATAATAATAATAATAATAATAATAATAATAATAATAATAATAATAATAATAATAATAATAATAATAATAATAATAATAATAATAATAATAATAATAATAATAATAATAATAATAATAATAATAATAATAATAATAATAATAATAATAATAATAATAATAATAATAATAATAATAATAATAATAATAATAATAATAATAATAATAATAATAATAATAATAATAATAATAATAATAATAATAATAATAATAATAATAATAATAATAATAATAATAATAATAATAATAATAATAATAATAATAATAATAATAATAATAATAATAATAATAATAATAATAATAATAATAATAATAATAATAATAATAATAATAATAATAATAATAATAATAATAATAATAATAATAATAATAATAATAATAATAATAATAATAATAATAATAATAATAATAATAATAATAATAATAATAATAATAATAATAATAATAATAATAATAATAATAATAATAATAATAATAATAATAATAATAATAATAATAATAATAATAATAATAATAATAATAATAATAATAATAATAATAATAATAATAATAATAATAATAATAATAATAATAATAATAATAATAATAATAATAATAATAATATAATAATAATAATAATAATAATAATAATAATAATAATAATAATAATAATAATAATAATAATAATAATAATAATAATAATAATAATAATAATAATAATAATAATAATAATAATAATAATAATAATAATAATAATAATAATAATAATAATAATAATAATAATAATAATAATAATAATAATAATAATAATAATAATAATAATAATAATAATAATAATAATAATAATAATAATAATAATAATAATAATAATAATAATAATAATAATAATAATAATAATAATAATAATAATAATAATAATAATAATAATAATAATAATAATAATAATAATAATAATAATAATAATAATAATAATAATAATAATAATAATAATAATAATAATAATAATAATAATAATAATAATAATAATAATAATAATAATAATAATAATAATAATAATAATAATAATAATAATAATAATAATAATAATAATAATAATAATAATAATAATAATAATAATAATAATAATAATAATAATAATAATAATAATAATAATAATAATAATAATAATAATAATAATAATAATAATAATAATAATAATAATAATAATAATAATAATAATAATAATAATAATAATAATAATAATAATAATAATAATAATAATAATAATAATAATAATAATAATAATAATAATAATAATAATAATAATAATAATAATAATAATAATAATAATAATAATAATAATAATAATAATAATAATAATAATAATAATAATAATAATAATAATAATAATAATAATAATAATAATAATAATAATAATAATAATAATAATAATAATAATAATAATAATAATAATAATAATAATAATAATAATAATAATAATAATAATAATAATAATAATAATAATAATAATAATAATAATAATAATAATAATAATAATAATAATAATAATTAATAATAATAATAATAATAATAATAATAATAATAATAATAATAATAATAATAATAATAATAATAATAATAATAATAATAATAATAATAATAATAATAATAATAATAATAATAATAATAATAATAATAATAATAATAATAATAATAATAATAATAATAATAATAATAATAATAATAATAATAATAATAATAATAATAATAATAATAATAATAATAATAATAATAATAATAATAATAATAATAATAATAATAATAATAATAATAATAATAATAATAATAATAATAATAATAATAATAATAATAATAATAATAATAATAATAATAATAATAATAATAATAATAATAATAATAATAATAATAATAATAATAATAATAATAATAATAATAATAATAATAATAATAATAATAATAATAATAATAATAATAATAATAATAATAATAATAATAATAATAATAATAATAATAATAATAATAATAATAATAATAATAATAATAATAATAATAATAATAATAATAATAATAATAATAATAATAATAATAATAATAATAATAATAATAATAATAATAATAATAATAATAATAATAATAATAATAATAATAATAATAATAATAATAATAATAATAATAATAATAATAATAATAATAATAATAATAATAATAATAATAATAATAATAATAATAATAATAATAATAATAATAATAATAATAATAATAATAATAATAATAATAATAATAATAATAATAATAATAATAATAATAATAATAATAATAATAATAATAATAATAATAATAATAATAATAATAATAATAATAATAATAATAATAATAATAATAATAATAATAATAATAATAATAATAATAATAATAATAATAATAATAATAATAATAATAATAATAATAATAATAATAATAATAATAATAATAATAATAATAATAATAATAATAATAATAATAATAATAATAATAATAATAATAATAATAATAATAATAATAATAATAATAATAATAATAATAATAATAATAATAATAATAATAATAATAATAATAATAATAATAATAATAATAATAATAATAATAATAATAATAATAATAATAATAATAATAATAATAATAATAATAATAATAATAATAATAATAATAATAATAATAATAATAATAATAATAATAATAATAATAATAATAATAATAATAATAATAATAATAATAATAATAATAATAATAATAATAATAATAATAATAATAATGGACTCTTGGTTGCTTCACGAGCTTAATAAAAATAATAAATAGAACGCCTTCGCCTGCTGATCGTATTTTTTGTGTCGAATCGTCCGTCACTAGGGCAGAGGGTAAGGTTGATATATGTAAAAAAAAAGCAAAGAAAGTAGTGTGTGGCTCAAGGAGATACATACTTCAAAGCTGATAGTCAAGTGAGACCTCTATACAAAGAAGATAGTGTGCATTATGTTTGATAGGACTGGGAGGGTAACAGCCGACCAGCACTATACGTAGCCCAACTACACTACTTGAAAGAGTCTATTCGACTGCGAAAAGCCCATTGACAAGGCCAAACCATACTCCATAGCCGCCCACGAACAGCTCGAAAAGAAGGTTCTTCAGTATGCACCGTATGTTTTGAACCTTGCGAGGGATGCCACCTTTTCCGCAACCTCTCAAACTATATATCTATATGTGTTCTACCTTCGACAATGTAGAGGTGGTTAAAAGTTGGCTGAAACACTTCTTTGATACCAAACCGGGCCATTTTTGCCGGAACGTCAACGGCATGAAGAAGTGGGAGGAGATTTGTTATCACTATTGATTTTTGTTTAAATAAAAGTCTTTGAACGCTAGATATTAATGCATAAACCTCATAAAAATGGGAAACAAACTAATAAACCATAAATTTAATTACGCATGGACTTAAAAGAGATGACCAACACCCATTTCATTTATTAATTGTCGTACAAAACACAAAACTAATGAAAATTCTTCAATAATGATCGTTATTAGCAGTCAGCATCTCATCATTATTGATCAACTTTATTATGCTTTTTTCTAAAGTTGAAATACATTTGTTGTTGTACTCGTAGTTTATGTGACATTTGTTTCAGAGCATAAAAATGAAATGTTTAAAAACAGTTTAAAAAAGACTGTGTACTTGTACTCCGTTATATATTATAAGTGTGCTTGTGTGATGAGTACAAAATTAACAGAGAACATTACAAATTAATTATTGTTGTGGTGGCAGCAGTGGTCGTCGTGGTAGTGTGGTGTATGGTGGTGTGGTGTATGTTGTTTGTGTGTGGAATTGGAATATTCAATTGCATAAATTAGCGTTGTTGTGTGTTGTGTTAAATGACAAACCATTTCTCCGTACACACACACAAGGGAACACATTTACTGCAATAGACATGAGTAGCAGCAGCAGTGCAATTGTATTTACATTCAATTGAAATTGCATACGAGCAAATAAGTAATGTATAACAGTGTATAACAAAATTCTATTTGTTTTTTTTATAAGAGAACAATTTATATAAAAAACGAAAGAAATAAAAGGGAATATTTGTAGGGTTAATGGTTACATGACGTTGCTTAGTGCCTGATGATTATAATGATAATGACGTTAATATGGAGGATGATAATGATAAGTGTGGTGTGTTATAAAGCAGCAGTAATTTGTTGCAAAATAAAATTGAATGGCACTTGAAATTTGTTTTCTTTTTACATATAACTGCAAAATTAATTCCCTTTCCCTCCCCCGTTGTTTTTATTGTATTATTCAAAAACCGAACCAAAGCTTTAAACATTATTTCCATATGATGATATACACTTTGGTCATGGTGACTAAAATGATGCTGCTGCTGCTGTTGTTGCTGTTGATAATAAACTGTGTGTGTCACTTTCGTATACTTTTTTGCTTTTAAAAGAACTCATTAAAATGTCATTTAATTAATAATTGAGCTGGAAAAAGACCAAAAAAAAAAAAAAAATGAAACAAACCCCCGTTATTGTCATTCATTAAATATTGTGGTGCTGCATGTGCTGTCTCTATAAAACAACAACCATGTAAAACTGGCGCTTAATTTAAACAAAACTTCATTTTTCCGATCGCTTTACTCTTTTAAAAAACATTATTTAGTATTGTGGTCGTTTGCCAGAGTGTTAAAACATTAAAAAAATGTAATAGAGTAGGGAAAAAAGTTTTTTTTTTTAGAACGACATCTATAGAGTTTAATTTAAAACCAGTAATCGATATAGTTTTGTAGAACTTTTTTGTTTTTGTTTTTTGTTTTTTTTTTGCCACAATAGTAAATAAGCCAAATGGAAAAATAAGAAGTAATAAAAATTGGCATCAATTAAGAGAGTTAATTTAAATGGCTTGGATTGTGCAAAAAATAAAGGATTCTTTTTTGTATTATAACTAAAATGCAATCAAGCAAAAACTATAAATTTACTTTAAAATTTTTTAAATTTCTTAAAATGAAAAAAAAAAATAAATAAAATAAAATAAACAATTTAAATGAAGTGAATAAAGTTTAAATATTTTAAATAAAAGAAAAATGTTCTGAAAAATCTAAGTGTCTTATACACGACAATATATTTTTTGTAATTCGCTTATTCATTCATAATTCAACCCGCAATTATAAATCGAATTACAAAAATTTCTAATTTACAAATTTTTAAAATCACCAAAATTGTAAGTAAGTCAGTTCCACTAACCCTATGGTTTACAGAAAAAAATAATCAATCTAATCACTCATTTGTATCGGGTGTTTGTCCATGCTAAATGTGTTTATATAGTTTCCTCCGATTTTTTTTTCATTTGTAAAGCAATTTACCTGCAAATAACCATAAACAATAACTAACACTTACGAGGGCGGATTGATATTGAAGCTACCTAAGTAGAAAAAAAAAAACATTTTTTTTTTTTTTTAAACCATTCATTTCTCAACACTTAGTAAGACGATTTTCCAACTTTCTTGTACCATTTGAATAATACGATTTTGGGAACCCCTCAAAATACGCATTAGTTTCGATAATCACTTCTTCGTTTGAGATGAATCTTTTTCCTGCGAGTCATTTTTTCAAGTTTGGAAATGATCAACCAATTCGAAGTGGATTTCTCGTAGTGTTAGCATCGTACCTAATGCTGTGTGAACCGGTGCGTTGTCTTGAAGAAAGAGAACTTTTTTCCTGTTTAAATGTGTGCACGATAATAATCTCCTGTGATTGTGGATCCCTTTTCAAGATAATCGATGAGCAATATTCCGTGTGCATTCCAAAATACAGTAGCCATAACCTTGCCAGCCGATTTCGCTGTCTTCGTCTTCTTCGGAGCACTTCCACCAGCTTCCACCCATTGCTTCGATTGATTTTTGGTTTCAGGTGTGTAGTGGTGGACCCACGTTTCAACAACAGTTATTAATCTACGTCAAAAATCAGCAGGATTATGCTTTATCATGTCTAAACACCGCTGTGAAGTGATCTGTCGAACTCGGTGTTGTTCAACACTGAGCAAACGCGGCACCCATCTTGACGATAGCTTTTTTCATATGCAAATGTTCATGCAAAATGTTGAACACACATTCATATGATATGTTTACCATTTCAACAATCTCACGGATTTTGACCCGGCGATCATTCATAACGATATCGAGGATTTTCTTGATATTTTCTTCAGTAACCACCTTTTTTGGCCTACCTGTTGATGGTATTGTTGCAGTGCTTGTTCGGCCCCGTTTAAATTCAGCAATCCAATACTTTACCATATAATCTGACGGAGCAGATTCGCCGTAATCTTTATCAAGCTTTTCTTTTGTCTCTTTCGCCATTTTACCTTTCAAATAATAGTGTTTACTCACTACGCGAAATGCACTTTTTTCCATTTTCCAAGAAACACAAAAGTTGCTTACTTCAAACGACTACAACAAATAAACTAATCGGTAAATTTGGCTAAAATTTTAACAGCTGACGTTTGACAGATTGTAATATCTAAGAAAGAAAAGTTTTTGTGTTTGTGCTGCCATCCAGCGCTAGGTAGCTTCAATTTCAATCCACCCTCGTACAAGACAAACCATCAAAACGAATTAGAGAGGTACCATGTGAACAGAGTATTTGGTATAAATAATTCAAAGAGCGATCAAAGCAACTCTTGTCTTAATTTTATTTTCGAATTTTTATTGGCTGTGTTAAAAACTTTGAACCCCTTGTTCATCGTGGAAACATGGAAAAACAACATATTAGTTCGTAAATATTCATTTTGTACTAAATTTACCAAATTCCACACCGAAATATTAATTTTCTATTAAATTTCACCATTTCCACAATCAAATTCCCATTTTCTACCAAATTTGCTTAAAACACACACCACCCACTCACATCCACCCACTCACAATTTCGACCGAATTCTGTAGTTAAATCACCCTCTAAAAAACCAAACAAGAATAAGAATCTTTTGCTTACATTGAAAATTTTTTTTTCCTCCGTCACTCCTCTAGGGAGTATACGGACAAAGCGCCCAATGCTTTCTTTCAGAGTTTCATTAATCAAGTTGATTTTTCAAGCTAAGTAGATGATTAATCCACTGTAGCCCCCTTCAAATGATTCTATAGTGGTGAATGTCCTTGCTAAGTGGAGGTGATCTTTACTTTAGCATCGTAACTTTTTCCCAGTAGATGGCGTTTTTTCCTGTTCATTCATCTGATATTTGTCATCATCGCCAGAGGTAAACTAGGAGTTCAGGAGGCTTCTTTATCTTTTAGAGATGTCTGGAGGGAAGTTGAAAGCCTCTTTATTAAACACTCGATACCACAATGAAATTTTTTCGTCATGTCCTCTGCTGTGGCTTGAATCTGGGTCGCTTGTGTTGTTATTAGTGCACTCTAACTACTACATTGAAAACATATATTTGTTCACACAGAAATTCCATGATTTTTTTATTATTTCGAGCCAAATTTCATTTTCGATTTTTTTAAACTAAAAATGCGATTAAAAAGGTCTCTTAAAGGCAAAAATTCAATAATTTTTTCATCACTGCAGCAGGAAGTGCTAATGTAAAAACGTTGAGTATATTACCATACATACGCACTGTTATTGTTAAGCGCTTTACTGGTTAACAAAACATTTTGAACTTAAAAGTTCATAAAGGTGCTCAGTATGGTTTGCCATTTCACCGTGAATAGACAAACAGGCGACCAACGCATGCAAATCATTTAATTATTGAAAATTATTAAAATTCGTAGTGTGCGAGAAAATCGTGCTGTAATTGAAAATCGTAAATTCGTTTTCGTCGACGAAGCTCATTCTGACAAACTTAATTGCAGAGTAAGTTCAAGAGCTCCCATTGTATCCTGCAGTAAGCAAACACGACGCCCGCTCTGAATGGAGTTTCTCATAATCAAATGTTCATGCCATATAAAGCCCACACGTTATGTTGATATCTTTACGATTTCATTTAAGCCATGCAACTTCACTTTTCGATCATTGAAAGTGATTTTGTGGATTTTTTTATGTTTTCTGGTGTTACCACTTCATTTGGGTGTGTCCACTGTGTTCTGCATCATCGGGGTCTCTACGACCACCTTTGAAGTCAACAAACTAACGTTTAATTGCGTTTTCTAATAGAGCGGAGTCCCCTTAACACTTTTCCAGTCATTGCTTCGTTTGAACGGTATTTTTCCCCATCAAGTACTAGTGTTGAATTACAACATGAAATTTTTTTGATTCATTGTTCTGAAAATAACAAAAGTAGTGTCACTCTGAGCACGATAGCTCACAAACTAATTAATAGACTATCACAAAATTTAAGCAGCTGTCTTTTGAAGGTGGTCACTAACTGAAAAAAGTGAAAGCAATAAAACTAGCGCCATCTATATGTTAGGACCGGGATTTTTTAACCCATGTTTTGTTTGCTTGTGCTTTATAGACAATTTTCTTGAAATTTTTACGGTATCTTTTTGTATGCCTGGAAGAAACTATAGGCCATAAAAATTTCAAAAATTCCAACTGGGCGGTGCCACACCCATACAAAGCGTATGTTTATTCTATATCTGCAAAATGTTAACAGAAAAAGTCTATCAATTTGACCAAAATAAATTTATAGTCAATACAGATCAGCAGTCAAAAAGTGGGCTGATTTGGACAAGTGGGCGTGGTACCACCCATACAAAATAAATATAGATTTTCGTATACCTTGACAATGGTTACAGTTAAAGTTTCAGAATTTGGTCTGATTAAATTCATAGTCAATACAAATCAGCAGTCAAAAACTGCGAGGAATTGAACAAGTGGGCGTGGTACCTCCCATTTAAATTAAATATTGATTTCATTACATCTTGAGAATGCTTGAAGCGAAAGTTTCAGTATTTGGTCTTTGGTCTTTGCTGAATTCATGACCAATACCAACCATCAGTTAAAGACTGAACAGAATTGAACAAGTGAACAATGGTACCTCAAACTAAATATTGATTTCTGTATATCTTGAGAACGATAAAAGCAAAAGCTCCTGAATTTGATCTGAATGACTTTAAAGTCACTACAAATCATTAGTCAAGAACTGGACGGAATTGGAAAAGAGGGCATGGTACCTCCCATTTAAATTAAATATTAATTTCATTATATCTTGAGAACGGTTACAGCTAAAGTTTCAGAATTTGGTCTGATTAAATTTATTTCTATACAAATCATCAGTCAAAAACTGCGAGGATTTGAACAAGTGAGCGTGGTACCTCCCATACAAAATAAATATTGATTTTAGTATATCTTGAGAACGGTTCTAACAAAAGCTTCTGAATTTAGTATGAATGGTCTTCCATAGTGGTAGTTTCTAAATTAGGTTCAAGCAACGTCATTTACCATAAAAAGCGGCAATTGCAGCAATCATACTGGACAAAGGTTATCTATATACGTATACTATAAAAATGAATGTGTGTTTGAAGACTGTATACAGCTAAAAAGCAGAACCTACAGTAGCATTCTGGAAGAACAAATGATTGGATTTTCACTGGAAGGGGACAAAATGGGGAAAAAGGGAAAAAATTAACTAAAATAGTATTTAAAATATAACTTAAGATGGGGGTAACGAAATACGCCGGATTTTAGTTAGTTATTAATAAAAACCTTGTGCAAACGATTGTGCAAATTTCGTAAAAAAAACCAAATTTTGTCAAAAGAAAAAGTTGTGATCTTTTGTACGATCTGCTTGCGCAAATATTTGTGCAAGTTTTCGTGCAATCGCTTTACATATTTTTAATTTTTTTTATTAAAAAGGTAGTTTCTTTTAGAAACAACGACTTAATTTAATGTTTGTCTATATAATATAAGAAGGACTTCTCTCAATCAATAAGCTGCACTCGATTCTCTTTTTTAGACTCACTAAAAAGACCTCCGGTTTAACGCCCGCTCTGAACGGCAGATGCGTTAGTTAGAGAAGTTTTTCATAATGTAAACCAGTCGCTAGCAATACTATAAGGTGATACCCGTGAGAGGCGATGATCTTCAGATGGTCTGCCCTGGAATTGAACCGAGCACCTCTTAGTTTGTGGGCGGGCACACTTGTTCTTTGTGTATACAGCTTGCGCAAACAATTGGGAAATTATGGAATAATTTTAGAAATTTTCATTCATCAATTAGAATTAATTTTTATCAGAAACAAAGGCTTAGAAATTGATTGTGCAAAGCTCGTTCAAGTTGTCGTGGAATTACACTTGTCACACAAAAAATTTAAGAATTTTTTAACATAATTATTGGCAAATATAAAAATTTTGACAAATTTTTTTGTTTTGCTCCAGTACTGATCCTAATTTTCCTATTGTAGTATATACGACGGTATGAATCGTGGTACATGTCCTTAATTAGATCAGTTACACGGTGCGATAAAAAAAAGACTGGCAAGTGATACTACTTTTCTGATAGACGCTGTCGAGTAGAACAATAAGCTGTGTTTGGAATATTCGAAACACCTCAAAAATCTCGAGTTACGGGCAAAAAACCGGTTTTTCCGACCTTCATGCACTTATAAGCTAATAACTTAACTGAATATTACCCGATTTTAAGTTTCTTGTCGGATTTAAAAAGATGAGAAACAGAACTTTTAAATGATATATGTGCTGCTTAAGTATCCTTGGAATCTGGGTGTATTTCTCAAGGAAACACATTTTTCATCCCATTTTTTCCACTTTCAGTTATGTTTAGTCCCTTGCAGAAAGTCTGAGTTTGTCGATGAGAGAGCAGAAACGAATGTACTCTGAAATTCTCTTTTGCTATGAAAATAGTAATGTCCTACAACAACAATTTTGTTGATTTTAAATTTCATTGAAATATATATAGTGGTGTAGACGCGAATGCAAGTTTAAAAGAGAATTGCAGAATATTTCTGCAAGAAAACTTTCATCGTGTGTTCCGTGACTTAGATGCGTTTTTACGCACAATTTTATATAAGAACCGTACTATTGATAAATTAATTAAGTAATTATATTAAGTTATGAATAAAATGAGGCTTACGGTTTAGAAATCTGTTGGAAATTGTAAAGCAACTCATTAAAAACTCATTCTTTTAGCACAAAATTTTAAACTTCTTTTAAAAATACAGTTTTGAAGTAATCAGTTTTCTAAAAAAAATTACGATTTGATCATTACATTTTATAATTGAAATTTTTTTTTTTTAAATTATTTTCATTTATTTCTGAAAATTCACAAATTTTTCATTATTTTAATTTTAATTTTTAATTCTTCATAAGGATTAAAAAAATATATATATTAAATCGAAAAAAAGAACTATGTTGTTGGGTGACACCGTTTAAACAAACCCAGTAAAGTTTTTTTCAATCAAAACACAATGGCAACACCTTTAATAAATAATAAACAATACCATGTGCCGCATCAAATACCAATACATTGTCAACTGTTTATAATTTAAAACCTACACACGCACACACGTACTCTCCCTCTCTATCTCTATTTCTTTTTCACTGCTTAAAAAACAGACAACGAATGTTGTCTACTTTCATTTAAGAAAGTGTATCAGCCTTTGATTTTTATGAGGGTAAGTGAGCGTTTTTTTTTTTTTTTTTTCATGCATAAAACGGAAGGATGTACGTACACCTTCTTACCCTACAAAATAAAAAGCAGAAACAAAACTGAAAATATTGAAAAAAGTATCGAAAAACAAAGAAAATCAAGAAACAGTCAGACAGGAAGGATCATGTCTAGAGTATCAAATAACACAATCATGCAAAAATATTCCTTTTAAAAGCTGCAACAACAAAAAGAGAGAAAAACGGGAATACATATTTTAAAATCCCTAAAATAGTCTCATATATACACATACACATATGTGACAGACATTTCTAATGACTTTGCAGATACGCTGGAGCATAAAAAAGAGAACAAAAAAGCATTTATAAACGTGTGTGGCATATAAATGAGCCTTTTAGGAAAAGGATGTTGGCATTTTATAAACAAAAAAAAAAAAAAAAAGAAAGAAATTTAAACAAAGGCGTGTAAAAGTTGGGAATGAAAGGTTTAAAATTCCTAATAAAATTTATGAAACAGCCTTTAAATATGCAATGAAAAAATAATAGAAAAAGAAAAATTGTTTGTTTACGACAAGGAATAATTGATCCTTTAGAAAAAATTGGAAAATTAACAATTGAAATGGAAAGTTTTGCAATTTTTCAATAACCAGGAACTTTTAAATCTCATAAGTCCTTTTTGGTAAAAACAGTATCAATATATATGACAGATCGGCATGAAAAGCAGATTGTTTGTGGTTTGAACCTATTTGGTCTAGACATTGGAAATCAAATAATTAAAAAAAGGCTAACAGACTTAAAAATACGTAGACTCTAGTTAAGTAAGTTAATAATAAGGAATGTTAGCTCAAACCCAGAACCCACAGGAAAATTTGGCTGTCCTGAAAGTATGCTTTATATGTGTGTTATTAATGCCCCAAAAAATTGGCAATCTTATAGCGGGGGGCCAATCTATTTGTTCATCATTTTAAACTGTCTATTTCCACATATTCTGGCAAAACATGGCAGCACCAACAGCACTTATATTGAAAACTAATAATTCTTGCAGATTCTGAAGGGTTTTGAATGTAGTCAGTGGTAACATTAACTAACGTTACAGAAACCATACTTGATAAGAAATACATAAAGGACTTACCACAGCAGTTCAATATTAGACTGTCTGGTCATAAAGATTAACTCTCAGTATAACCAGTATTACAGAAAATTCTACATCAATATCTAGTTAAGGCCAAAAAGGCTCTGGACTGTGTTTACAGCATTCGAAAATTGTTTAAAATACAGGGTGTTTCTGAAGGAGAAATTGAGACACTGTGCGTTGAACCTTTAGTGAGTCTTTGGACATGGGCGCATAGAAGCTAACCGATCAAGCCAAATGGTTAAAAGAACTCACCTTATACCAGACCAGGAAAATCTCATCAAATTTCAACAGACGGAGATCACGACAAGTGTTAGGTTAGGCTGCAGCCGTTCTTAGAACAGCTCACTTAAGCCACAAAGACCCATTGCTGCCCGCTATAATGACCCGTAGGCACCGAGTCCAAGATGGCTTTGATAACGAAGCGACCGACCAGCAGCAATTCGTGGTCCATTAAATGCCTTTCCAAAACGATTAACCTCAGTCTAGATAACGACGGACATTTCGAGGTTACTACCTTCAACTCACAGCAATAGCTGCACAACGTTGATCCACTATGTTCAAGACGGACCATTACTAACCACTAGACAATGGCCTGAAAGAATATCCACCACTGCGGAAATCCTCTGTCTTGCTAGGTTCACCAGCCGACTAGATCTCATTCGATCAACCAGTGGCCACAGCTCTCTCGCCTGCCTACAGGAAGAAATCCTTTTTCATCTTCTGGCGAACATATTGCTGGCCAAGGATCTAACCAACAGATGACATGTAGAGATAGGCATACTAACACTTTCTTTTGCCGGAAGAACCTGTGCGGTCGTGCCCTGACCAGTCCATCCGGGGGTTCTAAAATTTAACCCCGGGGTCATTGGCCCAAACTCCACCTATGACGCTTTTATCTGGCGCAAAGCGGTGGATATTGGATCACAACTTGACATTCTGAATATGGTAAAGAGGCTAGCTTGTCTTGCAATCACCGGTGTCATAAGATCCGCTCCTCAGTCAGTTCTGGAGACACTTAGACTCGGAGAGTTTGGTGAACTGAAGTACCATCCTACAGAGGGTGGGCGGACCGTTCCGCTTTGGACAGATTTGAATTTCGGTAGAGTTTGCGGCAGTAGGATACCTTTTAGTCATGAGTGAGCTGCTGGATCTGTGCTCCAATATGACACAGTCGTGGTCTATACCGCTCGCCCGAAGACGAAAATGTGTACAGGGTCGAGTTTCTACTCTGATCTGGATCTCAGGATTTTTCTCACACTACCCGATGATTGCACTGTTTTTTAGGCGGAGGTTTACGTTACAGACAGGGTCGCTAAACGTATCATGGACTTAAATCTCGAGGCCTTCAAAAAATAAATATCGAAATGTCTCCTCAGCTCACTGGCCCTTTTGGAATGGAATCACGTCACACTGCTTTGGGTTCCGAGTCAAGAATGAAATTGTTGATGAGTACGTTACTAGTGGGACCACTCTAGCTGTCGTCTAGAGGAACGTGTGTGTGTTGTCGAGTTTGATAGATAGATAGGCACTTAACAAGGTGGAACACAGGTAGAAAAATATCACCACTTGTAGAATATTCAGAATGCTTTGTGCTTCTCTTTCTATGGAAAGGACTAAGTGTCTTCATCGGTTTGGAAGGGGATCGATCGGAATTCTTTCGGGCGTGGTTAACGTGCGCTGTATGATAGGTCATACTACCTTGATCAAAAAGTTTCCGGAATAACCCCCGTGTAGTAATCACATCGTTTCGATTTGAGTATTTTTTGTTTGTTTTTCTTTTGTTAAGTTGGTACATCTGTTGTTGATATTCCTGCTAAATCTTAGCGTCATAGCTTGACATTTGCAAAACATACGTAGCCAAGAGTACATCTATCACTATGTATGTTGGCGATTTTTTACAAATTTGACCGAAATGATTTGCGAGGCTGAATTCGATCACGCTTTCATCAAAAGGATCATTACTGGAGACGAGACGTGGGTTTATGAGTACGACATACAATCCGGACATCAGGCAAGTGAATGGCGGTCACCAAATGAGCCGAGACCATTTTCAGTCAAAAAAGAAGGCAATGCTCGGTTTTCATTGATTACAACGGTGTAGTGTATCATGAATTTTTGCCATAAGTCCAGACAGTAAACTAAGAGTATTATTTGAGTATTATGAGACGTTTGCGTGAAGCAGATTTGTGGGCAGAAAACTCGTTGATAACGCACCGTCGCACAGTGTCATCATTATTCGAAATTTTTTGACGACAAATGCAACAAATATCATCCAACAGCCACCGAATTCCACTGATTTAGTTCCCTGTGACTTCTTTCTGATCAATCGAATCAAAAAACTATAACGGGAAACGCGTTTTAACAGCCGAGAGAAAATAATCACAGGAAGCACTGATAGACATATCGAAAACCGAATATAAAAAATGAAAATGTCAAGCTATTACGCTGAGATTTAGCGAGAATATCAACAACAGATGTACCAACTTAACAAACTCCAATCGGAATGATCCGCAAACTTTTTGATCAAGGCAGTATGTCAGGGCGATAAGGATAAGGAGGAAGAGGAATTGGTATAAAACCTTCTGTGTGTCTGTCCCGTCCTATGAGAGTTTAGATGAAGATGATCTTGACTGTCTTCTAGATGTGTCACTGTCGAAGTTGATTGACTACGTCAAGGGTACCGGTTGCCTTAAGTGCGGGAACCGATAATTTTTAGTCGTAAGGTAGGGATTTATTTTGTCAGGTCTTTCGGCCTCTTTAATGGGTTGGTCTTGTAAAGGGTATCACAATGAGCTATAGGGACTCCGAGTGAACGACGGCATGATAATATATAATTACCTTTTCATTAAATTAAATTATGCTGTGGCACGGGCAACCGTCAATGGAAGCCAGCTTATCCTATAGGGATAGGTGATTTTCAATAAAGAAAATACCTGGACAGAAATTTTATTTTAATGGGTAACGCTGTCCTCTTGCTTTTTTATTTAAGACCTTAGAGTAACCTTTTTTCTGCAAACTCCTAAAAGTTGTTTTTTAATCCAACGATTATATGTTTAGATAGTACTTCATTTGTCTTAAGCTATTTCCTAAACTGTATACTTCAAAGATTTTGAAACTTAAACAGCATTGAAGTAAAAAAATCGGTTTTCTAGTTTTATTAAAAATTAAAGTGATTTATTTGGAACTAAAATGTGTTAATTTTTTTTTTTTTTTAATTTTTAATTTTTCAAGCATTTAATCGTTTTCATTAACTCTTTACAAAAACCGCTTGCTTTGAAATTATTTTGCTAAACACAAGGTGTGACAGTTTTACGTTTATTGCTTAGTTATGCGACGGCGGTCATCTTTTATGTTTATGTTAATTATCCGGTAGTTAATTTTACGCCTGTGAGTGTATTTCTATGTTTTAGGGAAATACGATTTAAAAAAATAATTTAATTGGTTTTTAAAATAATTAGACAAAAAATTAAATACATAAAGAATTTTTCTCTCTATTTAAATCGTTAAATTTTAATATTTTTATTGTTTTTTGTAATACATTGTTGTAATGACCAGCATGTATTTTATTAAAAACAAAAAAAAAATGAGAAAAATGTACTTAAATTTCAATTAATATTAATTATTTTTTATTGTCCATAAAACAGAAAAACAAAAAAACCAGAGGCAAAAAAAATATTTCAAACAAAGACTTTAAAACAAAACGTTGTAAAGGCAGTTTATTTTAATGAAAAGCTCGTTGAATTTTATTATTTAAACATTTGGTTGGCAAAAAACTAAATGATTAAATATTTAAAAAAAAAAACACTTAAAAAAAACACTTATGTATAGAAAAAATTTGAAATCCGATTGTTAGCAACTGAAGCATATCAACCTATTGCTCAACGAAACTTATCCGAATACGTTGCGTCTATTTTAAAATGTGAGAGATAGTTTTGCCTATTCTGCCATGTTCACACGAAACTTCAAAACTTACCAAAAATTCCGCATTTTTAAGTCGTACGCCCAATAGGAAATGTTTGGCAGGTGTATAGCTAGTTTTAATGTTTTGATTTCTTTTAATATATATATTTTATAATTTACTAATAGTTTTAGTTTTCAAGTGTATGAACTTAATTTTCTAGCCAATATTTGTAACTAAAAAAATCTTTTTTTTTTATATGTAAGGGGTGTTTTTTATAGGGGTATAGAACTTTAAGTTGCACTAAGAAAACGATGGATTATTCGATTGACATGAGTTTTTTTTATCCGAAAGATAATCTTTAGGCATTACATTTTAAATATGATTTCTGGCATATGACCGCCACGGCTGGCGCGGATGTAGTCCAATCTGCCGTATATCGGCAATAACACGGCGAATGTTGTCTTCCAAATGGTCAAGCGTAGACCAATGGCTTTATATAGCCCCACAGAAAGTAGTCTAGCAATGTTAAATCGCAAGATCTTGGAGGCCAATTCACAGATCCAAAACGTGAAATAAGGCGGTCACCAAACGTGTCTTTCAATAAATCTATTGTGTCACGAGCTGTGTGACATGTTGCGCCGTCTTGTTGAAACCTCATCTCCTGGACATCATGGTTATTCAATTTGGGAATGAAAAAGTTAGTAATCATGGCTCTATACCGATCACCATTGACTGTAACGTTCTGGCCACCATCGGTTTTGAAAAAGTACGGACCAATGATTCCACCAGCCAGGATGTAGCGGTGTTTCCACATACACTTGGGGATTATCTTCACTCCAAATGCGGCAGTTTTGTTTGTTGACGTGGCCATTCAACCAGAAGTGCGCTTCATCGCTAAACAAAATTCGCTTATGAAAATCGGGAACAACGGTTATCTCGTTTTGGACCCATTCGACGAGTCTACGCCGGGCGTGACTCTATTCATGATGAATTGCCAAACCAAACTGAGGATAAATCACTTGACAGCTGTTAAATCGGTCGCCATCTTGAAAAGTAATGCCAACTTAAAGTTCTATACCTCTATAAAAAACACGCCTTACATATACTCGTAACTTATATTTCTTATACATGGTATAGCTATTTTTAATAGTTTTGCATTTTTTTTTTATTTCCTTGCAATTTTTCTAAGTGTGTGACCTTAAATATTCGTTTTCTTTTTAAAGCTGCTTACAACTACATTTTTTAAATTATTAGCAGGTTTTTTTCTATATTTTTGTGTTAATTTTTTATTTTATTGTTAAAGTCCTTCAAATTAAATTAAAAAATTGGCTTTTTTAAATGATTCAATAAATTTCTTCAAGTGTTTAGTCATATTTAGCGATATTTGTTAAATAATTTTAATCTTGAAATTTTTTTAATTTTCTTAAGTGATTTTTTTCTTTCAATTTTTCCAAAGATTTGGTTTTTTCATATCATAGGGGTACTCATTTAACCTGCTAAATGTCTTAAATAGGCTTGCCATATGGCCTTGATTTCGTTAGATTACACAATTTTTACAGCTTGTCAAGAGTCAATAAAAAATATTGTTTTTCAAGATTTTTCAAAGCACATTTTTCGAAGTTTCCTTTACACAAAGTTTGTAAAGAGCTATTGAATATTTTGGCGGAGACTGTTGGCGTAATCAGTCATATGGAGAAAGTGACACAGCCATATATATAAATGCATATGCCTCTATGGTAGATGCATCAAAACTCCCCAGTTAAGCTCTTAAGTTTCTGCCGAGTCATAACACACACACTGCTGAGGATACATCACCTTCTCTGTTGATATATTCTGGTTGTTTTTATTAAATTACTTGCTTTATTCTTATTCTTAATTGTTGACAGTAGATATCAGTACAAATCATTTGACCAGGTCGTAAAAGTCCATAATGAACGAAACCCTTTCAAACCCACTGGGTCAATACAGGCTTTGGCAGCGTCTGCAAAACTTGTTTTTTCCATGGTCATTTTCAACATTATTTTCGTACGTATCTACTCTTTATCGCGCGTTATCATTCTGACCTTCTAAACAAACTATATTGTGAGGCTACCTATTAATAATACTTAAATATAACAACACACAAGCAAGCTAGAATAACAACAAGACAGCACACTAACATATACTCGTAACATAACCGAACACACACACCATGAGAATATTACATTTCATTTATAAACATTGGTTGTAATTCTCATTGTGTTCACATTATTTTAAACATAATTGATGACGATTTGGAATTGACTATTCAGAGTTCGACTCTATTTTTGCCAAGACGGGTAACCAGGGCTGTTCTCTCTGGGCGTTCTTATAAATTTATTTTATATTTTTACTAACCTCCAATTGTTAAGTCCGCATTTATCCTGTTACCATTGTGGCATACTAACGGAGACGGGTAACAAGAGCGACTCTCTTGCCGTCTCAATACTCTTATACGAGTATTAACACCCAATTGTAAGGTCTACCGAATTTATCCTACAATTGGATTATCAGTAGTTGATGATAAGGTCCTCCGAATTCATACTGTCATCATAGTTGTGTATATATACTAAACCCTAATTGTAAAGGCTCCGAATTTATCCTACAATTGGGTTATAAGTAGCAAATTGCAAGGTCTTCCGTATTAACCATGCCATTAGTTTGGCAATACTCATTCGAGAAACTCCCGCTCCATACGACAACTCCTGCAAAACCCTACCAGATTTTACCGCCGATAAGAGTTTCTGTAATGTCGCTAGGCTATAACTACCGATAACTGTTCTTGTACCTGCAAGCCTGTTCATAAATGCTCCTGCCAGGCTGACTACCGATAACCGTTCCTGTACCTGTAAGCCTGGCAACTACTGTTGCTGCATCTGTGAGCTTGCCAAGATAAATTTACGAAAATTGTTTCTTTGAGTTTGCAAGACAAATTGCCGCCAACTATTCCTGCTAGATTGACAACCTGACGGACCGTATCCTGACCTCCTCAACAACGACGCCCATATCCAACCCTCCTAGAATCAAGTTAAGTTAGCTACTAAGCGTAGAAAATAATAGTCTAAATAATGTTTTGTTCAAATCCTAAATACAAAAGAAATTATCGTATTTTATTTATATACCCCAGCTGATAAAGAAAGCTGCATTACAAATATAACTAAAGTTATCACGTTTCAGAACTCTATTTATGGACAGTTTGTAACTGTCAATTTGTTGACGGTCAAGTAAATTTTTCAAAATCAAGATTTTTCTTTAAATGCTAAGAAACTTACACAGTTGATTTTGGCAACCCAACTCTTAAACCTCTTAAACTTTACAAATTCAAGAGCTCTAAAAATAAATGCCAAATTTTTTATAATTTTAAGGAACAATTTGCAATTTAAATATATATCATATATGTACAGGGTCCGCCAAATAAACTTTTTTTTGTTTTAAATGCTATAAAAAAAACTACTGAATATTTTCTCAAATTACTTTTTTATTTGAAAGTTCAATTCTTCCGGTTAATAATGGAAAATAATTTCATTCAAATGGCTGCCTCGGCTGGCCATGCAGTAGCCTACACGATCGGTCCAATTTTCAAGCACATTATCGATTGTGTGCAGCTGTATTTCACCAATGGCTTCACGAATATTGTCCTTTAAAGCGCCAATTGTCTCTGGCTTGTTGGCGTAACACTTATCTTTGACAGCAACCCACAAATAATAGTCAAATCGCAGCTCTGAGCTGGCCAAACGATATCAGCTCTGCGGCTGATAAGGCAATCTTCAAAAACAGGGCGCAAAACATCGAGTGTAGCTTCGGCTGTGTGGCACGTAGCGCCATCCTGTTGAAACCAAATGTTGCTAATATCCTTCTCTTCAATTTTTGTGAACAAAAATTCGTTCAAAATGGCCCGATAACGATCGCCATTGACTGTAACGGCCACTCCTTGCTCATTTTCGAAGAAAAATGGCCCAATTATGCCTCTGGACCAAAATCCACACCAAACAGTGACTCGTCTTGGGTGTCACAACTTTCAATGTATGCGTGCGGGTTTTCTGTGCCCCAAATGCGACAATTTTGCTTGTTTACATACCCGCCAAGATCAAAATGAGCTTCATCTGAAAAGATGATTTTTTTTTGGCAAAATCGGCATCTTCTGTCGATCGCAGGCCCAGATTCCTGGCGTTGTTCAAGCGTATACACATCCATATTCGTTCAGCGGAAAGATAAAACTAATTATCTGTCAAATCAAACATGAGCTAAGTGTTACCATTCACGAAATAAGCACTAGTTGAAATAAAAAAACGTTAGATGGCGGACCCATTATATTAGACAGCAAACCAGGGTTACCATGATGTCTTTTTCTGTTTTGAAAATTTTTCATACAAAAAAGGTTTAACCAAAGCAACACTTTTATGACTAAAATGATTAAACTGAATAAATTGAATAACACAATTAAACAAATTTAAGCAATTTATTTACGGGTTACTAAATTTAGCTGGTTAAACGAATACTCTTATTAATTTTCCACTTGTAAATTTTTTAAATTAATTTTCCTCTTTATATTTTAAATTTTATATACATAATATTTCTAAGTGCATAACCATTTAAGCGGTATTTTTTTAGTTTTTCTTTTATTTTTCTCAAGAGTTATTGTGACATTTTAATTTAATAGACTGTATTAAAAAAATTCAACAATAACTTTATAATGTGCTGACTGTTTTAGGATTTATTTTATAAAACGAAATAATTATAAATAGTTTTTGTTGTTGGAATACATATCTGCTATAAAAGAAAGATTACGAAAATTTCCAAGTGACACAAAAAAATATTCATGTAAAACATTGGAATTATAGCAGTTAAACCATTAAATTCTAAAGAAATGGAAACTAAATCTTATGAAAACATTTATACCGTTTTGTGTGTGTGTTAATAAACATTTTTTTCAGTGTATATATAACACTAAAATGGGTCAATTTTTAGAAGAAAAACTATACAAATTCTCTCAGAACTCATTAAATAGGTAAAGAAAATAACGGTCTACGTTTTAACTCTATGAGTAATATTATATAATATCTCTCTCTCTTCCTCTCCTTCTAAAAAAGTAAGTTAAAAAACTAAAAACAAACCAAGCATTGACGATATAGTCCAGTTTTAAAGTGAATATCAGAGTAATGTTTACATGTTACTTAAATGATAGTTACAACATTCGCTTTCTCTATCACTCTCACTCTCTTAAGAGATAAGTGAAAGAAAAACAAAGCGTATATAAAACAGCTATGTTTGCATTTTATCGATTGAAAGACACACTCACTAACACATTTTCATCAGTAGAAAAGGAACAAACGGGGCTGCCAGATTTGGGGTTCTAACCCTAAATTAGGGGACATTTTGCTTTCAAAAGACATGCAAGTTTTCAATTGGGGTGTGGGATTTTCATTGGAAATATTTATTTTAAAAAGAAAGTAGGATTTTTTTTGGAGAAATTTGTTAAACATTTTTTTCTTTAATATTCTGCAAAGTACAATGCGCATATAATTTTTTTACCACAAAGTTAAAAAATCATTCTGTGTACTCCGGTACATGTTACATGGACATGGTAGGAATATGTTATCATTGGTCCATAATTTATTTAAAAAGAACAAAAAAAAGCCGGATTAATCCACTCTAGCTTCCTCCATATGATTTTGCGTAGTGGTGAAGATCCTTGCTAAACGGTGGTGATCTTTACTGTAGCATTGTATTTTTTCCCCAGTTGGTGGCGTTTTATCCTGATCATTCGGCTGACGTTTGTCATCATTGCCAGAGGTAAGCGGGAAGGTCAGGTGGGCTTCTTTATTTTTTAGATGGAGTTGTCTGAAGAGAAGTTGAAGCCTCTTTATTAAACATTCCGAAACACAATTAAATTTTCTTCGTCATAATGTCTGCCCGACACCACCCATGCAAAGTAAATATTGAATTTTTGTATATCTTTGGAACGGTAATAGTGGAAGGTCCTAAATCTGGTCTAAATAGCTTTGTAGACAATACACATCGTCAGTCGTGATATGGGCACATTGAATAAGCAGGTGTGGCACCTCCCGTACAAAGTAAATATTGATTTTTGTATATCTAGAGAACGGCAATAGTCAAAGTTTTAAAATTTGTTCCAAATAACTTTGTGGTCCATATAAAAAATGATCACTGAAAATGTGGGCATACAAAGTAAATGTTGATTTTTATACATTTTTGAACGGTTGTAGTGACATGTTCTATATTTCTTTTGAATACCTTCGTAGACAATACACATCATCAGTCGTAATATGGGCCAATTGAATAGGTGCTTGTGGCACCACCAATACAAAGTAGAAAACGGTTAGAATAACGCTTTTTGAACTTGGTTTATACGATTTGGTAATCAATACAAACCATTAATATTAATGCATGCCTTTAAAGTCTTCTTAAGGGGACTATGTTTTATAGGTATACAGCAACAACAACCAAGCCTCCTAGCAACGAAGGAAGGTTTCCTCTAGTTTATAATATAAAAAGGATCTTCACTGCAGCGTTGGACAAAAATATATTACAAATTAATCCTTTAAAAATACTATTCTATTTAAAAGCATTTCTTTGGGAATTGTTTCTTTTCAGAGAGGATATTTTGAGGAAGATGACAAAATGTATATGGCAGCGCTGCTAACTAAACAAAAAGGGAATTAATTGTATTGTACAGTACAATTGTTGACATTTTATTTAGTAGGTGATATTGCATAAGCTGCCTCTTTCCCTGTATCTCTCTGTCTCTCTCACTCATTGAATAAAAAGACAAATAAAGCATAACAAAACACCTTTAAAGGAGTATAACAGTTAACTGTTTACATTTCATTTATAGAGAGTTACACTACTTAACTAACATGCATTCAAAAGAGAGGGTGAAAAAGAAAACGGCAAAGCAACAAAGAGAATTAATTGAGTATTACCGTTATACACACTACTTGGAAAATGTTTACATTTTACATATTGAAAAAAGCCATTTCCAAAGGAGTAATGAAATGTTTACTTAGCAAACAATTACACTGACAAAAATTGCTTAATTATTACTCAATAATATGATATTTTATTAAATGTTTGGGGATTTTTTCTTTTTTTTTGAATGAAATTGTTTATTATTATTATTTTATTAATTAACTCAAGTGTGAAATATATTCTTTTTATTACAATTTGTTTATTCAAAACAAATAATAATAATAATAATAATAATTTTAATAAAAGAAACAACAACAAAAAGAAATTAAATTTTAAAGTACTCATATGTAAAGTCTAGTACTTCAGTATTGGATTGTTGTTAATATTTTGTATGTCTATCTGCTGATGGTGTGTTTATAATAATTTGTTTGTGTGTTTTATAGAAGTATTGTGTTAACTGACAGTTCTGACAGCTGCCTTAATGCTGTCAAATATTTTAAAGCTAAACTTTCAACATGAAGAAAATATTTAACAGAAAAGAACACAAAAATTGAAATTTAACCAAGTGTATGAATGAGTATATGTACTCGTATATCAAATGACTCTGCCACAATGTGAATGAACGAACGAGAATGACTGACATCCAAAATAAGTTTATAAAAGAAGTGTGTGGAAACAACAAAGGCACAGAAAGAAAACATAAAAAAGAGGAATTTTATCGTTTATTTGTTTTATAATTTGTTTATATCATTCACATGATCATAATCATCGTTATCTATCATCATTGTTTTATTGCAATATATGCTGATGATGATGATGATGATGCTGCTGCTGCATGATGTTTGTTTTATTAATTTCTTTATGAAATGTTATGGGAAAAATGTTCTCTTTTAGTTTTGAAATATTATTTGAAATTTGGATGTTTTTTACATACATACATATGTATGTACATTTTAACAAAATTATAAAGTGTATTATCAGATAAATTCCAGACAGCAAGTACGAGTACAATATCAAATGAGTTGAGTGGCTATAACATACATATTCGCATGTTTATTAAATGAGAACTTGACAGCATTTGGTAATAATAATGGGAAACATTTTAGTTCTTTATTTTTCCAAATTATTTTTGTGGAAATTAAAACTTTTCAAAAACGGAAAATAAACAAGAAGAAAAAATATATGAATATTTTACACAAGAAACTAAGTAATTAGTCAAGAATTTGGGGTAAAATTTTCAAAGCGAATTTTTCTGTAGCACAAGTAGAAAGTGAAATCAGATCAAAGTCGTTGAGTAAGATGCCCTATAAACCAAGTGTCTGGTCTGTTAATAGGATTTCTTGACCCTTCAGGCAATACACGCGTAAAAAGACCTTAGTTAACACCTGAACTCACTTTGAGTATATCTGGTGTTCAAATATAGAAAGAAACCATTCAAAGTCTGTTATCATCATAGCTTCAGAAACTTAAGTTTCTATCCGCTTGGTATCTGTGGCTTAAACTTAAAATGAGCAGCTTGGCCTTTAATAAGCACACATAGTAGCCATGGTTTAAACCTTAAATGCTAACAAAAACTGTTGACAGGTTTAGTTCACACTCTAAATTATCTAGCGCTTTGGCTCCTGGGTAAGTCTAGTGCTCACCAGAACGAAAAATCTTGCGATATCTGACTTGACATTTAATTCTGATATCACGGATTCTACGTGGCGATCTTAACTCAGTGGATCATAAGAAACACATGAGCATCCAGTGGCGTATCCCCGACTTTGAGCTGCTGTCGACCAGGAGTGACGTGCGCACTGGTGGTGTTATATATGATCGTGGGGAGTGGGACACCATGGGGACCATAAGATCAACCCCGGCTGTTTACAGTGGTATACAGATGTATCTAAAATGGGATGGTGTTGTGGGTGCTGCGACTTTGGACCCAATACCATGTCTGGGAACCTATGGGCAAGTGGCCTAGCGTTTTCTAGACAGATATACAGACTATTTCCATCTGTGCGGGAAATAAGGAGCATTTCTATTAATATATACTCCAATAGTTAAGCGCCACTAAGGCACCTTTCTACGGAGTATATAGACTCGATAGTGGTACAAGAGTGCTACTCGAACACACTGGCATAGAGGATTAGGGTGACGCTTTGCTGAATCCCTGGACACAATGGTGTTATGGGAAACGAGTTAGCTGATTAATTGGAAAGGCGGAGCTGTGATATTAGCTGGTCCACGGCCAGGAAAATAATCGACGAATGAGAGCATTGGCTACGCTCTTCATTTTGGGTACAATGTCCGGGTCTGAGACAGGCGAAACGGCTAACGAGATTATTCACATATGATAGGGAGTTGCGCCACATGGGCAAGACTACTACTAGGTGGCTTAATGGCTTCCTAACGGGCCATTACTGTCTCTTCGGCCTGAATGTGTTGACTGATTCGAAGTGTCGCCTATGTAGGGAAGAGAAGGAGACGACAGAGCATATTCTCTGTGAATGGGTTGCATTGGCAAACATTCGGAGAAGCAGTTTTATGGGTCCCTTCATTCGGTCTAAACAGGTTGGTCGGCAACCCATTTAGGATATTGCTGTCTTCATGCTCGAGCAGAGTGTTCTTCAGTCGCCCGCCCAGAGGTATTGACATGGCGGGTCTGAACCCGGATTGTTTTGCACAATAACTATTTCTAGGTCACAGTTGGGTCAGTTGGACCTCTCCGACTCAATCGAAATCATCACTGATCCAGAATCTTAGAGTTCTGTCCGGTGATTAGGAACGTCGTATCGGTGGTTTAAGCCTAATTCATTAACGAAGACCGCTGACTCATTGTATAGTATGTCGACGTTTTATTTACAGCAGATACAGATGCCACTTATACTATTTCCCAAGATTTTAGGGAAAGATTTAGACCTTTCTTTGAAAAACGCATAGTGGTCCTTTTTGATTCCAAATTGTAAGAAGGGACTATTGATTAGATTTGAGTTGGCAAGGTAAGTTTCGCATTGATTCAATGTCAGGTTAGACAAATGTACGAATAAGGAAAAGACTTTCGAAATCTGACCTGAGGCCGTTTGCATCCTACTATAGGTACGAAAGAATACCCATACTATCACCCTATACTCTCATCAGTGTGAACCCTCTCGCAGATGATGTCCAGTTAACTGCAATCGTCCACCGACCACATCCCACTAAGCTGTTTCCCATATAGAAAGGGCCGAACCATGTTCAAACAGCAATTTCTTCGCCCACTTTCTAGAAAATCTCTGATATTAACAGATCGGATCTACCCCGAATCCAATTTACACCACTCGAAAACGTGTTATCTGGTTAGAGCATTGCAATCGCACAAAATTTTCTCTGTGGTTTCATCCTTCTTCAGACTGATCCGGCAATTTGTCTCATCCAGGAGACGTAACGTAATTAGATGATATCTCACAGAATTCAGTTCTTAATAATCGTAAATAAAAAATAATGTGTGTTTGTATGTATGTATGTATGTTTATTTGTTCATGCCTTATAGACAGTCAGGTAAATTTCAAAAATATTAGCTGGGCAGTGCCACGCCCATACAAAGTGAATATTTATTTGTCTATACTTTTAAAATAGTTACAGAAAGTCTCTAAATTTGGCCCAAATAGATTCATAGTCAATGCAAACCATCAGTCAAAAAGTGGGCGGAATTGGACAAGTGGGCATGGCAGCTCACAAACTAACTAAATATTGCTTTCTATATATCTTACAGCTAAAGTTTCAAAATTTTGTCTGATTTACTTCATGATGATTCAATACAAATCATCAGTAAAAAAATGGGCGGAATTGGGCGAGTGGGTGTGATAGCTCCCAAGCAAACTAAATATTGATTTCTGTTAATCGTGAGAACAGTTAAAGCTAAAGCTTCTGAATTTGGTCTGAGTGACATCATAGTCAATAGAAATCATCAGTCAAAAACTGGGCCGAATTCGATAAGTAGGTGTGGTACCTTCCATATAAACTAAATATTGATTTCTTTATATCTTGAGAACGGTGTTTATAGAAGTTTCTAAATTTGTTTCAACGTCGGGAACGAACAATACACATTATCAGTCAGTAACTGGACGAGATTGGATACGTTGGCGTGACACCTTCTATTGATATGAAGTATTGGATTTTGTATGTATGGAGAACGACAACTATTTAAGCTTCGTTATCTATCCACATCCATCAAAAAGCGGGTATTGCAGAAATCATACTGGATAAAAGCTCTTTAAATGCGTACAGTGTTTTCCTTAAAGGAAATAAAGAGATGGATATATAGGGACGAAATAGGGACAAAGTGTAAAAAAGATAACTAAGCATTTAAGATAATAATTAAGATGGAAGTGGCGAATCATGCCGGGTTTTAGCTAAATTGAATCTTATGTTATAAACATATCTATCTTAAATAGAATACATGTGTGTATATGAAAATAATTTTAACGGCAACACGGCTACCGACTACACGACTACCGTTGTAGCCCGTAGCCAATCTTAGGCTAATTTATATTTTTCTTGACGACGATAAACAGTTTAGTGCTGTCAATACAATAAGATGTCTGAATAGGCGTTATAAGAAAGCTATACATGAAATAATGCATTAAAAACGCGAAATAAATGTAAGTGGCACCACTGAAATAGAATAATCATACATCCGTTTGTTTACATTTATTTTATAGCTGCAGTCGTGTAGTAATTAGTAGCTGGTTACTTGGCTACTTTTGTAGTCGTGTAGCCGATAGTCGGTAGCCATGAATGTGTTTATAGCATTAAATTGTTCTTTTCTTTTAAGAATATACATTTTTGGAAATATTGTTTTTTTATTTTTTGTAAATTCATTTTAATTAATTTGTTTTTCGTTCTAAAGTATTATGCAAATATTTACAAATTGTTTAAAGGCTTTATAATAATCTTTTTCTATTAATTAAATTAAATATTTTCTTTATATTTAAGCTGTATTCCCTTGTTAATAAATTACAATTATTTTTAATTTTCTTCAATTACGTGTTTTCTTTAAAAATGTGCTACAATTTATGCCTGATTTATTATTTTACTTCGTTTGCATCATCATCATCCTTAACATATGCTTTATAATTTTTAATCAAACATTATTAAACATTCACAAACTGTTATAACAATATTTCACATTATAGTTGTGAATATCTGGTATGACAGTCAATTTCTTATGCATGAGTGTAGGTATGCATGTGAGTTTGTGTTGTATGAGTACGTTTTTAATAAGAAATGACAGGGAAACACTTACGAACATACATAAATACCTAAAGAGTCATGCAAAAATAACAATTACACACACACACACACACGCATGCAAATATAATAAGTTGAAACACATGTCTGCTGACCAAGTATAATTAAGAAAATAAGAAGAAAAAACATGTGCTTGACTTCAGAGAGCCAAAAAAAGAGGAAATGAAATTAAAATTAAAAAAAAAACAATCTCACACGAGTGATAAATGTACAGTGAAGTCTTAATGAAAAGAGAAGGTTTCATGAAAAGAATACAATATACCAGTATTGTCGGTATAAAAAAAATATAATCTTCATAAGCATTAAAGAACGTGGTCTCTGAAGGCAAAAATTTGTGTCTTCCAGTTGGTGAATTGAGCGATTTGTTTGTAGTAAAGTACTTTCTTATCTTTTTAAGAAGCTATTAGAAATAACAATTTATTCTTAGAATAATGCCATTGCTAAGTAAACACCATTTTAAGCCATATTCGCCTTATATGTTTTAGAAAACCACATCAGAAATTCGCAATCAAAAACCAAGGTCAGTATGTGCTTTAGTAGTCGATTCTGCCATTCCTTTACAAATATTATGCTCATGAACTGCTAGAAAATCTTGTTAAAAGCTGGCACTGTATCCACTGGATTGGGTGGCTAATCTTCCTTAAGGTAAAAGTCCTACTTATGCCTGAGAATGGGCCCATTGTGACAACATAATCATAGGAGCAGATTCGGGAGTCACTCAGTCTCGACAGGAAACCATTTTGACTTCAAAATAAAGCTCGTCACTGCGGTGACCTTAATTCTAAAAAGGATCAATCAGAGATCACAAGAAAAAATAGGGCAAAAGCTTTCGTTGTCCAAAGACAATCGCTGAGCAGTAACATCATCATAAATACCACAGCTCCTGTAAAAGTCATGCGAGAGAATGCCGAGTCTATCGGCTTGTCTTTGGGTGAGATAATGACCCTCTGAGAACCGCAAGAGTTCGGTGGATGGCTGTGCGATTCAAGAGAAGAAGACAGACCTCTTCTAATCCAGGTCGGTCCAGTATACTGTATCAACCAGACCGTATCAACCAAAGCCAACCAACGCAATAGGAACCTATGGCCGGTTGCTGTTGGAAAATTCCGAGCTCTGTATCTGTATCCAGCTAATTTGCGACGATATCTTTACGTTTTGGAATCCATATACGAGTAGCCTTCGAATAATTCGAAATTTTCGTGAGAAGCTCTGTGCCCGGAATGTCTCTGTGACCAGGAAATCAAATAAGGTGGACACAAAACTGCCGTGATATTATCCAAAGGGAATCACGGCAGTTCCTCAACAGTCTAAAACTAAAGATCACATTCGAAAAAGGTGTGATCGTCAGCTATGACCTTACATACATACACAATTCCCGCAACAACCCAACAGGAGTAGGTGATTGTCTCTAAAATAATAAGCTGCACTCAATTCCATTTTTAGATTTGGTAAAGGGAAAGCTCAGTTTAAAGCCTGCTCCGAACGGCAGATGCATTAGTTAGAGAAATTTTTTTCATAGCATAACACTCATAACCAGTCGCTAGCTGGGTGATGCCGCTGTGAAAAAATTAGATTTGAAGCTCCCACTCCTGTAGGAAGATCTTTCGTAAACTCATACGCATATATCGAAATTCGTAATGAGTTGGAACCGGTGTTCGGTTGTGTAATGTCATCACTACTAGTTAATATAGTTCTGAATACGATCCTTGAAAAAGCCTTTCGAAACGGCAGGAATAGGGTTAGCAGAGGTACTTAAATGACCCTGATTTTGAGGAAAATATTTGTCTTTTGGCTCACAGTTTGCAAGATCTTGCATTGACTCTACGGAGTTGAACGCTGGCGACGGAAGCAGCTGGTTTTTCCGTATCAGTGCTACGTCCCAGTATCCACAATTATTCCACAAACGTAAGGTCGGATGAGAATATAGATAATCGATTACAGGAAGCCCGCCAGACATTTGGTCGTCTCAGATCCATCTGGACCTCAAACTCTTTATCACTGCATACGAAAATTGCAATCTTTAAATCTATGCCTCTGTAAGGTTGCTAAACTTGAAACGCTGCGATAAGTGATATGGTAGAGATATAAGTGTTCGTGAACCGCTGTTTTCGCAGGATCCTTCGCATATTCTGGCCGAGGACTATTTCCAACCATATACCCTGTAGCAGGGCAAGCCAACAAACATTTTCCAATCAAATAAGGAGGCGTAAAAGGCGCTGAATCGACCATACCCTTATAAGGTAACCACTTAATGATATTACCAAAATTGCCATAGACTGTAACCTGTAAGAGAACAGAAGAAAGGGCTTCGTGCTGTTACATGGAGAAGGCAGATTGACGCCAAAGTAAACATCATCGTAAAGAGTTAGGGTGAAGTGAAGAAGTTGGCACAAGAAATTTACCGAGGCCCTATGCTTCTTGTAGGAACTACGGGAAATTAGCATTATTTTTGCTGTGAGAAATTGTCCGATGGTCTGGCCGAGACCAAGATCTTCTGGTTGGTAAGATAGTGTCTTGTCTTACCTGCCACACTATAACGGCACACATGGCCATAATCTTAACTTGAAATACACTGTAGTGATCAGGCTGCCTTATAATCGAATAAAAGGAGACCACATGGGGGTGAAATAAATGTGCCAGAGTCATCACGACTTGTTTTTGCTATCATTGGTTATTAGCCCTTTCCTAGTTTTACATATTTAGAGAGCCTGCTGGGTTACTTTAACTATTGAAGAGAACTTTAAATTGTGATGCCACATCTTTTAAAATTACTATTCTTTGTTGATATAATTTTTTTAAAGCTTGCCATAGGCGTTAGTGCATTTTTTTACCTTTATGCTGATTTAAATCCTTTTACTGTTTTCTTAATATCTATTTTAACACACGTTTAATGAATGCCATTAAAATGTATTTTCTCTCTTTCTGCACATAATTTATTAATGACGAACTGTTAAGGCACGTAAATATTCTGGGATTCCCTTTCATTTTAATATTATTTTTTGTTGGTTTCTGCCTCTTTTGCTTCTTACATTCCATTATTTATTAATGTTTGTGGGTTTTTCGCTTTTTAAGATCCTCTACACAGAGTATGCATATAACATGTGTATGTGTGTATGCAAATTAAGCTGGCTACTCGTTTAAAAACGCAACACTGCCTTAAGCCTTTAAACCGGTCTCTTTCGCTCTTTTGCTCTTTAATAACACAGAGAAACGCTCTCTTACGAGCCTGAGTATTTTTTTCTTTGTGGTGGTTTTTGTTTACTTTAAACCTGTTATTTGTTGTTATAATTAAAAACAAAAAATTGAAATAAAAAAGGAGAAGAAGAAATGGTAACCACGTTAAAATTGCATTTTGCGTTAAAAGTTTATGTTTGGGTGGTATTTAATAAGCACCAAGACAAAGAGAGAGAGAGAGAGACAGAGAGTGAAAAAGAAATAAATGAAATTACTTTCTCCCTGGCTCATTGACAGTCTCTCACACATTAACGCATTATTTACACATGATGTTTTATTCACGTGAATACACACGTTTTTTGCAAGCTCATATTCTTCTTGCATTCAACACTTTTTTATTTATTTATTTATATATATGACCCGAATATAGTTTTAATATATATATTTTTTTCAACATTTGCTGATTTTTTTGTTGCGGTTTTTGTAAAAAAAAACTTTTTGCAAATTGTTGTTGGCTTCTCTCACCATCTGGCTTATGCTTGATTATTTGTTAAATACGATGGCCAACTTAACGCCCAGGGATTACTTTAAAAAAATAAATTTTTGTTTTTATGGACAGCTTTGTTTGCTTTTAATCGTAAAACAAATGAATTAAAGATTATTTTGATTTAAGGTGAAAAAAAAAACATTAAAAGGGGATGGCCCCTACTCATGCAGTGCATTGTGCTGGTACTAGGAAAATAGGTTATTAGAAGAAGGAGGGAGTAGTGTTTATAAACGTTAGATTTAAAGTTACTCATGTCGTAAGTGGTAGGAAATACTTTCGCCGGAAGATTATTCCACAACCGAACAGTGCGACCAAAGAACGAATTCCCCCTATAATGCGTTGTGCGATTTACTGGACAATCAACTATAAATGGATGCTCTCTACGAGAAATACGAGTACTACGTAAAAATATATGACCTTTAGGAATTAATTCCTTAATTTCGTTAGAACACATTCCGTTATAGTAACGATAGAACAATGAAATACGTGCCACATTGCGACGGTGCTCCAATGAATCGATAGAGTTGGCTACCCTACCGTCATTGATGAGCATCTTCGCCCTCTCCTGTACGCGATCGAGAAGCTCCAAAATAGACTTTGAAGCAGCGGCCCCTACATGAGATTTGTGTTCCATTGTGGATCCGATATGGGTCTTGTAAATATTAAGGAGATCAGATGGAGTGAAGTAATTCTTGCACCGTCTCAAAAAACCAAGGCACTTGAATGCTTCTTTCGACACTTGAAATATGTGATCATTTCAACGAACGTCACACTTAATTCTCATGCCCAGAACATCAAGAGCATCTGATTCCTCAATATCCACATTACCCATTGACACAAATGACAGCACACCACCACGTCTGTGTGTAAAAAAACAACATTGAGTCCTACGTGGATTAAAATCGAGCTTTTCCCACGACCCCACTCGGAGACCTTCACCAGGTCACTTGTGAGTGTGACGTTCATATTCATCCTTCTTGACCCAACCTCCAAAAGGCTCGGTCTACGATGAAAAGAATATGCGTGACAAATGTTGCTGTCATCCGTAAAAGAGTAGATAGCATTAGAAGTGAGAAGAAGAAAGTCGTTAAGAAATATTAGAAAAAGAGTAGGAGAAAGAACAGAGCCTTGCGGTACCCCTGAGTTTACCCTGAACTCGTCGGATGAGACCCCCTCTATAACCACTCTTATAGAGTGATCTCTGAGAAAACTCGATATAAATCGAGAAAAGTGACTACCGACACCAAAAGCATTAAGAGCCTCGTTTCCAAACTCTATCAACGCCTTTGAGATATCCAGAGCCACAACCTTACTCTCGCCAAAACCATGAATGGACTTGTTCCACTTCTCCGCGAGCAACGCCAGCAGGTCACCAGTAGAACGGCCCTTTCGGAAACCGTACTGACGATCGCTAAGTAAATCGTTGGACTCCAGATATCCCACAAGGTGGTGATTAATCATACTCTCCATAACCTTGGAGAGTGCGGAACAAACTGCTATCGGACGGTAGTTCTCAGGGTTACTAGCCTCGCCCTTTTTGGGATTTTGCGTTAGATTAGCAAACTTCCAGCATGATGGAAAAATACTGGCGCGATATGACGCACTGAAAAGGTGAGCTAATGAGCGCGCAAGTATCGAAGAGCAATGCTTCAGGACCAGTGCTGGTATGCCATTCGACCCAGAAGACTTTTTTAATATATTGGACGTTTAAAAAAAATTAATAAAAATACATGCTAACCCAACACAGGCAAACATTTTCAAGAGATTTACTTTTACAAGCTATATTAATACAAGCGTGCATGTAAGCACATGTAAAGAGTCATGAACAGGAAAACCAGAAATATGCAATCGGATGTGTGATATTTATACGTTTTATGAATTTTAACAGCAATTTTTTAATGCATATTTTGCTTACAACAGCATTTTTTTGCATATTTCAGTTTTAAGAGCATGTTTTTAACATTTTTTTTCGTATTTATAGAGCATTTTAAATGCTGTTAAAAAAATTACTATAAATTGCGATCAGAAAGCGTTCAAAGTTCAAAATATGTCTGTATGTCAAAAATATATACCAAAACTATTTAGATGACATACATACGCAAATGCATAAAAGACAAATCTTTATGGAATTCAATAGAACAGTTGATGCCATTAGAAAAAAATATCGCAAATGCAGGGGTTTTCTACATTATGACAAAGAAGCTTCAACTCAAAAATTGTTAATTAGCACAGTTGTTTTGAGTAAAACCAATCACTTTAGAAATGCACAACTTCTTGACAATTCATTAAAGATATTGGACTTAAATTTCAATAAAATTTTGATTTGGCTATTTGTGGCAATCGCTGCGCCGTATACGGTAAATGCTGTCATAGCAATAAAGCTGTTTTAGCCTAACTTAACACATGTTACATGCATTGCTTATGGACTACATCGTTTATGCCAATGTAACTGTTATATATATCAATACGTAAATGTAAATAAAGGCATTTCAAGTATCGGAAGGGTGTCTTTGAAAGCAATGTACCCAGACCTTCTATTGCCGTCCAAACCAGTTATAACTCATTGGAGAACTTGGCTTGCGGCCATAAATTACTATGCCTACAATTATGAAAAGTTGTAACCAAAAAATTTAAATATAAAAAGTGAATTGATTTCTTTTGCTGCAAACTTCGATTTCATTGAAAAATACTTAAAAAACTGCCAACCAGTGGCCTAACACTAGTTGAGCAATATGCTCAATACAAAACTTAATATTAAAACTGTTTTTGAACAGATTATAGCATAAAATGAAGAACTTGATTTAGTCAAGTTTATATGTCAATATCTAACAAAATAACTCCTTCAAATAGAGCCCCAAAATATTTTTCTTTTTTTCTCCGTCACTTCTCTAGGGAGCATATTGGCTTTCCACATAGCATCTGTTGTCTTTAATCAATTTGATAGTTCAAGCTAAGTAGATATGATTAATTCGCTGTAGCTTCCTCCATATGATTTTGTTTTGTGTAGTGGTAAAGATCCTTGCTAATTGGTGGTGATCTTTACTTTAGCATTGTAATTTTTTCCCAGCAGGTGGCGTTTTTTCCTGATCATTCGTCTGATGTTTGTCATCATCGCCAGAGGTATGCGGGAAGGTCAGCGGGTTCCTCTTTATTTTTTTGATAGAGTTATCTGGAGAGAAGAAGTTGAAGCTTTTTTTTCTTATTAAATATTCGAAACCACAATTAAATTATTTCTTCGTCATGTCCTCTGCTGGGGCTCGAACCTGGGTCGTTTGTGTTGTTATGCGTGCGCTTTAACCACTACACCACGCCACCACAGAGTACCAAAATATAATCTTCAGAAATTGTTGTAAATATGCCACCATATATCAACAGACGCTGACAGGACAATGTATATAAGTTGTCTCAGAATAATACTTATTTTCTATTATTTAAGAAGAGATTTCTGTTTTTTAAAGCATAATTTTTAAATCATATTTGCGGATTTTTACTGCATATTTAACGCGCATAAAACATATGTTTAAGAGCATATTTCCGGTTATTTACATTTAATTTAAGCATGGAAAACAAGAGAGTGTTTACATATTAAGGAGGAAGCTAATACTAAAATAACGGTAAGTTTTTTTAAAGCAACAACTGGCTTGTTTGAACGGCTGCTACACTAATAGCACCAGCGTTGCTGAATGTGCAGTTTTAGCTGTATTATGCAGTTTTTTTTTAAGCAGCAGTTTTGAAGTTTTTGTTTAAAAATGAGTTTTTTTGTAAATTGACTGCAGTTCTTAACATTTGAGTTTTTTATTTTCACTTTTTTATTTTAATTACAATTTCTATAGCAAGAATTTCACTCATTATACCCGTGAGGTTTACTTTTAAAATGCGACAATGTAATTATCCCTTTTCTTCACAACTGTTCACTAAAAAGGGGAATCCACACTGTGTGTTATACTCACTTTTAGGCCTACGAAAATTGTTTTTTCTGCTTAGTCAGTAAAGAAATTATTTATTATTTATTTTTTAAAAACAGTGGGATACATTTGGGGTTGCCAGACTCAACATTGCAAAATTCTTGACATTTATAGGAAAAAAAATCTTGACAATCAATAATATTTACGTTAAAAACTCTTTGGTTAAAAATTATCGGTAGATGGGTCTAAAATGGAACATCTCTGCTAAAAGTGATTGTATCAGGCAACATTATAGCTTGTTTTATAGATCCAAATGATTACAGGTGATGAAAAATACAGGATCAGGTACGACAAAAATGTATGAACAATATCAAGGACAAAGCTAGGTAAAGAAAGATAATGCTGTGTGTCTTGTTCATTGAGCTTCTACAATCTGGTCAAACGATTAGTCCTGATATCAACTGTCAACAATTAACGATATCTTAGCAAGCGATTTGATTAAAACGACCAGAAAGAGTTGTGTTCGTTCATGACAACGGCAGACCCTTGGCTGGTAAGTTTTATTGCATCCACCGGCCTGCAAAAAGCAATGGAAACAATTTTTGCTTTATTCCAAAAAGGCAAAACGTTAAGAATCAAAACGGCACATATTCGGTTTAATAAAGCTCGTTTTAAATAAAAGTTAAACAACTTTTTACAAAACTTTATGCGAGGAAAACTTAAAAAAAACGTGTTTAAAAAATGTTGACAAACATATTTTTTCTTGATTCTCGACAAACTGTAAAATTCTTGTAAATCAAGCGAAATTATGGCCGTTTGGCAAGCCTAGATCCATTACGTATTACGTATGTACATAAGTACGTACGTATGAGCGATACCATCTGCTGCATTAATAAAATATCACTTAAACGTACATACGAGGGCGGATTGACATTGAAGCTACCTAGCGCTAGATGGCAGCACAAACACAAAAACTTCTTCTTTCTTAGAAATTACGATCTGTCAAACGTCAGCTGTTAAAATTTTAGCCAAATTCATTGATTAGTTTGTTTGTTGTAGTCGTTTTAAGTAAGCAACTTTTGTGTTTCTTGGAAAATGGATAAAAGTGAATTTCGTGTAGTGATTAAACACTATTATTTGAAAGGCAAAACGGCGAAAGAGACAAAAGAAAAGCTTGATAAACATTACGGCTAATCTGCTCCGTCAGATTATATGGTAAAATATTGGATTGCTGAATTTAAACGGGGCCGAACAAGCACTGCAACAATACCATCAACAGGAAGGCCAAAAGAGGTGGTTACTGAAGAAAATATCAAGAAAATCCTCGATATCGTTATGAATGGTCGCCGGGTCAAAATACGTGAGCTTGCTGAAATGGTAAACATATCATATGAACGTGTGTTCAACATTTTGCATGAACATTTGCATATGAGAAAAGCTATCGTCAAGATGGGTGCCACGTTTGCTCAGTGTTAAACACAAACGAGTTCGACAGATCACTTTACAGCGGTGTTTGGACATGATAAAGCATAATCCTGTTGATTTTTGGCGTAGATTAATAACTGTTGATGAAACGTGGGTTTACCACTACACCTGAAACCAAAAAACAATCGAGGCAATGGGTGGAAGTGCTCCGACGAAGGCGAAGATAGCGAAATCGGCTGGCAAGGTTATGGTCACTGTATTTTGGGTTGCACACGGAATATTATCGTGCATTATTCGATCAATTGGTTGATGCAATCAAGGAAAAACGGCCACATTTAAACAAGAAAAAAGTGCTCTTTTTTCAAGACAATGCACCGGTTCACACAGCATTAGATACGATGCTAAAACTACGAGAAATCCACTTCGAATTGGTTGATCATCCACCTTATAGTCTAGATTTAGCCCCTAGTGATTTTTTCCTGTCTCCAAACTTGAAAAAATGGCTCGCAGGAAAAAGATTCATCTCAAAGGAAGAAGTGATCACCGAAACTAATGCGTATTTTGAGGAGTTCCCAAAATCGTATTATTCAGATGGTATAAAAAGTTGGAAAATCGTCTTACTAAGTGTATTGAGCTAAAAGGAGACTATGTTGAGAAATGAATGGTTTTTGAAAAAAATGTGTTTTTTTTTCCTGCTTAGGTAGCTTCAATATCAATCCGCCCTCGTACTTATGTACGTAGTAATATGATGCCACTGTTCTTTTTTATATGTGGAGTGCGATAGTATCAGTCGTACAAGTATCTTTAACTAAACATGTTCTTTGAGCGAGATCGCTCTGACGAATGTGTGGGGGTGATCATTGTAAAACACAAAATTTCTTTTGAGTCGGTGTGTCTGACGTTGTACAACCTGCAATCTGGTGATTATAAAAAATAACACAGTGCGACGAAGTTGAAATATCTGGAAAGGGCGCTGTCGAGTGCAACAAGAATCCGTTTTTTATATTTTCGAAATACCTCTAAAATCTTGAGGTGTGAATAAAAAAACCAGGTTTTTCTACCTTCATGAACTTGGCTTAATATTAAGCGGTTTTAAGTTTTCGAGCATAGGATTCGTACTATTTTTGAATCAATTAAGAAACTGAGTTTAAAAAAATTTGTTGACTAATTTTGTATTTATTATTTTCTTTTATTACAGATTCAACATTAGCCGCAAACGATGCCAAATTGGAAATATTTCCCACACAAGAAGTACAAAGAAAACCTGTTGGCAAATCATTAATATTAACCTGTCGACCCAATGTGCCTCAAGGTAGTCTAGTCACTGATTTGCAATGGAAGGATAATATGAACAATACAATATTACCAAAACCGTAAGTATAATTTATTTTAATAACAAAAATTGTGTAAATTTTGTATAAAAAAAAAAAAAAAAATTGTTTGAAAAATACACTGTAAAAATGACAAATTATGAAAAACACATAGTTGTGCTAAAGTGACTAAAATAAACATTAAAATTTTTTCTTATAAACAAAAACACACTGAAAAAAATTAAAATAACATAAACACTGGTCGAAGAAATAATGGGGACACTTTAATTTTTTTCAATAACTAAGGGTCCGCCATCTAACGTTTTTTTATCAACTGGTGCTTATTTTGTGAATAGTAACACTTAGCTCATGTCTGATTTGACAGATAAAAAGTTTTATCTTTCCGCTGAACGAATATGATTGTGTATACGCTTGAACAACGCTGGGAATCTGGGCCTGCAATCGACTTATAGAAGATGCCGATTTTGCCACAAAAAAAAAATCATCTTTTCAGATGAAGCTCATTTTGATCTTGGCGGGTATGTAAGCAAGCAAGATTGTTGCATTTTTGGGCTCAGAAAACCCGCACGCATACTTTGAAAAGCCGATACACCCAAGATGAGTCACTGTTTGGTGCGGATTTTGGTCTTGAGGCATAATTAGGCCATTTTTCTTCGAAAATGAGCAAGGAGTGGCCGTTACAGTCAATGGCGATCGTTATCGGGCCATGTTGAACAAATTTTTGTTCACAAAAATTGAAGACGAGGATATTAGCAACATTTGGTTCAACAAGACGGCGCTACGTGCCACACAACCGAAGCTACACTCGATGTTTTGCGCCCTATTTTTGAAGATCGCATTATCGGCCGCAAAGCTGATGTCTCTTGGCCACCTCGGAGCTGCGATTTGCACCGTTAGACTATTATTTGAGGGGTGCCGTCAAAAATAAGTGTTACGCCAACAAGCCAGAGACAATTGACGCTTTAAAGGACAATATTCGTGAAGCCATTGGAGAAATACAGCTGCACACAATCGATAATGTGCTTAAAAATTGGACCGATCGTGTAGGCTACTGCATGGCCAGCCGAGGCAGCCATTTGAATGAAATTATTTTCCATTATTAACCGGAAGGATTGTACTTTCCAATAAAAAAATAAATTTGAAAAAATATCCAGTAGTTTTTTTTATAATAGCATTTAAAAAAAATTTTTTTTTTTTTTTTGGTGGATCCTATACAACAACGTGAAATGGTCTGAAGAAACTAAGATTAATTTATTTGGATCAAATGAAAAATCGTATATACAAACTTCTTTTAATTCAAGGCATTCTTTATTTGATTTTTGTAATGATAAATACAAATTTAAGAAAATTTTAATATAAGAAAATTTTGATGTCCCTATTATTTCTTCCACCATTGTATGTATAACTCTAAAATCATTGTTTTAAAAAAATGGAATTCTTTTTAAACTCAAATGGATATATGAGATGTATTTAACAAAGTTTGTGACATAAATTTTACCAAACAGATGTTAGTTAGAACAAAAAAAAAAAAAAAAAAAATAATTTTTAACAAAAAACCTTCAGACTTAAACTTTTTTGTATTTTTTTTTTTTAAATATTAATTAGAATTTATAAAAAAAATTAAATTTAATTGAAATTCATAAATTCTTATTTAATTTTAATATTTATTTACATTTTTAAAAGCTAACGTTATTTTGCTCAAAAACCCTTCTGGTATCCTCTAAAACTAATATATAACAATCCTGCTTTAGTGCAAATGAAGAAACCTGGTTTACAAATGTAAACACAAGATATAAACAAAAACAAATGTTCCCCCCACCCATGCTTTCTTATAGGATTACATTAAGCTCTGAAAAATAAAAACCTTAGATTGTATTTGTTGTAATTAATCACAGAAGAGAGTAACGGTATTAATGTTTATATCAAAAGAAACTTATGTGTAAAAGAGCTGCTAAATAATATCAATATCGTGCTACAATATTTGTGTTCATGTGGGTTTGTTTACTAAAAAATGGCTACACGTATACATAGGTTGCGTGTAATATTTTCTTTCTAAACACACGCTTAAGCTGGGATCACACGATTGACTCAAATACAACAATCTGATACAAATTTTATTGTGACGATTTAGCGCACAATAACAAAATTGTCTCAATTAAAAATTCTGTATTCAAACGGTTGTCTTATTTTATATAAAATTTATTGTCACAATATGGCGCGAAACGATGTATTGACAAAAATTATCCCAACGCTGTCAGACTATTATTCTAGTTTACGGCAACTCTGTGAATCAGCTGTTGTAGTACAGCGTCCTCTTTATTTATATGAAGAACATTTAGTAAACAAAGAAATAAAAAAAAGAAAAGAAGGAGTGTGTGGGTCAGAGACTGGCTTACGAGAAGGGCCAAAAAAAAAAAATGAATTCACTAAAATTTATTTATTTAAATTAAAGTATAATTAAAAATTATACTTAATTCTCTAAAGTAAAGATTATTTGTTCCCCAATAAATTAAAATTGCATCGGCTTTGATTATCAGGTGTCCACTTGATAAGAAAAAAAGTAAAATTAATTTCAAAGGAAATGTTGGAAGTTTGTGATGCAACTTACATATAAATAATTTAAATAGTGCATATTTTAAGGGATGACAATTATAAATACCGTATAAACACGTGTTTTCTCGAAAAAGAAATCAATTAAAAAACAAAAATCGGTGATTTTGTATTGGTGTATTTTTGGAATTTACATTGGAGCATGATTGTCGTACCAGGGTTGCATTTTATTGGGATAAGTAAGCACAATAATATTGTGAGTTGCCGCATTAGCCAATAAGTTTTATAATCACACGATTGGCATATAAAATGCACTAATTATTGATGCATTACGACAATCGTGTGATCCTACCTTTACACAAGCGCAAATATTGTAGCACAATGGCAGCCATTTATTTTTGTTTTTAATGCAGATTTTTTTTATGTATTTCGCTGTAAGCCAAACTTGGTTGTTATGATTTATTGCTGCAAAATTATTCAATATATACATTGATCATTGATGTTTTTCACGGTTGTTTTAATACTTTTTATATATAATTTTTGATTTATTTTCTCTATATTTTATAATAAATTGCTTTTAAAATTTGTATATTATTTTTCAAAATTTTCTTTTTCTGTATTCTTTTTTTCTTTGTTTTTAAACGACGCCAAAAACAAAAATTGTTCACTTAGGCACAATACTTATCAGCCACTGTATGATTCCAAAGGAAATAGATTAACAGCTAAGTAAGTAAAGAGAAGTTCTTAAAAGGTTTATAGATCCTCAAAAAAAAAAAAGAAAAACAAAAACTTCTCTTTAGTTTAGAAATCAAAATATCTAAAGATTTACTGCTAACCAAATATGATTGCTTTTGGATGGTTTTTTAAATTTAAAAGAAAATAGCAACAAAGAAAACTAAAACCTAAGCAATGTTTCTTCAGTTAAATAGTTAACAAAATAACACACAAAATTTTAACAAATTCTCATAAAGAAGTTGAATTGAATTGAATTGAATTGCAATTAAAAAAAGAAATCCTTAATTTGCTATAATCCCTATAGAAAATTGAAAGTTGACTATAACCTGCACGATGTGTCCTCCTAATTGTTGAAAAGAAATATATGAATTAGTTTTAATTAAAATATTTTAAATAATTTCTGTTTGTTTACTTTTATTTATAATTTGTTGTTGCTATTTAATTCTCAATTTATTTATTTATTTTGCTTGATTTTTGTTTAAATTTTGTGTGTGTATTTCTCATGTTCATTTAAAGAATGTCATCTTAACTTCATATTTTGGGTCTAATACATATATTCAAAAATAATAGCATACCTTTAGGGGTATATAAACAACATGTTATTTCATTAAAGCTTAATATACAAGAAAATTTCAAAATGGCGAAAAACTCATGTTAAATCTCTCATTATTTTTTTTAATGACCATATAAGGCAGTGTTACGGTAAACTTTTTTAAACAATACATTCAAAGAAATAAGTATCAAGTTTTGTTAAGCTTTTAAGTTTTGTTTTGCAATTAATTTTTCCTTTTAAAAATTGATATAAAATAAAAAATTAATATTTTTGAAAAATTAAAACAAAACCATAATTACAGTTTTGTTAAGTTTCTAAAATGTTAATAAAAAGAATGTTGGTATATTATAAACCACATATTTTCAAATAAATAATTTTATAAGATACATAATCAACAAATTTTAAAAAAGAATAGTTTCTCGTTAATTTTTTTTTTTTTTAATTATTAACATACACATATTAGTTTATATTTACACATACCTCTTAGTCTTGTAAAAAATCATATGGAATTTCTGTAAAAGGAAAGTAAGAAGTTTCGTTATTTTTCCTTTTTAACTCAATATTTATTTAAAAAAATGTTTTTTAACTTTAATAAGAACTTATTTTTTTATTAAAATATATTTGTGTCATTTTTAGCATACTTTTAGGTATTTTTGTTAAAACGAACTTGTATTTTAAATTCTAATTAATGAAATACAGGGTGTCCGCCGGAAAGGTGTACTACTTTGTTTTGCCGCCATTTTGGTAAACATTAGTCTTGACAGTTCATATTTGGCAGTGGCAAGTAGAGACGTGGCAAATTTATTATGCAAAAATATTCAGTAAACCAACGTGTTTTAATCATTACAACATTTTATTAAAATCTATCATCGATTTTCATGAAAAAATCATAATGAGTGACGAAATACATTTTCATTGTGAATGGTTATGTGAATAAACAGAATAGTCGGTTTTGGGCAATGGAAAGCCCTCAAATTATTCATCATTTGCATCTATTAAAAGTGACAGTTTGTTGTGCAATTTGGTCAGGAGGAATCATCGGACCTTATTTCTTTGAAACTGAAAACGGCGTAACAGTAACTGTCAATGGGTAGCGATGTCGTGATATGATTGAAAACTTTTTAACGCCACAACTGCATGCTTTGAGCTTGACTAACATGTGGTTTCAACAAGGCGGTGCCACATCGGATACAGCCAGGATTACAATGGAATTAGTGCGAGACCTCTTTCGATAACAAATTATTTCAAGAAAAGGTGATGTTTATTGGCCTCCACGGTCGCTTGATTTGATTGCTCCGGACTTCTTTTTGTGGGGATATCTGAAAAGCAAGGTTTTTGCAAACAAACTAGAAACAAAATATTTGTAATGAAATTAATGAAGTACCGCGTGAAATGTGTGAGAATGTAATGGAAAATGTGCTTAAAAGGGCTCGCAGTTGTGAGGCTAACAAAGGCGGGCATTTATCTGATATTGTATTCCATACACATTGCCGACACACTATACCTACAAATTTTTCTAAGCTAAATTTTTTTAAATTTCGCAAATGTTTTTACTTTTATAACTACAGTATACTTTTTGGGGTTTCTAAATGATTAATATATTTTTACAAGTTTTCTATTTTGTCTTTTATAAGTTTTACACTTAGTTTTTTATTAATAATTTTAATTATAAGATGAGTTGTATAAAAATTAAAGCATACTCTTAGGTGGTTTAAAATAATTTGTTATTACGTTTTAGCCTTTTAAAAACGTCTGAGTTCTTTTATATTGCGTTAATTAGCGAAGCGAATTTGTTTTTTCTGCAGTTTTTAGTTCCAAATTAACTTTACACACAATTTTCAAATTTGTTCAACACTTAATAACCAAGACTTAGTACGACTCTATGGCTGTAAAATTATAACTGCCTCAGAGGATGACGCGACTTTTATAGTTAATTAACATTAGTATCGAATATTGTAGTACATTCCACAACCTACTATTCAGTTCCGTTAAGATTTGAATTACAAATCCGACTTATAGCGTATTGATAGCACTGTTCAAATAAATACAGCCTTGACAGAATGATTGTAGCCTTGACACCAACCAATAAAATAACTTACATAATAAAGTTTATAATTTTCTTTTTTTGGTGCATCTTTTTAGGTGTTTCATTTTCGTAACAATTTGTAATATCTTGTTGTATATTAGTTTTGCAATTTTTTTGTTTCATTAAATCTTATAATATTCTCCAAACGTTTCCATTAGTTTTATAGCATAACTTTAGGGGTTTTACATAATGTATTATATATTGTTTTAAAGTAGCACTGTAATTTTTTTATTTTCCTTTAAGTTATATAACTTAGTCTATAATTTTTGCTAATAATGCTTTTAGTTTATTTTTATATTTATAGTATACTTTTAGGGGCTTCCATCTATTTATTAAGTCTGTTCAATTATTTTTACAAAATAAACTTTTTTTTAAAGTAGATTTAAACAGTGGCCAAGTAGATATTTAAATAATCAAATATTCTTGTTTTAATACTTTAATTGGAGGACTAATAAGTGGTTGCTGAGCTCGGTGCACTTTCTTCGAAGAATATACGCATAATTGAATGAAAGTATTACAGACTCGGGAAAATGTAATATATCGTCAGTCGATTTCAAATAAATTCCAACTTCATACACAAGATCTCGGAGTTTATATTTATTTATCACAAAAAACAACAGATTTTGGAAAAGAGCTGCTCTTCTCTTTTATTTGCGCATATACGTATTCACACGTATAGGCAGAAAAAAAACGAAGAGAAGTGAAGAGAAAACAATTGGAAAAATACAGTGCAAAGTGATTCGAGTGAGAGACTTTCATATTACTACCACAATTGTAAAATGGATTAATACTAGTGTGCCTGACGCTGTTTTAAAAACAAGAAGTTTGATAGTAAATCCATATTGGGATTCCACTTAGGGTTTCAAAGAAAAGGAAAAAAAAAATCAGTTTCTAAACTAATTCAATTTTGCTTATATACCTCAAGACTCTGTTCTTCCTTTCACTCTATTTCTGACATTTCTTAACGATTATCTTCTTATTTCCAATCCTAGCCGCGTTTTTTCTGACGACAGCAACATTTAATTTAATATGCTATCGATTGTAGTCCGAGGCTCTTGGAGTTTGGGGCGGTAATACAGTGAGTGACACATTTACAAGCGACGTGGAGAAAATTTTCGAGTTGAATCGAGGAAGCAGGGTTAATTTTTAAGCGCGTTAAAATCAATGTTGTTTTTCGATACACAGACGTGGTGTTGTGGTGTCAACTGTGACTATAGATAATGTAGATAATTGAAAAATCAGATGTTCTTGATGTTCTGAGTATGAAGATTAACAGTAGCGATAGTTGAAAAGATCACATTTTTCGAGAAGAAAAAGTAAATAAATGTTTCCATCTGACCTTCTTAAAGAGAAAATGCCACCTGCTGGGAAAAAATTGTAATGCTAAGCAAGGATCACTACTAAGACTTAGCAAGACTCTTTATCACTACACACAATCATGTAGAGGCGAGCTACAGTAGATTAATCATCTATTTAGCTTGAAAATCACTTTGATCCTGAAACAAATCAATGGATGCGTTGTTGAAAGCCAATATGCTTCCTAGAGGTCTGACGGAGTATGGACTGGTGCGCGTACAAGAGAGTACACAGGCAAGGTAGCCAACTTAATCAGTTCGTTAGAGCATAGTCACAATGTGGCGTGCGTTTCATTATTCTATCGATACTATAACGGAATGTGCTCTAACAAAATAAAAGGATTGATTCCTTGTAATCATATATTACCAGTCAGTACTCAATTTTCTTATAGAGCACATCTCTTTGTAGTTGATTTCCCAATGCATTGTACAACGCTTTATAGTGAAAGTTCTTTGTATAGCCGTCCCATTCATTTGTAGAACAATTTTACCGCAAAATTTTTTTATTCCTCTAATATTCCACATAAGGCTTCAATAGTAATTTTACTCTATTCTGAAAACAAATTTTAATATCTTCCCTTGATTTATAATTATGTGAAAGCTCTTGCAGCATCATATACTCTTCTGGTGTCCTCGGCGGTGACTGCTTTTAGAGTTTCGCACCAGCGCTTTTCCAGATATGCTGGAATAGGATTTCTAAGAGTATGTCCTACCCATCACCATTTTCTTCCCAATATTTGTCGCAGAATTGGTTCGTCATTAGCTAGTCTCCATAAGTTGGCATTGCTGATGGTTCGTGGCTGAAAATAATTGTGAATATTTGGCAGGCATTTACGTTCGATATTAACCAGGACTCATATCCATAGAGTAGTGTTGATTTGACACATTTACTGAAAATTATCATTTTAGTTTTACTCGATATCTGATTTGTTCGCCAAATGTACCGTAGACGTCCAAAAGCTTTCCTTGCCTTAATGACTCTGTTAGATATGTCATAGTTAAAAGCTGCTAACGCATTCTATGCGTTGATTTTCAGTTGTAATAAAACCCGGGTGGCCACTGTTGATTTCCAAACCCAAGTTCCTAGCCAACTCGACTACGTAATTGATGTTATTTTGCATGTCGCTCAGCCAATGCGACATAAGCCAAATGTCGTCCACATAATAAAGATTTTCTATATCAGATTCCGGCAAGGAGGTGCTCCTTTCTTCTATTTTCACACGTACATAGTCACATGCTTAGGCAAAAAATAAAGAGAAGTAAAGAGAAAACAAGTGGAAAAATACAGTACAAAGTGAGCTGAGTGAGAGATTCTCAGATTACTACACAATTGTTAAATGCATTAATGTTAGGTTGCCGAACGCTGTGCAAATAGAAGCGGCGATAAGGCCATCCTTGTTTCACGTCAGCATTACTTGTAAATGGCTCGTTTGTCAGCCCATTATGAAACACCCGTATGTTATCATCTTCGCGCATGTTCTTTGTTAACCAAAGTCTTCTATATTACATTACATGAGGCTTTTTTAAAGTCTTCGAAGAGTAAATAGAGCGGGAGTTCTATTCAATAGACTGTTTCATTATGATGCGTAATATATTAACTTGATATATACAGTTCAGGGTTCATGCCCTAAGTGCTGGCTTCAAATGAAAAACAAAAACAAGTACGTGAATGCCATATAGAGTATCCCAGGCCACACGAATGTACTCTAAAATAGGTCTGACTAGAAAATTGCTTAAAAACATAAGCATCATTGAAAAAATTATAGTTTTTCATGAGTTCTAGGCTTTCCTTAATGTTCATATAATTAAAAAAAAAAAATTGTAAAATATAGTTTGTATTTAAAGTCTTTAAAAATCAATGTTTACTTTTAGGGACGATTTGATATTTGAGGTGCTTTAAAATTTCTAACATATTTTAATTTGTTTTTCATTTAATTTTCTAGTGGTTATTTAAATTTCTATAGTTGTTTTGCTTATAGAATTATTTGTTTTATTTTTAAAGTCTACTTTTAGGTTTTTTTTTAGCAAATTTCTTTTTTTAATGTTTTCAATATAACAAGTATTTGCTTAATTTATTTTAATCATCGGTAAACTATTTCACATTTCTATCAAGCATTTAAAAAATCTATAGTATACTGTAGGGAATTATTCAAGCATAAAAAAATGCATAAAAACTACGATAAATAAAGTACATGTTGGGGAATTGTCACAATAAATTTTTATGATTTTTTTTTCAATTTTTTTTAATACACAGGTCTTTAACAGCCACTAAAAACATATTTTTATAACACGTTTTTTTTTAAATGCCATGTTTTAACAACTAATTAAGATTATCACATATAATTAATATGTATTTATCCCTAGAGTATGCCGTAAAATAATAAAAATTGAACGCAATATAAACAATTATAAACAGCTATAAGGCACCTTTATATTTTGTCGAATTTATGCATAAAATATAAATGAAGTTAATAGAGAGACTAACAAAAATTTTAAATTTTAATGAATTTGCAAATAACTGTATCTGCACTTCCGCATCCGTTTAAGTTTATTAAAATTTCATTTATATTTATTAATATTTTATATTTAGCAGCATAAATAAATTGTCTACCTATTGTTATTTAACAGTAAAATCCGCTCTATATGCTATTTATAAAAGTGATTTAATTTGCCTTAAGTTAGACTACATATTTGTGTTTTAATTTAATTTTTTTTTAAATTTATTTTTCCATATGCATTTTGTTTATTTTATTTTTTTTTATTGGCTTATTGTTTAAATTAAATTATTAATACTTTAGCACTGTAAATAATATACGAATATGGGCATTAAACAATAAAACGTGAAAATTACAATGAAATCTAAAAAGTCAAATACCAAAAATGTTCAATAGTAATAGATTCAATGGAAATTTTAATAATAAAATATCAAATAAATAATAACATTTTTTTTTATCAAAAACTGAAGTTTACACATAAAAATAAAGCGGATTAAAAAAGAAAAAAAAAAACAGCCTCAAGTTTTATTTAAAGAGTTTTCTTTGTTTGTATTATTTGAATGTATTTTAGGGATTAACATGTTTTTTGTATAGAAATTGGATTTAACAAAAGACTAAAAAAGCATTTCCACAATCAAATTAATTAATTAAAAAAAAAAAAAAAAAAATACTAATAAAAACAAATCTTAAATCTAAACAAAATGAATTTTATTTTTTCGAAAACTGATTGAAAATATATATTTTCATACTTAAAAAAAAAAACATAATGTAAAAAAAATTAACTTAACGAAACTTTTTTTTTTATAAAAACAATTTATATTTTATCAAAGTCAGTTTTGCAATCATTAAAACTTTAATTACGCAAATGAAATGATTTGTTTTAGATAATAAAACTTCAAAAAACTTAACGAAACTATAAATTCTATAAAAACTAATATATTTACAACAAAAGCAATATAGTTATGATAAACTGTAACCTAATCCCTCAAATTTAATGAAATTTTATACTTACCGAACCTATTTTAATTTGAACGAAATTTTTTTTCCATTAAGAGTACTAAATTTTTATATAAATTGTTGTATTAATTATATTTTTTCATATTAAAGCATTTATTAGTAAATCTTAGTGCAAATTTCAACTTAACGAAACTTTTGTTAATATAACTATAATTTTTTCCTATATTTAAATTAAAAAAACTTTTACAAAAATTGCCATATTCAAAATTTTTCAAAATATTTGTTACTTCAATTTAATGAAATTTTAAACTTAACGAAACTTTTTTCCCATTAAAAGAATAATTTTCTATACAAATTGTTATATTTATGCGTATTAAAATTTTTGTTAGTAAATATAAATGAAAATGTCAACTTAACGAAACTCTTCAAACTTTAACTATACCTTAAGCCTATATTTAAAGTAATAAATTTTTATAAAAATTATCATATTCTTACTTTTATTACTTCAATTGAATCAATTGAATAAAATTTTAAACTTAACGAAACTTTTTAAATCTTAACGAAACTTTTTTCCTATGAAAAGTAAAAAAGTTCTATATAAATTGTTATGTTTATGCTTATTAAAATTTTATTAGTAAATGTAAGTGAAAATTTCAACTTAACGAAACTATTAAAAAAATGTCTATACTTTTTTCATACTTTTGTCATATTCATGTTTATCAAAACTTTTATTACTCAAACTATATGAAAAATATAATTTCACTTAACAAACTGTATGAAAAACATAACTTAACGAAACTTTTTGCCGATTAGAAGTATGAATTTCTTTATAGACTATCATATTCACGCTTATATTAAGACATACTACTAAATATTAATGCAAAATACAACTTAACGAAACTTTTAAATATATTATTAGCAAATCTAAGTGAAATTTTCAACCTATCAAAACTTTTTGAAAATTTAACTATATTGGGTACTATATTTAAAAAAACCGGGTGGGTTTTTTATTGAAAGGTTTTTGTAGTTTATTTACAATAAAAATAATTAAATTTTACGTATTGGGAGTATAATTTAATTCGGTCAGTTTTTTTTTAGCTCAAAAAGATAATGAATCAACAAATTTAACAAACCAATGAGATAACTGCTAACTTAAGCTAAAAAATATTGTATCCGTTGAAACAGATCAATATTTGAAGATTACGGCGGGTGTGACGTTTGATTGTTTTTAACAAATATTTGGCAACTTTGGCAAAGTGAGACCAAGGAAAACTTTGTCTGTCTGTCTGTCGTTATATTACGGCCGTTTTCTTATAATGTACGGCTCAAACGAAGTAATTACAGTATGCTCCGATCATCGATTTTTAGTAGCTCATAGCACACAACGTCTCCTTGATCCTCGATGCATTATAAATACTAAAACAACGTACTTTTACTAATAAAATATTGTCGAATTTAACGAAATTGGAAACAGTTGTAAAATAAAAATAAAAAAACAATAAAAAACCCGGCTTTTTGTCAACCCTGATTAAAACTTCTATTACCTTAATTAAGTGAAAAATTGAACTTAACGAAGAAACTTTTTTCCCCATTAAGAGTAATAAATTTTTCCTTTTAAAAGTAAGACATTTCTATATAAATTGTCATATTCTTGGTTATATTAAGACCTTTTTTTACTAAATATTAATGAAAAGTACAACCTAACGAAAGTGTTAAATATACTAATATGCACATGTGATAATTTTAAACTTGTTTATTGAATTAAAACGAGAAATTTAACTTAATGAAATTTTTCAAACTTTTTTTCCATTAAAACTAACAAATTTCTATAAAAAATGTTTACATTTGTGATGACTGCAACTTTATTTAGTAGAATTAAAGCAAAAATTCAACTTAACGAAACTTTTGACGACCTAACGTAGTATTTTTTATTGGAAATTTATACCTAAATTAGTATTTGCGATAATTAAGATCCCTTTATCTTCAATTAAAGAAAGAATTTAACTTAACGAAACTTTTTTCCTTTTATTTTTCTACAAATCTTATTACATTTTGTCATCAAAACTTTTTCTATTAAAAATAATAAATTTCTATGAAAAAAATTTTGCATTTGGGATGACTGCAACTTTATTTAGTAGAATTAAAGCAAAAATTCAACTTAACGAAACTTTTGACGGCCTAACGTAGTATTTTTTATTGAAAATTTTGGTATTTGCGACAATTAACATCCCTTTATCTTCAATTAAAGAAAGAATTTAACTTAACGAAACTTTTTTCCTTTTATTTTCTACAAATATTGTTACATTTTGTCATCAAAACTTTTTCTATTAAAAATAATAAATTTCTATAAAAAAATTTTTGCATTTGTGATGACTGCAACTTAATTTAGTAGAATTAAACGAAAAATTCAACTTAACCAAACTCTTAAAGACCTAGTGTATTATTTTTTAATGAAAATGTATGGTTAAATTTGTATTTGTAATAATTTTGTTACTCTTAACATCAAACAAAAAAAAATTAACTTAACGAAACTTTTTTCCTCTAAATTTCTACAAAAATGTTACATATGTGTTTATTGCAACTTTAGTTACCTATATAAACGTAAAATATAACTTAACGAAATTTTTAAAGACAACGTTATATATCATATTGAAAGATTTATACCTAGTAATTTTTTATATATGGCAACATAATACTTTTTTAAATTTAATAAGGAAACTTTGTATTTCAGTAAAACTAAAAACTTAAATAAGAAATTTTAATTCATGTTAAATTGTTTAAGAAAAAAGGAACTTAACGAAACTTAAGTGCTTAAAAATATTTAAAAAATACTTCAAAATATTTAAAATTTTTATATTTAAAAGTTTATATAAGTCTCTTTTAATCTAATAAAAAGGCAAATATAACCTAAGTTTGGTTAGGAGGGAGTGGCACCCAGGCTGAGACAAAACACAAGCACACATAGCGGCCCGTTGTGTCTTGATGGTCAATCAGAGGTCCCACATAGGCAATTAAATGAATTTGGTTATAAGCCAGAAAGCCGAAAGTTTTAGCGTTAAAAACCATCAGTTTGTTTAACTATCAAATACAAATTGTAAAATTGTTCAAAGAACTAAGAAAAAACTTAACGAAACCATTCCTTATTAAAAAGTATTCTTCTTTTACATTTCTATTAAAAAAACTAAAGTTCTTAGTAAATAAACACTTTTACTACTTATATTGCATAAAAATCAAACTTAACGAAACTTTAAAATTTTAAAAGTATTACTTTGATTAAAATTTTGAATTTTTTGTCACAAGCAAATAATTACGACTTTCATTATTCCCCCTTAAATTATGCTGTACATTGTAATATTTGTTGAAACATACCAATTACTGCCAAGCCAACCAACTCACAATTAAACAAAAAGGAGCTTAGCCTTTGGAAAGCAATGTTTTTATTAACGATGGACTGTAGCGTAGCCGTTGAAATGTTTCATAATTTACTGTACATAGAGCGGTCAAAAGTATGCTTTATTTATTTTGGGATTGTTGGCATTTCGAGGAAACAATATTTTACTTCTAGCTACGCGCGTTTTTGCAAACAATATTTACCACGAACTCACTAACAAATATTTATGACCAAGCAAAAGGCATATGCTGAAATATTAGTTTTTGGTTAGCGCCAGAAAATATGCTTTGATTTTATGCAGACAATTTAAAAACATGCAATGTATTGTTAGGGTAAACTGACGGATATTTGGAAATTAAAATTTTTTGGAAATCGATATTTTTGGTATTAAAAAAGCGATAGAAAAATTTTGCTTCAGAAAGTAAAAATTTTGAAACTCAATTTTTATGTTTATGATTTGTGTTTTAAAGGCTCTAAAATTATGCTTTAAATTTAACTGAAATAGAGGTATTAATTATTTTATTTAAATAAATTTAAAATTTTGAAAGATATACTTTAAGGAATTTTTTTTTTTCAAATTCTAAACTAAATAAGCTTAAGAATAAACCATACCACTGCAAACGAATATATTCTGTTTTTATTTAATTATTATTAACATAGCATACTTTAAGGTACATAAAAGCAAATTATTAATTTAACACAGTTTAACAAAAATTGTTTAAAAAACTTCTTAAACTCCTTAAAACTGGCTTTGTATTTTTTAAAATTCCTATAAATAGACTTTGATTTAGTATCAAAACATTTATTTATATACAAGCTTACCTATAAGCTATGTTAAGGCTTTGGACTCATATTAAAGCCTTTACATCATATTGAGCAAAATTGCCGTAAAATAAATTAAAGACATATAACAGATTATTTTAACTTATCAAACAATACTTATTTAAAAGTATCGCATTATTAGAATATCAAAATATTTTAAAATAAACATTAAATGTAAATTTTATTTGGCCTGCAAGTATGCCATAAAATAAAGAATTCCTTAAGTTTTAAAATAATTACTTTATAAGCCTAAAAATTAACATCTTTTTACGATTTTTCTTCATCAAATTTATACATAGTATTTGTGCGCTCTTTTAAATTTATTTTCCACCTGAGTGCTATAAAACTACAATATTTTGTTTAAAAAAAATTTACAATTTCTTATTTTTTTGCTTTATATGTTGCAGTGATTTATTGTTGAAAAATTTAATTTAATTTCATTTTCTCGATTTATTTATTATTCTATTAAAAAACATAATAAAATTGGGTCAATTATACACGTAGAGTGGTAGCAAAAATATATATTTGTAAAAAATGAAACACACAATGCACAAAACAAACTGCGTAAATTAACTTTTATTACCTTTATTATAACAGCCCTAAAAGTAGGCTTTAGTATTTTGTACTATTGTACATAATATATAATTTAATGTTATTGTTGTTTGACTTAACAAAAATATATCTCTAATTTGCACAAAACAAAATTTAAGCATGAGTATAAATAACTGCAATTTTGCGTGCGATAGTTTAACGGTTTAACGGTTAATTAAAGCACCTGGAAGTATACTATGTAAAGTTTGCATTTAATAAAGTAGTAAAAGCAAGTATGCAAAAGACATGTTATATACAAAACCCATTTGATTAAAGTAAAATGTTGCCTATAAGTAGACCTAGAAAACAATATTGTCACGAAAATAAAAATGCCTAGAAAAGATACAGCCAACATTAGTACAATTAGAACTATAAACTTTATTATGGAACTTATTCTATTGGTTTGTTTCAAGGCTACGTTCACCATGTCAATGCCGTTTTTTTATGTTATTAACAGTATTAGCAATTGCATATTTAACAGTGTTATCATTTCAATTTTTTAGTACCAAAATACTATACATATATGAACGTAGCTGAATAGAAGGTTTGAAGAGGTTTAGTATTTACTAAAACATTCAAAATTAATTCTAATTTTATATAAAATGCGACACATGCTTACTCAGTCAGTTATAGTTTAGCAGTCATGTAGTGTAGCGGATATAAATTAAGTTGTACACTGTATGGCTATAATTGTGGAAATAAACGACTGTGTAAAGTAACGCAATTAAAAAAGAACTCAAACGTAACAATTTCTAACACACTTAAAAGCAGAATTGAAAACGTACGTATAAAAACGCAAATTTTCAACCAAGAGTAACTTCTCTGTAATTTTTATTAAGCATTTCTTAAATTACATATTACTTATTATTTAATAAAAACAAAGCATACTTTTTGGCTTATTTCTTTAATTATTAAAAACGTTTAATAATTTTACATAAATTGAATTAAAAACAATCAATAGAAATATATTTTATCTTTAGTTATTTTATTTTTGGATCATAAATATTTTTTTGCCTTGTATCCTCTTTAAGCCCCAACAAAAAAAGAGCGTTAAATGGAGACGGTGATTTATAACAAGATTAAAAGCTTAAAATTGCACCAGAATATCTAACATATGTAAAACATGCCAGGTTCGCAGGGTTTTAATTTTTGTTTTTTTGTTTTAGAAACACACAAATATTTGCCAACAACTTTTTCGTACAGTGGCTATGGAAAATAGTTAAATTAAGAACTAATGTATGTATTAGGGGCTTAAAGAACGTTCTATCTAAAATATGTGAAATATTGTTCAGTGGGTTTTAACAAACTTTAAGAAACAAATAAATATTTGGTAAAAAAAGCTAAATGTAAGAAAAATATAAAGTTTACTTTTAGGAGCTTATGCCCTGCATATACAACTTTATAAAGATTATTTTGTTTATTTAAGAAATAATTGTTTAAAATATAGTTTATCATAATATATCTTACTTTTTTAGTTTATACAGAGAGGGAAAAATTGAGGTTAGGAATTAAATTGGCTGTCAAATGATGAAAAGTCAAGAATTAAACTATCAACTATGGCACGCTACACACTTGAACAAAGAATTCTAATTGTGAAAATTTACTATCAAAATGGTGAAAATTTTATTGTGTCACTTCGTAAAATTCGACCAGGCTCTTTTTGAGACCGCTGTGCGTAATTTATCGCTAAATTCGATGCTCAAGTTACTGTTACTGACAAGATATCAAAACAATACGCTTATAGTGGACGTAGTGATGCAAACATAACCGCTGTACAGAGAAGTACTGAGAATGAGTCTGGATCATCAACTCGTCGACGTTCACAACAATTGGGCATCACCAGAAGAACTTTGTGAATTGACTGCTTGAAAAACTGAACGATAACAACGTATTTTTCAACAAATTAATCTTTAGTGCTGAAACCCGTAAACAAGCAAAATTGTCGCATACAAAGTGGGGCTTACAAAATCCACAAACAATCCTCGAAAAACCATTACATCCAAAATAAAAGTGACGGTGCGGTTTGTGGTTCGGTGGCATCATCGGCTCGTATTTTTTCGAAAATGAGCAAAGAAATTCTTGTTGCCAAAATTGGCTACTGTTGACATCAGCGACCTTTGGTTTCAGCAGGACGGCGCCACAAGCCACACAGCCATCCGAACAATTTAGTTATTGAGTGAGAAATTTCTCGGTTCCGTAATTTCTAGCTTTGGCAATGTCAATTGGCCGCCTCGTTCTAGTGATTTAACGCCGCTGGACTATTTTCTCTGTGATCATTTGAAAGACCGGGCTTACGTGAACAAACCACAAACAACTGACTTAATTGCCACATTTCTATTTTATATTGGTATGAATAAGACTGAATTTGTCGAAAAAAATGTGTCTTTAAGTCAATTTATTTCCTTATCTCAAATTTGCCCAGCCTTTAGAAAAAAATGTTTTAAAAATAATCGCCATATTCATAAAACTATTTTCGATTTTTAAAAAATGTATAAAAACATAATTTGTATGAAAATTTATTTTATACAACTTTTGTAAATCGAAAATATTGTTACGGTTTAAACTTTTTAAAACGTTAGAGTTCCTTTAAATTGCGCAGAATAAAATAAATGAAGCGAAATTATTTTACTTTATACAGTATTTTTATTTCTACTATGGCTGCCTACACAAATTTATGCCAAACTCAACTCCTAATACTACTTTATGACTGCTAAAATAAAACTGACTGACTAAGCACAATGCGCCGCCTATTATAGTAAATTACCATTAATTTGGAACGTTCTAGTAAATTGCAAAGTCTTCTATTTAGCTACGTTAATTCAAATACAAAATCCTAATACATAAAATTGAGTGGGTAGCACTATTCATATAAATACAACACTGACAGGGTGATCGTAGCCTTGACACAAACCAATAGAATAACTTCTTCCATGATAGAATTTATAGCTCTTAATGTATGACTTTTGGCGTATCTTTTTAGACATTTTCATTTTCCTAACAATATTTTTATACTTCCGCTCTTAGTACGATTTTACTCTATGACTGCTAAACTATAACTGACTGGCTAAGCACAATGCGCCGCCTAAAATTCTAAATTTACTTAAAATTCTATATTTACCCCCATATACATAAAATTTAAAATATATTTACAGCTATTTTTATTTAAAATTTTTAATACACTATTTTCTTAATATAGATTTCGAACGCATTTTATTTTGTATGAATTTAAGCTTTCATATGTATTAATTTTTACTGTAAATTTTATTTAATACGTATCTAGATATTTGTTGTATTTTATGAATATGTACTACATATCCACATCTTTTTTTTGCATAGTTTTAGGCGTGTATCTCATGTTTTCTAGCTCTCCCTGAGCTGCAAATATTTGTACATGACAAAACATGTTTTTTTTTAGTTATTGGAACAAAAAGTAATTTTTTTTTTTTTTTATAAAATTCGACTTTTTCCGGAGGATAAAGTCACAGCATTTAACATGGTTTTTATTTACGTTATACAACGATTTTTGTTGTTATTATTGCTGTCGTTGTCGTTTTTGTTTGAATTGTGGGTTTGAAAGGAGGAAAACAACAAATTTTATCCTACATTTTCCTAGTGTGGTTATTTGTCAGAGAGAATTTAATCGTTTAAGTAAAAGTAAGAGAGATTTTTCTGTCAAAAAAACTAAATAAAGAAATAAAACATGTTTTAAGGAAGGTTTGTTTTAAATAGATCCCTTGACCGTGTTTGTGTCTTGGCTAAAACTTATTAGCAAACTTAATTACTAGACCTATTGGTTTGACATCTTGCCACCTACTAAGCAAAAATCGTGGTACTTGAAAAAGCTTAAATGAGAAACAACTACCATAGTGTGGTAGCCTTTTCCATAATTTTTTTAAAGTTCATGTTCATAGTTTACCACAAATGGCTGTAAGTACAATTTACAAATTGTTCCATGTCTAAATGACTGCAAAAATGGCAGGACTGGAAATTCTTGATATGAGAAATGGGTTTCTTGGTGGATACCCCTTGACCCCTCTTAATCGTTTGTATTCTATACCTGACGAAATAAAATATTAAATTTCTTAATTCCAATACTGGATCTCACTGAGTGGCCGTATTTTTCCGTTTTCTAGCTCCGGCACATAGGTGTATACATTAATTGTTTGGTTAGTTTGCAGCCTGTTGCGAATTCTAGTTCGACTCCGGCTTCTGGCTGCTAAGCTGTTCCATGTTTCTATTGTTTTGTGTTTGCTGTCTGGTGTTTTTAGCTCTAACAACATGGCTTCGACGCGGTACTTACTGATGATTTTAATCTTAGGTAGAAGCGTTGGTGAACTCATTGGTGTTTATCTGGAAGTAAAATCATTTTCCTATTCTGGTAGCATTCTGAATCATACTTGTGGTTGCAGTAATGGTCAAGCTTACGGAATTTATACTATATTTTTACTACCTTGACCAAAAAGTTTCCGAAATAACCACAGTGCGGCCGTCTCATGGTTCACACATTTATTGTTACTTGTTTTCTTCTCTTTGTTGTTGCCGTGTTATTTTTATTTAATTTATTTCTGCTAATGTTTGTTGTTGTAGATTTGGTTAATTGTAAACAGCACGTATAGTTGTTCTTGCAGATTTTATTTATTTATTTCCGATGTAATAAAAGCAGAGGTGCCCAATCTTATTTCCATAACAATATCTTTCGTCGAAACAAACCGAATATAGAGAGTTCGTTGTAGCTCTTTGTCCCTTAAAGGAACCATAGGCCATAATAAAAGAAATTTAAGTGTCAGTTAGTTGATCCAATAGGAAAAGCCTTTACTATACTAAATACTTTAAAAATTAAGTATATAAAAAAAGGAGAAATCGGGGCAGGCATTTGCCACTTTCTATAAATATTTGCATTTTAATGAAGAAACATTATAGCAAAGCTTCACAAACAAAAAGAGGGATAGAAACAGAGATAGTTAAAAACCTGGTAGATTAAGCTGCTAAAATGGTGAACAATTCTAGGGGACTTAAAGTATGCTTTATTTAAAAAAAAAGTTATTAAAAGACTCTCCTTAAAGTATGCTATTTCTTAGAAAACAAAAAATGTACTGAGAAAAAAAATTCCAATATAATTTTATAAATATAATAATGCTAGGGGTAGCCAAGAGTATTGGCCATGGTTCCAACAAGAAATAAATGGAATATAACAATTTGCTTAAATAAAAAATTTACATACATGTTAAGGCTTACTTTAAACTCAAATATAATGTAAGCCTAGTTAAAGGCGTAATAACGTTTCATTTAATTATTGCTTTCTATTGTTAAATCATGTAAATGCAATCAGAAAATCATATTTTATGGACATTAATAACATATTATCTCTTAGAAATCTCCATATTGTAATAAATTTTAACATAATGTTATATTGTTGCATTATTACTTATGTAACTCTGTGTTATCTACAAAAACCAGCCTAAAATTATGTTTTGTAACTGCGTATACTATACAACATATATATGGTTTTTAAATGCCACAAGATTAGTGGGCAAAATTAATTACATTTTCATTTGATTTTCTTTCGAATGAATTAAGGATGATTAAATAAATTGATTTTCCTGTCGTCTTTTAATTCTTTCTCTTTCTCTACTAATCACCATCACTATTCAAAACATAAATAAATGAAATGGAAAAAAGCTAAATAATCATATGGCATAATAATGCCTTTAAGATACAAATTGATTAAATCGTTATGGTAGAATGAAAGTTTTAATATGGCTTAAATGTAATAACATTTATAGCCTTAAAATATATGCTTCATTAAATAAATCTAATTCAAAGGAAATAACCCTAAAAGTATGCTTTTGTAATGTAAATGTTAAAAGCATTAAATAATTACCATTTAACTTAATTTCACGAGTTATCAAGCAAAGTAAAAGGGAATTTGTTTTAAAATCCATAAAGTATTAAATCCATAAATTGTACTGTCAGCCATTTGTACTTTTAAATATATTTAACCTCTACTCCTAAAGTAATGCTCCACAATTTAATTAAATTTTAAATGCCTTAAAGACAGACTTTAAATAAAGCCTAAAGATAGACTTTAAAAACTACTTATTTGCTTATAGATTTTTGAAGGAAAAAGTAAGAAAAAATAGGATACTCAAGTAGCCAAAAGGCAAGTCAATGAAAGTCAGAATAAAAATTAATTTAGAATTTCCTTTTTGCCTTATTACAAGTATAACAGAAAAAATTTGTTTCTTTTAAATTCTTTTAACTCAAAAAGTATGCAGTACATTTTTGCTTATAGAATATTACTACAAAAAATGGTAGGCATACAAACAGCTTAAAGAAGAACAACACAAAACGTACGTTTTAGTAAGCCAGTAAACAACAATTAATCAATAAATTCCTTTTGAAGCCTAAAAATAGACTTGAAAATTTCCAAACTTACTGCTAAGAATTTTGTTAAAAGCAAGGAATTACGTAAAAACGAAAAAAAATTCTTTGAAAAAAAAATATGAAGAAAAAATTTTGTTAATTTTGCCTGGGCTTAGGCTTTATAAAGAGTGGTCCAATAAAGAATGTAAATGTAAATAAAACAAAAAATATCAGAGAATTATCTCATATTTTTTATTAGGATAGAGGCATCTATGACAATTATGTGTAAAACAAAATATCGGCCAAATACTCGCCACAGCTTCGACTCTGAGACTTAATTTAGGTTCAATGCCCTTAATGTGCCTAATTATCTCACGCTTTAGCTCTGGAATTGTTCTTGGCTTATTGATATACAAATGTTTATTCAAATGTCAACAAAGAAAGAAGTCTAACAGTGTCAAATCATATAATCGTGGCGTCCAATTAACATCGCCACGACAGGAGATAACACGGCCATTGAATTTCTTGCGCAAAAAGGCTATGATTTTTTTGACTGTGTGGCAAGTGGCACCATCCTATCGGAATCACATACTGCCTAGGTCCTTATCCTCAATATTTGGTCACAAGAATTCCGTTTTCATCTTGCTATAACGAACTCCATACACGTTGACTGCTTGACCAGCTCTTCAGCCACACTAACACGAGCAACAGCAATGTTTTCTTAGAACGAACTGGGCCAGCATGCACAGATGTTTCAACATTTCCTACTGAAACGGTTTGTGGACACAGTTGGACGATTTTGTTGACTAAAAAAATCACAAAGTGCACGAAATTGACGACAATTTTCGTAAAAGTCTTCAGCAATCTTAACGCGCTGCTCAGCTGTGTACCTCTCCATGTTTGAATTTGTCAAACACTGCAACAACAAAAAAAATGTTAAATTAAGTTGGGCAAAAAACATGACGTTAAGCTGTGACTCACAATTAACATTGTGCATTATGGTTGAACCACCGTTTAAATTACAATTATTATGTATTTTTATTTTTTGCCAACAGACCTTACAAAATAAAACGATAGAATACCCAACCAATTCTACAATTTTAATTAAAAATTTAAATGAATACTACCTAATGTAGGCTTTAAAATATTTACGGCCATATGCAAAATAAATTCTAAAAGTAGGCTTGTAGTATACACTTTAGCTAATCATGGCTTTACTTAATTTTAAGTGTTCGTGCTGGCAATGACGAATGCCACACAATACGAGTAGTCAAGCTAAAAAATATTTACGTATTTTTATTAATTTAATATTAAATCGTAATTTTTAATAAGTCTCTTTCAGTTCTCTTTATCCTTTTATATATATTATGGCGTGAAGATAAGACACCAACCTTACTGTTAACAGTGACTAAATGCAAAATGTAAAACATTATCAGAGGATAAGTGGACTTTTCGGGAAAATATGAAGGTGCTCCAATATACCACTATATACATACGGTTGTCCAAGGGGTCTAAAAGAGAGTCCATATATTGGTATGTCTGAAAAAATCACCAGATTTGAGGAAATGGAATTTTACAAAATCGCCTTTTTGAGAAATATGAAAATTCTTGGGAGCATGAGTGGGCATTTTTCTAAAATATGAAAGTGTACACATACATGTACCACTATATACACATGCTGGCTAAAAGGGTCCTGTACAGAGCCCATACAGTGGTATGTCTACAAAAAACACCAGATTTGACAAAATGGAATTTTAAAAAATCCCCGTTTTTGAAAAATCTGAAAATTCTTCGGATTGTGCAGTGGTTCTTTATACCACTATTTAGTACTATAATTATTGCTGCTTTGACCCGTTTCAAAAATTACCAAAACTTGTCTTTTTCCTGCTTTAACAATAGTCAGTATAATGAAACAAAAACAACTTACATATTTATGTGGGATTTCCCTTTTTACTTCTACGCTATTAAAATTTCTATAACCACTTAACAAAACAGATAAACACATTTCAAATCAAGTAGATAATAGCACTGCCCATAGCACGGCGAACGTGCATTTTTTGATCGTTTTACAAGGATTCGAGTTCAATCAACCAGCAATGGGAAGTTTTTTTTGATTTTTTTTCTTTTTTTTTCTTTTTGTGATTCGGTAAGATCATAATATATTTAAATCAACTTAAGACAATAATTATGTGTACTCAAGGCATGGGTTGAAATAGAATTCGGGACAATGAAAACGGTGGAATACATATGTACATAATCCTTTCCAAAAGAGATTTGCGTGCAATACTTTTGAAATTGAAATCCCTGCATGGAGCAAAAATATGTTTTGTATTAAGTTTATTTATGTATATTAAAAGGCAGACATTTGTAGAAACTTCCAAGAACATATAAAGAAATATGCGTTTATCTTTGATATGTCACCCAATCACTTCCTTTGAAGAAATACAAATTCGGCTTCATAGTTAATGCGCTTTAAAACACTAGAAGTTTTTTTGGATTGGCTCAGAGGCGTGGAAAGCAGCGATTTGATAAATTTATTATTTCAATATCTTTCAGAGCTCAAAAACGGAACAAATAAATTTGTAATCACAATACGTAAATTATACTTATTTTTGTTGTAAATAAACTACGCAAACCTTTAAATAATACCCAATAAAATCCGGGTGGGTTTAATTAGTTTACCCAGTGGGTTGCCAACCCTGTTTTGCATGCACTTAGTTTTGCACTTTTTTCTTATATAGAGAGGAACTTAAATTTTTTAACACTACACTTAGAACTCCTTTTTGCGGCATTTTTAAAGAATTTAGACGTACTCTCTACAATATTACCCAAAACCGTAAGATAAATCTGTTATATTCGTTGCCATAGCTTCAACATGTTCCACTAAATCCAATTATATTTTTACAGGCGTTTTCTTTTTACTGTTGTCCAAAAACTCTCAATTGGATTGAATTTCGGGCTTTACGGTGATCACCAATTTACCTAAAATTTCTGTTGCAACACCCATTCTTTGACAATTTTAACTGTCTAGCTTGGATTATCATGTCACTAAAAGATGAATTTTTTGGTAGCTTTCTACTTTCACAAAGGAATTCTTTTAGCAGTTAATAATCCTTTTTCATACAACATAAGTGATTTTGCTTAACAAAGGTTTAACAAACTTTGTTAAATTTTTTTGCATATGGCCGTTAGACTTTTATTTTTAAATTTGTTGATAATATATAAAAAATAATATTTGTTAAGTATTAGTTATCAGTAGAAAGGAAAACGAAAATGATTAAAAATAAATAGGTTCTTAAAATTTTTCTACCGTAAAATATGCTTTAAAATTAATATATTACTTAACAAAATATTTCCATATATTCTATACAAATTAAAAGAAGATATCAATCAGAAACATATATGTGTAGAAATAGAAAATAAGTAACAGCCCTATAATATGCTAAAGAATTTAAGAGGGATGTCTATAAAATTAAAAAGAAAACATTTCTTCCACTATACTTCACAATTTTGTAATTATTTTCTCAATGAAATGAGAAAAGCTTTTATGTTCTCATATTTCAAAAACTGCAATAACTGAAAATTTGTTAAACTGTTAACAACCTTAATAAACCCACTGATACTGTATAATATTATTTCTCGAGCTGTTTTTGCTTATGTGTTTCGAAATATACTACACTTTTGTTGTTTACATTTCAACAAAGCCTTTTAGTATACTTTACTTTTTATCAATTGAATATGAAAATGTTTTGGCAAAATATAAATGTGTTTTTATATATTTTTATTACAATTCCCAGAAATTCTGCAAAACTTTTAATTACAAATTTTAATTTTTCTCAAAAAAAAAAAAAAAAATGTAAGCAGATTTTCAGGTCAAATAATTTTGTAATTTCTGAGAAATGAAAAATATTGGGTAAACAAGTTAATATTAATTAATGGCAAAGTATTGCCAATCTTTTGCCATCTTTCTGGTAGGATATGGATTCCGCGCCAAAGGAACTGCTCCGGTTTTGAGGCAAAGAGTGAATCAAGCCAATTTCTGATACCATGTTCTGAAGTGAAGCGCTAGGGCGTTCTGTATCAATCGAAACAAATGGTATTCAGAAGGAGCCAGGTCTGAGCTATAAGGCGGTTGAGCCAAAACTTTCAATCCACTGTTTTCTAAATAGTTTTTGAACGGTTTTGCAACATGTGGCCGAGCGTTTTCATGATGGAAAATTATGGCCTCGTGTCTGATAAAATATTTTAATATATAATAACCAGGGCATCTATTTATGTCTGAACCCACGCCTAACATCTTTTTTAGCCTGGAGTATAAGAAGAAGTAGTTCATACTTTTCTCCTTTAATGATGTGACCGAAATATAAAGTTTTACGAACTTTTATCGTATGACGTTATAGACTTTCGGTGATCTATCTGCTCAATATTACATTATTAGTTACAAAATCCATCCATGTCCACATTTCGAAACTTTAAAGCTTATTTATGTGATACATTTTAAGGGTCCAAGACTCCATGGAATATAGCAGTATTGACTATATGTAGCATATAATCATACGAAGGCAAAGTTGAGTATTTATTTCGCAGCTATATAACAGTTTCTTATGTTTTATAAAAGAAGTTCTGGCCATTTATTAAAATTACAAATCGAAAACTTCTGTTATTGTTACATAAATTAGAATATTAATTCACCTAAAAATATGCCAAGTTAAACAAACAAGCAAAAAATCACCGTTAATATTAATTATTGACATTTGGTCTTTCTGATTTATTTTACATTTTCTTAACTACAACCATATTGCTTAATATTTATAGCAGCCCTCGTTTTGTGAAAAATAAAAACTAGCTTTTATATAAAAAGAAAATTACTATTAAGCGATAAATATGGTGGTGTTTTCCTATAAAATCACCTAAAGTTATGCTACTTTTCTTTTTGAGGAATTTTTTTTTTTTTTTTTTTTTTGGTATTTTCTTAGCCAGAGAACACTGCCTTAACCAATTATAAAATTAAAATCTACTATTTTGTAAACATTTTAATGTGTTTTAAAACTAATTTCTTATACGCCTATGGTTAGGCAATTGTTTTTTTTTTTTTTCTAAATTCCAGCATTTTATATAAACCGAAATATGCTTAAGCAAATACTCATTTAAATTAAAATAACTTTAGTAAACTTTACATATGTTATAATCAAACTCTTTAAATAGCCTAAAAATATACTTGTCATTTTCTCTCTCGCTCTCGCTCTCTCTAATAAACTCATTAAATAACTCTTAGTAGTTAGTATTCATGGTCATTTTCAAATATTTAGCTGCTGCTGCCCCATAATATTTGCTTTTAAAGAAAGTCATTTTGCATAATTGAAATAAATTTTAATGAAATTTAAACCAACTTATCCATGCTCCCCCATAAAGTATACTAAAGAAAATTGCACTAAAGCCACTTATTACTACTACAACTACTACTCAGCTACTTCATACACATAAATTTAAATTAAAAATTACAACTACATACTTATTTACAATTAGTTCTACTACTACCACCACTATACCACATATATTTTTAGGTTTTATTTGTCTCCTCTGTGTGTGTATATATATTCTTTTGAATGAATTGGTTTGAAAAACTAACAAAAAAAAAATTGTTTTTTCTTTTTAATAAAAAAAATATATATTCATTTTACATAAATAAAAAAAACAATATTTGTTATTAAAAAAATATTAATTAAAAATTTCTTTTCATTTCTTTTTCTACTTCCTTACAAAAAACTTTATCCACAAAAAAAATATAATAAAAATAATCTAGAACTGGTCGCAATCAACCTCCTCTGTATACGGAAACTTTACCCGGCGACAGTTTGGCGCTTATGATTACCTCTTTAAGTGCCGAAATGGAAGGCAGATATTATTGTACAGCTTCGTATGCCAGCACAGAATTACTGGAGACTAGTGTGCTGATTAAAACTTATGGTGAGTTTTTCTTTCTGTCTTTTTTTTTTTTAGTAGAATATCTGAATCACATATTCTTAAGTCAGTGTTGCCAACTTTTTATGATCAAAACGCGCAGACCTCCTACTCAAAAAGCGCTTAATTATAATTTATGTATCCATTTGTAATGGATAAAAAAGCGTTAATAAAGGGTCCGCCAAATATATATTTTTTTTAAATGCTATAGCAAAAAACTACTGAATATTTTCTCAAATTTCTTTTTTTATTCGAAAGTACAAACCTTCCGTTTAATAATGGAAAATAATTTCATTCAAATGGTTGCCTCGGCTGGCCATGCAGTAGCCTACACGATCGGTCCAATGTGTGCAGCTGCATTTCACCAATGGCTTCACGAATATTGTCCTTTAAAACGTCAATTGTCACTGGCTTGTTGGCGTAACACTTATCTTTGACACAAATAATAGTCCAACGTTGTCAAATCGCAGCTCCGAGGTGACCAAACGACATCAGCTCTGCTGCTGATAATGCGATCTTCAAAAACAGGGCGCAAAACATCGAGTGTAGCTTCGGCTGTGTGGCACGTAGCGCCGTCTTGTTGAAACCAAATGTTGCTCCTCTTCAATTTTTGTGAACAAAAATTCGTTCAACATGGCCTGATAACGATCGCCATTGACTTTAACGGCCACTTCTTGCTCATTTTCGAAGAAAAATGGCCCAATTATGCCTGTGGACCAAAATCCGCACCAAACAGTGACACGTCTTGGGTGTATCGGCTTTTCAATGTATGCGTGCGGGTTTTCTGTGCCCCAAATGCGACAATTTTGCTTGTTTACATACCCGCCAAGATCAAAATGAGCTTCATCTGAAAAGATGATTCTTTTGGCAAAATCGGCATCTTCTGTAAGTCCAACCATATTCGTTCAGTGGAAGGATAAAACTAATTATCTGTCAAATCAGCCATGAGCTAAGTGTTACCGTTCACGAAATAAGCACTAGTTGAAAAAAAAACGTTAGATGGCGGACCCTTTATTATTCAAATTTCCATTTTAAAAAGATTTTTGGAATAATTGGAACGACTGCTCAAAAAATAAAATTAAAAACAATTCAAAGCAAAACAACTTAAAAACTTTCTCCATTTTTGGGTTCAGGTGTAACATAAAGAAAATATATAACAGAAATGGTGTCAGACTCCTGTTTAACGTTATCCTCCATTATGCGTTGAAACATGCAAGAAAACTGTGTTCTTTACAGCAAGAAGCAGAAGTTTTAGAAGCATACGGAGTGGGCTTGAATTTTTCCAAAACAAAAATTATAGGAATCAAAGCTAATACCACATCGATTTTTTTAGTTGGAAACAGAAATTTGCGTATATTTGCTATTTCCAGTGCTGTCAGTCAATCTGCAGGCAGTCAATCTTTTGGCCGACTAATGCTTCATATCTCTCCAAAACCGAAAATTCACATCTTTAACTCGTGTGTAAAATCTATTATAATATGGTTTTGAGTTATGGCATGCGGCTGTGATTGATATCAATTCCACTCTTCTTCTTCTTAAGTCCTTCAGCTCCAAGTTGAGCATACGGCCTTAACAAACATTCGCAACATTCTTCTAACGCTTATCACTGGAAGCGCCGCATTTGACAAGATTACACTATCAAGATAGCTGAACATTCTATTATGCTACATCGTCACCTGCTTTAAACTTTTCATTAGGATCGAGAGAATTTATCTTCAGACCTTAGTTTTCCCGGAGTTAAACGTTAACCCAACTGTACGCGATTCGGTACTAATATAGCCGTGTTCTGATTATAATAGACATACGTCATCGGCACTTGCAAGATCTTCCAGGTGGTGTTGGAAGTTCCACCGGATTCCATGGTTTGCACCATTATCAATTGCCCACGTTAGGACATCATTCACAACTATCAGAAGCAATAAGAACAGTCTAGTTTATACGAATTAATGAGTTTATTGAATTTGATGACATTCTATTTCTTTAAAAAAACGCAAATAGAAAAGCGCTTACCTAGCGCCTTTTTATAAACAGCGCTAAAGACAAAAAATTCAAATTTTCAGTAGTTGAAACGCACTGAATATAGCGCGAAAGGCGCTAAATTGGCAACACTGTCCTTAGTTAAACATTTTCATATTTGTTTTAAAAATGATAACTTTTTCTTATTTAAATTGCTATTAAGGGTTAGAGTTTTCATATGTATTTGACTAAAGGCAAGACAAAATAGTTTAATTTAATTTTTAATTCTTAGAATTTTTTTCAATTTTTATATAACAGGGAATTTAACAATAACAGGGAAAAGAATTAGAACCATTCAAGCGAATTACTAGGGTGCCTTGTGTACGTGGTAATTTATATAAGTAATTCATTAAACTAACGAAATAATTCGAAATATTCGAATATGCTTTTAAGCTGAAAACATATGCTTTTTACTAGTTGTTCTATTTCCTCCTCTTAGTTTTACCCAAATCTGTCAATATCATCATTATTATCATATCTCTGTAACCCATGGGATCTATTGTTCCCCTTTCGGTCTATAGTTTGTTCAACAGATATGCTGCCTTCCTAATGTCACCTTGTGAGAACCCACATTCACCCGATATGTATTCCGCTGTCTCTGATGCCTGTGGGCATTGTCTACAAACATCTACTTCTGTCACCGCCATCCTTTTCAAATGCGATCTTAGTCTACAGTGGCTCTTAAAAAACTCCGTAAGGAGTTTCAAGTCTGATCTGTCATACCTGAGAACCTCAGAGCGACGCCTAAATTGTGGACTGATCTGACTGGCGAAGTCTCCTTTGAGCATTCCAGTGTTCCAAGCATCTGACAATTTCCCAATCCTTGATTAGATTGTGGATGGGTAGTAAGTGGTGCTGCACAGCACAGTTCCGGACCGATATATGGTGTCTTGAAACTCTTTCTGGCCAATCCATCCGCTATTTCATTACCATCTATTCTACAGTGTCCAAGTAGCCAAAACAAATGGACCTTATTTGCAAGTGAACGGTTTTGCAACGTATCGTAGCAATATGTGACCACATATCACTTAAGCTAGCTTGACTGTCAGAGAATATGTTAATGGTCTTACCCTTGAACCCCAGTGTGCCGCCTACCAACCAGAAGGTCCTCGGTTCAATAACAGACCAGACCTTCTGAAAAGTGAGAAAAGTTTTTTAACAGCGGTATCAACTCATAACATTAGCTGGTATCCATGGTGTCCCTGAATCCCAGTTGGAGAATTCAACCCTGAATCTCCAGCCAAAGCACAGCCACAAACTTATAACATCCAGGACCGAAAATGGTTCTCCGATCACCCTGTCGGGACGTTCGACGAAAAATCACTTTGATGTAAAGCGATGTTAAACCAATCACGACCTCAAAGGCCATTGTTTGACATGTTCTCATTGCTCCAGCTGTGTATACCGGGGCAGGCGAAAGGTACAGAAGTACCCTACCTAATTTATTTTTGGTGTTAGCTGCTTCAGCTTTTCTCCACCAAGCTATCTCCGCATAAGTGCTAATGAGCCGAATAATAGCGTTATTGTCATCGAAAAACCCTGTGTCTTACTGTAAGAGTAGCGACTTGCCCAGAGAGCTCTTATCGCCTTATTCTGGATGGCACCAATGACCGAGTTCCAACTAAGCCTCTTATCCAGAATGACACCTATATACTTAACCTCCTTAGAAAAGTTGATGGTGGTACATATAAAAAATACAGTCACATGACAAATTGTATTTCATTGTAAAAGTTACAACAACCATTTTTGAGGGATTCCCTTAAAAGAAAATACACCACATATTGTGGGATTTTAGCTTATTGGTTTGTGTCAACGTTGTGAATGTGTTACCCTGGTAATGGCGTACTGATTTATGTATTATAAGGCATTGCCATTCTGATTTGTGTACTTGACGGCATTGTCAATACGGCAATCTTACATGTTCAAAATTAACGGACATAAAGTAGAGGATTTGAAAGTGTTTAAAACATTTCCGCAACTTTCCAAACTGCCTACGTCCCTATAGTTATCGTTTTACAGTCATAAAGTACAAGTGTTGTATAAACGAATATTAAGTGCGAGATAAATAAGTTGCAGACTGCATAGTTATAATTCTGAACTGTAAAAGTGTAGAAATAAAAACTGTAAAAAAACAACAACATGATATTTATTTTATTTTGAAGCAATTAAACAGAACTCAAATATTTTGAAAAGGTTAAAACGTAACAATAGTTACCGGTTATCGTTCAGCCATTTTCGAAATAGTCAATTAGTCAATAACATGGAGTACATTTCTAAAAAAAACTCAACATTCAAACGTAAACTCCAATGTTTTTACTGTCCATTGGACTTTGATATGTTGTCATGGCTCCATATTTCGTGTACAGCTTAAAATTGCACCTGAACATCACCTCGCACAACCTTCAAGTTTTCATCCTTGGACAAGAGTGGCACCCAAAGCGTGTTTAACTCTTTCATATTCAAATATTTATGCAGTATGTGATGAACTTGCTCGATTCAAGTAATCTTCATACAGCTGCTTCATGCAAAAATTTGGCTAAACAATGCGTGAAACGGTGACAACAAAATTTACAACAATTATAGACTTGAACTCGAAAAAGTTGCTCAGGAATAAATTAAAACTGAACAAAAATGGAATAAATCACAGCTGGATTGTCTTTGGACGATTTAAGAGCAATAAGGAGAAGCGACTCCGACCACATGACTCACTATAACCACCTGGTGGTAGAGCTGCAAAACTATCGATAGTCGGCCCACTCGATAATTTCGATAGTTTGCAAAAAAAAACTATCAATACTATCGGATTCTTTTGAGTGCTACTTGTGGCAACAATATTGGAATAGAATTGGAAGTAAAAGGGAAAGAATAATAATAAATATAGTGTTGAAACAAATAATAGGGACACTTTAGCGTAGAACAACTGTCAGTTTTGTTAAACTTTCAATTCGTACTTCAAAGATTAATCCCTTCAAAGCCTCAAAAATGAATTTATTCTCTTGTTTCAAGCCGCGCAATAAGAAAAAAAGAACTTATAGAAACTAGACTTATGGGTAAGAACCTCGAAATATATCATTTCTCAGCAAACGAAAGCAACACCTGCCACGTAATAGTCATAACAACATGCTATGGTCTGACGAAATGAAGATTAATTTGTTTGAAATCGTATGTCTGAACATACTTTAGTTACAATTCATACTTTGAGTTTAATAAATAGAAATTTAAAAAACTGTTCAACTGTGTCCCAATGTAACTATAATAAGTTACATACGTCTAACAACCTGCGCCGAACATGACTATGTACGTTTAGTGACCTCCATATTTACTTATAGAATTTGACGATAGTATCGATAGTGAAAAAAAACTATCGATAGTCAGCCAAAAACAAAACTATCGATAGTACTATCGATTGTTTTGCAGCTCTACCTGGTGGTCTAAAGTCTTGCTGTTACTTCTTGCCATTGTAGTCACAAAAGAACTATTTGAACAGAGTTTTTTTTTATTAAAATTGAAAGAAATGAATGCCTTTCTTTAGGCAATTATTAAAAAATGTTTGATTTTGATCTATATTAGTGTTCGTTATTAACATTTATTCAAGTCTTATTTTATCAAAAACCCATTACCTAGTTTTAGGTCATTTAAATAAATTATTGATTTTTTTGTAACAGAACTTAAGTCGAAAACACATTTTTAATTCATGGCCTTAAAGACAGTAGCAGTAGCTTATAACATACATAATAATATTTCCAAGAATTTATAGTATACTTAACAACCTAAAAGTAGGCTATACATTTTATGTAAAAACAACTTTGCCTTTATTGCTAAATTTTCTAAGAATTTAAAACTTTGATTTAAACATTAAAAAGTAATTTGACTTTTTTTAAAATGATTTCTTTAAAAAGAAAAATTGTGTAGCCTAATTTAAGGCTTTACTTTTTACTTGTTTTTTTGAAATACTTAGAAAAATGTTACTATTGTTAAGAAATAATTGCCTACTTAAGGGATTTCTTTAAATACTTTATTTTAATTTGCTTTTTCTGTATTATGTCTCTCTATTTTCTTCTCTTTTATAATCTAAAATATCTTTTTTCAGTTTTTGTAGTTCCTGTCGACTTTTTTTATTTGTATTTTCAAAAACTTTCGCCTTAATGTAGACAAAATTAAATTATTTCTTTAGTTTGTTTGATAATTCCATCATTTCTCCCCCCGTCTAAAACTATGCTACACTATTAAAGTATTTATTATGGCATAATAAAACTATTATCTTTACAGTACGTATATAAAAGAATAAAATTGTAGTTTTCGGCTTTGAATTTTTGCTGAAAACATTTTTAGACACAACAACCATTATTATCTTTTAGAGCAAGACCAAGATGCAAATAATGCAAGAAAAAAATGAAAAAATAAAAATATTTTTTTGTCTGACAAAACTACTGCAATCATAATCGTTAACAAACTCTTTCTATATTAATGGCGTAACACAAGAAAACTTGTGAACAATTTTCCTCTACAGTTCTCTCTCTCTTTCTCTTCAACAATTTAAGCAGCAAATGAGCGTTTCTTCTTTTCCAATGCCTTTCATTTTCAAATTTTTTGTTTTTACTTTTTTTAGGGATAAAACTTGTTTCGAGATTATAAGCAAAAATCCTGTAGATATTGGAACTGTGTAAAGTACTTGAAAATAGGCTTTAATGCTTTTTCTCTTATTTGTTGGCTCCCGTAGTAAATAGTATACTATATACATTATAAATACGAGATATAGGGAACCTGAAAGTAGTCTTTCTTTTTATATATGTAAATATATATATGAAAAAGTAGCAAAACTAAAATGGCATAAATTTAAGTCGACTTTCATTTTAGTATTTGGCACAAAAGAGGATAAAGAAAAATTGCAGCAAAGAAAGGGATTTAATTAAAAGAAATCCTAAAAATAGGCAAACATTTGCTAAAACAATAAAAGCAGCAAACAAGCATGCAATACTATGAAATTTTACGGCTTGAAATACAAAAATATAAACAATAAAAACAAAATTGCAAAAAATAAAGCCTAGAAGTAGGCTGTTTCTTTTAAGCTGTACGAAATAGGTCATATAAAAGCAATATTTAGAAATATTCCTCTTAACCCATTTGGCGCATCTGTACCTAATTGAATACACCCAGTAATGATTGTTTTTTGCCTATTAGTAAAAAAGTGACAACTGTATTAGTAAAAAAGGAAAAAAGTTCAGGCTTGTGGATGACAACTGCCGTATAATGATCTCTGAATATTCGAGCATGCAAGTTCTAGGGAGATCAGGCGGTTATTATTCGAACGATTCTAACCGGCTCTTAGTTTTTATCTTTCGAATACCTAATAATTTAAGGCGAATAATCGGTTAATTTAAATAAGTATAATTTGTATACGTTTGTGTACTTTTTTATTAAAAATATGCTCATCGTTTAACTACTTGTATAAATTTAATTATAATTGTATATATGACAGCCTTGAAGAACGTGAAAACAAAGATAGATCGGAAAAGATATGCACTCTTGAGCAACAATAACCTTTTCTCATCTTTTGTAAATAAATATTGATTTTTATATATGAAGAATGATCAACTTGACTCATTGGAAGCCCACAAACCCACAAATGCCAGTTCCGAACGGCAGATCTGTTAATTAGTGAAGTTTTTCACAGCTTAAATGTACATAAACAGTGGCTAGTAATGTTATGAGGTGATATCGCTGTTGAAAATTGTCAGATGGTGTGACCTGGGATTGAACCGACGACTTCTTGGTTGAAGGTCAGTTCTTACCCAACGTATCACAGTGACACACACACACTACTAAAAATGTGGTGCATAAATTTACATAAAGTGCTCCTCGACATCTAAGGAAATTTTCTTGTCTAGGCAATTAAGGACCCGTATATTATTGATCGATTTATTCAAAGTAAATATTTAATTTTTGTTATCATCGGCACCTAAATTATAACTATAAAAACAAACCTTTAACTCCGTTTTCTACCAAGTAATACAACAAAAACGGAATTGGCTCCTTGAGTAGCTGTTCGAAACTTAAGCAACAATCAGTACTTTGTGAGATAAACTTTGTTTTTTATAGCCTCCGTACACCAATTTGGCATAGTTTTTATGAGATTTGTTAAGAATAATTGTTAGTATTGATTGCACTTTAATTTCAAGCTCTCCGTTAGCTTCTGCTTATTTTTAAAACGACGTGGTCAAGCTCTGCGCTTCAAGATTTAAGAACAATTTAATTTAAATAAAAGAACCGTTTAACCGGTTATTTAATTATTAGTAACCGAAAACCGGTTTTTTTAAAGTGCTACTTTTCGAACTATTCGAAAACCGGTTTTTGAAAAAAGTCGAATAATCGATCTCCCTAGCAAGTATGTATGTCTTTTCAATAAGTTGATTCCAGTTTATAACCACAAACAAATTTTATTAGGAAAACTACTGTACTCAGTTGAATCCGAAAAAAATTGTGGGTACACTGTCGTTCTAAATGCAGAAATACACAAGCAAACACAAGATCTTAACCCAATAAAAAATATTTGAGAAAATATTTGGTGTCAATGTTATAAACTTAGTTATCACAAACTAAAAATTATATACCAATCAAAAAAAAAAATGTACAACTTTCAACCAGGCTCTACCGACAAAGAGATGATTTGTACTGTTCCTACGATGGCGATCGTTATCGGGCCATGTTGAACGAATTTTTGTTGACAAAGATTGGAGAGAAGGATATTAGCAATGCTTGGTTTCAACAGAACGGCGCTACGTGCCACACAGCCGAAGCTACACTCGATGTTTTGCGCCCTGTTTTTGAAGATCGCATTATCAGCCGAAGAGCTGATGTCGTAAAGCCATTGGTGAAATACAGCTGCAGACAATCGATAATGTGCTTAAAAATTGGACCGATCATGTAGGCTACTGCATGACCAGCCAAGGCAGCCATTTGAATGAAATTATATTCCATTATTAACCGGAAGGATTGTACTTTCCAATAAAAAAAGAAATTTAAGAAAATATTCAATAGATTTTTTTATAACATTTTCAAAAAAAAAAAAAAAATTATTTGGCGGACCCTTTATTTGGTTTTGCCATTTTCTGTTATATTCAGCTACATAGCTTTTAAAACTTTTTAAGTATACTATTTTCTCTTATTGTTGTTGTTGTTTTGCTTCTTACACTCAATTTAAATGTTACGCCTTCTTATTATTTGTTTTGCCAACTTTTATCAATTTCTAGAAATTTGCCTCAAAAGCAATAAATGTTGTTTACTTAAAACTAAACGTGTGTAGCCTACTTTTAGGCTATTAAAATAATTTAAATATAATTCCAAGAATTTATAAACTCATATAATGTTAACGTAATAACTTTTAGTTCAATGTGTTTAACCTATAAGTAAGCTATGGCAAAATGTATTAGAGATATGCCAGAAAGTATACTTAAAAAAAGTAACAAATAACATTTTTAATATTCTAAAATAGATTTTATAAATACTTCTATTTTCTAAAGGCTTAATAGAGCTAATATTTATGCAGACTTTATTTAATATAAATATTTTTGTTCGGTATATATTTTTTAAAGCATACATTTAAATGTACACATACATACATATACATATGCATGTACTGAAGTGTTTAAAGCATACTTTAAGGTTGCTAAATAAAAACAATGCAAAAGAAAAACAAAGAAAACAAAATGTTATTTTCATTATCATGATTTAATTTGTATATGCAATTTAGGAAGTCAGCCAAAAAGTATGCCATAATTTCCTTTAAGCTAGTTAAAGCATAAAAATAGACTACATTTTTTGTTCTTACACATTTTTTTGGCATCTAAACTGAAACCATGTTGTTATAAACTTGAATTTTTGCCAAAATATTATCAATAGTTATTTATTTATTTTTTTATAAAATTAAAAAAGACAATTTAAAACAGTTTTTCTATATTTACAAGAATTTTAAATTCATAACTGCCGTGTAGAATAAAACCTTGAATGAGCAGTGATAATGACTCTTAAAAGAACTCAAAATAAAAATTGTTCACTTTTTTGAAACTCTTAATTTTTCTGACAATCTGTTCAAGTGTAAGAAATTTTGTTAAGCCTTAGCTCCTGTAACTACAGTTGTCAGTTGAATTCTGGCATATTGCTTGAGTTACCCAAGAGTATGCAAATAAAATTCTTTTAAATTAATTTGTATTTAAGCATATGTATTTAAGCATATGCTGTAAAAAAGCTTTAGTTAAGTTAGTTTAAGTTATCAATTTATTAATATAAAATTAAAGCCTTTTATTAGAAAAAATTTATTTGTAATCCTCTTATCTTTAAAATATTGTTTTCGATTAAATTTCTTTAACATTTTGCATAACATAACACACTTCTTCGTCGCCTGTTAATATGCTTTATAAAAACCATTTTAACTAAACTTAGTGAACTCCTTGTCAACAAAAAAAAAAAAAATACTTTGTAAGTTATAAAGACAGTTTTAAGTAAAATATTTATAATATACTTTAAGGCTGTAGTTAAATCTATTTTTAATAATTTAAAATAATAAGTAGGTTAACAGGTTTAATTAGTTTGTTCTGGTAGGAAAAATAAGACAAAACTTAAGCTTTAACTTTATAAAACTATATGTTCAAATTATTATTGCCTTCTTTTAGGCAAAGATTGGGTTGTAATTAAAATTTCCTTTTTTTTATTTCTAGGAAAGACTCGAAATTTTTGTAAAAGAATCAAATTTTCTTTTTTAGTATAAAATTTCATTTAAAAGATTAGTTTCTGTTGAAAAAACAAAAGTAATTATAAAGAACAAAATTTATGTTTATGTTTTTATTAAAGACATGCTTTCTCTCTTTAAAGTTTTGTCAAGAGAAACCATTGAAATAATAAAAAAAAATTTTAGTTCGAACTTTTAATGCTTATTTTGTGGAAGAAATAAAATTTGTATTAAAAAAAGTTTTGCCTACATTTAGGCAAAAATCCAAAATACCAGGAGGGTACAAACAACCCTCATTTAGAATAACTAGTTGCAGATAGATCCCTGCAACTTTCGTCAAAGTATCTAATTATGATACTGAAATTAAACTTTCATTGAAAGCTGCTTGTTGAGGAGCTGATAAAAAATGCCTATGTTTCGTTTTATTACTGAATATCTAATATGGGGTTTCAAACCACAAATGGTGCCTTAGATGTGTAATATGCGTGTTCCAATGTCGTCCGTTACGAAAATAAAAATACCTAAAAAGAAAATACACCACATCAGTGTCTTTTAGACTGTTTTGTGAGATTTTGGTGTATTGATTTGTGTCAAGGTTATTAATGTGTTACCATGGTAATGCCGTATTGCTTTGTGTGTTTGACTGCATTGCCAATTCGACCATCTTTGGGTAACACAATTTTACATATAAAATAGAGGATTTGAGAACGTCTGAAACATTTCCGGATCTTTCAAAATTGCCTACTTCGCTAAGTTATCGTTTTACAGTCATAAAGTAAAGTTCGTTTTTAAGCATGAAGAAAAGGGTTGTATAAACGAAAATTAAGTACAAGATAAATAAGTTGGAAACTGTATAGTTATACCAGTATACTATACAACTGAGGATATAAAAATTCTAAAACAACAACAACGTGGTATATATTATATTTTGACGCAAATAAAAAGAACTCAAGCATTTTAAATATGTTGAAAAGTAACAATATTATTTATTGTCGTATATCATCAGGAACATACACTGTTTACATGGAATCTATACTGCTGTCTGTTATCAGCTAAAGAACGTAATTCACTGAAAGTTTTGCCAGTTTCGCTGACTATGGTGCGCCTCCATGTGTTTTTTGGTTTACCTCTGCTCCGCATGCCTTGTGGATCCCACTTCAATGCAGCATGACATATCTCGCCGTAAGGTTTTCGGAGTGTGTGTCCTAGCCAGGAGTATTTTCGCCGCCTTATTTAAGTATATGTAGTCTCCTGATTTGCATATTGCAAAAGTTCTTCATTGCAAACAGTTTGTGGCCACCAGATCTTCAATATATTCTTCAGGCATAGATTTGTGAAAGATTGTAGGGTTTTTTATTTCGTTAGTTACGAGTCTTGTTTCAGAGCCGCAGAGTAATGCTAATTTGACGCATGCATTGTCCATTATTATCTACGTCTACATGACGACCACATGAACGTCTCACAGTCTTAAACAACAATAACTTTTTCTTATTTTCTGTAAATAAATATTAATCTTTTATATATGGAAAATGATGATTAACTAGACTCATTGAAAGGGACCTACAAACGCCGGCTTCAGTATTTAAACAATTGGCATATTTACAATAAAGAATATAAAAATTATACATATTTAATTTAACCGGTTATTCGTGTTAAAAAACCAATGTATTCGATATTCGAAAAATTGACATTTTCAAAAAACCGTATTCGACAAAATCGACAAAACCGGTCGAATAATAACCGTTCGATCTCCCTACTGTTTATAAAACCAGTTACTTATAAAAGTAACTTAACTGATTTAAAAAAAAAACCTACTACAGGATTCTTGTATTAAAAACAAAAATTTGGCCTACTTTGCGGCTGTTTTTATTATTTTTTTATGCTACTATTCAAATTCTAAAGAAATCTGTGTTATTTTTAGAAACATTTTTTTTATCACTTTTCATATGAACTCAACAAGCTGACAAGCTCTTAAAATAATTCAAAAGAAAATTTGCGAGATAAAAAAGGAATTACTAGAGTTTATTTTAAGAAGGTGCTGTTATTATTTCAATAAATAGATACTTGAAATGTACTCGTATTTTATGTAAGTAAGCTAATTAAAATTTTAGCTACAATGGCATAATTATGTACTTCACATACATTGGGGAAAGGGGTTAGTTTATAAAATAAAGCCTATTTTAAGGCTTTATTTGAAATCTATACAAATAAATATTTGACTTATCAACACTTAAGAGTTAAGTTAAGAATTTCTTTAAAAATATTTAATTTAAAGTTATAAATGAAATGTTTCATGTCTATTCTTAAGCTTTTCCATTGTTTAAGCCATTTTAGCAAAAGAAAGCCTTTGTCATGTGGTTTGTTGTTTAGATTTCCTTCACAAAATCCCTTAAAATATTCTTTATATTTTTATTAATCTTATTTCTATGCCAAGTAAAGCCAAAAATAAAAGTTTTTCTGTTTTAAAACAAAAGCTGACAAAAAACGCTTTTAAGTAGTGGTTACAGGATTAATCTCAAGTTATATGTGTGTTTGTTTGTTGCTTGGGTTTTTTAGAAAAAAATATTTTTTTTTTTGTAATATTTTTTACAAATAAATATTGAGAACATATTGCAAAATATAAAATCAAACTTTTGTTTTCTACTTTTTTACAAACTTTTATTTTGTGTTTTTTTTTCATTCCATTAAAATAATTTTATTTAAGGCAAATAAATTTAATTTCAATATTTTTCAATGAACATTTTTTCTCAAAAATTCTTCTGCTGCTCAAGCAAAAAACAAAAGAAAAACTTTTTCAATAACTTAACTTTTGAGTTCCATAAAAATGTTACAGGAGTTGAAAGGAAAACAGAATGGAAAAATAAATAGTGAATAAAAAATCGAAAGAAAAACAAGGAATATAAAAAGATGGAAATAGAACTTAAAAAAATTATGGGTACAAGGGCAAGAAGAACATTTTCAAAAGATTAGAAGCAAAACTCATCTATTGTCCATACAGCATTCCTCTGTTGACACTTGCACAAAAAAATTAAAATTTTATTGATGTTTCTTTCTTTAGGCCCTGCCTTTGTTTCCTAAACGTTATATAAACAATTTTACTTTTTAAATCTAATTTAATGGTCCTTCGAATTAAACACTTAATCCAAAATTTTCCTAACTGTAAATACATAATACAAATTATGTATAGAAAACTATTTTAAGTATGGAAATTGGATTAGATTGGATTGGATTGTTTTTAGACGAATATCTTTTAAACTAAGCACCGTTTTTGCTGTCTAAGAGCATATTTTAGAAAAATTTAGAATTTTATGTGAAAGAATATTATGCGTTTGCAAACTTACTTATGGTCCTTCGAACCGGGCATTAATAAAATCAAAAATAGGAGTCATCATGGATAAATGAAATTTCATGCAGACATTTATTGGGGCTAAATATAAAGGGTCCGCCATCTAACGTTTTTTTTTCAACTAGTGCTTATTTCGTGAATGGTAACACTCAGCTCATGTCTGATTTGACAAATAATTGGTTTTATCCTTCCGCTGAACGAATGTGTATACGCTTGAACAACGCCGGGAATCTGGGCCTGTGATCGACATACAGAAGATGCCGATTTTTTAATGATGGTTTGTATTGACTGCCAAGTTATTTAAACCAAATTTAGAAACTTCAACTCTTACCATTCTCAAGCTATAAAAATCATTATTCAATTTGTATGAAAGGTGCCATAACCATATATCCCATTCTAAGAAGTTATTTATAGACCAAATTCAGAACCTTTCATTCTAATCGTTCTCTAGATATACAAAAATCAATATTTAATTTGTATGGGAGATGCCACACCCACTTATTCAATTTCGTCCATATTTCGACCAATGATGTGTATTAACTACTGAGTTATTATTAATTCCCATAACATTCCATGAAGGAATATGGGGACTTCTCTCAGCCAATGAGCTGCACCCGATTCTATTTTTAGGGACCTACAGTTTAACGCCGCCTCCGGACGGCATATGCATTTAGAGAAGTTTTTAATAGTATTTATACTCATAACCAGTTACTAGCTAATGTTATGAGGTGATACCGCTATCGAAAAACTTTTTCTTTTTTTTTAAGATGGTCTGGACTGGTATTGAACCGACGACCTTCTGGTTGGTAGGCGGGTGTCTTACCTACCATACCACAGCTGCACACATTAACTACTGAGTTATTTAGATCAAATTCAGAATCTTTTACTATTGTCGTTTCAAAAATATACAAAAATCAATATTTTCTTTGTAAGGGAGGTACCATTCACACATATACGATTCGGCCCATGTTGGACTGATGATTTATATTGAACACCAAGTTATTTGGGCCAACTTTAGATACTCTTACTATTATCGTTTTAAAGATATAGGCATATAAATAATAGTGAAGTCACATGCCAAATGAAAGCTTTTTATACACACAATTTTAAAAATAGTTTCTAATTCATGCAAAGTTTAAATGCTATAACATATTTCGTTTCAAGTAAAACTTATGCCATACAAAGGAGTTCACTCTAACGTCAATAACTCGCAAACCAATGGGCCTGCAAAAACCGCAAATATGTATATAAAAACCTTGGTATTGTCTTCATCTTTCGTTTAAGGGCTTACAATATAAAATCGGTTAAAGCATTTCAGAGAATAACGCTTTTTAGTTGAGTTTAGCGGCCCTTTTGGGACAAAATAGAGTATTAGCCTAAAGAAAATTTTCTGTATTTTATTCAGCGGATTGTTACCTTTCAATAATTACATATTTTAACAATATTACGATTGATTTTTGTCTATGCGACAATGCACAGTGCGCCGTCTTGTTAAAACAAAGTTCATTAGCACTAAAGTCGTTCGTTACCGCAACCCATTCACCATAACAATTGTTCCGGCCTTATTTGCAAATAAATAAGGAGCAATGACGCCACCAAACCAAAAACTGCGCTAGTCACACATTGACCTAACAGCCACACCTCAATCAGAGCGCTAAGCGTTATCTAACCGTCAGAAATTTTCATGCCCATACAAATTGTATAAAGAGCAAGCAATAATAGCGCGGCATCAACGCTTTTCAATTGGAAAATCCAATTTTGACAATGCGTTTGAAAGTGAAGTTGGCTGCAAAGAAAAAATTAAAGAAAGGAACAGAAAAACAGAGAAAAGATAAAAAGTAGTGTCATTTTAGCTGTTTTTTCGTCAAATCTAGCCTTTTAGTAATTTTTTAATTTTAACTTAGTGAGGTTTGTTGAAAAGTAAAGTTAATATTACTGTTCATGATACAATTTAAATGCTTCGGCGTCAACGCTAAGCGCCAATCAACGCCATGCTTTACGCTTTAATTTTATACCTAAGTTTTTATGCGGAAAATCGGCGAGAAATGGGCAAACCTAGGTTTTCCTCGACAGCATATATTTTTTACCAGTTTTACAAGAAGGAGTAGCTGGCGGAGAAAGTGATTCGCGACGATCCAAATATGCTTTAGTTTGGCAAACTGCGAATTTTGTAACGTTTTGTGAATTTTAATAATTTCAGTGCGTTGTCGAAGCGTAAATCATTCCATTTTCCTTAATCGAGTAGTGGTTACTCGACCCTATTTAATTATTACAGGTTTACTTATGATAACTGTTGAATTGGCTGGCTATTGAAAATGTCTGTGCTTCTTAATTTTTGTTGTTGTTATTTTTTACAATTTACTATTTTACTAAAACGAGTTATTTTTTGTTTTAAAAAAATATTAAATTTGCTCTGTTTTTAGTAATTTATAAAAATTTTCATTTAAAAATTAGTTAACTATTCATTTTGCTTAATTTCCTATACCTTAAGGCTGTTTAAAAGAAATTTCCCATTTATTTCCATTAAATTTCCTAACGGGTCCTTTTTTTCTTAAACAATAAAAACATATACCAATTCTTGTATTTATACAGCAACTCTAAGAAAAACAAAGGATTGCAATAACACACTTATAAACTTCACAAAAAAAAGCCACTCTTTTTTGTTAATATAACAACATGTCTTCCATGCTTGTATGCGTGTGTGAGAGTTTTCTTAAAAGTTTCTCTGTTTTTTTTGAAGTTTTTTTGTTTTCCGTTGTATAAAATGCATGTTTTTTTTTTTTGCATAGCTTTCTTAAAATCACTATATTTTAGTGTCTTTCGCTATTTTTTGCTTATAAATATGTTGTTTTTGTAAAAACAAAGTTGCCATATTATTAAATATGTCAATAAATTTGTAAACTAATACACGGCTAAATAACACATAATACATGTTTACTACACTGCTCTAAATACTCTTGCATTTTCTCTTGTTCTTTTTATACTTTTTTTTTTGGGTATGTGTGTATGCATGAGAGAGGATAAAAATGCAAAAGAAGGAATTTTTGCTGTTGATTGGTTGTGTTTCTTTTTGTAAAAAAAAAATAGCTAAAATAGAAACTTGAATCACAATATTGTTGATGTTTTTATTTTCCTTTACTCTTCTCATTTTTGTAAATAAAAGCTAATATATGAGCGTATATAAATGGGTGTGTGTGTGTGTGTGTGTGTGTATGCCCGTTATTTTATTTTTTCTTGGCATTTTTCTTTACGTGATGATGACAACACATGTTGTGTAAAACATGTTTTCAATGTGATCTGTTGAGATTTTTGCTCATAAGGATTTCCTCGCAAACAACTTAAAATCGTTGTTGTCTTTTTTGTCTCTGTCTGTTTAGCCAAGTATTCATGTTTCGTTTGCTTTCGTAAAGCATAGCTTTAGGAGTTCTTTACATTTTTTGTTCTTCTAATATTAAAAACTTTGCATGTCAGTTTGTTTTATGTTGTTTAACAATTTTTCCTATTTCTTCAGATTTTTTTTTTGCCTCCGTTATAAATAAAAATTCAGGATATGTTTTGCTAGATTTCTGCCAAAATGTTTTTATTTTTTGCTTTTTAGTTCCTTCTCATTTTATTTCTTTTTTTTTTCGAAAAACTGTTTATATATATATTGCAATTGCTAATGCATTTGTTTGTTAGAAAAAGTACTTGGCTTTTATGTTAGGAAATGTATTAAAAAAAAATATTGTTTTAGAAAATATTTCCAGTTTTGTTAAGATTTCCGGTTGGTTGGTTGTTTGGTTTAAAAGAAATAATTTTTAAACAGCAGAGACAGTTTGAAAAGATTTCTGTGTCGGAAAGTTTAAATAAAACTTTTCTGAAAAGCTAAGAAAGAGAAAAAAACCTAAAAATAGGCTTCAGCAAAAAATAAAAATTTTTAAATTAAAAATAGTAAATCTTCGAAATATAAAAAACTTCCCAATATAATTAAATATTAAGGTTTTTTAAATATTAAGGTTTTTATAAAAATAAATTTGAAAAAGTACAAAAAAAAGATACTCCTAAAAGCAGGCAATTTATTATTTTAATTTAGATTTGAAAACTTTATCAACGAATGGCAGGAACCAAAAAACTCCATTATTTATACAAAATTTCTGAAAAAATCTCGGGTTTTTAATCCACATTTTTAAAAAATTCCAAAAGTAGACGTTTATTTCTTTTTTCATTATTCGCTCTTTGTATTTTTGTGATTACAATAGATTCCCTATGGAATTTATCAAGTCTTTCTTTGGTTTGCTAGTACTATACATAAATTTAGGAAATTTACTTTTTTCTATTTTCGTGTAAATTACCAAGGACATCTATTTTCATTTCCTGACAAAAACAAAACTAAGTACCAAATCATTAAAAGCTCCTCAGTTGTCTGTGGTTTTGGTTTAAACTACAGTACAATTCATATTCTTACAAAAATAAGCAATGTTTTAAAAAAGAATACACCACATCAGTGCCTTCAAAACTGTATTGTGTGGTTTTAGTCTATTGGTTTGTGTCAGGGCAGTCGATGTGTCATCTTGGTAATGCCATACTTATTTGTGTATTTGACAGCATTACCAATTTAACCATCTTTGGGTAACACGATCCTACATTTTTTAATTAACGGACATGAAGACATGAAGAGCTTTCTAAACTGTAAGCATTCAGCTATATAAGAAAGCTGCTTTGCCTGCCTACGTCAGTAAGTTATAGTTTGGCAGACATTGTGGAAAATTCTAATTCAAAATTCATAAAGTAAAGCCGTGTTAAGGCGTTCGTAAAAGTGAAATTGTGTATTAAGTGGAAGTTAAATAAGTTGCTGTATCAAGATAAAGTGTGAAAATAAAAAGAGGACTGTAAAACAACAAATACGTGTTTTTTAGTTTATTTAACCCAATTAAAAAGAACTGAAAAGGTCAAAACGTAATTAGAATTGTGCTTTTTCGAGCTTGTAATTTCAATTTCTCTTTTATTGTTATCGCACTTTTAATGGAATTCGAGGCCTTTCGTGAAATTAAATAAACATAATATAATGGTACATCTCTAAGAGCAAAGCCGGCTTATTATTCACTTATTTGAACGTAGAATTTTTTTTAATAAGGTGACCGTACATAACATTTTTTATCTTGGATGAATTGAGCAAATATTAAGGTAACCTTATCATTTTAAAGCAAACCTTATACCGTTTTTATTCTGCCCATTATCACTTATATAACGATAGCTGAGTTGAGAATGGCTGAATAAGTTACCACCACGAATAAGGTGAGAGACTCGCCTACCTCGATGTAACTGGGGCAATGAGAACATGACCAATGGCGGACGTGGAGATCTTGATTGGTTTAACACCGCTTCACATCTATGTGGTGAAGGCAACTGCATGTTCGGCGGCAAAGTTTTACGCCAAGTGGTCGGGGTACCATGTTAGGTCCTGGATGGCGTGCTTTAAATCTGTGAGTTCGAAGTGAGTTTGATCTAACCTGGTATACCGATGACTCCGAAATGAATGACTGTGTCGATGCTGTTGTCAATCCCACTGGGGAGATCGCTGAGTCTCTACCTAGAAAATAGGCTCAAGGGTAAGATAATGAATATATTATCTGACAGCCAAGCTGCCTTAAGGGCACTTATCTCGAATAATAAGACATCTATACTAGTCAGGGCTTTCGCTTAGAAATAAAGTCCAGTTGTTTTGAGTACCTGGACACTGTGTGATAGATGGTAAGGAAACAGCGAATGCTAGAAACGGTTTCGTGATACCCTATATTGGCCAGAAACCTTGGAAGGTGCTTGGAACACTGGAATGTTCAAAAAGGATTTCGCAAATCTTGAACGGCGTTCAGTCCACAATTTGGGCTTCGTTCTGTGGTTCTAAAGTATGGCAGGCCAAACTTAAAACTCAACGACGTTGACTAAGAGCGCATCTGAAGAGGGTGGCAGTCACAGAGGTGAATGTTTATGAACTGTGCTTATAGGTATCAGAGACAGCGGAACACATATCGTGAGAATATTGGTTTCTTGATAGGCTTAGATGGAAATATTTGAACTCACTGGGTGAAATATCCACAATCATGGCTTCAGATCTGCTGGTGTTCATTAGGAAAGTAGCAGATCTGCTGATAATAATAATAATAACAACGACAGAACAACAACACTGCTCCTTTACACTATTTCGATATGAGCTTTCTTGTCGCTCTGTTTGGCAGACCTTATCTTTAGTTTGAGGCGGTCTATATGTATGGATTCTGTGAAGGATCGAGCGCTATTACCCATCTCTATATTACACGGTTCGTTGTGTCTTAGTTCTTGGTGTTTGGTGTAACCGATAATTTATATTTCCTAATGTCTATTTGCCTCAGTATGGGTTTCTCATTTATCATGCTCCACAGTTCTCTGTTACCGATACTGTTATTGTGGAAGCAGGTACCTGATAAATATCTAAAGCTTTCTAGTGGTGTTATTCGATACTAGCCAGGTTTCTCTACCGTACAGCAAAATTGATTTGAATTTCTCTATATTGACTCCAGTCGTCCGAATGCCATTTTCGCTTTATTTAGCCTCTTGTTTAAGTCTCTTTCTGTACCGTAAGTTCGTAGTAATTTTACTGCCTATCTACATATTTGACAGGTCGACCTTTTACCATAATGTTTTCCTTGCTTTTCTCAAGTTAACTTTGCGAACCAGTCTTTCTCCTCCAATTTGGAACGCATATTGGAGATCTTATGCGATAGTAGAAAAATGTCATGTGAATCGTCCAAATCTTCGATTTGGCGAGAGATACATCATGTTATTCCTCTTCTCTTTGAACATACTTGGCTCATTACCGATGCGATGATTATAGGTGGGTGAGGTGATAGTGGGCATCTTTGTTTTCCTCCAGCATTGTGGTGGAATGGTTGAATGAAAAACTGAGAGTTCTGCATCCTCGTTTATTGCTCTATTTTTTAATTATTTCCTGGGTGCTTTCCTCTCAGTGCTTCTTATATAGCAGTACGTCTGATGATCTGAAATGTTTTCTTGAAATCGACGAACAGCAAACAGAGGGGGTATGCCAATCCAGATAATTTTTAAGGATGATGCGTAGAGTGTTGGCCTAATCTACGCAGCTTTTATTTGGCCGGAAGCCTGCTGTTATCTCACAATATGTTGTCTATTTTGCTTTGAATCCTTCCCTGTATTATGACGGCGAGTATCGTGTATATGGTGTTAGACAGCGAATGCTTACCAATGCATTTTGTGGATTGGCGATAACCGTTTGGCCTCGTATAGATAGTGTTTTTCTCCGTCACCCCTCTAGGGAGTATATTGGCTTAACACAAAGCATCCACTGCTTTGTTTCAGTTGCGTGAATTAAATTAATTTTTCGAACTAAGGTGATGATTAACCCACTGTAGCTCCTCTTTATATGATTGTGTAGTGGTGAAGATCCTTGCTAAGTGGTGGTGGTGATCCTTACTTAGCATTGTATTTTTATTCATTAGTAGGTGGCGTTTTCTCCTGATCATTCGTTTGATGTTTGTCGTCATGGCCGGAGGTAAGAGGAACGTGGAAGTCTCTCTACTAAACACTCGACACCACAAGTTTTTTCGAACCTGGGACGCTTGTGTTGTTATGCGTACGCTCTAACTACTACACCACGCCACCCCGATAAATAGTGTTAGTGCTGCGCAATTTTTGAGTTTTCCCAGGCGTGTTTGCATGACCTAGTGGCGGTTGTCATGTAGCATTGTAGATTTTGCAACTCAAGCTAAGGAAATGGCTCTCCTTTTTAAAGTCAACTGCTGTAGTTAATGTGATGCAGAAATGCAGGAGACTGTGGGATATGAAGTCATACTAAAGTCAACCGCTGATTCTTGCCAACCCGTCCTACTGTGATTCGGTGTTTTCTGTATGATATTTGTCATGACTTTTAACTTGTGCTCACAATGATCTCTCTCTCTCTCTCTCTATTAGATGTCATCACCACTGACGGGTTTTTCTGTTTACTTTCTATCCTATCTTGTCTAAACCACCGCGTTAAAAATACAAAATATCACATGATTATCAAACTACCCTCGTATTTTAATAAACCTTAATCTGAAGTGCATAAATTAATTATTTTCTTTTCCAAAAACTCCCACTTTCACTCTCTCTCCTTTCCATAGCTTTCATTTTAAAAAATCTTTATCAATTAATTTTGTTTAAATTATGTTCGTAAGAGTTTTGAAAACTCCCTTGAGGAGAAGAAAAACAACAATAACAACAAAAAACTTAAACAATATTTTGTACAAAATACCACTTTAGCTGTATCTGTGAAAACATCTTAAAGACTGACTTTTCCACAGCTCAGCAAACATATTTCCTTTTTCCGTAGAGAAGAGCTCCTGGTTTCAGGAGCCAAATGTTAAACCAAATAACGAAATATTATTTTCAGTCACGTTTATCCAGCGATAACTTTTTTGAAATGTTATTTTTCTCTTTTTTTTTTTTGCTGCTGTTGAAAAATGTCAACAACAAATGCACACTGCTTAAGTAGATCCTTAAAAGTAGCTCTCTATTCCTTAAGCAGAGAAGTTGAAGCAAAAGTTTTAATTTTGCTTGTGTGCATGCACACATGTGCGATTGAGAAGTATATGTATGTGGAGATGAGAAGTCCTTTGATAGAGATAAAGTAGTTGAACAAAATTGTTATTTTATAACTGTCACAGGAGAGGAGGGGAGGTTAGAGAAGTATATGTATTTGTATCTGGTATCTGATTGCAACATCGCTTATATTTATTTAATTTTGTTTTTATTAAAATATTAATATGTTTGTGTCTTATTTAATGTTTTTTTTTTTCTTTTCACGTTATTACAGTGGCCATTACATGGACAAATGCACCGGAAAATCAAAATCCAATTTTAGGTGAAGACTATATTGTAAGATGTGAAGTCAAGGCAGATCCGAATCCCACAATTGATTGGTTAAGAAATGGTGATCAGGTAATAGAAAAATTAAAACTCTTATACTCTCTTATACAATGAAACAAAAACTATTATACACTCTTATACTTAAAAGTTTCTTTTGCACTCTCTGGTAAAACTACATGTTAGAACTCTTTTACTTTTCTTTTTTGCTCTTTAAAATTCTTATATTCTATCTTAACGCACTCGTATACTTTCTCTTATGCACTACTCTTATATTTTTTAAAAATTACTTTTATTATATATTTTACTCTTTTTGTCTTTAAACATTTTCTCATACACTTATACTTTTCACTTATTCTCTTACATTTTCGTTTTTGTTTAGATACGCACTGGAGATAAATATGTTGTCCAAGCCCATGGCCTTTTAATACGCAATGTCCAGGAATCCGATGATGGCATTTACACTTGTCGTGCTGCTGTTATTGAAACCGGTGAATTATTGGAACGTACCATACGCGTTGAAGTGTATAGCCGTCCCGAAATCACTTACTTACCAACAACTTTGGAGGCTGTTGAGGGTAAACCATTTGCGGCGAATTGCACAGCTACTGGCAAACCGGTACCAGAAATTTCTTGGATTAAAGATGCCACCCAACAGAATGTTGCCAGTGCTGATCGTTTCCAAGTGAACCCTCTCACCGGTCTGTTGAGTATTAACTCAGTGACCCAAGATGATTATGGCACCTATACTTGTATAGCGAAAAACGATGCCGGTATTGCGGATAAGAAAACGAAATTGAATGTCTTGATCAGGCCCTCGGTCTATGAGCTGTATAATGTAACCGGTGTTAGTCAAAAGGAAGTGGCCATAACTTGTCGTGCCAAGGGTCGTCCAGCACCTGAGATTACGTTCAAACGTTGGGGTTCTGAGGATGAGTATGCACCGGGCGTTCAAGTTGATGATGATCGCATTGTTTTGGAACAGCATTTCGATGAAGATAAAGGTGAAAGTTCTGGTACTTTGCGTATTGCTCGTGCTATGCGCACCGATGATGGTTTATATCAGTGTTTGGCCCGCAACAAGGGTGAGACCGCCTATAAAACGGGTCATATCACTATTGAATTCCCACCCGATTTTAGTCACATGAAAGACTTGCCTCCGGTATTCAGTTGGGAAGAGCACAAAGCCAATCTTAGTTGCTTGGCTATGGGCATACCAAATGCCACCATTGAATGGAGATGGAATGGTAAACCTATTAAGGATTCCATGGATAAGAATTTGGTGATTGTCGGCAATGGTCCACGCAGTGATTTAATTGTCCACCCCGTCGCTAGACAATACTATTCCGTTTACAAATGTATAGCCACAAACATACACGGCTCTAATACCCACGATATGCAATTGAAGGAAGCCCGCGTTCCCGATTCGGTGGAGGCAGCTGTACCCAAACAATTAACCGCCACTAGTATAACATTTGATATTCGAGGACCTCCCACTGAATTAGGTCTACCCATTACCGCTTTTACGGTGCAATACAAAGAAGCTATTAATCCTGATTGGTCAACAGCCCAGAATCGTAGTTGGTCTCCTGACTCACCCTACATAGTGGAGGGTTTGAAGCCACAAACCATGTATCATTTCCGTTTTGCTGCACGCAATCAAGTCGGTTTAGGTATATGGGGTGTTAATATCCAGCAATCGACGCCTAAGCGTTCTGCGCCTGAGGAACCTAAACCTTTACACAACCCCGTGCAGAATGATATTGAAGAGCCAGTTGTGGTGTCACCCTATTCGGATCATTTTGAGTTAAGATGGAGTGTGCCAGCTGATAACGGAGAACCAATCGATTTCTACCAAGTGAAATACTGTCCGGTAAGTAGAGGGAGAGATAAGAAGAGAAAAATGTTTTCTTGTGGTTAAAGAAGTAGCCTTTTTGCGGGGAACAGAAAGTCTCCTGGTCTTAGATACTTGACACTTTTAGTTTGTTTTGGAAGAGAAACATATTTTGAAAAAGTTCAAAAAGTTCCTAAGTTTCGAAACTTCTTTACTTGCGGAAGCTTTTGACTTTTAAACGGCTTCTTTGGAAGGGGAAGAAGTTTTAAATTAAAGAATAGGTTCAGCCGTTTTGGAAACTACAGTTGTTTTATTTCTCTTTGAAAATAATCAAACATTCAATTGGAGAGGAGAAAAAGTCCCGAAAGCGTAAAAACTTTTTATCATGTAGAAGCTTAAGGGTTTTTATAATCTTTTTTTGTAAAGGAAACAAGTTTTCAAGTTAGAGGAGAAGTCATTTCGTCTTAGATAGGAAAGCTTTTTACAGTTAGATTTCGAAAACGTACAAGGTTTCAAAGCAGAATAAGAAGTCACTAATTTTTGTCAGGTAAGTGTAGGGGATAAACATTTTTTGGAGATTTCTGTAGAAAGTTTAAAAGCTTTCAGAAACGTAAGAGTTTAGGGTTTTCTATGGAAAAGCAACATGTTTTCTAGAGAAAAATAAAAATAGACGAGTTTTTCTTACGGTGATTTTTAAAATCGTCTCTTATCTAATTCCGACTTTAACTTTAATGTTATTGAAGATGAAGAAAAAAATATATTTTTACTAAAACCGACAGAAAAAAGAACAGCAAAATATACCGAATATGTTTAGATGGGATTATTAAATTAAACTCTGTGGGATCTCAGTCTTGACTTGACATCAGTTTTAATTTTCTTTTTTATTTCTTTCCTTTTCAGGGCGTTAAAATGGCCGGTGCCTGGCATGAGTTAGAAAATCAATGTCAATCTGCTGAAGTTATTGACAGTACCTCCTATGAAATGACACATTTAAGTGGCAACACCTACTATCGCATTGAATTGAGGGCCCATAACATAATTGGCTTCTCAACGCCGGCTTCGATTATTATGAAAACAACACGAGGTGAGTCCGATTCTGCTAATAATAATTTGGGAACATTATTGTATACGGCCGGTCTTAATTCGGCCTCGGCCGCTGCCCCATCAACACATAAAAATTTCTTCATAACATTTAAAACACTCACAACAGCAACAACAACAACAGCTGCTGCTACTACCACTACTACTATCACAACAAAAATCATGGCTATTGCAACAACAACATGCATAACATTATTAAGCATTTTAGCCACTTTAATAGCTTAAAAGCAAAAAAAGAAACAAAAACAAAATTTTTTTAAATTTCCTTTTTTTCATAATTTCGTTTTAATAATTTAATTTCTAAAAAACGAAAATGTTTTAAAATCACTACAACGGATTGGTAACGATAATAATAGTTTTCAAAAATAGTTTACAACACCAAATTTTTTCGTTCAGTGTATTTTGTTTTACTTTAAATTTTATTTAGCTGAAGTTTGTTTTCTTTACTCTTCTTTAACACACTTATGCTCTTTCTCTAATACTTACATATAACGTTAGCTCTCTTTCTATGTTTTAAATTTTTTCTCTTTGTATGGTAATTTTTGTAAGAGAAAACAACAATTTTTTTAATGCATGCTCTGTAGAAACTTTTTTGAATTTTTAAGTAATTTTTTTTAAATAATTTTAATATATATTTTAATAAAATCTTTTTAAAAACTTTTTTATGCAAATAATAGAGACAACAACCAAAATACATATTACGTTTATTTATTTTTTTTACTGCCTATTTTTTTAATATCTAACACATTATGGATGGCAGCCTTGCTTTTTTAAGTTTTAAGCAAAGTGTTTTATGCTTATTTGGCAACACTTGGCTTTATGTTTTCAATTTACCGTTTATTTGTTGAACATAGTCGTCGCACTCTAACATCTATCAATATGGCAGCCTTATTTTTTAAGAACAAATAAAGCAGTCATTTATTAAGGATTAAAGCTTACACACTTTGTGATGCTAATTTGGCATCACTTACATAGTAAACAATAACAGAGTTGTTGTAATTGACTTATGACGACTAAAACGGTTAACCAGTTCTTTTATTTTAGTAAAACTAATGAAAAGCATTCTAAAACTGAAATAATTTGAAAGAACTGAACATTTTTAGTTAAAAGCATATAATTTTATTAGAATGAAAATTAAGAAATTAAAAAAAATTTATTTATTTTATAACTTAAAACAGAGTTACTACGGTTTACTGGTTAGCATTAGTTTGTTTGATTCAAGAACCACTAAATAAAGAAAATATCGGTATTACCAGATCTAATGCTTTCGATAACAAAAACAAGAGCATTTCAATTTATAGATTTTAAAGACATAACTCACTGTTTATATATTTTATGTTTTCGATGTAAAAAAAACACCATTTGGGGCAGCCTTACATATTTAAAATGTCAACTATCGTCAAAAACTATAAAAGACTTAACATTTTTCATAAAATCAATTAAGGTATGAAAAAGTACTGTTTAAAGGTACTTTTTTCTAATTTGGTAACAAAGAAGTCTCTACGTTCAAAAAAATGGCATTAATGTGTTATCCAAATGTGTTATAAAAATAATATTTTCTTATTCTAAGTACTTTTTTGAAAAGCTAAATTGGATTTAATCCAGTGGCAGTAAGAAACATGTAAATTTTATTATTTTGACATCAAATAAGACGTTTCGCTTAAAGAAATAACAGCATTGCTGTAGGGAAATTTAATTTGTTGTTGAAATCCAAATACAAGAACTTCTTGAACATAATGTTTAAGTGAAAAATGTATCATTATGGTACTTATTCATTAGTTTAGTACAAATACCAAAAGTACCATTTTAGAAACTCATTTTATTAATCATTTATCAATTAAAACTTTGTTTATTTCTTCATGAAAAACGTACGAAAAAAGTACTATTTTATTATTGTTGCTACCAAGTAAATAACGCTGAATATCAATGAAAGGCTTATAATATAATTCTTAGACACTATTAGAATAGCTACAGGGACATTTCCTTTTAATTGATATATGACGTTAAACATTGAAATAACAATTTATTTACTGAGATAATTAATATATGGCAGCCTTGTTTAATTGTTTTAGAGAGCACAGCAAAAGTGCTGCCATTCTTACAAAGAAGCAAACCAATATAAAGGAGTTAGTAGCTAGCTTCTTTGCATAAACCTTTGGCAACCTTGCAGTTTTTCTTTAAGCAGCTCTACACACATCAATATCGTACTTCAATAATCGTGCTTGTGTGCGTTTATTTGAATATCAAAAGCATTTTGATAATTTTTAATAACACACATGACCATAGATCGGCGCTTGGAGTCACGTGTTTGTATGTATATACGTTAGTGCTCTTTGTGCCGATAACAACACTCGGCCATTTTTTGTAAACAAACTCTCACAAGCACAAATATTGAAGAACAATAGTAATGTGTATAGCAGTCGCTTTAGAGAAAATTCAGCAAGAAAAGTGCTGCCAATTTTTAAAACATTTGAACAAAAAACTATCAAGTGTTTTAACAGTTAATACAAGGAAAAACAAAATACACTGCGAAAAAAAAAAGAAATTAAACAACGAAATAAAAAAAACAATTTTTCAATATAAAATTTACACAAAATCATACATAATAACTACATTCAAACATTTTCATTTTATTTCACACTTAAAGACAAATTAAAAAAAAATCATCACTAAAAGACATTAACATTTTCAAAACATTTTACACTTTGAAAAACAAATAACATTAAAATTCATTTTAAAAAACTCATGAAAATTAAAAAATAAAATTTTTCATATATAAATTAAGTTTATAATTTGCTTAAATGCTTAAAAATCATACAACAATAAAAAATTACAAGTGTCTTTATTTTGTTTAATCACTCAAAACATTTATTAAATTTAAGTTTATAAAAAAAATATTGTATGTGTTTAAATTTTATGTTGCTTCAGTTTGTGTCAAAAAATCAATATGAAAATTTCATTAAATGTTTGTGTTTTGTTTGTTCACATACATAACGTTTTACATTAATAAATAAAAGCAATTGCCAAATATTGAGAAAAATTATATAAAAAAGTTTATAAAAAAATTGCAAAAAATAATTTGTATTTTGTAAAGCAAACCTTAACGCCAACACTATATATTCCATTAATTTAATTACAAAATTTCATTATACTTTAAAAAAAAACTCTTAAGTTAGTTTAATAAAATTCTTTAACGGAAAGAATTATATATTTAATTTAATTAAAAGGAAAAAAATTTAAAAACATTTTTTATTTTTTCTTTTTATAAAATACAAATATATAGTTTTTTTAATTTTACTTAATATTGCAATAATTATTTAATAACTAAATTTATAAAAGAAAACATAAAAAATCATGAAATATTGAAAAAACAACAAAAAAATTTAAATAATAAATTCCTTAATTTGTCCTTTTTTAAGCATACGATCTTAAAATGTTAATTTTTAGTTTTTTTCTTTATACATACGTACTACATACCATATGACATCTCTAATTAATTCTAATTTAAGTTTAAATTACTATACTTTTATATTTTTGTGTGTGCTGCATTCATATTTCAAAAAACAAAACAGAAATCAAAGTCTTTATAATAAAAGAAATCTTATTAAAATCATTGAATATATACGTTTTTCTTTAATAAGTAACAAATTTTCATACTTTATACTATTTTTAGTTTCCTAATTAGTTTTCTTTTTTATTTTCTTTGCCGTTTGTATATGATTTTAGTTAAAGTTATACTTTGTAATATCTACAGCAAGAAATAGTAATAATAATTTACATAAATATTTTGTTTTTTGAATTAAAAAAAGAAATAAATTAAAAAAATATTAAATATACTATATAATATACTTTTTAATAATCAAACAGCATTTTCATTTCTTTACATCTGGTTTTTAAATAAAGCGATTGTCTTTTTGTTTACATATAATGTATGTGTGTGCATTTCTACATATGTGTCTAAAAGTTTAATGTGTTTTTGTGTATGCTCGTTTTGTGTTGTCCTCTTGGTTTTATTTTCTTACAGTGTATTTTATTTTTAATATTTTTATTTACTCTAACAAAATCATATTGTTTACATATAGAAGTGTAGTTGTTTTATATTCTTTTACTCTTTTTGCTCTTTAATTATAACTTGTGTAAACATACTTTCACTGTCTCTGTTGTCGTCTTTTTTTGTTCTCTTTTGTTTAGTATTAACTTGAAACCGCAATGAAAGAACCAGTAGGCTTAAAAACCGTTAAACTCAATAAAGAACAAAACATAAACAAAGCAATTGCTCTAACTCTCCCTCTCTCTCTCTATCTCTCTCTCATCTTTTAGCACTGTATTTACTTATAATTTAAAACCTTATAAAAAATCATTAGGTTGATTAACTGTTATGAGTAACAAAACATAAACAAAGCAATTACGCTCGCTATTTTACACTTCAACTTGGCAGCATAATCCCGTAATAAAATTGGGAACCATACAATTAATATAATCAGAATAACGAAAAGCACTGCCATATTGGCAGCACTGTACATAAACACTATTTTATAAAGAGTGATGCTAATTGTAAGAAGAGGTATAAATTTTAGAAGTTAATCTTTTTCTTCGAAATTTTTTAGCTAAAAAAAACCAAAAGATTTTAGGTAAAATTTGTTATGCACAAATAAATAATATAACTAATACTATAGGGTGGTCCAACGAAAACGCACAATATTAATTGTAAACAAAACAAAAAGTTTTCAGAGAATTATTTTAATATTTTCTAATATTGGCCAAATAAATGTTCGCTGCTGCTTCGGTCCATATTTTCAATGACTCTGAGGCATAACCGAGGTTTAATGTAGTTAATGTGCCGAATTATCGCAACTTTAGCTCTGGAATTGTTCTTGGCTTATTGACGTACTTTTCTTTTAAATATCCCCAAAGAAAGAAGTCCAACTGGATCGTAACGGCCAGTTAACATCGCCACGACATACGATAACACGGCCACCATCCTGTTGGAACCACATATCGTCCAAGTGCGTATCCTCAATTTCTGGCCACAAAAAGTCCGTATCATCTCGCGATAGCTAACAGCATTCACGGTAACTACTTGACCGATCTGATTTTCGAAGAAGTACAGCCCGATGACCGCACCAAACAAACTAGGCGTGCATGCACGATTATGCTGAAGTGCATGAAATGCATTTCAATTTGAACGCCCATTTTCGTAAAAGGCTTCAACAATCTTAACGCGCTGCTCAATAATGGTTGAAAGAAATGAAATCAAAGACATGTCAAATGAAGTTGGGTAAATAACTTGACCACCCTATATTATGTTATTAAAAAAAATTAGAAAAGTTGCATGCTTTGAGGACCAACAAAGTATGTATATGATAACCTATATCCCATAATGGATTTGAGTTATATTTTTTCTGATTTTAAGTTCTGTATCCTATATGAACTAATTATGTTCTTAATTTGACCTAACACGGCTTAAATAGTGAGCAAGTAGATATTAGCTAAAGTGAATCAAAGACCTATTTTTTGTAATTTTAATATTTTACAAATACATAAGAACATAGTGCTCTAAAGATGCCCCTTCTAAAACAGTGCTTAGCCACGATTGTATACAAAGAGACTGTTGATAAACTTCAAAACTATACCAAAAAATTTTTGTCAGTAAAACCTTGAGATTTGGAAAACGCGTTAGCTCAAGTACACTTTATATAAGTTTAATCTATAAATTTATAAATAAGTTGTCCTATGTTCATCATTTTATAACCCTGGAAATATTAAATTGATTTGCAAAGCAATACATGCGTTGGAAAGGTGTACTTCCATTGGTGGTTTGTTTTTTAAACTTGACGGTGCAACGGCCATATCAAATTTTTATTTATATGTCCAAATCTTTAAAAAGGTAATTGTAAGAGTGGGCCCGAACAACTCTGCGGTCAATACAAATCATCAGCTAAAAAGTGGACGAAATTGGATAGTGGGAGTGGCACCGTTCACACAAAGTATAAACGGCAATAGTGGAAGGTTCAGAATTTTGTCTACATAATTTCGTAGTCAATACACATCATCAGTCGAAATATGGGAGAAATTGAATAAGTGGGTGTGGCACCGCCCATACAAAGTAAATATTAATTTTTGTATATCTAGAGTACAGTTAGAGCTGCAGTTACTGAACTTGGTCTAAATGACTTGGTAGTCAACTCAAATCTATAGTTTTAAACTGTGCGGCATTGGATAAGTGGGCGTAGCAACTCCTATTAATTTTTGTATATCTTGAGAACGGTAATAGTAAAATATGAAATTTTGCATGTGTGGAAAACGGTAACAGTAAAAGTTTCGTTTTCTACGTGTTCTTCTCTATATACCATATAAAAAAATTGTTTATTATCAAATGTGTGCATTCCTTTAAATTTTTCTTCTGAAGAATTCATTTTAAAGTATACAACACAAATGCTCCCAGCAACGCGGGAAGGGTTAATCCAGTTACTGATATTTGCATTTTGTTATCTTTATTGCATTTAGTGATTGCGGCAAATAGCTCAAATAAAAAAATATTGCCATCGGTTTCACTAAAAAGAAAAAATAAAAATATAAACCTTTTCTGATAGGCGCTATCAATAGACGTGTACTGTACTTTTTATGAATTAAATAGGAACGTAATGGTGTTATTAGCAAAAAAGGTTTGCTAAAAAGGCGCTATTGAGTACCAAATAAATATGTTTCAGAAATTTTCAAATCATCTCTTTAACCTCAGTTATGGGTAAGCAAACCGGCTTTTTAACAATATATCTGAATACTAAACAATTTTCAGTTTCTTAAAAAATATAACTTCAATAGCCGTGTACTGTACTTTTTATGAATTAATAAGGAACGTAATGGCGTTATTAACAAAAAAGGTTTGCTAGATTATCTTATATTTGAAGAAGTTGTATTCGCAAAAAACTGGGCAGTACTGTTTTGGTTTATGTTGAACTTCTAATGGAAGTGATTTTGTATTTGTTATTAAATGTTAATATTTTTTTTTATTGTTAACTAACAGAACAAAATATTACATTTAAGATCTAAAACCAATATATTTTTAACGTCTCTTCTTAATGAAAGTATCTTTAATTTTGTTATTTATATATTTTTTTTATTATTATATAACTTTTTTACTCATATCCCACAAACATACATATAAAATTAAAAAAAATATGTTGTTCTTTTTTAATTATATATGTATATACTTACTAGTTTAGCCTAGACATGAACCATATTGTTGTGTTATAAAATAATAACTTTATTACTATTAAATAGAAACGGGGAAACTCTATGTTTGTTTTTTTATAAAAAAAAAAATAATTTTTTGTTGTTTTAACACTAACCATCCACCCTCAAAATTGTAACCACATTAAAAAAAGATATACATATATCACACCTTTGCGTTCTAACTCTCTCAGAAAAAGTACCCATAAAATTAATGATATAAAATACCCATAATCTCAGAAAAGCCAAGATCACTACTACTAAACCACAATTAAAAAAATATTTTATACGTTACAAGAATAAGAATTTTATCACCACCACCAAAACAAATTGGTTGTTGTTTTAAAACCTTGTGTTTTTTATGTCTTTCCCATTTTTTCTTCTTGTTTTCTTTTTTTTCTCTTTTTATATATAAAAACTTTCTCTTTCTATTTCTCTTATAAAAAAAACTATGATTTTGGCACGCCTAAAATAAAAACCATAAAAAATAAATAAAAATCGACCTAAAACGTAAACAATAAAAAAAAACAATTGAAATAACGCTCGTGTATGTGTGTGTTACAAAACTCTAAAAATAATACTATGTCTGTGTGTGAGTGCGTAAGCA